>JAILYB010000109.1:1375766-2751532 GCA_021437785.1 Rhodomyrtus psidioides | reverse complement strand
TTACCTATGCCAATCGATTCAAAATGATGAAAACCATTGGGCAATATGTTTAATTTGCAATGATAGTCCTTGAATTGAAAGTAATTTCAATTATGCTCAATTTCAAGGACTAAAATGCAATTTAGTATACAATTTTTCCCAATTCGTGCAATTAAACAATATGTGTGGACAATTGGGTTAAATTACAATAAGGGATAATTAGATTGAATGTCAAGATCCTAAAAAATGCCAAAGTTGCAAATTAAAAGACTCAAATGACTTTTTTTTATCAAATACAATCATATGTGTAACAAAGGAACACCTAAAATTGAATCTGATTTTGGACTTTTTGTGAGGTCAAAAAGACAAGGGATTTAAAATAAAAATATTGACTATTTTTTCATATTTTTGTGACCTCAAATGCTATTTTGCTTGAATTTTCAAGTATTTTCTTAATTTCCAAAAATACTAAAAAAATATGAAAAATATGAAAAATTATTTTTTTTTTTTGTCAAAAATGGCTCCTTAGGCTTGGCCAAGGCCACCAAAGTTGATTTTACAATTTTTTGACTTTTTATGAATTTTTATAAATTTTTTAAGAAATGGCTAAAAAGGGCTGATCCAAAATTAGGTGTCAACACTCTTGGAGAAGCCCACTCTGATTGGAAAGTTAGCCAAATGGCAAGTGATGTTATCAGAATTTGACATCAGGAATTCTCCCAAAAATCTATGAAAGGGCGAGCAATAGCCGACATGCTAGCGGAGAACTCCCCGAATAGAACGTCTTCAGAAGAAATAGAAACATAAAATCAAATCCTAACCCTGTCAGAACACAAGCGGGTCATGTACTTTGACGGCGCGGTAAATTTGTCAAGGGCCGACACTGAGGCGGTGTTGATATCCCCAGAAGGTCAGCATTATCCAGTCACTACGAAGCTGACATTTCCTTGTACTAATAATATCTCAAAGTATGAGGCATATGTCCTGGGCCTACAGTTGGCCATCTCCATGAAAGTGCGAAGATTGCAGGTATATGGAGATTCAATGCTTATTATTCTACAAACACAGGGAGAATGGAGAACAAAAGATGCAAAACCCATCCCTTATCATGAGTACATATAAGAATTAATCCTTCAATTAGAAGAAATATCATTTGAATATTTGCCAAGAACGCAGAACCAGTTTGCAGATGCATTGGCTACGTTGGCCTCAATGTTACGGTAGCCAATGGATTGGAGATGGAACCTTTAAAGATTGTCATAATCAAGAAACCAGCTCACTACATGATGATCGAGGAAGCATTTGATGGGGAACCATGGTATCATGACATTAAGAATTATCTCTTAAAAAGAGAATTCCCTAAAGGATGTCAAGCAGGAGATAGAAAATACATAGCCAAAACAGCTACCAAATTCTTCCTCAATGGTCACACTTTGTACAAAAGGTCATTTGATTCAACCCTATTGAGATGTGTAGATACAAAAGAAGCTAACATGCTCATAAAAGAGATCCACGAAGATATATGTGGGCTACACATGAATGGCCATCTCCTCGCGAAGAAGATCATGAGACTTGGTTACTACTGGATGACCATCGAATCATATTGTAGCCAACATGTGAGATCTTGTCATCAATGTCAGGTATATAGTGATAAAATTACCACACCCCCTCATGAGCTTCATCAAATATCGGAAGCTTGGCCTTTTTTCATATGGGGGATAGACATGATCGGACCAATTAATCCAGCAGCTTCAAATGATCATCCCTTCATTCTTGTTGCGATCGACTATTTTACGAAATGGATAGAGGCCAGTTCCTATGCAAATGTCACTGCAAAGAGCATAACCAAATTTATCAAGAAGGACATAATTTCTCGATATGGTACTCTTCAAGCGATTATCACGGGCAATGGTTCCAATCTAAACAACAAAATTGTCGACGATCTGCTGGATCACTTTGGTATTTGACATCTTAACTCATCCCGTTACCGTCCACAGATGAACGGGGCAATTGAGGCGGCAAATAAAAATATCAAGAAAATCTTAGCTAAGACAGCTGAGAATTACAGGGATTTGCATGAAAGGCTACCATTCGTCTTAATGGCATATTGAACCTCAATCCGGACTTCAACTAGGGCAACCCCTGATTCCCTAGTGTATGGCATGGAAGTCGTCTTACCCGTGGAAATGGAGATTCCGTCCTTGAAAATATTATCAGAGGTTGAACTTTCTAAAGAAGAATGGATTAAACACAGGTATGAGCAGCTAAATCTGATAGACGAAAAGCGTCTTAAGGTAATCTGTCATGGTCAAAGTTACCAAAGAAGGGTAGCCAAGTCATTCAATCGAAAGGTTAAACCTAGAGTTTTTAAGGCAGATGATCTAGTCGTAAGGAAGACATTGCCCAATACAACTCATCCAGGAGGCAAGTTCACTCCGAATTATGAAGACCCTTATGTCGTCAAGAAAGTCTTTGTGGGTGGAGATTGATTCTTGTAAATTCTGATGGAGAAGAATTGAGATATCCTGTAAACTCAGATGCAGTGAAAAAGTATTATCCCTAAAACAAAATCAGATGATAATGAGTTGATTTTCTCTGAAATGATCCGAGTTGCCATAAAAATCATTGCATTGCACGTCATGCATGCATGCATACATAGCATATATTATGTCTTGCAGAATTCGAAGAGAAGAACCTGGAGCCAAATTTGTTCGGATAGAACTGAGGGCAAGATGATCCATAACGCATGACATCAGGTGATATGTATCTGTTCCATCAGTCATCGAAATACTCTCGCTCATCATAGTTTTAATCTCTTTATCCAGGGAAAATAGGTGAAGACCAGGTACGATGGGAAATTATTCGAGAGTCTCTCATCACCTTTTAAAGACAAAAGATGAACACGAAAATGGGTAAGCCCAAATGGGAATTAGACTCTAGAAAGTTAGACTTCTCATTCATAGTTCTCATCACATACATGTCAGAATCAAAGGTTATTTGGACATGAACGACACATGCAAGATGCATCTAAAACCCCGATAGGGAAAAATGTTGGATAAAACGAAATGAATTTCTCCAACAAGAGTTGTTTAAGCTATCTAGAAAGGATGTTTCTTTGGATAAGAGGCAAGCCTGATCTAAACACGTCCTATACACACTTGAGAGATGAGAGGAGCGTAAGGATAGGAAGACCTGGACCTACGGATGTAAGGGTCATTCGCGTCGATTGCATAGATTGAGACGACAGATGCATTCATTTCTCTATCACAAACACTGCATGTAATCATTGACAACCCCTTTTGAGTGGTGATTCTCGTTCTTCAACCCTGTCAAGAACCACCCCACGTCGGGGTCGCGCCAAGACAAGTCCAGAAGCATTAGAAGGTAAATGGTTAGAAATCTTTTTGCTCGGACTAACATCAATCTTCATGTGTTGGTATATGGTAATCCAAGTGCCATAGGGTGACAAGAAGTATTCATTTATCTATCCTACACACTGTTATCATTTGCATAAGTTGAGCCTACAAGTTCATTTCACAAGCTCCATTGGTGATCATTGCACACCTTGAGGAGGAAGCAACAGAGCACTCATGGATGGAAGAGTTTCTGGAATAGGACCCACAAGAGAAGTTCCTAATCAAAATGTTTAGACATGAAAAGATTCAACATGAAAATTTTACATGGTCATCAAAGATCATGATTTCGAAAGAGAAAGGAAAAGGAGGGATTTTAAAAAGAAAGAAAAGAAAAAAGAAAAAGCCAAGTCCCTACATATCAAGAAAAGGGGAAAAGCATTTGATAAGGACTGGACTGAAGCCCATCTGAATGTTTGAAAATCATGAGGGTTGATTGCGCAAACATCAAGAGATTACCGGTCATTTTGGTCCCCAACAAAATCTACATCGATAGGGGATCCCCATGAGTTGTTTAGCCAAAGGCTACTCCCCAGTTAGACCACAGCCAACTGGTCAAGACAAAAAGACAATACAGTGATCTTCAAAAATTGGATTTGTTCTCCTAGAATTGAGGATACATTTTGAAAATGCGTAGAATTCTTAGAAGACTGAAGATGTTCTTCGAAGAATCACTAATTAGGAATAGAATAGATGACGAATCAGCAATGATCACCAATGTCAAACCCTTCGCGATTTTGGGCTAAAAATAAGCCTTTTTCGGTCCCTAATCTTACCAATGTTACGACATTTGACAGTCTTTTCCGACTAAGACACTTGGGTTAATGTATACCTAAGCTCGAAGAGGTACGAGCAAGATTATTTCTTTCTCATTTTACAGGATTCTTGACTTGTAAACCCGGAGTAGGTAACGAAAATTCTCATTGAAAAGACTTGACTCAAAAAGTGAGTCTCCTTTTGGAAACCGTGTCCAAGCCCAACATTACAGTCCCGCGAAAAACCTCCCGATCGATTAAAATGTATGCGCTGCGAATGACCTTGAAACCTAGGTACATGTTAGTAGGAAATTCGAGTGCTTTCTTTATAAAAGGCCAACATCGAAGAATCGGTGAGAAGCCCTCTTTGATGAAGATACTCCAATAGAATGTTTTAAATAATCTCTTTTGGAAATTTCAAATTGTTTGATTCAAATTTTCCCTACAAGGAATTTTGATCACCTTTACATGTTGCAAGATATTTTGGATAACCTTCAACATTATGAAAGTACTTAAGGAATATGGGTTGGGTATGAGCCGGGTCAAGCATGGATCGCTAGATTTACATTGCAATAAATAGATCATAAACGGATTAAATGTGTGTATTTGAGTCGAATCATTTATAATTCGGTCCAAATTCGACCCAACACGCCTGTTTGATGGGTTCACAGCTGCAGGCGTGGAGAGAGAGCATTTGGATTTTTCCATCGTGATCAAGCATTGTGTAAGACATGTATGATTCAGTGGTGGGTTTAAATTCTCACAACTAATTAGAGAATTCCCCAGTTAAAAAATGCTTAAGCAATTTAATGGCATCCAAGTTAATTTAATGTAGGAGATGTCTATGAACCAAGCAATAGTACAGTACCATGAACCGCTTGTTTAGGTGATTAATGTCTGCTTATGTGCTATATCACGAGTCAACTTACAAATCTTTAATGCGTTTAGTAGGAGACTCCCTAATGTCTCATGTATGTGTCACGAGCTCAGATAACGAACAGCCAATGGACGTCCTACAAGCCCTACGCAGTTGTTTCGCCTATGCAAGTGGCTCTAAAGTAAAACAATTGCCGCCTTACCGCTCGGTCATGCCGCCAAATCGAGCTTTCGTGGCGTGATACCGGCTTAACCTAGCAGTAGAGCCTTTTTCTTTGGTTATTCTCAACGGGTGATGAACAAAAAGCAGTGTTTGGATGTCATGTAAGTGATAGAATTTGAACAGAGAACTGAAAATGTCATAATGCACCAATCAAAAAGGGTTAAAAGTGATATTTGTCCCATGAAGTTTTTTCTTGATGCCAAAAAACAATATGAAGGCAGGCTAACACAACATTTTTTTGTGGATTAAGTGTCAAAATATATAATCACAATCAGCATCTCTAAATGAATCATAAGGAACGGATTTTTCACTTTTACAATAATGCCCTCAAGGTCTTTTTTTAATTCTCTTTTTTTTTTAGATATTTCTCTTTTTCACCATCTCCGACCAAGTAACACCGAAAACAGAGTCCTCTGTTTTTCTTATAAACTCAGTTGTCTGCCTTTCGGCTCGCATGCTAATATGCTATGTTTTTTGGAAGTTTTAAGGCCATAAGGTAATTAAGGTAATAATTCAAACTTTTCAGTTAAAAAAGAGCGGACAAATGGTCGATAAATCAAGATACTTAATTGTGTTTCAATAGAATTATATAGCTTTTTGAAAATGTCACGAATATAACACACGTAAATTTATAACATTACTATGAAAAAAGAACGTTTATTACATCACTTGACATCGTTATAAAATCCAATTACGATAAAGTTAGCACCGATTGTGTGTCAAGTCACGCGCGATTATTCTTTTCTTTTTTTTTGGAAATTTTCGGGATACACAAATCGTGCATGGCAAACGAATTGCAACATCACACGGTGAATTTGGGATGATTCACCAAAAAAAAAAATTGAGTGAGATTTTTTTACACCTGAGACTTTCTTCATCATACGCACGATTTTTCGTTCTGTCCACTGCAGCTTACCAGCTAGGGGATGACATGCGGTTCCGCAGTATACTTACCACACAAGACAATGATGAATTTTGTTGGATCATGCACTGTGTACTGTACTATCTGACATTGTTCCCTGTGCTCTTTTCCAGGCGCTTATGGAAGATTGAAATGTTGAAGCCCCGTGGGAAGGGACCACACAAGAAGGGACAAGGAACGATGCGTTGAGAAGCGCAGCAAGCAAATGAAACTGGGATGCTTTGTCTATATGACTTTGCATCATTAGAATCAGCCTTCCGCTTATCAGTTTGCCTGGTGCCAAGCAACCATGGACTCTAGAGCGCCGGTATCTCGGCCTTCGGAAACTGCGATTGGGTTAAACTCTTCTTACTTTTGCCCTTCAGAATTGTGGACATACGTCGCAATGCTCAGCTGAATTACAACGTCGATCGTCTTGTGTGGTTGCCGGAAACGTGTTATTGCTAATCCAAAGTATGAGATATATCTCTTGTAGTTCTGGGTCTGAGTGTAATCCTTTCATCAGTTACCAAACCACTTCAGGAGCCAGTGGGCTTGTAGTCCAACAAAAGGAGTAAGAGAAATCTTGGCTTATAATACAAGTCCCGTTCGAATCAAACTGGAAGCTTCTGGCTTCGTTCCGAGTTTACCTGGCATGTCTGTCTGCATGCATCACAGGGAACAAGAAACCGGTGGAAATGCATCTTAGTCATGTGTTGGCGTGCTGAGTGATTTGATGTAGCAATTGGAAATTCCTAGAGTATCGGTAAAAGCCAGAACTTGCTGGAGCGATGGTAGAATGTAACAGTTGTTATTGTGCATTGTGGTTCTTCTATCATGACAAATTGTGAATAGAAGGTCACAATAGCTCTCTGTACGATTAACTCTCGCGAAATCGATCATCTGAGTCAATGTTTGTGTTCTACTGGTACACATATCTCGGCACTGGTTTTGGGTATTCTCCGTGAAATGAATACAGAGAAGCCTCTCGCCGACCGAAGAAATTTTGCTCAAGAGGCAGCTGCAAAATGAAAGCATGTAAGGCTATGGAGTTAACAGGCAGAAGAACTGTTAACTTCGTTGTTTCTGGCAAGGAAGAGACAGATTCTTGCTGTGGTCTATCTAAAACTTGCTGGAGTTTCTTCCTTAGATGTATATGCGCCTAAATGGCCTATAGATATTTAGAGCTTGAAAAGCGTGTGACCTTCAAGGGAAAGAAATATTCGCCTCCCGCGCGTTGCCTTCGCCGTCGTCTTCAATGTCCGCCTGCTGAAGTTTTGCCTCGGGTTGCCGCGGCTGATGCGCCGTATCATAGGTTGCATGGAGCCCAAAGAGAAGGTAGTACATAAGCATTACTACGGTGCATATTACAAATCTCAGGAAAGCAGAAGAACCCGATGATCCCATTAGAAACACATTTGTTGCTATAGACAGTGATGGAAGCCATGGGACGAGCGGAACTCCCCAAGCTTTCGGCGTTCTCTGCTGTGGCAAGAACTTGTAAATCCCTAAAGTTCCCAAGAACCAAAGCGGTATAGTCGCGCAGTACCCGATCCAGCCATTTGGGTTCAATCCCCAGTAAGCTGAAGTTCCTACAGAGGATGCTAAAATTATCAGCAAGAAAGCAACCAGCTTCGACAGGTTCTGCCGAGGCGTCTTGTCTTGTACATAGTACCTCCTCACGAGGACGGCCACTGCCATCATCGTGAAAATGAATAGCGTGCTTACTGATAACAAACTTGCGAGTATGTCCAGGCTCGAGAAGAAAGCGATGAGAGCACTCATAATGGTAATCAGAAGAGTTGCGTTGATGGGAGTTCCGGTTTTCGGGTGGACAAGGGCAAACCACGGCGGAATCATGTGGGCTCGCGCGATATGAGTGGTGTACCGTGCTTGGCCAAGAGCCCCAACGAGTAGAACCGTCGTCATGCCCTTCAGAGCTCCGAGATCCACCACATACTTCGCGCACCTCATTCCCACGCTTTGAAAAGCCACAGAGTAGGCTGCGTTTTCGTCTAATTCGGTATACTTCTGCAGCATGCTAAGCGCGAGAGCCATCAAGCAGTATGTCAACGTGATGATCGACATCGATACGATGAGTCCTATTGGGATATCTTTCGAGGGGTTCTTTGTTTCCTCGGCCATGTTAGATATACTATCAAATCCAGTATACCCGAAGTAGACAACAGCAGCTGCTTGGAAGATCCCTTTAGCCCCGTAAGGCATAAAAGGTGTCAAATTAGAAGTGTCTGCATGAATGAATCCTGCAATTATGACGAAAAGAATCGCCACGGTGTTGATTGCAGACGCTATCCAGTTGATGCGCGAAGCCTGCTTCGTGCTGATCATTGCGATTGCGGCAGTAATAACCAGAACAGCGACGGCAATCGGGTCCAGGAGATTGTAGCCGTCTCGAAGATCTGTACGTATGCGTAAGGAGTTGGAGGGACGATTCAGTAAGTTTGTGAAGTAGGAAGTCCAAGCCCGGGCAACTGCTGCAGTCCCAACAATGGCTTCCAGCAGTATGTTCCCTGCCGCTATGAACGCAACGAAATCTCCTAGTTCCACTCTCAAGTAAGCAAAAGACCCACCTGCCACGGGGATTTCTACCGCGAATTCCGCGTAGCAGAAGACCGAAAGCATTGCGGACGCGCCCGCAGCGAGATACGACAGGACGATGGCTGGTCCGGCATGTTTATGGGCTTCTTGGCCGGTGAGCACGAAAATGCCAGCTCCGATGTGACCTCCCAATCCAATCCACGTGAGATCCCACCAGTTCAGGCAACGTTTCATGTCGTTCTCGCTCCGTCTCCTGAGCTCCTCGAGCTCGGCGGCATCGTCCGACCTGCTTTTGATCCTATCCTTCAGCCGGAAACACATCTGCGACAACGCGGATCTATAGGTTCCCCAGTTTTTGAAGGATTCTTCTGGGAAGAAATCTTGCTTGCTCCATCTCCAGTAACTTCTCTGTCCAACCTGATCACTCGTTGATCCTTCATTGGAACTTTTCATGATTCCACTGAAATTGAGTTCTTGAGGAGGAGGTATGAGATGCTAGCTGGAAGCTCTATTGACCAATGCCACTTTTATCCAATTACGGCCACTCCTTTTTGACCTTCTTATAGGAAGGTTGGCAAGTGATCGTAGTCTTTCGATGTGGGACAGTCTCGCCTGTTTTGCTTCATCAACTTGCAACAGACGAGTTGTCATGCTTCATAAATTTGACTAGTGCGTATTCTTCTGATCAGGAATGGCGACAGCTTTGCCAGTTTTTCTAATCAATATGGAGACTGCTAGATGGGACAAAGTCCATTAGAAGCCCCGTGATGTGATGCTCGAAATAATGCCAGAGCTTTTTGACCTCTCATTAAGTTCCTTCAACTTTTTTCGTTTAAGTTGCTTCCATCGCTTACTTGCTAAAACACTCGAGATGGCATCATTTGAATAAGGCACTTGAGACCATGTTATCCTTCGAATAACGTCACGTTGCCCTTTCTGCCAATCCAAATTTCTGGAGTAACAATCTTGATAAACCAAATTCATAAGCCAAAACAATTTGACGAGGAGCAATCGGACAGTTGATGCATTATAACGTAACGCCATGCGTAGGATTTGGAACTTTTGAGTACACTTTATGCTCGCTAAATCGATGACCATGACCATTAGCGAGACTACGGGTCCATCCTAGAATCTGCAGTAGTCTTAATAAGGATATAAAACTCCTCCTGCATTTGAAAGCAGATGGTGTCCTTCGCTGCCATGGCACGATCCAATTGGGGGTGAGAAAGACTTGACTCTGCTTTTGTCAAAGGCGGATTAGCGTGGGTGCTTGGTGTCGGGCAAAATTTTTCATTCCACGTGACCGCTAATCCCAAGAAATTTGGCATTGGGCAATTAGTCAAGGAGTGACATCAGCGGATAGCTGTCTGTGCCCCTCTTCGATCGGGACAGGTTTGTCCCGTTGCGCAGACTCTGTCCACCACCTTGAAAAACTGCAAAGAATGCAAAAGCCGCATCCTGTCCAAGCGCTCTCGCTCCCGCGATCACTTTCCAGACTCGTGAAGGCCTAATCGATCCATGAAATCATACCTCTGCCGGAGAAAATCCCGCTTCAATACCACTTCCAACAACCGGGCAGGTTAAATCCCTGAAGGAGTACTCCGGCCGATCGCACAGAATATTGTCCAATTGTCTCTTGCATTTGGGATGTCGCACCTCGCATCGAAAGGATGACACCAAGCTTTAACTAGATACCTAGGAAGGCCTCAAAGTAATCTTAGCACTAGCACAACAAAGACAACCTCAGCACGACACCAACCAGAACAGTTCTTGTTCATCTCCAAGCATAAAAAAGAAGGATGGGCACTTCTTCGGCATAGAGTTCTTGCTCCGTTGCCTCCTTTTAGCCCCGTTGAAACGTTAATTATTGAGCTTATTTATTAATAAATGAATTTTAGTCTTCTTCATTATTAGTGAGATATACATATTAATGTAATCTATCATTATAAGAATATTAATTCTTTACTTTCGTTTACCGTTTACATACTATGAGAGCCAGGGGTATGCAAATTAGACTGGACCGGCCCGGACCGGCCGGATTGGTCCGGTCCTTGAGGTTGGTTGTACGGTCCATGGTCCTAATAAATGGGATCGGTGACTGGGCGATTCGGTCTCTGGTTCCATGGTTTGAGACCTGATAGGACCGCCAATGTTTTTTTTTTAAATTAATCTATATCTAGAGTTAACCTAATTTTAACATTTGAGAAACCTCGTGAATCTCATCTCACGTCTCTTGAGTTTAGTGGTGTCATTGTACATATTATTTAACAATTTGGGTTTTGGTGTTACTTTGGGATAAAATCATGTCTTAATTGATGATAAGATATGTTCCTTATGATGGGCACGTGCACGAAGAATAAGCACGCACGTGCATGAGGACAGAAACTCGAGTCATTATGCAGATTTGAGAAATCTATTTTTTTTCACAACCAAAAATAAAAAAGAAATAAATCAAATCCGAGTTCGGTTTCATCGCCCACCTGAGTTTAGCGGGCCACATGCGAGCGTCGATTATGAGGAGAAAAGATCACGTGAAGCCTTCAAGGTCGGATCGAACACACATTGGGTGGCCCTAACATTTACGTGGTTGCTTGCCGTCGTAGGTTGATTATAGATTGTAAATTAACATTGTATTGTAATTTCTAAATGCTAGATTTTTATAAGCAGTTAGAGTTAGCGATCCTACTGGGCCTAGACCGGGACCAGCCCGGACCGCCAGTTCTGGTTCGGTCTGTGGTCCCGAAAATATGAGAACTGGGACTACTGGTCCGGTCCCCAATTCCATGCCAGGACCGGACCGACCCGGTCCATGCACACCCCTAATGAGAGCCACTCACCATTGTCAGACTCTAAACCCTAGAAAATCGTATCAGCCACTCACCACCACCATCAACCACCAACCACCACTGTCGTCAACAACTCACCTAAACTTCGGAACTTCCAGACCCGGCATTGCATAGACCTGGCGAGTCAGGTCTGACGCCGTCCAGCCCTGAGGAGGTGTCGATCAACGTCGCCTACGACGTCGAGGCATGTTCTAGTGCTGGTGAGACCTATGCTAGCGTCACTCGACGTCGCCTAGGCCGGCGACCTCAAATCTATTGTCTGTTTTGCAAGAGGCGATCGCAGAGAGAGAGAGAGAGAGAGAGGTGCACAGGTTTGCTCATGGAGTGATGGCCATTAGAAACTAAAATAAGTCGAGCCACCTCTTGTCCAGGAGGAAAGCATGAGGTCATTTGCGATGAGGAAATTGGTTTGATTTGTCTCCTGTGATCAAGTAATGCTCGAGATAAAATATATCTTGCACCATTTCTACCATCTTTGTAAGTTATGTTGGTTTACCAAGTACCGTGGCCGTTACCATTACTGTTATTGTTACATACAGTTTTCAAAATACCATCAACACTTTTCGGTATGGCTTCATGTTCTTTGGTCTCCACAGTAGCTCTTAATGAGAAAAATGGCTATTTGTTTCACTGATTGTGATATTTGGGATCTTTGTTGTGGAGCAATGGAATTCAATTGTTAATTATTGAAGGGAGCAAGTGGCTATATACAGTGATTTACTTCAATCGGTATTACTGGATTTGTTTGCTGATTCAAGTGGTTGATTGATGATATTTGTGGGTCATGGGGACTTTATTATGTGCTGATATATTTACAACCATAATGGATTATTGAACTACTTATGTTAAGTTCGCTGTTTATTATTGAGTTATGGCTAGAAACTCTGCTAATGAATCTATTGTGAGCCTAGACACCAGCATTACCAATCTAAAGTTCAGTTCTATAAAGCTAGATGAGACCAATCATCCTTCTTGGTCTATGACAGTCGAGGCATATCTTTTGGCCATCAAACATCAAAGTTATCTAATTTCTCTTCCACCTTCAGATGAAACAAAGGTGGATGATTGGCGTTCTAGTGATGTTGCCATTCGGACGTTGTTGTGAAATACCATGGATTCCAAAATTAGTCCTCAGTTTATGCGGTGTACATCAGCCAAAGCTATTTGGGATAAGCATGCTCTTATATTTTCCAGTCGAAATAATATGACTCGTGTTTGTGATGTTTTGGGAAGAGCTGTTTTGTAACATTCTGAAATCCGACCCTTTTCGAAGTTATGAATGAGTGAATTGTCTCACTGATGTATTTCAGTTAAATCTCGCTCAGAGATGATCACTCTTGAGATGACTAACCAAAGGGAACTAGGAAATGGGTACGTGAACCTAAGAACTTGTCCATGGATCGACGCTCTGACCATAAGGATTGTCTAGGGAAGGTTTAGGACCATTATAGGCCGATCCAAGAATGATTATGGAATGAATTGCTAGTGTTATACAATTGGATCACGGGTGATTCCTTTTGACCATAGTATAGTTTGCGAACTTTCCTAAATCAATATTCGACGATCGCGTCCTCCAGAACTAGTGATTTACCGTAACAATTACATGACAACCAGAGGTCGCCATGTGTCGAGTAAACATGAACGTGACATTAATCACAGGTTGATACGCGTAACTTCTAAGAGCCGCCCGTTAGTTTGAGATATACTGAAATTTCAATTGAATGAAATTGGCCATGAATGGGACTTCGAACTTGGGCAGCGGATGTTTAAGGATTCCAATAATAATCTTTCGGACGTCGCCTCATCGAAGTCAATTAAATTCTAGGATCGGTCCAAGGTAACCAGGAAATTGGGAATTAAGGCTATGAGTTGGAAATTACCTTTTTACCCCTAAGATTATGCTCATTCCTCAAGTAAGATTAAGAACGTGTTGGTCATTTGTCTTTTTCCTATGATGACTGAATTTGTGAGGGTTAAAATGGTCATTTGACAAGAGTGAATTGGTAAGATTGCCCCTTGTCACGACCTATTCTTTCCCCTTCCGGAGGATCGTTTAGGTTTAGAGGTATTACCCATCAATTTAGGCGCAGATCCTCTCTAATCTTACCTCGCGCAACATTTAACATTTCATACCATTAAGAGTTGCCACTAGCCTTTGGGATCAGATAGAAACCAATCGAGATACATGAGTGTTATCTCAATTTCTACACAACCAGAACACCTAGGTTCGGGGATTTATTTACGCTAATTATCTAATTAACGCCCTTTCGGTACCTAACCAATTGATTCCTAAAGTGACCATGCATTTTATTCATCATACCGAAAACTTAAAGACATCTAACCAGAACTAGGTGACCAAGCATGATTTTTTTTGTCATTTTCATGTAATTACCTAATTAGTTCTCAAATTAACATTCATGAAAAGGAGTTTTAACAGAAAGGAAACCTCAATGCAATTTTAACTAGATGCTGAACGTTAACCCAAAAAAAAACTATTCATTGACGAAAAAGTAAGCACGTGAATTAATCTAAATGAAATCGGATATATAACAAATTAGACAAGAATGGTCGTATGACTATTCATTGATGAAAAAATAAACACGATGATCAATCTAAATGAAGTGCAAATTCGAATAATCGGACGCAAGTATGGTCATATATATAATGAACTAGACCGGAATGGACATATGAAAAAAATGATTATTGACGAAAAAGCAAATTCGCAGACCAAATAAAATATATTTGAAACTCGATTAACCAAATATGGAACATGATAGGTTACATGACGAAAAAGGACGGGAATGGACATCGGTCACCCTCCATTATAAAAGAAATGCAGAAACGAGAACGAAATGGTTACGAGGCTTTTCCGATTTTTTTGCTTTTCCTTTTTTTATAAATATAAAAAAGGTTTTACGATTCTACGCTAAAAAGGCTTCGTATTAAAAAAAATGAACTAGAATGCAAGACAAAGGTCAAGTATGAATTATAAAAACAACTGAGATTGCACAAAGTAAGTGACACCATTTTTTATTATGCCCCTTTTGACTTTCATATATACAAAAAGAAAACGGATTTCTAATTCTAGCAATTTTCCTTGAAGAGTATGGGGTCTACCTTTTATTGAAAGTCGAAAGAGAAAAAAAAAATGCCAAAATAGAATCCTCAACAAGTCAGACATGAACTGTCGCAGAACATCGTCGGATTATAAATAAAGGGGTTCTTCTTTGTGGCATTTCCTTGAACACTCCTAAAAGAAAAAAGAAAAAACTAGAAAACTATCCTTCTGGGGTTCCTCTTAACCTTTCAGTTTCGATGTTTGAGTGCAAAAGAAGACCTCAAACAAAGACATATGCTACTACACAAGCAAACTACTCCAGAATTGGGATTGAACATATTCTGCAAACATCAGTTTTTAACCCAAATAGGTAAAGAGGCTTGATTCAGGTCAGCACACTTTCATGTACGCATTACGAAGAGGAAAAGAGTTCAACCAAGAACAAACTAAATTGCACTTAGTTTCCAATGCATCGATGGATGATTATACACACTCACATGAAATAGGAACCGTGAAACAGGTTATGCGAGCAAACCCAACTGACTGACTACATGACTCGGAGCAAAACCTTAGTAACAGCAAAACAACAAAAAAATGAAAATCGAACCCGGGCCAAGCGAGAACAAGAAATCAACGAGATACACAATCACAACATGGCATGAACAGATTCCATATTACTTGAACCACAATGTTAACTCAACTATGAGTTCGCCGGACCAAGGAAAACAAGGGTCTCGGCCCGGCGAACCTGAGTAATTAGAAAGAAACAAAAGAAAACAGGACTCAACAGTGAGTATACTAACTATTGAAGATTGGAACTAGAGCAAACAGTGAT
Source organism: Rhodomyrtus psidioides (assembly GCA_021437785.1). Classification (NCBI taxonomy): domain Eukaryota; kingdom Viridiplantae; phylum Streptophyta; class Magnoliopsida; order Myrtales; family Myrtaceae; genus Rhodomyrtus; species Rhodomyrtus psidioides. Next base: position 2,736,087 of record JAILYB010000109.1, on the reverse strand, counting down.
GAATTTGACGTTAAAGCTTGGGAATCCTCCATGTCAATTGTTCAATCCTCACTCATCCTCCTCTCTTTTTCCCCCTTCTGTTCTTTTTTTTTTTTTTTTGCTGAGAGAATCAGTGAGAAAGCAAGTCCCCCCCCCCCCTCACTAGCATTTCTTCCTCTTTTTATTCACCTTGTTGGAACCGAGAACACAATGTGGGTGACCTTTCGGATATAAGAAACGAGGCACGAAATGGATGGAGAAAATTTGTATTGGAGAACACTTGCTTTGGCTTCTCTCTTATTGTCTTACAATACAACACACTCAAGTATTTATAGCAAAAACTAAACACTCCTATGAAGACAATATGAAACCACTCCAACACACTTGTGAAACTAATCCAACACTACTCCCAACACACTTGTGAAACTAACCCAACACTACTCATGAAACTACACTCATGAAACTACTCCAACATGGTCTTACAAAATCAATTTTATTAATATTTCAATAGCCTCCCTTAAAATTGATTTCCATGCCAAGCATCTTCTTCAATTTTTCGAACGAATCCGCCTTCAATGGTTTCGTCAAAATATCTGCAAGTTGATCTTCTGATCTACAGAAATTAAATTCGATTTCACCATCTTTGACTCGCTCGCGAATATAATGATACTTGATGTCGATGTGCTTGCTCCTGCCATGAAATACAGGATTCTTGGCTAATGCAATAGCCGACTTATTGTCACACATCATTTTAATAGGACCCGTTTGTTCATGCATCAATTCATCCAGCATCCTACGAAGCCATATCGCCTGACAAGCCGCTGAAGCTAATGCCATGTATTCTGCTTCAGCTGTCGAGAGAGCAACAACTTGTTGCTTTTTGGAAGACCAAGAGAATACTCCTGATCCAAGAAAGAAAGCATACCCCGACGTACTTTTTCGAGTCTCGGTATCACCTGCCCAATCACTGTCTGTGTACCCCACTAGACCAAAGTTGTCAGTATAAGAATATAAAATTCCATGATCACGAGTTCCACTGACATACCGTAAAATTCTCTTTGCTGCTTGCAAATGTGACTGGTAGGGTTTTTCCATGAACCTACTAATAATACCCACTCCATAGGTAATATCTGGTCTTGTAGAAACCAAATATCTCAAGCTGCCAACAATGCCTTTAAAATAAGTGGGATTTACCAACTCACCGGTTCCTTCTTTCTTCAGCTCCAATCGTTCTACTACGGGAGTTCGGATTGGCTTCAGCGATTCCATTTTAAATCGCTTCAAAATATCATTAGCATATTTCTGCTAAGAAATAAATATGACATCATCTGTTTGCTTCACTTCAAGACCAAGAAAATAGGACATCAGTCCCAAATCAGTCATCTCAAACTGGCTAGTCATAGCCTCCCTGAATTCAGCAAACATTTTTTCACAGCTCCTTGTAAATATCAAGTCATCAACATAAATGCACACAATTAAGATGTCACCGTTAGCATTTGACTTGATATACAGTGTATGCTCATAAGGACACTTTTGAAAATCATGCTCCAACAGGTATGTGTCGATACGTGTGTACCAAGCACGTGGTGCCTGTTTTAATCCATACAGAGCCTTCTTCAGTCTGTAAAACTGATTTTCATGTCCTTTCTTCTCATAACCCTGTGGTTGCTCCACATATACTTCCTCTTCAAGGACACCATTGAGGAATGCTGATTTCACATCCATTTGATGGATCTGCCAACGGTTTTGAGCTGCAAGTGCTAAGACCATCCGAATAGTATCCATCCGGGCAACTGGTGCAAATACTTCAAAATAATCAATACCTGGCTTTTGCTTGTAGCCCTTTACAACCAGTCTGGCCTTGTAACGGTCCACCTGACCATCGGGTTTGTACTTTGTCTTGTACACCCACTTGACACCAATAGGCTTCTTACCATGTGGTAAAGAAGTCAACACCCATGTGTCGTTCTTCTCAATGGAGTGAATTTCTTCATCCATTGCTTCAATCCACTTTTCATCTACAGCTGCTTCATCATATGTTACAGGGTCACAATCAGCAAATAAACAAAAGTTTACCAGTGTTTCATCAGTGATTTCGCTATCACTGTTTCTATTTCTTGTGACCACATAATCTCTGAATTTTGCTGGCGTCTCCTTCAGTCGTTGTGAACGACGTAGTTGTGGTTCTGAAACTGCTGTTGGTGAAGATGTACCTCCAGTTGAAGAAGATGGACCATTTGTTGAAGATGATGGAGGTGTTTCTGTCTCACCCGCCAGTGGCTCATCTTCGATGATGATGTTTTTCTGGTCACCCTTCTGGTTCCAGTCCCAGGCTTCATCTTCAAAAAACTGGACATCCCTGCTGATAATGACTTTCTCAGTGATCGGGTTATACAGCTTATAACCTTTAGTTGTATCACTGTAGCCGATGAAGATGCACTTCTCGCTTTTGTCATCCAGCTTTTTTCTTCGCTCGTCTGGTATATGGGGATATGCCACGCACCCAAATACTCGTAGGAACGAAACATCTGGTTTGTTTCTACTCCAAGCTTCTTCTGGAGTTCTTCCAAGAACACTCACTGTTGGACACCTGTTTAGTACAAATACAGCACAAGCAACAGCTTCTGCCCAAAATTTCTTGGGCAAATCTTTAGCTTTCAACATACTTCTTGCCATTTCAAAAATTGTCCTGTTTTTCCTTTCTGCTATACCGTTTTGCTGAGGAGTATAGCTGGCAGTCAACTGACGTTTGATTCCATGAATTTTACAATATTTGTGAAATTCATTTGAGGTAAATTCTCCACCTCTATCCGATCTCAACGTCTTCAAATTAAAGCCACTTTGTTTTTCAACATAGACTTTAAATTCTTTAAACTTGCCAAAAGCTTCAGATTTTTCCCTCAAGAAGTGTACCCATATTTTTCTACTAAAATCGTCGACAAAAATTAGCATGTACCTTTTTTGTCCAAACGATTCCACCTCAATAGGGCCACATATGTCGGTATGTACCAACTCCAGCGGTTGGTTTACTCTTCTGGCTTTTCCAACTGGAAAAGAGTCTCGGTGCTGCTTTCCAACGAGACATCCTTCACAAGGACGCCCTGGATCGTTAATCAACGGCATGCCAGTCACCATCCTTTTCTGGACTAATTGCTTCATTCCACGAAAATTTAGATGCCCAAATCGAAGATGCCACAGCCAGCTGCTGTCTTTCGTCATCGCTTGAAAACTCAAGAGATTCTTCGTCTGAAGAGTCGGGGGAAACATCCGGTTCTTCGTCATTTGTACCGTCGTGATCAACTTGTTGTTTACACCTCTGATTGTGCAAACTCCATTTTCAATGTGAACTTTGTGGCCCTTTTCGGAAAGTTGCCCAACACTTAGCAAATTCCAAAAAAGTCCTGGCACAAAGTAAACATCTGCAATAGCAACATTAGTACCATCTTTGGATTTGATATTAATGTTACCTTTGCCCATCACGGGAATTTTTGATTTATTCCCGAAGTTGACTTCGCCACGGCTTGTCTCATCCAGCTGTGAGAATAACTTCTTTATTCCGGTCATATGGTTGCTACACCCAGTATCTAGATACCATGTGTTGGTATCCACGATAGTTGAATCATCCTTCGCACATGCTAGTACCATGTACTCTTCAGCATCTGTGGCATGTGCATGTTCCGCCGGCACGTACGTCGCCTTTGCATGGCACTCGGATTTATAATGTCCGAATTTATTACACTTAAAACACTTGACTTTTGATTTGTCAGGTGTTCTAAATTTTCTGGTGAAATTTGAATTCTCACCTCTACCTCGGGCTCCTCCACGACCTCGACCGCCTTGATAGCCTCCTCGGTTTGGTTGAGCGACCCGGCTTTGCAATGCTTGCTCGGGAACGGAACTCGTAGACTTCTGGTTCATTCTTTGCTCATGGGAGCATAATGAACCCATCAACCGCTCCAACGTGAGAGTTGATACGTCTTGTCCTTCCTCGATCGCTGCGACGACGTAGTCAAATCTTTCGGTCAACGACCTCAAGATTTTTTCTACAACACGAACATCTTGAAGTTCTTCACCATTAACCCTTAACTGGTTAACAATGGCCTGCACACGATCAAAAGATACCGAGATTGATTCCGAGTCGTTCATGCGTAAAGACTCGAAATCACCTCGAAGAGTTTGAAGCCGCACCCGCCGGACACGATCATCGCCTTTGTAGGATTTCTGCAAGATATCCCAGGCAGCTTTTGCGGTCTCGGCACTCGATATTTTTTCAAATATCGTTTCCTCCACGGCTTGAAAAATCGCATATAATGCTTTCTGATCTTTCTTCCGGGACTCCACCAGAGATTCTTTCTCCTCCTTTCTTAAAGCCTCGAATGCTTCGACATCGGCTACTTCGTTGTAGCCACTTTCAACTAGATTCCACAAATCTTGCGATTTGAACAGAACCTTCATCTGGACAGCCCAGTTGTTGAAATTCTTTCCGTTCAACTTTGGAAGCTGCATTTGAACGGAACTAGTAGATGCCATTCTAGCTCTGATACCAAATGTTGGAACCGAGAACACAATGTGGGTGACCTTTCGGATATAAGAAACGAGGCACGAAATGGATGGAGAAAATTTGTATTGGAGAACACTTGCTTTGGCTTCTCTCTTATTGTCTTACAATACAACACACTCAAGTATTTATAGCAAAAACTAAACACTCCTATGAAGACAATATGAAACAAACCCAACACACTTGTGAAACTAATCCAACACTACTCCCAACACACTTGTGAAACTAACCCAACACTACTCATGAAACTACACTCATGAAACTACTCCAACATGGTCTTACAAAATCAATTTTATTAATATTTCAATACACCTCTGGCTCTTCTTTTAGCAGAAGATGAACTACCCACTTGAGCCTCCACTTGCCGATATTCTTAACCTCTGTCACAGCATATATTCTCTGTTGTTCCCACTTGACAACTGCTCAAATCAGCCTTCAAGATCCTCTCACATCATCTCCAAATGGGCTCTAGCTTCCACTTGCGCTTGATCATCATTCTCTTCAATTGAATCTATTCTGCATCTAGTCCTTTCAGCCGAAATCTTCTGCTTTTCAATCTCTGCCGACTGGATCTGAACAGCCGCCCGAATCTGCCTTTGAGAACCGCCCAACTCAGCTCCACATCATTCCCGAATTTGCTTCAATTGCTTCTTGATCTTGGCTATAATTCCTTCTGCTCGGTAACCAATCTGGTAGCTTGCGGATTCTAGGAAACAAACTGAACTCCCTGCCACTTGCCTTTGCAATTTGCTTCAGTCATCATTTCCTTCTTGTTTTCTTCCTGCAGCAGGCATGAAAGGGGGGAAGGAAGGAATGATTCAGCTGCAACTTGTTCTTATCTTCTATTGCAAATTTTATCTACTGTTAAAGCAAATTGCAAACATTCTTCCGTTCTAGCTTGTTCCTCTGCTACAACTTGATCTTTTGTAATAATTATTTTTGCTTTAAATGTCTCACTCCTCTGTCTTTTCAGCACAAAATCTCCTGATGCAGCATATGTGTAGATGAAAAGTTGGCTTGGCAGCTTCTCTGGTGCCAACGTAATTTAGCTTCAACTTACGTTTGCCAATTCTGTTGCAATATTTCCCTTTGTGTCATATCCAATATTCTCTGCTGCAAATATCATATCCGCGTGCTATCCAAAATCCTATGCTATAGATATTATCACATGGTGTAGATAAAATCTCTGAGATTCTCATATGTTATTTGCGGTATATATATATATATATAGACATTCTCAAATAATCTTTTATTCGCAAATTCTTGATGGATGTCTCTTTTATTCTTCCCCCCCCCCTTTTTTAGAAGTGGTGACACCTTCTCTTTTTCTTTTTCTTTTTCTTTTTTCTTTTTACCTTTGCCGTGCTTCAATGATTCAACCCGATGTCCTTTGTTTTTCTTTTCTTTTTCCTTTTTTTTTCTTTTTCGTCTTTTTTCCTTTTCTATTTTTTTAAATGAATGTATTTACATGAATCGGTTTATTCTATCTTGTAGAAAAAATAAAGTACGAGGCTGACAAAATTAGATGTCAACACCCTTGTTGATATCAATTGCAAGAAGACAAGATATTTGAATTATTGGTAGGAGCCCTCTAGACAAGCTTCCTTGAAATCCTCAACCACTAAGTCTAGAAGTCAAAAAGCCTAGCCTAGTCTATGACAACCCATCAACTCACCCACTCTCTTGACTTGTGAAGGAAGTCTTTGATCTTTAGGGGAAACAAGAACACACTCAAGCTCATCTCACTCTCTCCCTCACCAAAACTGAACATCATTCTCTCTCTCTCTCTCTCTCTCTCTCTCTCTCTCTCTCTCTCTCTCTCTCTCTCTCTCTCTCTCTCTCTCTCTCTCTCTCTCTCTCTCTCTCTCTCTCTCTATTTGCTCTCATTTGAGCCGACACCCTTTTCACCGTGCAACCACCATCGACCACCCTTCACCGTGATCTCGAACCGCCATCCGTTGAGCCGTTGGACACCAGAACCGTGAGCTACAAAGGGGTGACCAAATCAGCCTGTTTCTCTTATTGGAACCGTGAGTTTAGAGGTGTTGTTCTTGGAGTTTCTCAAGCTGGTTCAAGGTAAGAGACTCCCTAAACTTAGTTTAACATGTTAGAAGGTTGATGGATGAAGTTAAGTGGGGATTTGATGGAGTTTCGTCGCTGTTTTCGTATAATCTTCATGGACCAACCAGCTTGTTCTTCCCTGACCAGGCCGCGACCTTGGGGACTGATTCGAGGAGTTGTCGCGATTAATATGCTTGGTAAGTGATCCATGAACCTAGTTTTGTGTTGTATGAAGCTAGAGGATGGTTTTAAGTGAAAGGTTATTGAAGTTTAGGGGATGTTCTTGGACATTTTCCTCTTGAACAGAATCGGTTCTCATACTCCTAGCCTTGACCGTGACTTTCCTTGGGGTATTGTGGATTTCACTTGCTCATTTACTTGGTAAGTTACTCTTAAACTTAGCCTAGGACTCTAGGTTACTAGTGGATGGTTTAGAGTTGGATTTGGAGAATTTTTTAGGCTATTATTGTATGAGAAACTTCTAAGCCTTGAGAGTTGCATTCCCGTTTTCCAGCGTGCGTCAAAAGTAAAACGGCTCGTTTGAAATCGTCCAGAGGCCGAATTAAGCTCCATTTTCTCTCACATGACCATAATATCATGAGGAACATGAATCTATGGTTGGATTACTCAAAAATTAAATATGATTATGTCAGTTTTACTGAGAGGGAGTCCGTGTTCATTGAAGATCGAATCTACCATTTTAGGGACTAGTTGTGCATGAAGTGTTCTTGGAAAAAAATTATTTTACCATGGCTAATCTCGTGAGTTTAATGTTGGTCATGGGTGATTAGAGGACTTTGAGCATGAACTTAAGATTATTTTGTGGACTTAATGATTGGAATCACCGTGAGTGATCTTGGAGCCGATTGATTAACCTATATCATTGTGTTCGGCCATGGCTTGTGTTGTGATTTGGGTGATTGAATTGATTGCACCTATGTGTATGTTCGGCCTTACCTTAACTTGGTGAGATTGATCGATCGAATTGGTTGTTTGCTCATGAACACTCAGCCTTGAGGTGCCTTGTGGATTGATTCGGATTAAATGACTCAATTTGTCATTTTAATGTTTGGCCATGAATTGGGAAGTGAGATTCGATGATTTGAAATGTAGAGGCCGAGCCGTGAGTTGACTCTTCATGATTGTGCATTTCAATTTATTAGGCCAATTGATTGATTGAGAGATATATATATTTGTATGAGATCACATATTAACCAATGAGGGTTAAAGTATGACCTGGGAGCCATTGCTACGGGAGTCCGGCCAAATGAAAGTACAACCCGGGAGTCGTTATTACGGGTGGTCTTGCTATTCAATATGATAGCCTAATGCATTATGACGCGGGCCATGATATATTGAATTGAGATTTATGACGTGAAATACCCTATACGAGTATGTGATTTGTGAACTGCCTAAAGTACGAAGCATGATCTTATCTTGGTGAATCATGAATTGAATTGTGAGCATCTTGATTGTGATTTCAATGTGTTATTACCTTTTTCTGGTTTAGCATATCATCCCATTTTATGGATAGTAACGCATGATAGGGCTTGATCCGAAGATGGCCTCGATGGATAGATTAGCTTGATAGGAATCGATTTGAAGAATGACCTTGATGATTAGAGTTGCATGATAAGGAATTATCCGACAATTGACCTAGAATGGGGGAACTGCATGTTTAGGATTCGTCTGGAGGTACATAGGCCTAGTGTTGGTTTACGAGTTTACTTGCTGAGATTTATTCTCACGCCATCGTGGGATAACATTTTCAGGTCCAGAAAGATGAAATTCCGTGGATGCTATCGAAGAAGTTTTTTGGAGTGGATGAGCATTGAACCTTGTACTCTCATATGTAGTTTGTAGGATTAAGACTCATCTATCTTTGGTTTATGGACGACTATTGTAGCTTTTGAAATTTGAACTATGATTGTAAAGATATTGGTTGTATTGAGAAACCTTTTTTTTGTGTCCATCTCGAATCTTCGTGTTATTTATGTTGTACGGAGATTTGTTCTCGTTTTCGCATGTACATGTCATATCACGCTTATAAATTAGGAGCCGTTGGATCCTGGAAAGTACATTAAGTCACCAGCCTTGGAGGGATGTTCGCGTGCTCGCAAAACCATGGGGCGTGACATCCCTGTTTAAGTGGTAATAGAGCAAGGTTAGCTCGATCCAAGTTGATTGAGACCTAGAGTAATAAGGAGCGATGACTTTAGGATGATTAGATAGTGAGACCTTAGGTGATTATAAGAGTTTAGGATATTTTGCATGTCATATGAATTGGCGCTTGTGATCGGTACACTTGGTTTGCATCACATTGAGTGATTAAGATCGTAAAGCTTCGTACTTGGCATTGAGTGCTGTTTGGCTGAGGCCTGTTTAGAATGTTAAATAGCATGTTGTGATTTTGCTAAGTCGCAGGCGCGACAGGACGTAAGGTAAGAGCAAGTATCTCATTGAATTAGTGCCTTGAGTGTTTATTTGATGTTTGCCTAGTTGAGGCTTGCTTGGTAGTTGATTGCTGATGTCATAAGCAACTTAGAACTGCTAGACTTGAGTAGATGGCTTAGGTCTCTAATTCCTGGTGGAATTATAGTGGTTCAGCTGCTGTGAGACTTTAGTGAGGATGAGTGACCAGGGTATGGGTACAGGAGGAATGTCTAGCCCACAAACCCAAGCTATGGAAGACCCAAGAGTAAATGGGGTCATAAGAATTCTAGAGGAAATTAGAAACTTGATGGGCAGGCAAGCTGAAGAACGAGATGCCACTGCTACCTAAGCCACCGAAGATGTTGTTGTCACCACTAATGGGACCAATGGAAATCAAGAAAATGGCAATGGAGATGGAAATGGGAATCGTTTGATGTACCAGTTGGTAGAGCAGTTTATAAAGTTGGAGCCAACTAAATTTGATGGGAAAGGTGATTCTGAAGCTGCTCCTCTCTGGATAGAGGATTTGGAACAGGCTTTCGAAGTTCTGAGGGGCACAGAGGAAGAAAAAGTGACCCTGGCAGCCTATCAGCTTCGAAGCAATGCCAATGATTGGTGGAAGGCCACTCGAGGAAGGGTTTTCTCTGAAGGCACGGCTCCTAACTGGGCTGCCTTCGTTGAAGCTTTTAAGGAAAAGTACTTCTCTGAGACTACACAAGAGCATAAGTTAGTAGAGTTCCAACAACTTCGTCAGAATCGAACGACAATAGATCAGTATGAAGCGGAATTCTCTAGGCTATCTAATACGCACCAAGTATGGTCAAGGATCCTTTGGACAAGGCAAGGAGGTCCATGGATGAATTAAGACCCGAACTTCGTATTCAATCGGTGCTCTTGAATACGAGAAGTTATGATGAGCTTTATGGTAAAGGTTAGATGGTTGAACGAGATATGAAGGAAAATGGTACCGTTTCTAGATCGCAATTTACGCCTGCTAGGGACAATCGTCACTTTGGCAAGAGGCCTATGGCGAGAAATAGACATTTCGTCCCTCCTGTCAAGAAGAACGAGGGGATATCAGCATACCAATCTAGCTGGGTTTGCCGACTTTGTGGACAGAGGCACGGGAATGAACCCTGCCCAAGTAGGAAAGGAATGTGCTATAGATGTGCTAGCCTGGCCATCAAAAGAGGAATTGCCCAGATCGAATTGCATGATCTCGATCTCAACCGCAGCAACCATAGGTGGAACTCCAAGTTAGAACCGCCCTACAGAATGACAGGGATAGACCGCAAACTCAAGGAAGAGTTTGTGCTATAGCAGGAGAGAAGGTATAGAATGTTCCTGGAGTGGTCATAGGTACAGTCTTTTTATGTGATCATGCTGCTTATGCTTTATTAGATCTTGAAATGTCGCATTCATTGGAGTCTGAGCGATTTGTGGAATTGGTTGGAATTGAATCGAAACATTTAGAAGTAATATTACATGTTACCACCCCTTTAAAGGATAAAGTGCTAGCCTCGTTAGGATGCTTAGACTGTAAGATAGTTAATGGTGGTAGAGAAGAATTGATAAACTTGACGGTTGTGGCTATGTATGACCTTGATGTTATATTTGAGATGGATTTGTTGGGTAAGCCAAAAGGGACTGTTCTGGATTGGGATAGCAGGGTGCCGCAATTTCATCCGATTGGTCATCCTAGATTTGAGTTTGTGGAAAGTTGAGGAGGAACCTCGATCCCTTTAATCTCATCACTTGAAGTGACTGAGTCGTTAGACGAAAGTTGCCAAAGTTGTCTGGCTATAGCGGTTGATTCATCGGTTGAGGAATCGAGGTTAAAGGGTAAGGCCACGGTGTGCAATTTTCGATGTCTTTCCTCAGGAATTGCTGGGATAGCCACCTGTAAAGAAAGAGGAACTCATAATTGAGTTAGCCCCTGGGACAAAATCAATCGCTAAGGCACCTTACAGAATGTCCTTATCGGAGTTAAAGGAATTGAAAGTCCAAATGCATGAATTACTGGACAAAGGATTCATTTGTCCCAGTACGTCGCCGAGGGGTGCACCAAGGTTGTTTGTATGGAAGAAGGACAAGTCATTGCGCTTGTGCATTGACTATCAGCAGTTGAACCAAGTGGCCATCAAGAACAAGTATCCGTTGCCAAGGACATATAGCTTGCTAGATCAGCTGCAAGGAGCGTTGGTGGTCTTCAAGATAGACTTGAGAACAAGTTACCATCAGTTGAGAATAAAGAAGGAGGACTTACCTAAGATGCCCTTCGTACAAGATATGGGCATTATGAGTTTACGGTATGCAGTTTGGATTAACTAATTCCCCAGCTACTTTTATGGATTTGCTACACCGAGTATTCAAGGAGTTTCTGAATAAGTTCATCATAATGTGCATTGATGATATCTTGATTTACTCAAAGAGCTCTGAGGAACATGAGCAGCATGTAAAATAGTTTTACGGACCTTAGAGAAGCACTCGCTCTACGCTAAGTTTAGTAAGTGCCAGTTTGGCTAAATAAGGTGGCAATCATTGGACATGTGATCTCTAGGAATGAAATCTCAGTGGATCCCTCAAAGATTGGAGCAGTTACAAATTGGCCACGACCACCGTCGAGTACCGAGGTTCGGAGTCTCCTAGGATTGGTAGGTTATTACAGATGTTTCGTGGAAAGTTCTCCTCAATAGCTACTCCTTTGACAGGGTTAACGAATAAGGAAACGCGGTTTGAATGGATGGAAAAGTAGGAAAGGAGTTTTGAAGAGTTTAAGCATAAGCTGACAACCGCACCGGTATTGACGTTACCTTCTGGTCTTGGAGATATAAAATTTATAGTGATGCGTCACTAAAGGGGTTAGGATGCGTACTAATGCAACATGGGAGAGTGGTTACGTATGCATCGCAACAATTAAGACCTCATGATGTTATACTACCCAACGCAGGATTTAGAACTTGTAGCGATTATAATTGCATTGAAAGTTTGGAGGCATTACTTGTGTAGGAAAAGGTTTTAGATTTATACGAACCACTAGAGTTGATGTACTTGTTTTACCGAAGAGAATTGAACAGAGACAACGTCGTTGGATGGGTTTGCTTAAGAACTATGATAGTGATAACCTGTATCACCTTGGGAAGGCAAATAAGGTAGCGGATGGCCTTAGTAGGAAATCAAGCATCACGCATTTAATGGTTAAGGAATGGACTTTACTTGAAGGAATAAGGGATTCGGAATTTAAGTTCGAGGTTTGTCATCTTTCAAGTTTGATGGCTACCTTGAGGATTGAACCCGAGATTCAAGAGAGGATTAAGGCATTGCAATCTACGGACCCTGACACCCAAAAGATTTGGGAAATGGATGCAGATAAGAGAAAACATGACTTTCAAGTGTCCGAAGGTGGAATCTTGAAGTTTCGTGGATGATTGTGCGTACCCAACGATAAGGAGCTTAAGGAAAAGATTTTTTCGAAAGCTCGTTGAAGCAACTATAGTATTCATCTGGATAGCACAAAGATGTACCAGAACTTGCATCAGCATTAATAGTAGAATGTGATGAAAGTGGATGTAGCCGAGCATGAGGCTAGGTGTTTGACGTGCCAACAAGTGAAGGCGTAACATTGTAGGCCCAGTGGTATGTTACAACCTTTGAAAATTTCCGAATGGAAATGGAAACACAACAAATGGACTTTGTGATGGGACTGCCTAGAAGTCAAAGAGGCCATGATTCGATTTGAGTAATCGTGGATAGATTGACTAAGTCCACGTATTTCCTGGCTGTGAGAAAGGACTTCGCCATGGATAGCTATGTTGAATTGTATATGCGCCATATAGTTCGTCTTCATGGAGTTCCCGTAAAGATTACGTCGGATAGAGATCCCAAGCTTACTACAACTTTCTAGAAAAGTCTTTAGAATGCTATGGGAACAAAGTTGCAATATAGCACAGCCTATTATTCGCAGACTTATAGATAGTCTGAAAGGACGATTCAGACACTTGAGGATATGTTGCAAGCGTGAGTAATAGATTTTAAAAGAGGTTGGAAAGAGCAGCTACACTTGGTAGCGCTCGCCTACGATAAAAGTTACCTACAATGTACCACGTTTGAAAGGTTATGTAGCAGAGCTTGCAGAACTCCGGTATGGTGGGATGTGGTTGGTGAAATGGGACGTCAAGTCCAGAGTTGATTGAGCAGTCGATTGAGGCAGTGAAAATTATTAGAGAAAGGCTTAAGACTACTCAGAGTCGCCAAAAAGGTTATACGAATAGGCAACGTAGACCTTTGGAACTTCAAGTAAGAGAGCATGTCTTCCTCAAGGTATTGTCATACGAGGCTTGTTCCGATTTGGAAAGTGAGGGAAGGTTGAGCGCGAAGTACGTGGGCCTACTTGAGATTTTGGAACGGAAGGAGCTACCTGGGAAAATGAAAAAGGTGATGAGGCGTCAGCAACCCCAATTGTTCGAGTAGTTAAGTTTATTGTAAATTTCGAGGACGAAATTTCTGTAAGGGGGGAACAGTAGTGACATTTTGAAATCTGACCCTTTTCGAAATTATGAATGAGTGAATTGTCTCATTGATATATTTTAGTTAAATCTCGCTCAGAGATGATCACTCTTGAGATGACTAACCAAAGGGAACTAGGAAATGGGTACGTGGACCTAAGAATTTGTCCATGTATCGACGCTTTGCCATAAGGATTGTCTAGGGAAGGTTTAGGACCATTATAGGCCGATCCAAGAATGATTATGGAATGAATTGCTAGCGTTATACAATTGGATCACGGGTGATTCCGTTTGACCATAGTATAGTTTGCAAGCTTTCCTAAATCAATATTCGACGATCGCGTCCTCCAGAACTAGTGATTTACCCTAACAATTACATGACAACCAGAGGTCTCCATGTGTCGAGTAAACGTGAACGCGACGTTAATCACAGGTCGATCCGCGTAACTTCTAAGAGATGCCCGTTAGTTTGAGGTACACTGAAATTTCAATTGAATGAAATTGGCCATGAATTGGACTTCGAACTTGGGCAGCGAATGTTTAAGGATTCCAATAATAATCTTTCGAACGTCGCCCCATCAAAGTCAATTAAATTCTAGGAGCGGTCCAATGTAACCAGGAAATCGGGAATTAAGTCTATGAGTTGGAAATTACTTTTTTACCCTTAAGATTATGCTCATTCCTCAAGTAAGATTAAGCACGTGTTGGTCATTTGTCTTTTCCCTATGATGACTGAATTTGTGAGGGTTAGATGATCATTTGACAAGAGTGAATTGGCAAGATTGCCCCTCTTGATATCAATGCAAGAAGACAAGATATTTGAATTATTGGTAGATGCCCTCTAGACAAGCTTCCTTAAAATCCTCAACCACCAAGTCTAGAAGTCAAAAAGCCTAGCCTAGTCTATGACAACCCATCAACTCACCCTCTCTCTTGGCTTGTGAAGGAAGTCTTTAATCTTTGGGGGAAACAAGAACACACTCAAGCTCATCTCACTCTCTCCCTCACCAAAACCGAACATCATTCTCTCTCTCTCTCTCTCTCTCTCTCTCTCTCTCTCTCTCTCTCTCTCTCTCTCTCTCTCTCTCTCTCTCTCTCATTTGAGCCGATGCCTTTTCACCGTGCAACCACCATCGACCACCCTTCACCGTGACCTCGAACCGCAGTCCGTTGAGCCGTTAGACGTTGGAACCGTGAGCCACAAAGGGGCGACCGACTCAGCCCGTTTCCCTTACTGAAACCGTGAGAGGGGTTGTTTTAGGAGTTTCCCAAGTTGGTTCGAGGTAAGAGACTCCCTAAAGTTAGTTTACATGTTAGAAGGTTGATGGATGAAGTTAAGTGAGAATTTGATGGAGTTTCATGGCTGTTTTCACATAATCTTCATGGACCAACCAGCTTGTTCTTCCCTTACCAAGCCGCGACCTTGGGGACTGGTTCGAGGAGTTGTCGTGATTAATTTGCTTAGTAAGTGAAGTATGAAGATAGATGATGGTTTTAAGTGAAAAATTATTGAAGTTTAGTGGCTGTTCTTGGACATTTCCTCTTGAACAGAACCGGTTCTCATATTCCCAACCTTGACCGAGACTTTCCTTGAGGTATCGTGGATTTCACTTGCTCATTTACTTGGTAAATCACTCTTAAACTTAGCCTAGGACTCTAGGTTACTAATGGATGATTTAGAGTTGGATTTGGAGAATTTTTGGGGCTGTTATTGTATGAGAAACGTCTAAGACCTGAGAGCTGCATTCTAGTTTTTCAGCACGCGTCAAAAGTAAAACGGCTCGTTCAAAGTCGTCTAGAGGCCGAATTGAACTCCATTTTATCCCACGTGACCGTAAGATCATGAGGAACATGAATCTAAGGTTGGATTGCTCAAAAAGTAAATATGATTATGTCAGTTTTACTGAGAGTGAGTCTGTGTTCATTGAAGACCGAATCTACCATTTAGGGAATAGTTGTGCATGAAGTGTTCTTGGACAAGAATTGTGTTACCATGGCTAATCTCATGAGTTTAATGCTGGTAATGGGTGATTAGAGGACTTTGAGCATGAACTTAATATTATTTTGTGGACTTAATGATTGGAATTGCCGTGAATGATCTTAGAGCCGATTGATTAACATATGTCATTATGTTCGACCATGGCTTATGTTGAGATTTGGGTGATTGAATTGATTGCTCATATGTGTATGCTCGGCCTTACCTTAACTTGGTGAGATTGATCAATCGAATTGGTTGTTTGCTCATGAACACTCGGCCTTGAGGTGCCTTGTGGATTGATTCGGATTAAATGACTTATTTTAATGTTTGGCCATGAATTGGGAAGTGAGATTCGATGATTTGAAATGTAGAGGCCGAACCATGAGTTGCCTCTTTGTGATTGTGCATTTCAATTTATTAGGCCAATTGATTGATTAAGAGATATACATTTGTATGAGATCACATATTAACTAATGAGGGTTGAAGGATGACCTGGGAGCCGTTGCTACGGGGGGTCTGGCCA
This sequence comes from Rhodomyrtus psidioides, assembly GCA_021437785.1. Lineage (NCBI taxonomy): Eukaryota > Viridiplantae > Streptophyta > Magnoliopsida > Myrtales > Myrtaceae > Rhodomyrtus > Rhodomyrtus psidioides. Next base: position 2,720,050 of record JAILYB010000109.1, on the reverse strand, counting down.
AATGAAAGCACGACCGGGGAGCCGTTATTACGGGGGGTCCTGCCTAATGCAATATGATAGCCTAATGTGTTATGACACGGGCCTTGACATATTGAATTAAGATTTATGACATGAAATACCCTATACGAGTATGTGATTTGTGAACTGCCTAAAGTACGAAGCTTGATCTTATCTTGGTGAATCATGAATTGAATTGTGAGCATCTTGATTGTGATTTCAATGTGTTATTACATTTTTTTGGTTTAGCATATCATCCCATTTGATGGATAGTAACGCGTGATAGGGCTTGATCCGAAGATGGCCTCGATGGATAGAATAGCTTGATAGGAATCAATCTGAAGAATGGCCTTGATGATTATAGTTGCATGATAAGAAACGATCTGACAATTGACCTAAAATGGGGGAACTACATGTTTAGGATTCATCTGGAGGTACTATAGGCCTAGTCTAGGTTTACGAGTTTACTTGCTGAGATTTATTCTCACCCCGTCGTGAGATAACATTTTCATGTCCCGAACGATGAAATTTCGTGGATGCTATCGAAGAAATTTTTTGGAGTAGATGAGCATTGAACCTTGTACTCCCATATGTAGTTGGTAGGGTTAAGATTCATCTGTCTTTGGTTTATGGATGACTGTTGTAGCTTTTGAAATTTGAACTACGATTGTAAAGATATTGGTTGTATTGAGAAACCTTTTTTTTGTCCATCATGAATCATCGTGTTATTTATGTTGTACGGAGATTTGTTCTTGTTTCGACATGTGCATTTCATATCTCGCTTATAAATTAAGAGCCGTTGGATCCTGGGAAGTATATGAAGTCACCAGCCTTGGAGGGATGTTCGCGCGCTCGAAAGGACACGGGATCCACATGCAGGAGACGTATCTATATCATATTTCTATTCCAGGTTCACCACTCTTTGCGAGAGACTGGTTACTTATTTACCTATCAATGATGGCATTAAAGAATTACCCAAGGCCGGGTGGATATAAGAGTTATGTTATTTCTTCGGGGGCTTGGTCCTACTCATTCTTCTTTTCGACAGCAGATAACTTCTCAGGGTACTCTTCCATTAGTTGATGAGGTCTTCTCTCGGGTCCTTCAGTACACGCCTGACTCATCATCTGCAATTGTATCTGCACGTGTTATGATTTTTTAGTCGTCCGATGTCCATAGAGGCCGAGGGCATGGTCACCATGGTTGTGGCAAATCTAATTTCTCTCTTAGTCATGGTCGTGATGGAGCTAAGGGTGCTGGAAGTTATCGTTATTGCTATCACTATCAACTAGCTGGCCATACTGAGACTTATTGCCACACCTTACATCTCGAGCTTCCATCACAAGTTGTTAATGCCGATGGAGTCTAGTGCAGAAAGCTCCTCATCAGCTCGAGAGTTACCGTGCTCCTTTATGTTGTCTCAGCGCCGAGTATGAGTCCTTAGTTCGTCCCAACCAGGTGATAGATTCATCTGCTCCTACTGCTCCTTTGGCACAAACTTCTTTATGTAATTCGTCTTGTTTACTCTCTGCTGCACTCATTTCTTGAGTCGTAGATTCAGGTGCTACCAATCATATGATCGGTAGTTCATTTATTGTCTGGTATTACCTATGTTTTTCCTAGTTCTATTACACTTGCTTATGGCTCACAATCCAATATCATTGTTCAAGGGGAAGTAACCTTAGGTCCCTCTTTTTCTCTCTCATTTGTTTACCATTTAACAGCTTTCTCATGTAACTTGCTTTCTGTTAGTTCCCTTACTAGATATTTGAATTGTTCAGTGACATTTACCTCTATGCGTTTTATCTTTCAGGATCTTAAGACCATATGGATGATTGGTGTAGGGCATGATTCTAATGGCATGTACTACCTGAATAAAGATCTTATTGTTGCTGCTATTCAGAAGAGCACCATCTCCAACTTCTTTTAGCTGCATTGTCGTATGGCTCATACACCGTCTGACATACTTTGCCATTTCTTCCTGTTTCAGAGTCTGTGAGTACTATCTAGTGTGATGCAAGTCAATGTGGCAAACATTATCGGGTATTTTTTCCTTCTTGTGTCCATAGTCGTGTGTCAAGTCCTCTTGAGTTTGTCCATTCGGATGTTTAGCGATCGTGTCGTGTCAAAGATATGTCTGGTTACAAGTATTTTGTTACATTTATGGATGATTAGTCCCGCATAAAGTGGTTATATTTAATAAAAGATCGAACTGAAGTTTTTTCTTATTTTCGTAAATTTTACTTTGAAATTCTCAATCAGTATCATGTTTCTGTTAAATGTCTATTTTCTAATGATACTAAAGAATATATGGCTATTTTCTCTTGTTTTCAATCATTTCTTATGTCTCATGAGATTCTGCATCAGACATCTTGTCGCTATACCCCTCAACGGAATGGGATGGCGGAATGAAAAATCGCCATCTCTTGAATGTTGCTCGTTGTTTACTTTTTTATATGAACCTCCCCAAAATGTTACACGGACATGCTATTCTTATAGCATGCTACCTCATAAATTTTCTGCTATCCTTTATGCTTCGTAGAGGCATATCTTTTTTGTGACATCCTGAAATTTTGACATCCATAAGAAAAATTATGAATTCAAGCGTGGAAAATAAATTTGGACTTTGAGGATTTAAGAGACGAAAATTGGTTGTTTTGATATGTCGATCAGAAAAGGCTAAGTTTGAAAAGTCAAGTGTCGACACGTGTTACCGAAACTCTTCTAGCTTTGACCGAACCCTAGTGCAAGATTTCTAAAATTTCCTTCAGCTTAGTGCTAGTAGTTTAATTTACCCCCCCCCCCCCCCCCCCGAATAACAAAATTACCAAACTACCCCCGAATATTATTCACTAAGAGACAATTGAGCTAATAGTGAATATAAATTATTGGTGGGCTCCTTTCCTTTGCTTTTCGGTCACCTCAGCCCCCTCCTTCACCCGACGTCATCTTCCCCCACATCTTCTTTTTCGATCTTCTTTCTTCTTCGTTTTCTTCATCTTCAATCATCTTCGTTCTTTTTTGTCACGCCCCGAACCCGGCGAGCACGCGAGCATCCCACCTCCGCCGTTACCTTTAATGATCTCCCATGAACCAACGGCCAATGCTTAAAGGTCTATATGAAACATGCATGCGAAAGCGAGGACAACTCCATAAAAATAAGTTTTCAAGATGACTTAGGACAAAAGAAAATGATACACTTCTCATTAAAGCCAAAGTCAAGTACAATTCTAACTACAAATAATATACAGTCTCTAAGGTCTCAATCAACTAAAATCTTCACATCCTCCAAAAACTTCTTCCAATGCTAGTCCATGGCAAGCTCAGGTCTCCATCATCTAGGACCTGAAAATGTTGTCCCACGATGGGGTGAGATATAAATCTCAGTAAGCTAAACCTAACCCTAAACTAGGCTATCAGTACCTCTAGATATTTTGGAAAATAGGGTATTTTTGAATTAAAAACTTTGGCATGGTAAAACGGGATACTTTCCAAAACATGACATTTCAGTACTTTCAATACAGCTTGACTCAATCAAGAAAAATCATGATAACTCTAAACTTCGTACAATGGCAAGGTTTTCATTCTGAAGCAAGCACTCAACGTTAATTCAAAAACATGAGGCAACTTTCATCTCTTTCTCAAAAGTATCATTCCTTGAAATTTACAGAAAACACATTCTTTTCTCTCATGCCCCTTTCCGGGCCAATTTCAATTCATGAGGCAAATTTCCAAATATGAGGCATAATCAATTTTCTCACAAATCATTCTTTGATTTTCTCAGAAAACATATCATTTCATATCCGCCCATCTTAGACCGCCCATGTCACGCCCCGAGTCCTTTCCTCGGACGCGAACATCGCCCTACTAGCAATCTGTTTAGTCTCTTACCCAGGATCCAAATTTACTGCACTAGCTAATGAGACTCATATGCACATGCGGAAGCGACATACATAACTCCATGCATAAGACAATAAGACGACTTGAGGAAAATAGACACTTAACCATTACACCACAAACATTCGATTTTACAAAATACACAAGATCTACTAAAGATAACTAGGGCTAGAGGAGAAGGGGTTAGCCTACTCAAAAAGATACATCTACTAAGGAACACGCGTCACTGTCCTACGGGATACTTCAAAAGTCAAGGGTCGCTACAAGGCCTAAAATAGGGGTGTGCATGGTCCGGGCCGGTCCGGTCCCGGCATGAACCCGAGGACCGGACCAATAGTCCGGTCCCCATACTTTCGGGACCATGGACCGAACCGGGACCGAACAGAACCAGGACCGTCGGTCCGGTCCGGTCCCAGTCCGGTCCTGGTCCCGGCCCAACCACTACAAAGCCTACTACTATATTTTTATTCTTCCTCCAGCTGACCGCCAAGCCCAGCGACCAACCAGAGGTGGGGGCGAGCTTCGTTGGCCCTCATCTTGGCTGAAAGAAGATGAAAATAAAAGAACAAAGAGAGAAAAAAAAAAGGAAAAACAAATCCCAGAAAATATTAAAATATATTAAACGGCTATTGTATTCCACATTGGGGCTCGACAACTTGAGTCACTGAATGCCAAAACACTACTAGGATAGCAAACTGAACGCCATATGAATGCTGGGCCAGTCCGGGATTATTCTTACTCTTGAGAGTGAAGGGGATTCTATTTTGTTTTCAATTTCTTTTCTAATTGTATATATTTATATATAAAAATAATTATATATTATTGGCGGTCCGGTCCGGGCCGGGCCGGTCCGGTCCCAACACAAGAACCCGAGGACCGGACCGCCCAGTCACCGGTCCCATTTATTGGGACCGAGGACCAACCCATCCACCTCAAGGACCGGACCAACCCGCCCGGTCCGGGCCGGTCCCGGGCCGGTCCAGGCCGGTCCGGTCCAGTTTGCACACCCCTAGCCTAAAAGACAGGCTCGCTGCTGATGGATCAGGCGACACCGGCCGCTGGATGGAACTCTACCCACTCGCCCGGCTGAGGCTCCTCTGGGACTTCTTCTTCTGGCTCTGACTCGGAATACACTGGGATGTCTTCCTCTTCTGAATCGGATCCTAAGTCCATGGGCTCGCCCTCGGCGCCTACGATCTCCCACTCGAACCATGCCTCCTCCATGGGAACGTCGTTGACATCAGAGGGCTCGATGACCTCGCCATCTGCGTCGGGATGCTGTGGCTGCGCTGCTGGGAGGCCCACGCCTGGCTCGAGGCCGGTCATCAGATCAAAGATCTCGCCATCGGGCGGGCATGCAATCATCGGGTCCTGCTCCTCAAGGATATCCCGGGGCACGTCAAAAGATCTCAGAGGCCCCCAAGTAGCGACGTCGTCTCGATACCACCAAGCTGCGTACCTATCTGGCCTCCAGTGGTCTGTCTCGTCCTCCACCCAGACAGTGCTACGCTCATAAATAAAAACCTCATCCTCGCCCACTGGGTACTCAGTAACGTAACTGTCGGTCCTCACTAGCACCCCAAAAGCTAGCGACGGCATGGTCAAGGCTTGGGGTCTGAAAGGTGGATCCCACGACGGGGTGAGATAAACTCAATAAGCTAGTCCTAACCCTAAGCTAGGCACTCGGGACTTCCAGACACACCCAGGCACATGCAATGACCAATCATGCGAAAGTAGACGAATAGGCACATAATAACACAATCAAGGCATGCATTGTCATAGAACTCACCAATCTAGACTAGGCTTGGCTTTCGTACCTTGGCACTTAACATCACATAATATAAAGGATAGCTTGCATATATATATATATATATATATATATATATATATATATATATATATATATATATATACATAAGTATATACTTATTACGATCGTAATACTCATGGCAGAGCCCGCGTTTAACGCCTCAGGCTTAATAAATCAAGGAACCCGTGTTTAATGCCTCAAGTTTCCGATGCCATGTCATGACCCGCGTTTAACGCCTCAGGTCTATCCCGCGTTTAACGCATCAAGATATCACTAAGCCCCGCGTTTAACGCATCAGGGAAATATATGCACATAGGCTTATAATTCAACCAATTATAGCATAAAACAACTATATGTGCATAACGTCCATACAAGGACCACTTGGCCATTCCAAATCACAATTTCGTACCATGGCACATCATCAAATCATAATCAATTAAGACCATTGCAAAGCTCCGCAATCAATCATATTCTGATTAAAGTAACTCATTGGTTACCACTAAGGCCATTCGGCCATGTCACAATTTCATGAACAAATCGATCAATGAAGCCACAAAGTGCATCAATTAGTCACACAAGGCCGAATTCATATCCAAGATATCATTTCCATCGCTTAATCCCCTATTAAAGCTCACGTCCATCATAGGAATAGGGTTCATTAGGATATTTTCATGCATCGAGTCATTCAATCACACTCATGGCCGAACATCCCTAAGCCCAATCGAGGATTTTGCTAACTCAAACAAGTTCAATCATGCCTTCTCTCTTCCAATGGTGCCACAAGGGATCGGCCTACACTAGCATTCATTCCTTAACTCATTTCAACCATTAAATCAACACAACAAGTCCTAAATGGTAAAGCCATGCTCGGTTCCCCCCAAGAACATATTCGGTCCTCTAGGGTTTCTCGCCTATTTAGCCATTAAACTCAACATAACTAACACTCTCTCGGCCCTTCCATCGCACAAGGTTCTAACTAAGGGTTAGAGCAAGCTTACCTAGCTTAAAGCTTCAAGAAGATCGGCGGCAAGAGGCGTGAGAATGGTGCGGCACAAGCTAGTCCTCGGCGAACAATCCGGTCCCTAGGAGTTCACGCAATAAACGGCCAAAAACAACTTCAATATCACCTCTAACATAATTCCACAACTTCCTATCTTAGTCCTTAAGGTTCCTAGAGCCACTTACCTCAAGATTGTGTCAAACCCACCAAGAACAACTCACTTTCTCTTCTTGTTTCAATTCTGGCCGTGAGGTGTTGAGGGGATCTCGGGCTTCAAACGGAGCTATCCTTCGGCTCGAGATGAAGAGGAGGTCGGCTAAGGGCGGCTTGAGGTGGTGGTGGCGGTCGCCAGCCACCTAGAGGCCACGGGGGGAGAGAGAGAGCGACGAGAGGGAGCGGCGTGAGATGAGAGGAAGGAGATGGAGAGTGGTGTCGTGCAAATGGAGGGGTAGAGAGAGAGATTGACGTGAGAAAATGAAGAGGGAAAGTGAAGGCTTGTCCAACCAAGGTCTAATGAAAGGAGTGATGGATAGGAGTGGTTGGAAAGTACAAAGGGAATAGTGACTATGAATGACATGGTGCAAGAGATTTGGTGGTGGGGTTTGAGTCTTGTCCATGGTCAAGTCCAATAATCCAAGTGGCTAAAGACCTAAATGCCCTTCAAAAATTCGGCCAAGGCTATAGGAGAGGGAAAAGTCCAAGTTGCCCTTGCTTCGTCTAATGGAAAAAGGTGCTAAGCTTAGGGTAAAAGGGTCGATTTCACTTGTCGATCCGAATTTCATTTTCTAACTTATACGGGGCTAATTCTAATCTCATTAACTCTCCGATGAGGCGGCGTCCAAATTTACTCCATGCGATCTCCGAATGTCCGGCCCCCAATCTCGAAGTCCAAACCATGACTAAACTCAGTCAAATGTCATTCCATCGCGTCTCAGACTAACGGGCGGCTCTCAGGAGTTACGCGTATTGACCCGCGACTAATGTCACGTTTAAGAGTTACTCGAGCCACGGCGGCTTTGGTTGTCATGTAATCGCGAGGGTCAATCACTAGTCCCGAAGGTTACGACCGTTAGGAATCGATTTAGGTTAATTCGCAAATCATGTCATGGTCATACGGAATCACCCGTGAACCAATCGCACGACACTAGCAAATCGTTCTAAAACCATTCTTAGATCGACCTCTAACGGTTCTAAATATTCCCTCGGCGATCCTTATGGTTAAAGCATCGACTCGTGGTTAAGTCCTTTGGTCCACGTACTTTAAATCCTATATGGCCATTCCCCATTGGTTAGTCGACTCGAGAGTGATCAATTCTGAGCGAGATTTACTGGAATACTTCGATAGACATTCATTCAATAATAAGCTTCGAGATAGGGTCGGAATTCAGAATGTCACAGCCCATCTTGGGGCGGCGAGATGATTCAGTCTCCATATAACCCGTCAGTACATATGAGACTCTCGCGTCCGGACCTAGAGATGATTCGGTCACCATACGACTCTCGACACCCATTTCCAATCGAGATGAATCGTGTCAGTATGGGACTCATTAGCCGCACGACCTCGTCAGGTCAAATGGGAGTAACTCCATCCCAATACATTGGCCAAATTTCATAATACCTTGGCAATCCCACACGCCATTGGCGATCCCATACGCCAGTGCACTTATAATTTTTCCCTGCGATCCCACACGCCAGTACACATATCATTTCTTCGGCGATCCCACACGCCATTTTACTCATAAACATTTCAATTATAGAAAGCCTCAAATTTTCATTTAAAGAAAACAATTCACGCCTCAAAATTCATCATTCAAGAACAACTCATGAAATTCATCGTCAAAATAAGGCATTCGTTTCAAATGTCCCTCAACTGGGCAAAACACATTTCTCATTATGAAATTCTCAGAAAAACACAAGCATCATTTAGCTCAAATAGATCAAATCTCAAATTTGATCATTCATAAGTTATCTCAAGACTCGATCGGTAAACCAATCCGCTTAATGCACTCATATCAATGAGAATTTTCACAAAGCACGCCGCATGGCCCAACCACATGCCACAATCAGATTAAGGCTCCTCAGTTCAACCTCGATTTCAAAATTTCCATGCCATAAAACCACTCAAGCTCAATGCATCAAAATAGGGCAGATTTGGGTTTCCTCGCGTCTCTCACAAAATCAGTTCATAAAACCCTTCAATCCGACTCAAAACTCCATCCTTTAGTAACATAACATCCTAATAAAGGTTTAGGCATAACTTACCTCAAGCCTAGGCCAAGCAATTTCCACAAAACGCAGGACACCAAGCTGCCCATATTGGCCTTCCACGACCAGATTCAGTCCCAAATAAACTGGCATTCCTCTATCGAAGTTATACGAAATCAAATTTCTCAATATTATACTTCAATGTCTTATGGACACGTGGGCAAAAACGGAGCTCAATTCAGATACCAGACGACTTACAACGACTCATTTTAAAATCGATGCGCGTTAAGGACAGATTGGTCGGCATATCACGTTTTTCACTTCAACAGCCCATAAAACTCTTTCAATCTCTATTCCACCAAGTGTACACCATACCAACATATCAATTAACATCCTGGGGTGCCTTAACAATAAAATTATAACAAGGCGACACCTTTCACAACCCCCAAAGTGCTCGGTTTGCACAGTCCCTTAACAGGGCAGATTCGGTTCTGCTCTATGCCACATTAATCAGTCCATAAATCGATCTTTGGTTTCAATTTCTCATGAAATTAACTTGCCAAGACCTTATTCTATATGTCTAGGAACCTCACCGAGATTTTTGAAGCGAAACAATCCCATAAGGCCTTCGAACCACTCGGTTTCCCCACGGTCTTCAAGAGGGCAGAATCTGTCCATAAAAAATCAAGGGGTTTCATCCATTAAAACCCATCTCAACTCCCACAAATCTTCAATCTTAACTTTCTGAACTCTTATACTATGATTTTAGAGTGACTCACCGAAAATTTGGAGCCATTTGAAATCCTGAAGCCCCCAAAAATGGATTCTCTCCAAAACTAGATCAGATTCTGACCTTTGCCCATTCAAACAGACCTATGGGACAGAATACTAGGAAAATTTGAGTCTATAATACCTTGTTGGAACGATAAGACGATAAGCTTTCAGATGGCAGTAGTTTTACCCCAATCCAATGTCGGACGACAAATTTATGATCGGAACAGTGAAGCAGTTTTTACCTGCCGCGAGAAAGCTTCTCGGCCGAGAGAGGAAGAAGAAGACAAATGAAAGACATGGAAGAGAGGGAGAGGGGTGCACGGCTGAGATGAGCAAGGGGAAGATGTCCATCAATTATTGGGGTAATTTTGAAAAGATTGCATTTAATGGCATTTAATGCTTGGTTTAATCAAAGGGTGACATATGGCATTGGCTCCAATAATTGGCCATTTCACTTTGACTTTCATTGACCCTCATTTCCCTCCATTTTCGGCAGCTACATGGGAATCTAAAAAGACCAAAATGCCCTTCTAGAAATCTTAAGGCAAGGGTAAGGCTTGAGGGGCAAAATGGTCATTTTGCATGTGTCATCCGAAATTTCATTTTTCCAATCTAAATTGTCCTCGATAAGGCGACGTCAAATGCAATTCAAATGTTGGAATTCCTCAATATCCAATACCCAAATCTCGAGGTCCAATTTCATTTCGAGCTCTCGTCGACTGTAATTCCAGTTTATCTCAAACTGACGGGCGACTCTTGCAGGCGCTACGCGTATCGACCTTAGAATTTCTCAAGTCGTGCCGACTTTGGTTGTCATGTGATTGTGAGGGTTTATCTCTAGCTCATGCGGTCCTGATCATCGGAATTCGATTTAGAAAATTCTCGCAAATTACACCTTGGTTAGGCGAAATCACTCGCGTGCCAATGTATAACACTAGCAAGGCATTCCATGATCATTCCTAGATCGATCTCTGTTGGCCCAAAATATTCCCTCGACAATCCTCATGATCAAAGTGCCATTTCTTATTCAATTTTCCCAGGTCCACGTACCCGACTCCGCGTTAGTTTTTCCCTTTCGGTCAGTTAACTCGAGAGTGGCCAACTCCGAGAGAGTTACAACTGAAACACACCGATCGATACCTTCCATTCCACAGCCTCGAGAGGGGTCGAAATTCGGAATGTCACATTTTTCTTCTCTCGATCAGACCCACCCACACCAACTCAGACGCCATTCACGCCGCCACCACTTCCAGCTACCACGAGCCTTGGCCTTCACTCACCGTCGTGTTGTCATCTGCTAGCCGCGAGCTACTTTCTCCACCCTCGTCCGCCTTGTGACCGTACCGTCCACCCGCAACTCGAGCCTCGCCATCAACCGCAGCCGCTCGAACCCGTGGCCCGGAACCTAGTGAGCTCTAGAAACCCAGATCTGCACTCAAGCCCGTGCCTTGAGCCGTCGCGCCACGAGAAGATCGCGCAATCCCCGACCCAGCTAGCTTGATGGCTACCCTCCGTGGACCTAGACAATGTCGCTCAGTGACGGAACCCCAATCACCAGCCACTATCGCCAGACTCAACGCAAGCTTGAGCCACAAGCAGATTCGGCGAGCCCGACCCTGATACTCGAGACTCGTGGTCTTCCGAGCCTCCATCGTTATCCTCAATCGTCTCGAGCCAGCGCCCAACAGCCTCGATGCTGCTACCCATCGCTCGTGAGCCGCTGAGTTTGTTGTCCATCTCTCAGCCAAGGCCCGAGACCGAGACCTCTACACCTTCCAGACCCGATGCCGATCTCCTTTCCTGTTTTGTTCCGTACAATCAGAGACCGTCGAGAGCCGATCTCGGCCTAGCCTCGCATGCGACGAACCGCCGACCACTCGAGCCTCTTGTTCACTGTGGCCAACTCTCCTTACCTTATCCCGTCGTCTCCACCAGCCCTTATTTCGTCACAAATCGTCGTCCCCTAAACAAACAAGGCTCAACCGAACCTTCTACTCACTCTAACAACAACCCACAGTAACCTCGTCGTTTTGAGACCCATGAAACTGCTTCCATGAGCCTCCGAGATCTAACCCGATGCCAAGCCAACTTGAACCGCAAGTCTGAAGCCCCATGTCCTAGCGTGTATTTCTTTATTGGGCCATGGCCCAATCAGAATCGAGCTGTGTGCTAGTCGCGCCTAGGCCTTAGCCAAAGATTTGTGCCTGTATATCTGGGCACGCGTACCAAGTGGATCGAGAAATTGGGCCGAGTATCCAAGAATTTAGCCCATGTGACCGGGCCGTGTCCTAGTTCGTGACCTAGTCTATGCCTGAGCCGAAATCTTTGAGGATCGTTGTTGTGGTCGCCCTGTGACGTTGACTGTGAGTTAACCCCTAAACTCTGAATAGGGCATTAACTGTGCTTAAGGATTAGATTTATTATTGATCATTATTAATTAAATTATTTAGCTGGGGATGAATAATTTAGTTAACTGTGATTAAAGGTTTTATCTGAAGTCAGGTTGGCCAAATATTTCGGTGATATTAACTGGAACCTGAATTAATTATTCAAGTCGGATTAATTAATTGTGATCAGGATAACTAATTATGTTAATTAATTATGGGACATGTATTATTGGATGATTGCCTAGTGATTGTTGAGTACGTGATTGATGTGTATTTGATGATTGATCATCCTATTTATATATGCAAAACCCGGTGGATAATATACATGAATATGATCATGTGTGAACTTGGTTTTGAGCACGAAAGATCGCCTTGAGCCAAGTTTTGAGCACGACTATTTGTGAGTCCATGGAATTAAATGCAAAGATATAAATTGGCTGGTTGTCTGTTGGCCTTATATGGTCACAGAAGGGATACTGTCTTCTCGGGTACGTGAAGACAAAGTCAGCCCCCAGGTACGAAGGTCGAGCCTAGCAAGTTCATGCCGAGAATACTTGGAACCACATGACTTACTGGTTGCCGGTCGCAGCTTGTGACGGACCGACGCTCCTTACAGGAATGCCTGACTGTTAGTCCATGCCGAGGGTACTTGGAACCACATGGCTTGTCGGTCGCCGTCGCCGAAGGAAAGGGACAAAGCCCAGTTCTGTCGGAAGAGCATGATTTTGCTAGACCAGGTACAATCATTAATAACCGGAACATGTGTGATACATTGTGAATGCAAGTTGTGATGAGTGTTCTGGTTGTATGCCTTGGTTCTATGTTGTTGATTGCGTAATTTATATGAACTGATAAATGTGTGAATCAAGGCGTGGTAAGCTTGCATGTGATTGATGCCATATGGTGAGATTGAACCTGACATGTGATAGTTAGAGCGTTGTGAGAGCTGCACGCTATTGATCTGCCATCAATATTTTATGCATGTTTAGGTTTCTTAGCGAGTCAGTGTCCTGCTCGGACTTAGCCGTTGACTCACTGAGATTTTATATCAACCCGTCGTGGGTTACCATTTTCAGGACCAAAGTGATGGAGGTATCGCATGGCTTACACCCCTTAGTAGATTCGGCGTGGAGCCCTTTTTCGAAACGTTTTGGTAGCATGGAGTAGTGTTAACCTCTAAACCTGATATGGTATTTTGTGGATCATAGAAAGTGGGCCTGAGATAGGGCTTGTATTTACGTACTTCCCAGGGTTAACAGTAAATAATTAAAAATGATCTTTGTTGATGTTGATTGATGTAACTGTTGTATTATTATCCTACTTTCTTATCCCTATAGATTTTTATAATTGTTTGGGAGTAGCACGTTCCGCATGCGCTAATTAAAAGATAAAAATAATGGGTCGATGACGTGCCTGGGACGTCGTCCTTTTATGACCTAAGGCAATTTGGTGTGGTTGTTGCGGGCTCGGAGATCGAGACGTGACATTTTTCTACTCTCCATCCTACAAGTCTAATTATTACTTTAACACTCTGTGTGTTTGGGTGCATTTATTTTGTGCATCGTCATGATCGTGGTCATGATAACCTTCATCCACGAGCTGATAAATGTGCATTTCTTGGGTACTCCTAAACTCAAAAAAAGTACAAGCATTGTACTCCGGTTAGTCCGTGGTTTTATGTCTCGACAAACGCGATCTTTTTTTAGGATCGGTCATATTACACCCCTGCTGACCAATTGTTGACACCTGATTTTTTTATCAGCCTTTTTTACAATTAATTTTAGAAAAATTCATAAAAAAAATCCATAAAAAGTTAAAAAAAAAATGTAAAATCAATTTTGGTAGCCTTGGCCAGGCCTAAGCAACCATTTTTGACCAAAAAAATAATTTTTCATATTTTTTATTTTTTAATATTTTCAAAAAAAATATAAAAATGCATGAAAAATCAAGAAAAATAGCATTCGAGTTCACAAAAATACAGAAAAATAGTATATATTTTTATTTTAATTTCTTTTTCATTTTGACCTCATAAAAAGTCAAATTTTGAGTTCAATTTTATGTGTTCCGTCACAATGCGTAGGGTTGAATTTGACCAAAAAAATATCATTTGAGTCTTTTAATTTACAATCTTTGCATCTTTAGAGTCTTGACATTCAATATGATTGCTTTCATTACAAATTAGTCCAATTATTTAGTAAAATTTCTTGATTGCATGAATTGGGCAAAATTACATATTTTTATTGCAATTTAGTCCTATGATTTTGATCAAAGCGAAATCACTTTAAAATTAGGTACTGCCACGGCAAAATAAGACCACTGCCCTATGTTTTTCACCCTTCTAAATCGATTGGCATGGGTGATTTGATCTGATTTGGCCATTTATGGCTTGAAATTGAAGAATTTCATAAATTTGATATTTGGAAAATTTGGGAGTTTTATGCAATTAGTGCTAGAATTTTGGGGTAAATCATGTTTTTAGATAAAATTGATATCCTTGAATCCAATTTTGATGTTTAATTTCATAAATTCCCCACCGGTTGGGAACATTTTTGGAATTGATCTCGACCGGGTCCACGGACCAGAACGGATCCGGTCCGCGAACCCCGTCCAAACCCAGTTCATTTCAACGTTTACTTCCTGCCGATTTCGACTTTGCTGAGTAATTTTGATCAGGAAATTGATGGGTTGATCGACTCCAATTGATGAAATTGGTAGAGGGTTTTTGTAGGCCACGATGTCTGGCGTCGATTAGGACCGATCCGACGGCATGGGTCCGCCGAAACTGCGCCGACCAGGTTAATATTTGCCGCAATCGGGCATATTCAAACTCAAAAACAAATGCATGGAAAATTGCCATGAAATGAAGCTGGCCTGAGTTTCGTTTGGTTTATCGGACATTCCCTGTCGCCGACGAGCCATTTTGCACGTAACCCCATGTACGAAACAAGTCACCGACCCCCCTCCGTGTGCGCGAAATTGGAGAAACCAATTACATAAGGCGGCCACGTTTTCATTCGCAAAAGAAGCTCGTTCGGTTCTTAGACAACACAAAAATTGAGAAAGAGAGAGATTGAGGCGATCAAGAGCTTGCCGAGTTGCCATCGAAGCTCGTGGTCGTCGAGATTGAGAGAGAGCTCGTCTAACCATCCTCGATGAAATCGAAGCTTGCGATCGCTCATTTGAGCTCCTTGGAGGTCTAAGGAAGTTTGCAGACTTGTCAGAATAGCCTAAAAACATCAGAGAAAGTGAGACTTCTCTTCGATCCCTCTCTCGGTCTTGCATGGAATCTGAAGTTTTAGTGTGTCATTTCGAGTTCTATGAGTTACGATTTACTCGTTGAACCTCACTAATTCATTTCACGTTGATTTTATGCATTTTCGTCGAGTAAATCTCTTGATCAACCTCCAATCTTAATCGAGCCGTCGCGAGCTCGACAGCTCGATTTAGGCCACATCAAGCTTCCTCGACGGCCAGGTAAAGTCTCTTAGTTCAATTGCGATGTTCCCTGACTGATTGTTCAAGTTGGATCTCGCTTAGAATGGCTATAGCGGATCCTCGTAGGAGATTAGCTCCGGACGAGTTAGGCGAGTTAGTCGAATGTTGTTCTGCTTGCTTGAGTTGGATATATGTTGTAGAGCTTGATTAGGTGAGTCATTTGGTGTTGGAATCATGTCAATCAGACATCTGTAAGTGGAGATATGGCCCTCCGACGAGGCGCCGGCAAAGAGGCTCCAGCGTCGATCGTCTTCTCCGGTGAGCGCTGACTGTCACGCCCCGAACCTTGTGAGCGTGGAAACATCCCTCCAAGGCCGTTAAGCTTAAGACTTCCCAGGATCCAATGGCGAATCAACTTAAGCGTGAAATGAAACGCACATGCAGAAGCGAAAACAGAAGTCCATACAACATAAGTTATCACACCCTTACTCCAGGTACGACCCGCAGAGCCGTGACATCCCAGGCCGTCACATCGAAGTAATATTTTGATTAGATCAATATTCTCATGCAGAGGAAGATTTCAATTACTAATTAAGTTGAAATTCACAAGTGGATGGTACAAATACATATTCCTTTTTTTACAAAGTTCTTTACAACGGTTCAAATGTTACAACTGCGAGGAATGTTCTCATCCTATCGACACCATCAACTAGCTTCGTCTTGGCCACCATCTTCTGAGCTCGATCCCGTTTCTTATCCCATTATCTGATAAGAATGTCCCCAAATAGGGGTAAGCTAACCATAGCTCAGCAAGTAAAACTATTAGCCTAACGACTAGGCCATCCATTCACTCACTCAATTAAGCAGATCTCGACAAACAGACAAGAAATAGAACCTATGCTTACTGTCCATGGTCTGAATACTAAAAGGGACTTCAAGATAATCGATGTCTAATAGATGACCCTAACACAATGACCTTCGAACGCCACGAAATCTTCCCACAATCCTCGCGGCCGTCCGTCCAAGTAACCTTGATTCCATTCCACATCCAATTTGTAAATTCTTAACCAATCCCATGTAGATTTCCAACTCACTCACAGAACTTAGGAAGTACATCCAATCGCTTTAATACCCACTCGTCTCACCATAACAATTAACTGACAATTTATTAAACTAAAGCAATAAATAGAATTCACATATTTGAAGAACATACGCATGATGTGATATACACATGAATGTATGCACTCCTGTGCAAGGTATTCTCCCAAGTATTCCCATGTTCGAAAATCTTGCTTGGGATATTACATAAGAGTCAAATATTCTTATATCAATTCTAATCTCGGGTTCATGCCGAGACCCACGGCAACTTGTACGCCCATGGAAATCCTCACTCCGAGGCTCCGCAATCTTTCATCGCGGTCCTCTTGTTGCCACTATCAAGGCGTCCTGACTCCCGCGGGAAAAATTTCATAATCTCTTTTCTTTTCTCGTGGCCTGAACCCCTTCTGCCAAGAAAATGCAATGTTATGCAATGGGATGATTATCATGATAATGTTGATGATCAAACAAAATCAGTTCCAAACGCAAGTACAACCAGTACGATGTTTCAGCTCTTATTAATCAATAGTTACCCATGAAATCGCTCGACAGGAAGATCTCGATGTACCATTCATGCAAAACAATTCAATAACGTAACCCGCACATCTTATAGCAACTAAATACGACATAATTACCCCAAAAATAGCTTACCATTATCACATTTCAGCATACAAAATTCATTATCAGCATGTAACATGGTTCGTTCTCAATAATCTTGGCCACTTACATACCAATCCACCGCTCAAAGATGCTAAATTTGTCCATGGCAGCAACAACTCAGCCATTCGATGCCATGCCAACCACAACCAATCATCTAGTTCACGATTATTACTCATTACAACCCACGGCCAGACCCTCCCTTGGGTCGGCGACTCAATTCAAGTTCAATCCATAAAAGTTCTTGCAATTAAACTACATATTCCTCACACCCACAACCTTTAGTTGATCATACTAGCGAGGGTTGTCATCTCGTCCTTGTTTCCTTACTCATGCAAGAGGGTTTTCGGTTTCTAATACCCATTTCTAAACATCGATAAATCACATCCAAATGAACCATAAACGAGCAACATAGTAGTAAGGATAGAAGTCCACTTGCCTAGGATCGTGTACGAAGAACAACGAAGCTCGAATCACGCCGGATGAGCTGTGGGTCTCCACATCTAGCTTCTATTTTACTCAAACCCACGAAATTCTGTCCATTTTCTGGACAACCAGCCTTCATATTCACGTTCTCCATGATCTTACGGTCGCGTAGGAAAAAACGGAGCTTAATTCGGCCTCCGGACAAGCTCAAACGACCCAGTTTTCTGCAACCCTATTCTAAAAACCGAGAGAAAATTTGCGAGCTCTCTCTTCCTTTAACTAGGCGGATCCCACGAGGAAGAGTAGAGGGGAAGAATATGAGGTCTCTTTCTTATGGAAGCAATCATTAGTTAGCTTGGTGACTTTAAGAAGCCATTTGCCATGTGTCTCATGTTCTTATAAAAATCTTCATGATCAAAACTTCATGCACGACGCCTTATACACGACAATTCATGTCCATCACCTCTCCACTTAGAAATTTTAATATGAAACTACCCCTTTTTAACATATCTATTAGCATAACACATATTCAAGGTCTCAATTCTGTAAATCTTGGCTCATTGTGTGCAGAACTTTAAGACAATATTTCAATAAAATGGATCATCCTTATCGTCCGATCAATCGTTACATCGCATCACTTTCGGTAAATTGATACATTTTATGACTTATTGCGAATACTTCTTGCAATATAACTAAAATGACCTTTTTTTCCAGGGAGCCGGTTTCTTGGGATGCTACATAAGTAACACGATGTCTCGGGATAAGATAGAAAGACAAGTTCACATAAAAATAATAAACACTCATTATCACATAGTCTTACAACTCAAATACATAAACCACGCTAAATAAGGCGACCACAAGTAATCAAAAAGGGACGGTGGTCATAAGCTAGCACCATACTATGGTGATCCTCAAAATGTCAAGAGGCAGCTAATCCTAAGCTCCATCACCACTGTCATCAGACGATAGCTCTAGCTCCTTAGGGTCAGACTCAGAATCCACATCCATATCAGTCTCAATGTCCGTCTCCGGATCAGTGTCTGAAGGTTGCTTCACAACGCCATCCTCCTCGGGCCTCGGGGGCTCTGGTTCGAGCTGCAAGCCAACGGTCCTAGTGTCGGGGCCAATCACCACGTCATCAGGGGAAACAACCTCTGTAGGGTCCACATCTCCAGCAATACCATGAGCTATATCAAATCCCCTAAGCTATCCATGTGACATTCTGAATTTTCTACCACGTTGAGACTATGGAATGAGAAGAATCTATCGATGTATTTCAGTTTTATTTCGCTCGGATCTGATCAATCTTGAGTAGACTAACCAAAAGGGAAAGGCTAACGCAAGACAAGGTACGTGGACCTAGGAAACTCTAAAAAGGAATGACGCTTTGACCATAAGGATTGCCGAGGGACATTTAGAGCCAATAAAGGCCGATCGAGTGACGATTAAGGAATTCATTGCTAGCGTTATAAGATTGGAACGCGGGTGATGCCGTATAACCAATGTATAATTTGCAAAGTTTTCCTAAATCGAGCCATGACGATCAAGACCGTCGGAACTAGTAATGAACCCTCGCAACTACATGACAACCAAAGTCGTCTTATCCAGAGTCGTCCTAAGTGTGACGAGAGTCACAGAGTCGATACGCGTAACGTCTGCAAAAGCCACCCGTTAGTTCGAGATAAACTGAAAATACGATCGACGAGAAATCGACCATGAAATGGAAGCTCGAATTGGCAATTAGAAATTAAGAATTTCAAAATTGGAAAAGGATTTGACGTCGCCTCGTCAATGGCCATTCAAAATGAGAAAAATGAAGTTTCGGGCGAAAAGTGTCAAATGACCGTTTTGCCCCTCAACCTCATACCTTGGCCTTAAGAAAGTTGGAAAGGAAAAATAGTCATTTAATCCTTCCAAGAGGCTGCCGAAAATCTAAATAAGGGAAGTCAATGAAGGTTAATGGCAATTGGTTCAATAATTGGCAAAAGGACAAGTGTCATCCTAGGGTTACTTTGGCATTAATTACCCCTACCTAATACATCTTGTCATTTGGACCTTAAAAACTTAAAAATTTGTGGAACATCTCCCCTAGCAGTAAAAAACCGTGCACTCTCTCCCTTCCCCTCCATTTCCTTCAGAATTTCCTTCCTTTCTCTTTTAGCAAAAACCGCTCCAAAAGATAGATTTTGTGCCCTTTGTTCGGTGAGATCGAACGGCCCTTCCAGGTATCCATTTGAGGTACGCCGACCACCCAAAGCTAGATCAATGTGTCCTTGACAAGCTCCAAGTGGAATTTTGTCATTTAGATAAGTAATTTTACCTATGTGAGCCCGAGACCAAAATCGGACGGAATCAGCGCGAGCTGGAGTAAAGCTTCCGTTTACCCTCTTAGAGGCTTCGTTTGTCATCAAATGTTCTGTGGGAGCTTCATAACATATAGTACTAGGGTTGGCTGAGCTGTGGTTGCAAGTTTGGATGATTTAAGAGGGTTTCATGGCGATTTGGTGATAGTTTATTGAAGGCAGAATTCTGAACGTGAGCGGACCGAAGGAAACCGAGCCAATTGAAGGTCCTTAAGGTGTTATCTTGCTTCCAAATCTTTGGTGAGCATCCTAAACTTGTAGATTGAGATTATGGCAAGTTGGTTTTATGGTGAATGGAAGTTTAAAGATGAATTAGGGGCTGTTTGAGGTGAAAAATGTGATATGTCGTCCAATCTGCCCATAACGCATATCGATTTTGAATTGGGTCGTTCTAAGTCGTCCGATATCCAAATTGAGGTTCATTTTCGCCCACGCGTCCGTAAGATCTTCAAGTTTGAGACCATGAAATTTTTTCTCAAAAATTCAGTATAAAAATTACAGTTTTCGTGAGACTGAACCTGGCTGTGGGGGCTCAAATTGGGCAGTTTTAGTGAACTGAGATTTTGGATGACTTGCCTTACTAGAACGACAATTGGCATGCTTAGGGTCATTGATTCAACACTGTGACGACTTGAGAATAAGGTGTTGTCTGTGTTATTGAGGTATTGACGCAATGAAATTGAGAAATAATGGAGTTTCGATGTGATTTTCATAGGCACGCCGTGGATGCCCTGTTTGTCCGTGTGCTTGCTGACTTAGGATGGTCGGTTGGATTGAATTGCTAGCTTTCTTGAGGAGGTAAGTGACCCTTAAACATCTTCTAGTACTTTAGGACACTACTGGACATCTTTGATAGATGAATTGCTTGATTGAGTGGTGAATTCCACGACTTGAATGGTATAGTATGACAATTGAGTTGTGATATGCCTGGTGATATATTGGCTATTGAGCCCTTGATGATTCATATGGCTATAATGCCTATGAGATTAAATGGCTATAGTGCCTATTTGATAGAAATGGCTATGATGCCCCAGTGTGACCAATTTGACTTGCTTGATTGGCGAACTCTGGAAGTTAAATGACATAGTGTGTCGCGACCCTCTCGAGGTTCGCCGTGTGCTCTCGAGGGCTAATGGGCCGTCCAGTCTGGTCGGACGCGGGCCTCTCCCAAGGCCCATTACCCAAATCGCAACGGAGGTATGCGTAGTCGACCTTCAGTGTGGTCTAGTGACATGTGCTAAGTGTGCATGCCAGGGAGTCGCCACCAATCATTTTTTGGAGGGTATGATTGGACCACCCTATTGAATAGTCGGGAGTTTCTATTCAATTCTGCGATAACCAGGGAAATGGGTTCGGGGACTTAGTTACGTCAACTATCAGAGTTGACGCCCTTTCGGTACCTAAGTTGACTGAGTTTTATGACTTAAGATTTCATGCATATGAGTGGGGTACAAGTCCTAAATCTAGGAGTTCATGCAGATAGGAATGACTATCCTAGCAATCACAATCAATAATAAAGTGCACAAATCAATGAATTCAAATGTACAAATAAATCACATGGCATTCCTAATAAGGCCATATTGGCCTAGAGAAGCATCAATCAGGCTTAGGAATGATTTAGACATGATTTTGCCCATCAGGGGCAAAATCGTAATTTTGAGACAAAGGGGACAATTTGCCCAAAAAGGACAAAATCATCCTTTTGGAATGAATCCGGAGTCAAAAACAGGTTTGGTCACTCAATTGACCCATTTTCCTATTTTTTTTTGGCAATTTTCGTGATTTTCGGGAATTTTAGAAACCGATTTACCATTCGAAGGGTAAAATCGTCATTTTCTAAAAATGGAAATGAAATGTGGAAATCTTAGACATAAGGTTTAACCACCCATCTGGCCCATCACCAAATTCTAAGCAATTTCCACAATTCATCAGAATATCAAAGACGATTTACCCTTTGAGGGGTGAAATCGCCATTTTGGATTAAATGGGAGAAAATCCCAAAAATGAAAACAAATCAATTTTTTGTCATTTTCAGCCTTGGAAAATTTTTAGAATTTTTTTAGGAATTTTCTGCAAATTTTCTCAATTTTTTTGAATTTTTATTTATTTTTTTATTTTTTTAGCATTTTCTAATTTATTAATATTTTTTATATTTTCAGAAAATATTTTAACAAAAAGCATATCATTGGCAATAGACAACACTCAACCAGATAAATAAGTTAACTACTGAACTGAGATAAATACATGCAAACCAAATCTATAATGGCGACGTTCTAGAAAAATAACCCTGATATACGGATCGGGTACGTAAAACATACCGGATTGTACACCGGCCTTCAATCGCCCAGCCCCAGCCTGCGACCATCTCCGTGCACATCACCTGTCGATCACCACATCAAAATGTCAACAATTAATTTTATAAGTTTTAAAACCGGCAATAAATAATAATAATAATTAAAAAAAAAATCTGGGCCCGGATACGGGCCAACTCTCTCGGCCATGGCCCAAGCTCACGGCCATCGGCCCACGGCCTCGGCCGCTCGGCCCACGGCCATGGCCGAGGCGCACGGCCACCGGCCCACGGCCATGGCCGAGGAATACGGCCACTCGGCCCACGGCCTCGGCCGCTCGGCCCACGGCCATGGCCGCTCGGCCCACGGCCATGGCCGAGGCTCACGGCCACCGGCCCACGGCCATGGCCGAGGAATACGGCCACTCGGCCCACGGCCATGGCCGAGGCGCACGGCCACTCGGCCCACGGCCATGGTGGTAGCTGGCTCGACGAAGGCGGCCGGACGTGTGGTGGCGGGTAGTGATGTACGATGAGATGGGGAGGTTCACAAAAAAAAAAAAAAAAAGAACAAGAAAAACAAGAAGAAGAAGGAGGTTGCCCCAGAAGAACGAGGGGGAGCCGGATGAAGAGGAAGAAAAAGGGGGGGAGGCGGATGAAGGAGGAGGGATCTCTCCTCCCTCTCTCTCAATTGAGTGCACTCAAGTGCACTTGAGTGCACTTGAGTGCATTCAAAGAGAGAGAGAGAGAGAGAGGAAAATATCAAAAAGAGAGAGATGGAGACCGTGTGAGAAAGAGAGGGAGCGGGCGCGCGCGAGAGAGAGAGAGAGAGAGAGAAAAAGAAAGGGAAAGAAAAGAGGGAGTGGGGGAGAGAGAAAGAAAAAAGAAAAGAAAATAATAATAATAATAAAATATTAATAAAATAAAATATTATAAAATAATAATAATAATAAGATAATCAAAAGTGAAGACAAAACTTTTTCTTTTAAATGATGATGTTTTTAATCCTTTTCTTTTTAATTATTACTAATATTTTTGCCAAATTCAATTTTATGGTGATCAGAGAACACCTAAACTCGAACCTGAATTTTACTGTTTTATGAGGTCAGAAAATAGATAAAATAAAAATAAAAATATCGACTATTTTTATATAACTTTTGTGACCTCAAATATTATTTTTCTTGATTTTCTTTTTCTTTTTTTCTTTTTTTTTGTATTTTTTCGAAAATATATTAAAAAAATGAAAATTATGAAAATTATTTTTTTTGTCAAAATGGTTCATTTAGCTTGGCTAAGGTCACCAAAATTGATTTTTCAATTTTTCAACTTTTTATGGATTTTTTATGAATTTTCAAAAAAATAAAATAAAAATAAATAAATAAATAAAGTTGATCAAAATTTAGGTGTCAACAGCTGCCCCTCTTTGAGAGGAATCTCGTTAGAGGTTTCTCTCAAAGATAAGGTGACACTTGAGTCCTGATCGACTCGACTCGGGAAACTAAAGGAAAATGAGTCTTGACATCCAATCTCCATGCTTGTCCATGTATGCTCTTTCTTGAAGGGGGAAACATTCATTTGACATGAGAGACATACCTGCCACTTACCTGTTCGATGTTTGTGCGATTTTCGCGGTGTTTGATGGATTCAAGAGAATTTCTAGGAACTCGTTACTAGAGAATTTCTAGGAACTCGTTACTAGAGTATCCTATAGAGGTTAAGCTCTGACCCGTATGGTAGGTCAAACCATAATGGGATTCCTAACTGATAGGAATCTAAGGAAGACGCGTCTCATTTGAGATTTACCAAGGATTTTGATCCGTATGGTGGATCGGACCATTGAGTTGACCAGTTAAGTGACTTTTACTATTGGGTTGACCCTTCAGGCGGTTTCTACCGTTGTGTTGACCCTTCCGGCGGTTTCTACCTTGAGCTGACCCTTCGGGCGGTTTCTACCTTGGTTTGACCCTTCAGGCGGTTTCTACCTTTGGCTTGACCCTTCAGGCGGTATCTACCTTGTGTTGACCCTTCAGGCGGTTTCTACCTTGGTTTGACCCTTCAGGCGGTTTCTACCTTTGGTTTAACCCTTCAGGCGGTATCTACCTTGTGTTGACCCTTCAGGCGGTTTCTACCTTGGTTTGACCCTTCAGGCGGTTTCTACCTTTGGTTTGACCCTTCAGGCGGTATCTACCTTGTGTTGACCCTTCAGGCGGTTTCTACCTTGGTTTGACCCTTCAGGCGGTTTCTACCTTGAATTGACCCTTCAGGCGGTTTCTACCGTGAGTTGACCCTTCAGGCGGTTTCTACCTTGGTTTGACCCTTCAGGCGGTTTCTACCTTTGGTTTGCTTTGAAAAGGGGTCTCATGACGAGGGTTCTCCACGTCCGATGAGACTGCTTGAGTCTGTTGAGGCAACATTCTGGGAGCTGGGTTCTCCAGGCATCCTGCAGAAGTTTGAGCCTGAAAGAATTTTCTTCACCAAGAAAATGTTAGTAATCTTTGGAAAGACCACAGCTGTCCATTTGACAAAACCGTATGACTTAAGTTTTAATTATGAAATGTGCATATTGATGCCGAAGGCTATCCAAAACATTCTTGCAACATGCAAATGTGATCACAAATCTCTTGCACGGAAAATCAGGATCAAACAATTTGAAATTTCCAAAAAGAGTTTATTCAAAACATCTATTGGAGAATTTCTCATCCAAGAGGGCTCATCACCGCTCTGTGATAATGGTCTTTTGTAAGGGATGCGCTCAACCTCCTACTAACCTGTGCCTAGGTTTTAGGATCATTCGCAGCGCATACATTTTGATCGGTCGGGAGGTCTTCCACGGGACCGTAATGTTGGGCTTGGATATTGGTTTTCAAGGGGACCCGCTTTGGAGTCGAGGCCGCTGAATGAAATCCTTCACCATCTGCTCCGGGTTTACAAGTCAAGAACCCTGCAAAATGAGAAAGAAATAGTCTTGCTCGTACTTCTTCGAGCTAAGCAATATGTTAACCCAAGTGTCTTAGTCAGAGAAGACTGTTTCAGGGTTATGATGTTGGTAGGATTGGGGACCGAAAAGGGCTTGTTTTTGGCCCAGGATTTATGAGGGGATTGACATTGGTGATCATTGCAAACTTGTCACATGTCTTTTCCATTTTGCATCTTCAATTTTTGAGGCATGCAACCGCTTTTGACAACTATGTCTGCGTCTTCCACGCCTGACATCATTTGGGGAGTAGTCTTTTTGACCCGACTCCTTTAGGGGTCTTTCTCTTTTCCCATCCGGCCTCATTGCGGATCAATCAAACAACTTACACGAGCATCGGCCTTGCTTTTACCAGGCACTTTGCTTTTTCTCGATGCCGTGGATTCATTTTTGAAATCCCACTTTTTCTCATCTTCATGGGATCGTGTTAGACCTATGATCAAAGGCCTAACAAGGTTAAGCATTAACTTAGGGATTTTTTGCAAACCCTAAGTCTTGAACTCCTTCGTTTCTGAAGTGATGCTGCATCCGTCTTGGAATGTGCAATGATCACCAACGGGTTTATGAAATGATTTTGCAGGCTCAATTTGGCTATGCAAAGGATTCAGTGTGTGGGATAGAGAAATGAATGCTTCTCATCATCCTATGGTACTTGGATTACCATATAAACAACACACGAAGATTAATGTTAGTCTGAGCAACAAAATTTCTAACCATTTCTCCTGATGCTGTTGGACTTACTTCTATTCTGCCCCGATGTGGGGTGGTTCTCGACAGGGCTGATGATGAAAACCTCCGTTCAAAGGGGTTATTAATGGTCACCTGTAGTATTTGGGAATATGAAACGAACGCCTCCGTCGTCCCAATCCATGTAATTGCTGCGAATGGTCCCTACCTCCGTAGGTACAGATTTTGCTATCCGATTCACTTCCCTCGTCTCTCAAGTGTATGTAGGATGTGTTTGGACTGGGCTCGCCTCTCTTTTGAGTAAATTTCCTTTTGAATGATTTGACAAATAATCATATTTGGAAAAATTCGTTTCTTTCTTTCCCAAAATTTATCCATCGAGGGGATTTTGTGATGTATCGTGCATGTTTTATTCATGCTTTGGGCGACCTCCCGATTTAAATCATGAACAGCGATGCATTGGATAATTTTCATGGCGGCTGAAAGAATTTTAACATTCTTTATCTCCAGCTAACTGGGAAAAGGATACTTACCTACCTGTCGCGGCTGCAGACCCCTGAAAATGTAAAAGAAGCATATCATTGTATGTTCACGAATTTTTCGAAAATCGGAACGATACATCCTACCCTCAACTACCCTAACAGGTAGTACGTGGGATGTAAAAACTTGTTCGTCTCCAAGGCGATTCCCCTGTCAAGGGTAGACAACGAGTATCAATTCATATTCTCGAATTCAAGACAAATTGGGACGATACAACTTTACCCTTGGTTCCCATCCCGTTCTGATGTTGCGTATTGATATGAACCCCGTCTATCAAATCCGCCTATCCATGCTTGGAGTGGTTGCAACATCGATGGTTCCTTTGCCCCCAGCTGGGCAGCGTCTGTTCTGTTATTTGAACGCATGACTCCTTGAGTGATTTATCCATGTTTATCACCTGAGAAGGGAAAGAAATGATACATTACTTTGGTATTCGGTTGAAGATCGTTTAGGAACGATACATCGTTTTACCAAATGGGAGGCTTCATGACCAAACGTATTTCGTGCTGAATGGGGTAGATCCCATTATGCTCCGCGGGTGATAGTCATCGTTCATGGAATTTGCTCCACGAATTAAGTGATTAATCCACGGCCCTCGGCTTGAAGATGCTCAAAGGGTGATGTTGACACTCACGCGCAATTAGTTCTAGATATTAAGGAATGATGTTCCCGTGGGAACCTTACAGTGCGATCAACAACATATTCAATAGGAGTATTCAACC
Source organism: Rhodomyrtus psidioides (assembly GCA_021437785.1). Lineage (NCBI taxonomy): Eukaryota > Viridiplantae > Streptophyta > Magnoliopsida > Myrtales > Myrtaceae > Rhodomyrtus > Rhodomyrtus psidioides. Next base: position 2,692,788 of record JAILYB010000109.1, on the reverse strand, counting down.
CCTTTTCTCTAAGCATTTTTCATCGAGTAGCCATGCCTTGCATCAGACGTTTGATCACCGGCTTTGCGTTACCACTGCGATGGTCCTCCGGCTCCAAATTGATCGAGCCAAAGATTGAACTCATCGCCAAGGAAATTGCTCGAGTCTTCGAGCCATTGATGTTCAAGTTGGGTATCAACGATTGTTGGGGGCAGATTTCTTTCATTGCCTTCGTTGTGAGGGACTGGAGTCTTTGAGCTGGAACCTTCATCATTGCCCTGTTGGGGTTGAGACATACATTCCTGAAAAGTATTGATCCAAGTGTCCAGCTCCTCATCAAGGAAATCACCTGCTCTTTCTAGCCCCTGGTGCCCAGATTGGGTGTCGTCGACTGCAGGTGAGGGATTCCTCTCTTTGCTCTCGCCGTGAGCAATTTGACCCCTCGAATTGGGACTTCCTCCGATGACCGGCAGGTTTATATGTGCACTCTCTACCAATGCCAGATCCGCTTCAGGGACAGCATTAATGACTGATTCGCGCTCAAATTGAGGAATCCCTATGTGCTGGAACTGTGGCATATACTCTTGAGGAGTATTGAGATAGCTTGGCGGAGCATTTTGATTTGGGTTAGAGGAGTCGCTGACACGACTGCTGGTCCCGTCATTGCTGAAACACGGTTGGGTGCTCTTGGCTCTCCAATCATCATGGTTGTAACTCTGCCCAGCACTTGAGCTCCAACCGGCTTTATGATGGTTTAACGCTATCCTTCCATCCTTTAGCAATCTCCTATAGTACTTGAGGTGAGACTCAACGTTAATTCTAGAGAGCCCTGGCACGTTCATAATCTCGAGTACGCGTAGTGGGCTAGCCGCATCAACTCCCAGCTCTCGAATTGCATCAACAAATTTGGTGTGAAGTTCATAGGTCCAGTAAAACCTTGTTCTCTTATCACCCAAAATATCGTCAATACTTCGGTAGCTATTCTCTACGGGATCTAGTCGTTTCAAAAGTTGTCCAGGGAGGGACTCACCGACTTTGGATTGGCTGGCTGCGACAGCGAGTTCGTCATTGAGAGAACTCCACCTGTGACGATTCATATCCTCTTGGGACTCAGAGGATATTGGTGTTGACTCTATGGTGTTGACTTGCTCATGCAGATCTCCGACGGTATCTGGCTGTGTCGGAAAATGCTGTGGAGAATACGGTAACAGCTGAGCGTTATTCGTCAACAGGGATGGTTCATCGAGGAACACTTCGCCGAGGACAACAGGATTACCACAATTAAGGCAGGTGGCCTTGGTCAGAGCTTCCTTATATCTCGCGCTTTCAGCTCGAAGCTTCTCATTCTCCTCCTTCAGGGCCAATAACTCATGATCTGTGTGTTGCTGTTTCACCCGGGTTCGTTTGTTGGCGAACCAAAACTTGACCTTCGAAAGCTCCAATCCTAACTTTCGGCTCAACTCAATTTTCTGTTGTGTGCTTGGGGTGGAGCATTCATTGAAGAAAGCTTCGAGTTCTCGGATTTGGCCTGGAGTGTGGCGTTGCAGTTGCTTCCTTTTCCGGCTCCGGTCATCATTGTATACTCCTTCTTCGTAGCTGAAGCCTAGAATTTCATCACTGGAGGAGTCAGTCTCCATGGCCTTCTGGCAGGATTCAGCTCCAGGATCTTCAAAGTCTTTCAGCAGTTCGTGTTCAGGGACGTCCAGGTCGGGCGTTTCTAGCAGATGGGAATAGCTTTTAAACATGATGGATCGGAGTATCTCGGGCTGATCTAGTTCACTCAGCTTTCTCTATTCACTCTTACGTGTTTGCTCACTCTAGAAATTTTCTCAAGTGATTGTGCGTGTCCTAGAACCATCCTTCAGGCTGTATATGAAGGCCAGCAAGCAAGCGCTCCTCCCGAGACCCTGTAATTACTCCTCGTCTGTCTTCCCCTTTCTTTTTCCTCGTGATAGGATCGCGAACTCTCTTGCATTGATTCGGTTTCATCAAGTATTGCGCTCGTCCCCTAGTTCAGTCTTCAAAGTGGTGGGTCTACAATCTTTCGGCGCCTTTTATGATTTGCTAGGCCCGAGAACGTGGGGAACAGCGGCGGATCCGCAATTAATGACTCCGTTTAATTCATTTAGCTCCATGGGAATTAACGCCATGACCTTCTCTCAAACCCTTTTCATCGTTTAAACGAAAATGGCATTTTCCCTGTGCATGTTGTTACTCTTCATTTCAACATCTTGGGCATTCGATGAGGAATGAATTCGTGGCCACTCAAAATTTAACGACCGTCCCTGGTTTCAGATTTAATCCAACCAGGGATCATCGCGACTGAGCGTGACGATGTTCGTCGATAGCGCTGGTTTTCACACATAATTAACTATAGTCATTAAAGAAAAATGTTCCCATATGAACTTTACAACGGATAAAATGAGTGATCTACTCATGAACATGTTCTTCTTTCTATGGGTGTTCGTAGTGACCGACCCACCGTGCCCCGAGTCAGGTGCTAGATCATGGCTGTCCAAGCATGCCAGCTTCCCACTGATTGAACAAGGCATCGAGCCCCTCATCAAAGAAATCGTCTGTCGTGGGTTGACCAGCGGCAGGCAGAGTACCAGCCGACTGCTGCTCGAATGGAGGAGTGCGCACTTGAAAAGTGTTGAAATGGCCCGGAAGGACATTCTGATCAGCTTTCAATTTGCCGGTGGTCGGGTTGCTAGCTTGATTGACGCTTAGATTTGGCCGGGTATCTCTTGATGCCTGAGCATTACAATGGCGGTCGCCCCTAGCTTTTGAGCTCGAGACGGATTCCTCCCGGTTTAGCTCCGCTCGACGCTGTTTTAATCACTTTCTGTAGGCAGCAAGGTGATTCCTGACCAGTTCCTTACTAAGCCCCGGTACATTCATGGCCTTAAATATGCGCGTCGGAGTTGCTGAATCGATCCCCATTTGGTGAACTACGTCTAGGAATCTGAAATGCAGTTCAGGGGGCCAAGCGAACCTCCTCTTATCGTGGCCCAAAATTGCATCGATGGCTTGACGACTGATTAACTCATCTCCAGCAGGACCCGACCCTATCGAAAATTGTTGTGCATGAGGCTGATATGATTTGAGCTGGTCGGCGGTAACATCCAGCTCCTTGAAACTGTAGCTCCAATCAAAGCGATGCAAATCCCATCCCCCAGGAGGCATTTGTATCGTCTTCGTAGGATCATCCTGCTCATGCGTGACTCCGGCAAAATCGAGGGCGATGGGGTTATCGCAATGAGGGCAAACGGTAATATTGAGAGCTTCTTCATACCTCATGTTTTCTGTTCGTAGCTTTTGGTTTTCTTCCTTTAAAATCTCGACCACCTGACGTTTGCGTTGAGCCTTCGATTTGGATCTCCTATTTTGAAACCAAAACTGGATCATCGACTGATTAATCCCCAACTCTCGGCTCAATTCAATTCTCCACTTCTTTTTCATGTGAGGGCTTTTACTGAAGAGGGTTTCCAGCATTTGGGTTTCCTCCTGAGAGTATTGGTGAGGACGTCTTCTTTTCCCGAGTTGAGCATCGTGGATGTCGTTGTCGTCGTCGCCGTGATTTTGATTTCCACTGCCAGAAGTGTTGGGCTCCATGGTTTTGGTGTTAGACTTGGTCTTGGAATCTTCGAGATCCCTCAGTAGTTCAATTTCTGAGATTTTTGAGTCAGTCGCCTCTAGCAGCTGACAGTAACCTCTTAAATATGTTGGATTGAGAAATGTTTGATTGGTTCTTGCCCACTCAGAGTTCTCTACTCTCTCCTGTATGCTCACTCCCTATAAATTTTTCTTCGAGTGACTTTGTACGTTCAGGAGACGCTCTTCAAGCATCATTAGGCAAACGTTCCCCCTCAAGACCTTGAATTTCGCGCTTAGCTTTTCAACGTGATGGGACTGCAAAATCCTGTTAGGGCTTTCTTCGATAGTTGCGCTTACCTCCCACCTAACTCTAATAATGGTGATCCCGACAAATCTTTTTCATCTTTTAATTGACAAGCCGGAAATCGCGGACCGAGACGAATCCAATGGTTCACGTGAGGGGACCTCTTGCTTTACCTCATAACTAGGCTCCACCAGCATTATTACTGAGACCCTTCATCATCCTTGAGTTGCTATAAAATGAGGGATTAACGTATGGCAGGTTAGCGTTCTCGCATAATCAGCTTCTTCCTTCTAATCTCTCTATTAGCCTCGTCTTATTCTCAAGCCAACCCAACGCAAATGGCCTCCTCTCCCGTGCGCACTTTTTCGACTGATGTCTTGGCCCAGTGGGAAAAGCTTTATAACCTATTGGGTCGCGGTTACGCACACATAACCGATCATTCTGCAACCGCGGATGAAATCCGTGTCCTGCTCGAGGACTTAGATACCACTTCCCTCAAGGTACTACGCTGGGGAGGGAATATAGAACTTTCCCGACCCTCTTTGCACACTCTTTAGAGGCCTACCGTGTTGCTGATCGGGAGGTTCTCGTGGCTCGCGTCTTGCGGGCTCGTTACAAGGATCGGTCTGATCATTTGGTGCTGACCAACTATCTGGCCGATAGTCACAAAAAGGCCGTCGAGTTTGCCAATGAGAGGGTCGCGACGTTGCTTCGCGAGAGGAGAAACCTGGTGGATCAATTGGCCCTATCCCTGACCGCTGGCGAGCACGACTGCCACAATGTCCTATTGAGGCTGCAAAGCGACTGGCAGGAAGAACGGCTCGACAAAATAACCGCAGACATAGCTCACGGGAATGGATTAGTTCGGGACTTGGAAATAATCACCGAGGAACACGAGGTCAAGGTCACTGAGGTTAAGGGCGAATGCAGAAACCTTCTCCTCAAGCTTGCGGACCAGGACATGCGAAGTCGTGAGTACGGGCAGAGCATTAACAACATGGAGGGTCAGTTGGGCTCCTTTGTGTCGTTAATTAGGGCTCACTTTGGCTTTACTTTTCCACCCCGAATTGTATGACCTGCTTTTGAAAACCCTCCACTGAGCAAAATAAATGTGTGTGTTTTAACTTCTGTATGGTTCATTTCTTCGAGCATCCGAACATCTTCAACTTGGGTGAGCCGAACCATAATATCAATAAGCCGAGCAAATATGTCCTGATTTTATAACTCGCTCATGATCAGATGAGAGAATAGCCTCAGACTTATCCAGGAGAAGATTTCTCTCTATTACCTTTTTTTTTTTTTCACCTGCAAATGAAACGACTGAATCAGAAGGAATAATTTGAAAAAGAAAGCATAAACCCCTTTCAATCTTATGATTGCTCGTGATTAATAAGGACAAAAACTTTTACAAGGGTTTTAATCTTGCGCAAAAAGTTTTTTATCAGTATTCTTCGAAGGAAAGCATATTATTGAAAGGAATGTAATTCACGATAATCGCTTTTGATCAATTTCGAGGAGAACGAATTAGTCAAAAGCGCAAGGCATAATGACGTGTTTTAAATTTAATTGAAGATACGGCATCCAAATCAAGGCCGTTTTGTTAAGAACGAGGGCAATTTGGACATCTATCTCGTCATTAAATTCGAAACAATGCCGATACTCTTGATCAATTATCGTGGATTACCAATGACGTACGACATGCACGAAACAATTCAAGTGTATAATTCCTTCTAGAGAAATTGAGATTGGACTACTCTATACGACCAAAAGGTCGTGTAAGACTTCCAATTTTAATTTCCTCTAAAGGAATTATAAACTTGACTTGGGAGTATTCGGATGATTAGAGAAAATGCCACTATCACATTCCCATGACCCGTCAAAAGAAATACAACCAAGCTCCATCTGAATGTATACACCAATAGGTCCCTAATACAATCACTCTAAGGGGTGAGATAGAGAAAGCCTCGATAAAAATAAACCCTATACAAGAGGACTAGTAATGAAAAATGAAACAAAGGAATGTGATCCTAACGTTTAAGGATGCCCCAAGTTCGATCTGTGACCTCCGGATCACTTGCCCCAACTCGTCATCTTCATTGGACGATATCTCAATAATGTCCATAGTAGGCTCCTTTGTTGCTCACTCGGTGCTTCATGGGATATCATCCTCTTCGTCTTCTATCAAGGACGTTTGGGAAAAACACACATCTATCCTTGAAATGGCATTTAATCTAATCACCAGAATGCAATGAATGAAATGCCTATATTTATATGAACTGTAATAGATTTGAGGGATAGAGAGTCTTACCAACCAAACTCGTCGACTTATGTGCGGTTTTAGGTGTACCAACCGCCCAAAGACATGCGCATGAGACAAGTGATGGTGAACTTCTAAAAATCAGAGGGTTTGGCACCTAAGGTTAAGGTTCCCACTTCAAGTTCTAGAAAGAGCCGATTCCATTGCACAGCTATCGTTACATTGGGACTCGATCCATAGTTCGAAGCAAGCGGAATTGAAAAGTGGAGTACCCCGCGTTTTTCCTCACGGAGATTCCATTCTCAATTCCTTCTATTGTGTTCCTAAAGGCGGCGCCCGGGGTTTTAGGCGCGGTTGTGTGTGTCCACGTGTTGTGATCATCATAATGCAATTCATGCACAGCAGTTTATCAATCAGCACTTCAAATCATCCACACAACATACATTCCTACGCCCAACCTGCATAAGACAATGTTAATCACGGACTACACCCCTTATTTCTCCAATCTGCCAAAAACATATAACACCTACCATAAGCGGACTTACCTCACCTTCAAGAGCATCTGCATAAAACATGTTAGAAAAATCTATCAACTTTTTAATCGGCTCAAGTTCTCTAAAGTCCCCAGTGGAGTCGCCAGTCTGTCGCGACCCTCTCGAGGTTCGCCGTGTGCTCTCGAGGGCTAATGGGCCGTCCAGTCTGGTCGGACGCGGGCCTCTCCCAAGGCCCATTACCCAAATCGCAACGGAGGTATGCGTAGTCGACCTTCAGTGTGGTCTAGTGACATGTGCTAAGTGTGCATGCCAGGGAGTCGCCACCAATCATTTTTTGGAGGGTATGATTGGACCACCCTATTGAATAGTCGGGAGTTTCTATTCAATTCTGCGATAACCAGGGAAATGGGTTCGGGGACTTAGTTACGTCAACTATCAGAGTTGACGCCCTTTCGGTACCTAAGTTGACTGAGTTTTATGACTTAAGATTTCATGCATATGAGTGGGGTACGAGTCCTAAATCTAGGAGTTCATGCAGATAGGAATGACTATCCTAGCAATCACAATCAATAATAAAGTGCACAAATCAATGAATTCAAATGTACAAATAAATCACATGGCATTCCTAATAAGGCCATATTGGCCTAGAGAAGCATCAATCAGGCTTAGGAATGATTTAGACATGATTTTGCCCATCAGGGGCAAAATCGTAATTTTGAGACAAAGGGGACAATTTGCCCAAAAAGGACAAAATCATCCTTTTGGAATGAATCCGGAGTCAAAAACAGGTTTGGTCACTCAATTGACACATTTTCCTATTTTTTTTTTGGCAATTTTCGTGATTTTCGGGAATTTTAGAAACCGATTTACCATTCGAAGGGTAAAATCGTCATTTTCTAAAAATGGAAATGAAATGTGGAAATCTTAGACATAAGGTTTAACCACCCATCTGGCCCATCACCAAATTCTAAGCAATTTCCACAATTCATCAGAATATCAAAGACGATTTACCCTTTGAGGGGTGAAATCGCCATTTTGGATTAAATGGGAGAAAATCCCAAAAATGAAAACAAATCAATTTTTTGTCATTTTCAGCCTTGGAAAATTTTTAGAATTTTTTTAGGAATTTTCTGTAAATTTTCTCAATTTTTTTGAATTTTTATTTAGTTTTTCATTTTTTTAGCATTTTCTAATTTATTAATATTTTTTATATTTTCAGAAAATATTTTAACAAAAAGCATATCATTGGCAATAGACAACACTCAACCAGATAAATAAGTTAACTACTGAACTGAGATAAATACATGCAAACCAAATCTATAATGGCGACATTCTAGAAAAATAACCCTGATATACGGATCGGGTACGTAAAACATACCGGATTGTACACCGGCCTTCAATCGCCCAGCCCCAGCCTGCGACCATCTCCGTGCACATCACCTGTCGATCACCACATCAAAATGTCAACAATTAATTTTATAAGTTTTAAAACCGGCAATAAATAATAATAATAATTAAAAAAAAAATCTGGGCCCGGATACGGGCCAACTCTCTCGGCCATGGCCCAAGCTCACGGCCATCGGCCCACGGCCTCGGCCGCTCGTCCCACGGCCATGGCCGAGGCGCACGGCCACCGGCCCACGGCCATGGCCGAGGAATACGGCCACTCGGCCCACGGCCTCGGCCGCTCGGCCCACGGCCATGGCCGAGGCGCACGGCCACCGGCCCACGGCCATGGCCGAGGAATACGGCCACTCGGCCCACGGCCATGGCCGCTCGGCCCACGGCCATGGCCGAGGAGCACGGCCACCGGCCCACGGCCATGGCCGAGGAATACGGCCACTCGGCCCACGGCCTCGGCCGCTCGGCCCACGGCCATGGCCGAGGCGCACGGCCACCGACCCACGGCCATGGCCGAGGAATACGGCCACTCGGCCCACGGCCATGGCCGAGGCGCACGGCCACTCGGCCCACGGCCATGGTGGTAGCTGGCTCGACGAAGGCGGCCGGACGTGTGGTGGCGGGTAGTGATGTACGATGAGATGGGGAGGTTCACAAAAAAAAAAAAAAGAACAAGAAGAACAAGAAGAAGAAGGAGGTTGCCCCAGAAGAACGAGGGGGAGCCGGATGAAGAGGAAGAAAAAGGGGGGGAGGCGGATGAAGGAGGAGGGATCTCTCCTCCCTCTCTCTCAATTGAGTGCACTCAAGTGCACTTGAGTGCATTCAAAAAGAGAGAGAGAGAGAGGAAAATATCAAAAAGAGAGAGATGGAGACCGTGTGAGAAAGAGAGGGAGCGGGCGCGCGCGAGAGAGAGAGAGAGAGAAAAAAAGAAAGGGAAAGAAAAGAGGGAGTGGGGGAGAGAGAAAGAAAAAAGAAAAGAAAATAATAATAATAAAATATTAATAAAATAAAATATTATAAAATAATAATAATAATAAGATAATCAAAAGTGAAGACAAAACTTTTTCTTTTAAATGATGATGTTTTTAATCCTTTTCTTTTTAATTATTACTAATATTTTTGCCAAATTCAATTTTATGGTGATCAGAGAACACCTAAACTCGAACCTGAATTTTACTGTTTTATGAGGTCAGAAAATAGATAAAATAAAAATAAAAATATCGACTATTTTTATATAACTTTTGTGACCTCAAATATTATTTTTCTTGATTTTCTTTTTCTTTTTTTCTTTTTTTTTGTATTTTTTCGAAAATATATTAAAAAAATGAAAATTATGAAAATTATTTTTTTGGTCAAAATGGTTCATTTAGCTTGGCTAAGGTCACCAAAATTGATTTTTCAATTTTTCAACTTTTTATGGATTTTTTATGAATTTTCAAAAAAATAAAATAAAAATAAATAAATAAATAAAGTTGATCAAAATTTAGGTGTCAACATAGTGTGATTTCAGTTGTGATGAGGATAGGCATGATTGTGTGATATTTGCATTGCAATTGCCTATGTGAAACGAAACGGCAAGAGTGCCCTTGTGATGATTGCATGGCCAGAGTGCCCTTATGCAAATGAATTGGCCAGAGAGCCCTTGTGCATAGTAATTGGCCAGAGTGTCCTGATGCTTGTAATTGGCCAGAGAGCCCTTGTGCATCGTAATTGGCCAGAGTGCCCTGATGCTTGTAATTGGCTAGAGAACCCTTGTGCATCGTAATTGGCCAGAGTGCCCTGATGCTTGAAATTGGCCAGAGAGCCCCAGTGATTATTAAATGGCCAGAAAGCCCCTGTGATTGCATGGCAGAGTGCCCTGATGTAAACAATTGACCAAAGTGCCCCAGAGAAACATATCGCGACCCGGGAACCCTTGGCAATGAGAAATGTGATATTTGTATTAACTCTGAAATTATGAGTATGCCTTGTGCTAGTGCGTGGTTTCATAGTATGTGATGTGCTTGACTGTAATCTCTTATTGTGCCGAGTACCTTGAGATATTTGATGTTTGAATGCTATGTGCATATGCCTGGAGAAGCTTCTGCATTTCACTTCATTATATGCTCTGGGATGACTGATGGCCTAGTCTAGGTTTAGGGTGAGCTTACTGAGATTTATATCTCACCCCGTTGGGGATTAATATTTTTCAGGTTCTCGGCGGGGAAGCATAAGTTGGCCAAGGATTGGCATTCGATGAAGTAGTTAGCTAAATGATTGTAAGATATTCTGTGACCATAGGGTTTGGAATTGTTTTTGTGGATTAGAAATTGAACTCTCGGTATTTGACTACTATAACCCATGATGTATATTTATCCATATGAGAAGTGTACCATGTTCCTATCCCAAGTCATCTTGTTGTTGTTTATGAGTGGAGTTGATTCTCGCTTCCATAAGTTTGGTTGAATGGTAAGATTGAAGGCCGATGAATCCTGGGCAGCACCTAATGAATGGTAAGACCTTGGTGGGATTCACGCGGACCAAACGGGTTCGGGGCGTGACATCCCCGTTTAAGTGGTATCAGAGCAAGGTTAGCTCGATCCAGTGTGATTGAGGTTTGGAGTGATAAGGAGTGATGACTCTGGGACAATTAGATAGAGAGACCTTTAGGATTAAGCATTAATCACTGAATCTTGAGATTTGTAGGCTTGAACTTGTGTACACTCTAATGGTCCTAGTGTCGACTTTAATGGATGATCTTGAGTGATGTTGTGATTGAGATTGAAGTGGAAACAAGCGAAAATTAGAGAGATATAAGTATGGGTTTGAGTAGAGGTGGCAAACGGGTGGGTTGGGTCGGGTCAAATATGGTCCGACCCATAATGACCCATCTGACCCATATTTAATGACCCAAACCCGACCCGCGATTGACCTATACCCGACCCGACCCATTTTGACATATATTATCAAAACACAACAATAATTTAAGAAAATAATATTACTAAAATATTTCCCGACCCCGGTCCCTGCACTGGCCCCGACCCTGGCCCTTGCCCTGGCCCGGGCCCCTTCCCCGGCCCCGGCCTCGGTCCCAACCCCAGCCTCGGTCTCGACCCCGGCCCAGGGACACGGCCCTGGCCCCGACCTCGGCCCCAAGCCCGATCCCAACACCGGTCTCGGCCTTGGCCAAGGGACCCGACCCCAGCCCCGGCACCGGGACCCAAGCCCGGTCACGGCCCCTGCCCCGAGATCCAATCTCGGCCCCGACCCCGGTCCCTGCCCCCGCATCGAGACCGATCCCAGCACCCGATCCCGGCAACGGCCCCAGACCCGAGACCCTATCCCGGCCTGGGCCCCGTCCCCGGCCCGGGGACACGGGCCCGGTCCCGACCTCGGCCCCAAGACCCGATCCCGACATCGGTCTCAGCCTCGGTGAAGGGACCCGGCCCCAGCCCCGGTACCGAGACCGGGACCCGGCACCGGTCACTGCCCCGGCCCCTGCCCCGAGACCCAATCTCGGCCCCGGGACCCGGCCCAGACCCCGATCCTGACCCCGACGCCGAGACCCGATCCCTACCCCGGGACCCGGCCCCGGCCCTGGACTTGAGACCCGATCCCGACCCCGGGATCCGGGACTCGGCCCGGACCCGACACCCGATCCTCGCCCCGGGACGCGGTCTCAGCCCCGGCCCCTGCCCCGGACCCAGCCCCAATCACGACCTCGGTCTCGGTCTCGGGACCCGACCCCGGCACCTGGCCCCGTCCCCGGGACCCCGCCCCGACCCCGGTCACGACCTCGATCCCGGCCTCAGCACCTGACCCCGGCCCCGAGACCCGGCCCCTGCCCTGAGACCCGGCCCCCGGTCCCAGGACCCAGACCAGGCCCCGGCCCCTGGACCCGACCTCGGACCCGGCCCAGGGACCCGGCCTCGGCCTCGGGACCTGAGACCCGACCTCGGATCGGGCCCCAGGACCCGGCCTCTGGACCAGGCCCCGGCACCCGACCCCGGCCCCGGGACCCGACCTCGGACCCGAATCCAGACCCGGCCCCGGGACCAGGCCTCGGCCTCGGGACCCGGGACTCGACCTCGAACCCGGACCCGGCCTCGAGACCCGGCCTCTGCCCCGGACTCGAGACACGGCCCCGGGACCCGACCTCGGAGCCGAACCCGGACCCGATCCCGGCCCCGGACCAGGGACACGGCCCCAGGACCCGACCTTGGACCCGGACCAGGGACACGGCCCCGGCCCCCGACCCCGGGACCCGGGACCCGACCTTGGACCCGGACCTGGACCTGGACCCGGACCCGGCCCCAGGACCTGGCCCCAGCAACCGACCCCAGCCCCGGCCCCGGGGCCCCTTTCCCGGTCCCGGCCCCGAGACCCGATCTCCGCCCCAGCCCCGGCCCCGAGACCCGATCCCGGCCCTCGGTCCCGAGACCCGGCCCCGAGACCCAATCCCGACCCCGAGACCTGATCCCAACCCGGGACCCGGTCCATGCACCGAGACTCGATCCCGGGACCCGGCTCCGAGACACGGCCCCCGCCCTGATCCCGGCCCCAGCCCCGGGAACCGGCCCCGGTCACGGCCTTGACCCTTGGCCCCGGCCCCGGTCCCAGCCCACGCCCCGGTCCCGGCCCCCGCCCCGGTCACGGCCCCGGCTTTGGTCCCGATCATGGCCCCGGGACCCGGCCCCAGCCTCTGTCACGGCATCGGCCCCGATCACGGACCCGGCCCCGGTCCCGGTCACGTCCCTGGGACCCGGCCCCGGTCCCAAGACCATTTGTAACTTTTGAAAGGATTTTGTCCTTATGGATCGAAAGTGGGGTCAATATGGGTCGAAAGTTGATTTAAGTGTGATCCATTGTTAATCCATTTTTAGTGAACCATTTAAAATTTTATGACCCATATTGCCACCTCTAGGTTTGAGGTTATGAATATGCGTGAGGTTGCTAAAGAATTGCTTATGAATGAAGGGTCAATTGGATTACATGATTGTGATTGTGGTCTGTCAATGACCTAACTTGAAGAATGTGAGTTATAAAGAGACGATTGGTATTAGTGGATTCAGGCTTGAATTGTGTTATACATTGATGGTTTTAGTTATCGATTGTTATTGACAATCTTCGATAATTTGAAATGAGTTGTACACAAGGAAGCGGAGGAGGAGTATTTTGATTGAAGATCAGTTGTGATCGAATGCATTTGGATCTGACTTGAATAGCGACTAAAATGGAGGTGTATGGGTGACTATAGGCAATTGATCCATGTGATGTGACGGTTATTAGTGGAATTAGAAACCTTCAATGGATAAGAATTGATCTGAAGGCGATTGTAGTATGACCAGTAGTGAGGACAGTCATGATGTACACATGTTTGTGGCATAAAAATGAAAGTTGATGCGGGTGCGTGAATGAGCTTGTCACTATCAGACTTAATAAACATTCGCTTGGTATGGGACGAGCTGATGGGATACCTATAAACCGTAATGAAGCATGTTATGAGGCGTGTGGAACGGGGCTTCCTTCGTAGATGTATGACTTGGGACAACCTGTAACAACTAGGTCTAATGAGAGCGGGGAGTGATCGCCGGGACATAGAGGTCCGGACAAGGAGCGACTCTTGGCAGGCTTCTAAGATAGCGATGAGGCAGGAATAGCCCAAGTCATAAATTGAAAGGGAAAGCCTAGGTATCGGGTTGAGTCTGATTATGATTAAGAGATGTATGACACATGATTGATTCTTAAAGTGAATGTTCGAAAGTGGCATGGCATTTATAATGACATCTGTGATTGGCATGACTGAGAGCCATGTGTTTGGCAGTGGATGCCGTTTGAAAACGAAAACTGATATTCGTGATTGGCCTAGTTTGCATGTTTTGTAATTGGCATCATGTGATTATCTTGGCTAAGGTCTAACTGAGGGATTAGACGGCTTGTGGGGATTTTATACCCGTTGAACTGATGCCTGTTGAGATTGAGATAGCATGTCGTGTTTGTGACAGTGTGGCAGATGCCTTATGCATAATGTATGAGCATGTGACTCATAGAAGTGATGCCTTAAGTGGTTGTTTAATGTTAGCCTAGTTGAGGCTTGCCTAGTTATTAGCTGTTATTTGAGAATTTACCTCGTAGAGGCTTGCCTGATGTGTGGTTGCTGCTTAAGGATGATTTGGAATCCTTGGATAATAAGCAACTAGTTGAGAATTGTTTGGGAACCACTGGTTGATTGTGGTGAAAGATAATGAGATGAGCAGCCTGAGACTGCTAGACTTAAGTAGATGACTTAAGTCTTTGATTCCTAAAGAAAATCATAGTGGTTCGAGTGACATGAGAACCTAGTAAGGTTGAACGACCAGAGTACGGTCGCTAGAGGAGCACTTGGCTCGTATATGCGAGATACGAGAAGATCCAAGCATTGTGATGGATCATGAGAATTGAGTAAAGATGAGCGACTCCGGTATGAGTACTAGAAGAGAATATGACTCGATTCTATTAATCGTGCGAGACCCAAGTGTAATAAGGGGTCGTGAGAACTTAAGTGGAAATGAGAAATAGATGGGTAGGCAGACTCATGAAGGAGCTGCCATTGTTACCCAAGTCACTGAGACAACTAGTGTTGATGAGTTAAATGGAAGTCACGAGAAAGGTAACCCTGAGACTACTCATTTCCAAAGTGGAAACGTGGACAAGAACCATGAGAGTTTTGAAAAGCTTGTGAAGCTAGGTATAAAGGAGATTGACTGAGTTTGCTGAAGGGATGAAATTTGAAACTGCCTCCCTCCAGATTAAGGGTTTTATGAGAAAACCTCAGAGGTTTTGGGTACACTGAAGAAAGAAAGTGGCCCTGGCAATTATTATCCCTAAGAGGCTATTGATGATTGGTGAAATGTCACCAAAGGAAGAGTTTCCCTTGAAGGCATGGTATCTGTATGGACAGCCTTCGTTGAATTGTTCAAAGGAAGTACCTTCTTGGGATTGCTTGAGAGCAATAGTTGTGCGGATCTTAGTAATCTTGCAAGGATTTGAGGACGATCGACCAGTGTGAGACAGAGTTCTAAAGGTCGTCTAAGTGTATTAAGGGTGGTAAATGACCCTTTAAGTGAGACGAGAGGTCTCTGAGTGGATTGGAATTTGAAAGCCTTATGGCTAGTGATTATTCCTGACTTTGAGGAATAGTAATGGGATTCAATAAGAGAAGTGAATGATCGGAAGGCGTGTGAATAAGAGAACTCCTGCTCATGGATTACGAGCAAAGAAATGTTCATTATGGAACATAGAATGTGCCTTTAAGGAATGGTCGTTACCTTGGCGTAAGACTCGTAATGAGAGATTGATGTTTTGTTTCTTCCGTCGTGAAGAAAATTAAGGAAGAAGTTATGTCAGTTGTTTGACCTTGTTGAATAAAATGGGATTGATTGAGGATGAATCGGGATCACTAGAAGTGGTATTGTGTGTTATCATCCCTAAAGAGTAAGGTGTCACTCTTAAAGGGTGATTGGACCATGAGATGGTCGTTAAGGGAAAAAGGAAGTGAATGGACTTGATAGTCCTGATTGTTCGTAATTCTAATGAATGGTTGAGTAAGCGAAAAAGAGCACTTAGAATGTAATTACAAAGTGACTCGAGGTAGTCGAATTGAGTATTCGATACGGGAATTTGTAGAGACCGAGGAAGAACCTCGACTCTTTGGAATTTTGTCACTTGAGGTGATTGAGTCACTAGAAGAGGAGTGTCAGACATGGTGAAATTTGAATCCTGGAGTGGAGGTACTGCCATTGGCGCAGACTCCAAGAATGACACTCTATGGAATAGGAATGACAAAGTGGATTCAAAGTAAAAGAATGCCACTGAAGTGTATAGTTTCCTTCATGGGGTAAGAAACCCTAGTGTGAAAGGAAGAGAAACTCCGAATCATTTTGGTATTAAGATTGAGCGTCTGGACTGAAAAAGAAGACGCAGAACTTGAATGATTCCTGGAAGTGAAGTCCGAGAAATTGTCCTGTAGACAACGTTGAATTCCAGGATAATGTTGACGTTCAGCTGAATGGATGAAATTGAGGTATGGTTACATTAGCTGGTTGTAAAACCAAGAGGTCAAGGCCCTAATGCTTCTTGAGGAAAGAGTGACAAAAATGAATAAAATGTTGAGTGGTCCAAATGGAGACCCTTGAGAGTAGAGAGCCAAGATATGAGCTCTCAAGTGAATGATACCATGGACAGTTGGAATGATTCGACACCTGATAGTGATGAAATGGATAACAGTCTGATGGAGTATCCAAGAAGTACTTGGATTGATTGTTACCATCTTGAGAGACTATGATTGAACTCGTTTAAGGAGTCATGAGAAACTTGAACAGCTTTTGAGAGTAGCATATGGACTCTAAGGAGATGCTCATCGTAAACTGTGTGTGAAAGGTGCGAGCTGTGGATCTGGTGAGGTAAGATTCCTCAGTCGTGAGATTTATGGGAAATAAAATCCTTTGAAGATTAGAATGAGTGACGAATTGACTAGGGTCGATGAGAGTTGTTGAAACTTGAAATTTCCTGGGATTGATGGATTGTTATAGACGGATCGTGGGAGGATTCCCCACAAGAGCTATTCCATTGATGAAATGGGCTAAGAACGAGATGTAATGCGAAGGGAGGAACAGACGTGAATTGAGTCTTCGAGGACTTGAGTCAAGTTGACGACTACGCTGATAGTGGTATTCCTGTTTGGAATCAAAAGAGTAGAGAAAATCTTAATGATGTGACGTGGAAAGGAAATTTGAGGCGTATCAAGGCGAATTGAAATGGGTGTTGCTTGTGCGTAGTGATAGTAAAGCCATATGAGCCTGAGTGCTCAGTATATGATTGGAGTTGGCTTATAAATGCCTTTGAAACGACGTTTGGGAAACACGATTTGCGTAGAAAAAGGCTCCGAGTTTACGAAGACCCTAAGAACTTGAAGTGTTAGTTTCTCGAGAGGAATTGAATAAAAGACAACGCTGGTGGATGAAATTACTTATGGATGCGAGAGCGTTGCTCGTATAAGGAAAGACCTCACAACTATGTGAAATGCAAGAGTTGGAAATGTTGACTGCTCCAAAGGGATTGAAGAGAAAGCATAACTGTTGCGAGTTGGTGGATTAATTGGTCGTTGGAGGATCTCGAATGTAATCGAGTGAGAGCTATTAAGGACTCAATCGTGAGTTTGCCTGAGAAGTCGAGAAGGCTATGGTTTGATTTGGACAATCAAGGGTAAGCTAATGAACAATGGACAACCATGAAAATGTTAGGCTAGGAATAGACAAGTTCAAAATAGGTTTTTTCAAATATCGTGGATCTTTTCTACTGTGCTAAACTTCAAAGGCGCGACTATTGCTTGTACGGATAAATTCTGCCTCGTTTAGACCTAGTATGTGGATGATGATGGAAAAACTAATCACAGAACAACTGTGATTAGTTTTGTGTTGATAAAAGAATTGGTGCACTATTGCTGCATTCGAAATGAAGTTGAATTTTGTTCTCTAGCCTGAGCTCTGTCATTTAAATTTTTGTAATTTTCCGATTTGTAGGTAAGCTTACGATTATGATCGAGGATCCGAGGGACGTTGAATGAAGGAGACTTTTTGGGATCCAAAACTCTGATGCCCCTACCTTTTGCTTTTTGCCTCGTCAAGACTCCTTTTTAGTTATCACAATGCACTTGTATGGTTAGCATTAGAAGATCTCTCAGTTTCCTGTAATTGAAACAGATGAATGTATTTTATTTTTATATTATTATAATATTTAGATCTTATTACTTGCTTAATTAATGGTAACTATAAATTTTAGAAATTAATTTTTCTTTTAATTAGATTTAAAATCGAAAAATTTGAAAATTTGAAAAATTTGGTCACAAAATAGCAACGAAAATTCCATTTCGTTGCTAAATTTGGCGACGAAACGTCATTTTCGTCGCAAATGTTGCGACGCCAGATTAGCTACAAAAAATCAATTTCGTCGCCAAATTCGTCGCAAATTTGTGACGAATCGTCGAATTTTCGTCGCAAAATTTACGACGCCGTATTAGCGAGGAAATTTTATTTCGTCGCAAATTTGCTATGAACCTAAATTCGTCACAAATTTGCGACGAATAGCCAAATTTCCGTCGCAAGTTAGCTACGAATTTTGCTTGCGTCGCAAAATTCGTCGCAAAACCCTTTTGCTACGAATTTTAGCGAAATTTTCGTCGCAAAAATCGTAACAAAATGTTTGTTTTTTTGTAGTGTAAATATATTGATGTAATCCATCGTTATCATAATAATTTTTCACTTTCGTTTGCCGTTTACAAGCCCCATGAGATGATTTCTTGTGGGTCAAGCGCATCGTAACTTCCATAATGCGAGAGACAATTTTTGTGCACAAGATTAGGGTTTTCACTTACGAGATGCTATGTCAGTGCACGAAGTCTCGCGACACTAAGTGAATATGCCAGACTAAGATCTCATGTGATTCCCTCTCTGATACACAAGATTCCTTGAAACCGAGCTCAGAACATTGTTCCTTAAGACTGTAAGTTATTTGCAGTGGTGACAACAAAATTCAGGGATGGTACCTCCTATCAAAGCAATCTACCTGTACGTGTATATACACTACCGATGAGATTGAGCATAAAATCCATTGTTATCAACTTATCTGATGCTGAGATTCGACAAGTAATACTTTATCAGACAAATTACCGTGAGACCATGATTCTATGTTAGCTATTTAACACTAGTTTGTCGACCTCGTTTTAATCTCGAGGCTGGAAGAAATACATCCCGATATCGGTACTCGGCATTGCTCACGAATCCAACTTTTGAAGCCTTTCTGATGCAGCCACCTCAAGAATGGTTTGGGAGTCTGGAAACGGTATAAGGTGCAACTCCACCGAAAGATGCCTATATGCAAAAAATTATTTTGTCAAACTTCTGTCCATCATACTCATAACGTAACCTGCCTGCTAGGAAAATATATAACATTGGGTTGCAACCCCGTCTAGGCATAGGATTTTGAGAAGTAAATGGAAATCTCAAGCTACGAGCAGAATTCTTCAACTTGCAGTACTAAAATCACAAAGCGTCACTATCGCAATGACAGATACAGCAGTTCGATATAGTTATGTCATCAACAAATAACAGTCTAGCTTCGGTCAATCCGTAAGATAAAGCTGGAACCAAGATGGCATACCCACATGCAAAACCCAATATGTCTTGCTGCATCAAGCAACTCTGAGAGCTCTAGTTCATAGGCTTTGGCATTTTGGCAGCATACCCAAAGCAATGGAAGAAATTTCATTCATGCTCATGAATCATATCGTAAATACAGAGAATAAGTGATCTCTACACAGGTAGGGAGGCTGATTCAAAGGGTTTAAATGCTCGTCTTGCATATACGAGTGGAATCCGCGACATATGTAAGCCTTGTCAAATTGTTTCCAACATGATGACTGTCAAAGGAAGAACTCAAAGGGGGGCCTGAAGTTTCCATGCTTGTTGCCTAAGCATTGAATCTGCAGCATGCCCCATCATGGTGGGGTGTCAATGGGCCGGATTGGGTCGGGTCGGGTCTCATGCAGGCCCGACCCGGCCCAAAATCGAACAATACCAAGTTTGGTCCGGCCCGCGCTGGCCCAAACCCGAATCATATACGTCCAAAATATTCGGGCCGGGTCGGCCAGTTTGTTTTCCCCCAAATTCGAATATTATTCGACAATAAAACTATTCTTACAATAAAACTATTATTTATTAACTAATTATTTCTTAAAAATTGTTCTGAAACATTGTTTGTTGTTGCCACGAGAGAGGAAATCAACTCCATCTGGACCTATCTCTCTACCTTCATTGCTCGTTCAGTTAACTCGACGCTGACTGATAACAACGTTCTATTCTCCATCTCAAGCTCGTCCAAACCAAGCGCATCAGGCAAAAAATTTCGAACTTTCAGACCAGAAATGTTCTCAAGAAGGTGGGCACTCCATTTTCCTTCCTTTTTACTTTATATTATTGACGTATAAAAGTTCGAATTATGTACTGTGCCGCTGATCGACAACGCTGATCGAGTGAAAAGTTTAAATTTTGTACTGCAACGATAATCGACGACGTCGGGGCTGCGACGGTGTACTGCACCACTGGCAATGTCAAAGCTATGAAGAAGCTGGCCAAATTTCAATTATAAAAAAAGAAAAAACAAGTCTTTATAGCCATGCCTCTCTCCCCTCTCGTCCATATCAATTGGTGTGATAATTGAAGAGAGAGTGAGTGGGGGAAGGTGGAGAGGAACCCACCTCAGCCACCCTTTCTGGGAAACCATTCGAAGGAGGATAAAGGGTGCATTTGGCACCAGCTTTCCCAAGGGGCTTTGGATCCAAAGCCCCTTGGGCCAAAATTGAGGTATTTGGGAATGTATTTTCCAAACATCCTTAGGCAAAAGTCAGCCTTCTAAAGGCTGAAAGCCCAAGGCAGCTTCAGAGCTGCCTTGGCTTTCCAGCATTCTCGGGATGCTGAGGCCTGGTTTAATGAAAATATCCAAACTCTCCAAAAGAACAAGAAGAGGGTTAGCAGGAGAAGAAGAAGAAGAGAGCAGATAGAGAGATATAGAGGGATTGCTCCAGAGAAGGCGAAGAAGGAAGGAGGGGGGAGGGATCGAGAAGAAGGAGACGAAGACGATGATGATGGCGATGGCGGGGAAACCAAGAACCGAACAGCTACTGAGGGGAAAGAGTCATTATTATTGTCTATTCAATTCAGAGCTTCTCTGCTGACTCTCTCTCTCTCTCTCTCTATCTCTGCAAAAATCATGAAACCCTCCCTTACTCTTTTCGCAAAATAGTGCCGAAACAGTGCCTGTACTGCACTGAAACAGTACCAAGGGTCGGCCCGAAAATCTCCTCATTTTTCCAGCTAGGCTGGGCCGGGCCTGGCCGGCGCGGGTACTTTTAACAGCCCTAATCATGGATTCCGCTTTGGAAACGTTCTGTGGCAAAGATTCAATGCTACAGTAAGGTCAGTTATGTTAGAAGCGCGTAGCAGAAGTCTCATACCTTAGCTTAAGTACACTCGAAGTGCCATAAGTTGTGTACGGCGCTCACTTTAGTGCCAAAACTTTCAAATCGATCACTTTAGTGCTAAGTTTTTGTAATTTCGATAACTTAAGTGCCAACTTCTTTTAAAAAATCACTTTAGTGCCAACTCCGATTAATTTGACGTGACTCACCGAAAATCCGACACGTGTATTTTTTATTATTATTTGAGCTGACGTGACTCATCGAATTTGGTACTGGAGTAATCATTTTTAAAAGAAGTTGGCACTTAAATGATCGAAATTACAAAAACCTAGCACTAAAGTAATTGATTTGAAAGTTTTGGCACTGAAGTGATCGAAGTTACAAAAACTTAGCACTAAAGTGATCGATTTGAAAGTTTACACTAAAGTGAGTACATAACTTATGGCACTTGAGGTGTACTTAACCCCTCATACCTTCATCCCAGAGATCGCCAAGAAAGTGTCAAAATCCAAGCCCATCAATATATCCAATTGAATCCATATTTACTCAAAAGCTTAACTCCCCAAACTATGCAATATTTTACCTGTTCTCTGACGTGAGATTTCTTTACCACATGTCATTCGTGTATCTTTATAAATCCCTCTTCATATCCGATTTCGGTTTGGTACACATCATCCTCAATATCAAAAAAGGCATAACATAACAATTTCGATTGTCAGAGAAAGAGGAAACCCGTCCATTCAAAGAACCCAAAACCAGAACAACGCAGGAGTTAAAAGACAAGTACAAAGCAAGGGCAATTGGGATGGCCTACGTCTAGCTCGGTGAACCAGGAAAAGAAAATCAAGACATTACATCCTTCGAGGTTACTCAGCATCTCATCATGAGCGCCGACAACAAGACATGTCCATAGGTCACTGTCTCGGGACAATTTACAGCATCTCCCTTGATATATGCACAATATTAAATTTGCAGGCACGGCAGAGAGTGAATTTACTGGTAAATCCAATATAGATATGCACTATGCGAGTGGAGATGGAGTTAAGGGTGTGCTTATTTTATGAAAAACTTCATAAAAATTCATTTTTCAAGAAAATGAATTTTTTTTATTTGGTGATATGTGATTGAAAATATTTTTGGTATTTGGAAATGATTTCAATATCATGACTTAATCTTAAGACAAAAAAAAAAGAATTCAATTTTTTTAAATTATTTTTTATATTTTATGTTTTATATTTTTCTTTCTTTTCCTTCTTCCCTTTTCCTCCGTTGTGATTTCCTTCACCGCGACTAGCCGGCAATGGCCACGGCAAGCTCGAGGCTCACTGGCCAAGCGCCGTCGTCGACGCCCGATGAGCGGCGAAGGAAGAAAAGGGAAGAAAATAAAATAAAAAATTAAGTAAAGAATTAAAATACAATACAAAAATATAACAAAAAACTAAATATCAAATTAAAAAATAATATATATTAAAAATTAAAAAATTTGATAGGAGCATTTTGAAAAGTGGTTTCAGCCCTTTAAATTTAGGACTTTCCTTTCCTAATTTTGGACATGAATTTTTCGTCAACAACAAAGTGTTTTTCGCTAACTAAGTGATTTTCAGCGAACCCAACGAGTGAAACTCCGAAAAACTAATCCTCGAGAAATACTTTCATTCAAACAAACTCACCCAAGGGCTCTATTAATTTCACGAAAACTGAGTGATTTGGAAAGCATGTTCCTGAAAATGATTGTGTATGTATCGCTTAAATAATTAGTTGATGAAGAATATTTTTATTACCAATAAAAATTTGTATTTAAACATTTGCATAGAAATTGAAAATATTCTCAGATCATTCATTTTTGCAAGCGATATAAGATATTGTTTTTTGGAAAATGTATCTCAATATGAAACATATGGAGCATCAATTACATCTACTTTTAAATCAAGGGCATGTTTATTTCGCAAAATATGTGGAAATCCTTTTTCCTAAAATTGGTTGTCTATGTCTACTATAAGAATGAATGAACGGAAAACGTGTGCATCATCCACGAAAATATTTGGGCATAATTTTGTTCGATAATAAAACTATTTCTGGTTGAATAATTTCTCTATATCTTCTATAAGAATCAATTGTTTTAAGTACATCGATTTTCGAATTATTTATTTTTTCATAAAACGAACGTACCCTAACATAGATTTGTACCTATTAAAATCATAATGTTTCATGAACTATATTTGGCTTGCCCTACATTCATCTTTTCTGCTTCATATAAATTACTTAGACACACCATATTCCTCAATTCAATCCGCGACCGACCAATAATAATTGGGAGCCTACTCTCTGACTTGAGAGAACTTTCCCAGCCGTCGGATGAGAAATAGTGGGGTGTGCATCTCGAGGCGGATCACCCTATCCACATTAACTTTGCCGTGTTCTTTTCTGATACGATCTTTTCCCGAGAGAGAGAGAGACTGACGCTCCAGATGATGTTGACGTGGATGCTCCGGTGGTCCCGCATGTAGGGTATTATTAGCAACGCAGGGCGGGGTACAAAGATCCTCTCGACCAATGGCGTCGCGCCACGCGTGGCGGTTGATGCAATGCGGGTTGACCCAACGATAGCGAGCATCGGAGAAGGAAGAGGGAGGCGGGGGGGTGGGCGCCATAACCAAAAGTACTTGGCCCTTATTAGAATCCATTGCATCGGATTCGAAAAAAAAATCATAAAAATAAAATAAATAAATATTTTCATCATTCAAAAAATATTTAGACATAAATTATTAACAATAATAAAATATTTTTCTATCGAGTGATCATTTCAATCGATACAAATAATCGTTTCCTTGAAAAAAAAAATTAGATCATTCATTCTTCTTAAAATAAATAGAACCTTAATCACGTGAACTTCATATGCACAATTTGTGCAATTAGCAATTGCGCTGTCTCGCTCGAGTCTGTCATAAGGGGTTTTTTTTTTTTCTTTTTTTCACTTTCAAGCGCATAAGAGTATAAAGTCGGCTTTCGTGAGGATAAAGCATTAGTATGACAGAGAAAGTATATACTTCAACAATATGATCGGTCACTCGCGATGTGTTATCGCGTAGCTGACGAACAAAATGCCTTTCTCGGGATGTGGGACCTATTCGACCCGCCGATGCAACGATGCGTGTGAATTGTGGTTACGTGCGCTCGAAATTGGGCCATTATACTTGATCATGGATTTCGATCCCAAAAAAATATATATATATTCGCGGACATTGGAAGGGAGAAGCAAAACGTTATTGTAGGGGATGACGTTGGGGTTGGGAGGGGGTGGACCAGGGATGGGAATGGATGGTGATAGCGATTGGCTGATCCTCTGACCGAATTCTTTGATAATGGGATGATTTGTGCGTAGGGACAGTTATGACTTCCGGTCACATCTGGGCCATATATAAAGAGAGAGGTTCCTAGCTTTATTTACCCGAATCTATTTAAGGATAAGTATATTGAAAATTCTAAACTTATCTCGAAAGTGTCGCGTAAGAGAGAGAAAATTAAAAAAAAAATCATGTTGGTAGTTTTCGTTAGTCAAATTATTCATTGAAATTGCCAACGTTATTTTCTCTCTCTTATGCGGCACTTTTAAGATAAGCTTTGAAACTTACGGTGCACTTATTCCTTTTTCTTTAAGGTTAATATCATGAAAAATCTCAAACTGATACACCTGTGACAAATTTACCCCAAATTATTTTTTTGATCATGTAAAACCCTAAGCTGGTCAGCTGTGACAAATTTACCTCAAATTATTTTTTTGATCATGAAAAATCCTAAACTGGTATGCCTGTGACAAATTTACTGTCCGTTAAATTGTGTCAATACCACGAAAAATTTCAAATTAATACGCATATGACAAATAGAGAGTAAAAATCCCAAGCGGGTATACCCGTCTATTGTCACGTGTCATAAAATTAGCACTTTAACGATTAGATTTAATGAAAACTAACAAAAAGTAAATTTGTCACAAATGTCCCAGTTTGAGGTAAAATTGTTACAAGTGTATCAATTTGGGGTTTTTTTGTGGTTAAAAAAAATTAGGGTAAATTTATCATAGGTGTACCAATTTGAAGTTTTCTGTGGTATTAATCCTTTTTTTTAATCCCCAATTTTGTGAATCCGTGAGTATGCCATAAAACTAGTCTAGAAGACCAAATTGCCTTTGTTCATTACAAACTACTCGAGG
This sequence comes from Rhodomyrtus psidioides, assembly GCA_021437785.1. NCBI lineage: Eukaryota > Viridiplantae > Streptophyta > Magnoliopsida > Myrtales > Myrtaceae > Rhodomyrtus > Rhodomyrtus psidioides. The sequence goes on along the minus strand of JAILYB010000109.1, from coordinate 2,667,558 downwards.
TAGGGATTAGAAAAAGTGACAAGGGCAATCTTGGAGAAAGAAATAAAATTTTGTTTGAAATCCAGTAACCGAACTCATATAGCAATTAGAAAGTTTCGAGTTAAGGGATTTGTAATAGCAAGTGGATACAAAGTATGGGAGGGTAAAATTGCATTTTGCCCCCTTTCTAGAGTGCATTTGGTTCGATTTTGAAAATGAGCTTCAAGCATATGCAAACTTCTTTAGCCTAAGTGACTTTGGGGAAATGCAAAATGGCATTTGGTATAAAAAATATTTGAAATGCAACTTTAGATTAAGTAGTGTTTGGCGAAAAAAGAATTGCAAAGAGCTTTTGGCTGCATATTTCTTATTCTTTTTATTGCAAAAAAATCAAAACCCTTCGCCGGCCGGTGAGCTAGATTTGGCGCTAGTGGTCCTAGTTCGCTTGGGGTCGCACGACCTAGCAACTTTGTCGCTTAGGGTCGCGCTGAGGCCTGAGGTCGCATGGCCCAGCGGGCCGTCGGCGGGGCGGGGGTTCTTCGACCCCAAGTGACTAGGCCTGAGGTCACAGGACCCTTGTCACCCTTTGGCATCCCTTGCCGCCCCTCATTGACTACGCTCAAGAAGGAAGATGAACAACAGATCGGAGGTTTCACAATTTAATAGAGGTGAAATTTGTTTTTTAATAAGATTTTGAGAGAAAAATAGGCAACTCAATATTTTTCATTAATGGGGCCTCCAATTTTTCCAAAATGCTGAAAACCCCAACCAGCATTGGGCCTTCAGCCTTTCAAATACTGTCATTTGGCTAAATATCCCTCGGAAAGGCTTACCAAACACCCTAACTTTTGTTCTCATTGGGCTTTGAATGTCCAAATCTCATTGGAAAAACTGAACCAAACACACCCTAAATATTACTATTGAAATAGGCTAAGCGCGTGCGTGAAGCTTGGTAATTGAGGTTGAAACGATAATGAGTGGCTTGGTTATACAAGAAAATGCCTGCAAGAGGAAAGTTATTAAAATGTGAATTGTACCTGTTTTATCTTGTTATTGTTTAGTATAGGAGCCAGGGAGAATCGATAATCTCACCTTTGACTAAATAGTTGCGATTATAAAGGAAATTGGGTGGTTCTATAAATAAGTGATCGCAAGTGAGAAGTAATTGGAAACGATATACTCTAGTCAATTTATCCACCTAAAATTTCTCCTAAACAAAGTTAAATATCATTTCAATGAGGGCAATTCCGAACTCTCTATATCTAATGTATGATACACATTCGAAGCTGTCCTCTTTCCTTATTTGGACATTTTAAATGACGAAAAATGCTTGGACCTAATCTTAATACGAGAAAATCTATGATGTAACTAATCAATAACTGAGTCGTAAATGGATTTAAACGTAATATAAGTATAAAATGAATCGTACGTGAGTTTACAATTTATTTACACCCGACCCACTTCTTTGTCTCCGTTTATTTCGCGAAAAACGTGGTGGTTTTAAAAAATATTTTTCGAGAATTCATTTTTCAGAAAAATAACTGTATTTTCCAATTTTTAAAACCTGAAAATGAGCTTGAAATTATTTTCCGTCATTTGATTTTCTGCGTCGCCGTTTGGTCAGAAATTTATCATGTGGATCCCATCGTTCTACGTGATAGATCCACGCTAACGTGTAATTTTTTTGTAATCTAAAAAAGGAAATTCTGAATTAATTCATTTTAAATTTATTATATATATAAATTAAAATATAAATTTATGATCAATTTTCTGGCATATTAAAGTGCATCACGACCGAGTACGGACAGAGAATCTTAACTGCATTTAATTAATTAAATCGCAACATTCACCTTAACCCGACGTTTACGCTGTCCATCCCCCTGCCTTTTGGTGACCGTCACGTGACGCGAGTGACTAACCTCACGCCCTGTCACTTTGAAGCGCGGGACGGACCAATTGCTGCTCGCGACGCTCCACAAGACCCTCGCAAACGCGCCGATCTCGGCGCGTGCTCTCCCCCTCGCTGCGTGCGTCACCCTCGAAACTAATCCCGCTTCTCTCCTTCTCCGCCCACAATCTTTGAAAGAAGAGGAAAATAAATGAAAATGAGAACAAAAATTCCATCATCTTCTTCTGCTTCTCTCTCTCTGCTTGTAAGTACGTGAGTACTCTCTCTCCTTTCTCTCTCTATCTCTCTTGGGAGTGCATAGACAAAAGCAAGTGCAACAGAAAAGCAACGATAACCGAGAAAGGCAAAAGAGCCATTAAATTTCTCTGCAGACCCCATTTACTCTGTCTCTCTCTCTGTTTCTCTGTGATGGGGTTGCAGGCTTTGAGATTGTGAGTGCAAAAGGCGGAGAGAGAGAAAGGTTGGCGTTATGGGCGACGGCATGCGGGAGAGAGAAGCCACGTGCTCCTCAACTGCGGCGCCTCAACCGCCCGACGAAATCTCGCTCTTCCTCCACCAGGTCCTCCAACGTTCGGGCCGGAGGCAGGAGAATCCCGGGCGTCCGTCCCGGCTGGTCGAGGGCGGCGGCGGGATCTCTTCCGTCGGTTCGTCCGACGGGGTCAACAACTTCTCTGCCTCTGCTTCGGGTGGCGGGTTCCTCGCGGCCGCGGGTAATGCGAGAGTGAGTGCGGTTGCCGCCGCCGCTTCTTCTTCCGTCGGGGCCAGCGAGAATGAAGCTGATGATTATGACTGTGAAAGCGAGGTGGGTATGTGTTTTTTGTTCTTTCTTTCGTCTTGTTTGGCGGGTGGTTTGCTGTTTTGTTGCTGAGGAAGTGGTGGTACTTTACGGAGATTTGCCGTTGTAGATTGGATTCCGTATCACTTGTCGAACAAAGTGATTAATCTAATCTCTTTCCTTATTGGTTTCTTGTTTTGAAGAGGAAGATTGCAGTATATTTTTGGGCTTGATCTGAAGTGGAAACTTTGGCTTTGGCTGAACTTTATGAGATTAACCGGAGTTATACTTTAATTATGGGAAAATTTAAAGGGGAGGAGATTAAAAGTATTCATATTAGCTTGTTTTGGTTGTTCTTTCAGTTTTATGTGCGAGTTCATTTTCGTGATGTTTGCTAAATGTAGTAGGGACTCGAAGCGTTGCTGGAGGAAGTTCCTGCCAAGCCAAATCCGCCTCGTAGCTCGTCCAAGCGAAGTAGAACAGCTGAAGTTCATAATTTGTCAGAAAAGGTTGGTTTTTCACACCAGGACAATGCTGCTTCTACAGTTGTATTTGTTAACTTATCGTTTGAGTATGTAACATACTAATCGCCGAGTCCTTATGGATGACAATTGTGTTGCAGAGGAGGAGGAGCAGGATCAATGAGAAAATGAAAGCATTGCAAAGTCTAATTCCTAATTCTAACAAGGTAAAGACATTTCAGACATTTTAGTAAGGACGGCAAACTTAACCTGTTGCAGAAGCTTTGTTCCCTTTTGACCGATGAAGCCATATAATTTCTTTGCTTCTCAACTACAACAGACTGACAAGGCATCAATGCTGGATGAAGCAATTGAGTACCTTAAGCAGCTCCAGCTCCAAGTTCAGGTTCTTGCCTTGTCCCAAATATTGCAATGCTAGCTATTATTATAATGCGGTTTGTATTGTCATGATATTCCTTGTATGCCCTGCAAATGTTTTGGGCTTTTCTCGATGCGTTTTGTCTTGTTTGACGTGGTGGTGGTCTATGTTGTTCTTTGCGGCTTTCTTAAAGAGATTGGGTTGCATGTAAATATGAGTAAGTGTTACTAGTGTGCACTTAAGCAAAAATAGATGCAATCTTTTATATCGACTGATTGATCAATAAGAATTAAAACATGGATGAGGAGTTGGTGAGGAGGGTGACCATGTTAGTCAATGCTGATGCTCATGCTGTGCTTGAGAAAAGAAGTGCAAACTTTCAAACAAGATACCCCCGGATTTTTTTTTCATGTATGAGAAGTATTCCTGAAGAATATTGCGTTGAGGAACTATTTGTTCACTGGTGGAAGAGCAGAGGATTCATTGATTGCTTATTCCTTCCATAAAAGCTGACTATTCCCCATTCAGGGACCATACTCAAGCCTCTCTACCGAAAATTATCCGTATGTAAGATTGAGAATGGGCCAGAGAAGCTTTACTCTTTACACGTTTCTTAAACTGGCGAGGATGTGGTATCCAAAGTCAATGTCGCGAGTATGCTCATTTGAAGCAGCAATTTCTATCTAGTGTATGATCAACTGATAGAGACAGGGCTAAATATAAGTGTCAGGTGTCCTTTATCATACAGTTGCTCTGCCTTTCTCCGTGCTTCCCCTTGGCTGCAAAGAGGAATGTCTCGCTGGCGGGAGGACTAGTGTAGATACCTCAAAGACAGTATATATTGTTGCTGTGTCTGCTGATTTTTGCAGTATCATTGAAAATAATCTTGCCAGGCCGCCTTACACGTGAATATTCTCTAGATGTTGGAGTGACTGAAAAGATTTCACTTCATGCTAGTCTGTTTTTCTTTGTTGTTTTTGTTACTTTACTACGACCAAATTTTCTGAAGTAGATCAAGCTTCACGCAAGGCACTGACAGAAATAACAGTGCTTCGTTTCTTCTCTCGGTGCAAGTTTATTTCACTACACTGAATTAATGTTTATGAGAGTGAAAAGGTTTGGAAAAGATAATATATTCTGACTGTTCATCTATCTTTTCATTCTCTCTAGCAAGGTGCGTGACTAATATGCTCTAATAAAATTTGCTTATACCTCAAACATTGGAGACAGTGGATTGTGATGAAGACTATGTTGACAAACAAATTCAAGGTAGATGTCACATTGGAGACAGTTGATTGTGTCTGCAGGGACGGGTCTAAAATAATAATAGTGGCCCCATAGGGCGAAATATAGAAGAAAAGATTGAGCGTACCCAAGATATAATTGACTGGCTATTTTTACCAAAACAGAATAATACTTAATATGTATCCACAGGCATGGTATTAATACTATGCTTAGTGCATTATGAATTTGTGATTTTATCTTCTTTGCATCCAAAATCAAACATTTAGTGAAGTGCTTCAACCTTGTGAAGAAGCTAACCTTTTAATGGATGATAACAGAATGAGATAATTATGAATTTTTTTTTTTACTTTTCCATACAATTTCACGCTCTTTTCATTTTGCACTATGCATCACAAAATTTTGAAATTCTTCACAGTTAACCCCTTGGAAATCTTATGCCTTTAGGAAAACTAGAAACTAGATGGTGCAATGCTTGACTTTATTTTTGGATGTTAGGGTGTGAAGTGCAGGGGTCTTGGAACTAGATGATGTGAAGCAAGTTTCAAAACTACAAAGTAAAGCTGAATTTCGACAAATCTAGGCGCTTAACCACTTGGGGTGAAGTGCAGGGTTTTGCAACTAGAAGGTGCAAAGTGTGAGTTTCAAAAAAAAAAAAAAAAAACAGCTAATTTCGTTGAGGAAATCAAGCGACCATTCGAACGTCATAACATGTAAATGTGGAAAGAAATCGCAAGAGTCATCTAAAAATGCATTGCTGAATGATAAAAAGAGAGACAAATAGACAAGCAAAGGGAATTAGAGTTTAGTGAGAGTTTGTGTGTAAGTTGGAGGAATTTTTTGAGATATATTTGAAAGTTACGCTGGGCTAATCTTGCATGATCATTGTTCTAAAAGAAAAAAAAGTCCAGCAAGAGGATGGTGGGAGCCTTATGTGCAAGTGATTATAGTACATTGTTTCTCTTTTTCTTTCTCTGTTTAACTTTTTTTTTTTCCTTGTTGGGTCGAAATTCTCTCTGTTTAACACAAATTCTTGTAAGGGCAGGAAAGCTTCTTTAAGGATATTGTAGTTGGAAGATGTCATTTCTAGTCATGAAAATGGTTACTTTGAAGTCCAAGACGGAATGTGCACTCATGCCGACTGATGCTAGACGTCGGTCTATTGCCTCGTAAATTCATGTTGTTCATTCAAAGTCAATTTCAGCTGCTATGAAACTCTTGAATTCTAAGGGTCTCTTTTGAGGGACTTATATTTTGAACTTATTAATTTGTTTCCCCATTCCTTCTCTCGTGACTTTTGAAATTTGACCTCATTTCATGTTCAACACATGCAATCTTTCCTTTCAAACATACAACCATTGAAATGAAAGAGTCGTTATTTTTTTTTTCCTAGTTTTTTTAGAGCTTAACATACATATATGTATATTAATATTAATATATACATATCTTTTTTTCGTTTCAAAATTTTTGAGGGGGAAAGCAAATCAAACTGTTTTTAAGACCCAAAACTTCAAGAAAAAGCCTTGTATAGGGGAGACGAAATGAATTCAAGGAAGGCTATACCCGTGATCATAACTATTGGAAGAGGAGAAAAGGAGATGCAGAGTCTCAAGTAACTCTACTTCAACATCTTAAGGGTAATAATAAACACTAAACTAAGGCAAATATGAGAGTTTCGTATTGCCTATTAATATGTTTCCAGAGTGAATTTTACCTTTTGCTTTTTGCTTTTCCCCAATCTTATGGGACACCTGCTTTGATTTTTTAAAACTGAAACAGTGGGAACTTTCACAACAGATGATTTTTTCATAATTTTTTAAGAATTCGAATAATATTTTAGATTCTGGGAGAAGTAAAACAGTTACTGTTGCTTTTTATAATCTAGACAAATGACCACACTCTTGAGGCCAGCAAAACGTCAACTTTTGAAGATATTTGATTCATCCCAGGATCGCAAAATATACTTGCTTTAGGAAGTATGACGAAATGATACACTCAGCTTTGGTATTTGAGTTCTTCTTCGTGTGTGTTTCTGCCATTAGTCTGAAAATTTCCGGGACAAACACCTGCCGCAATTCAACATTTTTTCATTTGACCATTCATGAAGGGTATAAGAGTGACAATAGATGTGAGAATTGGTTGTCTAATGAGCTCATTTTGTATTGCTCGTTTCAGATGTTATCGATGAGGAATGGATTAAGCTTGCATCCGATGTGCTTACCCGGGGTCGTGCAACCCATTCAACTTCCCCAGATGAGAATAGGCTTTGATGAGGAAAATGGCCCCATGCATATGAACATGGCACCTACTTTTCCAGTCAACAATGAAACCTCGACAGAAAATGTGTTTGGTCTACCCAATGATCGGGCTGTTCCAAGCGAGCCTCCCATGTCAAATATGATGAACTCAGAAATTTCTTTTGGATTGGAATCTTCCATCCGAACACATCCCGTACCATTTGAGCTCAAGCAATCTACTTCTGGGGTAAGTTAAGAATCTTCTCTATGAAGATGGCTTATTAAGTTGAGTAAATAACCGGTTACCAATTTTCCTTGTTGCATTTTGAAGGATATTAACCAGGAAGATGTGGCTCCACGTGGCCGGCATCAACCTTCAATTATTGACCGATCTGATGCAGATCCATTCGGAATGAAGCCTGCATATTCTTTGAGCAAAATGGGTACTTTGAGATGATTTGTCTCAGTTTGTATTTTACATATAGAAAGTATAGTAATGCCAGCATTACGCTCCGACATATTAATTTATCTCTCACGCTGTTTGAAAAGGACTTGAGATGGGTGAAACCGCTGCGCAGTCACTTCCCTTGGCTTCGCTAATGTCTAACAGGAAAGGTGGATTGCTAGAGTCATCCGCAGCCAGTAGGGACTGTCCTTAAGGTGTGTGATTAGACTTTTTCGAAGCAAAACCTTTTGTTCCTCGCGTGCCTTGTCTCATTTAATATGCAGTCTATTCTACCCATTTTCATCTCAGGCTGAGACTCTGGTTTTCCTCATTATCTTCTTTGACGGTGTAGTTGGAATTCGCTAGATGGTGAAGTCAAAAGAAGAACAATGACGACTCTTCAAATGAGCTGCTCCTGACTTTGGTGAGGAACAAACTTTGCAAGCTTCCATCAATTTCCTGAGGGAGCTAAGTGGAGTTATGGTTGAGATGGGATTGGCCCTCCACATATGAGACTGTCCATAACAAAAGAAAAAGAAAATAACGGGTTGGAACTTGGGCCTGAGCAGTTTTTATCTTTTGAGTCAAGTAATTTGACATGATCTAAGTGTTCTTTCTTTTTTCTCTTCCTCCCCCACCCTTTTTTTGGGTGATAGAGATCATCAATCTCTATTTTCTAAGGTTAACATAAATTGTTCACTGACACTTAATGTAATATATGTGAAGATTCTACGACTCCTCTGGAGGAATGATCTTGGTACTTGAAACGCAATTGACCCACAAGGACATTGTGTGAAAAACACAATTTCCAAGAAGTTTCATCTTTCTGGGATGGAAATTGCAGTGTTATGAATCTGAACTGGCATTGAATTTCAGATGACCCATATTTGTTTATAAGTTTATAATAACAAGGAAATCATTTCTTGGCTCATGGGGGGTCAATCTAAAGTGACATTCAGAGTCAAATTTGTGTTTTCTTCTGGAGCCAAAATATCTAGCATGGTTGAAGTTTTGCCCTTTCTAAGTGGCCTTATTGATGCTTGCTGCTTGAAATTGACAAACAGCAAGATGGATAATCATCTGCCCAAACAAGCTTGTCATTTTGAAGGTGTCACTTGGGAAAAAGGTTTAATATTGTATGTCAATTGTAGTTCAACTTCTGGGTGGCTTCAAAAAAACAAAAGCACGATTGAGAAATCCGAAACCGCTGTGGCCCAGCGCTCGCCGATGCGCTGAACCTGTCCTTAAGCTAAGTTATTGTCGTCCTCGTGGTGGCGACTGGCCGCCGTCGAATTATTCGTGATGTCCTCCTCCAAAGAAAATGGCGTGATTATGTGATGAGCCAAAGCTTTGTCTACGTGACTCCTTTTGGACTGCAAGAAACTAGACAAATTAACACTAGAGTTGATCAAACGCAGGTAGTGAGTTTAATGAATCGTGAGGATCAATTCAATCTGACGCGGCCATGTCCCACGAGCTCGTTTGAGGAGATTAATTTTATCTTCATGGTCCAACAATGCGCGGCTCAATCCAAAATTCCATTTGTTTTATCCGTGGAAGGTTGCCAAGAAGCAGGACCAGCAGAAACATACACGTTCGATTAAGTGCAAGAAAGTGTATCATAGGGGGAATTACAAAGAAAAGTCCTAAATTTATTGTAATTATGATAATTCACTCCCAATTTTTTTTTGTCAATTCACTCCTAAACATTTTGTATTTGTTCCAATTCAAGCTATCATGCCAATTTTGGTAGGCCGACGCTAACGTGGTACTACCAGCGTTGATGTAGGCTTATACTGACCAAGAGAAAATTTTAATAATTTTTTGCTCGTCCATTGACGGTGACTAGGGGTGTCAAAAAGGCCCGTGCCAAGCTGGCCAGCCCGGGATTGGTACTTGGGCCGGGTCGGCGCGGGCCGGCCCGACGCCCGGATGGTTCTTAAATCTATATTTCCCTTTAATTTAATTTAATTTATTTTTTTCTTTTTATATTCTTTTATTTGTTAGATTTGTCAATTAATTTTAATTTCGAAAAAACGAAAAAAAATGAAAATAAAAAAATAATTCGGCCCAGCCTAGCCTGATGCGGGCCGGCCCGAACTTGGTACTGTTTACCTTCGGGCCGGCTCGGGCCAAGCCGAGACCCGGCCCGGCCCATTGACACCCCTAGCGGTGACCCTCAGTGGCCTTAAGTCTATGAAAAAAAATTATTAAAAGTTCAAAAACTATTAAATTATTATTTTAAGAAGTCCATGTCAGCGTCGATTGGTCAAAATTGGTTGGGTGGACTAAATTGACATAAATGTCAAAGGCTTAGCACTAAATTGACAAAAAATATATATTTAGAGACTAAATTAGCATAATTATAATAAATTTAAGTTTTTTTTCTTTTTTTGATAATTTCCTATGTATCATATGACCAATTCCTACGGAAGAGGCCTGTCTGTGACTATTCTGCACTGCACTTTTGGTGGCTTCAAGAAGCACAAGCGCACTTCTTCCAATGCAGGCAAAGACCAAAATTTTCCAAAAAAAAAAATTCTTAAACATACTGCATTTTATCAATTCAGTTCTAAATCTTTTAATTTTGTCCATTTAATCCTAAATCTTTTACATTTATGTTAATTTAGTCCTACATCTTTATTTTTTGTGCCAATTCAATCATAAATCTTTTGCATTTGTGTCAAGTCAGTCCATCCGACCAACTTTGATCTATTACGTTAACGGGGTAATTTTTAGTAACATTTTAATATATTTTTTAAATTTTTTTTTTTTTACTTTCTTTTCTTTTTCTTTTTCTTTTTCTTTTCACTGTTCGTATTCTTCCTCCTCCTTTCTCCTGAAGGGGTCACGCACGTACCTACACGGCTTCTAGATCTTCTCTTGTCCACGTTATTATTCCTTCCTATGCAAAGCCAACATCCACTTGCATCCTGCCCCAAACTTTGACATATTTCATTGCGAAAACACCCACTTTTTTTTTTTTTTAACTCATCGGAGAATCCCAATCCTCGGATGACCTAGTAAAATCCCAGATTGAACCGGGTCATGAGGAGCTTCGCTGGTTCTTCGTACTGAGCCAGGTTTCAGCTCGGTCCGAGGCATCCTCGGTTACTAAATTGAAAGGCAAGGGCATGGTAAAATCTGAGTCTCGAAGCTCAATCATGAAATTTCAGAACTTCGTGCACAGAACAAGTAAACAAAGGCGCGAATTTGAAGAAATGAGGAGGACATGATATACCATAGCTATTAATAGATCCGACCTGGCGGTGCCAGGGGCCGGCGAGGACCCCTCTGGAGAAAGAAGAAGAAAGAAGATGGACGGTATAAAGAAAAAGAAAGAAAAAGAAAGAAAAAAGAAAATAAATAAATAAATAAGATGGACGGCATAAAGAAGATGGACGGTATAAAGAAAAAGAAAGAAAAAGAAAATAAATAAATAAATAATTTTAAAACATATTTAGATTTTAATAAAATTTACCCCCTCAACGCCGGCACGTGTCCTTGTCAGTGCCAATTGGCCCAAGTTGGCCGAATAGACTGAATTGATAAAATGTAAAAAGTTTACAACTTGGCACAAAAAAAAAATATTTAGGGCTGAATTGAAAAAATTAAATATTTAGGACTGAACTGATAAAAGCGATATAGATTGAGGACCTTTTTTGACAATTTTTCTTGAGCAAAGTCGTGTGGTATAAAACCCATGAATATCCGATGTGTAACTAGGCAAAGTAGATATGATTCAAACTAAACATTTCAGTGATAGGCGCGAGACTCTTCGTGATGATATGGAAAAAGGACATTTTTAGTGCCAAAAGTTATGCACAAAAATCACTTTGGTGCCAAAAGTTTCATTCGGCTCACTTAAGTGCCAAGTTTTTGAAAAAAAATGATCGTTTTAGTTCCAAGTTCGATTTAGTCAGCGGAATTCTGACGTGGCCTTATTTTATAAATAAGTGAAGGTGATGTGGCTCCAGTGAGGTCCAGTCAACAACTTAAAAAAAGGTAAATTTTTTTAAAAAAAAAATTAAAAATACAAATACAAATTTAATTAGTTAAAAAAAGATAAAAAAAATTGTAAAAAAAATAAAAATAAAATTTATTTAAAATAAATTAAAAAAATTAGCTTAAAAAGATAAAAAAAAAATATTAACTATAGAACCAGGCGGCAGGGGATGTTCAAGCCCTCGCCGCTGCCCCATGGTTGCTTGCAATGGTCAACAAGGGTGGGGTGGGGCTGGTGAGGGTCAATGGGCCCTACTCGGGGCTCAACAACCCCCATTGGTGGGGACGACAAGCCCTCGCTGCTTGGTAAATCATAAGTTTTTTTAATTTTTTTTAGGTTTTTTTGTTAAATTTTAAGAGTTTTTTAATTTTATTTTAAATAAAATTATGTATTAAATAATTTATGTTTAGCTAATTTTTAAATTTGAATTTATTTTTTAAATTTAAAGTCCACCTGACAGCTTATGTGGACTTATTATTTTTTTTTTAAAAGTCATTTTTCATTAAAAATATAATTATTAATGACAAGTGGTAATTTTGGCCGGAAATTCTCGTCGGAGGTACCAAAGTAATCATTTTGTCTCCGGCTTGGTATTAAAGTGAATCAATTGAAACTTTTAACATCAAAGTAATCTCGGCACATAACTTTTGGCACTAAAATATCCTTTTGCCTGATGATGCCCTGGTAGCTATGCACGTTGTTCTTCGTCGCCCTTTTCTTTTTGTATCAGAAGATCCATACCTTTTGTTGATTCGAACAGTCACACCTTTCGACTTCATGTAATGTGTTATTGCTGTTGTACACCCACGGGCTACTAGCCTACTATACGAAGGAAATGGATCTACAGGGGAATTTTCTTGACCTAGTTCCCTGTCGCCAGATGTTGAAATTTATTGTCAAATTATTGAAAAAGCATAATAAATTCACAAGTTTTCATTGAGTAACGGGAAATTTTGTCAAAAAAAAATCATAAATCTATTACATTAGTATCAATTTAGTCCTAAACTTTTTATTGATGTCAATTCAGTTCTAAACCTTTTATATTAGTGTCAATCCAGTCCTCAACATTGTGCATTTGTGTTGATTGAGTCAATCCAGCCAATTTTGGTCGGAAATTCGCTTATGTGGACGTCAATTGTCATACGTGGCATAACAGACGCAAACATGGATATTTTAATATTTTTCGATAAATATTTTGGTTTTTTCTTCTTTTTCTTTTCTATATCATTAAAAATTATTAAAATTATTAAAAAATATCCATGTCAGGGCCAGCTGTGCTATGTAGGACAATCGATGTCCACATCAGTGAATTTCCAGTCAGAATTGGTCGGATTGACTCAATTAGCACAAATGCAAAATGTTTATGACTAATAGATATAAATACAAAAGGTTTAGACTAAATTGATTCTAATAAGAGGTTTAAATTGGCATCAATACAAAATGGGCTTAATACCCAAAAAAATCTTTAACTTTAGCATTTGCGTCAATTATACCCAAAACTTTTTTTGTCTCATAAAAAACCTCAAACTTTTACTTTTATTCCAATTATACTTATCTAATATAAAAAAAAAAACCCCTCAACTTTAGCATCTGTCCCAATTGTATCCAATTTTTTTATCTCTTAAAAAATCATAAAATTTTGCTTTTATCTCAATTCTACCACCGTCAGCGTTCTGTTCATAATCACGGTTAGTTAATTCTACGTGGCTCGAATTTTCTCGTTGAATTTACCAATTAATTTTCAAAATTTAGAAACAGTGAATTTAAGGGACGACTTAATTTTAAATAGTTCGTCAAAATATCTATATGCATAGCCGTTCTTTAGGCTGTTGAGTGTCGAAAAAAATATGAAATGCGTCATCTTGAGTGACTGTATATCTCCCGACAATATATAAGGTAAGCAAATAACAGAAGAGAAGTTCGCGATATTTCCATGTCAGTTTTGTTGAGGTATAATTTATTAATGACGTGAAAATGTCACGTAAGATTAACTAATGGTGATTATAGACGGAAGGTTAACGGTAGTAAAATTGAGACAAAAGTAAAAGTTGAAGGTTTTTTCTGAGACAAAAAAGAGTTTTGAATATAATATGGGATATATGCTAAAGTTGAGATTTTTTTTGGTACTAGGCAGGTAAAATTGAGACAAAAGTAAAAAATGGTATATAATCGGGACAAAAGTAAAAGTTTAAGATTTTTTATGAGACACAAAATTTTTAGATATAGTTGTCACAAATGCTAAATGTTGACACCTAAATTTTGATCAACTTTTTTTTATTTTTTTTTATTTTTATTTTTATTTTGAAAATTCATATAAAATCCATAAAAAGTTGAAAAAATTGAAAAATCAATTTTGGTGACCTTAGCCAAGCTAAATGAACCATTTTGACCAAAAAAATAATTTTCATAATTTTCATTTTTTTATATATATTTTCGAAAAATACAAAAAAAGAAAAAAAAAGAAAAAGAAAATCAAGAAAATCAAGAAAAATAATATTTGAGGTCACAAAGATATATAAAAATAGTCGGTATTTTTATTTTTATTTTATCTATTTTCTAACCTCATAAATAGTAAAATTCAGGTTTGATTTTAGGTGTTCTCTGATCACCATAAAATTGAATTTGACAAAAATATTAGTAATGATTAAAAGGAAAAGGAGGGAAACATCATCATTTAAAAGGAAAAGGGGACTAATGATTTTGTCTTCTCTTTTTGTTATTTTATTTTATTTTTACTTTTTTTATTTTATTTTTACTTTTTTTATTTTTTTATTTTATTATTATTATATTTTTTTTTCTTTCTCTCTCTCTCTCTCTCCCCACTCCCTCTCTCCTTCCCGCTGCCTATTTATCTCCTCCCCCTCATCATCTCCCGACTCTTCTTCTCCCTCAACTCTCTCTCTTTCATTTTCGTTTTTTCCTCTCGCTCAGCTCGCCGCCCAGATAAAAAACCGTCCGGTTTTTCGGCCATAACTCTTTCGTTAGACAACGTATGCAAACGAGCCATATACCATTGGAAAGATTATTCTCTTGCCGTTCTAATGACATATCGTGAGCCCAATTTGGACCAGCCGTTTGTCCCGTAGAGCTGTTTGAAGGAGCAAAGGTCAGACTGATCAGACTTGAGTCCGCGGGTGCCAAATTGGATTTTCGGGTTTGTTTTGGGTTCAATCTTGGTAAGATCACCTCTCACTCCTTGTTAAGACATATATTATTGTGTTTTATGGTTTGAATATGGATTATATTTGGATTTAAGGGCTGATCCCTTATTGTTTTGTTCGAAAAATCTGAACCGGTTCTGTCAAGGTGGTGCCGTGAACATTGTGAGTGATTCAAGGGCTTGCCTTGCTTCCAATATTCGATAAGATGTCTCTAGCACCTAACTTAGGAATCTAGCAAGCTGAGATTGTAGTCTAGTTGAGTTTTGGATGGGTTTTAATGGTTGAATTGAAGGAGTTTTCTGGGACAGATTCTGGTCATTGGGCGATTGAAAACCGTCCGGTTTTTCGGCCATAACCCTTTCGTTAGGAATCGTATGGGAACGAGCCATATACTGTTAGAAAGATTATTCTCTTGCCGTTCTAATGACATATCGTGAGTCCAATTTGGCCGAGTCATTTGTCCCGTAGAGCTGTTTGAAGGAGCAAAGGTCAGACTGATCAGACTTGAGTCCGCGAGGGCCAAATTGGATTTCCGAGCTTTTTTTGGGTTCAATCTTGGTAAGACCACCTCTCACTCCTTACATTTTACCTATTAGACCCAGAATCGGAAGGCCGAGCCTCCTGTTGGTGTCTAGATATTTGCTGTGTATTTACTTTATGTCATAGCATTTCTATATTTCGCATAAAAGATCCAGAATCGGAAGGCCGAGCCTCCTGTTGGTGTCTAAATATTTGCTGTGTATTTACTTTATGTCATAGCATTTCTATATTTCGCATAAAAGACCCAGAATCGGAAGGCTAAGCCTCCTATTGGCGTCCAAGGTGTTTTATTTATTTATTTTCTGTAAATTATATTGTGCTACCCCGAAAGGAGTATCTCTTTCCTGAAATTTCAAATGAAGTCAAAACCTACACCTGTTTCTTCATGTGCAGGTGCATGGACGTTGTCAAAATTGAATTGAAAATTGCCAACAAACACAGAAAGTGCTAAGGCATGTTGCCAGGACAAACGTCGCCCAACTGGGGCAGAACGGCCGTTAATCTCACGAACAACACCCATAAATACAGACGAGAGAAGACATTCCCAAAGTGGATGATGATTGCAGCAAAATGCAGGAATGAATTTAGTTGGGGCAGGCATGAAAAACCATGCCTAACTGGGGCAAGTGAATCATTTGTACGCCGGACGTTTCTTCTCTGGCAAAATCCAGGGACGCAATGACATAGTCGTCCGCATCAGGAGTAAACCCCAAGATACAAATTTGGGTGAACGGTAACTTTGTATCGTTCCAATTTGATCTCCAAAGATCCCACATGTAACATGAGTTTTTCCTCATTTAGCAGGAAGGCGTTGGCGCCGAAAGCCACAAAAGAAAAGAACTCACTAATTGGGGAGCGAACAAAATTATCGGCCTTGGAAGTCATGCACTCCAAGAAATGGTCTTTGATTATAAGATCGAGTGGAGGGTAAAAAGTATCGCTTCCACACATCATGCTTTGACATGCATTCCGATAACAGTTTCCTTTTTCCTTGAATAAAAGGAACTTTGAAGAATGGCGCTGGAATGCGCCCAAAAACACAAATGGATCTCCTCTGGGGCAAATCCTTGAGAATGATTCATCGCCAACCAAACGGAGGGATCGTGGCCACAATATAGTTGGCCAATTTCTGCAAGCCGCGCGTTTGTGTTCAAATGAAAACGCCAAGCAAGAACAAGGCGGTATCGTTCCAATTTGTCTTGAATTTTGGAACGCAAACTGACACTTATTGTTTGTTTTTTACAGGGGCTCGCCATCAAGGCAAAACGGGTTTTTACATCCTATGTATTACCCGTTGGAATACATGACCAAGGGTAAATTGTATCGTTCTAATTTTTTGAAAAATTCGTGAACGTACAATAACATGTTTCTTCCGCATTTTCAGGGATCTCCAGCCGCGGGGGACAGGTAAGCATCCCTTTCCCCAATCCATTGAAGATGTTAAATAAAAAACAGAGAGAAAAAGAAAAGCTTTCAGAATCAAATGTCTAGAAAATACATAGAATTCAAACTTCATTGGCATTCATGTTTTAAAACAGGAGGTTGTCTGAACATGAATAAGAACATGCATGGTGCATCATAAAATCCCCTTGACGGGTAAAATTTTTGGAGAAAATGAAAGAGATTTTTTCCAATCAAAAGTTCAAAACTTTCAAAAGGACGTTTTCTCAAAAGACGAAAGGCAAAGCCTAATCCAAACACGTCCTATACACACTTGAGAGAGAAGTGGAGCGGATCAGATAGCAAAATCTGGACCTACGGAAGTAGGGACCATCCGCAGCGATTACATGGAATGGGACGACGGAGGCATTCGTTTCTTATCCCCAAACACTACAGGTGACCATTGACAACCCCTTCGAACGGCGTTTTTCATTCTCAACCTTGTCAAGAACCACCCCACATTGGGGCAAAATGGAGGTGAGTCCAGCAACATCAGGAGAAAATGGTTAGAAATTTTCTTGCTCGGACTAACATCAATCTTTGTGTATTGTTTATATGGTAATCCAAATGTCATAGGATGATGAGAAGCATTCATTTCTCTATCCCACACACCATATCCTTTGCATAGCCAAGTTGAGCCTGCAAATTCATTTCATAAACCCATTGGTGATCATTGCAAGTTCCAAAGCAAAGACAAATCACTTCAGGAACGGAGAAGTTCAAGACTTAGGGTTTACGAAGAAAACTACTAAGTTGATACTCAAGCGTGCTAAGAGCCAAGTCATATATCTAGCACAATTGCCAAGCATCCCACTTTCGACAAGAGATTAAAGAAATCCCCAGCATCAAGAAAAAGCAAAGTGCCTGGTAAAAGCGAGGCCGATGCTCGGGTGAACAATTTGATCGATCCCTAAAGAAACCTGGTAGGGAAAAGAAGAGGGAAAAACCCCTAATGGAGTCAGATCAAGAAGACTGCTCCCCAAATGATGTCAGCCGTGGAGCAAAAACACAGAAAGAGTTGTCAACCTCTTAATACCACAAGAGACGCTCTCTAAAGAGCTGGTGCACACCTCAAAATCGGTTGCGCACCTCAAAGACTAAAGATGCAGAAAGGAAATGACAGGAGGCAAATCAGCAATGATCACCAATGTCAAACCCGTCACGAATTCTGGGCCAAAAACAAGCCTTTTTCGGTCCCCAATCCTACCAATGTCACAACCCTGAAACAGTCTTCTCTGACTAAGACACTTGGGTTAACATATTGCTTAGCTCGAAGAAGTACGAGCAAGACTATTTCTTTCTCATTTTGCAGGGTTCTTGACTTGTAAACCCGGAGCAGATGGTGAAGACTTTCATTCAATGGCCCCGACTCAAAAGTGAGTCCCCCCCTTTGAAAACCAATATCCAAGCCCAACATTACGGTCCCGTGGAAGACCTCCCGACCGATCAAAATGTATGCGCTGCGAATGAGCCTAAAACCTAGGCACATGTCAGTAGGGAATTAAGTACATCCCCTATAAAAATCATTACCTCAAAACAGATGAGATGGCCTCCTTGTCGAGAAATATTCCAATTGATGTTTTGAACAAACTCTTTTTGGAATTTTCAAACTGTTGATCCGAATTTTCCATGCAAGGAATTTGTGATCACATTTGCATGTTGTAAGAATGCTTTGGATAACCTCCAGCATCAAAATGCACATTTCATGACTAAAACTTAAGTCATAAAATTTTGTCAATTGGACAATTATTGTCTTCCCAAAGATTGCTAACGTTTTCTTGGTGAAGAAAATTTTTTCAGGCTCGAACTTCTGCAAGATCCATTAGAGACGCCAATCTCCCAGAAGAAGGCCTCGCTCTGAAGAGAAGAACGTACAAATCTATTTTTCTGCAGGATACCTGGAGAACCCAGCTCCCAGAAAAGTCACTTCCCGCATCATCAGCGTACCAGTGAAATTTTTGCCAAAATAAAATCTTTCACTGCTTCAAAACTGAATTCCCGACAAACTTCGGGATCTCTAAAAAAAGGGGGGAAGAAAAACCCTTTTAAAAGAAACAGTCTCATCGGACGTGGAGAACCCTCGTCATGAGACCCCTTTTCAAAAATCAGGCAGTCTCATCGGACGTGGAGAACCCTCGTCATGAGACCCCTTCTCAAAAAAAAAAAAAAAATCAAGCAGTCCCAGCAGACGTAGAGAACCCTCGTCCTAGGACCTCTTTTCAAAAATCAAGCAGTCCTAACTTGACGTGGAGAACCCTCGTCCTAGGACCCCTTTTCAAAAATATCAAACAGTCTCATCGGACGTGGAGAACCCTCGTCATGAGACCCCTTTTCAAAATTCAATCAGTCTCATCGGACGTGGAGAACCCTCGTCATGAGACCTCTTTTCAAAAATCAGGCAGTCTCATCGGACGTGGCTCGTCATGAGACCCATTTTCAAAGCAAAACTATGGTAGATACCGCTTGAAGGGTCAACTCATGGTAGAAACCGCATGAAGGGTCAACACAAGGTAGATACCGCCTGAAGGGTCAAAATGAGGGTAGATACCGCCTGAAGGGTCAACACAAGGTAGAAACCGCCTGAAGGGTCAAAATAATGGTAGAAACCGCCTGAAGGGTCAATCAAAGGTAGAAACCGCCTGAAGGGTCAATCCAATAGTGAAAATCACTTAAATGGTCAACTCAATGGTCCAATCCACCATACGGATCAAAATCATTGGCAAATCTCAAATGGGACGCGTCTTCCTTAGATTCCTATCAGTTAGGAATCCCATTATGGTTTGACCTACCATACGGGTCAGAGCTTAACCTATCTAGGATACTCTAGTAACGAGTTCCTAGAAATTCTCTTGAATCCATCAAACACCGCGAAAATCGTACAAACATCGAACAGGTAAGTGGCAGGTATGTCTCTCTATTATCTCACTCTCTCATGTCAAATGAATGTTTCCCCCTTCAAGAAAGAGCATACATGGACAAGCATGAAAATTGGATGTCATGACTCCTTTTCCTTTAGTTTCCCGAGTCGAGTCGATCAGGATTCAGGTGTCACCTTATCTTTGAGAGAAACCTCTAACGAGATTCCTCTCAAAGAGGGGCAGCTGTTGACACCTAAATTTTGATCAACTTTTTTTTTTATTTTTATTTTTATTTTTATTTTGAAAATTCATAGAAAATCCATAAAAAGTTGAAAAAATTGAAAAATCAATTTTGGTGACCTTAGCCAAGCTAAATGAACCATTTTGACCAAAAAAATAATTTTCATAATTTTCATTTTTTTATATATATTTTCGAAAAATACAAAAAAAGAAAAAAAAAGAAAAAGAAAATCAAGAAAATCAAGAAAAATAATATTTGAGGTCACAAAGATATATAAAAATAGTCGGTATTTTTATTTTTATTTTATCTATTTTCTAACCTCATAAATAGTAAAATTCAGGTTTGATTTTAGGTGTTCTCTGATTACCATAAAATTGAATTTGACAAAAATATTAGTAATGATTAAAAGGAAAAGGAGGGAAACATCATCATTTAAAAGGAAAAGGGGACTAATGATTTTGTCTTCTCTTTTTGTTATTTTATTTTATTTTTACTTTTTTTATTTTATTATTTTATTATTATTATATTTTTTTTTCTTTCTCTCTCTCTCTCTCCCCACTCCCTCTCTCCTTCCCGCTGCCTATTTATCTCCTCCCCCTCATCATCTCCCGACTCTTCTTCTCCCTCAACTCTCTCTCTTTCATTTTCGTTTTTTCCTCTCGCTCAGCTCGCCGCCCAGATCAAAAACCGTCCGGTTTTTCGGCCATAACTCTTTCGTTAGACAACGTATGCGAACGAGCCATATACCATTGGAAAGCTTATTCTCTTGCCGTTCTAATGACATATCGTGAGCCCAATTTGGACCAGCCGTTTGTCCCGTAGAGCTGTTTGAAGGAGCAAAGGTCAGACTGATCAGACTTGAGTCCGCGGGTGCCAAATTGGATTTTCGGGTTTGTTTTGGGTTCAATCTTGGTAAGACCACCTCTCACTCCTTGTTAAGACATATATTATTGTGTTTTATGGTTTGAATATGGATTATATTTGGATTTAAGGGCTGATCCCTTATTGTTTTGTTCGAAAAATCTGAACCGGTTCTGTCAAGGTGGTGCCGTGAACATTGTGAGTGATTCAAGGGCTTGCCTTGCTTCCAATATTCGATAAGATGTCTCTAGCACCTAACTTAGGAATCTAGCAAGCTGAGATTGTAGTCTAGTTGAGTTTTGGATGGGTTTTAATGGTTGAATTGAAGGAGTTTTCTGGGACAGATTCTGGTCATTGGGCGATTGAAAACCGTCCGGTTTTTCGGCCATAACTCTTTCGTTAGGAATCGTATGGGAACGATCCATATACTGTTAGAAAGCTTATTCTCTTGCCGTTCTAATGACATATCGTGAGTCCAATTTGGCCGAGTCATTTGTCCCGTAGAGCTGTTTGAAGGAGCAAAGGTCAGACTGATCAGACTTGAGTCCGCGAGGGCCAAATTGGATTTCCGAGCTTTTTTTGGGTTCAATCTTGGTAAGACCACCTCTCACTCCTTACATTTTACCTATTAGACCCAGAATCGGAAGGCCGAGCCTCCTGTTGGTGTCTAGATATTTGCTGTGTATTTACTTTATGTCATAGCATTTCTATATTTCGCATAAAAGACCCAGAATCGGAAGGCCGAGCCTCCTGTTGGTGTCTAGATATTTGCTGTGTATTTACTTTAGGTCATAGCATTTCTATATTTCGCATAAAAGACCCAGAATCGGAAGGCCGAGCCTCCTGTTGGTGTCTAGATATTTGCTGTGTATTTACTTTATGTCATAGCATTTCTATATTTCGCATAAAAGACCCAGAATCGGAAGGCCGAGCCTCCTGTTGGTGTCTAAATATTTGCTGTGTATTTACTTTATGTCATAGCATTTCTATATTTCGCATAAAAGACCCAGAATCGGAAGGCTAAGCCTCCTATTGGCGTCCAAGGTGTTTTATTTATTTATTTTCTGTAAATTATATTGTGCTACCCCAGAATCGGAAGGCCGAGCCTCCTGCTGGTGGTTTATACCCCCCACACATTGTTGCACGAGCACCGACGGACTCCGACGTCGTAAAATTCACCGGATCCCATCTCCTTTGCTTATGTTTATGTTGTATAATGACTTAATATCTTCTTTATTTTTTTGCATTGTGTTGCGTCCTATAAAAACAAAACAAAAAAATGCTAGATCGGACGTCTGCAGATGAGCCACGTGTCGTGATTAGGTGATTTTCAGAATAAAAAAAATTTCCAAAAAAATGAATTATTAAGGAAAAATTCAAAAAAAAATTGAGAAAAATTGCAGAAAATTCCTAAAAAAATTCTAAAAATTTTTTAAGGCTGAAAATGACAAAAAAAATTGATTTGTTTCCATTTTTTGGATTTTCTCCCATTTAATCCAAAATGGCGATTTTACCCCTCAAAGGGTAAATCGTCTTTGATATTCCGATGAATTGTGGAAATTGCTTAGAATTGGGTGATGGGCCAGATAGGTGGCTAAACCTTATGTCTAAGATTTCCACATTTCATTCTCATTTTTAGAAAATGACGATTTTACCCCTTCGAATGGTAAATCGGTTTCTAAAATTCCAGAAAATCATGAAAATTGCAAAACAAATAGGAAATGGGTCGATTGAGTGACCAAACCTATTTTTGACATTGTTTTACTCCGGATTCATTCCGAAATGACGATTTTTCCCTTTTTAGGCAAATCGTCCCTTTTGTCTCAAAATTACGACTTTACCCCTGATGGGTAAAATCATGTCTAAATCATTCCTAAGCTTGATTGATACTTATTTAGGCTAATAGAGCCTTATTAGGAGTGTCATGTTGATTTGATGTGATTATTTTACATATTTGGATTCATTGATTTGCGCATTTTATTATTGATTGTGATTGCTAGGATAGTCATTCCTATTTGCATGAATTCCTAGATTTAGGATTCGTACTCCACTCATCTGCATGAAATCTTAGGTAAGAAAATTCAGTCAACTTAGGTACCGAAAGGGCGTCAATTCTGACAGTTGACGTAACTAAGTCCCCGAACCCATTTCTCTGGTTATCGCAGAATTGAATAGAAACTCCCGATTATTCAATAGGGTGGTCCAATCATACCCTCCAAAAAATGATTGGTGGCGACTCCATGGCATGCACACTTAGCACATGTCACCAGACCACACTGAAGGTCGACTACGCATACCTCCGTTGCGATTTGGGTAACGGGCCTTGGGAGAGGCCCGCGTCCGACCAGACTGGACGGCCCATTAGCCCTCGAGAGCCCATGGCGAATCTCGAGAGGGTCGCGACACTAAAGTTAGAGGTTTTTTGGGTATTTAGCCTACAAAATGTTTAGAACTAAATTGACATCAATGAGTAAAGATAATATAAAAAATAAGTAGTTATAGATGTACGCTAGGGGTGTGCATGGTCCGGGCCAGTCCGATCCCGACATGGAACCGGGGACTGGACCAGTAGTCCGGTTCCCATATTTTCGGGACCACGGACCGGCGGTCAGGGCCGGTCCTGGTCCAGGCCGGTCCCGGTCCCGGCCCAATAGGACCGCTAATTCTAACTGCTTATGAAAACTATAATAAAAAGATTAGTTTGGTGAAAAAAAAAATTTAGACTTCGACCTCCTCTTGTGTTGATTTTTCATTAATAATAAAATTCCACAAAAACGTCCAAAGTCTAATCCTAATTCTGATCTCTAAAAAGGAATTCATTACTAATAAAATTCCACAAAAGACGAAAAACATGTATATGAATTAATCTTTAAATGCAAATCTAATATCAATGCAATGAGATTTTTATCTTTTCAGTTCTTTTTACATTGTTTTCTTTTCATTTATTTTATGTGAAAAAAATACTATCTAAAATTCGGATCTGTTTGAAAAATTTAAAGAAGATATCTCCCTAAACAAATGAGCCCGATCTAAAAGAAAAATCAATTAACACAATCAAAGATGCAATCACCACAACAATCAAAGATGTAATCACTGCAACCAAAATAGTTAAAGACTCACTGCAGGAGACTCGGAATTTTCAAATCATTAGGATGACCAAACTAATCTTTTTAAAAAAACATTGTCGGTCCGGTCCCAAACCATGGAACCCGGGGACCGGACCGCCAACCTCAAGGACAAGATCAACCCGCCCAGGCCGGGCCGGTCCCGGGCCAGTCCGGTCCAATTTGTACACCCCTAATGTACTCTATCAAAGGAGATATCTACATAATCCTGAAAGATATGCTGAATCAACTAAATATCCATTCGACCAAAAAAAAATCCTAATATCACTAACAGTTTTTTTTTATAACCAAGGTGTCCGAGCTCACGGCGAACCGGGTCTCAACCCGGCGGGATCAACCGACGAACCGGGTCTCAAACCGGGGGGATCAACCGGGTGGAGTCCGAATAATCCTCGGGGCGACACGTGCTAGCCACCACACATCGTGCACCGGTTAAGTCACCCTTTTGAGTGACGCCCTGGGATTCGAACACGCAACCTGCCGTATGCAGAAGCGTGCTCAAACCAGTAGCGCCACCCGGGTGGGTGGTTAATATCACTAACAGTTTCTATTGTCCTTCTCCAAAATTCATCTTTTCGAACTTATCTCATTGATTTTAATTTTGGAAAAAAAAATAATGTATTGGAAATGTTCTAATTGCTTATTCGATCTGCATAATTTAAATTGAAATAAATTCAAATTATATTTTGAGATATTTTTTTAAGAATATGAGATAAATTGAATGGTTGTTTTTTATTTTTATAAAAAAGATTGGATGTTTGTTTCTTGGAGATTAAAGTTTTTGGAAGAATACGAAGCTCTGCACGGGCTCAGATTATGGATTTTGTCATCCCAAAAACGTAATATTTTTATTAAGTTTTTATTCCAAAATGGGAAAGATAAAGAGCAAGTAACTTTAGAGTGACGAGCATTATATAATTTGACCAAAACTATTTAAGAATGAGATAAATGATACCGGTCGACAAAATTTATCAAAATAAAGATAAAATATATTCACAAATGATACAATTCTCTTAAATTATATTCTTTTCTCTAACGCGATGAATATTACTTATTCAATAGAGAAGCAAATAATTTAGTCAATTTGATTTAGCAGTCCTTCAGTAAAATTATTTAACAAGGGACAAAATAAATGATACATTTTATTTTAGTTCGAAAAAATTAAAGAAAATAAAGTTATCGCTATTTTTATATATTTACATCTCTTTTGTTTATTTTTCCTTTTGAAATCAACTTACCTTAAATATTCGATCCCCGAAAAAACTTATCTAAAATTAGGGGTGTGCAACTGGACTGGATTTACCCAAAACCTGGATCGGCCCACCCGAAAAATAGGATCGAAATCGATTCCTGCTCAAATTGGTCCGGGGAATCGGTTTCAATTTTTGGGAACCTGTTGAAACCGGTCTGATTTTCGATTCTAGGTGAAGACCCACCCAAATCGATTTTAGAATCGGTTTTTAGTTTTTTTTTTTAATAAAAGAAACCCTAGTGTCCACTCCAGCGTCACTTGCCCTTTGGTTGCCTCACGGCCCTCACCTCCTCTGTTTCTTCCCATCTCGTCGTATTATATATTATTATGTTTCGGATTGTTGCTTTGGTGGATTGTAATTTTTATTACTCATTTCAAAAAAAAGGAAAACAGGTTCTCGGTAGACCCTAGAACCATACCGAAAAACAGGGTCAGTTCCAAAACAAGTTCTAAAACAAACATGGTCGGTTGTCGGTTCTAAAAATTGGGAACCAGTTATAACAAGGTCTGTTTCAGGGTCTAGGTCTGGTCTCGGTCCACCCAGTTCATGCTCACCCCTATATGAAATTATAGCACATCTCATTTAAGAAAGAAAGAAAAGTTAAGATTCATACGATTTGTTATGTAAATATGACTTCTTTAATGCAATCGAATATATTGGATGTCTAGTGGAACAACTTATTTTGCGTATCACTTTCACGAAAACTTACCCAAAACAACGTATTGATGCTAGGATTTCCCTTTTGTTGCATAAAATTCACCTCTCATTTCCACAATCTAAAGATTTCTTTTTTAGCAATTTTTTTTTATCGTTTTTTCTTCTCACCTCATTTGATCAAGAAGGGTCTACGAAATTACCATAGTAAAAGTAAATTATTGCTCTAGAAATATTCATATCCAACATTACCATATAATATTAATTGATAATACTACGAAAATCCCAAATTGGTACATATGTGATAAATTTACCCAAATTATTTATTTGACCACAAAAAATTTCGAATTGATAAATTTACTCCAAACTATTTTTTTATCACAAAAAAATCCCAAATTAGTACATTAATGATGAATTCACCTTATGTAAATTTTTGTCAAATTTTATCGAAATGACACATGGTAGTTCACGGGCATATTAGTTTGGTATTTTATTCTGTTTGTCATATGTGTATTGATTTAGGATTTTTCGCAATACCCAAATTAACTGAAGCTAACGAAGTTCAAATTTGTCACACAATACGGATTTGAGATTTTTGATAATGAAAAAAATAATTTGTGATAAATTTATCATAAATGTATAGTGCAAAGATGAATTTATCGTGCATTAGTTTGAAACTTTTTGTTGTATTAATCCTAATATAAAATAATGTTACAAGCACTATTGATTTATTTATTCGAGGACAATTGACAACCGTCCTCCTCTTGTCCGCTCTCGCTACAAATTCTATGCTTCATATCCTCCTTTATAACCCTCTCTCTCCCCCTCTCTCTGTGGACCTTGAACTACGCAGTCTCTGATTCATTCCTCGCACCTTCCCTCTTCCTCGCGTCGTCACGTTCACGTTGGTTTCGGCAAAGACATTCGTGGCTATATAACAGAGACAGAGAGAGGGGTTGCAGATAGACTGGAGTCGAAGTGCGTTAATCCGTGAATACCAGGAGCTTCGATCCTCGTAGAGTTTTCCGGCCATGGGAGAGGACGCGAAGGCGACGGCGAATGGCCCGAATGGGGGCCTCTCGGGCCGGGTCATCGACGGCCCAACGAACCCCATGGTGACGCCTCTGCTCACGGATCTATACCAGTTCACCATGGCCTATGCCTATTGGAAAGCCGGGAAGCATCAGGAGCGCGCCGTGTGAGTTGTCTCCTTTCTTTTTTTTCTTTTTTTCCCTTGTAGTTGTGGTTTGGCTCTGTTTGGATTGGACCGCTTAGAATCCGACTGACGGGGAGTTATATCGTCCTTCGTCCTTGAGAGGCTCGCGTTCCTGCGAATTTGGTGCTGTTGGCTTTTCCCGTTCATTTCTATGGCTGCCCGTTTTTGCATTTGGGAAATCATCTGTCGTTTTGCTTTGATACGGTGGTTTTCTGTGAATTGAGTATGACGCATACCGCTGCTTTTCTTACTATTGGGTTGCCATGCATAAAGATATGGCTTTGCAAGAGCGAATGCTCTGTCATTGGAGCCTCCCTGTTTACATCCTTAGCTTCATGACAACTTTGGTGCCTTTTTGTCTTGGACGCCTTTTTCTGTTTTGGTGCGGTATAGTTTTGAATGAGCAGTCTTTTTGCTTTTCTTTTAGCTATTCGATGAGGGTAGGTTCGTGTCCCGCAAAATACCCCACTAGACTTAAGGATCCAAGTGAGACACAATTTGAAGCTCGGTTGGATGGCACGAAAGAGGGATTGTTTGCACTTGAGCCTGTGCTGTGCACCTGATCCAGACGCATATCCATCCAGTTCTTGTATTTCGTCATTACTGCATGAATTAAAACACTAGACAACGGGTACCGAGCTTCTGAATGGGGAAAAAAGTACTTGCTGAAGGTAATAATGTCAAGCTGTCATCAATGATTGCAACCTCGCCATCTTGGAGTTGAGCTATTTCTTGCACAGTAACATGCATACCCTTGGAGTGATCACCTACTCTACAGACTAGCCCGAGCAAGATTTGCATTTTCAAAATGCACAAAACTCTCCTAGCATATAGTACTTTGGCAATTTTTCCATGCTTTCTATTGAAGACTGTCATTCTGATCTGAATTTCCTGAATGCCAAAACAGCTGCCTTGGTCATGTCCAATAAGCTAAATTTTTTTAGATTAGAGCTTCTCTTATGTGAACTGAGATATGTCTCAGGTTTGATTTATACTTTCGCAAGAACCCTTTTGGTGGTGAATATACCATATTTGCTGGTTTGGAAGAATGCATAAGGTTCATCGCCAATTTCAAAATTGCTGAGGAGGAGATCTCGTTTATCAAGCAATGCTTGCCACCTTCATGTGAGGTAAAGTTGTTTGGTGGCGATTGATTGACTGTTTGGTTTGCATAGATTGGTCATGTGGTAATGGAGGTGACATTTAACTATTGCATTTAGAATTCCATTGGTCAGTATTACTTGGCATTCGGTTGAGTTGGATGCTTTTCCAAATTCAACATTGCACTCTTCAAGGATGTGAAAGGTATACATGAGGTTGCTTTTTGTCTCCAAAGTCGATGGTTTTGGTCATAAGGACAAAAGCACAGTATATGTGCTTGTGTTCATGCCCAAAAGTTGCTGAAGAGTTCCCCTCTGATGGGACATGCTGGAAGTTTCCTAATCTGCTCCAGTTCGTGTGTCCCACAGTAAGACTTCTGTAGCCGAAATTGAGGACATTTGGCACATATATCAAGCTGCATAGTCCTTTCCTCTTTTCGATATTTTCTTCTTAGGAGGACATTATTGCAATGTCAAGTGAGTGAAACCCAAAACTAGTTTTTTCTTTAATTTGCGGATCAAATAAGCACATAAACTCAGCGAACGCCCTGATCTCATCACTCTTTTCCCAAACAAATTTGGAACAGTACATTGTTATAGACAAATTTTCAAGAATAACGTCTAGATTTTAAACATCACATCATCAGCTGAAATGCAGGAGAGCCATGTAAACAAGCATTCCCTGGAAATGCATTTTCAAATGGATGCCAAGTAGCGCAACTCAGGGCTTTGCAATGGAAAAAGAGCGTGTGAAGCTTGAATTAGCAGGTTTTCTTATGTGAGGAAATGGTGAGGGGAGCTTCCTCTCCTTTCTTGACAAGTGGAATTTGGAATGTAGAGAAAAGAGTGCTTGCCCTTTCAGACTAATGCGTTCATGTGAGGTTGCCTCCTTGGACTTATATCAAAACCTGACTAGCATATACCATCATTACTCCCTTTCACGGGTTAACTTTTGTTGGTTGAACAAGGTTCCCCAACTCTTCCATGGTACGCTAAGGGACTCAGAAAATGCTCCCTCAATCTGGCCCATGATAAAAAGGGCATGGGATGATTGACCAGAGCTCTCATTAACCTGAGAACTAATTCTTAGTAATGTTCTCACATGTGCTTGTATCATAGACAATATTGACAAACGTAGAGCCAAAAGGTTGACATGCCCAAAAGTTGTGTCCTGTTTGCACTACTGTAGTCTCCTGTGGACCTGCCAAATGCATGATTTGTTGCACTGGAAAACCAGAATTAGCAGAATTTCTTCGTCTGATGCCTATCTGTATTTATGCAGGATGGGTTTTATGATTATCTAGGAGAAGTCGACTGTTCTGATGTTGAAGTGTATGCCATTCCAGAAGGGTCAGTAGTTTTTCCGAAGGTTCCCCTGCTGCGAGTTGAAGGGCCAATTGCTGTGAGTGTAGTTCCTCTTATGTTTGCTTAAAAGTTCTCCTATTGGAATGTCTCAAGTATTTAATCTTCTTTGCGTCACTGATTTTTTTAAGTACTTATCCGAATAATCACTTCTTAATTTGATACTTGTAAATTTTCATGTCCTTAGGTTGTCCAACTGCTTGAAACACCATTTGTGAACCTTATAAACTATGCATCACTAGTGACTACGAATGCAGCAAGGCACAGATTTGTTGCAGGAAAATCAAAAGTTTTACTTGAATTTGGGCTTCGACGAGCTCAGGTTGGGAGTTATTCTGACAATTTCCTGTACGACTGATCCTGTCTTTTATCATGAAGAATTACCTTTTTCCTCCATTTTAAATCGTAGGGGCCTGATGGTGGAATAGGAGCATCCAAGTACTGCTATATGGGTGGATTTGATGCAACGAGGTATCTTGTTGTCCTTTTAAGATATAGATGTTGTGTCATAGCCAGTCAAGCATCATTGCTCTTCTTGCATGTTTGTTGATGAATGATCGCTTCTCTGTCTTTTCTGATTTTTAATGGTCTCAAATGCATACTGTATCAGTACTAAATGTGTGGACTAGGTGGCATGAGCATTAAGACTTGCAATGCTCTGATATTAGGTATTTTAGTTTTGTTCTCCTACCTAGTGTATTGATACCTAGATAGTTCAAAAATGATTAACAGTAACCATTCAGATTATGTTGTGATCTTTTTGTGTTTTCCAATGAGAAATGTTCAGTCATCCTTGCTGATAAGAAGGGCCTTGCATATAGTACATGAAAAGAAAAAGGTATATTTTAATAAAAAAGCTTTACTATAACAGAGTGCGCAATTTGAGTTTTCCTCAAAGTATTTATCTCTAAATGCTCCTCCACTTTAGTTTTTAATGTTCCTCTGTAACTTATAGACACCAGTTATTTTTTTAAAATTTGATCCAAGCTCCTCCTAGAAGCAACCTCTGTAATCTGAGTCAATTCTTGAGTCTCTTCTCTTGACAACTTGAATGTATACTAGTATAATGTACTTTCTAATTTTATATTGATAGCAATGTTGCTGCTGGGAAGCTGTTTGGCATACCGCTTCGAGGAACACATTCCCATGCTTTTGTTAGTTCATACATGGTATGTAGTTTTGCATTTATCTTTATTTGCTTTTACTTGAGAATTGTCATCAGCTCAGCCAGAGCATACAAATTATTATCGTCGTGAATATAATGTACATCTTTTTATCATCGCCTCTTTTTCTTCATTTCATTCCAAAAGAAAATATCTGTAAAATTGAATCAGGTGGGTACTCTTTTACTATACTCCCTGAAACTAGATAAATTTCAGTATATGTGCTCACACTCTGTTCTGCAGTTTGTATTTACTACCAGCTCACACTCTTTCAGTTCATCTTTACTATTTGACATCTGGAATTCTATTTTACCTTTTTTTGGCTTTTAAATTGTAATTTTCTGGCAGTTATGCCATGCTGCACCTTCCCTGTTCTAATATGCTTGCTGATCACAGAGTTTAGATGAGATAGCAGAGAAGTCTCTATGCAGTTCTGATGGTTCAAATACATGTGAGGATTTTGTTAGCCTGGTTCAATCATGGTTGGGAAAAATCCAGGTGCTTTATTGGGAATTTATTTCTCTAGCAATAATGATTTGATTCACTATTATGCATCAAATTTTGTTTTAATTCACAGGAAGTATTACCTTTGTTAGAGAACCAACTATACCCAAAGTTTAAATCCTTACGTAATCACGTCCATAATGTGAAACAGCACGTGGTAGAGCTCTCCCTCATAAGTAGATACTCATTTTTATTATTATTTTTATCCATAAATATTGAGTTTGGACCTTCTTGGCTAGACTGGTCTGGAACTGAAAGCAAGATGGGATGCAGTCGGATTTGGATGGAAACATTGGGAAGCTGCTAAAATATTGGATCATTTTTTAATCCCGAGAAATCAACACTGTGGGGAAACAAAAAGAGATGTATACCAATATTATTGAGCTGATGATAGAGCATAAAAATAGTAAATTAGAAAACAGTTCATATTTAAACTGTAATGATATGGAGAAAGATATTAATGATATTTTGTCTCCACCTGCAAGGTAAGGTACCACAATATTGAAGGCGACTCATCTGGAATATGAGTACTAACTTGAAATTGTTAAGTAAGCTGGGTAAATGAAAGTACTGCGCTTGACAGGAAGCAAGAAGAGGAGATCTTACACGAATATTAGATAATGATGAACTTTCTAATCTAATAGTTTAAAAACAAGATAAAACGGACATGAAATTTTAGTTGCAGCATCCCCCAAAGAAAAGTTTTTAGGATGTTGAGAAAGGTGGTACTGGTGCAATTTGTTTCGAATAAGTTTAGAATACGTAACCAGTGATCATATGGGAATTATTGCTTTTTTCACCACTTTGAGAGACTCCTATAGTGTGGCTGTTGAGAATTGATTTTATTTTCCGTTAATCTTTATTTTTCTCTTCTGCATGTCTTTCAGCGGTCAAAATCGTTACATGGCATATTTGGTGAGACCAATCAAAGTGAGCTAGCAGCATTCACCTCATATGCCTTGGCATTCCCCACAAACTTTCTGGCTCTTGTTGACACATATGACGTACGTGGATCAAATATCTTGCGCCTGGCTGTTTTTTTTAATCGATGTCTAAGGCAGCTTTCTGTTATGTTGTTTTTTAGCATTGTCCATGGCCTACATCAGTCTAATATGATTCTCACTGTTAAATTGACAAGTTTTTTCTGTTCATAACATTGTTCTTCTGATATACAATATAGCATGTGTCTTGGAGAAGTTCATGAATGTTTATGTCAGAATGACAAAGCCCATCTTTTTCTCTACTATAAATTCAAGGAATCTGTAGCCTGGTCACTTTTTGTAGAAACCGCATGAAGTTTTTCAGAGTGAATGAGGAGCAACTTTAATGATCATTCCTTACCCAAAAAAAAACTCTAATGATCATTAAATGGTCCTTGGCTACTCCATATGAGGTAGAGCTGAATATTAACATATGAAATTACAGAACTATCACCCAATAATTCTCATTTGTAGAAGTTGTCTCTTCTTGTCCACTTGCAAAGTTTTGCTCTAAAGTCACGATCTAATTTTCTTCTCTCTTCTTCAACTGATTGTTCATGTACTTTGCTCATGATGGCAACTCCTTCTGTCTTGTGCATGATGCTTTTCTTATCCATTTCAACCTTCTGGTAATCGTTTTTTTCAACATAACAACATTTATTTCCATTTCATCAGGTAATGAGAAGTGGAGTTCCGAACTTTTGTGCAGTGGCGTTAGCACTCCACTGTTTGGGGTATATAAAACCGTACTCTTTGTTTTGTCATTTTACTTGGAGAACCAGTTATCTCAGTTGAAAACTTTCAATTACTTGCTTTCTTGTTCCAATAGAATAGTTTGGGGATCATCGGGACATGCAATCTGTGTGTGAGATGTTTATCAGCATGCAACATCAGCAAAAATCATTTTTTTATTGGATCTAGAAGCACTTTAACGATGAAAAATAAAGGATCAATGTTGAAAATGAAGAGGGAAGAAAGTCACAGTATGTGCTTGTACTTGCGCCCTACAACAAGGTGGTGAGAAACATCAGACATTTCATGAATTTCAAGGATTAGAATTATTTTTGAGACTTTAGTAGTTGTAAGCTTCATTACAAAGCTTGCCTGTAGACCCAGCCATGCATCGATTGTCAGATAAGAGCTGCTGGGTGAGGTGTAATGCGTGAGTAGAAAATAAATTGACCAATTTATCTGCCATTACCGTGTGATTACACCTCTTTTGTTCATCTTTAACATTGTTGTGTCGTGATTTTCTTTATTACCTATGCGCATCGCATATCAAAGAATTTGGATGCTTAGTTCAAATCAGATAATGTGCAGATATAAAGCAGTAGGCATCAGGTTGGACTCTGGTGACCTAGCGTATCTGTCCTGTGAAGCTCGTAAGTTCTTTTACAGTATTGAGGAGGAGTTCGGCGTGCCTGATTTTGTAAAGACAAGTATCACTGCTAGCAATGATCTCAATGAAGAAACTTTAGATGCCCTAAACAAACAGGTAACTATCTCATGAGAGGCTGTTTGATGAAGATTCATATTAGATTGTTGCCTTGAAGTCTACATACTCTATAGCTTATTCTAGAGGTTACGAATTTCCAAAAAGTAAGTGGAGTGTTTGAAGATCAAGCATGTGAACATGTAATGGCTAAAAATATTATTTATATCTAGCTTTTCACATGACAGTTATCTAATTACTTTTATTATCAGCGCTCTTCGTTAAAAATCTGTCAGTTCATCTGTTTCCTATGTTTTCTTATGGGAAAAGATTTATCAGCCAATTGTATGCATCACGACCAATTCTTCCAGATGTCTTGACAAACTTGAGAAATTCAGGATGGAGAGCTCGCAGGGAGCCTAGTGTAAATTTTCTAAGAAGAGGGTAATTTGCACAATCTAATTATTTAATGGATTGAATTGTAGTTTCTCCCATATCTGACATTGAGTTGATTCTTGGGTCACCACTTAGCAAGGTACTTGTTAGAAAATCGAGGAAAGACTAAGAAAATAACAAACGAGATTTACGTGATTGGGCATCTTGTGAACTTCTGTTCTACCAACTTGGTTGCTCGATATATATATATATTTTTTTTTTGCTTATTTGATTGGTCCTCAAATTGGATCCCATTTGTCAAAACAGGCTTCTTCTCAATAAGAAAAAAAAAAGTGATAGCTGATTGGTTGTGATTCTTTGCACATTTTAATCCGATCAGGCCATTTTTGAAGAGATAATCTTCAATCTTGCAAGGGGAAAAATCGTATGCTGTTGCAATGATTTGCTACCAAGTGGAATATCAATTTATAATAGGGTGGATGTTACAGGCGTTTCTTGAGTTTCCCATGGTAAGTATAACTCATCATATGCTGGTACTGAGCTTTTCTTGCACAGGGTCATGAAGTTGATGCATATGGCATTGGAACCTATTTGGTCACCTGTTATGCTCAAGCTGCTCTTGGTTGTGTATTCAAGCTTGTTGAGATAAATAATCAGCCACGCATCAAACTGTCAGAAGACGTTTCAAAGGTATGATCAAGATTTTGAGAAATTCACTGTAATTAACTGGTATTTAGTTGTTAGATTAATTCCTTTTAGGTTGCAGGTATCTATTCCTTGTAAAAAGAGGAGTTACAGATTGTATGGGAAAGAAGGTTATCCGCTGTTGGATATAATGATAGGGGAAAATGAACCGCCTCCTAAGGTACTTGATTGAAATGATGCTCCATTAGTCACTTTCTGTTCCGCTCCTCAAGAGTTATATTCTGATTGGATGCTAGCTTTGAATGATTTCCGTTTGGTTAGTCTATATAGGTCATTTAATTTGGAAAAAAAATTTCATCAATGGCATTTGGTAAACCAGCCTCCATCTAAAATATTTTTTTTTCCCCTCATAAATCAACATAAAGATGAAGCTCATTAGTCACTGGCTGTGCGGGTTTCTTTCTACCAGGTTGGAGAGAGGATTCTCTGCCGTCACCCTTTTAATGAATCAAAGAGAGCAAATGTGGTTCCACAGCATGTCGAAGAGCTGCTCAAGTGTTATTGGCCTGGATTATCCGGTGAGAGACTCAAAGATGCATGATGTTCTTGCTCTCTGGAAGTGAAATGGAACGGTCTTTATGCAGATGGTTTTCCGGCATCATTGTGTGACAAATGATGTTTGATTGTTTTTGTTCTGTGTTTGACACTGTTAATCTCAATGTTAGAGTAGATTGCCATCCAGTCTTTTTTGCATCAGCTATTTTTTAAGTGCGTTGTTGATGATTTTTGTGAGGCGGGTTTTGTACACCGAAGAGGGACTATGTGTAACTTTCTATTTGGTTGGTTGGTGAAGGTAAACGAAGAGAAGAGTTGCCTCCTCTTAAGGCAGTGAGGGAGCGCTGCATGGAGCAGCTAGACCAAATGCGCCCGGACCATATGAGGAGACTCAATCCGACGCCCTACAAGGTTCCGCAGATCCACTCTTTTTATCTTCTTGTTTTACTCTCTTTTGCAAAAGCTCATACGCATATCCTGTTTTCAATGGTTAAACAGGTGAGCGTGAGTGCGAAACTGTACGATTTCATTCATTTCCTGTGGCTCAACGAGGCACCCGTTGGAGAGTTGGAGTGAAGACAGTGCAGTGTCTTCTGGGGCAGTGTCAAATTTGCTAGTCGGAGGAGCTACTTGCTGGTAGTCAGGATCTACACATGTCATTCCGAATAAATTCGCCGTTTAATTTTTGTTGGACAATAAGTTGATTTCCATTGTTTAATAGGATGTCGTGAGCATTCCTTTTTTTTTCTTTTTCGTTTCCTCAATGGAGACGATTCGCCTCCACAAGTTTTTGTAGATACATAGAGTTAGACATAAACTGTGGGCTCTGGTGGATTTGCTACGGTGATACCACGGGAGACATCTCCGTTGGAGGTGAACCACCAGTGGCGGCCTCCTTGTCTCTCTCGCGGAGCAAATATGGAGTGTAGCAAGTTATATTTTGCTTGCATAATTGCAATGAACCACCATGCACCCCGCATGGATCTCCATCCAGTATGAATGGCTAAGCACAGCGCGCAATAAACAAACTTCGGCCTCTGTTTGCAACGCGCAATACCGCAACTAAAAATCGCATCCTCCCCTCAACTCGAAAATTTTGAGTGCTTGAGAGCCACAATTCGACATGTCGTCCTCCAACTCGTGCTCGGCACACCCTTGCCCACATAAGCTCTAGGTCTTCCTTCAGCTGAACACGTTAGGTCTGAATATAACAGCCAAGAGAGGCGGCTCGGTCGGATCGAAATGCAACAAAGCGTGATTTTTCAAGCTCTTTTCGAGCAAGGTACAGATTTTGGAACTTCTACAAGCTGCAGACTCTGAACCTTCTGCTAAACTATGTGAGCGCGATTGCGAGAGTGATCTCAAATGAGTAAAATGCAACGACAAAGAGAGATAGGCCCGATCGACGCTGCCGTGCAGAGCTTGTTTCTCCTACAGTCCACCTTTTGGATAACTAGTTCCTACGTTTTGGCAGTAGAATCAACTTCCTTCTTTTTGCCAATGCCCCGCAATTCCTAGTGTTTAAAGAAGATTTGCAGTGAAATCGGAACGCAAATCAAAATGATAGTAGCGTTAGCTCTCGAGCACGAGCATGTGTCCGCAAATTCGAGTATGTGCAGTAATTCTTCTTCACATCTCCACGTACTTGTTCTCGGATTTACAGTTGTCCAAATCTCAACATTATAGCTTGAAGCTGTGGCCGTTGTATCAAACTTAAATTTCCTTGAATAATATAGCCATTAATCTACGAAATCGGCTGTTAAAAAAAAAAAAAACTTCCAATCTGTCCGGTTACCACCTCGAAACGAATCTTCTACATATGGCAATGTATCTCATGATCTTTCATTAGCAATCAATTGCCATATTTGGTCTGCAATGATATATAACAGCTCAATACCCAAAAAATAATAATAATAATAAAACCTCAACTTGAGCTTTTATCTCAATTATATTCAAAACTTTTTTTAGTCTTATAAAAAACCCTCAACTTTTACTTTTATCCAAATTCTACTTGCATGAAATAAATTTTTTTAAAAAAAATCTTAACTTTAACCTTTATCCCAATTCTACCGACCTAATGCCCCAAAAAACTCCTAACTTTAGCACATGTTCTAATTATATCCAAAACTTTTTTCTCATAAAAAATCTTAAACTTTTACTTTTGCCCTAATTCTACCACCATTGCCTTTCTATTCATAATCACATTTAGTTAATTCTACGTGACATTTTCAGGTCTTTAATGAATTACACCTCAATAAAGACGACATGAAAAAATTCCGCAACTTCTTTTATGTTTTTTGCTTCCCCTACAAATTACCAGAAAATATAGAGCCACTTAAGACGGCGCGTTTCGAATTCTCGCCTGCACTCAATAGCCCAAAGATCAACTAGACGTGGAGATCCGATCATTTGGACGAATGACCTCAAATATAGTCATTCTTGAAACCTGATGTTTTCAAATTTCAAAAATTTATTGGTAAGTTCGGTGAGAAAGTATGAGCCATGTAGGATTAATTAATGGTGATTATGGACGGAAAGTTGACAGTGATAGAATTGAGAAAAAAAAGTAAAAATCGGGGGTTCTTTATGAGAAAAAAAAAAGGTTTAAGTAGGACATATGTTAAAGTTGAGGATATTTTGGGTATCAGGCCGGTAGAATTGAGATAAAAGTAAAAGTTAGAAGTTTTTTATGAGACAAAAAAAAAAGATTTGGATATAATCGGGAAAGAGGCTAAATTTGGGGTTTTCTATGAAAAAAAATTGGACCTTACAAAAAAAAAAAGATATAATTGGGACAATGGCTGGAGTTTTTTTGGGTATTAAGCCAATACATGACACATCAAGACAGTATCCCTGAGCTGGGACATGATCATCCTGCAATGATTATGAAGAGCATACGTCTTCTGCACTTGTGATTTTCAAATCACATCGAAGTAGATTTAAATATACACATAAAAAGTCCTGGTGTGTCTTTGTGTTCGTTCCTTTGCTTCTCGAGAATTAATTGAAATGTAACAATTGAAACCATGTAACATTCGAGATAGCGTAAACTCAGTAGAAGATCTTTAACCTGTGATACTTCTCCGCATTCGCCCATAAAACTCATCAACTGCTTTGATAAGGTTTTGTGATCGTTAAACGGTCTTAGGGATTCGAACGTTGTTCTTCAAATTATCCAATATCAAGTCCTTTGCCCCCACCAACATGACGTGATCCGTAAGGGTTTGTTCATCATAGAAACTCGAGAGAAAAATTTAAATATCATAGGCCCATCTCCACCATTATAACAGACTCTTTCCCATTCTTTTTTTTTTAGCAGGCCCAAAAACATAACCATGTTTGTTTTCAGCTAAAATGGGCTGACGAACACCCGACCAACCCGACTTGTGGTTTCTTTGGAGGAACCTGTTTCGTAATAATCTTTTGGGAAAATGATACAAACAACCGACTATGCAAAATTAAATTACTAAAATTTTAATTCGTTCAATATGAATCATGAACTTTAGCTCAATGTACAATGTCGTCCTTGAAACAACATTAAACATTTTCATATAGTTGGGGGACTAAATTAAAGATGTACAAAATCGTCACGGACTAAATTGAATAAATTAAAAGATTTGGGATGAAATTGAAAATAAGCTCAAAGTTCACGAACAATTCAGGTAACTATCCCTAATCTTTTTTTGGGCTGCTTAACCCTAGTGTCTCCATATTTCCAAGCTTTAGGAACAGTTCGTTATTACACTTGGCATGTGTCTTTTGCACCCTTTTAGCAGATAAACAAAATAGCTTCACTTCCATGTATTTGAAGATTCACCACATCATTAGTTGAGATCCTAATCATACAAAGATCCTTCATCAACGGCAACTTATCCAACCTCTGGCTTGGTCAAACCCTGCCACGAATTTAGTGCTAACAAAAAAT
Source organism: Rhodomyrtus psidioides (assembly GCA_021437785.1). Classification (NCBI taxonomy): domain Eukaryota; kingdom Viridiplantae; phylum Streptophyta; class Magnoliopsida; order Myrtales; family Myrtaceae; genus Rhodomyrtus; species Rhodomyrtus psidioides. Next base: position 2,628,714 of record JAILYB010000109.1, on the reverse strand, counting down.
TGGTTCATGAAGGAGAAATGCCACGCTTTGCAGTTGTTTGAGCAAGTGGACATGCAAAGACCTATTTTCTGGACCCATATCATCTTCTTCTAGAACATCATATCATTGGTGAATGAGAAAACGATATAAATAAATCCCCGACTTTCGGTCTAATATCTAAAGTTATGCTTGAATTACTATGATTTATACATTATCCGTAAATGCTCTATCTAATTCCTCATCTTTTCATAAGGCTATCAAATAAGTACTTCAATACCACGGGTGAGCTGTTCCAGCCCTTCCGTGTTAGGTACCTGGAATCTATATATCCCGTCGGGAACGGCTCTCGACTTCTGAAACTTAGAACCTACCTTGTATACCCTGAAACCGAACATCCATTTCTATAGTCGTTTCCAAGGTCTACTTAAGAACCGGCCAATTCCCTTTTTTTATTCTTTTTTTTTTGTTTCATTTTTTAGTTGAGCAAAATAAAACTTAAAGCAGCAACCAAAAAATCTATCTACCAATACCAACAATCCATAAAAGATGAATACGTAAAATGAAACAAATAACAGAAATTCAAAACTCATAACATAATACCTAAAACTTCATCCCTTGTTCATCCATTAAAAATTACACTAAATTCTAACCACTTAAAAAGAGAAAAACAAAAAACAAACATAGTTAACCACTTAGCAGTAATTTTATACTAAAAGTGCTATTCATCGAACTAAAATAATTATCGGAAAAAACCTTGCCACATAAATACATTCCAATTCGATTAGTAAACTTTATTTACATATGGTAATCTCCTCGCTAAGACTATCCATAACTATAAAGAAAGAAAACATTAAATAAAACATTCACTCATTACATATACAAAGGAATTACTTTATTAAAAGAATATCTTACCCAAATCAAACTTCTATGCATTCTCGATGCACTCTTCAATGATAATTGGCACACGATAAGCTATTATCCTATCTTGACGCAAATCAAAGCTTCCACCAATTTAGAAGTCAAAGAAATCAAAAGCCATCAAACACACGATCCGATGTTCTAAAAGCTTACTCTGAAGTAACATATTAACAGGAATAGACAAAACATATTGAGTCATCAAAGTTCAGATTTGATACTTGAATAGATAGTCTTCCATTACATAAAAAGGTCAAAATCAAGAACATCTTCGCTCTCAGCTTCTTGATACAAATCAAGCTAAGATTTGTTGTCATTATACACTTTGTTCTTCAAGTGCAAAAAGGTTTTCCACTAAGCTTGGATGTCATACTTGTCGTTACCTTTATTTGAGACCACTACTACTAGCGCTTAGACTTCAGACACCAAAATTTCAATTACTAGAACTAAGAGAAGATTGCTCATAAAGTTCATATGTTCTTCATCTTATCATTCATCTTATCAATTTTCACTTCATCATCATAGAACTATTCATAATAGAAATTCATATAATGCAACCTTTTTGTAGGATCCACCTCAATAGCAATCAACACCATCATATTTCCTCTATCCAAACTTCCACTATATTTGTCAAATTCCTTTTCGTTTTAAAACCATATCTTCAAGCTTAGGATTCAAAGCATTTGCCACATCTTTCAAATATTTATACAAAAAATATCTTATTTTTTCGTACATCTAATGACTGAATGCTTAAATTAACATATTGTTTTTTTTTTAGTTTTGGGTGATGTTCACTTAGAGCTAATAGAGTTTACAAATTGAAGTGGAAGGAGTATGAGGTGAGATTTTCCATTAACTATTTGATTTCGATTTCTAGTGATTTTAATTTAAAGCTAATGTTAAATGATCACATATATTTGTTGCAGTTTGGCAGCTCTTTTGCTTCATCCATCAACTATCAAGAAAGGACTTGAAGACTCGAAGTATTTCACTATTCTTTCAGTTAATGATCGATAAAGATGATTTTTTTTTCTTTTGGGTGTGCTTACAGTATTCTTTTGCTGATCATGAGGATGCATTTGAATTGTTATTGTGTTTTGGAGCATTAGCCTGGACATTGGACAATGTTGAAGAGTTGTTGTGTTTCTCCAACAATGTTGAGGGGTTGTGCTTTCGTTTTGAATTGTTGTTGTATTTGGAGCATTAATCTGAACAAGCTCCTTGAATTCTATGCATTTTGAATTGTTGTTGTGTTTTTGGAGTATTAGCCTGGACATTGTTCATATTAATGGGGATGATTGACTGATGATATAGGGACATTTATAGTCAATGATCGTTATTCATATTATGTAATGGATGTGCTTTTATATTTGGTGTTTCCATGGAGGAAACCAGAACATGGCTCAGTACAGAATAACGATATATTATGTAATGGATGTGCTTTCATATTTGGTGTTTTCATGGAGGAAACCAAAACACGGTTCTACATAGAACGATGATCCTGCCTTTCCGAACTCGACCAGTTCCAGTGACCTCCGGTCCACATATCCTCAAACTAGGAATTGATCCCATTGATCCGGCTCCCGATTCTAGAATGGGATCAGATCGGACCGGAAATCGATCACTTCTTGTTAAAATGGATATGTCCTCGATCCATTTAGAAGCACATGTGTCGGGCTTGAATTTCTTGCTTGAGGTGGAAGAGTGTTGCCAGTATTGGACGTCAATAATATGAAGAAATATACATGAATGAAGGGAATTTTTCTCCATTAATTTTTCAAGCTTTGTATATATACACAATAGAGGACCTTAACCCTAGGACTCTTCCCTATCAAGAGATAATATCAACATGGGACAAAATAGGAAGTAAATATTACACATTCCTAGATTAGCTCTAACTTACAGCTCATGTTAACACTCCCCCTCAAGTGGATAAAAAGATATCTTTGATACCCAACTTGACAAGTGAGCAGTAAAAGGCTCTACTCGACACTGCCTTAGTAAGTATATCTGCCAGTTGATCTTCAGACTTGACAAAGGGAAATCGAACCACTTTAGCGTCCAAATTCTGCTTTACAAAATGTATGTCGACTTCTATGTGCTTGGTTCGATCATGTTGTACCGGATTGTGAGAAATGTCAATCGCTGCTTTATTGTCATAGAACAATTTTATCTCAGATTCCGGCGGAAAGCCAAGTTCCGTCATCAACCTCTTGAGCCATAGTAGTTCACATAACCCTTTGGCCATCCCTCTGAATTCTACCTCAGCATTGGATAAAGCTACTACCTTCTGCTTCTTACTCCTCCATATAACCAAGTTTCCCCCCACAAATGTGAAATATCCAGATGTAGACCTCCTGTCCACGATATTGCCTGCCCAATCTGCATCGGTAAACCCTTAGTTAATTTCCACTCCCATTAGTTAATTTCCACGTGCAGATTGCTAGCATGTGAGAAGGGGTGTTGAAGTTATGTTGTTATCCCACATCGCTTGTGAATGAGTCTTGTATGCTCTTTATATTCGTATGGTCTATTTCCACCTAATAGCTTAAGCATTTGGGTTGGACTTTCTAACATAATATACATCGTGCGGATGGAATAGGTTTTTCTTAATTAATCAATCTTAAAGACTAGATCGTTTGCTTCCGAAATCGACCAGATCCTCCCTTACTGAATATCACTTTGCTCGCCCCCAATAAGTCAAAATTGAGACGACTATTTTGCAGAGGTAACTGTGAGATTTTATGGGGCTCGAAAATTTAGGACGTCAAATCAGCTCTCTTGATTAGGGGGACCTCTAATCCAACATGGTAAAAAAGCAAAAAAGTCCCGAGTTTAAATATTTCCAAACTCCATTTGCCTCTTCAACTAAATATTGTCACGCTTAGTACGTAGCAAAAAAAAAAAAGAACAGATTAAGCGTGAAGGTGAGTGATGAAATAATTATATTAAACCATGCATTCACCTAACAATTCAAGCTTTTAGAACAATTGGCAATAATCCATATTGGTGAAAGCATGGTTGCATCATTGTCGACATTGTAGCCCGATGTGCTCGGCTCTGTTACAATCTAACAAAAAAGATGAGACTTAGATCCAAAAATGCCTCCAGCGAATGGGGGAACATAGGACCTCAAATAATCACAAGGCTAACTAGAGGAGCGGGAGGAGCGATCAACATAAGGGGTCGAGAATGATTGTGTATTGAACCGATCATTGGAGGATTGCCATCCATGTTGATCATGCAAGAACCATCCACCTTGTCCACGATCAGATCTTTGGCCCCTAGAATTATGTCCACTCGAGACCCTCGAAACGACGGATTAGATGAAGTGGCATGACTAATCAAAGCACGATGAATCGCAGATGAAGATGAGGCATTCGATTCACGAAGAAATCTTTCTTCTTAGATGAGGAGGCATGACCGCAAATCATCAAAGGAAAGAATAGTAGGGCCATTGACGATCAATGTGACAATGGATGATACTCTCATGGGAGCCAAATGGAATGAATTTGTACTAATATAAAAAGGTTTGCGATTAAATTGGTTCAATTGAAAGATTTAGAAATAACTAGCACCAATTAGACATGGCCGGTTTCGGTTCAGGAACCGGCCCTTAAGGGGCCGATTCCGGTTCCGGGCCGGTTCCCGGTTCTGGTTCCGAACTTTTAATTTTATTTTTAAAATAATAAAATAAAATAAAATAAATTATAAATTATAATCAAATTGTACATTATAATAAAATTTAAAAAAAATAAAGAGAGAATGAATGAGCTTGAACTTAATGAATTATCATTAAGTGCCTACATATCTTCTTAGGGATAAAAGAATCAAAGCACATGTAGTTCTCTTACCTTTGGTAACCCCCAACTTACCTCATCGTCAATCGTCGCTAGCCGTTGTGGTGGTGATAGTATCTTCACAGTCATCACTGAAGAATTCATGTTCTCGATCCAGCTCTTGTTGGAGAAATCTAGTCTTTGTCCAATCATCGATACAAACTTAAAACTCCACACTTTTCGGACTTAATCTTGAACGGCGGGGGCCCAAAAATTAATCCTCTAGCGCTAAATGCTTGTTTAACTGTCACTGTTGAAGAAGGGGTTGCTAATATTTGTTTCGCGATGAATGAGAGAACTGAAAATTGAGTTGAATGATTTTTGCACCACTCAAGAATCTTAAAATCTGCGCTGTGTTCGAAATCACTAAATTCAAAAGAAATTGTTAAATAATTTTCTAATTCGAAAATACTACATGTTGATGTCCCTTTCTATTTTTTTTTTGCCTACTCTTGAGGATTTTATACCCTCTACTAAGTAGTGAAATACCCGCATCGCTTTCTAAGACACTATGTTGGGCAAATTCACATCCACTGTCACTTAAACCATATCTATTACAAAATTCATTATATAATGCTACTATAGCTTCTTTAACCTCTCCTTGTATAATTGAAATATTTATTGCTTCATCCAAATGTAAACAATCATAATAATAAGTATTCAGATAATCTAATAAACCATCTAATTTAGTACGTGGATCGAAAAAAATACAAACTAAATAGACAAGAGGAATGTTCAAATAATAATGCAACCATTTTTCTCGCATTACTAAAATACTCGAAGCTAATTTAGTATTATTTTCATATTCATTAAAAATATTAGCAATATTAATACACTCTATTAAAAATAAATGCGTAGTATGATAATAAATACCATATAAAGTTTTAGTAGCATCATTAAAAAATTTCAAAAAATCTAAAAAAAAATTGCAAGCGTCCCAATGTTGCGGGAGTAAAGCAACAACAGGAACAGTATTTGAAATAAAGGAACATAATAAATCTTTGTAATCAAAAGTTTGTAGAAGCATCTCGTAGGTAGAATTCCAACGAGTCGGAACATCTTTTGGAAACCTTTTTGACTTTCTCCCATTTTCTTTACAAAATTTTCCCCACGCTTTCATAAGATGAGGGCGGCTCCATAAAATCTAATTGCACTATTTATTGGATGGAGAGAAGTGACAAGAACTCGTAAACCATCTTGAACACATAAATTCAAAACATGGCAAGCACATCTAATGTGAAAAAATTATTCGCCAAAAGAGGGTTTACATATTTTTTCTAACTCGGGAATAGAAGCAGTATTTGCGGCGGCATTATCAAAACCAATTGAAAAAAATTTATTAATCAAACCATATTCTTCTAAAACTTGCCTAATTATTCTATAAATATTATGGGCCGTATACCTTTCAGGAAAAACTCAAAATGCAAGAAGTTTTTTTTTAATAACCCAATCATCACCTATCCAATGGCATGTGACACCCATATAAGAATTAATATTCCGAGAATCACTCCAAATATCACTACCTACATATACACGTCCATTGAATTCTTCAAAAAAAAATTCAAATCATTTTATCGTTCTATATAAACTAGTTCAAGTTCGCGTCTAAGAGTAGTTTTCGGAACAGATGGTGCTTGTGGAGCCAGCGCAATGTTTACCAAATGTCTAAAATTAAAATTTTCACTAGTATTAAACGGAGCATGCTCAAGGGAAACATATTCAGCTAATGTTTGTTTATAAAGTGCATTAGTGAAATAGAATAAAGGATGAGGGTTAGAATTGGGGAACCCGAAAATTTGTTGTTGGCTAGTGTCGATCCCCGCTTGCGTTGGATGTTTTTTCGTCAGATGCCGACGAAATGTTCCATAGCCATCTCCTTTACCAAATTTGTATTTTTGCAAATAATATTTACAGCTTATATCAAACTTATCTTCGTTTTCATTCCATACTTTGTTGAAGTGTAACCATAAATCGGAATCTCGGCTCTTCCGTCCCGACTCCTTTGGAATCGACGATTCTTCGACACTAGTGGCAGTGGCAGTGGCAGTGGCAGTGGCAGTGGCAGTAGGAGGATAAAGACTTTCTTGCGTTGTGATGTGCTCGACGTTGGGAATGAGAATATCGTCGTCTTCCCAACATGTATATTCACGAGGATCATATTCATGAGCAGGATAATCGGATTCTCCCATCGCCATCGGGCTCTTTTCCTTTCTAGTATTTCTGCTTCCACTTGCCATTTTTTGAGAGAATTGATCGGAAAGTTGATTTAAAGAATTGAGACGGAATTGAGAGAGAATATCGGATTGAGAGAATTTGACTTGAGAGTTGAGAGTATTGGAAAGAATTAAGAAAAATTATGAAAAAAATAAAGAGAGATTGAGAGGTTTTTATAGATTTTTTTTTTTTGAAAATTGCAACGGCCAAAATGACCGTTGCAATTTCCAACGGGCCGAAGGCCCGCTGGGGAGGGAAGAGCCGTTTGGCTCTTCTCGAGGGGGGGTGGGGCCACCCCCCATTTTTTTAAAAAAAAATTACCGGTTCGGAACCGACCCTTGAAATCTGGTTCCAGTTCCGGTTCGAAACCGTGGGCTCGGTCAACGGGCCGGTTCCGGGCCCACGGGCCCAAATGGCCATGTCTAGTACCAATGCTATATGTTTATAACTTTTTTTGGGCCTAATTAAAAAAAAAACCTCAAACTTTGACGTTTGTCTCAAAAATATTCATAACTTTTTTTTGTCTCCTAAAAAACCTTCAACTTTTGATTTTGTCCCAAAAAACCCTCAAACTTTGGTCTTTGTCCCAAAAATATCCACCACTTTTTTTGTCTCATAAAAAACCTCCAACTTTTGATTTTGTCCCAAATTTACCACAGCTATTAAAAAAAAAAAGGAGTGTTTCGCGCCCAATTGAACAGAACCCATGATTGTTTGACAAAGATCAAAATGTACTTCTAATTATTTCAAGGAAAAATGTTTGACACATTGCAGCCGCATTAATCCATTTTGAGACATAATTGAGTTACCCGAGATTCACATAAAAATTTAAGTGGGAACAAGATATTAACAAATCTTTTTCTTATACTTCAAATCTTTACCGAAACGATGATCACAAGAAAGCATTGGGGGCAGCAGCTTTTCGTCACAGAGGCAGGGTCGAAAGCAGCTTGTTGTCACAGATGCAAGATCGGCACGATTGTCCTCGGTGGAAGGCTCGATTGGAATCGAGGACTATCAACGGGTAAGGAGCCGATGACGAGGGTTGCTATTGTCTCGGGATAAGGCTACACCATCGAGCGACGGTTGAGAATCACTTGGAGTTTCGACAGAAGCTAAACGGCCAATGTCGGGTCGTCGGGAATTCTACGAGATGGGTTTTGAGGGTTTTTTTGTAATCGGACTAGTAGATTTGGGACAAATTCAAAAGTTGAAGGTTTTTTAGGAGACAAAAAAAAAGTTATGGATATTTTTGGGACAAATGCTAAAGTTTGAGGTATTTTTGGGATTGGATTGGTAGATTTGAGATAAAATCAAAAGTTGAAGGTTTTTTATGAGACAAAAAAAAGTTGTGAATATTTTTGGGACAAAGGTTAAAGTTTGAGGTTTTTTTTGGGATTGGGCCCTTTTTTTTTTTGGGACTTTTCCCATCTTAAACGTGGTTGTGACTTGTGAGGTGCTGACTTAGCAATCGGCCTATTTCCGTTAGAACATTGTGGACCATACGACCGATTGGCAGAACTTTGGACCCAACGAACCGCGGCCTTGAGAGAGAGAGAGAGAGAGCCGAAACGAAGCCATTCCCTGAGATTTGTTGGACGGAGGAGCCCTACATGGCACCGGCACCGAGTGCCTTGCCGTCTGGAAAGCTTAGGATCAACTACTTGGGCGCTCGAACAGTCTTGTCATGGGCGCAAAGCGTGATGTTTTTCCTTGGGTTAGAGCGAGAGACAAGTCCAAACCCGTCCTTGCTGCCGGAGAACCGGGGTAGCCCGTGTTGACGTCGGAGCGAAAACCGGCCGCTGAGGGGATTATCGAACAGATCTTCCTAGTGTGCAACGAAATTGGAAGAATTGGTTACAATGCGATTGCAGGTGAGCAATGTGGACAAGGTGATGGAGAAAGTTTCAGGAGGCTCTTGGGACAGAGTCTATTTCGGTTGCTTCCTGGATATCATCAAGCGATTGTGCTGATTCCAGACTTCCCTACAGGGAAACAAAGTTAGATTGCCCGAATGCCGCGATCCGGTAATGGGAGACTGAATGCGAGTTCTAAGTTCGCTCTCACTGGGAAAAAAAAAAAGGACTTTTCGATTACAACCATCCTGAAAGTTCACGATATCCCTAAGACATTAACTAAGACGGAACTGATGATGACTCTTGGATCAAATACAATCGAGGGCACCCAACAACGGGGGTAGATAGGGGTGTCAATGGGCCGGATCTCGGCCCGGCCTGAGCTGGCCCTAAATGAGCAGTACCATGCTCGGGTCGGGCCGGATTCTTGCCGAATTATTTTTTTCTTTCCTTTTTTTAATTTTTTTTTAATCAAAATCAATTAACAAACCATCAAATGAAAAAAATATAAAAAGAAATTAAATTTAAAAGAAAAAAAGGATATTAAAAAAAAATTGGTGCCGGGCCGGCGGCCCGGCCCGACCCGAGTACCAGACCCGGCCCGAAAATGCTCAAAATGCAAGAAAATTTTGGGCCGGGCCGGCCCGTCTGGCGCGGGCTAAATTGACAGCCCTAGATAGCGAGTATGCTAGTTCCGACATAAGTTAGCAGGGCAGCTTTAAGGCATTTGAGATTCGATTTCTCTAGACCATTCGGCATGGTATCCCAGCAAGACGGAAGGATGTCTTATTTAGTATGAGCCGAATACAACAATGTCCTCAATTTCGCCCTGTATAGAATTTATTCCTAGATACAATATGGAAAAGGCTGAAGGGCGATTGTATATCTCTCATCCTCTCGGTTTAAAAATCAAATAATGAGGTAAATGCACAAGATGGAAAGAGTGAAAAAAGCCTTTCATAACAAGGAAAGGAAAGCAGTGATGGAGAACAACCCAAACAGCCACCGCAATCGAGCCGGCCTTGCATTGGAATGAGCAGAATTGGTGTCTGGGGAGGATCCTCCGGTGCTTGTGGTGGTTAACGCAGCCGGTGGGGGAGGCGCCAGTTTAGGGACATCACATGTTCCAAAGGTTGCATTTGCCTGCTCATGTGTGACACACAACATTTCATAATGCAAATATCTTTGTTAATGTCCTCTCTCTCTCTCATATGACAATAAAGAGACTTAAATATAGCCACATCCCCTTGTAATTCATTAACCAAAAAGAATTCTTTGAAGGATGAGAAAATAATTACCTTGCAATATGAAATGCTATCACACCCACAAGTCAAATGGCCATTTGCTTCATCTACAGCTTCTGGAGCGCCGCCTCCATCACTTCTCTACAACAACAATGGAAGCCAAAATCAGCAATAATATGCAGACAACTACTCTCCTGTTACAGTATCCTTCTACAGAAAGAAGCTATACTCCTTAACTGAAAAATAAATTCTCACAGAAAAAGGGGAGAGAGAGAGAGAGAGAGAGAGAGATCTAGGAATTCATGGCAAAACCTGATAAAAGTCAACAGCGATGAAGTTTGGCCACCTTTTACCGGCCGCTTCGTAACAAGTACTCATCATGCTGATCAAGGAAGCTGAATTATTCGCACAGGCCGCTGATGCGCTCGGATCATCAGGGAAATAGTTCTCCAGAACCAGAGATATCGATGTGGTGTTCATTGGTGGAGATTCAGCACGATTTGGGCACGAACCAGACACCATTCCCCCATCTCCATCTGAAAGTCAGCGTAACATGGAAAGCAAAAAAACATCAACATCTGAACAAATTCACATCATCCATAATGAATAATTTATAGACCTCCATTACTTCAATAAACCCAAATGTAACACTCATAAAAAATGCTAGAGCAAACTTCAAAATGTAAAATCAGCTAAGTTGGGTCTAGATGAAATTAAAAGGGGAGTCTTACACTGATTTTCCACGACATATCTCCACTGATAGGCAATTCCTTCCGTTGCCTCTTTAGACGACTTAGAAGTAAAAACAACTAACCGCTGATTCTGCTGGACCATGTCATCCACTGTAGGCCAATCTCCGCCAGTTTTGGGCATGCTAGATACAGGGAACCAGTACTTGCTAAGACCAGACTCATTAAAGACCTTTGTCAATCCTTGAGTGGAAGTGACATAATCCTCAATAAAAATGGTGACTATCTCAGTAGGATTTGCTTCCAGGAATGTCTGTATCTCTTTAAGAACATTGATGGCCGGTTGCTGAAGGAAGAAAAATTGATCAGTTAACAGAAAATGTCTTTCTTATATCTCTTGATACAACTTATATGCTGTGCACACTTACAAAGGCGGTGTAATTATAGCACTTCCCACTGAAAGAGTGGCACAACCATATGTCATTCTCGAAGTCGTACATGTCAAGCATAAGCCCTCGAACTCCATTCTATGGACACGATCAATCAGACTGTCAGATCAAATAATAGAGAGAATTTTGACCAGAAAAAGAAGGAACACGATCAAGATTGATTTTTTCAAATAGAAAAGAAACTAGAAACAGCATTTATAATTTGACAATAATAGAAAATATAACTGAAAAAGGTTTCCATGATCATCTCAAATAAACTCAAAATCCTTTCTGTACTATCTATTATTCAACCTATGATTTGAATCCTCAACTTCTCAACCACATTCTCTTAAAGCTCTCTGACTACCCTCATCGACTGATTTCGTCACAAAGTTGTTCTATATTACTCAACGGAAAGAAACATGCAAATGGCGAGAACTCTCTTTTCCTTTTATTATGGGACAATCATACCGTTTTGCTTGCTTTGGTCATCCTGTAAAGCAAGGTAAAGCTACACGAAGTGTATCATAAAACAAAATAAAAACTAATAGTTTCTCTTGTTGCACCACTCTGTAAAACCAGTAAGCATTAACCAAAACAGCAGGGAACAAAAACTAGGAAAACCACGGTAGTAAGGCTGGACAAACATATGACCAGGAAAGCAAAAGAAAGAAGGCAGAACGAAGATAAATGATCTTGACAAACCATGGGAGCTCGTCTGTTCCTTTTAAACTTGCCTGCACTGAAGATATCATCTTGTGGCGACCTTAGGCAGTGATCTTTCCATAATTTTGGTTAAGTGATAGTGAAATTTGTCTAGGGATAAATGGATAAAAGGGATTGATATTGGCAGAGGGGCTATTTCATGGTCATGTTTGCTGTACGACATTTCTGTCAAGCTATGTTGCAAATGTTGGATAAAATTTTGAATAAATCCGCAGCTGCAACATTAGAATGCCTTCTGTTGTGCATCCTTTTCACTTCGTGAATACTAATCACAAAAGAAAGCGATAAACGGGACCCGCACGATGGGAGAACATATGAAGGAGGTTTAGCATTCTCATTCACATCAAGGTTCAACCCCTCAAAAAGAGAGCGAAGAGATAGAGCATTTGGAACCTATGATTGCATATGTCAAATGCACCCAATAAAAGACTTGCTCCGTAGCAGATATGTATGGCCAAAAATCTCATCGTCGCTCAGTTCAAGAGGACCAAGAAATCACAACCATAACATATGTCAAGTTCAAATTAGGCCACAATGACGAGATACCAAGTCCAGCAAGTTGGTCAAGATCATAGTCACCCAGAAGCATCATTTGAAAATTTCCTATGTTGCCTGTAGACCATTGTGATTTTTGCTTCCTTCTTGTTTCTTGGAAGGTCAAAGTTATGGTGCTATACGCAACAATCTTAACATGTTACTAGTCACCCAGAACAAGTCAGACTAAGAAACCTAAAATCTAATCATAAATCAGCAAGAAAGAAACACGGGCAAGGAAAAGTACGTACACTGAGTTGACTGGTGACGGAGTCTTCTTGATTGGTGGGAGAGAGGAGAGTCGAGCCGGTGTCGGACTTGGCACCGGAAAGAGCGTACGAATTGTGGGTCGTCAACCACGAGTACTTGTTGAACGGCAGGCCATTCACCTGTTAAAACCCAAATTTATCAAAAAGAGAAAAAAAAAAAAAACAGAATTCGAAGTTCCAATAATTGCAAGTTCATCGTTTAAAAATTTACTTTGGAGGTGGGGCTCAGGGGTTGAATCCGGGCGCATCTGGGTCGGGTGTTGCCATTCGCGGGGCAAGTCTCGCACTTCAGGCCGGCGTCACAGGCGCTGTCCGACGAACACGTCTCTCCAATCTGCGATTCAAAACAAGCAGGCATTCAAAAAACCAGCGCTCGATTTTCATCCCCCTGACGTTAACAATGCCTTCCAAATTTAGGCGTTTGAGGGAACACCTGGAGGGTCAAACCACGAGCGAAGAGGCCGAGTAGAAACAGAGCACCAAGAACGCACGAACCCGCCCTCTGAAACGGAAAACGCGAAGCAAACCGTTGTGGGGGGGGATTTTAGAGAACCGTCGGAAAAGGGAAAATTACCAGGGAAAGAAAGAAAGAAGGAAAGAATGGCGGGGATGGAGAAAGACGGCTTACCTTCATCTTCATCTCGCGATTACCCTGTTTAGAGAGAGAGAGAGAGAGAGAGAGAGAGAGGGGAGAGATGGAGAAGGTGGTGGTTGAGAAGAGTATTGAGGTGAGATGCGTACTAAATTGGGAGTGGTTAGAACAGAAAAAAGGGTAATGGGGTGCCAAAATATTGGCGGGTTTGAAACTCCAAAAGGAGTTTGACCCTTGCCTCTCCCTCTCTCTCTCTCTGTCACCAACTTCTTACGTCTCCATTGTCGTTCTCATTTTGCTTTCACTTTCAGGCGAGACAGAGGGGAGAGAGAGAGAGAAACGCGTTTCGCCTTCACTAGCCGTTGTTGGAGTCGCCCGTCCTCGCTTCATCCGGTTTTTTTCATTATTCTATAACTTTTTTGTTTTCCTCGGGAATTATTTTAATGATGCCCGAGCGACAAATGAAAGATTGTTCCGTCCAAAAAATTGAACAACTTTTTAGAAACGTTGACCACAAATGCTACATCAATATGCAAGATAACAAGTATTGTAATATTTACAAAAGTTATTTCAAAAAAATATATATTTGTATATACAAAATGACTGGTCCGGTTGGATCGGTTGGATGGTTCTCATTCGAAATCGAGAATCGAACTGGTACCAACCAGTTCCAGAAAATTGGAATAGGAATCCGGACCGCACCCGCCTGTTACAATCCAAAATCAGCCAGTTGGGTACGGTACTGTCCGATTTGGGTGGATCATGATTTTTTTGTTCACCCCTACACTCAAGTGAATATTTCTTTTAGAAGTTATGGCACTCAAATGCGCGCCGTATGAAAGTTATGGCACTTGTGTTGTACTTGTCTTTAGTAGAATTGTCAATATGAGTCATAGACCCATATTTGACTCATATTTTGTATAAAATAGATCTTATATGGGTCATTAACTTTTAAAGGGCTCACCAAAAATGGGTCAAAAGGTTGAAGTAAATTAAATGGATCAGTAATGTGTCCACACTTAAACCCATTTTCGACTCATATTGGACACATTTTCGACCCATAAAAACAATTGCAAATGGGCCTAATATAATACTTCAAAGGCTTTGCAATATAATACAATTGCAAATGGGCCGCCGTCGGCCACTGGTTGCCTACCATCGGTTGCCGGTCGGAGAATTTTTTTTAATGATAAAGTATTTTTGAAATAAAAGATATTTTAATAATAAAATTATTTTTAAATAGTTAATATTTTAAAAAATAAAAAAATTCTAAAAAAATAAAAAAATTGAAAAAATTCACTAGATGTTTTATTGTATGGAAGTATCTTAGTATTATTATTTTCTTAGAATATTATTGTGATTTGGTAATATGGGTCGGGTATGGGTTAGTTGCGGATCGAGTTGGGTATGAGTCATTGAATATGGGTCAAAATAAGATAGACGAGTCAATATGGATCGAACTATATTCGACCCGACCCACCCATTTGACACCTCTAGTCTTGAGGAATAACCACGCAAAAAAAGGTCGTCCCTAAACTTTTAATTTTATTAACGTGGCCCTTAAATTTTTGGTAAATATTCTATCTAGTCCCTAAAATATAGGAAAATATGTCATATTATCCTTCCATTACTTTAAAGGAATTTGTTGATTTGACTTCTAATCCAGTATGTTTGAATTGTAGATAAGAATAATTTGAGCCATCTAACGACATGGATAATCACTTTTATAAATTGAACAAATTAAATAAATTAAAATGACTATTATATTCTAATTGAAGTTGAATATCTTACATAGATAATACACGAGTAATTTTTTTTCTCCACCATTTAAACCTATCGGATTGGAAGCCCAATCAGCAAATTTCATTAACTAGAATGAATAGATCGACGACATTGAATATTTTCGTGTTATCCATGTATTACACTGAGCATGTACCAAAAATTCATCAACCATATTGAACAAATTACAAGTCCATGAGCAATATTGCAGATTGAGTCAAACTTCATGGACCCTTTGTGTCATTTTTCCTATAAAATTCAATAAGTATCATGGAAAGCTAAAAACAACAAATGAAACTGTAGCACAGTACTTGTCCTAGTAATTTCATACTTTTGTTCAATAGATTGAAGAACCTTTTTTGTTTTATTTCCGATACTGGTGATGTTCTAACATGAAACCTTTTTGTTTTAGTGCCGGTCCGAATTGGTATGAGTCGTTCTTAGACAAATACAGATAAAAGAATTTTCGTTTCTCTACTTAAATCCTTGAATTTTTCATGTTGAGAAGGAGAGACCCCCACATCTCTAGGGATAAATAATCCTGCTCAATAAACATGACACGTTGATAAAAAAAATAGTTGAGTCGAGATCTGTTTCAAAATAATGTTATGGACAAAACACCGCAAGTGGCTTAAGTACTGCTCAAGTGCCATAAGTTGTGTACGGCGCTCACTTTAGTGCTAAAACTTTCAAATCGTTCACTTTAGTGCTAAGTTTTTATAACTTCGATCACTTTAGTGCCAACTCCGATTTAAACTGACGTGGCTCATCAAAAATCCGACACGTGTATTTATTATTATTATTATTATTATTTGAGCTGACGTGGGTTATTGAACTTGGCACTGAAGTGATCGTTTTTAAAAGAAGTTAGCACTTAAGTGATCGAAGTTATAAAAACTTATAACTTAAGTGATCGATTTGAAAATTTTGACACTGAAGTGATCAAAATTACAAAAACTTAGCACTAAAGTGATCGATTTGAAAGTTTTTACACTAAAGTGAGCGTCATACTCAACTTATGGCACTTGAGGTGTACTTAACCCCATCGCCAAGTTCGATAACTTTTTTACAATGCTCATTTGAATATCATAATTTTTTAGTTGATCACTTAAATGCCACAACTTTGACAAAACGTTTAGTTAAATTTGTATAACTTTTCAATACTTAAAAGTGTCATCATTCTCGGAAATGTTCACCCAAGTGAGTGTCAAGCAAAAGTCATGGGATTTTTTTTTTTGGTCGAAAAAAAAAAGTCATGGGATTTGTGGTGTCCTTTTTTCGAGACGACTTATCCACGTGTCAAGCACACATCCAATTTAATCTATAGGAAGAAAGTCAATATTAGGATACTAAGAAGAGGTAAATTTAAAACGCCACGAAAGAAAGTGTGAAATGGATGACTTATTTGGGAAGTCCTCGGTGAAGTTTCGACAATTTCTAGAAGATTAATGTGTCTCGCTCTCATCTATACATAGAAGAAGGTTCTGCGGCTGACAAATTTAGAATGACGTGCAAATCGGATTGAATCATGAATGTTGTGAAATATAACTACATCATTTAGGCTCCATTTATTTTTTAAAAATGATCGCTTATAACTCTTATAAAAATGAAATAATAAAAAAATTATTTCAATCAATAGTTTAATTTTTAGACATGAATTATTATCAATGATAAAAAAAATATATTTCATTGACTAATTATTTCAAGTAATGTAAACCATTATATATTTAGGAAAATGTTTTTCAAATGATTCATCTTCTGGGAAATAAACAGAGCTGTAATGAAAAATAACTCATTGAAGGGTTGGCCTCTGCATATGATTAACAAAAAAAAATTACGAGATTAAAACTTCTTCTGAATATCGTGGGTGCTTCCTCTTTCTTAATGACTTTTCAGTTAGGAGAATTTTTCCTAAGACGCTTAAACTTCTTCTTTTTGTTATGTTGTATGTCATAATTGCGAATAAAATTCAAAAAAGAGTATTACAGAAATTTCGAAATAAATTGCGTATCATGAAAACCTTGTCCCTCATCATAACTTGTAAGAATGTTGTCATCCTAAAGTTATAATTATTGCACATCGGTGAAAAATATGTTTGTACATCTAATACATTGAAATGCTAGGCCTAGACATGGCTGTCTATTGATGATTGACATAAATAGATAGCAACACCCGAGTGTGAAAAATTGCATGGTGAACCTAATACATACATATATTTCGACCAAAAAAAAAAAACTAGTACATACATATAGATTCCACCACCAAAAAAAAAAAAAATTAGTTCATAGAGTAAATCAAATCTGGTAAGACCCACTGGAGACACTTGCGGAACTTACCTCATATATTTCAATGTATTGCGCCAGCAAGGTAATTGTCCTGATGTATAGAGCTAGCAAATCGAACCGAACTAAATCATTAGAGTGCAAATCTAAACTAAATCGAATCTCCCTAAATTGAGTAAGAATTGAACCAAAAATTTAATTCAATTCGGGACCACGGACCGGACCAGAACCGGTGGTCCGGCCCCAGTAGGACCGCTAACTCTAACTGCTTATAAAATCTAACCCTTAGAAATTACAATACAATGTTAATTTACAATCTATAATCAACCTACGACGGCAAGACAACCACGTAAATGCTAGGGCCACCCAACGTGTGTTCGATCCGGCCTTGAAGGCTTCACGTGATCTTTTTCCTCGTAATCGACGCTCGCATGTGGCCCGCTGAACTCAGGTGGGCGATGGAACCAAACTTGGATTTTATTTCTTTCTTTTTTATTTTTGGTTGTGAAAAAAAAATTCTCAAATCTGCATAATGACTCGAGTTTCTGTCCTTATGCACATGCGTACTTATTCTTCATGCACGTGCCCATCATAAGGAACAGATCTTATCATCAATTAAGACTTGATTTTGTCTCAAAGTAATACCAAAATCCAAATTGCTAAATAATACGTACAATGACACCACTAAACTCAAGATGCGTGAGATGAGATTCACGAGACTTCTCAAAATATTAAAATTAGGCTAACTCTAGATATATATTATTATTTTTTAAAATATTGACGGTCCGGTCCCAAACCATGGAACAGGGGACCGGGCCGCCCAGTCACCTGTCCATTTATTGGGACCAGGGACTGGACCGCCAACCTCAAGGACCGGACCAACCAGGCCAGTCTGGGCCGGTCTAGGCCGGTCCGGTTTAGTTTGCACACCCCTAGGGCAGGGTAATGGGGTGCCAAAATATTGGCGAGTTTGAAACTCTTTTTTGAGTTTGACCATTCCTTCTCCCTTTCCGTTTGTCACCCCATTAAATGAAAAGAATGTTCCGGCATAAAAATTATACTAATACAAGGAAGAAGCAAGAGATAAGGACATCATAAGTGTTATAACTTTCGTACGGCGCTCACTTGAGTGTCATAATTTTTTTTTTCGATCGTATCATAATTTATGTACATCGCCCACTAAAGTCTCATAACATTTTTCTCGACCACTTGAGCGCCATATAACTTTTCACATTACTTTTTAAAAACGCTCACCATAAGTGCTATGTCATGTCTGATTTACGGCGCTTGGGTGAATATTTTTAAAAAAATGACATTTAAGTAACCAGTTGAAAGTTATGACACTCAAGTGAACATTTTTTTTTTAGAAGTTATGACACTTAAAAAGTTGAAAAAAGAAGTTATAGCACTCAAGTGAGCGTTGTACAAAAGTTATGGCACTTGTATTGTACTTATCATGAGCAATAACCATGCAAAAAATTATCATCCCTAAACTTTTATTCTATTTAACATGGCCCTTAAAATTTTGATAAATATTCAATCTAGTCCATAAACTATACGAAATATCTCATGTTATCCTCCCATTACTTTAAAGGGATTTGTTGACTTGGCTTCTAATCCAGTATGTTTAAATTTTCGATAAGAATAATTTACACCATCAAACAACATGGATAATCACTTTTATAGATTGAACAAATTAAATAAATTCGGAGGACTATTATAGTCTAATTTTTGTTGAATATTTTAAATAGATAATTCACGTGTAACTTTTTTTGGTCCACCGTTCAATCCTACCGAATTGAAAGCCAAATCAGCAAATGCTGTTAACTAAAAAGAATAGATGGACAGCATTGAATATTTTCGTGTTATGAAGACATTAGATTGAATATGTACCAAAAATTCAAGGGCCACATTGAACAAATTAAAAATTTAAGGGCGACGTTGCATGTTGAGTCAAAGGTCATGAACTATTTGTGTCATTTCCCTTGCAGAATTGAAAAGGTATCAGGAAAACTAAAAACAACAAAGGAAACTATAGCACGATACTTGCACTAGTAATTTACTTTTCTTCAATAGATTGAAGAATCTTTGACTTTTCCGGCACTGGTGATGCTCTAACATGAATCCTTTAGGATTTAATCCTGCCGGTCCGAATTGGTCTGAGTCGCTCTTAGATTAACACACACAAAAAATTTCGTTTCGCTACTTAAATCCTCGAATTTTTCATGTTGAGAAGGAGAGACCCCACATCTCTAGGGATAAATAATCCTTTTTAATTTACGAAAAGCAATGCTCTAGAAACATGACGTGTTGCTCAAAAAATAGTTGAGTCGCGATCTATTTCAAAATAATGTTATGAACGAGACATCTCTTGTTACTTTCGTACAAGGCTCATTTGAATGTAATAACTTTTCGATCGATCACTTAAATGATATAACTTTTACATAATATTTACTTAAGCTTTGTAATTTTTCAATCCATCATTTGAAAACACCATTATTTTTTGAAAACCATTCACCCAAGTGCGATGCTATGTGAGGCTTCTGGCATTTGTGCGACTTTTCAAAAGTCACGATACTTCAATGATCGATTGCAAAGTTACGACATTCAAGTATAGACTCTCTACAAAAATTATAGCACTCAAGTGTGTGTCATACTTATTGTGTTCGTTTTTGAAAATAATTTATCCACCCAAATCCGATCGAGATAGGAAGAAAGTCGATATTTGGATACTATGAAGAGGTAATCTTAAAACGACACGAAAGAAAGTGTGAAATGGACGACTTCTTAACGAAGTCCCCGTTGGAGTTTCAAAAATTTCTAGAAGATTAAGATTCTTATTTAACACATCGACGATTAAATAATCTTTTAGAAGATCAATATCTCTTTATCATGTATATACGTAGAAGAAGGTTCCGCGGCTGACAAATCCACAATGGCGTGCAGATTAGATTGACTTAGGATTGTGACGAAATATAATTTGAAATATCTTTTTCGTTCTTTTTCCTTTTAAAGACACAAACGATCATCTTTCGAATAATATTTTGACATGAATTTCTATCGATGAGGAAACTTTATGTGATTGATTAATTATTTCAAGTAATATAAACGAAAATATTTTTCAAATTATGTATATTTTGCAAAAAAAGGGGGGGTTGTAATGAAAAATAACATGTCGAACCGTTGGTCACTTGGCATAAGATTAACAAAAAATTGCGGGACTAAAATAAGAGTGAAGCGCGCAGGTGCTTCCTCTTTCTTAATGACTTTTCAGTTAGGTGAATTTTTCCTAAGATGCTTAAACTTCTTCTTCTTTTTTTAATGTCTGTCAGATTAATTAATTGTTTATTCTTTAATAGGTCATCAAGTAGGATCGCGATCTTGGAGCTCTAATTTGTGTAATTTTTTTTGGGGGGGTAATGACCATTAAACTCATAAAAAAAAATGGGAATTGTTGAACTAATCGAATAGCTATGCAGAGAGTTGTTAAGATGCACGTGTCCCTATATTTATGTTGATTTTTTCTTTGTCGAATCATTGAAATGTTATGTTATATGCCATAATTGGGATAAAAATTCGATAAAGAGTGAGAAAAGTTACCCGATGAACCTAGCACGCACCAGCAAGGTAATTGTCCTGAGGCGACAAATTTGAAAATTTGTCACATTTGATCGACCCTTAGGCAACAAAAATAGTTTTCTGTCGAAAAAAAAAAGAATATTTATCGCCTTGGAATGCTTTTCTTATAATACGAAAAATTAGTCTTTTAGGATGCTTTTTTACGACGCGAGAAATGAATGGATTGAATTTTTTTTTAAAAAAAAATGATAGTTTGTATTGCTTGAAATAATCAGTCAATGATTTTTTTTTATCGACAATAATTATGTCTAAACATTTTCGTGGATGATAAAAACATCATATAGTTGCGGATGATGAAAACATTCTTCCTATACTTATTTTTGTAAGCAATACGAGCGATCGTTTTTACGTAAATATTTTCCAAATCGTTCATTTTACATGAATGCATGGCATAATCTTCATATAGTTTGCATATAAGACAGCTCTTCTAATCAAAATTTACTGAATATCTAGAATTATTGCCTACAGGAAGAATTTGCATTATTTGGCCAAAGAAAAAAGAATCTGACATTACAGAGTCCCAAATGAAATTACAAAAAATCACTTCCAAGTTATTGAAATGAAGACACAGACTATGATGACCAAAGACACAGACTATGATGACCAACGGGAAAGAAACTCATTATAGTCATATCATTCTATTGAGTAATTTTCTATAAAAATGACCGTCGAGACATTAATTTTCTGTTCCAAATGAAAAATTAAGTTTCTATGGAGGCCCCGATCTTTGGTTTTACGGATCATTAACTGGGGTTAAACCTACAGTGCAAGATGCCGATCACTTATCTCAGGAAAAAAGGCAAAAAAGATAACATGCGAGAGTACTAGGAGGTTCATGGAGGAATTTGTCGGCTAATTTTTCCTTTTCTAGCATATGAATCTGTTTGATCGAGTTGCTCTTCGAGATAGCTAGGCCGCGCGGGCCACGGTTTCAGGGTCTACCCAGATTTTACATGTATTCTCCATAGGCTTGAACAAGAAAGCACCCGACATAATCCGAGTGAAAAGGATATTTCTTACCTCAACTCCCTCTTTGATCTGGAGTAGGTTCAAAATTCATTCACAGAGAGTGAGAACTGAATGTTAGCATGCACGTGCCGGAAGAACTCGGGGTTCTTATTGCCCTCACGAAAAAGTTTCACCATGGGAGACCACCACAAAGGTTTTCCAAGCAGGACTAATGATGAAAAGGTTCCGAGCAAAGCAACGGAAAAGTATTGTCCAAATGAGGTGTTTCCCACTTACCAGCATGTCTTTTAAGAGAAAAGAGGTCAGAGCAACAGACAAAGCTTTGGCTAAGAAATACAGAGAAAGCACTAAACTTTTCATTCCGTTCATGTTGGAGAGCAAATTGAAACATAGCAGACAAGCAATCAAGGCCATGTCCAAGATAGCGACCACGCTCTGCTTCGTGATCCTGCTGTTTTTGCCTTGTTGTTGGTCACAATCCAAGTCCCAAACTTACATCGTTCACATGGACGCTCGGTCCATGCCGAAAGTGTTCCCTGACCACCGCAGCTGGTACTTGTCCACTCTTTCCTCCATATCACAGGATGGAGCGATGTCAAATCCTCTCCACAAGCTCATCTACACTTACAGTAGCTCGGTCCACGGCTTCAGCGCGACTCTCTCCCTGCCGGAGCTTGAATCTCTCAAGAGATCCCCTCACTATGTGTCCTCTACCCGCGACCGCCCCCTCGAGCTCCACACCACGCGCACTGCCGGCTTCCTCGGGCTCAACTCTGTCTCCGGCGCTTGGCCTGCTTCTGTGTTTGGCCATGATGTGATAATTGGGTTCGTGGACACCGGGATCTGGCCAGAGAGCGCGAGCTTCCGTGATGATGGGATCCCCGCAATTCCGGCAAGGTGGAAAGGGTCGTGCGTCTCTGGGGGCGACTTCAACGCCTCCTTGTGCAACAAGAAAATAATTGGATCCCGGTTTTACCACCGGGGCTTACTAGCGAACAATCCCGAAGCAATTAAAGTTTCGATGGACTCAGCACGAGACACTGTCGGCCACGGGACACATACTTCTTCAACGGCTGCCGGCAACTGGGTAAGAGGCGCCTCTTATTTCGGTTACGCTCCTGGAACAGCTGTAGGAATGGCTCCGAAATGCCAAATCGCCATGTACAAAGCGGTTTGGAGACAAGGGGTCTATGCTTCAGACGTCATTGCTGCCTTAGATCAGGCCATAGAAGACGGAGTCGATATACTGTCTCTGTCCTTAGGCATAAACTCCGGGGACGCCAGTTCGCTCGGGCAAGATCCGATAGCAGTGGCGACTTTTGCTGCTATCAAAAGGGGGATTCTTGTGGTGGCATCAGCTGGGAATGATGGGCCGCTTCATTGGACATTAGTCAATGGCGCGCCGTGGCTATTCACCGTGGGCGCGAGCACCGTAGACAGAGAATTCCTTGGAACTTTAACATTGGGAAACGGTGTCCGGATCAACTTCTCAACCTTATACCCTGGGAAATATTTCTCTAGCGAACTTCCAATCACATTCATGGACGCTTGCGACAACGTCGAGAAATTGGAGAGATTTCGGGACAACATGATCGTGTGCGTCGCCAAACTTATTAGCATCGGTAAACAAATCGATAACGCTTTATCTGCTAGAGTGTCCGCAGCTGTTTTCATTTCCAGCGTCTACTTATCAACATTCTACACCAGAAGCTCGTTTCCAGCTGCATTCATTGATGTACAACCTGGGCAGGCCTTAATAGACTACATTACTAGGAGCAATGATCCCACAGGAACGCTCGAATTCCGAAAAACAGAGCTAGGAAAAAAGCCAGCGCCGCGTGTCGAAGGGTACAGCTCAAGGGGGCCGTACTCGAGCTGCCCCAACGTCCAAAAACCCGACGTCATCGCCCCGGGAACACTAGTATTGGCATCCTGGACTCCAAATACTCCTGTCGCCAAGGTTGGATCGGGCCGCCTTTTTTTTAGCGATTTCAATCTCATGACTGGCACGTCAATGGCTGCTCCACATGTGGCGGGTGTGGCGGCCCTAATAAAGGCAGCGCATCCAACATGGACGCCTGCAGCCGTGCGGTCCGCGCTCATGACCACGGCCTACGCCCTGGACAATACCGGGAGCCCCATAAGAGACCCTGCGAACTTCGACCTGCCGGCCAGCCCTCTCACCATGGGATCGGGCCACATCAACCCGAACAAGGCTCTCAACCCCGGGCTGGTCTACGACTTGCGGGCTGAAGACTACCTGAACCTCCTCTGCGCGATGAAGTACAGTCCGAAGAAGATCAAGATCATCGCGAAGTCCAGCCACAACTGCAGAGACGCCTCCAACATCACTCTATCCGGCTTTAACTACCCATCTTTCATTGCCCTTCTCGGCGACGGTGAAGCTGGTTCGGGAAATGTGGTGAGAGAGTTCAGGAGGGAGGTGACGAATGTCGGGGAAGACCAGTCCAGTTACAGCGCAAGAGTGGAGGGCATGGAGGGGTGGAAGGTGAGAGCGGAACCACCGAGGTTGGTGTTCACGCAGAGGAATGAGAAGCTGAGGTACAAGCTCATCGTCGAAGGGCCGAGGGTGTTGAGAGATGGGTTGGTCCATGGTTCTTTGAGTTGGGTGGATGACGAGGGCAAGCACATTGTGCGGAGTTCCATTGTGGCCACAAACCTAGCTCAGGAATCCGCTTGAAGGGCACGACTGTGACTATGCAAGTGTGTATGTTCTATTCTCTATTATGGTAATGGATGACTTTGTGCCATTCTATTGATATTTGCTTTGATATCTGTGTATTTGCCAACCCCTTTAGGTTATCTTTGATCGTCCGGATTTAATTTGAGATGGGATAGGATGAGTTGAGATTACAAATTCTCCTACTATTATCCGGTTGGTAGAAAATCTCATTGAAATTTTCTCAAGGTACCGTATCTTGTCCGGCTACTTCGGCCTGCACCCATGGTGGCCCGAGTCTGCCGTCCTATCCATCGCCCCTTCTTGATCGGCTTTCCTCGTAAGTTGCCGTTGTCTATGCATCCCCCATGCGAGGGTGGCGACCCCCTGTCGACATCACGAAGATGGAGAGATAGAGCGCTCAACGGGATCGATCTGGGTTGCCAATTGGTTGAACAAACTCGAGACTATTGCTTCGCCGATTCAAGTCTCCATAGTGATGAGCACCCAGGTTTTTTTTGTAACTGCTAGTTCGCCGAGTAAAATGTTGCATCGAAGGACTGTCAACCCAGAGTCATTTTCTTCCCACTTAGATGCAGGAAGAAGAAGTGAAGCACAAACAAGCACAGAGCAACAACAGCAAGGGCAATGAAGCCCGGACCAAATCGACTTCAGATTACCTTTTTCCCGCTCATTCGTTAGAACCCAATTGGGGGCAATCCGAGGAGACAGCGATCGCGCAACAGTCGGAAGTGAAGACGATCTGATGTCGTGGCGGTGGCGCTTACGTGGTAGTCGGCGCAGCAATATTTTCTTTAAATTTATTTTTAGAGTTTTTTTTTCCCAATCTGGGTTTAGACCCAACCAAATACATCTTTATAAAGATCCCACTGTTAGTCCCCCTCTTGGAGATGATGGGGGGAAATACCAATTCATAGTCTCATATGACTGGTGGAGCTCTGGGTGATGGAGGAGGTGGTGGTTGGCAAGATTCAGCAAGGGAGCCCCTGTATTAGTTTTCTTTTGGGGCATTTTATTTGGGTTTATTTGATCCGGAGAAAAATTGTCCAAAAAAAAAGTAGTAAAATTTATTGCAATTTTACGAATTCAGACGTAAACCTTTTTAAATGTACAAATCGAGTCCTAAATCTTTTTTCATTTTTTCAATTGAGTTTATTCGGCTAATTTTATTCAGAAATCGCTGACATAAATATTTTTTATATATTTTTTAATATTTTTGAATCATAAAACAAAAATTTGTCAGATCAATTCTAAATCTTTATATATATATATATATATATATAAATTGAATTTATTATTATCTTTCCTTTTATTTTATTTTCTTTTAATTCTTTTTTAACGGCCAGCATGTAAGATTTATTTTAACAGCGCGTGGGTCTTTCCCTAGTATCCGACATGAGGTATAAGACATCAAGAGAGTCATTATATGACATTGTGAACAAAAAAAAAACATCTTTCCTCTTTTTTTCCGACCAAAAAACATGTTTCCTCTTTTTCGACCAAAAAAAAAAGACATCTTTCCTCTTTGAGCAACCAAAAAAGAAAAAAACAAAAACCATCAACACCCGTCAAGGGAAATGCATGCATTGATTAAAGATATGGGAGAAAAATTCCTTCAAATAACCATGGAATGATTCTGTGATGAAGGAGCCGTATCAGGATCTGGGCAAGGGTGCCTTAAACCATCTGGGCCGTCCATTTTTGAATAGACGGCCCAAATCTTGTAAATAATGGGTGGATTTCTAAGGATTTTTTAAAGAAAAGATCTGAGCCGTCCATTTTTAAGGCGGACGGCTCAGATCTTCTCTGATTTAAGTCACCCTTGCCTTTAAGGCAGAGGATCCGTTCATGCCATATCATTGGCTAACAATGCGATTTTTATCCTAGCTTCTTTAAGTGAGTTGAATGAAATCGCATTAGGGACGACTACAAAAAGAGAAAAAAAAAATTGTCCTCCCTTTCCGAGTTTCGTTTTATTTTTTTCATTATACAAAGAGAAAGAAAAATTAGTCGATGTTGCTATCGACATGTAATGCAAAATAATTTTCTTTATTGAGTAATAACTTAATCCTTCAATAAAATACTCTTTGTAAAAATATCATATAAAGTTTCCTTCGACAAAAACAAAAAACTAAAAAAAAAAAAAATCATACCACATGATTTGGTTGAATTATCAAGTTAAGTGCTGATCGGGACAAAATTAACTCGAGTGGCTAAATGGGTTCGTTTCAAAAAGCACGAGGTACCAAATTAAGCAAACCAAAGATCAAATTAATAACATGAGCTCATCCTTTGACGTTCATCCTAGCCTTTACCTCTTGGAAAATACATCTTTTGCAAGTCAGAGTAACATGAAAAGCATCTGGCAAAACTCAAATCTTTTCCACAAATCATTCATGATCGCATGAGAAAGAGAAACCATACAAAAAAAAAAAAAAAAAAAAACCCCATTAGAGATTCCAATTGGGGAAGAGTGCATGCTTTATTGGGACACCCACTAAATTATTTATTATTTTATTTTTGTCCCAAACTTTAGTGGAATTTACTTAAAATATAGGAGCAATGAATGCTTTTTTTTACGCTGGAATCGCAGAAAGACATGATGCTCTACTGGAATTGGTTGTGAATTCAGGAACCCAACACCGCCACAAGTCAAGTCGTGCTTGATTTCATTTCTCCCAATATTTACCTTAAAGAACCGAAAAAGGTCATTCGTGTCTCCGACTTGCCTCCTCCACCAGCACTTTGGCCCGGCAATCGTGCCCATTTTGCTCAATCACCATGCCATTTTGTGACCAACAAAACAAAACAAAACAAAAAATCACAAAAAAAAAGTCACGATGAAAGATCAAATTGGTTGAATCGGCAAGACATGGGAATTATTTAGTTAACGTGTTGGGTACGTCACAAATATCGCAACTTTTGTAAGGCGCTCGTTTTATCGGCATAAATTTCAAAAACCACTCATCACAAGTTCCATGAATTTTAATGCCGCCTAGAGTTTTTTTAGCATTGGAATAATCGGTTGAAAAGTTCTTGCATCAATATGAATGATTCAAAAGTTATGGCGTCGCTTTGAAAAAGCATTCACCATAAGTGTTATAGATTATTTTAGGGTTAATACCATCCAAAACCCCAAATTAGTACACTTGTGACAATTTTACCTCATTTTTTTTTATCTTGAAAAACTCCAACTAGTACATCTGTGACAAATTTACCCCAAATTGGTACAGCCGTGACAAATTTACCATCCGTTAGTTTTCGTTAAATTTTACCGTCAAATTACTAAGTTGGATGACACGTGACTGTTATCGAGTGTACACGTTACCCTATGTTTGCAATAGGTGTATCAATTTGAAATTTTTCATGATATTAATTCAATTTAACAGAAATTATATATATACCAGTTTGGGATTTTTTATGGTAAAAAAAAAGTAGTTTGGAGTAAATTTGTCACAGTTATACCAGTTTAGGATTTTTGGTGGTCAAAAAAATAATTTAGGGTGAATTTGTCACAAGTTTACCAGTTTTTTGGGTAAATTTATCACAAGCGTACCAGTTTGGGGTTTTTCGCAGTATTAACCATAAATTTTAAATGCCGCATCGAATTTCTCGACACTAAAGTGATTGGTTCAACCTTTTTACTCTGCTCGGTTATAGTGTTTGGGACGCCAAACATACGCATGCATTGCTGAAAGGCAAAACCGTCACATCGGATGGAGTTCTCGGTATGTGCTCGTTATCAGCCGCCCATTTTGGTGTGAAGAAGCCATACGTGTATTCTTTGAGTATGTGACTTATGACCTTGTTGTGATGATTTCTCTTGTTATATAAAGCTTGTTTTGTGTTAAAGTTGTCTGGGATTTATTTTGGTTTAAACTTTTGTCCTTTAAACTGAGATGTTTCTCTCTTGTATTTCTATTGAGGAACCCAAAAAAATGTATGGCCAATTTTTAAAAGTTATGCACTCATATGATCAATTAAAAAATTAGTACGCCAAAATGACTATCGTGTGAAGGCTGTGGCACTTGTGGTGTCCTTATCTCAATAAAGTTGTATTTGAGTAACTTAATTTTCATGTATAAACGAACTTGATTTAAACATGAGATTCCTTAGAGATTTCAATTAAAGCTCCATCCTTTTCGTGGGAAAATTTCAAATAGTTGGCTAAAGTGGAGCCGTTTTCTCAAAAGACCGTTGAAAGTGGACTTGGCTTCAAATAAGGACATAGAGTGAATAAGTTAGTCTCTCAAAAAAGGATTACGAGCTCGCCGACCGTCCAGTTCATTCTGGCAACTAGAGCAGGGGCAATTCCGTCCACAATTCGCAACGGGGTTAAAGAAAGGGGTAAAAATCCTAAACCCAAACAAGCCTCCGATTGAAACCCGACATAAGGGTTCTTAAAGAGTTCTTCCGCTCTCGGTGTGCCGCCGCCGGCGACTCTCCGCGATCCTCGGTTTGGGCCTCATTAGTTTAATAACAAAGCAAGAGCTACGAAGGATATTCTTGTAGCAATTTCCAAATAGAGAAGGAATGGAAAAGAAGGGAAACCCTTTAAAGGCAACTTGCTCGAGTCCGAGATCGATCCTGGACCCTGAATCCAAAGCATGTGTGATGGGATTGGAATCAAAGAGGCATCAATTAAAATTCACGAATCCCGCGCGCCTAATACCGCCAAAACCCAAACCCCCCCAACTTGCACTTCTCACCATTCTAGGCGCCAAAAACGGAAATTACCATAGTCCCCACTGCTTTTGAAAGACGCTCAACCGAGTATCAAATTAAAAAGACAAACAAAGCATCAAATTAGCAAAATTTGATTTTCATAAAAATGGTAACTGCTTCACTGTCTGTAACCCATCAACTGTCTCCGAGCAAAAACAACACGCTCCAGCCAATCAAACTGAAAACGAAGTTGCAGAGCCAGAGCATTTCCGCCCCCGACTTTGCGCAAGCGCAACTAATTTGCAGCAGCAAAAAGATATGATCTTTCTTTTCCATTGCTTCGCTGAAATTATCTGTCTGTACATCTCTCGTCCGCACTAACCGAATCTACATTCACTGTCGCAAGAATACCCCCAACCAAAAAAAGAAAGAAAAAGAACAAAAGAATCGAATCCATTGAATCAGAACCCTGGATTGAACCCAAAAAAAAATCCCCCAAGATTCTGCTCTGTTTGCTCTGCTCCTAGTGAAGAAGCTTGACTCTGCTTTCGCAACTGGAACGATTCCGATCATCTCACGGTCACCCATCCCTCGGAGTGTTCCCAATTAGGCCTCTCGTGCCTCGCCAACTCGCCAATCCGATCGATCACTGATGAAGAATCTTCTGCCGAGATCTCCAACGCAGCCAACTCTCTCGTGAACGACGGATCAGAATCCATCTCCGAGGACGGCGAGAGGGAGCTCGATTGCCAACTCGTTCTCGAACATTGCTTCGATACCCAGTGTTGGAAATCGAAGTGGCACCTCGGAGAGGAATCCGTGAATTCGACTCCCCAGTCTCTTACAAACTCCTCGTCGTTGAGGCCGCCTTCGAGGGCAAGGAAGGGGTGCTTCAAGAGCAAACGGGCGGTCCACCTCTTCTTCGGATTCTTTGCGAAGCACTTCATCAAGAAGTCCTTCCCCTGCTCCGACAATCCCTCCGGAATCTCCGGGATTTCGCGTGTGGCCCCGATTGTGATCATAAGAGCGTACGCGTTCGACTTGGCCTGCGACCCCCATGCCGGCCTCCCCGTCGCCATCTCCACCACCGCGCACCCGAGGGCCCAGATGTCAGAGGGCGGCTCGTACTCGTTGCCGTTCACCGACTCCGGCGCCATGTACATCGGAGTCCCCCGCCACTCGAACCAGTCCTGTTTCCCGCCCTTGGCCAACCGCTCGCCTGCTCTCTTCGCGAGGCCGAAATCGGCGATCTTGACTTCTTCGCCGCCGCCGTTGGGGAATACGAGGATGTTCTGAAGCTTGACGTCGCAGTGGACGAACCCTTTCGAGTGGACGAACTCCAGGCCCTCCAGGATCGACCTCGTGTGGCGTCTGATCTCCGGCTCCGAGAGAGGCTTCCTTCTGGACTTGAGGCTGTCGGCGAGGCTGCCGCCGGCAGCGTACTCGAGGAGGACGTTGTAGAGCTCCTCGCCGCCGCGCTCGGCGGTGAGCGAGTCGCCAAAGCAGCGGACGATCCGCGGGCACTCGCCGAGTTCGCTCAGGACCCGCCTCTCGTGCCTGAGGGAGGAAGACAGGGCCGCGTCGCAGGACTTGACGGCCATCAACGGAGGGTGGTCGGAGGGGCAGGTTTTGGCGGGGGTGGCGAGGTGGACGGTGGAGAAGCCGCCGTGGCCAATCTCTTTGCTTCGGACCCAATCCATGGTTTCGCAAATCTTGAGGTTTTCAGGGTTTTGAGAGAAGCTTTTAGAGAGAGAGAGAGCGCTCTTTTGCTCTCTGTGTGTGCGCGGGTTTTGGCTTTCGGTTGGTGAGGAAGAAGGAAACAGGGGAAGACACTGCCGCTGGTACGCCTTTTATGCTGACGAAGAAAGGAAGGAAATCTCTTGTTTTATTTTATTATATTTCATTTATAAATTTTGCCTCTTTTTTTCAATCGAAAAAAAAAAGCTTTCACATATAATAGCTTTAATAATTTTTTTTGGGAATATTTAAAATAATGACTTAAAATGTCATTATTTTCTTAGATAAGAGTCTTAAGCGCATTTATTTTCTTAAATAAAAGTTTGAAGTACAACTCATTTCAAGTAAGGGCTTGAAATGGCCACAAGAGCTTAAAAGAAGGGTCTCACATTACCGAATGGTCGAGAACATTTTCGTTATTTAGTTTTTTTTTTCTTTTTTCTTTTTTAAATTGAAAAAATATATATTAAAAAAACACAAAAAAAAAACAAGGCCCTTAGCTTGTGGCAATTGCCCCATCATTGGCCACTTCGCCAGAACCAAGAGAGGGTTGTGATCCTCTCCCAAGTCTAAGCATAACACTTCTCGTCGGGCGTAGGATAGACTCTGGCCTAAGCTTAAAGAGGGGAAATATGTAATTGGAAAATGAATAGGGACCTGAAAATATTTTAACTCAAGACCTCATACTCTGATAATACGTGAGATTCTGCGAGAGGATTGCCAATTGTTTTAAAAGCCTAGACTGTTAGATGAAAGTGTCGCTTAACATCATGTCATTAATATGTAAATGACAATACTAAATGGGCGCACTAGATGGATTATTTAAGTCGCGATAAAACCTCATCTGATACTTAAATAGATTAACTGAGGGATGTGCCTGGGAAGTTTTGTATGTAAAGCATCTCATTGAAGATTTCAGTTTCGAGTGAGCCCAGCCCACTAAGATCGGGTAATTACTACGCAACAGATCTATGATATGCACCGTGTCAAAGTCAGTAACAAATCAAGAACATTCGATTGCGTGTGTGTGTGATCAGATCCATTCGTCACGTCCTCTATCAAATGAGTTCATATTGAATATTGAACGGAGTGGATAGAAATAGAAACTATCTTCCTTGCACGAAACATCGAACCAGAAATTACCGAGGCAAGGAACACGATTTGCCCAAACTGGGTATTGATTGAAGTGAGCTTAAGACACAACGCATTTGTTCCTCAAGTTTGGCAATTCTCCCGGCACGTGACCCAAGAGCGGCACGAGCGCCTTGTATTCAGTGACTTCGACTCACCCACCCATCTTGAAGTTGGCTCTTACCTATTACGCACTTCCCTCATCACTCTCAGTCTCAGCACCATCACATAAAATAAGTGAAATTATTAAATAAACAAGAAAAAAAAATAAAACAAAAAAAAAGATAAATATCCCATCTTCTTTTATGCAACCTTTGTCGCATAATAATAACAACATGAATACGGGCATATAAATAATTTTGTTTGTTTCTTCTCCTACAACTTGATATTGTACCAGTGATTTAAGAAGGTTTGGAGGGCCCCACTTAGGGTTAGATGAAGAACAAGGAGGAGGAGTAAAGCTGCTGGCTATGGCAGACTTACGCTGCGTATGGTAACGTTTCTATTTCTAGGAGCATTTTTTGAACAAAAACGTTTTTTTGTGTTTCTGTTCCCGGCTACGATTTTTGTTGCAAAAACGCGTTTGGTAAGTTAAAAAAATACTTTTTTTGCGCCGCCGGGGACGGCGATTGGCGGAGGCTGGCTAGCGGGGGCCGGCGGGGGGTGGCGGCCGGCACGCTGCGGTGGCGGCGGCTACCGGGTGTGGTGGCCGCGTCGACGGCGATAGATAGTGGTTTTAAAAGTGTTCCAAAAAGTGTTCCAAAACCGAGAAGCAAATTTTTTTTTGTTTCTTCAAAAGTATTCCATGGCATAAAAGTGTTCCGTAGAACACTTTTGAAACATTTTTGCACCATACGCGTTTCTGTTCCAAAAGTGTTCCCGGAACACTTTTGGAACAGAAACACTTTCCCTGGCTACGATCCATACAGGCCCTTACCGTTACCGGTCTAATTGATTAGGGTCCAATACCCAAAAAAAACCTTTAACTTTAGCATTTATGACAATTGGGAAAATTACCAAAAAAGTCCTAAGCCTAATGCTATTGTACCGATTCAGTCCTAAACTTTTTTTTTTTCTGATTCAGTCCTAAACCTTTTACAATTGTGCCATTTTAGTCCATCCGGCAAATTTTAGCCGGCCGGCGCTGACGTGGACGCCGGCTAGCAGGTGAACTAATATTTTAATATTTTCTTTTTATTTTTTCATATTTTTTAGGTTTTTTCTTTTTTCTTTTTTCTTTTTTCTTTTCCTTTTCCTTTCCCCTCCCCTCTCCTTCCCTCCTCTGTCCTACCCCACGTCCACAGTGACACCATCCCCCTCAACGCCTCCTTGCAGTCCGACATCGACGAGATCGAGAACCTCATCAACGCCAGCGTCCCATCTGGACAGGCCACCGTCTGCCCCACCAGCACCCAGATCCCGTCTTCTCCTCCCCCTTCCTCCCCTCTAGCATCCCTCCCGAGCCACCACAGAAGCTCTTCAACCAAAAGTTCGTGCCGGCTGCGACCCCAGCCTTGGCCCCGCCGTTGCTCTCGGCCGGCGAGAGCGGCGTCCTGCGGCATGGCGTCGAGGCCACCGGGTTCGGGCTGTCACCAAACACGCTCACGGAGCCGATCTGGAACACTATGAAGCGGGACATGTCAAGGTTCGTGAGCAATTTGAAGCTAGTGGTGTTCCCAAACATGTACCACAGAGACCTGAGCAAATCTGGGTTGCGACGGGCGAGGCTCGACCTCGCCGTTGCCGCCATGCCCTAGCCTGGCGAGGTCGCGCCCAGCCATGGCCAGGCGAGGCCCAATCTTGCCGTCGATGCCTCATCCGGCGACGGCGAGGTCTCCCCCGCCATGGCCGGGCGAGGCTCGGCCTCTCCGGCAGCGCTCTGGTCGGTCGCCAGAAAAAACGGCCAGACATGGTGTGGGGCAGGGGAGGGGAGGGGAAGGGAAGGGAAAGAAAAAAAAATAGGAAAAAAAAGAAAAAAATATGAAAAAATATTAAGAAAATATTAAGAAAATATTAAAATATTAATTTGCCGGCCGGCCGGCGTCCACTTCAGCGCCAGCCGGCCAAAATTTGCCAGATGGACTAAAATGACACAATTGTAAAAAGGTTTAGGACTGAATCGGCATAATTACAATAGGTTTAAGACTTTTTTGGTAATTTTCCCTATGGCATTTATATCTAAAACTTTTTTTTGTCTAGTAAAAAACCTCAAACTTTTGCTTTTGTCCCAATTCTACCCAAAATTTTTGCTTTTGTCCCAATTCTACCCAAAACTTTTACTTTTGTCCTAATTTTACCGACCTAGTACTAAAAAAATCCTTAACTTTTACTTTTGTCCCAATTTTGGCGGCAATAGGCGGCCACTAGTTTTTATTCTTTTATTAGATTTTTCTTTTTCAGATTTCTTTCATTAACTTATAAAAATAGAAAACAAAAATAACAAAGGCTTTTAAGGCCCCTGGCCCATGTGCAATTTGTGGGGTTGCTCTCATGGGTCCAATATGAGTCAAAAATGGGTTTAAATGTGTGACTCATTTATGACCCATTTGATTCAACTTAAATATTTATCATACCAATTTTTATTGAGCCCTTAAAATCTTAGAACCTATAAATAACCAATTTAAATGAAAATATGAGTAAAAAATGAGTCATTGACCCGTATTGACGGCTCTGGTATTGGCCCGCCTGCGGATCGCTGTTGTGACATGCAGATAGTTTGGAGCACGTGATGAAGCTGGCTCTCTTGTAATAGCGAAACCTTTTTTTTTCTTTTTTGTGATTTATTCAAAGGGGGAAAATTAGATTGGAAGCGAGTTTTCTACTCTACTATTGACAGCTAAAAGAGGATGCAGGATGCAGATCTTGTGACGAGGTAATCGAAATTCTATTCATCAGTTGATTCTCAAATGACAGGAAGATGGCTGCGGGTAGATTATTTGTTGGATCCGTGAAATACCTACTGAATCGTATGAACTCGATAATACACTGGACAACATTGCGTATATACCATATTTTTCATGTATGGTGAGAAATTAGAAAATTGACGAATTGTTCGGCGCATGTGCATGATTGGACTCAAACGGTAATACGAAGCAAAGCATACCGAATCGAGATAATTAAGTAGTTTCCAACGACGTTGCAAAACTGACCGTGACCGGTGAACCGGTCCTGGTTCTTGATTTTGAAACCCTCGAACCGGTTCTTATATCTTATCGAAGAAGGGATTTTACGAATGAATGCTCTAAGAACACTTGCTAAGCAACCAATTAAGGAGACTTCGCAATTTTCAATGCACTGATTGTTCTCTTGTAATGCACAATCTCTATGAGTTCCTTGGGGATTGAATTATTCCAAATAAAGTGCACTTCAAAAGTCATCTTCGTACAGCTGATAGGAGAGGATTAGAAGATGGCCCCTTAAGTATGAGGTTAATTAATTCGTGCCAGTTGACTAGCAAGAAATCACTTAACTTACAGAAATAATATATATATATCTATGACCTTTTCTTGCTTGGAGAAATGACAGGAGCGGCTAGCACCGACGGCTCTCCCCTAGGCATTATATAGGACGCTGGTGATCAAAACTTTTGGGTTGCGCATGACTACGTACTTCTGCTCATTTTAAGCGAGCCTGTGATTGTCGCACCACTGAACGCGAGTCGGAGTGATCCCTGTGCTCGGTACACAAATCAGACCTACGCCAGTCCAACCGGAGACGGACTTTAAACCGGCCATTTGAGTTTCGATCTGGTTCCAAGCATATAACGTGTTCGACTTCCGGTTCCGATCTTTCGAAACCGGAACCTAAGGGTGGGTTCCAAGAGTTCTGGACTTCTCTCCCTTTGCGTTTTTGGCAGAACAAAAATGGGACTTCTCTTCCTTGAGCTGACCATCGTTCTAAGCATCAGGTTCCCTTCTGTTCACACACGGCGGCACGAGACGTGGGTTGCTATTTTACCCTTTTCATTTTCCCTTTGCATGGACCACGACCCAACCCAATTTCATTCGGGTCGACTCTTAAATTTTGCTATATCTGTCATTGCTGACCTCATTTCGGTCTCAATTCCTGTTGAGCAAGGACGCTTCTGATTTCCGCACACCGGGCCCTTTTTTTTTACCCCCCCGCAGCATTTCTTCTGAATAGATCGCTATAGCCACTGGAAATTTAGTCGCTGGCAAACATTGCTCCAAACAGAAGTTTACCTAATTCGAGTTTGGTAGGTCGAAGAAGCGTTGATTTAGTTTGGCATGTGAAAGTTAGAACCGAGGTGTCCGTCGTCGCACTTCATTTTCCCAAATCAGTCCGAGGATTAGCAAATAAGATTAAAAAAGGGCCATGGGAATAGGATAGGTTGGATGGATGGACTACGAGAATATAACAAAAAAGCAAATGGATCTAAAACGTGTGTGGTTTGAAGGGTTCATGGCTAATGGCAACTTACGTTACATCTTACTCCAATTCTTGTTATGTGTCCTATCTCGTAATGGACAGGTGCACTATTCAGCTGCCCTCGTGCCGAAATGATGGGAATACTTAGTGACTATTGAGTTTGATGGAACTTGCTCTCACCTTTTAGGACGTGAACAGATGGCGAATGCTGACAAAAAAAAAAAAAAAAAAAAACAGATGGCAAACGTACGTTCCTCGACCAAATGAGATAAGAGAGAGAGAGAGAGAGAGAGAGAGAGAGAGAGAGAGATACTCAAACCAATTCCTAGGAATTGACTCACGTTTTTTTAAAACGTCAATCTTGAACCCCGTCAATGAATATGTCACATTCGATGAAAAAACAATGAATATGTCATGTAAAAACACGATTTGTCCCCCTTTTTTTTTCAGAAAAATAAGACCATATTCGGAGCATATCTCGTGGAAAATGTCGAAGACACCAAACTCTAAACGACTGGAACAACTAACACGCGCGACTGCCTCTCGAACACAAACAAAAACACTTTCAAAGAGGGCGACAAAGCAGGTTCAACCACAAGAGGGAAAACACGTGACGAACCTATTGACTGATTTCTTTTCTTATTTCTCAATTTGATTATAGTCTTAGGTATGTACACGTGATCTTTGGATTGATGGCATGGTCAAAGGAGGAGGGGTCTAGTGCATTCACACACATAATCAAATTATACGTTTGTCTGTTCTACCTTTTGACCAAGTATTTTTAAGTGGGGTGGAAAAAAAAAAAACGTCTCACGAATTATTATCAATGGTTTGGAAATATGGCATACCGATATAATATCATAAATATCAAAAGTTCATCGGTTCTGCTCTATTTGATTTGAAGAATTCGATAAAATTAATGCCAAACTAGGTTCCGTATTTTCGATATGAAGGACGGATGACGTAAAAAAAAAACGCATTCCAACTTTTAATTTTGTTTGCACACGATATAAACTTGAATCGCCCCTATTTTCAATTTATTGCCCATGTGAATATATATAATCACGTGGTATATTAATAATTTCCTCACATGTTCAGGGCTCCTAGTCTTAGGAAAAGTCGAAACAAGCATTCATGTGGGTCAAGTAGATCACCCAACTCGAGCGAAAAAAGCATATGGCTTTACAGCCCCATACATTAAACCTAATCAAGGATCTTAATCCGTTTAATCGCTACTCTGCTAATCATTACCCAAGATAAGCTTAAACATATTTAGCAAGAAGGTCGGATCGTTATTTTTGTGGAATTAGCCCAACATACATTGATTATTATTATTATTATTATTTGCGCATTTAAAACTTGTGCATGCTCGAGCGGTCCTTAACGTTTTTCTTGAATTTTGTTCATGATTTAGCTAAAGATATTAATAATTAAGCTATCAAAAGCGACAACTTCTCTCGTGATGTGCACAATCTGCTATATCGGATTCACCGATCAAATACCACTCCTCCACGAAATTTAACGTTCGACAATTGAGATTTAACGTGGAATCATAAGAATAACAATTACAATAAAATAAAATAAACAAATACCTCCTCCTTTCCTCGCCAGTATTTAAAAAAAGAAAAGAAAAGAAAAAAGCGTATGCACGCAGACGGGAGAATTATAAAAAAAGGTCATAAATTGATAAAATTTAAAAATATTTAAGACTCAATTGACTGATCAATTAAAGGGTTAATGACTAAAATGACACGTGTTATATGTTTTAGACTTCTTTTTTATAATTTCCTCCACACAAGTAAAAGAGACAGAAAGAGCCCATCAAGTTCAACACCACCCCCCTCCCTGAAAACCCTCAAGAATCACGAAAACCATGGATTGGGTCCGTGGCAACGAGATTGGCGACGGCAGCTTTGCCACCGTCCACCTCGCTACGCCATTCGCAAAATCATGCCCCTCCGGCACACCCCACCGGTTGATGGTGGTCAAGTCCTGAGCGAACTCAGCGGCTGTCCAGAGATCGTCAGCAGTGCTAATGTAACCTTCACCAATGTAACCCTCGAGCTTGCGAATAATGCAATCAAAACCCTTCAACTCGAGCTTTTCCCAATCAGGTGCCTTTGCAGCTGATTCCGACAAATTGAACCTGGCATGTTTGGAAGTGTCCATCGAAAATACGATCCGAAACACAAACGATGCCAGATGCCACCTCTTGAACCATCGATTTGTGATGACACAAAACGAACAAGCAAATTTTCATGTGGCGAATAAAAGCGAGCGCAATTTTTGGGTCAAATATGTAAATAAAAAAAAAGGGGGGGACAAAAAAAGGGAGACGTGGGGGGGAGTCAACGAACAGAGAATCTAATTGCCCCAAGGAGCGGTGCAAAAAAGAATCGCAACTTGGCGACGTCGCCGTCAAAGCGAGGTGGCTCCGCCGTCCCGCTCGAGCCTCGAGCAGCCCCAATTTTTTTCGCTGCACCGAAAGGCCAAAGCGAGCAGAATCAACGGCGCTGCATCATCGTCCCCGTCATCATCAATCAAACCACTGGCACAAAAAAGATCTGAAGAAGAAGGGCGCGCGCAAAAGACCCTCGCGAGCTGCGGGACCCACACAAAAAAAAAATAAACACGATAACGACCCACGCCCACTTGGTGGTAACTGCAAGTGGGTCCCCCACGCCGAAACTTCGCAACCCATACCACGACCACGGGCAAAAGATTCACGCCGATCCGGACTGCACGTGCTCCGCAAGATCGCGCAGCGACAATAACACCTCCGGCGGGTGTGGGCCACCACTTCGAAACGGGGGAAATCTGATTTCG
Organism: Rhodomyrtus psidioides; assembly: GCA_021437785.1. Classification (NCBI taxonomy): domain Eukaryota; kingdom Viridiplantae; phylum Streptophyta; class Magnoliopsida; order Myrtales; family Myrtaceae; genus Rhodomyrtus; species Rhodomyrtus psidioides. Next base: position 2,589,311 of record JAILYB010000109.1, on the reverse strand, counting down.
CACGTTCGCCTCGGGTGTTTTTTTTTTTTTTTTTTTTTGGAGGGGGAGGGGTGCTGGCTTCAGTCCGGGGGTGCCGGTGGCAATCCACATCGACGGCTGCACCCTGCACCTTCGGTGGTCTTTCCTCTTTCCTTTTGCCTTTGGGAATTGACCGGTTCGTTCAGCCTTATTTATTACAACTCATGTTCGAGTCCATCGCATGAGTTGGATACGAAACCCACCCCCCGAGCGCCTTGTTATTTTAAAGTACTGATCGTAAAACATCATCTAGAAGATTGACACGTCCAAATTCGTAATGAGTCCTTTACGAAGGTTGCTAATGTGTGCTCTCGTGGCAGTTTTAAGGAAACACAACAATTTTGACCGTAGCCAAACCCAACCCAATCGACGTTTCTCAAGATCTTGGAATCTGAAAAAAAACTCAAGTCAAATGGGCTTCTGTTCTACGTGCGCTGACCGAATCCCCAAATTTGGACCGGTCGCTTGATTAGATTTTTTTTTTTTCAATTTACAACAGAGATGATAGATATGTCAAAAGTAGAGGTGGCAAAATGGGTCTAGAACCCACATTTGGCCCATATTTGATGGTGGTGGGTCAAAAATGGGTTAGCTTAAGTACTTAAATGGGTCATAAATGGGTTGCTTAAAAACTTTATGGGTCATAAATGGGTTTCAAATGGGCCATAAATGGGTTAGCTAAGAAAACTATCTTAAGGCAATCATAAATAAGTTTTGTGAATATTTTTTTAAAAATCTAATTTTTTAATATTTTAATAATTTGTTTTTTATATAATATTTTTTCTTTTCTATTTTCTTTTTTCTCCTGCCTTGGCCGTCGCTCTACTTTGGCCGCCAATGGTCACCGCTGCCCACCTCCGGTCACCATCACCAACCACCACCCTCCGCCGCCACAGTGCGTGTACGAGTCAATTAGTATTGAAGTCTTTTAACTTAACTCGGCAAGATAAACCAGAATCGAGTACGAGTCAGCGTCGAAACCTGCCGGAGCACCTCCCTTCCCGAGCTCCGATTACGCCCCCTACGCCTTCAGAAGCGGCAGCCCGTGCAGGGAGAGCTACAGCTTCGGCGACGGAGGTGGCGAGCAGCAGTTTGAGGGGACGACGATGGCAGGAAGCAGGCAACGGTCAACAGTGGCGAGCAGATGTCGCAGGTGGCCGATTATAATAAAAAATTATTTTATAAAGAAAAAATTTAAATTTTTTCAGAAAAATTCAATTGCATGTTTTAGCAATATAATTTTTCTTAATAAATTATAAAAAATAAATATTTCATAATTTAGCTAAATATATAAGTATTTAAGTAATACGGGTCGGGTCGGGTATGGGTTGGGTATGGGTTGGGTCGGGTATGGGTCACTAAATTTGCATTGGATGAATATGGGTCAAAACGGGTTAAATGGGTCAATATGGGTCGGACCATATTCGACCCGACCCATACCCGACCCAACCCACCCATTTGACGCCTCTAGTCAAAAGGGATACTTTTCCTCTGCCCCGCGAGAATTCGAAAACATCCAGATCAAGATCGTGGTTCAGGTTTTATATCCGGTACGCCTCTTTTTTAACTTGCCGTAGCTCATCCATCACCGTCAAAAAACAACTTACGCATTCGAAGAACGGAAGCAAATCAACTTTTGAAATGTATGGGGGTGGGGGAGATGAATGTTTGGACTGATAAGGACCTCGACGACGGTCGTGTTCCGGCTTTGTTTGGTGTTGCGTTCTTTTGAAATATATGCTCCTATCACACAATTCACAGGTACGTCGAGATCGCATCCGTGTGGATTGATTAGGAGTGTCATTTTATGTTTAATGTCCTACTTATATTTGTATTTGTTTGAGGCGTACGTATCACGTGGATTTTGAATTTGCAAAATCTACTTCATCCAATACGAGAACATATTTCTTGTCCCCGCTAAATTCACGTCAATCGCCTAAACTAGAATTCTTAAGTACGACATTTATTGACTATGAATTCCTACATAATATAAATTAACGTAGGAATTTTCGGGGTGTCGCATATTGCGTCAGCGATTTCCGGCCAAAATCAATCGGAATGACTGCGTTGAAAAAATCGTCGAAAGGTATAAGATTAAATTGGCCAAAATTGAAAAAAAAAAACTGAACAGAACTGACTGCCGTATATTTATGTTTAGGTGTTTCACGACAATTTCGCCCTAATATATGACTCATTACTATGGATTTCAAAATGCTGGAGTACACTAAAAATGGAGAGATTTCCTTTTGAGGACGTGAATAATGCGAGGGTAAGTATAAATGTCACAAATCTCATTTTTTTGTTTATGGGGAAATTACCTTTATTTTTGTTTAGGTACAGTAGCCATAACTGCTGCAATCTGTGTTCCAGCAAGAGCAGCAGGCACGCCACATGAATGAGTCGCCAATCAACTAAAAAAGTGCAGAGCATTCGGCCCAACTTGCACAACCAATTGCAGCCGCAAAAAAGATGCAATTTTTCGTATTCAATGCATCGATGAAATTATCTGTCTGTACTTCTCTCCTCTGTAATGATCGAATCAATATTCACAGTCGGAAAAAAAAAAAAAACGAATCAATGGAATCACAACCCTCGGATTGAACGAAAAAAAGAAATCATCTAAGGTTCTGCTCTGCTCTGTTCTAGCTGAAGCCGACTCTGCTTTCGGAATTGGACGAATTCTGATCATCGAACGGTTACCCAATCCTGGGAATGTTCCCAATTAGGCCTCTCGTGGCTTGCCAACTTGCCGATCCGATCGATCACCGATGAAAAATCTGACGAGATCTCCGAGGCAGCGGGCTCTGTGATGAACGATGGGTCAGAATCCATCTCCGAGGAGGGCGAGAGCGATCCCGATTCCCAACTCGTTCTCGAACATTGCGTGGATGCCCAGTCTTGGAAATCGAAGTGGCACCTCGGAGAGGAATCCGCGAATTCGACTCCGCAATCTCTTACAACCTCCTCGTCGTTGAGGCCGCCGTCGAGGGCAAGGAAGGGGTGCTTCAAGAGCATGCGGGCGGTCCCCCTCTTCTTCGGGTTCTTTGCGAAGCACTTCATCAAGAAGTCCTTCCCCTGCTCCGACAATCCCTCCGGAATCTCCGGGATTTCGTCTCCGACCCCGATTCTGATCATAAGGGCGTACGCGTTCGACTCGGCCCGCGACCCCCATGCCGGCCTCCCCGTCGCCATCTCCACCACCGCGCACCCGAGCGCCCACACGTCCGAGGGCGGCTCGTACTCGTTGCGGTTCACCGACTCCGGCGCCATGTACATCGGCGTCCCCCGCCACTCGAACCCCTCCTGTTTCCCGCCCTCCGCCGACCGTTCGCCGGCTCTCTTCGCGAGGCCGAAGTCGGCGATCTTCACTTCGTCGCCACCGCGGGGGAACACGAGGATGTTCTGGAGCTTGACGTCGCAGTGGACGAACCCTTTCGAGTGGACGAACTCCAGGCCCTCCAGGATGGACCTCGTGTGGCGTCTGATATCGGGCTCCGATAGGGGCTTCCCTCTGGACTTCAGGCGGTCGGCAAGGCTGCCTCCGGCGGCGTACTCGAGGAGGACGTTGTAGAGCTCCTCGCCGCCGCGCTCGGCGGTGAGCGAGTCGCCCAAGCATCTGACGATCCGCGGGCAGTCGCCGAGTTCGCTCAGGACCCGCCTCTCATGCTTGAGGGAGGAAGAGAGGGCCGAGTCGCAGGACTTGACGGCCATCAAGGGAGGGTGGCCGGAGGAGCAGGTTTTGGCGGGAGTGGCCAGGTGGACGGTGGAGAAGCCGCCGTGGCCAATCTCTTTGCCCCGGACCCAATCCATGGTTTCGCAAATCTTGAGGGTTTTCAGGGTTTTGAGAGGAAGCTTTTAGAGAGAGAGAGAGAGAGGGAGTGCGCGCGCTCTCTTATCTCTCAGTCTGTCTCTGCTAGTTTTTCTTGGTTTGCTTGGTGAGGAAGAATGAAACAGGGGAGACACCGGTACGCTGTTATATATTGACGAGGAAAGGAAGAGATCTTCTTCTTAAAAAAAAAATGATTTTATCATTGATCGTTTTTCTTATCCCAATTTATTTTTAAATATATGTGATAGGGAAGATGACGAGGGCGTTCTTGTAATTTGATAGCGGTTGGATTGAAATGTGCACGTGATAGATAAGATTGTCGAGGGGAGGAAGGACAAGGAAGAACCACACGACTTTCCTCACTTAGCTGAAATAGCGCTAACCTCAGTTCTGATCCTCTAGTTTTGAAAAAAAAAATTAACAAAAATTAGCAAAAAAAAAAAAACTAAAGAAAAGACAAACGTGTTTGGTGTGAATTGCGAGAGCATTACATTACATTCAATGTAACGAGAGAAAAGAAAGGGAATTTTCACTTTTTGTTATTACCACATTTCTTATGTTAACAGGTGCTTGTAGATTGGATCATAAATCCGATTCATTGACGGGTGTCCCCATAAGAAAACTCACTCGTTAGATTATTCATTACACGTGTCACGAGAAGAGATTTCACGTTGGATATTCTGTTGTTGTTTTGTGGAAAATAATTTTTCAAAGAAATTCAAGGAGATAGTAAGCATCGCACGAGTACGCACCGCGAGTTTTAAAAATGCGCCGGATAGTCGAAACCTTTTATTTGGTAGGGCAGAGAACTTAATCAAGATCGGATTGATTATTCGGACCCGTCTCGCTAAACATGGTTAAGCTTTTCTTGGGTAGCCACGACAGAGAAGTAACGCTTAGCAGAGTAGTGACAAAAAAAAAAGGGGGGGATTAAGATCCTTTGATTAGGATTAGCTTTGTGGTGGTTCAATGGATTAAGTCAGGAACTGGAAAGCAATATGCCCTTTTTTTTGTGGGTTGGGGGGTTGTTTCCTCCGTTCTAATCCAGATTAAAAAGGGACATGTTAGGTTTCCACCTCCACTTGCACATGGAAACAAAATAAAAATACAAAAAAAAGGAGTTTTTTTTTTTAAAAAAAATTCGCTCCAATTGGGTGATCTTCTTTAATAGATCTATTTGAACGTAACTAGGGTTAATTCCACTAGCAGGATCAAGTCAATCCATTTAACCCACATGGACACTTCTTTTGACCTTTCCTAAGACTAGGACCACTGAACATAAGAGAACGCTATTTATACACCACGTGATTATGTCCACCTGGACAATAAATTAGAAATATGGGAAATTCGAGTTTATGTTGTGTTTTTGGATTTATCCAGTTGCGATATGAAAGAAGGTGAACGTGGTCAAATTTCGATTTAAAAAAAAAAGTACTCAATTTTAGTTTGGTATTGATCGTAACAAAATATCGAGTTCAATCAAAACAAATCGATGGGCATCTTTCGCGCACACACACAGACATATTCAAATTGAAACCTAGCTAATTTGTCACATTATTATACCAAAAGAAATTGTGAAATTGGTTCGAGCTAGAAACATTATTGGGTTTGTTTTATTTTATTGTTGTATAGAAAAACCTTTTTCAAATCCAAAAATTATTTTGTTTTGGGGGGAGTGGGGGTGTTTGATCAGCTTTCAATTGAACCAAGCCATGAGGATTCCTGGCTAGATGACACTGACCAATTCAAAAAAAAAAAATTGGATTAAGACATTCTTTTCCCATGTCATTCAATTAATTAGTTCATCCGACTAATGATTAGAGGATGTTTTTCAGATATTAATGGGTGAGAATGGTCAGTCAAAGACATAATAGTAATAGCAATGTGTGTGAATGCACTAAACACCCCCCGCCCCTCCTTGACCGTGCCATTCATCACAAGATCACATGTACAATACCTAAGACTCTAAATAAAGTAATTAATTACACAAATAAGGCAAAAAAAAAATATATCAGTCAATAGGTTCATCACGTTTTCTTCTTGTGGTTGAACCTGCTTTATCCACCTCTGGCAATCGCACGTGAGAGTTGTTCCAGTCGTCTTGAGTTTGGTGTCTTTGACATTTTCCCACGAGCACATGCTCCGAATATTGTCTCATTTTATTTTTCTTGAAAGAACAAGGAAAAATTCATGTTTTCACACGACATATTCATTGACGGGGGTTCAAGATTGACGTTTAGAAAAACGTGAGTAGTTCCTGGGATTTGGCTGAGGTTGAGTGTGTGTGTGTGTGTCTCTCTCTCCTTTGGTCGGGAAAGGTGTATCTGCCATCTCATCAAACTCACTAGCCACTCACTATTCATAATTTTTTTTGGGGACACGTTCGACCACCTGAATATTACCACGTGTCCACACTAAATCGAACTTATGGGAAATAAAATGCAAAGTGGTTGTCACTTGTCATTGGCCATTATTATCCTTCAAAGCCACGTTTCTTTAGATCCTCCTCTTTCAAGTTCCTTAGCCCGGAACTTCACACAGAGTTTGGAGCACCAATCGAGGGTCGCAATTCATTCGAAAAAGATAGGTCTTTGTATTTTATGAAGGTACAACAATTCCTATCAAACCCAAATTATTCATCTGGTGACGTGTAGCGAGACCGATGATGTGCCTCCGACGTGGAAAAACATGTGTTTTGTGGATTTGTAGCCGACAGGCAGTAAAACGGATCGACCCATGGAAGGGCTACAATGGGAGAAGAGCTTTAGGGGGCGAGGCCCATACGTACCAAAGCTTTTCACCAGCCGCAACTTTTCGGTTAACTTTTGTGGATCTCGAAAGCAGATCATCAATCTGATCTTGAGAATTCGGACGCAACATCTCAGTTCTAACTTTCGAGTACCGAATTGTAATCCGCTTCTTCGACTTAACTGTAGTAAGGTGGGGGGCTTTTTTCCAAACTATGCCAAAAAAACACAAATATTTACCAAAACAGGTTTAAAATTTTTTTTACCAAATCAGGTCCGGCTCGGAAATCACACTGTCGAGCCGGCTGCCGGCGGGCACTCTTCATTCATTTTTTTTTTTGTGAATCATGAATCAGGGGCATCCAAAGACAAAGATTATTCTAATAAGGACTATATAACCGTCGCTTATTTGTGACAAAACTAGCGACGAACAAATTTTATCGCTAATTTCCCACGAAATAAACAATGCTTGGTCGCAACGAATTTTGTCATTGCAAAATTCGTCATTGTAAAACTCGTCACGTGCCCGGTTGCAAAATCCATCGACAATATTTTAAAATTAAAAAAAAATCGTCGCTTAAAAAAATACTTGGTCGTGACGAATCTTGTCACGAAAACTCTGGCAATGCGACGAATTTTGTGACGAAAAAACCCTCATGGCTAAAAAGGCGTCGTAATTTTTTTTTTCCTTCTTGCCCGTAATGTCACAGCTATTAAAGGCATGAGTAGTGATAGTGGTGAATTTGACTGTTCACGTTTATCCAGTGGAGTGACTCTCTGTGTTGCAGTGAACAACTTTTTCTTGCTTAACAAAAAATGCTTGGTCGTGACGAATTTTGTCACGAAAACTCTGGCAATGCGACGAATTTTGTGACGAAAAAACCCTCGTGGCTAAAAAGGCGTCATAAATATAACGATGACAAATATTAAATTTTGTCGCAGATTTGCGACGAATGTAAATCCATTGCAGATTTGCGACGAAAATAGATTTGTTACATGTCGTCGCAGATTTGCGCCTCGTCGCACATTTGCAACGACACTATTTCTCGTAGCAGAATTGTTGTCGCAAACCTGCGACGAAATGTAACGAATCTACTTTCGTCGCAAAATTCGTCGCTTTGCCAGAGTTTTCGTGACAAAATTCGTCGCGACCAAACATTTTTTGTTAAGCAAGAAAAAGTTGTTCACTGCAACACAGAGAGTCACTCCACTGGATAAACGTGAACAGTCAAATTCACCACTATCACTACTCATGCCTTTAATAGCTGTGACATTACGGGCAAGAAGGAAAAAAATAATTACGACGCCTTTTTAGCCTGAGGTTTTTTTCGTCACAAAATTCGTCGCATTGCCAGAGTTTTCGTGACAAAATTCGTCGTGACCAAGCATTTTTTTAAGCGACGAAATTTTGTTAATTTTAAAATATTGTCGATGGATTTTGCGACCGGGCACGAGATGAGTTTTACAATGACGAATTTTGCAATGACAAAATTCGTCGTGACCAAGCATTATTTATTTCGTCGGAAATTAGCGATAAAATTTGTTCGTCGCTAGTTTTGTCGCAAATAAGCGACGGTTATATAGTCCTCGTTAGAATAACCTTTGTCTTTGGATGCCCCTGTTTCATGATTAAAAAAAATGAATGAACAGTGCCCGCCGGCAGCCGGCTCGGCAGTGTGACTGCCGAGCCGGACCTAGTTTGATAATTTTTTTTTAAACATGTTTTGGTAAATATTTGTGTTTTTTGGCATAGTTTGGAAAAAAGCCCTAAGGTGGGTTTATTATTATTATTATTATTATTATTATTATTATTATTATTGTTGTTGTTGTTGTTGTTGTTGTTTATTTGGGACTCATTTTTGCCGGGCGACTAAGTTAGGTCAGCAATGACGTTGGATCATGGTCAAAACCCAAAGGGAAGATGAAGAGGGTCAACGGAGAGCTAGCCCGTGTCTCGTGCCGTCGTGTGTGAACAGGGTCAACCTAATATTCAGAAGAAGGGTCAGTTCAAGGAAGAGAAAGTCACGTTTTTGTTCTGCCCAAAACACAAGATTCAGCAGTCGCACGCTGGCACGTTGTGCATGAGAATAGTGTGGAACGTCAAAGTACCCAAAACGTTAGGGGCCCAACCAGCGACCGCAATTCTTCAATATCCTTGTGGGGTATGGAAATTAAGAGCCACAAGAAAAAAAAATTATTCTTATTTGCATTCTTCCAACTAATTTTTTTTTTAAGAGGTAATCGATTTCAGAACTTTCTGGTCGGTTCTGTTTTGAAAGAAAGAGCGGAGTCGAACTGGTTCATAATTGAACTGGCCAGTTCAAGGTCGGTTTGTGGTCGGGAGTGGTGTGGGTCGGGCTTGTGGATGAGGCACAAGAAGGATCACTTCGGTCTTACTCGAACTCGCGTCCAGTGATTGCCGTGATCACAGGCTCGCTCAGAATTAGCAATAGTTGTCGTGGCGCATTCCATCTAGGTGTTCTAAATCACCACGCTAACGCCCGAAGATGATCGTTAGTAAACCGGCACAAATTAACCAATTTAACCTCATACTCGAGGAAACATCTTCCAATCTTTTCGATTCCAGCTTGTTTTTTTTTTCACTGTTTTGTTAATGATAGCGCAATGGGGCACTTGCAAAGTGTACTTTAGGTGGAATAATTCACTTTTCAAGGCGCCGATAGCGATCTACAGCATAAAACGAGAACAATCAATGCATCAGAAGCTATGAAGTTTCCTAAATTGGTCATGTAAAAAGCGCCATTGGGAGACTAAGGGCGCGCATGGCAACACTTCAGCTTCAGAAATCATTTCTGAAGCTGAAGTTGATTTTTCAACTTCTTAATCAGAAGCAGAAGTTAATTTTTCAACTTCTCCATCAAAAATTGATTTCTACTTCTGAAATTTTTTACTTTTGAAACATTATTAACCCACCGGCGGCCGGCGGCGGCCGAGACTGGCGACCGGCGATCGGCGGCGGCTGGCCGGCAACCGGTGGCGGCGGAGACAGGCGGCGGCGGCGTCCGGCGACTGGCGACGGCGGCGGAGTCCGGCGGCCGCGGCGTCCAGCGACCGGCGGCGGTGGCGTCCGGCGACCGGCGGCTATAGGCGGCGGGTGGGTATTGGGCGGGGAAAGACCAGTGTAGTTGAAAAAGTGATTTCTTTTTTAGAAGCTATAATTTTTAGCTTCTCAAAATTGGCCAAAAATCGCTTCTGAAAGTAGAAATCACTTATGGAAGTGATTCCTCAATATTTTTACCAAACGACTTTCAGCTTCAGAAGCACTTCTGAAGTATTTTTACCAAACGGATTTCAGCTTCAGAAGCACTTTAGAAGCAGAAATTCTGCTTCTGAAGTGTTACCATGCGCGCCCTAATTGACAAAGTCTTTTTTCCCCCCTCTAAAATAAGGTATAAGACCGGTTCTAGAGAAATGTTCAAATTTCTCACCCTAGCATAAATAATTCCATATTTAGGGCTAAGCATTTCAGATTTTTTACTCGTGTGACTCTTACCTAATCCATAATATGTAGTGGGCAATGGGCATCATCACAAGACCGCCGTCGATGGTCATAAGAAAGCCAGCTTCATCACGTGCTCCCGACCTTTCTGAATGCGACGGCAGCCGATGCGAAGGCGGGCCAAATCAATTGGACCGGTAAGTCTGCCATAGCCAGGCTGCTTTCCTTCTTCTCCATCTAACCCCAGCTTTGCTTGCGAATCAGCACGAAGTAGTGGGGCCACAGGCCTCCTCAAATCACAAGTACTTGTCACGTTGCAGGACAAAAATGGCAAATCGTGTGTATTTCGTGCAACAAAGGTTGCATGAAACACGATGGGATATTTATCGATGTTTTTATTATTATTTTGTATTTATTTCTATTTAGCTATTTAATTTAATTTATGTGATAGTGCCAAGAGTGATGGGGGGTTGTGTAGTAAGTTCTACTGAATTTGAGGCACATTAGCTGCCGCTGTGGGTCATGAAGTGCCGAGAGGGTCGCCAGCTTGAGGAACGTGGTTTATAGCTCACTTCAATCAATACCCAAGGTGGGCAAATCACGTTTCTTTGCTCGGTGATCTCTGGATTCATTTAAGGCATCATTGAAGGGTGCTTTTTCGATTCGCTTCGATCGGTACGCGTTAGACTCGTCCTCCGTAACGCGGTGGATCGAGCTTGATCGTACTCAATCGAGTGTTCTTATACGAATTCGGCTGTTTCTTGGACTGTGATTGATTTGATTCGGCACTTGTCATCAAATCATGTGATAATTCCTCAATCACGATAAGTTGGGTTCCCCCTAAATCGAGATGTTCAGCAAGATGCTCTCCTTTTACACACACACACACACACCTAAAAAAAAAAAAAATTGGAGGCGCATTACCGAGTAAATGGAATTTGTCGCGACTCAATAAAATCCATCTAGTATATCGTTATAACTAACTATGAGATTATGATTGACATGGTGATGAGTAACATTAGAGATACTAATGATGCGTTAGTTTGTTTGACGGAAAATAAATGATTTTGAAAGTACTTTCTTAAGAATGAATACTTATATCGCACATGAAAACGAATGAAATCAGAATATTGTTTCATAATACATGAAAATATATAGATTTAAAATTGTGTCGAAAATGATTTTTTTTTATCAAATAACCATTTCAAACGGTATAAACGGTCGATTTTCCTAAAGATGATCACTCATTTAAATAACCGTGAGTATTTGTCACATCAGATTTTCAATTAGAATGCTTGTGATTAACAAAAGGAAAAAAAAAAACTATGGATGGACACTGAAAGACATGTTCAAACTCGAGCGGTGCTTAATATTTTTCTTGGATTTAGTTAAATATGCTATCTTCAAATGTTAATAGAGCTATTATAAGCGATTTAAATTTTATTCTCCAGGGAGAATATGGTACTTTCCAAACTCGAACCAATCACGTACTGGTACTACTGAGTTTCGCTAGACGAGGAAACTCGTCCGTATAATAATAATAATAATAAAAATAAAGGTCTTCTCCTTTCCTCGTCAGAATATAAACGCGTGCCAGGCCGCGTCCTTTCTGTTTCATTCTTCCTCGCCAAGCAACGCAGAAAACCCACACAGACAGAGAGAGAAGCACTCCGGCTCTCTCTCTCTAAAAGCTTCCTCTCAAAACCCTGAAAACCCTCAAGATTTGCGAAACCATGGATTGGGTCCGAGGCAAAGAGATTGGCCACGGCGGCTTCTCCACCGTCCACCTCGCCACGCCCGCCAAAACCTGCCTCTCCGACCACCCTCCGTTGATGGCCGTCAAGTCCTGCGACGCGGCCTTGTCTTCCTCCCTCAGGCACGAGAGGCGGGTCCTGAGCGAACTCGGCGAGTGCCCGCGGATCGTCCGCTGCTTGGGCGACTCTCTCACTGTCGAGCGCGGCGGCGAGGAGCTCTACAACGTCCTCCTCGAGTACGCCGCCGGCGGCAGCCTCGCCGACAGCCTCAAGTCCAGAGGGAAGCCCCTATCGGAGCCCGAGATCAGACGCCACACGAGGTCCATCCTGGAGGGCCTGGAGTTCGTCCACTCCAAAGAGTTCGTCCACTGCGACGTCAAGCTCCAGAACATCCTCGTATTCCCCAACGGCGGCGGCAAAGAAGTCAAGATCGCCGATTTCGGCCTCGCGAAGAGAGCAGGCGAGCGGTTGGCCAAGGGCGGGAAACAGGACGGGTTCGAGTGGTGGGGGACTCCGATGTACATGGCGCCCGAGTCGGTGAACCGCAACGAGTCCGAGCCGCCCTCGGACATCTGGGCCCTCGGGTGTGCCGTGGTGGAGATGGCGACGGGGAGGCCGGCATGGGGGTCACGGGCCGAGTCGAACGCGTACGCCCTTATGATCAGAATCGGGGTCGGAGACGAAATCCCGGAGATTCCGGAGGGATTGTCGGAGCAAGGGAAGGACTTCTTGACGAAGTGCTTCGCAAAGAACCCGAAGAAGAGGTGGACAGCCCGTATGCTCTTGAAGCACCCCTTCCTTGCCCTCGACGGCGGCCTCAACGAGGAGGAGGAGGAGTTTGTAAGAGATTGGGGAGTCGAATTCGCGGATTCCTCTCCGAGGTGCCACTTCGATTTCCAACCCTGGGTTTCGACGCAATGTCCGAGAACGAGTTGGCAATCGGGCTCCCTCTCGCCCTCCTCGGAGATGTTTTCTGATACGTCGTTCGCGAGAGAGCTGGCTGCGTTGGAGATCTCGGCAGATGATTCTTCATCGGTGATCGATCGGATGCGCGAGTTGGCGAGCCACGAGAGGCCTAATTGGGAACACTCCGAGGGTTGGGTGACCGTCAGATGATCGGAATCGTTCCAGTTGCGAAAGCAGAGTCAGGCTTGCTTCACGAGAACGGAGCAAAACAGGGCAGAATCTTGGGAGATTTTTTTTTTTTTTGGCTCAATCCGAGGGTTCTGATTCAATTGATTCGTTTTTTTTTTTTTTTTGAGGCGACGGTGAATATTGATTCGGCCATTAGAGAGGAGAGATGTACAGACAGATAATTGCTTCGATGCAATGAATAGACAAATCGTATCTTTTTTGCGGCTGCAATTAGTTGTGCATGTTGGACCGAACGCTGTGCAATATTTGCCGTCTTTAAAAGGTAATATCTCCATCTGAGCCAACTAACTTAAGCAACTACTTACAATCTCCCCGTATAATCTCGCTTTAATATATAATTCAGTATATCTCGCATTTTTCTTAGAGGTTTTCTCCACCTTGTCTCTTAGTATGCACTTACAAGGAACAAAAAAAGTCATATTTTCGAAAATCTAGGGCAACGTGGAGCGGTAAATATATCATAATCGAGAATAACCCGTGGTTGTCTTAAATTTTTGAGTAAAGATAGATCTAATTGGGTAATAAAAAAGTTCCGTTTGGGACTCTCTAGGTGATCTCCTTAGGTGAACCTATCGAGTTTTCACCGCGCATCTCACGATCAACGCTGTTTCGTGTGGGAATCACCATCGTGATTGATTTCAATAAATAGGCTAGAACAAAGTGGTCTCGAGCTTGCCATAGCAACAACGCGGCACTTCGTGTTATGGTATGCTGGTGCGGCGGAAACAAGGTCTAGTTGGAGCACTCCGATGTCATCGAAATTCGGTGTGGCATGGAGCTGCTAATATATTGTAATCCGTTCATTAACTTAAGGTTCTTTTTTTTTTTTTAAAGGAGAATGCGATTCCAATTGGATTAGGAGATTTCTCCCGAGAAAGGACCATGTACTAGCATCTCTTAACTTTATATCACAAAAATATCTCAAGATTCGCTGAAAATTTTGAATCCCGCGATGTAGTTTCAATTGAGAAGTTGATGATGTACGGGCACGCCACGCCCGGCTACACCTTTGTTTCCCATATCCGTCAGGACGAAGTAGAATTGAAAATCGATTCCACATGATGCGCCTCGGTAAATATCGACATAAGCCTACCCTGCGACGTTTGTTTGAAAAATTGTGCTGATTACACTTAACATGGCCATCGTCCACGTCCTTGTCAACCGGTCTCCTTCCATCTCATGAATATTCGCTACGGTCATTATGTCCTATTTTTCGAGCGCACAACTACTTTTGACGTCATCAATGAGCTACGCAGGTGCAAAACCTAAGCGACGATCTCGCATTTGGTCCTTTCCGAAAAGCAATGCGACGGGGCAAAGGTATTCCTTTTGACATCTCCCCGTGGTAGTGAATTTTCTTTTTCTTTTATTTGATAAAGACCCGTTATGTTCTCGACGTATAGATTTTTTTCGGCAATATTTATGGTAGATTTTGAAATTAACTACTTTTCGAGGAAAGAGACGCCTTTTTTATTCATCGCAAACTCGAGATTTCTCTCCAGATTTTTCAATTTAGCATCGAACCGATGGCGTGGACCGGAATAGGGCCGAATGGAAACCAGTCAATTTCCAAAAGGCAACGAAACGGGAAGACCGACAAACGTGGAAAGCCGCCGATGATACGGATGCCACCATCTGCGGTCAGCGCGAGGGCAACAGTCCACATCGCCTCCCCCTCCCCCTCCCAATTGCTGCGTGCAGCCTGGTGGGCTCTCCCCACCAAGCCCCGTTCGTACAAAATTCGGTTTCTATCTTCTTCTTCTTTTCTTTTTTTTGGTCGAATTCGGTTTCTATCTTGAATTTTTAGGAAAAATCCAAATAACGGCTCAAAGTGTTCATTCTCTCAAATAATAAGGACTTGAAATGATCACGATTCTTTCGAATAAAGGCCTAGCCACCAGGCTAATTATTCTAGCCAATCAAGAGCATTTTCATCAAAATACAATATTAACCTAATTTTTAGTTAAATTAAATTAAAATTTTGACAAAAAAAAAACTGAAGAAAAAGGAAATATGGTCGGAGGGCTACCCTCCCGCCTATGATTTTTTTAAAGCAAAAAAAAAAAGGAAAAAAATAATATATAGGGAAAATTTTAAAACATAAATGACAAAAATGCCCTCACCAACTAGTGAGTCAGGCCTTTTGGCCACTTCAATCTCTTGCTTGAAATAATGTATATCTCAAATCTTTATTTGAGACAATAAAGATGCTTCGGGTCCTTATTTGAAATAAGATCCACTTCAAATGTGTAATTGAGAAAAAAAGAACACTTCGAGTTCTTATTTGAAAAAATTCCTAATTTGTTTTTTGCTCCTAGTCCTAAACTCTTTGATAATTTATCAATCGAATTAATCTGATCAATTTTAACGGGAAATCACAAGTTCAAATGTGCGATTTGCGCGGTACCTGCGATCCTGATTGACGCTCTTCGAATTGTTCGAGCGAGGAACTGGGGCGAATTTCGCCGGCGCAGGTGTTCGGCGGTCGTCGTCGGGAGAGGAGATGGCGAGCTCTTGCGGTTGCCAAGCGAGAGGGAGGGGGGGCGTGTTATCGTATATCTGGAGTGGGTCCCGCGTTTAATGAGGCTGTTTCCTTCGTGATCTATTTTTCTGTCAGTGATGGTCGAGGGACTTGAGGATGCAGCGCCGTTCCGTGGCCGTTGGTGCTGCATCTTCCCTCTGTACGGGGCTGCACAAAAATTGCGAAAACAAGGGCTGCTCGAGCCTCGAGCCTCGAGCCAGACGGCGGAGGGCCCCTTCGCGTCGACGGCGACGTCGCCGAGGTGGCCGTCTTCTCGAATTGGCTTTTTGGGTCGTAAAAAGATGCTCCAATCTGTTAGTACGAGAGCAATCAGAGTCTTCAAACACGCGAGGATTTTGCCAATTGAAGTCCCCCGTATCTTGGGAGTTGTGGTAAGGTTCCGGATGTTCTTCCATAGATTCTTGGGAACTTTGGTACGAGGAAGAAGCCTGCCTAAGACTGTGTCGTTGTTGTTCTGTTGGGAGAAGTCTGTAAGTAGGCCCATTTAATTAAGTATTCCCCCGTTTTACTCCCACTCCCAGTCCAAATCAGCTCGTACTCGAGAGAAAATCAAATCCAATTTTCCATACCAAACGGAGGAAAACATATTCCGAGTCATTTTCAGATTTCAGCCAAACACCAAAAAATAATATCATTTTCCTGAAAAATGACTTCCTGAAAAATATTTTCCGAAAGCGTCATATTTTTCGCGAAACAAACGGAGCCTAAGTAAGCCAGTGATGGACATTCAAGGAAGCCATTTGTCCAAATCCCATGAACCAGACCAGGAAGAAATTTTGGCGACCGAGTGGAGTTCATCTTGGCCCATTCAAGCCCACATAAATTATGGCTAGGTGGGTCTTTTTTAGAAAGTCAAAAAAACCAATAGGAGGGCCGGGCCGCACAGGAGAAATAATCCGGAGTATCGAACTCTGATATCACGTCAGAATGTTCAACCCAAAATTTTAAAAGCAATTTTTATTTTATTTTTGAGAAAAAAAGAAAGAAAGACTAGATTGTCACCTAAGGGTCGTGGATCAGGAGACCTATCTTAGGCATCTGGGCTGCCGCGATCTCAAATGGGGCCGCTAGACTCGCGCAACCTCGGATCTCAAAGGCCGCGTGTCGTCGACGGGCGATGCCAGACCCGAGGTTGGCAGTTGGCACGCCTCTGCCCCTCACCTGATCAGATCGTGACGGCCAGATTGGCTCGCCAAGGATGCCGTGCAATGCAAATTAAAGAAGGTTAAGGCAAATCTGTAATTTAAAAATACTTGAAATAAACAAAGTTGGAAGAGAAAAAGTTCATCAACCCTTCGGTGGCATTCTGAAAACATTCAAAAGTGAGCGCAGAGTGGGACTTTGCATTGCGTGGGCTTTTGTACGCCTGAATTTTTTTAATTTTGTGCGTGCGCGCGCGAACGAAGGTCTTTCAGAAGTCTCATGAGAATAAAATCACTGGGTGATGCAACCAACGATCGAACACAGTAGAGCTCTTGCGCATCTGCTTACACGATGGGGCCGTGGTCAATGCTCAATGGCATGTTGACTCACTGGTAATCTTATAGAGTTCCCTCTTTTTATCCTTTGTCACGTGAACTCCTATCAATATGCATGAAGTTCGATGATCATGAATCCAGAAAATACAGCAAAGTAGCAAACTTCATGATATCATTCGAGAATGGCCCGGGTTCGGATTCCGCAAGTGAGACTCGGACCTAGACATGACCACGGACCAGTTGGGCCCGGAACCGGCCCGTCGACTAACCGTAACCGGCATGGCCCCTCACGGGCCGGTTGCGATTCTTCAATTTGTCGGAACCGGCCCGGAACTGCCAGCTCCAACCCGTTTATACTAAGTGTTAAGGGACACAATTTTTCCTTTGACTGTATATGTTCCTCGAATATCTCATTCAATCTTCCCTTCGTTCCAACTTCCATCCTGAACAATCAACTCTAGCCATAAGTCTTCGCGGTTGTGAATGCTTTTCCCCGTTACCCACCGCCCATCTTTCGCTTCTCCGGCGATGGATTCTCTGCCCATTAAAATTAAAAAGGCTATGCCAACCCCAAAGTTCCCCCTTCGGGAAATAAATTACTTTTTATAATTTCACTCCGTAAGGATAAAGGGGACCGTACAAGTCTCTACGCGTTGCTTCCCTAACGTGGCATTGTTGACACCTAGTTTTTAGTCTTTTATTTTTTAGAAAATTAATATTAAATTCATAAAAATTCACGAAATTGAAAAATTAACTTTAAAAGCCTTGGCGAAGCCTAAGCAACAATTTTTTAACAAAAAAAAAATAATTTTTGATATTTTTCCCATCTTTTTAGTATTTTTTATATTAAAAAAATACTTAAAAAAATCAAGAAAGATAATATTTGTGGCCACAAAAATAGTAAATATTTTTATTTTAATTCTATTTTTATTTTTTCCATTTAAAATTTAAAAAATAAGTGAACACATGCAAACCTATCTATAATAGCGATATTTAAAGAAACAAGTTCAACTCGAAGGTCGAAATACATCAATTATCAAACCGAACTGGACATCGGTCTTCAATCAACGCCAATCTGAGGCCTACAAACTCACACGAGCGTAAAAAAAAAAAAAAAATCAAGGAAGCCATTTTTCTTTTTCTTTTTTTTTGAAATTTTCTGATTTTAGGGATTTTTTTTATTATTCTTTTTTCTTTTTATTAATACTTAAAAGAACCGGGTCTGGGTCGGGTTCTCAGACCCGAACCTGATCTGCTAAAAAGGATTCGGGCCCGAATTTCCTATATTGACTAAGCTGGGTCCAGAACTCTCCTTAGCCCAACTCTAAATAGAACCCATGAACAGGTTAAGCCCCTCAGCTGCATAGAGCCCAACCGACAGACACTCTCTTGAACAAAATAACACAGGCCCAAAAGCCTTTCTTCCTCCCATGCCACCCCACACGAGTAGCCCAAGCAGCCAAAACCTTATATTGATGTTCTTTCTAGAGTATGCTTAAATTGTAGTTGGGCGTCTCTCTTCTTTTGTAACATGGGATATGTTCATTAAAAGTAGAGGTGGCAAAATGGGTCTAGAATCCATATTTGGCCCATATTTGATGGTATTGGGTCAAAAATGGGTTAGCTTAAGTACTTAAATGGGTCATAAATGGGTTGCTTAAAAACTTTATGGGTCATAAATGGGTTAGCTAAGAAAACTATCTTAAGGCAATCATAAATAAGTTTTGTGAATATTTTTTTAAAAATCTAATTTTTTAATATTTTAATAATTTGTTTTTTATATAATTTTTTTTCTTTACTATTTTCTTTTTTCTCCTGCCTTGGCCGTCGCTCTACTTTGGCCGCCAATGGTCCCCGCTGCCCACCTCCGGTCACCATCACCAACCACCACCCTCCGTGCGGGGAGAGCTACAACTTCGGCGACGGAGGTGGCGAGCAGCAGTTTGAGGGGACGACGATGGCAGGAAGTAGGCAACGGTCAACAGTGGCGAGCAGAGGTCGCAGGTGGCCGGTTATAATAAAAAATTATTTTATAAAGAAAAAATTTAAATTTTTTCAGAAAAATTCAATTGCATGTTTTAGCAATATAATTTTTCTTAATAAATTATAAGAAATAAATATTTCATAATTTAGCTAAATATATAAGTATTTAAGTAATACGGGTCGGGTCGGGTATGGGTTGGGTCGGGTATGGGTCACTAAATTTGCATTGGATGAATATGGGTCAAAACGGGTTAAATGGGTCAATATGGGTCGGACCATATTCGACCCGACCTATACCCGACCCGACCCACCCATTTGACGCCTCTAATTAAAAGTCATAAAACTTATCACGAAAGTACAATTGAGTCCTAAAACTTACAAAAAGTGCAATCAAGTCCTAAAACTTATCAAATTGATAAAATCAAGTCCTAAACTTAACACCGTCAATTTGATTAACGAAAAATGCAGACGTGGCATTTTTAAATTAATTCTTTTTTATCATATGTGGTATTTTCGTTATTTTTATTCAGATTTTACTTATATAATAAGAGGGACATATAAATTTTATTTTTGGAAAAAAAACATAAAAAAGGGAAAAATTAAAAAAGAAAGGCAGGCTCGCTGGTAGTAGCTGACACCCATCGCCGGAGGGGCAGACGATCTCCGCCAAGCAAGGGCGAGGCCGGGGGCCGGCGACCAGACCAGGGCGAGGGCGCCCAGATTTGGGCGACGGCGTCTAGATCTAGGCGACAACCATGGAGGAGCTACTCCGAGCGAATAGCCGTGGAGGAGCGACTCGAAGCGGCGTGAGTTCCATGCGTCCTGAGAATCTTGAAGGGAAATAGTAATGCCGCTCTTCAAGAACGAAGCGCTTGCAGAGTTCCCAGACATCGGATGCAGAGATTTGGCTTGCCTTCCACCACCATTTTGGACGAAACTTGCAGAGCAATGCAATCCACGCAAAAAATCCATCTCACTCCAAAAAGATAGCAACTTGAATTGAAGAACATGATGTCGAAGTGAACCAAACATTTATCTCGCCCAAATCTGGGCGCCCATGCCCTGGCCCGGCGAAGGTGGCCGGCCTTGGCCCTTGCCCGGCGGAGGTCGTTTGCCCCTCCGATGAAGGGCGGCAGCCCCTACCAGCGAGCCTGCCTTTCTCTCTTTTAAAAAAAAAAAAAAATCCGTGTGTTCTTCTTATTATATAAATAAAAAATAACGAAAATGCCACATAGGATAAGAAATTTAATTTAAAAAGGCCACGTCCGCATTTTCCATAGATCAAATTGACGGTGTTAACTTTAGGACTTGATTTTACTAATTTGTCAAGTTTTAGGACTTGATTGCACTTTTTGCAAGTTTTAAGACTCAATTGCACTTTCATGACAAGTTTTAGGACTTCTAGTGAACATATCCCATTGATAATTTGATACGCCCAAATTTCATTTTGCTTCTATGCTCTGAAGAAGTGGAAACTGTTGATCGACTTCCACCTCTTTTGCATAAAGCTTTTAATGACAGGAATGAGTATTACTGTGTCAATGTGCTGGGGGTAGCCTTCAATTTAGGAAGTGCTTAAAACATAAATTTTCTTTCTTGATATCACTGGGAAATCTGTGCTTGAACCAATGCAGTGTTCGTGTTTATACAATGCTACTTTTATAATACGAAAGGTCATCACTATGTGGCGCAGTATATTGACATTGTGTTTGAATGACATAAGTTGAATTCTGTGCTGCTTTCGAAATCTTACTGGTGGAAATGACCTGATTTTGAAATTGGAAGTTGCTGAGTTGTGAGATGGATTCATTTTGGTTTGATTTGCCAAAACCATGCCCAGTGTGTCATGTCAGACATTGTAGCATAGAAAATTCATAGCCAATATATATATTTTTTTTTGGTATGCTATAATCTGGACTCTGGACCCTAATTGGTGCTACAATCGGTTCATCATTTTTTTTTTGTGCTACAGTTCTGCTCATCCCTTATTCTTTTGCAATTCACTGGCCTTTACCCTCAACACATTCATTTGTCATTTTTTTTTTTTATCTTAAACAGATATTTTCTGAGAGAAGAGGTCAGTGGAAAGCAGCAAAACAGCCCCAGGAGTTTCTTAGAACTCTTCAACAAATATGGAAGTTGAGTGCATACATTCAAAGAACACTTGGGAGTCCACTAATCAGAGCTTCATTCGATTTTGAAAAATTGAAACATTAACCACTATGGCCATTCCAATGATCATTAATTCCACAGCACAGCACTATACACACTTGCCATTTGAATAGAAGAACCTCAAGTACAAGAAAATTCTCTGTGAAAGAAAAAAATTCAGGAACAACCACTGTTGTTCCATGAAATTAGACTACCGCAGCTCCAATTACTTCCTAACATGAAATCATGTGGACCCCAAAATTTTTAAGGAATGTACAAAGAATGTAAATGTAACTAGATATGTATCGCAAAAAAAAAATTACTTGAAGAAACTTCATGAATCTCTTTACCAAGTAGAATGAAATCACTCATGGGAGAAGCCATACTTTCCACCGCCTTAAACTCGGGTAGTTCAATCGTCGTGAGTTGTGAGGCAAAACCAAAGGCAGCCCTCCACTCTGAATGACCAAAGCCGAACAAGACCATCCATTTTGAGTCCATTTGGCTTCCTCGGATGCGCGATCGTGTTCCACCGTTCGGTCAATACAAAAGAAAAAGTTTTGGTCGAGTAACTCCACTTCTTGAGTCGCAATCCATGATGCACTTCGAGGGAGGGGTCGACGAGAGAAATCTGAATGCCTCCCTTGTTGTCTAGTGTTGTGATCTCTTGGTGGTTCAAAAATTCTGTGAGCACCTGCGACTTTGGAATGGAAAACCTGCTTTGGCTTGGATTCATGTCGCTCGTAGAGAGTTGCTTCTCCACCACAAGCCTCACATCTTGGCCACGCATCTCCAACACTTTGTCCATGAAGATTTTTGGCAATTCATTTAGAGCCTCGGGATTTTTCTTCAGAGTTCTGTTGGATTTCTTGGAAACCCTATCTGATTCACGGGTTTCGGTGGTATCGAAGGGACGTGGCCGCTTCTTGCAGTGCTCTGCTTGATCTCTCCAGATTTCTTGCTTGCTGTTTTGGACATACTTTGTATCAATATCATCAATAAGAGAAAGCATCGTTCATACTGTGAAATGTGGTTCCCTAATATAGCTTATCGAATCCAACATTGGAAAAACGAGAATTGGACAACATTATCTTCGCATCAGAACAGGAACACAACAAGAATTGCCAGAATAACAAGCAGAAAGACAAAAAGGAACTCAAACCCAGAAAGAGTAAACAGGCATTTTGCAAAAAAGCAAGAGTTTCAGAAGAGTTAATTTGGAAAAACGAGAATTGGACAACATCATCTTCGCATCAGAACAGGAACACAACAAGAATTGCCAGAATAACAAGCAGAAAGACAAAAAGGAACTCAAACCCAGAAACGAGTAAACAGGCATTTTGCAAAAAAGCAAGAGTTTCAGAAGAGTTAATTTGGAAAAACGAGAATTGGACAACATTATCTTCGCATCAGAACAGGAACACAACAAGAATTGCCAGAATAACAAGCAGAAAGACAAAAAGGAACTCAAACCCAGAAAGAGTAAACAGGCATTTTGCAAAAAAGCAAGAGTTTCAGAAGAGTTAATTTGGAAAAACGAGAATTGGACAACATTATCTTCGCATCAGAACAGGAACACAACAAGAATTGCCAGAATAACAAGCAGAAAGACAAAAAGGAACTCAAACCCAGAAACGAGTAAACAGGCATTTTGCAAAAAAGCAAGAGTTTCAGAAGAGTTAATTTGGAAAAACGAGAATTGGACAACATTATCTTCGCATCAGAACAGGAACACAACAAGAATTGCCAGAATAACAAGCAGAAAGACAAAAAGGAACTCAAACCCAGAAAGAGTAAACAGGCATTTTGCAAAAAAGCAAGAGTTTCAGAAGAGTTAATTTGGAAAAACGAGAATTGGACAACATTATCTTCGCATCAGAACAGGAACACAACAAGAATTGCCAGAATAACAAGCAGAAAGACAAAAAGGAACTCAAACCCAGAAACGAGTAAACAGGCATTTTGCAAAAAAGCAAGAGTTTCAGAAGAGTTAATTTGGAAAAACGAGAATTGGACAACATTATCTTCGCATCAGAACAGGAACACAACAAGAATTGCCAGAATAACAAGCAGAAAGACAAAAAGGAACTCAAACCCAGAAACGAGTAAACAGGCATTTTGCAAAAAAGCAAGAGTTTCAGAAGAGTTAATTTGGAAAAACGAGAATTGGACAACATCATCTTCGCATCAGAACAGGAACACAACAAGAATTGCCAGAATAACAAGCAGAAAGACAAAAAGGAACTCAAACCCAGAAACGAGTAAACAGGCATTTTGCAAAAAAGCAAGAGTTTCAGAAGAGTTAATTTGGAAAAACGAGAATTGGACAACATTATCTTCGCATCAGAACAGGAACACAACAAGAATTGCCAGAATAACAAGCAGAAAGACAAAAAGGAACTCAAACCCAGAAACGAGTAAACAGGCATTTTGCAAAAAAGCAAGAGTTTCAGAAGAGTTAATTTGGAAAAACGAGAATTGGACAACATTATCTTCGCATCAGAACAGGAACACAACAAGAATTGCCAGAATAACAAGCAGAAAGACAAAAAGGAACTCAAACCCAGAAACGAGTAAACAGGCATTTTGCAAAAAAGCAAGAGTTTCAGAAGAGTTAATTTGGAAAAACGAGAATTGGACAACATTATCTTCGCATCAGAACAGGAACACAACAAGAATTGCCAGAATAACAAGCAGAAAGACAAAAAGGAACTCAAACCCAGAAACGAGTAAACAGGCATTTTGCAAAAAAGCAAGAGTTTCAGAAGAGTTAATTTGGAAAAACGAATCAAATTCTCATACCTGACAACTGGATCAGACTTCAAGTTCTGGGAGTTGAATGTCGGCCCTCGCGCTCGTGGCGTTCTCTTTTTTCTGACAACCCATCCAACCCAGGTCGGCCCAAAAGTGGGGGTGACGACCGTCACCTTCTTCTCATTGTCAAGATCAAGGACAGAACAAAGGAGACGGAGCTTTCTATCGGAGACCAATGCAGCAGCGTCGGCCAAGAGATGAAGAGATGAGAGATCGACTTCATTCTTTGAAAGACTATATGTGAACTGAAAAGAGTCCATCGCCAACGGAATACTTTGAATCCCCATCGCAACCGAGAGATGAGGAGATGAAGAGAGATGATCGTGGATTTAGGAGAGATCGACAGCGACGACGATCGTGGGTTTAGGGAGAGAGCGACAGAGAGGATGGCGAGAGAGAGAGACGGACCGGGAAGAACAAGAGAATTCGATTTGTTACTTCCTAATTGTAAAGGGGAGATATTTGGGCAATCGGAAACAATGTTACCGTTGTGGCCATTGAGACCGTTGACCCCCGACGCAATCCGGTGAAAGGGAGGGGAGGCTGGGTCAGATTTCGAATTTTGAATTAGCCGTTACGGGGATCAACGATTTTTTCTTCTTCGTCCTTCTGATCGCCAGAAATCCGCCGTCGCCCATCGATTTCCGCTGCTCCCACCACCACGCCAAACCAAAGCTCCTCTGTTCTTCTAACCCTGTTCTCTGGCCGGGAAGCTCGAAGTGCTTCGTTATCACTTGCAAATCCATTCGCAGGCACCTCACTAACGAAGGAAACAGAGGCCGTGAGCTCCATTTGATTGATGTTAGAAACTAGGTTGTGTTGTCTTGAACTGGACGTGTTTAGGGCATTGAAGAACACCGGAAAGCGCAGAGAGAGTTGAGAGGCTCGTGCATCAGAGAAGACGGACTGAGAAAGGGTAAGTAAAAGGCAAAATGACACATATAGTCCCTAAAATTTGACAGAATATGCAATCTGGTCCCTGAATTTTTAATTTATTCAATTTAGTCCATGAACTTTGACAGAATGTACAATTTGATCTCTAAACTTTTGACTTGTTCAATTCAGTTCCTGAACTTTTAGTAAATGTTTAATTTAGTCCTTGGGCTATATGAAAATATTCAACGTTATCCTTGATCTTAAATTAACAAAAGGACTATATTGAATATTTTTCTATAATTCAGGGACCAGATTGGACATGCACTAAAAGTTTAGGGACTAAATTGAACAAGTCAAAAATTTAGGGACCAAATTACACATTCTGCCAAAGTTCAAGGACTAAATTGAACAGATTAAAAGTTCGGGGACCAGATTGCATATTCTGTCAAAGTTCAGGAACCATTTATGTAATTATCCCTAAGTAAAATAGATAAAAGAAATAAAAATTAAAAAAAGAAATAAAAATAATTACAAAAAAATATCAAATAAAAATGGTAGAAAAATATAGATCGTAGTTGGTAATTAAGTCTTAGAAATAGTTTCGAGTATATTCCGTTTATTTAATGACACTATAGCTTAGGAAGTTACATTTCATGATTTTTAGGATAAAATGATTTTTCATATCTTTTTATACTCACATGAAATAGAAAATAGATTAAAAAAAAATTAAGCATGTTAGAAAAATAATATAAAAGAGAAAGGATAAAAAAAAATCTCACCCGCTTTTCCGTTAGAATTACGTTTAGTGAGTTCTTTTATGGGTCTCGACAACAGATGATAAACGTAAGAAGCTCCTAAATATTTCAAAACGGGTAACATATAACATTTCAAAGATCGAGGGTTATGAATAGACATATGAGTTTCTTAACATAAAAGGCTGCATAGGATATCCAATTGGATCGAAGGGCTTTTTGGCGTGGGGCTTTTGCATTCCAGTTCGCACGCTGATTAGCTTCTCTCGTACAATGGACATCTTCGATTAACTTAGATCGGGTTAGGCTTTGCTTGCAGTCTTCGATCACTCCCATGGGCTCCAATTTGAGCCCAAACACATTTGTCTAGCCTAGTAATCTCTTGATTGGAGAACCTGATACTAACTCTCGATTCTGACAATAATAGCTTTTGTCCAGTCACAGAGCAAGAAGAGGTGATCTGTGGTTTCCGGTGGTATCTGTCGGCAGAATGGACAAAGTGGATTAACTTACGTGACAGGACAAAATATCAGATAATCGACCATGATTGCAATCACAACTGTAATGTTTTAATCAACAGTAATTCATTATGTGCGTCGGAATACAAGAACCTTCCTATTCATGATTTGGGACCTAAAATTGACAACTAAGCCAAGGAAATAGATCATTCACATCATTTTCCTTACGGGATGTTAGTTCTACGGACAGAAGTACAACCAAATAATCGGACACATTGTTGTCCCCAGAGAACAAACCCACTGAAGCGTAGACAAATCCTCTAATGTCGAGATTAACAAAAATTGAACTTGAAATATCAGACAGCGACTTTGCCATGATGCAGTAATGAGAGCTTTTTACTTGAGCAAGATGATAAATTGAAAACTAAGATCCTGTAGGGCCCACCAAGTTCCACTTGTAACTCTCTGTTTCGGATCTAACATGCTCCTTCCGCATCAACAGTCGGTCCAAAGTTGATCTGGAAGAAACCGCCAACATATATAGATTCTGATCGACATACTAGTTAAGGCTCCAAAGTAATGTGGACAATTTCCTACTTCTAATACACATTTAAGAACAAAATACATCCCAATAAGGAGAAAAAGAATTCATTACGATAATCATAATACTGCCCGCCAATGTGCCTAGGCAACCGTCCATTAACCTAGCTCATGCCACAACGAAGCATCACGACTTCATATAGTCAGCATCCTCGACATTGGCAATCGGGAAATGCGAAAATCACGTCGTCCCTAGTATGGCCTATACCTGCCATCAGCTCTTGATGGTCTCACGCCACCATATGCATAACCCCACTGCATCTATAGAAAAGAGCATCACATACCAATTAGTGAAGGCATACTCACTTCAGAAAACAAGTTGTGCAAAAGAGCTGCTCTACTTACATCATCAAAATCCAGGCTTCCATACATCCTGCCATAGGAACGTATTGGACCACCATAACCTCCAAAGGGTTCGGCACCACTCATCATTAAACTTCCTCCAGCAGCAGGATCATCAACAGGGGTTGCTGAATCTATTGCTACCTGAAAAACAAGTCGATGAAGAGAACACTGATCGTGAAAAAGGCAGGAAAATGCACTGTGAATAGCACCTACACTCATCTCGTATCCCCTATAATAAGAAACTAAAACCTTTAAATGCTCACTGACCTATTAACTAGAACTAGAAGCATAGCATTGACATTCAGAAGCATCTAGGACTTACAAGTCCAGTCTCCAACCACTATTACAAAGACTAGTTCAGCTTAAATTTGACCATATCCTAAATTAAGATGGCATCACAAGTACCAACTGTTATATTTGATAGGTCCAAATTTTGCTGAACCTGGAAAGTGCTGACAAGGAGAGTTGTAATCCAATTACCGTCAAAGAGGTATGGGCTTATCTTGGTTGGTGCACTCATTTCTAAGGACAAAGCTCACACGAGGCAAGTAACCTAGTCACTTTATGGAACGTTCCCTCTGAATAGAGTTGAACATGAACCGAATTTGGCCATACTAAGCGTAGATTTATGTGGTAAATTAGTTTAAAAACAAATCATGTGATCTCCTATGCCATCTGTAGAACATATGCTATCATCCCCATACCCATAGAGACAAGCAGTAAAGTGAGAAATTCTAGGCAGCATTTGATTAAAGAAAACTTATGAGGGGATTACTTTAGTACCTGGTGTCCACAAATCTCATGCGGTCTGTGAGAGACGCGATCAGCTACTCCATCTTCTGCAAAAGTTACAAAGCCAAAACCTCTATGTCCTGATCTCCAAGGGTCCTGCATGAAGCAAGAATTCTTAGGGCAGGATGACCTCGACAGTTGTCATCATTTGCACTTTAAATTCACACCTATTACCTTGGGAACATAGACATCCAGTATTGCCCCAAATCTACCAAAATAACGTCGGTGATCTTCTGCACTCGGCCTGGAGGTCGGAGATCTGGAAGGAGGCGGAGGAGGACTGGAGGAAGAAGGTAGCAGAGGCGAGGGCGAAGAAGAGGTCGTTGAGGAGGAGGCCAGAGAGGAGGAGGAGGGAGACGGAGAGGAGGAGGAAGGAGGCGGACTGGAGGGAGGAGAAGCGGTGGATAGGGGTGGAGTCCTTGAGGAGGGGGTCAGAGTCAGAGGAGGAGATGGCCTGGTGGCAAGAGGACGGCGAGGTATAGCTGGAGGGGAGGGGGGGAGGGAAGAGGGAGGTGGTAAGGCTTGGCGGCGCAGGTGGAGGGGGATTTGAGGTGGTTGCGGGTGGCAGAGACCAAGCGGTAGAGGCCAAGGGAGAGGAGGGACGAGGAGGAGAAGCAGTGGTATAGGAAGACCACCACCATTCGAATTGGGGTTGGGATGGATTGGCGGAGGGAATGAAGCAAATAGTATTTTATCAGAGCTGGTAATGAAGCATATAGTTCTGCCAAGCATTGAAAAATCCAATTCAGGAGTTGCTCTCTTGGAAGCTCCAAAAGAGGCTCCGCCCGCATTACGTTACACAGGAAACTATGTTACATGGACACTGCACTTCCCAATGTTTTCCCGTGTCGGACACGCAGACATGAGTCGGACACGCGGACTCACTCGAGCAGGAGCTGTGTACTACTCCACAGTGCTGGAGGTCTCCGAAAAAGGAGTAAATTCAGCACAAATGCCCCCCAAAATCACATATATTAAAAAAGGGGGAAAAATTACTTGTGGGACAACCTATCAATGGCAATTTGATCGTGTATATAAAAAAAAATATATTTAATATACAACGTGTCCCGGCGTGTCGGAATTATCTATTTTTTGAGAATTCACGTGTCGGCGTATCGTGTCCATGTAACATAGACAGGAAATGGATAAATTGTTTGACGATCAACAGCAAAACGAAATCCAAAGAACTAGATCAACCTCGAAAGAAAACTCCACCATCTGTCCGGCCTAGAAATTCAACAAACAATCTCTAGATATAAACAACATATAATCATACGGGTAGGAGAATCATAGACATCAAGCTGATAATTCTTAGGAAAGAGACAGGAGGCAATCAAGCATGCAGTAAATCGCAAACCTGATATATCCAATTATTTGACTGGCGACTTGAACTTTAAAGAAACATGAGTAATGTATGCCCTCACATATGCAGAGATCATTAATGGATATATAGGCTTAATGTTTGGGTAATTCCATGGACTTGATAACTGTAACGCTGAAGATCGAGAAGACCATAGAACCCAATGTTTATCGCCATCTGGTAGTTTATCAAGATAAATAAGATTTCAAGACCAAAGCCAGCCAAAACAGCATAGAGGCATAGTAGAGAGCTCAATGTGTATCCCCAACTAACAATCCTATTCAATGTGGTTGTACATAAAGTCGGCAAGCGGAAGAACTTACAACATGTGAGATTCTTCCTCATAAAAGATGGCAAGTGAAAAAGGCAAGTTGACTGACGAATATCAGAACCAAACATGATAAAGAATGAATGCATACCTTAATGTGGTCTCCCTCATATACCAATGAATTTCTGTGCATATCAGAGACCATCGAATCCGTCAAAAACCCGCTTAGTCACGTTTGTTTTCATTCCAACCATCTTTCCTGAAGCATAGATCCTCCAAATTCCAAGGTCTGCTGCCAATCTTCTCACGTAAAGCTTCTTCGACAAAATCTACATGGAACGAGGCTCTTTTCCATATTGCCGGTGCAAATTTTCTGTAAACTGCATCAATCTCCATATGTCCTCAGTAGCTTTCTCGGCTTCATCTATAATTTCAATGGGGTTCTCAGGATGATTTATGTACTCCGAAGGAAGATGGGGATTTATACTCATATCAATCCAGTAAAGGCCAACACCGAACAAAAGAAAGACTATGAAAGTTAAGGCTATTCGACATGCCAGGCTATGAAAGTTCATTTTCAATCAGTCAAGAGTTAGATCCCACTAAAACTAAAACTAGTGTGATTACTGAAGACTCTGATATACACATCTGACTTAACTTTTGCTCAGATGCCAACACCATTTTCTATCAACCTTGTAAAATATAGTGTTATCATTAAAAAAAAAAAAAACTAAACTAAACTGGGCAGAATAGGATGATGAAAAGGGGGGATAATACCGTGCTTTATACAGAAGAGAAGCTAGAGTGAGGAGTCATTATTTGTAAAACCATTCTCCCTTGACACATTCTATAATATGTAGATCCACAAAAGAAAAACAAATTATGTAGACTCCACTGCCACTCCCAGAACTAAAGAGAATTCAGAAGGGTAAAATTAGATAATGAGTCATATCAAAGCCCAAGTCATTACCAATTTTAGGCCACGATCCGATTTGTGTTTTAGGATGTGTTCAAAACCTACTTCTTTTGGCATGGTCACTGCTATTTTACATACTGTTTCAGGATAAATATTCCCTCCTTTGTTATAGCTGTTGTACTCTAATGACCTATGAAAGAGTTGTTGGATTTTCAGAGACATCAGATCTGGCCTTTCCTTGTCCACTGACGCATCGCATCCCTTGTGCATAAATATGAGCTAGAGTGATAATTCATTATCCTTCAGGAGATCACAACAATATAGCGGCTCACTTATCTGAAATTAATTCGACGAAATAGCAAAGTACCGGGACATCTTGGTAATAAACTGGTATTAAACGATGCTGCTCTACCTAGAAACAAAATAAAGAGAGTTGCAACGTTCAGAAAATAAACTTGAAGGATGCGATGCCGCTCTATCTAGGAACAAAGCAAAGATTTGTACTGCTCAACACAAATTCAGAAACTAAATATGGAAACCCAGTTGCACACTTGATGGTAAACAGAGATGGTAAAAAAGTAGATGATACAAGAATGGATTGTCTCAGCAACTAGAACTTGGGATCGAACAGAGTACAACTAAACTCAACCTCAACGCCATAGGGATAGATGTAGAGTGCGCAACCTTACTCTGGTACCAATTGTAGGAATCAGAAGGGGTTTTGCGAAAGTTTGGTGGTTTCAACGGGAGAGAGTTTTCGAATATGAAAATGAGAGAATGGTATTCAAAATAGCCTTTGCGAAGGCTTTACCCAAAATACAAAAGATACAAGCTTTGCAAAGCTTGAGGTACCAAAAACACAACTCTCTTACTCTATCTGTGCTAAGACCACATATAGGCTGCGATGCCTCTAGTCTCCAGCTCTCCCACGCACACGAGCCCTCTCCTATGGCACATACACTATGGCATAGCTCCTAGGCTGCGATGCCCTTGAAGCGCACACACATATGCTGAGGCTTAACTATGGCATAACCAAAGCTTAATTCTAATGCCTATTTATAGAGAAACTTTCTCCGCCATTGAGTTCCACCACTTTGCCGCCATAATGTGAAATAAAAGGATGCTGCTGACTTCAATTGGTGATGGAAATTTGGCCTTTTCTTTTGACTCAAGCTGTGATTACTTTCGTTGACCAATCCAACTATTCTTTGCACGAAGTTCACCGCCTTTGTGTGAACAGAAGACAAAAGGCTGCCATATTTCACTTCAATTGTTTTTTTTTTCTCTTATTAGGTGTTGAACTCCAACAATAGAAACCTCTTCTCTTCAAACCATGACCTCGCTCCAAAAAGCAAAATCCACAACCAAATTTCAGTTCTCATACTATCACAATCTTACAGCTTTAATTGGCAGCACATGGGATTTTATATATCTAAAGTCCAAGTGACCTTCACTCGGATCAAACCGTACTTTGCCGAAATATCCCTTTGAAATGTATCATCGCATTGAACAGGGAACTCTGCAGTGCCCTTGGCGATCTCCCTTATGCTTTCACGTTCGTACTGATTGTGAACAAAAAGATCCGCCCCAACTATGAGGGAGGAACTCAATGGCACGGCTACAACAGATCTCAACAAAGGAATGTGCTCCCCAGGACTTACTGTCTCTTTCTCGTCCGGAGCCGTCTGAAAGAGGGTGCTTTCGATTGTGAGGTTGGAATTGCGAGCAGTAATCTGTCCATAAACACAGGCAGGGTCATTCCCAGCTCCATTAACGAGTAAGACTTCCACAGTAGCTTCCACTGCATTACGAAACACGGCGTAGTTCACTTTCGCCGAACCTGCCATTCCATCGAACTCCTCCTCTAAGAGCCTGTCATACACATTAGTGACATCGTAAACGCTAAATGTGATCAGCCCTTTGATGTCATCCATGAGATCCACATCGATGTCAAAGCTATCAAGGGCACAGATGCCTCCGGCTGGGCCGGTCATCAATAAAGCTTCCGAACCGCTATCGCCCTCATCCCGTTCTCGGTTGTAGATGTATTGACAACGTGCGCCGTTTTCGACTGTGATTATGCCGTACGGCTTGCCGCCATCGTAGTCCAAGCACAGCACCACCGAGAACACCTCCACCAGTGGTCGTCCACGAAGGCGCCGCGCTAGTCGTCCAGAGGCCTCAACAACCATTCTTGGAACCCTTCGTGGTGTCCTGCAAAATGTTTATTCAAATCAAGATGCCGAACTAGCATCTAGGCTGCGAAACGAACGACGAACGGCGCATGGAAAACGAACGAGAGACGGTTCCTTCGAAACCTAACACGCATATACGACGAAGAGGACAAAAGGCCAGTCACAGTTCCTACGGAAAGAGGAGAGGATAAGGGACTGAATCTCGCCTGCTCAGAGGCGGGAGGATGCTGGGCTAGTGGTGGTCGTCGAACGGCTCCAGCCGGGCGCGATCGAGACGGCGGCAAGGGGCGATGGAGCCTGTGGCTCCTCCTTGGGTCTCCTTTTCGCTTAACTCCCGCGAACGCTCTCACCCTCCGGTCCAACTCCAACTCTCCCTCAGGCTCTGCGAGTGCCTCTGCTTTAGCGTAGCTCAGTATCAAGAAGACAAGCTTCTTCCTCGTTGTGGGCCGGTAATTGCGCCACAAATCTGGACCTCAAGGCCCAAATACATTTGTCAGTTTTGGCTCCCTAAAATTACATTTATGTCCATGAAACATTTTTAATATTGCAAATTGGAGAAAAAAAAAATAGGTGCTTGATTATGAATATACCATTAGCCAGTAAGGTGTAATGTCATCTCTCACAAGTTTTAATATTAAGATTCAAATCTATTCTATCTGAAAATGGCCTTTCTAAAAATATGTCAAATATGAACATATTTGTATTTTCATCAGTAAATTATTAATTGTCATTATGAAAATTATAGCATATGTTAAATCTTTCAAATGACAATTCTTTTGCCAGTACACCGCACGTGTGCCTACTATTAGAGAACATATAATTAAAAAAGACAAGATTAAAAAGATAATCCTAATTAGTTAGTGATATTACAATGATTATAATTACGATTAATTCTCAGTGAATGGCTTCTTAAAAATAATTTATTGAAGTGTTTTATCAGGTGCTTTGGGCACTTGTTAACAATTTTGTTAAATAAGAAAAGTCCGCAAAAATTACTCGCTAGCCCAAGCGAGTTAAACAACTTGTGCGACCGAGCTAACTCAGAGTACGCAATCCGAAACCACCGAACTCCGTCGATTTGATCACTCGAGCTTTCGGTTGAAGATTCCTGTTCTGGCGTTAGGGACGAATCGGAGGTTGTGTTGCGAACCCTAGAAGAAGCAGAGCACGTCGGAGAGGATTGATATCTGCTTCCACCACTTCCATCAGGTTAATACTTAGTTTGTAATTCAAGGGTCGCTCAATCTGGTGGTCTTGTCCGCGTTCATTTGATTCGGCTTGCCACTCGGTGGAAAACTCTTTTTTCAGCTTACTCTCGAGCTGCTCCCGCTACTATCTGTTAAAGCTTTGCATTTTCGCTGAAATTACTGTGGCAAACGAGGTGGAAAGTGAGCTCCATGGGTCAAGGGTTTAGTTTCCTGCTGTTATGCTGGTGACGCTGTCATAATCAGGTTAGGAGTTTTGTGAAGTTTTGGAATTTCTCTTGCTCGTCTTTGTTTTTAGTTCGCTATCGTTACGAAAAGATGTCAATTCTTTCGTGGGTGTTTCTGGACTTCCCTCATTGATCAACAGATACCGTAGAGCTAAATGAGTAGTGGCAGGGAGAGGGCCCTTGGACTTGGCGGTCAGCATGTTTTGGATTATCTTAAACGGATGCAAGCGAAGAACCCAGCATCCTTTTATGCGGTCGAGGGCGATGATGGCCACCCGGGTGGAAACATATTCTGGGCTGATGCAATGGCCAGGATGAACTATACGCACTTCAGCATTGCTGTGATGTTCGACACTACATATCGGATGAACCGGCACAAGGTGCCTTTTGCATCGTTTACTGGACTGAATCATCGTGGGCAGCCAGTTTTGTCCGGTTGCGCATTGATTTTGAATGATTCGGAGTCCTCTTTCATTTGGGTGCTCCAATCTTGGCTTCATTCGATGGCCGGACGGTATCCTCTCTCCATCATGACCGATCCCGACAGACTTATCCAGGTAGCTGTTTCGCAAGTTCTTCCTGCTACTCGCCACCGTTTTTGTAAGTGGGCCATATTTAGAGAAACTCAAGGCAAGCTGGCAGATCTTTACCAATCACATCCCAACTTTGAGTTTGAATTTAAAAGATGCATAAAAGAGGCTGAGAAAAATGATGACTTTGAAGCATCCTGGGAGTCACTGCTGCAAAAGATATTACATTACAGATAAAGAATGGTTTCAGTCAATTTACAGTGCTCGGGAGCAATGGGTCCCACTTTACATGAGAGATACCTTTTTTGGAGATTAAGACTTGGCAGAGAGAAGTGAAGGTTTGAAGCCTTCCTTTTATTTATTTTTTATTTTTTTTAATGATTATGTCAATGCATTAACGACCATCAATAGGATTCATCTCATAAAAAAAATCTTTTTTTTTAATAACCGGCTCGCTAGACCCGACGTAACCTTCCTCCTTTACTCTGGCTTGGGACAACAACATCAACGACCATAAAGATGCTAACTAAGCAGTATGAAAAGGCTGTAGCAAATTGGCATGAAAAGGAACTAAAAGCCGATTATGACACAACCAACACTTCACCTGTTCTGAAGACACCGTCTCCTATGGAGAAACAAGCTGTCGGGTTATTTACGAGAAGAATCCTTACGAAATTTCAGGAGGAACTAGTCGAGACTCTTGCAAATCCTGCAACCAAAATTGAGGATTCAGGAGCAATCAGCTCTCACCGGGGTGGCAAAATATGGGGAAGAGCGCAAAGCACCCACTGTTAGTTTCAATTCTTTCGAGATTACTCAGTGTTCAACGGCAGCTCGGAGTCAATTGAAATGGTACTAACCGGATGAGTTCAATTGGCAAAACATAAAATTGTGTCAAATTGAAAAATTTAAGATTGAATTGGTACAAGTGCAATAAATTCAATTATTTTTTTTTATAATTTTTCTCATAGCCAAGTGTTTCCTAATCTTATGGAAGGAAGATGGAAGCTTAAGCAAGATATAGATAACCAGTGCCTAATCATCTCTACCTTAGTAAGAAAGCATAGTTCATTGGGTCTTAACTAGGAATAATTAGTATCAATTCATGTCGACTTCGAGCCATTCATATCGGGATTTGGATTTTTATCGAGTCGTGTTTGTCGCGACTTGTCTGAAACCTCTCTCGAGGGATCCGGCGGGTTTAGAGGTATTGCCACCAGTCAATGACGTGGACTCTCCCAAGGCCTACCTCGCGTGACATTGAATTCGTTTTACTGAATAGCAACCTAAAAAGTTACTAAGAGTCGCCACTGACCTATTGGGGTCGGCTAGAAACCAATCGAGATACGGGAGTTTTATCTCGATTCCTACGCAACCAGAGCTTCTAAGTTCGGAGACTTGTTTACGCTAACTAAATAATTAGCGCCCTTTCGGTACCTAACCAGTTAAAATTCCCTAAGGTGACTACACATTCTGCATATCATTTTAAGCTTACCAGGTATCTAACCAGTATTAAATGATCATGCATAATATTTTTCTGTCATTTCATGCAATTACCTATTTATCCTTAACCTAGCATCTAGGCAAGCGATTAATAGACAATTTTTCAAAAGACAGTGTTATGAACACTCAATCGGGTAAATATATCAAATAAAGACTGGAATAAGCACATGCAATCCAAATCTATAGTGACGATATTTAAAGAAAGTAACTCCAACACATGGATCGAATATGCAAAAATGGACCGGATTGGACGTCGGTCTTCAATCACCAAGCCTCGATGAGCTTCCATCGCCATGGGCATCATCGTCAGTCGCCATATTAGAATATCAAAATGGTGCATCAAGCCTTTGGCACATGCACTCACTCAAAGTAGATAATCAGCAAAATTCAGCCAATTAAAGGATAAAACAGGTGTCTCGAATTAAACTCTAATTATCGTGCTAATTTTACCTACTGAGATATGAATAATATGCAGTCATTCACATGCGAAGTTAAAACTAGGTCATGCGAAATAGACATGGAGAACACATCAATAATCAAACATATAAAAAGCCTAATTGAACAATGTAAGCAAATATATGCATTTTTTATTAATTTCTTATTTTTTTTTTAATTTCTGGGTTTTTTATATTTAAATGTTTTTTATTTTTTTATTTTTTATTTTCAATATTATTTAAAAGAACCGGGCCCAGGTCGGGCTCTCGGATCCGGACCTGGATCAGGCCGTCGGGCCTGATCCGGTCCGGGAAAGAGGACGCGAACCGGGCCCAGCTCGCGCAGAAGTATCCGGCCCAAATTTTCAAACTCTAATTGAACCAGGCCCACAACTCCTCATTTTAAAACTAAGCCCCGCATCTGAAAGGCCCAGTCCACAGCCCCAAAAAAAAAAACAAAACAGAAGAGCACCTCAGCCCAACCTCCACTGTTCATCTTCTTCAACCCTGCGCAGACATTGCCAAAGTCGACGTCGCCGCACCTCCTTGACGCCAAACTGGCTCCGCCTATCTCATCGTCGGGATCTACGCGCCACAACGGAACCTGCTTGTTAAGCCAACACGAGACCTAGTCACCACCTGCGTCGTCCCCAGGTCCAGTTCGTCACACCGGCTCCGAGATGGCTGTCGCACCGCCTCTGGACCAGCACCGAGCGTCAGGATGATGGCTGACGCCACCACTGGTTCGGCTCTCACACCGCCGACATTAGGACCTACTTGCTGGTCAGGCCCGCTGGGACTCGATGCCTTCAGGACGTTGCGCAGACACCGTACGCCTGGTGGTCGGGTTGACGCAAGCTTTGCTTGACCGCCGCCTCTGCCGTCGCGGAACCGGGCCTGCTCTGTTCGGTTCGCCAGTCACCAGATCCGGATCAGCCGAGAAGTCCTGGCGTCAGCTTGGTGGTCGGCGTCGTCGGCCGCCGGTCTTCCCCATCGTCCAACCTGGTTTCCTCCGTTCGCCATTAGGGACTCGCTCCTCCGTACCGCCCTCGGACCGGGAGCTGTCGCTCGGACGCCGCACGCAAGGCTGCCGGGCGGACGCCGGCTTCGCTCAAATGCCACCTCACCGTCGCAGGACCGAACCTGCAAACGGGCCGCCATTAGCTTCCACTGAGACGACCCCAGCGAGCGCGAGACCTGCAACTGCTGCTCGGACACTGTTCCGGGCTCGAACTAGTCGCCATGGATCGCCTGACGGGAACTTCGTAGGGGTCGTTGGTCTGGACGCCTTGCAAGCGACGAAAGCGAGGCGTGATGGAGCTCGGGTAGCTCGGCTTCTCCTTGTCAACCATGTCGCACTCCTTTTTTTTCTTCTCTCTTGAGAGCTTACTGAGCCTTCCATGTGATCTCTCTTGTCCATGGGCAGCCACTAACAGGCTGTCTGTGGCCTACTTCAAAAACGAGTCCTCTCACCCGCACGGCTTTCTCGGCCATTCTTCATTTTCTAACCACTTAGACATTTCCATCTGAAGACCAGCTCACCTCTCTGAACCGAACTCAAGAAGAGCTCTTTGGCCCCATCCCCCTCCTTCTAAATATCGCCGCGGTGGCCACGCCGCCGTCACAGGCCCACGAGGCTAGCTCCTCGGACCGGGACAACGGCGTCCAGTGCGAAGAAATGGTGGCGAGCTCTCGAGGTCTGCGTCGCCCGAGCCCTCTCTCCCCTGCTCCTCTCCTTTTTTTTTTCTTTTGGTCACCGTGGAGCTCCCACAAGCTCCTTCTCTCTTGGTCTTCATCAAAACCAGGTCAAGTCGCCACCTTCGGTGGTTTGCTCCCTCCGAACTGGTTCATGGAGGCGTTGACAGTCGTTGGGCCGACATCGATGGACGGCAATGGAGGATGGAGTTGTCGGCCTTGTTTTGGGACGCTCAAGACTGCTCCTCTCCCTCTACTCTAGTGCACGCCGGCCGAACAACGTCGCCACTTCCGGGATCCACTCGCGTGCCGCCACTCCGCCTCCTGTGCTGGTCAGACCTAATGCGACTCAAGGCTTCCGAGCTGTTGCTCAGACGCCTCATGCACAGTTATCGGGAACCGCAGGACGTCGTAGGAGCCACCACCAGTGTGGCTCGCCTCCTCCAAAAGCGATCACCGCAGGCGGGCCTCGCCGCGGCTGTCCAGCTTGCCTCACCGCCGCTACGAACTAGGCTCACATGCTCCTTGGAGGTAGCCGAGACTCCAGTCACGCTCGGAGCCGACGGTGGTGTCGGGTCTGGTTCGATGACACAGCGCGGACACCTCGCGAGTAGGGAAGGCGAAAGGATGGTGGGGATTGTATGGTTCACCTTCTCGTCGTCAGCGACTGCACCACCGTCGACGCCGGCCACGACGCTGTCACTCGGGCTGCGACCTGGGCTGCAACGGCGGCGACCACCTCAAGGAGGCTCAGCCACTCGAGCTTTCGCCCTCGATTCCTCGGCCCCTCCTTCCTCTTTCTTTGGTCCTCCAAGAAGAAGGAGCAGAAGCGCCAACTCCCTCCCTCTGTTCGCTGGCTCGTCCTCCCTCTCTTTTTTTTTTTTGTGTTCTCCCTGTCCTCCTGCTCTATTTCTCGGTGGCCGAACCAGAAGGAGAAGAAGCCTTTCCCCCCACCTCCGTCTTTCCTGCTCCTTTGGACGGGAGTCCATAACTCCTCATCAAGTCGTGGGTCTCTTGAACCCACGTGAAGTGTACCATATCATAAATGAATGATGTGAATTGTGTGCAGATGAGTGCAGACGAGTTGAATGGTGATGATGAGGGAAAGGGCCACGTGAGTGAATGGGGGGAGTATCGGCTGATGAAAAAAAGAAATGAGGGGATGGGCTGTGGGCGTGGGCGGCCAAG
This sequence comes from Rhodomyrtus psidioides, assembly GCA_021437785.1. Classification (NCBI taxonomy): domain Eukaryota; kingdom Viridiplantae; phylum Streptophyta; class Magnoliopsida; order Myrtales; family Myrtaceae; genus Rhodomyrtus; species Rhodomyrtus psidioides. The sequence goes on along the minus strand of JAILYB010000109.1, from coordinate 2,550,036 downwards.
TGGGTTGATGGGGGAAAAAAAGATGGGCCATTCGCTTGGGCCCAAATGGAAAAAAGGAAAATTGGGCCTAAATGAGAAGTGAGCCCATGAAAAAAAAAGAAAAAGAAAAGGAATGGACCCATGTCGTGCGGGCCCACTCCAGCAGAAGGAAAACGCACGGGCCATGCGGCGCCAAGCGCGGCCCGATCTGATTTTTTTTTAAACTGTTTTTTTTTATTACTTCTCTATTTTGCAAAATAATAAAATAAAATTAATGGATGACTAAAATGCATATTTAGCAAATTTAGACAATATTCTATTTCGCAAATAAAATAAAATATTAGACTGCCAAAATTAGGTGTCAACAGTGTTCTTGTGTGGTGTTGAGAATTATGCCTCAGAAGATCCCGTTTCATCTATTTTGTCTTCTTCTCGGGTCATTGATATGGCCGTTTCGCTAGAAAGGCGATGAAGGAGGAGAGTAGGAGGCCCATTTTTGCACGCCGGACGAGTATTAAAGTGTGGAACAAGTACGCCGTGAGCTTCGGATTCTTTGTCCAGGGGCATTGTGTGGCGAGGCTCCCAATCGTCAATGCCCGTCATCTCCCACCATTTTTCTCTCTCTTTGCTTATAAGACCTGTTGTAATACTAATGTGGAAATTCTTGACTTTGTAAGTCCCACATTGCTTTAGAATGGGTCTTTGGTGCTCTTTATATACTTGAGGTCTCCCTCCACCTAATAGCTTAAGTTATTGGGTTGGACTTTCTAACATGGTATCAGAGCCAGTGTTTGCCCTTTCGCAATGTATGTTTACCCAAATTCCACGTGCGGCTCTTTCCCGGCTTGCACGTGAGAGGGGCTCTTGACTTTGTAAGTCCCACATTGCTTTAGAATGGGTCTTTGGTGCTCTTTATATACTTGAGGTCTCCCTCCACCTAATAGCTTAAGTTATTGGGTTGGACATTCTAACATGGTATCAGAGCCAGTGTTTGCCCTTTCGCAATGTGTGTTTACCCAAATTCCACGTGCGGCTCTTTCCCGGCTTGCACGTGAGAGGGGCTCTTGACTTTGTAAGTCCCACATTGCTTTAGAATGGGTTTTTGGTGCTCTTTATATACTTGAGGTCTCCCTCCACCTAATAGCTTAAATTATTGGGTTGGACATTCTAACAGAAATAACCAGGATATTGCAAATACGTCAACGCAAAAGCCCATAAATAATAACGAGGAACGATAAAGTACACAAGATATAACATGGTTCGGTCCGAATGTCGATACCTACATTCACGGGAGAAGCAGCAAGAATAATTCACTATAATCGGAGAATCGAATTTATAATCGCTCAATACGCTCGTGTTTCCCGCACCTAGATTATACTCAAACCCAGTATTTACAAATAAACAACTCTCAATTGGATATAATAAATAAAACTAAAGCTTACGCGGCACAAAATCTGACTACGCGCGAACTCCTCCGGGAACCCCAGAGGACGTCGCCGTCTGTTCGTCCTCTTCGCGAAAGTATACTGTGCGGCTCGGTCTTCACTTCTGCGCACGGCCTCTCTTTTCTCGTGCGGCTTCCTCGAGCAACTTCGTCTGTGCGTGAGAAGAAAGATAAAAGGTGGGAGATTTACTTTTATTCCTTTTCTCTTTGACCAAGATTTGCCTTGGAGTGGGACCTACCGAGAGCAACCTCTTCGATCTTTCATGCGGCTACTCTTCTGCAGGTTCAACAAAAAAAAGGGAAGCAATATCCTTTTATTCCTCCATGGGCCCCACTATATATTGAATATATTATAAGCCCTTCCTTTTCTTTATTTTATTCTGCCAGAAGAAAGTCCTTAGCATAAGAGTCCACGAAAGTCAACTCGTCTCCGTCAAACCTTACATATTTCAATATTTTCTATCTCCGTGACAAACCGATTTATATCCGCAAATGATTCAAAACTCGAGACATATTTAACAAGACCCGTACCCGTACCCGACCTAACCCAAGTTTTTGTACTTAAGTGATTTTCCTCCTTAAATTGTTGCCTCTGGAGAATGGGTGACTCTTGAATCGGCTCGCTGAGTCGATGAAGTGGCTTGTTACTCAGGTTGGGATCGTGAGCTTGGATCTTGGGTAGAAATTATGCAACGGGGAGACGCAGCTCTGACGGACAAGAGTACCCCCGTGGATGGGTTCGAGGATCGGTTTAATCTGAGAACCGAACCGGTTGAGCCCATTTAGGATTGGTTTGAATCGGTTCTCAAGTATAATCCGCGATATCGGTCTTGGATTGACTCTCTACGTTCGACGGAAAATCTAATGCTAGTGACAAAAAAAAAGGAGAATCCTTTGACGGCAATATTTGCCGCTCATTGAATAAAACATGAGAACCAAATCGGTGCAATCCGATCTTCGGGGTTAAACAGGATCCGATGCGATGGTCACTTAAAAAAATGTCAGCCATCACACTGCTCTATTGCTACCACCTTGATGTATGCGAAACATTTTGTATAGTAACATAAATATGAAAAAGACGATTAGTAAAAATTCAATGGTACTTTTTTGCCTTAAGAGTCTCCCAAGTCCTTCAACTCCCCCATCCAACCCATCTTGTCGTCTCCTACCTCTCTCAAAGTAATTAGCTACGTGGCCCGAAAGTGGGCATGTGCTTGAAATATATATGTGTGTGTGTTCCGAACCCTCTTAGGTCCATGTACAATTAGACATTTATTTCTTGAACACGTTTCGAACATCTTAGGGGACGGCAACATTTATGGAGTAGAATTTCTGCTATAAAAGTGCTTCCAGAGCAAAATCGGTTTGATTACGCAAGTTCATTTTTTTTTTGCTCTAGAAGTAGTTTTGGAACCACTTGAAAAAAGTAATTTTTTTTTTTTTTTTTTTTTTGCAAAAGTAGAAAAGTCAACTTCATGTTGCCATGAGCCCCCAGCTGATCCACTTATGATCCGGCCCATAAAAGATGCGCTAAATAATGAGCTTTGTACCCGCTTTGATGCAACTCTAACTAATAATAAACAATGGATCAATGGCGAAATATCTTTATGGTTTAGGCAAGATACCTCTCCAACTCGGCATGCAAGAGCTAGATATGTAGCTCTGTAGAGTCTTTGTTTGTGAGGGGCCAAAATTGAAGATGGATGATAAAATTTAGGAGGACTTTTTAGATTGTTCCTCTTAACTCTTCCTTACGAAAAAAAATCCCAATTTTTCTTCAACCCCTTTTGATTTTCCTATTGAAATTCCAATCAAATTCAAATTCAATCAATGTTAACTCGTTATGTACGTGTAAATTAGGACTACTTACCAGTGGCCGGAGGATTTATAAGCAGCTAAGAGCAGCAAATCCCTTTCTTTCGACATTTTTCATAGTCTCGTGTGGAAATGGATCCCCTAACATTGAATTAGCAATGTTAGGGGTGGCATTGATCAAATCGGGCAGTCCAAATCAAAATGGACGACCTGATTTGATCCATATCATCTATTTAAAAGGAGAGAAAAATGTAGGCGTGAATTTTTAAAATCTGAAGAGGTGACATGGATAAAAAAAATTAGGCCGTACATTTTGATTTGGACGGCTCGATTTGATCAATGTCATCCCTAATATTGCAAGGAGATCCGGATCCCGTGTCGTGTCTAGGTAAAGTTACTGTCTATAAGATCTCGAGTATGTTCAAATTTCTGCCCTAAATGTCGCTTCTTTGGTGCCCGAATGTTAGGGAAAAATATTGGATGGGGCCGGACCATGCGCCCCACAGTCACTCTCTCTCCTCTCCCTCTGACATGTGTCAGAGGAGAGAGAGTGACTGTGGGGCGCATTGGGGCCGCCCCACCCAATATCTTCTCGAATGTTAGCATCTACTTCACGAAATCAATAAGGACATTGTTTTTCTTTTCTTTTCTTTTCTTGTCGGCTTCATTTTTCGGCCCAAACAGTCGGCATTGTCTTGCATTCTCCCCTTTGAATACCACCAAAAAGGCTTAGCTAAACCAAACGTGAGAAAACCAACCTGGCGATTCTAATGTCCAGACAAGCTTTTTTCCATCTGAAGCAGATTCACATACACCCACCACACATTCTCATAGAAAGTTAAGAGGAAAAGGAATGTTTTTTTTCTTTTCTTTTCTCCTCCATTGCTGATCCTAACATGCATGAAAAGCGAGGAGGAGGGTTAGGTGAAAACCATGGACATTGGTGGGGACTCAAGGAAACAGAAAGGAAGCAGAGAAGCAACAGCTGCAACCATATGTTGTTATTATGAAAGGCCAACTAGCATCATCCATCCATATTATAATTAGTCGAAAACCTTTTGCTGATTAAGCGATCTGGGTGTTCGCTGCCTCCTAGCATCGGATGCGTGCAATGGTGTATAGACATCAGTGGCGGTACAACGAAACGATAACACCGCGTTTTATATAAACCTAAATATTCACAAAACTTAGTAATTCGTGACTTTGAGCGCTAAAATCATGCAAGGATAAAACCTTAAATTTTAGTTGGGCGTCTCTCTTGTTTTGTAACATTGATACGCCCAAATTTCATTTTGCTTCTATGCTCTGAAGAAGTGGAAACTATTGATCGACTTCCACCTCTTTTGCATAAAGCTTTTAATGACAGGAATGAGTATTACTGTGTCAATGTGCTGGGGGTAGCCTTCAATTTAGGAAGTGCTTAAAACATAAATTTTCTTTCTTGATATCACTGGGAAATCTGTGCTTGAACCAATGCAGTGTTCGTGTTTATACAATGCTACTTTTATAATACGAAAGGTCATCACTATGTGGCGCAGTATATTGACATTGTGTTTGAATGACATAAGTTGAATTCTGTGCTGCTTTCGAAATCTTACTGGTGGAAATGAGCTGATTTTGAAATTGGAAGTTGCTGAGTTGTGAGATGGATTCATTTTGGTTTGATTTGCCAAAACCATGCCCAGTGTGTCATGTCAGATATTGTAGCATAGAAAATTCACAGCCAATTCTTTTTTTTTTTTGGTATGCTATAATCTGGACTCTGGACCCTAATTGGTGCTACAATCTGTTCATCCTTATTTTTTTTTTTGGTGCTACAGTTCTGCTCATCCCTTATTCTTTTGCAATTCACTGGCCTATACCCTCAACACATTCATTTGTCATTTTTTTTATATCTTAAACAGATATTTTCTGAGAGAAGAGGTCAGTGGAAAGCAGCAAAACAGCCCCAGGAGTTTCTTAGAACTCTTCAACAAATATGGAAGTTGAGTGCATACATTCAAAGAACACTTGGGAGTCCACTAATCAGAACTTCATTCGATTTTGAAAACTTGACACATTAACCACTATGGCCATTCCAATGATCATTAATTCCACAGCACAGCACTATATACACTTGCCATTTGAATAGAAGAACCTCAAGTACAAGAAAATTCTCTGTGAAAGAAAAAAATTCAGGAACAACCATTGTTGTTCCATGAAATTAGACTACCGCAGCTCCAATTACTTCCTAACATGAAATCACCTGGACCCCAAAATTTTTAAGGAATGTACAAAGAATGTAATTGTAACTAGATATGTATTGCAAAAAAAAAAATTACTTGAAGAAACTTCATGAATCTCTTTACCAAGTAGAATGAAATCACTCATGGGAGAAGCCATACTTTCCACCGCCTTAAACTCGGGTAGTTCAATCGTCGTGAGTTGTGAGGCAAAACCAAAGGCGGCCCTCCACTCTGAATGACCAAAGCCGAACAAGACCATCCATTTTGAGTCCATTTGGCTTCCTCGGATGCGCGATCGTGTTCCACCGTTCGGTCAATACAAAAGAAAAAGTTTTGGTCGAGTAACTCCACTTCTTGAGTCGCAATCCATGATGCACTTCGAGGGAGGGGTCGACGAGAGAAATCTGAATGCCTCCCTTGTTGTCTAGTGTTGTGACCTCTTGGTGGTTCAAAAATTCCGTGAGCACCTGCGACTTTGGAATGGAAAACCTGCTTTGGCTTGGATTCATGTCGCTTGTAGAGAGTTGCTTCTCCACCACAAGCCTCACATCTTGGCCACGCATCTCCAACACTTTGTCCATGAAGATTTTTGGCAATTCGTTTAGAGCCTCGGGATTTTTCTTCAGAGTTCTCTTGGATTTCTTGGAAACCCTATCCGATTCACGGGTTTCGGTGGTATCGAAGGGACGTGGCCGCTTCTTGCAGTGCTCTGCTTGATCTCTCCAGATTTCTTGCTTGCTGTTTTGGACATACTTTGTATCAATATCATCAATAAGAGAAAGCATCGTTCATACTGTGAAATGTGGTTCCCTAATATAGCTTATCGAATCCAACATTGGAAAAACGAGAATTGGACAACATTATCTTCGCATCAGAACAGGAACACAACAAGAATTGCCAGAATAACAAGCAGAAAGACAAAAAGGAACTCAAACCCAGAAACGAGTAAACAGGCATTTTGCAAAAAAGCAAGAGTTTCAGAAGAGTTAATTTGGAAAAACGAGAATTGGACAACATCATCTTCGCATCAGAACAGGAACACAACAAGAATTGCCAGAATAACAAGCAGAAAGACAAAAAGGAACTCAAACCCAGAAACGAGTAAACAGGCATTTTGCAAAAAAGCAAGAGTTTCAGAAGAGTTAATTTGGAAAAACGAGAATTGGACAACATTATCTCCGCATCAGAACAGGAACACAACAAGAATTGCCAGAATAACAAGCAGAAAGCCAAAAAGGAACTCAAACCCAGAAACGAGTAAACAGGCATTTTGCAAAAAAGCAAGAGTTTCAGAAGAGTTAATTTGGAAAAACGAGAATTGGACAACATTATCTCCGCATCAGAACAGGAACACAACAAGAATTGCCAGAAGAACAAGCAGAAAGACAAAAAGGAACTCAAACCCAGAAACGAGTAAACAGGCATTTTGCAAAAAAGCAAGAGTTTCAGAAGAGTTAATTTGGAAAAACGAGAATTGGACAGCATTATCTTCGCATCAGAACAGGAACACAACAAGAATTGCCAGAATAACAAGCAGAAAGACAAAAAGGAACTCAAACCCAGAAACGAGTAAACAGGCATTTTGCAAAAAAGCAAGAGTTTCAGAAGAGTTAATTTGGAAAAACGAGAATTGGACAACATTATCTCCGCATCAGAACAGGAACACAACAAGAATTGCCAGAAGAACAAGCAGAAAGACAAAAAGGAACTCAAACCCAGAAACGAGTAAACAGGCATTTTGCAAAAAAGCAAGAGTTTCAGAAGAGTTAATTTGGAAAAACGAGAATTGGACAACATTATCTTCGCATCAGAACAGGAACACAACAAGAATTGCCAGAATAACAAGCAGAAAGACAAAAAGGAACTCAAACCCAGAAACGAGTAAACAGGCATTTTGCAAAAAAGCAAGAGTTTCAGAAGAGTTAATTTGGAAAAACGAGAATTGGACAACATTATCTTCGCATCAGAACAGGAACACAACAAGAATTGCCAGAATAACAAGCAGAAAGACAAAAAGGAACTCAAACCCAGAAACGAGTAAACAGGCATTTGCAAAAAAGCAAGAGTTTCAGAAGAGTTAATCACTGAATCGTCTAATCAAATTCCCATACCTGACAACTGGATCAGAATTCAATTTCTGGGAGTTGAATGTCGGCACTCGCGCTCGCGGCGTTCTCTTTTTTCTGACAACCCATCCAACCCAGGTCAGCCCAAAAGTGGCGGTGACGACCGTCAGCTTCTTCTCATTGTCAAGATCAAGGACGGAACAAAGGAGACGGAGCTTTCCATCGGAGACCAATGCAGCAGCGTCGGCCAAGAGATGAAGAGACGAGAGATCCATCTCTCTTTCATTCTTTGAAAGAGGATCTGTGAGCTGAAAAGAGTCTATCGCCAACGGAATACTTTGAATCCCCATCGCAACCGAGAGATGAGGAGATGAAGAGAGATGATCGTGGGTTCAGGAGAGATCGACAGCGACGACGATCGTGGGTTTAGGGAGAGGGCGACAGAGAGGATGGCGAGAGAGAGATGGACCGGGAAGAACAAGAGAATTCGATTTGTTACTTCCTAATTGCAAAGGGGAAATATATGGGCAACCGGAAACAATGTTACCGTTGTGGCCATTGAGACCGTTGACCCCCGACGCATTCCGGTGTGCTGGGTCAGATTTCGAATTTTGAATTAGCCGTTACGGGGATCAACGATTTTTTTCTTCTTCGTCCTTCTGATCGCCAGAAATCCGCCGTCGCCAATCGATTTCCGCTGCTCCCACCACCACGCCAAACCAAAGCTCCTCTGTTCTTCTAACCCTGTTCTCTGGCCGGGAAGCTCGAAGTGCTTCGTTATCACTTGCAAATCCATTCGCAGGCACCTCACTAACGAAGGAAACAGAGGCCGTGAGCTCCATTTGATTGATGTTGGAAACTAGGTTGTGTTGTCTTGAACTGAACGTGTTTAGGGCATTGAAGAACACCGGAAAGCGCAGAGAGAGTTGAGAGGCTCGTGCATCAGAGAAGGGACGAACTGAGAAAGGGTAAGTAAAATAGATAAAAAGAAATAAAAATTAAAAAAAAGAAATAAAAATAATTACATAAAAATATGAAATAAAAATGGTAGGAAAATATAGATCGTAGTCGGTAATTAAGTCTTAGAAATAATTTCAAGTATATTCCGTTTATTTAATGACACTATAGCTTAGGAAGTTACATTTCATGATTTTTAGGATAAAATGATTTTTCATATCTTTTTATACTCATTTGAAATAGAAAAAGATTAAAAAAAATTAAGCATGTTAGAAAAATAATATAAAAGAGAAAGGATAAAAAAAATTCTCATCCGCTTTTCCGTTGGAATTACGTTTAGTGAGTTCTTTTATGGGTCTCGACAACAGATGATAAACGATGCAAATTAAGAAGCTCCTAAATATTTCAAAAGGGGTAACATATAACATTTCAAAGATCGAGGGTTATGAATAGACATATGAGTTTCTGAACATAAAAGGTTCCATAGGATATCCAATTGGATGGAAGGGCTTTTTGGCGTGGGGCTTTTGCATTCCAGTTCGCACGCTGATTAGCTTCTCTCGTACAATGGGCATCTTCGATTAACTTAGATCGTGTTAGGCTTTGCTTGCAGTCTTCGATCACTCCCATGGGCTCCAATTTGAGCCCAAACACATTTGTCTAGCCTAGTAATCTCTTGATTGGAGAACCTGATACTAACTCTCGATTCTGACCATGATAGCTTTTGTCCAGTCACAGAGCAAGAAGAGGTGATCTGTTGTTTCCGGTGGTAGCTGTCGGCAGAATGGACAAAGTGGATTAACTTACGTGACTGGACAAAATATCAAATAATCGACCATGATTGCAATTACAACTGTAATGTTTTAATCAACAGGAATTCATCATGTGCGTCGGAATACAAGAACCTTCCTATTCATGATTTGGAACCAAAAATTGACAACTAAGCCAAGGAAATAGATCATTCACATCATTTTCCTTACAGGATGTTAGTTCTACGGACAGAAGTACCACCAAATAATCGGACACATTGCTGTCCCCCGAGAACAAACCCACTGAAGCGTAGACAAATCCTCTAATGTCGAGATTAACAAAAATTGAACTTGAAATATCAGACAGCGACTTTGCCATGATGCAGTAATGAGAGCTTTTTACTTGAGCAAGATGATAAATTGAAAAATAAGATCCTGTAGGGTCCACCAACTTCCACTTCTAACTCTCTGTTTCGGATCTAACACGCTCCATCCGCATCAAAAGTCAGTCCTAAGTTGATCCCCAAGAAACCGCCAACATATATAGATCCTGATCGACATACTAATTAAGGCTCCAAGTAATGTGGACAATTTCCTACTTCTAATACACATTAAAGAACAAAAATACATCCCAATAAGGAGAAAAAGAATTCATTACGACAATCATAATACTGCCCGCCAATGTGCCTAGGCGTCAGCTTGAACCGTCCATTGACTTAGCTCATACCACAACCAAGCATCACGACTTCATATAGTCAGCATCCTCGACATTGGCAATCGGGAAATGCGAAAATCACCACGTCCCTAGTATGGCCTATACCTGCTATCAGCTCGTGATGGTCTCACGCCACCATATGCATAGCCCCACTGCATCTATAGAAAAGAGCATCACATACCAATTAGTGAAGGCATACTCACTTCAGAAAACAGTTGTGCAAAAGAGCTGCTCTACTTACATCATCAAAATCCAGGCTTCCATACATCCTGCCATAGGAACGTATTGGACCACCATAACCTCCAAAGGGTTCGGCACCACTCATCATTAAACTTCCTCCAGCAGCAGGATCATCAACAGGAGTTGCTGAATCTATTGCTACCTGAAAAACAAGTCGATGAGAGGAAAATGCACTGTGAATAGCATCTACACTCATCTCGTATCCCCTATAATAAGAAACTAAAACCTTTAAATGCTCACTGACTTATTAACTAGAAGCATAGCATTGACTTTCAGAAGCATCTAGGACTTACAAGTGCAGTCTCCTACCACTTTTACAAAGACTAGTTCAGCTTAAATTTGACCATATCCTAGATTAAGATGGCATCACAAGTACCAACTGTTATATTTGATAGGTCCAAATTTTGCTGAACCTGGAAAGTGCTGACAAGGAGAGTTGTAATTCAATTACCGTCAAAGAGGTATGGGCTTATCTTGGTTAGTGCACTCATTTCTAAGGACAAAGCTCACACGAGGCAAGTAACCTAGTCACTTTATCGAACGTTCCCTCTGAATAGAGTTGAACATGAACCGAATTTGGCCATACTAAGCGTAGATTTATGTGGTAAATTAGTTTAAAAACAAATCATGTGATCTCCTATGCCATCTGTAGAACAGATGCTATCATCCCCATACCCATAGAGACAAGCAGTAAAGTGAGAAATTCTAGGCAGCATTTGATTAAAGAAAACTTATGAGGGGATTACTTTAGTACCTGGTGTCCACAAATCTCATGCGGTCTGCGAGAGACGCGATCAGCTACTCCATCTTCTGCAAAAGTTACAAAGCCAAAACCTCTATGTCCTGATCTCCAAGGGTCCTGCATGAAGCAAGAATTCTTAGGGCAGGATGACCTCGACAGTTGTCATCATTTGCACTTTAAATTCACACCTATTACCTTGGGAACATAGACATCCAGTATTGCCCCAAATCTACCAAAATAACGTCGGTGATCTTCTGCTGAGGCTTAACTATGGCATAACCAAAGCTTAATTCTAACGCCCATTTATAGAGAAACTTTCACCGCCATTGAGTTCCACCACTTTGCCCCCATAATGTGAAATAAAAGGATGCTGCCGACTTCAATTGGTGATGGAAATTTGGCTTTTTCTTTTTACTCAAGCTGTGATTACTTTCGTTGACCAATCCAACTATTCTTTGCACGAAGTTCACCGCCTTTGTGTGAACAGAAGACAAAAGGCTGCCATATTTCACTTCAATTGTTTTTTTTTTTTTCTCTTATTAGGTGTTGAACTCCAACAATAGAAACCTCTTCTCTTCAAACCATGACCTCGCTCCAAAAAGCAAAATCCACAACCAAATTTCAGTTCTCATACTATCACAATCTTACAGCTTTAATTGGCAGCACATGGGATTTTAAATATTTAAAGTCCAAGTGACCTTCAATCGGATCAAACCGTACTTTGCCGAAATATCCCTTTGAAATGTACCATCGCATTGAGCAGGGAACTCTGCAGTGCCCTTGGCGATCTCCCTTATGCTTTCACGTTCGTACCGATTGTGAACAAAAAGATCCGCCCCAACTATGAGGGAGGAGCTCAATGGCACGGCTACAACAGATCTCAACAAAGGAATGTGCTCCCCAGGACTTACTGTCTCTTTCTCGTCCGGAGCCGTCTGAAAGAGGGTGCTTTCGATTGTGAGGTTGGAATTGCGAGCAGTAATCTGTCCATAAACACAGGCAGGGTCATTCCCAGCTCCATTAACGAGTAAGACTTCCACAATAGCTTCCACTGCATTACGAAACACGGCGTACTTCACTTTCGCTGAACCTGCCATTCCATCGAACTCCTCCTCTAAGAGCCTGTCATACACATTAGTGACATCGTAAACGCTCCATGTGATCAGCCCTTTGATGTCATCCATGAGATCCACATCGAAGTCAAAGCTATCAAGGGCACAGATGCCTCCGGCTGGGCCGGTCATCAATAAAGCTTCCGAACCGCTATCGCCCTCATCCCTTTCTCGGTTGTAGATGTATTGACAACGTGCGCCGTTTTCGACTGTGATTATGCCGTACGGCTTGCCGCCATCGTAGTCCAAGCGCAGCACCACCGAGAACACCTCCACCAGTGGTCGTCCACGAAGGCGCCGCGCTAGTCGTCCAGAGGCCTCAACAACCATTCTTGGAACCCTTCGTGGTGTCCTGCAAAATGTTTAATCAAATCAAGATGCCGAACTAGCATCTAGGCTGCGAAACGAACGACGAACGGCGCATGGAAAACGAACGAGAGTCGGTCCCTTCGAAGCCTAAAACGCACATACGACGAAGAGGACAAAAGCCCAGTCACAGTTCCTACGGAAAGAGGAGAGGATAAGGGACTAAATCTCGCCTGCTCAGAGGCGGGAGGATGCTGGGCTAGTGGAGGTCGTCGAACGGCTCCAGCCGGGCGCGATCGAGACGGCGGCAACGGGCGATGGAGCCTGTGGCTCCTCCTTCGGTCTCCTTTTCGCTTAACTCCCGCGAACGCTCTCACCCTCCGGTCCAACTCCAACTCTCCCTCAAGCTCTGCGAGTGCCTCTGCTTTAGCGTAGCTCAGTATCAAGAAGACAAGCTTCTTCCTCGTTGTGGGCCGGTAATTGCTCCACAAATCTGGACCTCAAGGCCCAAATACATTTGTCAGTTTTGACTCCCTAAAATTACATTTATGTCCATGAAACTTTTTTAATATTGCAAATTGGAGAAAAAAAAATAGGTGCTTGATTATGAATATACCATTAGCCAGTAAGGTGTAATGTCATCTCTCACAAGTTTTAATATTAAGATTCAAATCTATTCCATCTGAAAATGGCCTTTCTAAAAATGTCAAATATGAACATATTTGTATTTTCATCAGTAAATTATTAATTGTCATTATGAAAATTATAGCATATGTTAAATCTTTCAAATGACAATTCTTTTGCCAGTACACCGCACGTGTGCCTACTATTAGAGAATATATAATTAAAAAAGACAAGATTAAAAAGATAATCCTAATTAGTTAGTGATATTACAATGATTATAATTACGATTAATTCTCAGTGAATGGCTTCTTAAAAATAATTTATTGAAGTGTTTTATCAGGTGCTTTGGGCACTTGTTAACAATTTTGTTAAATAAGAAAAGTCGCAAAAATTACTCGCTAGCCCAAGCGAGTTAAACAACTCGTGCGACAGAGCTAACTCAGAGTGCGCAATCCGAAACCACCGAACTCCGTCGATTTGATCACTCGAGCTTTCGGTTGAAGATTCCTGTTCTGGCGTTAGGGACGAATCGGAGGTTGTGTTGCGAACCCTAGAAGAAGCAGAGCACGTCGGAGAGGATTGATATCTGCTTCCACCACTTCCATCAGGTTAGTACTTAGTTTGCAATTCAAGGGTCGCTCAATCTCGTGGTCTTGTCCGCGTTCATTTGATTCGGCTTGCCACTCGGTGGAAAACTCTTTTTTCAGCTTACTCTCGAGCTGCTCCCGCTACCATCTGTTAAAGCTTTGCATTTTCGCTGAAATTACTGTGGCAAACGAGGTGGAAAGTGAGCTCCATGGGTCAAGGGTTTAGTTTCCTGCTGTTATGCTGGTGATGCTGTCATAATCAGGCTAGGAGTTTTGTGAGGTTTTGGAATTTCTCTTGCTCGTCTTTGTTTTTAGTTTGCTATCGTTACGAAAAGATGTCAATTCTTTCGTGGGTGTTTCTGGACTTCCCTCATTGATCAACAGATACCGTAGAGCTAAATGAGTAGTGGCAGGGAGAGGGCCCTTGGACTTGGCGGTCAGCATGTTTTGGATTATCTTAAACGGATGCAAGCGAAGAACCCAGCATGCTTTTATGCGGTCGAGGGCGATGATGGCCACCCGGGTGGAAACATATTCTGGGCTAATGCAATGGCCAGGATGAACTAGACGCACTTCAGCATTGCTGTGATGTTCAACACTACATACCGGATGAACCGGCACAAGGTGCCTTTTGCATCGTTTACTGGACTGAATCATCGTGGGCAGCCAGTTTTGTCCGGTTGCGCATTGATTTTGAATGATTCGGAGTCCTCTTTAATTTGGGTGCTCCAATCTTGGCTTCATTCGATGGCCGGACGGTATCCTCTCTCCATCATGACCGATCCCGACAGACTTATCCAGGTAGCTGTTTCGCAAGTTCTTCCTGCTACTCGCCACCGTTTTTGTACGTCGGGCATATTTAGAGAAACTCGAGACAAGCTGGCAGATCTTTACCAATCACATCCCAACTTTGAGTTTGAATTTAAAAGATGCATAAAAGAGGCTGAGAAAAATGATGACTTTGAAGCATCCTGGGAGTCACTGCTGCAAAGATATTACATTACAGATGAAGAATGGTTTCAGTCAATTTACAGTGCTCGGGAGCAATGGGTCCCACTTTACATGAGAGATACCTTTTTTGGAGATTAAGACTTCGCAGAGAGAAGTGAAGGTTTGAACCCTTCCTTTTTTTTTTTTTTTTATGGTTATGTCAATGCATTAACGACCATCAACAGGGTTTATCTCATAAAAATAACATTTTTTTTTTAATAACCGGCTCGCTAGACCCGACGTAACCTTCCTCCTTCCTTTACTCTGGCTTGGGACAACAACATCAACGACCATAAAGATGCTAACTAAGCAGTATGAAAAGGCTGTAGCAAATTGGCATGAAAAGGAACTAAAAGCCGATTATGGTACAACCAACACTTCACCTGTTCTGAAGACACCGTCTCCTATGGAGAAACAAGCTGCCGGGTTATTTACGAGTCCTTATGAAATTTCAGGAGGAACTAGTCGAGACTCTTGCAAATCCTGCAACTAAAATTGAGGATTCAGGAGCAATCAGCTATCACCGGGGTGGCAAAATATGGGGAAGAGCGCAAAGCACCCACTGTTAGTTTCAATTCTTTCGAGATTACTCAGTGTTCAGCAACAGCTCGGAGTCAATTGAAATGGTACTAACCGGATGAGTTCAATTGACAAAACATAAAATTGTGTCAAATTGAAAAATTTAAGATTGAATTGATACAAGTGCAATAAGTTCAATTAATTTTTTTTTTTATAATTTTTCTCATAGCCAAGTGTTTCCCAATCTTATGGAAGGAAGATGGAAGCTTAAGCAAGATATAGATAACCAGTGCCTAATCATCTCTACCTTAGTAAGAAAGCACAGTTCATTGGGTCTTAACTAGGAATAATTAGTATCAATTCATGTCGACTTCGAGCCATTCATACCGGGATTTGGATTTTTCTCGAGTCGTGTTTGTCGCGACTTGACTGAAACCTCTCTCGAGGGATCCGGCGGGTTTAGAGGTATTGCCATCAGTCAATGACGTGAACTCTCCCAAGGCCTACCTCGCGTGACATTGGATTCGTTTTACTGAATAGCAACCTAAAAAGTTACTAAGAGTCGCCACTAACCTATTGGGGGTCGGCTAGAAACCAATCGAGATACGAGAGTTTTATCTCGATTCCTACGCAACCAGAGCTTCTAAGTTCGGAGACTTGTTTACGCTAACTAAATAATTAGCGCCCTTTCGGTACCTAACCAGTTAAAATTCCCTAAGGTGACTACACATTCTGCATATCATTTTAAGCTTACCAGGTATCTAACCAGTATTAAATGATCATGCATAATGTTTTTTTGTCATTTCATGCAATTACCTATTTATCCTTAACCTAGCATCTAGGCAAGCAATTAATAGACAATTTTTCAAAAGACAGTGTTGTTGACACCTAAATTTTGAACGTTTTATTTTACTTATTATTATTATTATTATTATTATTATTATTATTATTATTTATTTTTATTGTTTTTATTATTTATTTTTATTATTATTATTTTTGAAAAAAAAATAAAAATAAAAATAAAAAATAAAAAAAATGTGTGAAAAATGAAAAGTAGAGACATAATTATTAGTCAAAGTCCTCTTTTGCTTTTAAAAGAGTTACTTTTTATTATTATTATTATTATTATTATTATTATTATTATTATTATCTTCTTCTTCTTTTTTACGTGTTCCCTCTCAGATTAGGCGCCGGCTCCCCTGCATTTTCTTTGGCTGCTTCTTCTTCCTTCTACGGCCGAGCGATGGGCGGACAAGGGACTTCTCCTTCCTCCGGCCGTTCGTGAGTAAACTCAACCTCGACCTACTGCCATGGCCTCCTCCGATCATCGCCCACCCTATCCTGCTGTCGCTCCGTCGTCGCCGCGCCGCCATAGTCGCTGAATTTCGCCGAAACTCCCAAGTCCCCGTCGTGACGCCCAGAGAAGAACCGAAGCCGGCGAATCATCCTCCGAGCACGGTGACGTCAAGACGAAGCTCGTGTGCCCATCAGACTCGCCGGAGGCCGCCGGAAAAGGTGAGACTCACCATTGAGCTCTCACTCGGCCTCCAATGGCAACTCGAGTTTAAGGCCTCCATTTGCCATTCCGTTTGTTGCAATTTGTTTCTTCCACCCCCGTGCTCATTTCTGTTCTTTGTTTCATGTACTTCCACCGAGCAAATCCTCCGGTTGACCTCCAACTCCGTCCGAGCCACCTCGAGCTCCGCGGCTCATCTCGGACCGAGACGAAGCGCCTTGACGATCAGGTAAGCTTCCTGAGACTCCCAAGAAGCTCTCTGATAGTTTAGATTAAATATGTTACGTGTAGAATGGCTAGGGCGACCTCCCGCCGGAAATTAGGTCTCGGCCGGAGTCACAGGTAGGTTAAACGAAATTCTGCTATGTCAAGCTTCGAGTATGTCATAGGTGAGACCCGTACGAGTCTAAGGCCGTTGATTTCGTGCGATTTGGAGTTCTGTAGGCCGAGTTATGGCCTTCCGATGAGGCGCCGGCGAGGGAACGCCGGCGCCGGTCGTCTTCCCCGGCGAAGCGTTGACCGGTCAACGCACGTTGACCTGGTCAACGTCCACGTGGCGCTGACGTGGCAGCCACGTGGTGGCCTCGTCAGCATGCGCGGATAACAACAAATAAAAATAATAAAAAATGATCCAACAGTCCAAGAGGCGCCACGTGTCTTCATCGGGGACGTCGATTCGTTTAAATTAAACAAAGGAAAGCGGCGTCGTTTTGGCCGTGGGCGGCCGGGCCTGGGCGCGGGTCCGGGTCGTGGGCCGGGTCTGACCCGGCCCGGAAAATAATTTTAAATATTTAAAAAATCATAAAATAATAAAAAAAATAATAAAAAATTCAAAAACTCAATAAAAAAATAGAAAATCATAAAAAAATTCAAAAAAATTCGAAAAATTCAGAAAAATTCTAAAAAAATTCCAGAAAATAGAAAATGGCCATATTCAACTGGCCACAACCTGTTTCGGGTCTTTCGGCCCTCGGTCTTTTCAAAAATGACGGCTTTGTCCTCTCAGCAAACCGTCTTCCAAAAAAATTTCTAAAAATTCTAGAAAAATCCAAAAAAAATAAGAAATGGCCACAATCAACTGGCCAAGGCTCATCCCAGGTGTTTTGAACCCCGAACCTTCTTAAAAATGACGATTTCACCATTCGGGCGAATCGTCTTCCAAAAATGGAAGAAAAATCAAGAAATTCCAAAAAATTCTCAAAAATGGGAAATGGCCACAATCAACTGGCCATGGAATATTTTGGGTAATTCGGTGTCCCAACCTTCCAAAAATGACAATTTTGCCCTTCGGGCTAATTGCCCCTGAATCTTCCCATTTTACTCCTAGCCCTAAATCACATCTTCCCTAAGCCCTTATGGCTATACTAGGAGGCCAATGATTGAAATTGATGTGCATTGATGTGATTTATTTATGTATTTGATCGTGCTTTCATTTAAATTGATTGTGATTGATAGGAACAGTCTTCCAATCTGCATGAACTTTTAGCTAGGGAAATCACTCGCGTTAGGTACCGAAAGGGCGTTGGTAATGACACCAGCGTAACCAAGTCCCCGAACCCAAAATCTCTGATTCCGCAGAACTGATCGATCTCTCCCAATCGGTCAGTAAGGTTTCCGGTCTACCATCCAAGAAAGATCGGTGGCGACTCCAAATGCATGCACAATTTGCACATGCCACCATGACCACACTGAAGGTCGAAAGCGATCGACTCTTATCGTCGAAGAATACTCCCGCCGCGATTTGGTATGGGCCTGGAAGGGCCCGCGCCGATCCAAGGCCCGCGATCGGTAATCCATTAGCCGCATCCGCTTCCGGATGGGTCGCGACAGCTGGCGACTCCGCTGGGGACCTTTGTTCTAGAACCTATGGTTCTAGACCTCAAGTGGACTTAGGCCGTAATTAAAACATTGAGTGATTTTTCTAACCTTGCAGGCGCTCTTGAAGGTGAGGTAAGTCCGCTTATGGTAGGCGTTATATGTTTTTGCAGATTGGAGAAATAAGGGGTGTAGTCCGTGATTAACATTGTCTTATGCAGGTTGGGCGTAGGAATGTATGTTGTGTGGATGATTTGAAGTGCTGATTGATAAACTGTTGTGCATGAATTGCATTGTGATGATCACAACACGTGGACACACACAACCGCGCCTAAAACCCCGGGCGCCGCCTTTAGGAACACAATAGAAGGAATTGAAAATGGAACCTCCGTGAGGAAAAACACAGGGTAATCCACTTTTCAATTCCGCTCGCTTCGAAATATGGATCGAGTCCCAATGCAACGATAGCTGTGCAATGGAATCGGCTCTTTCTAGAACTCGAGGTGAGAACCTTAACCTTAGGTGCCAAACCCTCTAATTTTTAGAAGTTTACCATCACTTGTCTCATGCGCATGTCTTTGGGCGGTTGGTACACCTAAAACCGCACATAAGTCGACGAGTTGGGTTGGTAAGACTCTCTATCCCCCCAAATCTATCACTGTTCATATAGGCATTTCATTCATTGCATTCTGGTGATTAGATTAAATGCCACTTCGAGGATGATATCCCATGACAAGCACCGAGTGAGCAACAAAGGAGCCTACTATGGACATTATTGAGATATTGTCCAATGAGGATGACGAGTTGGGGCAAGTGATCCGGAAGTCACAGATCGAACTTGGGGCATCCTTAAACATTAGGATCACATTCCTTTGTTTCATTTTCCATTACTAGTCCTCTTGTATAGGGTTTATTTTTATCGAGGCTTTCTCTATCTCACCCCTTAGAGTGATTGTATTAGGGATCTATTGGTGTATACATTCAGATGGAGCTTGGTTGTATTTCTTTTGACGGGTCATGGGAATGTGATAGTGGCATTTTCTCTAATCATCCGAATACTCCCAAGTCAAGTTTATAATTTCTTTAGAGGAAATCAAAATTGGAAATCTTGCATGACCTTTTTGGTCGTATAGGGTAATCCAACCCCAATTTCGCTAGAAGGAATTATACACTTGAATTGATTCATGCATGTCGTACGTCATTGATAATCCACGATAATTGATCAAGAGTATCGGCATTGTTTCGAATTTAATGACGAGATAGATGTCCAAATTGCCCTCGTTCTTACAAAACGGCCTTGATTTGGATGCCGTATCTTCAATTAAATTTAAAACACGTCGTTATGCTTTGTACTTTTGACTAGTTCGTTCTTCTCGAAATTGATCAAAAGCGATTATCGTGAATTACATTCCTTTCAATAATATGCTTTCCTTCGAAGAATACTGATAAAAAACTTTTGCGCAAGATTAAAACCCTTGTAAAAGTTTTTGTCCTTATTAATCACGAGCAAGCATAAGATTGAAAGGGGTTTATGCTTTCTTTTTCAAATTATTTCTTCTGATTCAGTCGTTTCATTTGCATGTGAAAAATAGGTAATAGAGAGAAATCTTCTCCTGGATGAATCTGAGGCTATTCTTTCATCTGATCATGAGCAAGTTAGAAAATCAGGGCATATTTGCTCAACTTATTGATATTATGGTTTAGCTCACCCAAGTTGAAGATGTTCGGATGCTCGAAGAAATGGACCATATAAAAGCTAAAACACACACACAGGAGCTTTCATTCACTTTCGCTCAATCGAAAGACTTTCAAAACAGATTAATACAGATTAACGAGGCGGAAAAGTAAAGCCGAACTGAGCCCTAATCAGCAGCACGAAGGAGCTCAATTGGCCCTCCATATGGTTGATTCCCTGCCTACACTCACCGCTCCGTATATCATGATCCGCGAGCTGGAGAAGAAGGCGCTTGCACTCATTCTTAAGGTCAGCAACCTTGGCCCTGTGATCTTCAGCAGCAAGTTCCAAGTCCCGGACCAATTCCCTCCCACGGGATACATCCGCCGTAACAGTATCGAGTCGCTCTTCCAGCCAATCGCTCTGAAACTTCAACATGATGTTACGACGATCGTGCTCATAGGTGATCAGGCACAAGGCCAAACGCTCCACCAAATTTCCACGTTCACGAAGCATCGTCGAGACCCGCTCGTTTGCAGTTTCCATAACCTTGTTGTGGCTGTCAGCCACGAAGTTAGTCAACGTCAGGTAGTCACAGCGGTCTTCGTAGCGGGCTCGCAAGACACGAGCCACGAGAACTTCCCGGTGAGCAACGCGGTAAGCCTCTAGAAAGTTTGCAAAGAGGGCTGGGAATGTTTTATACTCCTTCTCCAACTCAGTACCCTCGATGGAAGTAGTGTCTGTGGCCGCAAATAGAACGCGGATCTCAGCCTCGATCTCCGGATGATCGGCTATATAAGCATAGCCCCGACCCAAGAGATTATAGAGTTTTTCCCATCGGGCCGGGACTGCGATTGAAAAGACGCAAGCATGGGAAGAGTCAGAGGAAGAAGCAGAAGATGAAGCCATTTCTTGTTGGAAGGATGGAGAGGAAGACGAGTGCGATGGAATGAATGAAAGTGAAAGCTGGGCAAATGAGAGCACTAACCTTCTCCTCGTTTCATAGTAGCTCAAAAATGGAGAAAAGTTACAGCAATAATGCTTGTGGAGCCGGGGTAGTTAATGTAAAGCAGGGGCTGCTCCTCCCGTGAATCATCAGACATGTCTCGATCCGCGATTTCAGGCCTGACGAGTTTGAAAAATTGTAAAAGAGTTGTCTATTTCACCATTATTGAGATGGAGCGGGAGTCGAGCGCAAATATCGAAGGAGCCGCGATAGGGTTGATAGTTTTGTCATGATGAAAAGCTGAGCGGGTGGTGGACGTAATTTAGTTTTTTGAAAGATAGTGGGGGACAGGTTCGGCTATCGAGGAAAGAAAAGCGATCCGTGATCTCTCCACCATGAAAAGGAAGGAAGACGACAAGACGAGAAACTCAAAATCTCTAGAAGAGCGCTCACCTGGTGATCGTCTTCCATGCTCGAAGAGCGACTCCTGAGTACGCAAAGTCACTCAAAAGAAAGTTTAGAGAGAGTAAACATAGGAAGAGGATTACAAGACCTTGAGTGAATAAAAAAGGACGAACAAACCTTTTCTTGATCCAGTATGTTTAACAGTCATAGTCATTTGTTGGAGATGACTGACCCAAACGTCCTAGGTAATGTGCAGTTGGGAGACCTCGAAGTCTTTGGGATCGAGCCAGATGTCGAAACCATACTACCCAACCCTGCTGGCAACGAGGTTCAGGATCAGGGCAGCGACGATGACAGTGGTGGCGACGACGACAGTAGCAGCAACAACGACGGCAGCGGCGATGTCCCATCTCGTGGAAGAAGACGTCGCCGGCCCTATACTGAGAAGGAAATCCAGATACTCGAAGCCGCCTTCAATAAGTGCCGTTACCTGAATACGAGACGAAGAAGAAAATTAGCCCGGGAATTAAAGATGGAACCCTTAAGGGTCAAGCACTGGTTTCAAAACAGACGGGCCAGATCAGTAGTTCGGGGAAAGTGTCAAGAGCTCGAAACTCTAAAAGAAGAATACGCCAAGCTTCGAGCAGAAAACATGTGGTATAAGGAAGTCCTCATCAACACCGCTTGCATTAACTGCGGTGGTTCTATCGACACTCGCGAAATGTTCCGTGATAAGTTTTCTATGAGAATCGCAGGTGGTCGTTCGCCACCCCACTCCCTCAAACCATCTTTTGAAAGAGGGGAGGCGTGTTACTACAATTTCCCTGACAATGGGCCTACTATCACCACAGACCAGTTCGAAGTCAACCAGCTTCCCCTGCAACAACCTCTGGCACAACCAGACCCCGCCGAGAGTAAATCGAGGAATGATCGCTGAGTCACGGGTGCTATCCTGAGTCGCCAAAAGAAGTTCATATGGTTTCCAGAGCTTCACAGAAAATTCCTTGATGCGGTTCACCAAATAGGGAATGACTCATTATGTCCAACACGCGTACATGAGGTCATGAATGAACCGGGGCTCGCTAGAAGGTTAGTCGCAAACCACCTTAATGGTTACCGAAGGACGCTACGACGGCGTCATGCCGCACGGCGCCTAGAAGAGCCCGACTCGAACTTGAACATTAGGTACGGCCACGAACACAACAGCCATGCCTCAAGAAGAGCCCTGCCGAGTCTCGATACCAACCAAGCCGGTAGCTCTACCACCAACTGTTGGAGAATTGGTCAAGATAGCCCTATCAGTCATCTTAATGTTCCTCAAGAATACGTGCCACCGGTGCAACAAATATACACTTCTCCGCTCGAGCAGCAGCCGTTCACCGGCGCTCTTCCTGCTGCTGATCCACCCACGACGTCTAATGTTCAGGAGTTCGCCCAACTAGGGCATATGATCTCAGATGATCCAATGGGGGAACACTTCGAACAATTTTGCTTCCTTGATCTCTGAGTGAGACACACTTTTGATAGGAAAGAGGTCGACCCTCCTCTTTTCTTCTCAAACAAAGATGGTGGTCACAGTTCGAAGAATCCATCAGGAGGAGGCTAGCAAACCTTCACGGCCATGATCTCGAGTCGATGACCGCGCACCTGAACCCAGACATGATGGGTTGGTGATTGAACATACCCAGAGAAAGGGGGGCTTGTACACAAGTAGAACTTATTTCTTATCTGCGCATTGTAAAGTTTCAATCGGAGCAGTTCCTTTCTTCTTTAAGGCCTAGGGTTGATTTCACACAATGATGCTTGCTAACATCATCATGTTAGCTACAACAATCTGTTGTCATAATGGGTTCGAGGTAAGTCGACCAAACGCACGAAGGCAAACGTGACAGCATAGGTTACAAACATAACGTGAGCGGGCTCGAAAGCGGACAGATCGTCAGTTGCCTCAAACACTATGATTGCGAAACCAAAGGCAATATTGAATCTTGCGAAGGATAAAGGGAAATGTACATACACTCTTATTTATTGCACTTAACAGGAGACTTTACAAACAGACTACTGAGGAGGAACCGTAAATCCAAAGCGAGTTCTAATGAGCGTCACAAATGAGCTCAATTGATTCTCCATGCTATCCATGCCTTGCTTACAACCCACACTCTGGGAATCGAGGTCTACAAGCTTGAAGAAAAGGAGACGACATTTCTCCTTAAGTTCGTTCACCTTGGTCTCATAGTACTCGAACTCAAGCTCTAAGTCCTGAGCCAGCACCCTCCCGCGAGCTATATCCATGCTCAGGTCTTCAAGCCTTTCCTCCAACCAGGCACACTGGAACCTCAGCACGAAGTTGTGCTGATCTTGCTCAAAGGCGGTGTCAAAAAGAGCCAGACGCTCCACCAAGTTGTCCCTCTCACGGACCAACATCGAAACCTGGGCGTGGGCGTATTCAACAGCCCTTTTATGGTTATCGGCCGTCAGCATGGCCAACATCAGAGACTCAGTTCGGTCCTGATAGCGGGCTCGCACGATACCAGCCAAAGTGACCTCCCGGCTAGCAACTTCGTAAGCCTGCAGGAAATTGTTGAAGAGAGTTGGGAAGATCACAAACTCCCTTTGCAATTTCGTACCTTCAATACACACAGTATCCAGGGCCGGAATCAGAGTACGAACTTCAACCTCAGCTTCAGGATGACTGTTTATGTAGCCATAACCTCTACCCAAGAGGTGATAAAACCTCTCCCATTGGGTTGAAGCTTCGGTCGAGACAGCAGGAACAGGAGAGGAAGCCATCTGCGATTCAATAACAGAGAGGAGAAGGAATGATGGGGGAGTGTTTGAGAGGTTAGATCGAAGTGTTAATCTTCTCGATATCAACCTCTCGCCCTTTAGCGCTCGAACGAGAAAGGAAAAGTTGCAATAATTTCTTTATACGCGGCCGGGCTAATCAAGTCTCATTAATGCATCCCTGGTGAGTCACTGGTCCACCTCTATCCCGTGATTTCGGGCTTAGAAAAGGTAACAGCACCTAATGGCCGGCGGACCTATTACTTTGGAGACCGAGCTAGGGGGCAGGCGTAATGCTCGATAAAGCAAAAGTCGACACGGGAAATCTGCACGCTCCACTCAGGCAAGAGAGAGTAAGAACAGACGGGGGGAATCACGAGGTCTCAAAAGGAACGCTCGCCAGACACTCATTATTTGTTTTCGAAAGGGCATTTCTTGGGACACGCCTAATCTCTAATAATCACAGAGAGGGCGATCATCTGAGAAAGGTGGAGAAAATTGAGCGAACGAAGACCAGGAAGAGACATTTCGATCCAAAATGTTCAAGGGGTACCGTCATTTGTTGGAAACGCCCGACCTAAATGTTTCCGAACTTGAACGGCTAGAGGAATTTGAAGACCTTGGAAACGAATTCGTCATGAAGGATATGGAAATCGACCCGACCATCCAGGAGACTCAAGCCCTCAGCGACCAAGACGCCATCGACGATGATCCGCGCCAGAAAAGAAAGCGTCGCCAGTTCTACACTCCGGATGAGGTCCAGGTACTTGAAGCTATCTTCAGAGGATGCCCTTTCCCGGACATAGAACAGAGGAAGAAGTTGGGTCAAAAACTAGGGACGAGCCCTTTGAGGATCTTGAATTGGTTTCAAAATAAACGAACCAAGCTGAGTAATCAGTACAAACGACGAGAGACCGCGTTTCTAAAGGAACAGAACGAGAAGCTTCGAACAAAGAACATGAGGTATGAAGAAGTTCTTAGCACTATTGTCTGCCCTAACTGCGGTGGCCCTACCACTCTCAATAGATTGTTTCCCGTTAAACCTTCTGCTAGGATCGAAAATACTAGTGATGTACATGAACAAATCAATCCCACAAAGATAGTGCCGGTGCCTTCTGAAGGAGGGAATATATGCCACTATGATGAGAGTCACCACGTCAGAGCCCAAGAGTCTTCTCCACAACGACTTATGGCAGGATCAGATCCTGCTCGAGAAGGGTTAAAGATCAGCCGTCAAACTGTCGACGCTATTCTGAACCAAGAGAAGAAGATTTTCGCGTGGCCCCTTGAGCTTCACCGCCAGTTCTTAGACGTGGTTCGGCGAATAGGGCTCGACTATGCACGCCCGAAGAAAATAATGGAGGCCCTGAATGCACCAGAACTTACCAAGGCTATGGTCTCAAATCACCTCGGTTGTTACAGAAGAGCGCTAAGACAGCGTCATGCTAACCTCGGTTACAAATTCAACACTTATTGGGAAATTGATCAGAATATTCATCTGAGTCATCCCAATTTTCTTCAAGAGTGTGTGCCACAGATGCAGCAGGTGCAGCACCCATCCGTCGCTGTTTTTCCGCTTACTAATGAGCTTTCTGCGCTTAGTGCTCAAGGACTTGCCGAACTAGGGCATGTGGTTTCAAAGGATCT
This sequence comes from Rhodomyrtus psidioides, assembly GCA_021437785.1. Taxonomy (NCBI): domain Eukaryota; kingdom Viridiplantae; phylum Streptophyta; class Magnoliopsida; order Myrtales; family Myrtaceae; genus Rhodomyrtus; species Rhodomyrtus psidioides. The sequence continues at coordinate 2,524,178 of JAILYB010000109.1, read as the reverse complement.
AACAAGGGAATGCGTTGAGCATTTTTGTTTCCCTAATTCCCAAGTAGGAGATGCTTATGGGGGTCAACCGATCAACTCCCCTCTCATGTTCTCGAGAAGAAATGGAGGTTCCAGCTCGAAGAACCAGTCGGGCGATACTACCCAACCCATACATCAATATTTCGAAGGATCAGATGACTTCTGCGATGATCAGTCAGTGATACTTCGATCCAAAATGTTCCAAGGATACCGTCATTTGTTGGAAACGCCCGACTTAGAAGTCTCCGAGCTTGAACTGCTGGAAGAATTTGAAGATCACGGGACCGAATCCGGCACGATGGTCATGGAGATTGACACTTCCAACGATGAAACTCAAGGTTGTGGTAATGAAAACAATGCCCATAGCAGTGATCAACGTCAGAAAGGAAAACATCCCCTTCACCATACTTCAAGTCAAGGCCGGGAGCTTGATTTTTTCTTCGAGGAATGCCCCCATCCAGATGAGAAGCAGAGGGCTGAGCTAGGTCGAGAGTTAGGGTGGGAGCCTGGGAAGGTCAATAATTGGTTTCGTAACAAACGAGCCCGGCTGAGGAATCTACGTAGACAGCAAGAGTTAGCGATTCTGACGGAAGAAAATGAAAAGCTTCGAACAGAAAGCGCTAGGTATGAGGAAGCGCTGAGCAGTGCCACTTGCCTTGATTGCAATAACCATATTCTCATCAGTGAAATATTCCCCGAAGAGCCACTTCTAGAGATTGGTAGTGCTCATATGTTACAATGCCTTTCGCAATGTCTTCTGATGCAGTCAGATACCGTCGAAGGCTTACAAGAGCAGTTTCCAACACAATCAGATCTCATAGAGATTAGTCGGCAAGCTGTTCTTGTTGGCAAGAAAGCGCGATTTTCTTGGACTGCTGAACTCCATCAGAAATTTGTTGATACAGTTCGACAGTTGGGGATCGACACGGCACGATCAACGCGCATACACGAAATCCTGAACATGCCGGGACTCTCTAAAGTTAACGTCGCGAGCCACCTTGGATATTTCAAGAGGTTGCTAAAAGAGGGACGGGTGACACTAAGCTCGGATGGAGATGGTTCGAACTTAAATGTTGGTCATAACTGCAACCACGATGATTGTAGAGCCAGGAACACCCAACCATGTTTTGGTGTTGACGAGACCAGCAACCATGTCACCGACTCCTCTAACCCAAATCAGAACGCTCCACCAAGCAGTCTCAATACCCCTCAAGTGTATATACCGCAGTTCCAGCAAATAGGAACTCCCCAATTTGAGTACCAACCTGTTGCTAGTGCTCTTCCCATGGCAAATCCAACATTTACATGGGACATATCTACAGATTTGCCGGTCAACAAGGGAGGTTCCAGCTCGAGGAATCAGATCATCCAAGGCGAAAGTGATTTATCGCCAGCGGTCGGTGATACTCGACTTGAGCATCAATGGCTCGGAGATTCGAGCGATTTCCTTGGGGAGGAACTAAATTTCTGGCTCGATCAGTCTGAAGCTGGCGGACTCTTGCAATAGTGATACAAAGCCGACGATCAGGTGTTTGATTCAAGGCGCGATTGTAAAAAAAAATGCTCGGGGAAAAGAGGTTGAATACCCTGAATGAATGTATTGGCAATCCCATTGTAAAGCTCCCATGGGGGCATTTCTCATTTACGCTTAAAACTAGTCGTACGAAGATCCGCCTTACCTTTTGAGCATCTTTAAGCTCAGGGGCGAGCTCCCCAAGCAATGATCATCGTTCGCAGAGCATAATGGAATCCATCCCTTCAATGCAAGATGCATCTGGCCGCGAAGCCACCCATTTGGTAAAACGATGTATCGTTCCTAAACGATCTCCAATCGGATACCGAAATAATGTCTTCTTTCTTTTCCTTCTCAGATGATAAACATGGATAAATCACTTAAGGAGTCATGCGTTCAAATAGCAGAACAGACGCTGCCCAGCTGGGGGCAGATGAACCATTGATGTTACAAACACTCCAAGCATGGATAGGCGGATTTGATAGATGTTGTTCATATCAATACGCAACATCAGAATGGGATAAAAATCAAGAGTAAAGTTGTATCGTCCCAATTTGTCTTGAATTTGGGAATATGAATTGACACTTATTGTTTATCCTTGACAGGGGAGCCGCCTTGCAGACGAGCAGGTTTTTACATCCCATGTACTACTCGTTAGAGTACATGACTAAGGGTAGGATGTATCGTTTCTATTTTTGGAAAATTCGTGAACATACAATGATATGCTTCTTTTACAATTTGCAGGGACCCGCAGCTGCGACGGGCAGGTAAGTATCCCTTTTCCCAGTTAGCTGGAGATAAAAAAATGTCAGAATACTCTCAGCCGGCATAAAGATTTTCCAATGCATCGATATTCATAATTTAAATCGGGAGGCTACCTGAAGCATGAATAGAACATGCACGGTACATCACAAAATCCCCTCGACGGATAAATTTTGGAGAAAAGAAAATGAATTTTTCCAAATATGATTATTTTTCAAACCATTCAAAAGGATGTTTCCTCAAAAGAGAGGCAAGCTCAAATCCAAACACATCCTACATACACTTGAGAGATGAGTGGAGCGAATCAAATAGTAAAATCTGGACCTACGGAGGTAGGGACCATTCGCAGCGATTACATGGATTGGGACGACAGAGGCGTTCGTTTCATATCATAAACACTACAGGTGACCGTTGACAACCCATTTGAACGGCGGTTTTCATTCTTAACCCTGTCAAGAACCACCCCACATCGGGGCAAAATGGAGGTGAGTCCAGCAGCATCAGGAGAAAATGGTTAGAAATTTTCTTGTTCGGACTAACATTAATCTTTGTGTGTTGTTTATATGGTAATCCAAGTGCCATAGGATGACGAGAAGCATTCATTTCTCTATCCCACACACCATATCCTTTGCACAGCCAAGTTGAGCCTGCAAATTCATTTCATAAACCCCTGTTGGTGATCATGGGATGTTTCAAGATGAAAACTGCATCACTCCAAGAACGGAAGAATCCAAGAGATGTGATTTATAGAAAGATTTCATATCGGCGTTCAAGTGTGCTATGATTCAAGTTGTATATCTAGCACAATTTTGTGAACATCGTAGTTCCAAAGGAAAAGAAAGGGCGGGATTTCAACAAAAGATAAAAATCCCCGGCATCAAGAAAAAGCAAAGTGCCTGGTAAAAGCAAGGCCGATGCTCGTGCAAGCTGTTTGCTTGATCCCCAATGAAGCCTAATTGGGAAGAGAGAAAGGCCCCTAAAGGAGTCAGATCAAAAGGTCGCTCCTCCAAATGATGTCAAGCGTGGAGGAAAGACGCAGACAGAATTGTCAATGCAGCCAGAGATTCTCCATAAAGAATTTGTGCACACCTCAAAAGTGGTTGCACACCTCAAAAAATTGAAGATGCAGAATGGAAAAGACATGTGACAAGTTTGCAATGATCACCAACGTCAATCCCCTCATGAATTCTGGGCCAAAAACAAGCCTGTTCCGGTCCCCAATCCTACCAACATCATAACCCTGAAACAGTCTTCTCTGACTAAGACACTTGGGTTAACATATAGCTTAGCTCGAAGAAGTACGAGCAAGACTATTTCTTTCTCATTTTGCAGGGTTCTTGACTTGTAAACCCGAAGCAGATGATGAAAATTTTTATTCAATGGCCTCGACTCCAAGGCGGGTCCCCCTTGAAGATCAATAACCAAGCCCAACATTACGGTCCCGTGGAAGACCTCCCGACCGATCAAAATGTATGCGCTGCGAATGAGCCTAAAGCCTAGGCACAGGTTAGTAGGGAATTGAGTGCATCCCCTATAAAAACCACCATCTCAAAACAGGTGAGAAGACCTCCTTGTCGAGAAATATTCCAATTGATGTTTTGAACAAACTCTTTTTGGAATTTTCAAACTGTTGATTCAAATTTTCCATGCAAGGAATTTGTGATCACATTTGCATGTTGTAAGAATGCTTTGGATAACCTCCAGCATCAAAATGCACATTTCATGACTAAAACTTAAGCCATAAAATTTTGTCAATTGGACAATTATTGTCTTCCCAAAGATTATTAACGTTTTCTTGGTGAAGAAAAATCTTTCAGGTTTGAACTTTCTGCAGGATACTTGGAGAACCCAGCTCCCAGAATGTCGCCTCAACAGACCCAAGTCCTAGCATGACGTGGAGAACCCTCGTCCTAGGACCCATTTTCAAAGATATCAAATAGTCTCATCGGACGTGGAGAACCCTCGCCATGAGACCCATTTTCAAAAATCAAACAGTCTCATCGGACGTGGAGAACCCTCGTCATGAGACCCCTTTTCAAAGCAAAACAAAGGTAGATACCGCCTGAAGGGTCAACTCAAGGTAGATACCGCCTGAAGGGTCGAAACAAGGTAGATACCGCCTGAAGGGTCAAATCATGGCAGAAACCGCCTGAAGGGTCAAATCAAGGTAGATACCGCCTGAAGGGTCAACTCAAGGTAGAAACCGCCTGAAGGGTCAAACCAAGGTAGATACCGCCTGAAGGGTCAAACAAAGGTAGAAACCGCCTGAAGGGTCAGCTCAAGGTAGATACCGCCTGAAGGGTCAAACCAAGGTAGATACCGCCTGAAGGGTCAAACAAAGGTAGAAACCGCCTGAAGGGTCAACACACGGTAGAAACCGCCTGAAGGGTCAACTCATGGTAGAAATCGCCTGAAGGGTCAACTCAATGGTAGAAACCGCCTGAAGGGTCAATATAAGGTAGAAACCGCCTGAAGGATCAACCCAATGGTCCGATCCACCACACGAATCAAAACCCTTGGCGAATTCCCAAATGTGGGATGCGTCTTCCTTAGGTTCCTATTAGTTAAGAATCCCATTATGGTTTGACCTACCATACAGGTCAGAACTTAACCTCTCTAGGACACTCTAGTAACGAGTTCCTAGAAATTCTCTTGAATCCATCAGACACCGCGGAAATTGCACAAACATCAAACAGGTAAGTGGCAGGTATGTCTCTCTACTATCTCACTCTCTCATGTCAAATGAAGGTTTCCCCATTCAAGAAAGAGCATACATCGACGAGCACAAAGCCATGACTCCTTTTCCTTGAGTTTCACGAGTCGAGTCGGTCAGAACTCAGGTGTCACCTTGTCTTTGAAAGAAACCTCTGTGGGGATCCCTCTGACGAGATTCCTCTCAAAGAGGGGCAGCTGTTGACACCTAAATTTTGAACGTTTTATTTTACTTATTATTATTATTATTATTATTATTATTATTATTATTATTATTATTTATTTTTATTGTTTTTATTTATTATTATTATTATTATTATTATTTTTGAAAAAAAATAAAAATAAAAATAAAAAATAAAAAAATGTGTGAAAAATGAAAAGTAGAGACATAATTATTAGTCAAAGTCCTCTTTTGCTTTTAAAAGAGTTACTTTTTATTATTATTATTATTATTATTATTATTATTATTATTATTATTATTATCATCATTATTTTTATCTTCTTCTTTTTTACGTGTTCCCTCTCAGATTAGGCGCCGGCTCCCCTGCATTTTCTTTGGCTGCTTCTTCTTCCTTCTACGGCCGAGCGATGGGCGGACAAGGGACTTCTCCTTCCTCCGGCCGTTCGTGAGTAAACTCAACCTCGACCTACTGCCATGGCCTCCTCCGATCATCGCCCACCCTATCCTGCTGTCGCTCCGTCGTCGCCGCGCCGCCATAGTCGCTGAATTTCGCCGAAACTCCCAAGTCCCCGTCGTGACGCCCAGAGAAGAACCGAAGCCGGCGAATCATCCTCCGAGCACGGTGACGTCAAGACGAAGCTCGTGTGCCCATCAGACTCGCCGGAGGCCGCCGGAAAAGGTGAGACTCACCATTGAGCTCTCACTCGGCCTCCAATGGCAACTCGAGTTTAAGGCCTCCATTTGCCATTCCGTTTGTTGCAATTTGTTTCTTCCACCCCCGTGCTCATTTCTGTTCTTTGTTTCATGTACTTCCACCGAGCAAATCCTCCGGTTGACCTCCAACTCCGTCCGAGCCACCTCGAGCTCCGCGGCTCATCTCGGACCGAGACGAAGCGCCTTGACGATCAGGTAAGCTTCCTGAGACTCCCAAGAAGCTCTCTGATAGTTTAGATTAAATATGTTACGTGTAGAATGGCTAGGGCGACCTCCCGCCGGAAATTAGGTCTCGGCCGGAGTCACAGGTAGGTTAAACGAAATTCTGCTATGTCAAGCTTCGAGTATGTCATAGGTGAGACCCGTACGAGTCTAAGGCCGTTGATTTCGTGCGATTTGGAGTTCTGTAGGCCGAGTTATGGCCTTCCGACGAGGCGCCGGCGAGGGAACGTCGGCGCCGGTCGTCTTCCCCGGCGAAGCGTTGACCGGTCAACGCACGTTGACCTGGTCAACGCCCACGTGGCGCTGACGTGGCAGCCACGTGGTGGCCTCGTCAGCATGCGCGGATAACAACAAATAAAAATAATAAAAAATGATCCAACAGTCCAAGAGGCGCCACGTGTCTTCATCGGGGACGTCGATTCGTTTAAATTAAACAAAGGAAAGCGGCGTCGTTTTGGCCGTGGGCGGCCGGGCCTGGGCGTGGGTCCGGGTCGTGGGCCGGGTCTGACCCGGCCCGGAAAATAATTTTAAATATTTAAAAAATCATAAAATAATAAAAAAATAATAAAAAATTCAAAAACTCAATAAAAAAAATAGAAAATCATAAAAAAATTCAAAAAAAATTCGGAAAATTCAGAAAAATTCTAAAAAAATTCCAGAAAATAGGAAATGGCCATATTCAACTGGCCACAACCTGTTTCGGGTCTTTCGGCCCTCGGTCTTTTAAAAAATGACGGCTTTGTCCTCTCAGCAAACCGTCTTCCAAAAAAATTTCTAAAAATTCTAGAAAAATCCAAAAAAAAATAATAAATGGCCACAATCAACTGGCCAAGGCTCATCCCAGGTGTTTTGAACCCCGAACCTTCTTAAAAATGACGATTTCACCCTTCGGGCGAATCGTCTTCCCAAAATGGAAGAAAAATCAAGAAATTCCAAAAAATTCTCAAAAATAGGAAATGGCCACAATCAACTGGCCATGGAATATTTTGGGTAATTCGGTGTCCCAACCTTCCAAAAATGACAATTTTTCCCTTCGGGCTAATTGCCCCTGAATCTTCCCATTTTACTCCTAGCCCTAAATCACATATTCCCTAAGCCCTTATGGCTATACTAGGAGGCCAATGATTGAAATTGATGTGCATTGATGTGATTTATTTATGTATTTGATCGTGCTTTCATTTAAATTGATTGTGATTGATAGGAACAGTCTTCCAATCTGCATGAACTCTTAGCTAGGGAAATCACTCGCGTTAGGTACCGAAAGGGCGTTGGTAATGACACCAGCGTAACCAAGTCCCCGAACCCAAAATCTCTGATTCCGCAGAACTGATCGATCTCTCCCAATCGGTCAGTAAGGTTTCCGGTCTACCATCCAAAAAAGACCGGTGGCGACTCCAAATGCATGCACAATTTGCACATGCCACCACGACCACACTGAAGGTCGAAAGCGATCGACTCTTATCGTCGAAGAATACTCCCGCCGCGATTTGGTATGGGCCTGGGAGGGCCCGCGCCGATCCAAGGCCCGCGATCGGTAATCCATTAGCCGCATCCGCTTCCGGATGGGTCGCGACAAGTGTTATGAACACTCAATCGGGAAAATATATCAAATAAAGACTGGAAAAAGCACATGCAATCCAAATCTATAGTGACGATATTTAAAGAAAGTAACTCCAACACGTGGATCGAATATGCAAAAATGGACCGAATTGGACGTCGGTCTTCAATCACCAAGCCTCGATGAGCTTCCATCACCATGGGCATCATCGTCGGTCGCCATATTGGAATATCAAAATGGTGCATCAAGCCTTTGGCACATGCACTCACTCAAAGTAGATAATCAGCAAAATTCAGCCAATTAAAGGATAAAACGAGTGTCTCGAATTAAACTCTAATTATCGTGCTAATTTTAGCTACTGAGATATGAATAATATGCAGTCATTTACATGCGAAGTTAAAACTAGGTCATGTGAAATAGACATGGAGAACACATCAATAATCAAAAACATATAAAAAGCCTAACTGAACAATGTAAGCAAATATATTCATTTTTTTATCTATTTCTTATTTTTTTTATAATTTCTGGGTTTTTTATATTTAAATGTTTTTTTTATTTTCAATATTATTTAAAAGAACCGGGCCCAGGTCGGGCTCTCGGATCCGGACCTGGATCAGGCCGTCGGGCCTGATCCGGTCCGGGAAAGAGGTCGCGAACCGGGCCCAGCTCGAGCAGAAGTATCCCGGCCCAAATTTTCAAACTCTAATTGAACCAGGCCAACAACTCCTCTTTTTTAAAACTAAGCCCCGCATCTGAAAGGCCCAGTCCACAGCCCCAAAAAAAACAAAACAGAAGAGCACCTCAGCCCAACCTCCACTGTTCATCTTCTTCAACCCTGCGCAGACATTGCCAAAGTCGACGTCGCCACACCTCCTTGACGCCAAACTGGCTCCGCCTATCTCATCGTCGGGATCTACGCGCCACAACGGAACCTGCTTGTTGAGCCAACACGAGACCTAGTCATCACCTGCGTCGTCCCCAGGTCCAGTTCGTCACACCGGCTCCGAGATGGCTGTCGCACCGCCTCTGGAGCAGCACCGAGCGTCAGGATGATGGCTGACGCCACCACTGGTTCGGCTCTCACACCGCCGACATTAGGACCTACTTGCTGGTCACGCCCGCTGGGACTCGATGCCTTCAGGACGTTGCGCAGACACCGTACGCCTGGTGGTCGGGTTGACGCAAGCTTTGCTTGACCGCCGCCTCTGCCGTCGCGGAACCGGGCCTGCTCTGTTCGGTTCGCCAGTCACCAGATCCGGATCAGTCGAGAAGTCCTGGCGTCAGCTTGGTGGTCGGCGTCGTCGGCTGGTCTTCCCCATCGTCCAACCTGGTTTCCTCCGTTCGCCATTGGGGACTCGCTCCTCCGTACCGCCCTCGGACCGGGAGCTGTCGCTCGGACGCCGCACGCAAGGCTGCCGGGCGGACGCCGGCTTCGCTCCAATGCCACCTCACCGTCGCAGGACCGAACCTGCAAACGGGTCGCCATTAGCTTCCACTGAGACGACCCCAGCGAGCGCGAGACCTGCAACTGCTGCTCGGACACTGTTCCGGGCTCGAACTAGTCGCCATGGATCGCCTGACGGGAACTTTGTACGGGTCGTTGGTCTGGACGCCTTGCAAGCGACGAAAGCGAGGCGTGATGGAGCTCGGGTAGCTCGGCTGCTCCTTGTCAACCATGTCGCACTCCTTTTTCTTCTTCTCTCTTGAGAGCTTAATGAGCCTTCCATGTGATCTCTCTTGTCCATGGGCAACCACTAACAGGCTGTCTGTGGCCTACTTCAAAAACGAGTCCTCTCACCCGCACGGCTTTCTCGGCCATTCTTCATTTTCTAACCACTTAGACATTTCCATCTGAAGACCAGCTCACCTCTCTGAACAGAACTCAAGAAGAGCTCTTTGGCCCCATCCCCCTCCTTCTAAATATCGCCGCGGTGGCCACGCTGCCGTCACAGGCCCACGAGGCTAGCTCCTCGGACCGGGACAACGGCGTCCAGTGCGAAGAAATGGTGGCGAGCTCTCGAGGTCTGCGTCGCCCGAGCCCTCTCTCCCCTGCTCCTCTCCTTCTTTTTTTTTTTTTCTTTTGGTCACCGTGGAGCTCCCACAAGCTCCTTCTCTCTTGGTCTTCATCAAAACCAGGCCAAGTCGCCACCTTCGGTGGTTTGCTCCCTCCGAACTGGTTCATGGAGGCGTTGACAGTCGTTGGGCCGACATCGATGGACGGCCATGGAGGATGGAGTTGTCGGCCTTGTTTTGGGACGCTCAAGACTGCTCCTCTCCCTCTACTCTAGTGCACGCCGGCCGAACAACGTCGCCACTTCCGGGATCCACTCGCGTGCCGCCACTCCGCCTCCTGTGCTGGTCAGACCTAATGCGACTCAAGGCTTCCGAGCTGTTGCTCAGACGCCTCATGCACAGTTATCGGGAACCGCAGGACGTCGTAGGAGCCACCACCAGCGTGGCTCGCCTCCTCCAAAAGCGATCACCGCAGGCGGGCCTCGCCGCGGCTGTCCAGCTTGCCTCACCGCCGCTACGAACTAGGTTCACATGCTCCTTGGAGGTCGCCGAGACTCCAGTCACGCTCGGAGCCGACGGTGGTGTCGGGTCTGGTTCGATGACACAGCGCGGACACCTCGCGAGTAGGGAAGGCGAAGGATGGTGGGGATTGTATGGTTCACCTTCTCGTCGTCAGCGACTGCACCACCGTCGACGCCGGCCACGACGCTGTCACTCGGGCTGCGACCTGGGCTGCAACGGCGGCGACCACCTCAAGGAGGCTCAGCCACTCGAGCTTTCGCCCTCGATTCCTCGGCCCCTCCTTCCTCTTTCTTTGGTCCTCCAAGAAGAAGGAGCAGAAGCGCCAACTCCCTCCCTCTGTTCGCTGGCTCGTCCTCCCTCTTTTTTTTTTTTTTTTTTTTTGTGTGTTCTCCCTGTCCTCCTGCTCTATTTCTCGGTGGCCGAACCAGAAGGAGAAGAAGCCTTTTGATGCCGAAGCACAATAGAAAGAAGGCGATGAAGAACAAAATCGATAGAATGAGGAACAATCACTGTTCACTCAAAACGATATCAAATCGTAATATTCTCAATATTCAATAATCTGTTCACAAAACCCTAAAGACGACCTTATATAGGTGCCAACCCTAATGACAAAAGATAACGCAAAAATTACAAAAATACCATTAAATTATAAAATTACCTAAAAATAGAAAAATTCCCGAAAATCCATCTAAATGACCCCGAATTGCCAAAATCTAACGCCAACGGCGCCGAGTATTGATCAAACTGCCGTTTCGCTTCAACCGGCCAAATTTGAGCCCAATTCGATATCGTTGACTGATTCTGTCTACCAGTCCTAGGTGCATCATCCTCCCCTGCTAGGAAAAAAGATTTGTCCTCAAATCTTGCTGTGTCTTCTCATCTGAAAAACGTCGGGGACGGCCTCTCCATCGAATCAAATAATACATCAGTTTTAGCCCCAAAAAGTTCCTTGAAACTGCAGTGGTGAGATTGAAGATCCTTGATTCCGCCAACTTGACTAACTTGGGAAGATCCTGCCTTGCTCTAGCTCCAGCTCCGTACGAGCCAATGACTTTAATCTTTCTGCGGACAAGTCGATTTATGCCTACCTCCCCCATGCTAGCAGATAGAGACAAAGCCTCTTTCTTGTCAATAACCCCACAAGCAATCTCCAAGCACCTCTTCTCATCTGCAAGCTTATGTTGGTCACACAATGCTTTCCCCATCGATATAAACACCAAAGCCCTAGTCTGACTATCTTTTTCTGTCTTTGGGACGGCATTTCTCAGGGTATTAATCGCCTGATCAGTCTTCCCCAGTGCAATTTGCATATTCGCAGCATCAATCTCGACTCGGAGCAAATCAGAATTGAGCCACCAGTTCTTCAAAACCTTCTGCGAAAGTTCATTGTGCTCCAGCGCCTTCTCATGCTGCTCTAACCCGCTATATATCACGCCAAGAAGTCTCCCATCATGCGCAATCTCCACTGAATTATTACCTAGATGAATTTTGTGTAACTCGAGAGCCTTCAAGCCAAATGGCAGAGCCTCCTTAAAGTTCAGAATAGCATCATAAGCTTCCGAAACATCATGATTTTCTTTACCCAACTCCATACTATCCTCGTCAAAAGTCGTCTCTTTAATCTCAAGACACTTCCTAAGATCCCTAATAGCTTCCTCTCTTCTTCACATCGCCGTCTTCACGTTGGCCAGCTCAAATGGCACCGCGTGCCGAATGGGTCTAATAGCCTCAACACTAGACCCTTCTTCCTCTAGATTAACTAACATCCTATTTGATCTACTCAAATACCCCAAGCTATCACTAAACCTCTTCAGCGACAAAGCCCCCGATTTCTTGAGGTTGAAAACTTCGAACTGAGATGGGTTCGGCACGAAATTTATCAAAAGGGACTTACCAGAATCAGCATGGACAATCTCTTCTTGATATGAATCCACGTCATCTTGTTCTCCATTGGATTGATCGTAAACTGGAAGTCTATCTTCATCATAGTTTGAATCTTTATCAAAAATTGGATCTTCGTCAAATTCTGGATCTTCGTCAAAGATTGGATTTTTATAACAAGTCGGATCCGCATCCACTTGTTCTCCGTCAGATTCATCGTAGACTGGATTTTCATAGACCGAATCCACGAACGCGGCGAACGAGTAATTTTGATCAAAAATCGGATCTTGCTCAAAAATCGAATCTTTGTCAAAGATTGGATCTTGAAGCTCGGGAATCTCGATCTTCATCCCGAAATTAAGAAAAGTGGACTGACTTCCAAGTCGTACTCCTCGATTCCGTCCCTGGTTCAAATCCTCGAAAGGATTGTCGTCCTCTTCTTCAACATCGAATGAGTCAGCAGATTCCGCTCCTTCTTCGGATTGCGCGTCTAGCCCTGCCTCCGCAAGACGTCGCTGCAAATCCTGCTTTCTTCTTCTCAGCTCTTCAACTTCTATGTCTCGCGGGTCTCTCAGACGCGGCTGTTCATCTGCATCAGGAACGACTCCACGCTCCCGGCCTCCACGAGCACGCTGTCTTCGACCACATCGATTCCATTCAGCCATTGATTTCAAGCAACCTGTGCTCTGATACCAAATGATGCCGAAGCACAATAGAAAGAAGGCGATGAAGAACAAAATCGATAGAATGAGGAACAATCACTGTTCACTCAAAACGATATCAAATCGTAATATTCTCAATATTCAATAATCTGCTCACAAAACCCTAAAGACGACCTTATATAGGTGTCAACCCTAATGACAAAAAATAACGCAAAAATTACAAAAATACCATTAAATTATAAAATTACCTAAAAATAGAAAAATGCCCGAAAATCCATCTAAATGACCCCGAATTGCCAAAATCTAACGCCAACGGCACCGAGTATTGATCAAACTGCTGTTTCGCTTCAACCGGCCAAATTTGAGCCCAATCCGATATCGTTGACTAATTTTGTCTGCCGGTCCTAAGTGCATCACCTTTCCTCCCACCTCCGTCTTTCCTGCTCCTTTGGACGGGAGTCCATAACTCCTCATCAAGACGTGGGTCTCTTGAACCCACGTGAAGTGTCCCATATCATAAATGAATGATGTGAATTGTGTGCAGATGAGTGCAGACGAGTTGAATGGTGATGATGAGGGAAAGGGCCACGTGAGTGAATGGGGGGAGTATCGGCTGATGAAAAAAAGAAATGAGGGGATGGGCTGTGGGCGTGGGCGGCAGTGTGGGTTGATGGCGGAAAAAAAAAGATGGGCCATTCGCTTGGGCCCAAATGGAAAAAAGGAAAATTGGGCCTAAATGAGAAGTGAGCCCATGAAAAAGAAAAGAAAAGAAAAGGAATGGACCCATGTCGTGCGGGCCCACTCCAGCAGAAGGAAAACGCACAGGCCATGCGGCGCCAAGCGCGGCCCGATCGGATTTTTTTAAATTTTTTTTTATTATTACTTCTCTATTTTGCAAAATAATAAAATAAATAGATAAATAAAATTAATGGATGACTAAAATGCATATTTAGCAAATTTAGACAATATTCTATTTCGCAAATAAAATAAAATATCATACTGCCAAAATTAAGTGTCAACAGTGTTCTTGTGTGGTGTCGAGAATTATGCCTCGGAAGATCCCGTTTCATCTTTCTCTCTCTTTGCTTATAATAGACCAGACCTGTTGTAATACCAATGTGGAAATAACCAGATCCGTCAACGCAAAAGCTCAGAAATAATAACGAGGAACGATAAAGTACACAAGATATAACATGATTCGGTCCGAATATCGGTACCTACATTCACGGGGAGAAGCAGCAAGAACAATACACTATAATCGGAGAATCGAATTTATAATCGCTCAATACGCTCGTGTTTCCCGCACCTAGATTATACTCAAATCCAATATTTACAAATAAACAACTCTCAATTGGATATAATAAATAAAACTAAAGCTTACGCGGCACAAAATCTGAGCACGCGCGAACTCCATCGGGAACCCGAGAGGACGTCGCCGTCTGTTCGTCCTCTTCACGAAAGTGTACTGTTCGGCTCGGTCTTCACTTCTGCGCACGGCCTCTCTTTTCTCGTGCGGCTTCCTCGAGCAACTTCGTCTGTGCGTGAGAAGAAAGATAAAAGGTGGGAGATTTACTTTTATTCCTTTTCTCTTTGACCAAGATTTGCCTTGGAGTGGGACCTACCGAGAACAACCTCTTCTATCTTTTATGCGGCGACTCTTCTGCAGGTTCAACAAAAAAAAGGGAAGCAATATCCTTTTATTCCTCCATGGGCCCCACTACATATTGAATATATTATAAGCCCTTCCTTTTCTTTATTTTATTCTGCCAGAAGAAAGTCCTTAGCATAAGAGTCCACGAAAGTCAACTCGTCTTCGTCAAATCTTACACATTTCAATATTTTCTATCTATGTGACAAACCGATTTATATCCGCAAATGATTCAAAACTCGAGACATATTTAACAAGACCCGTACTCGACCTAACCCAAGTTTTTGTACTTAAGTGATTTTCCTCCTTAAATTGTTGCCTTTGGAGAATGGGTGACTCTTGAATCGACTCGCTGAGTCGATGAAGTGGCTTGTTACTAAGGTTGGGACCGTGAGCTTGGATCTTGGGTAGAAATTATGCAACGGGGAGACGCAGCTCTGACGGACAAGAGTACCCCGTGGATGGGTTCGAGGATCGGTTTAATCTGAGAACCGAACCGGTTGAGCCCGTTTATGATTGGTTTGAATCGGTTCTCAAGTATAATCCGCGATATCGGTCTTGGATCGACTCTCCAGGTTCGACGGAAAATCTAATGCTAGTGAAAAAAAAAGGAGAATCCTTTGACGGCAATATTTGCCGCTCATTGAATAAAAACATGAGAACCAAATCGGTGCAATCCGATCTCCGGGGTTAAACAGGATCCGATGCGATGGTCACCTAAAAAATGTCAGCCATCACACTGCTCTATTGCTACCACCTTGATGTATGCGAAACATTTTGTATAGTAACATAAATATGAAAACGAAGATTAGTAAAAATTCAATGGTACTTTTTTGCCTTAAGAATCTCCAAAGTCCTTCAACTTCCCCATCCAACCCATCTTGTCGTCTCCGACCTCTCTCAAAGTAATTAGCTACGTGGCCCGAAAGTGGGCATGTGCTTGAAATATATGTGTGTGTTTTCCGAACGAGAAAATATTCAGTGCTCGTAGAGCGACAGCTCATTTATGCGTGAAACCATACAAAATTTAACAAGTGTCATATGGGGCCCGCATTTTTATTTTTACAGATTGCCCTTTTTCACTCACTTTTTCTATTCCCTAAATACCCTCATCTTCAACCTTTTTCTCTCTCCTCTCTGCAACCCACGGAAAGTAAGCTCTGGAGACCGGCGCCTTCCTCCTGCTCTCCGCCCTCCACGACCAACTCTTCCATGGCCGTCGGCGCGGAGCCGCCGTCGCTCGCCGCCATGGATCAAACGATCCTTCTTCTTGATCGGCTCGTCAGCTCCTTCACCCATGTTTCCCACCAGATCTGGGTTCAACCATCCTCTTGGCCTCTCTTCAGATCCGGCTTCCATGGCCACCGGCGCCAACGACTTTTGTTGCTCGTGGCCATGGCCGTCAGCAGCATGACGGTCGGGCCTCGCAACGGCCTCCGGCCCCTTCTGCTTCTGCTGCTTCCAGCTGACATGCGAGAGTCGCTATCACTGAATCCGACGAGGACCGCTCCCGCCGTATCTAGACGAGGGCTCACCTCGTCGGATTTGGCGCGGCGTCGACCCTCGCTGCCTGGACGAGGGCAGACCTCGCCGAATCTGGCGACGCGTCGACCCTCGTGGCTTGGGCGAGGGCCGACCTCGCCGGATCTGACGAGGCCTCGACGGAATAGTCGACGTGTCCATGGGGCCACCTCGTCGGGTGTCGTGGTGAGGAAGACAGAGGAAGGAGAGAGGTGGAAGGGCTCGTTGGTGAGGAGGACGGAGGAAGGAGAGAGGTGGTGGAAGGGCATTCAGGGAAGAGAGAAAGTGTTCATTTTTTTATTCCACGTCATAGCCAGATGTCGACTTTTGATTGGGCCACGTGGTTTCGCGCATAAATGTGCTGGCGCTATACGAGCACTGAATATTTTCTCGTTCCGAACCCTCTTAGGTACATGTACAATTAGACATTTATTTCTTGAACACTTTTCGAACATCTTATGGGACGGCAACATTTATGGAGTAGAATTTCTGCTATAAAAGTGCTTCCGAACCAAAATTTGTTTGATTACGTAAGTTTTTTTTTTTTTTTTTGCTCTAGAAGTAGTTTTGGAACCACTTAAAAAAAGTAAAAAAAAATTATTATTTTTTTTGCAAAAGTAAAAAAATCAACTTCTGAAAAGTGTTACCATGTGCCCTCCTAGCTGATCCACTTATGATTCGACCCATAAAAGATACACTAAATAATGAGCTTTGCACCCGCTTTGATGCAACTCTTACTAATAATAAACAATGGATCAATGGCGAAATATCTTTATGGTTTAGGCAAGATACCTCTCCAACTCGGCACGCAAGAGCTAGATATGTAGCTCTGTAGAGTCTTTGTTTGTGAGGGGTCAAGATTGAAGATGGATGAAAAAATTTAGCAGAACTTTTTAGATTGTTCCTCTTAACTCTTCCTTACGAAAAAAAATCCCAATTTTTCTTCAGCCCCTTCTGATTGTCCTATTGAAATTCCAATCAAATTCAAATTCAATCAACGTTAACTCGTTATGTACGTGTAAATTAGGACTACTTACCAGTGGCCGGAGAATTTATAAGCAGCTAAGAGCAGCAAATCCCTTTCTTTCGACATTTTTCATAGTCTCGTGTGGAAATGGATCCCCTAACATTGAATTAGCAATGTTAGGAGTGGCATTGATCAAATCGGGCAGTCCAAATCAAAATGGACGACCTGATTTGATTCATATCATCTATTTAAAAGGAGAGAAAAATGTGGGCGGGAATTTTTAAAATCTGAAGAGGTGACATGAATAAAAAAAATCAGGCCATACATTTTGATTTGGACGGCTCAATTTGATTAATGTTACCCCTAACATTGCAAGGAGATCCGAATCCCGTGTCGTGTCTAGGTAAAGTTACTGTCTATAAGATCCCGAGTATGTTCAAATTTCTGCCCTAAATGTCGCTTCTTTGGTGCCCGAATGTTAGCATCTACTTCACGAAATCAATAAGGACATTGTTTTTCTTTTCTTTTCTTTTCTTGTCGGCTTCATTTTTCGGCCCAAACAGTCGGCATTGTCTTGCATTCTCCCCTTTGAATACCACCAAAAAGGCTTAGCTAAGCCAAACGTGAGAAAACCAACCTGGCGATTCTAATGTCCAGACAAGCTTTTTTCCATCTGAAGCAGATTCACATACACCCACCACACATTCTCATAGAAAGTTAAGAGGAAAAGGAATGTTTTTTTTCTTTTCTTTTCTCCTCCATTGCTGATCCTAACATGCATGAAAAGCGAGGAGGAGGGTTAGGTGAAAACCATGGACATTGGTGGGGACTCAAGGAAACAGAAAGGAAGCAGAGAAGCAACAGCTGCAACCATATGTTGTTATTATGAAAGGCCAACTAGCATCATCCATCCATATTATAATTAGTCGAAAACCTTTTGCTGATTAAGCGATCTGGGTGTTCGCTGCCTCCTAGCATCGGATGCGTGCAATGGTGTATAGACATCAGTGGCGGTACAACGAAACGATAACACCGCGTTTTATATAAACCTAAATATTCACAAAACTTAGTAATTCGTGACTTTGAGCGCTAAAATCATGCAAGGATAAAACCTTAAATTTTAGTTGGGCGTCTCTCTTGTTTTGTAACATTGATACGCCCAAATTTCATTTTGCTTCTATGCTCTGAAGAAGTGGAAACTATTGATCGACTTCCACCTCTTTTGCATAAAGCTTTTAATGACAGGAATGAGTATTACTGTGTCAATGTGCTGGGGGTAGCCTTCAATTTAGGAAGTGCTTAAAACATAAATTTTCTTTCTTGATATCACTGGGAAATCTGTGCTTGAACCAATGCAGTGTTCGTGTTTATACAATGCTACTTTTATAATACGAAAGGTCATCACTATGTGGCGCAGTATATTGACATTGTGTTTGAATGACATAAGTTGAATTCTGTGCTGCTTTCGAAATCTTACTGGTGGAAATGAGCTGATTTTGAAATTGGAAGTTGCTGAGTTGTGAGATGGATTCATTTTGGTTTGATTTGCCAAAACCATGCCCAGTGTGTCATGTCAGATATTGTAGCATAGAAAATTCACAGCCAATTCTTTTTTTTTTTTGGTATGCTATAATCTGGACTCTGGACCCTAATTGGTGCTACAATCTGTTCATCCTTATTTTTTTTTTTTTGGTGCTACAGTTCTGCTCATCCCTTATTCTTTTGCAATTCACTGGCCTTTACCCTCAACACATTCATTTGTCATTTTTTTTTTTATATCTTAAACAGATATTTTCTGAGAGAAGAGGTCAGTGGAAAGCAGCAAAACAGCCCCAGGAGTTTCTTAGAACTCTTCAACAAATATGGAAGTTGAGTGCATACATTCAAAGAACACTTGGGAGTCCACTAATCAGAACTTCATTCGATTTTGAAAAATTGACACATTAACCACTATGGCCATTCCAATGATCATTAATTCCACAGCACAGCACTATATACACTTGCCATTTGAATAGAAGAACCTCAAGTACAAGAAAATTCTCTGTGAAAGAAAAAAATTCAGGAACAACCATTGTTGTTCCATGAAATTAGACTACCGCAGCTCCAATTACTTCCTAACATGAAATCACCTGGACCCCAAAATTTTTAAGGAATGTACAAAGAATGTAAATGTAACTAGATATGTATTGCAAAAAAAAAAATTACTTGAAGAAACTTCATGAATCTCTTTACCAAGTAGAATGAAATCACTCATGGGAGAAGCCATACTTTCCACCGCCTTAAACTCGGGTAGTTCAATCGTCGTGAGTTGTGAGGCAAAACCAAAGGCGGCCCTCCACTCTGAATGACCAAAGCCGAACAAGACCATCCATTTTGAGTCCATTTGGCTTCCTCGGATGCGCGATCGTGTTCCACCGTTCGGTCAATACAAAAGAAAAAGTTTTGGTCGAGTAACTCCACTTCTTGAGTCGCAATCCATGATGCACTTCGAGGGAGGGGTCGACGAGAGAAATCTGAATGCCTCCCTTGTTGTCTAGTGTTGTGACCTCTTGGTGGTTCAAAAATTCCGTGAGCACCTGCGACTTTGGAATGGAAAACCTGCTTTGGCTTGGATTCATGTCGCTCGTAGAGAGTTGCTTCTCCACCACAAGCCTCACATCTTGGCCACGCATCTCCAACACTTTGTCCATGAAGATTTTTGGCAATTCGTTTAGAGCCTCGGGATTTTTCTTCAGAGTTCTCTTGGATTTCTTGGAAACCCTATCCGATTCACGGGTTTCGGTGGTATCGAAGGGACGTGGCCGCTTCTTGCAGTGCTCTGCTTGATCTCTCCAGATTTCTTGCTTGCTGTTTTGGACATACTTTGTATCAATATCATCAATAAGAGAAAGCATGTTCATACTGTGAAATGTGGTTCCCTAATATAGCTTATCGAATCCAACATTGGAAAAACGAGAATTGGACAACATTATCTTCGCATCAGAACAGGAACACAACAAGAATTGCCAGAATAACAAGCAGAAAGACAATAAGGAACTCAAACCCAGAAACGAGTAAACAGGCATTTTGCAAAAAAGCAAGAGTTTCAGAAGAGTTAATTTGGAAAAACGAGAATTGGACAACATCATCTTCGCATCAGAACAGGAACACAACAAGAATTGCCAGAATAACAAGCAGAAAGACAAAAAGGAACTCAAACCCAGAAACGAGTAAACAGGCATTTTGCAAAAAAGCAAGAGTTTCAGAAGAGTTAATTTGGAAAAACGAGAATTGGACAACATTATCTTCGCATCAGAACAGGAACACAACAAGAATTGCCAGAATAACAAGCAGAAAGACAAAAAGGAACTCAAACCCAGAAACGAGTAAACAGGCATTTGCAAAAAAGCAAGAGTTTCAGAAGAGTTAATCACTGAATCGTCTAATCAAATTCCCATACCTGACAACTGGATCAGAATTCAATTTCTGGGAGTTGAATGTCGGCACTCGCGCTCGCGGCGTTCTCTTTTTTCTGACAACCCATCCAACCCAGGTCGGCCCAAAAGTGGCGGTGACGACCGTCAGCTTCTTCTCATTGTCAAGATCAAGGACGGAACAAAGGAGACGGAGCTTTCCATCGGAGACCAATGCAGCAGCGTCGGCCAAGAGATGAAGAGACGAGAGATCCATCTCTCTTTCATTCTTTGAAAGACCATCTGTGAGCTGAAAAGAGTCCATCGCCAACGGAATACTTTGAATCCCCATCGCAACCGAGAGATGAGGAGATGAAGAGAGATGATCGTGGGTTCAGGAGAGATCGACAGCGACGACGATCGTGGGTTTAGGGAGAGGGCGACAGAGAGGATGGCGAGAGAGAGAGATGGACCGGGAAGAACAAGAGAATTCGATTTGTTACTTCCTAAATGCAAAGGGGAAATATTTGGGCAACCGGAAACAATGTTACCGTTGTGGGCATTGAGACCGTTGACCCCCGACGCATTCCGGTGAAAGGGAGGGGAGGCTGGGTCAGATTTCGAATTTCGAATTTTGAATTAGCCGTTACGGGGATCAACGATTTTTTCTTCTTCGTCCTTCTGATCGCCAGAAATCCGCCGTCGCCCATCGATTTCCGCTGCTCCCACCACCACGCCAAACCAAAGCTCCTCTGCTCTTCTAACCCTGTTCTCTGGCCGGGAAGCTCGAAGCGCTTCGTTATCACTTGCAAATCCATTCGCAGGCACCTCACTAACGAAGGAAACAGAGGCCGTGAGCTCCATTTGATTGATGTTAGAAACTAGGTTGTGTTGTCTTGAACTGAACGTGTTTAGGGCATTGAAGAACACCGGAAAGCGCAGAGAGAGTTGAGAGGCTCGTGCATCAGAGAAGGGACGGACTGAGAAAGGGTAAGTAAAATAGATAAAAAGAAATAAAAAATAAAAAAAGAAATAAAAATAATTACATAAAAATATGAAATAAAAATGGTAGGAAAATATAGATCGTAGTCGGTAATTAAGTCTTGGAAATAGTTTCAAGTATATTCCGTTTATTTAATGACACTATAGCTTAGGAAGTTACATTTCATGATTTTTAGGATAAAATGATTTTTCATATCTTTTTATACTCATTTGAAATAGAAAATAGATTAAAAAAAATTAAGCATGTTAGAAAAATAATATAAAAGAGAAAGGAGAAAAAAAAAAATTCTCATCCGCTTTTCCGTTAGAATTACGTTTAGTGAGTTCTTTTATGGGTCTCGACAACAGATGATAAACGTAAGAAGCTCCTAAATATTTCAAAAGGGGTAACATATAACATTTCAAAGATCGATGGTTATGAATAGACATATGAGTTTCTGAACATAAAAGGTTCCATAGGATATCCAATTGGATGGAAGGGCTTTTTGGCGTGGGGCTTTTGCATTCCAATTCGCACGCTGATTAGCTTCTCTCGTACAATGGGCATCTTCGATTAACTTAGATCGTGTTAGGCTTTGCTTGCAGTCTTCGATTACTCCCATGGGCTCGAATTTGAGCCCAAACACATTTGTCTAGCCTAGTAATCTCTTGATTGGAGAACCTAATACTAACTCTCGATTCTGACCATAATAGCTTTTGTCTAGTCACAGAGCAAGAAGAGGTGATCTGTTGTTTCCGGTGGTAGCTGTCGGCAGAACGGACAAAGTGGATTAACTTACGTGACTGGACAAAATATCAGATAATCGACCATGAATGCAATTACAACTGTAATGTTTTAATCTACAGTAATTCATTTTGTGCGTCGGAATGCAAGAACCTTCCTATTCATGATTTGGGACCTAAAATTGACAACTAAGCCAAGGAAATAGATCATTCACACTGTGCTATGACTTAAAGCAATCTTGATGGCAAATTTTCCTTACGGGATGCTAGTTCTACGGACAGAAGTGCGACCAAATAATAGGACACATTGTTTTCCCCGGAGAACGAACTCGCTGAAACATAGACAAATCCTCTAATGTCGAGCTTAACAAGAATTTAACATGAAATATCAGACAGCGACTTTGCCATGATGCAGTAATGAGAGCTTTTTACTTGAGCAAGATGATAAATTGAAAACTAAGATCCTGTAGGGCCCACCAAGTTCCACTTCTAACTCTGTGTTTCGGATCTAACATGCTCCTTCCGCATCAACAGTCGGTCCAAAGTTGATCTGGAAGAAACCGCCAACATATATAGATTCTGATCGACATACTAGTTAAGGCTCCAAAGTAATGTGGACAATTTCCTACTTCTAATACACATTAAAGAACAAAATACATCCCAATAAGGAGAAAAAGAATTCATTACGACAATCATAATACTGCCTGCCAATGTGCCTAGGCATCAGCTTGAACCGTCCATTAACCTAGCTCATGCCACAACGAAGCATCACGACTTCATATAGTCAGCATCCTCGACATTGGCAATCGGGAAATGCGAAAATCACGTCGTCCCTAGTATGGCCTATACCTGCCATCAGCTCTTGATGGTCTCACGCCACCATATGCATAACCCCACTGCATCTATAGAAAAGAGCATCACATACCAATTAGTGAAGGCATACTCACTTCAGAAAACAAGTTGTGCAAAAGAGCTGCTCTACTTACATCATCAAAATCCAGGCTTCCATACATCCTGCCATAGGAACGTATTGGACCACCATAACCTCCAAAGGGTTCGGCACCACTCATCATTAAACTTCCTCCAGCAGCAGGATCATCAACAGGGGTTGCTGAATCTATTGCTACCTGAAAAACAAGTCGATGAAGAGAACACTGATCGTGAAAAAGGCAGGAAAATGCACTGTGAATAGCACCTACACTCATCTCGTATCCCCTATAATAAGAAACTAAAACCTTTAAATGCTCACTGACTTATTAACTAGAACTAGAAGCATAGCATTGACATTCAGAAGCATCTAGGACTTACAAGTCCAGTCTCCAACCACTATTACAAAGACTAGTTCAGCTTAAATTTGACCATATCCTAGATTAAGATGACATCACAAGTACCAAATGTTATATTTGACAGGTCCAAAGTTTGCTGAACCTGGAAAGTACTGACATGGAGAGTTGTAATCCAATTACAGTCAAAGAGGTGTGGGCTTATCTTGGTTGGTGCACTCATTTCTAAGGACAAAGCTCACACGAGGCAAGTAACCTAGTCACTTTATCGAACGTTCCCCCTGAATGGAGTTGACCATGAACCGAATTTGGCCATACTAAGCGTAGATTTATGTGGTAAATTAGTTTAAAAACAAATCACGTGTTCTCCTATACCATCTGTAAGAACAGATGCTCTCATCCCCATACCCATAGATACAAGCAGTAAAGTGAGAAATTCTAGGCAGCATTTGATTAAAGGAAACTTATGAGGGGATTACTTTAGTACCTGGTGTCCACAAATCTCATGCGGTCTGCGAGAGACGCGATCGGCTACTCCATCTTCTGCAAAAGTTACAAAGCCAAAACCTCTATGTCCTGATCTCCTAGGGTCCTGCATGAAGTAAGCATTCTTAGGGCAGGCTGATCTCGACAATTGTCATCATTTGCACTTTAAATTCACGCCTATTACCTTGGGAACATAGACATCCAGTATTGCCCCAAATCTACCAAAATAACGCCGGAGATCTTCTGCACTCGCCTCCTGAGGAAGCCTGCCAACAAATATTTTTTTCCCCATTCCTCGAGCATATTCACCTCCTATTCCATAAAAATACCAGTAGCCGATAAGGAAGTGAATGGATGCATAAAGTAGTTAGTCATGTAGATTGCAAATTAAGATGTGCTTCATGGAGCTTACTTTCATAACTTGAGCCTGGATGATCATATAGGGTTGGAGCACCAACAGCAGCATATCTAGTAGCAGCTGATATATAAGCATTATATGCACCATATCCACCCTGTGCCATTCTGCCCACTGGCCCCTGTGCCATTCTGCCTATCGGTCGAAAGTCCTCTTCCTGAGAACATGACAATGAGAGATGTAGCTTGAAAGAGTACATTTACTACGTAAATAATAGAACTTCGTTATTTTTTCATCTGAAATATGCTAAGAAAAGGACTTCCATACAGCAGAAGATACCAGGTGCGATTTTCATACCTTCGGCGTTGCACGATCAACGACCACTGTGGACCCTCCAAGCTCATGAGATTCAGCCATTAAATTGTCCACTGAGTCTAACATCAGGAATAAGAGAAATCAATGATATCTCATCTAATACGTGTGTGTGAGAGTGTGTGTGTGTGAGAGAGAGAGAGAGAGAGGCAGATTCATCCCATCACAATGTTCCCAAAATTCATGAATATCCCAATTGATGGGAAAACAAACTGAGCGGCGACCACAATCCCCCATATCATCAAAGCTATGCAACATGAACAAATAGAACAGAAAAGACAAATGACTTATATTTCCAACTAAGCAAACATTTGCTAGTGATAGAATAAATTAGCACTTGGTATTTGTCAGCAATGAAGTACCACATTTGGACCTTACCAAAAAAAAAAAAAAAAGTACCACATTTGGTATTTGTCAGCAATGAAGCACCAATAACTATCAAAGGAAAAATAATTTATTTCCATAAACATGAGAGCAAGTATCAGGATTCAGGTCAACTACTCAAAACAGATATTCAATCATATCATCCATATTTTAAATTAACTATCAAGAAGATCGAACTCTCTCTATTAGATTGTCCAAATCAACAATTTGATATCACAATATAGCCAGATGTCTTCAGTAGCCACAAGCTGAGAACCTACATCAATATCAACATCACCTTTATCCCAAGCTGAGAACCTAAAACATAATAAAGAAGCTAGAACAATCTAGGCTGTGTGACATTCTCTGAAACTTCATATCCTGAAATACAAGCTTCCTCCTAAAATCAGCCTAACAAAATAATCTGATGCATGCAAGATGTCGTTTACTTAAGTCATCTCCAGAAGTATGTAGTAGCTCTGTATCTGTCATGTCATGCATTTTCCATTCAAAGGACCGTTTCTCTATTCCAAAGAAAGAGAGAGCCAATCAACGGAAATAAAAGATTCTTCATAAAAAGGACTAACCTGCACTTGCATAAGTAATAAAACCAATTCCACGGTGTGTTTTGGAAGCATAGTCCTGTACATCGCACATGTCAGAAAAGGATATATAGACCTTGGATAGAACTAATGCATACTTAGCACAGACAATGCAAAGGTAGACATATGCACAGTGTTTAATCTTTTCAACAGCTTTTGTATATGGACCAAGTCTGTCACTTCCTCAAGACTTAATGATTAGACTACATTTTATGCACCCTCTTTCTTTTCGTGCAAGGGGGGGGAAGGTTGAGAGGTTCACCTTTGGCATATATAGGTCCGATATCTCACCATATTTCTCAAAGTGACTGCATAAATCAAGGATCACGCTCATCAGGACTTTCTTTAATTCAACAGTCAGGCCGTCTGTATCTTATCAACTTGATTAATTACCTCCGGAAGGTTGACTCAGTGACAGATGGTGGGATCCTAGCAACAAATATCCTGGTAACTTTCTTTGGAGGGGCTCTCATCTCCTCCTGTCAAAGAGGAGAAACGTAAAAAATTTGATTGTACATATATAAGGACCTGTTTCTTATTCACATAATAATGACCTTTGGTGTAGCCACTTTCACTTCTAGTGTTCTATTGCCAAGAGTGTGCTCGCTGGATAATGCACTCTGCAGGGAGAACAGGTATTCAGTCTGAAGTACCAGGAATCAGCATTAATTTTAATGAAGCAGGTTACCAGAAAAAGTAACCTTAGCATCTTCTGCCAATGCAAAAGTCACATATCCAAAACCGCGAGATCGACCAGTTGAGCGCTCCTAAAATGGAAGAGGAGAATCTCATATGTGGTTGGAATGAAAACAGTAACCATGGTACCAATAATAGGGAAACATACAAACATAATGAAACAATGAAGTTGTAATTCTACAATTACGGTAACTATATAGCTAACTTCTACCAATATAGTCCTATTAAACAAATGACTCTGCTTGCTTCTCAAAAGAGTGTCCTCCTACATATATCGACTTCAGCAATCGCCCTAACGAAAGCCAAGGGGATTATAGGGTTTCAAAAATCAAGCTTGCTTTGTAATCCTCTAGCATAATTAGCTAGGAAAATCATACAGAATCTTAAAGCCACATGGTTCAAAATGTTAAAAACTGTGCCTATCCTAATTCCTTCCTTTTTTTTAGATGCTAGAAAAGGGCCAAGCATTTCCAGGAGTTGGAGGCATCAGGCTTCAGTGACTGAGTATGGTGGCATTTTAGAGGAAAATATCAATGAAGATGGGTTCCTTTGCCAGATTTATAGGGGTAAATCTGATCAAGTGTGAGAAGATGCTTGGATCACAGCCAACAGAGATCATGTGCTACATCCTTTGAAGGAGGAAGCTGCCGTAAAAAGCCAAAGGTTGAGGACCTGATATATATAGATTGTTTTAGCTTGATCTTCTCTACCATTTAAGTGTAGGGGCGGGGGTGGGGGCAGAGAGATCCCAATCTGTTTGCTAGAAGGCCATCCAGTTCTAATATAGTAGATGAAAGGACATGGAATAAAATTTGAAAATTATACTGTCCTACCCTTTTTTCTTTTAATCTCTGACCAAAAACAAGCAAAGTGGGGAAAACCACAAAGAGAATCTTCAATAGTTGGAGGGGAATCTCATGCAACTTGATCAGGCCGAACATATTCAAACTCAACTAAAACAAAGTCTATGCAAATTTTCGAGGCCTCAACCATCGAGCAAAAGAATCATGCTCCATATTAGAGCGACATCATCCGCAAAGATAAACTTTTTCCTCATCTGCTAATGTGAAGTCATAACTTCCAATTTAAGAGAGAGACAAAACCAACATTTCCGATATCAAAATCGCCCGGATTCATAAGAAAGATTAAAAAAAAAATAAAGTTAGAAGCCGCAGAGACTACCATAAAAGAATTCCTACTCTGCTATCTATTCAGCCAAATATGAAACGAAACAAGAAGATAACAAACCTTCATGACGATACAATCCTCCAATTCACCGAACCTGCTCATGTATTCTCT
This sequence comes from Rhodomyrtus psidioides, assembly GCA_021437785.1. Classification (NCBI taxonomy): domain Eukaryota; kingdom Viridiplantae; phylum Streptophyta; class Magnoliopsida; order Myrtales; family Myrtaceae; genus Rhodomyrtus; species Rhodomyrtus psidioides. Next base: position 2,496,711 of record JAILYB010000109.1, on the reverse strand, counting down.
CAAGCCGTCGGAATCAACCTCCCACGGGATACCCAGAACCTGGAGTTGGGAAATACAGCGGAACACAATAAAAAAAAAAAAATTCTAGGAACATGTCACGGAGAAATAAGATTCCGCGTCCCGAGAAACAAAAAATCAAAGCAAAGAATCAACGAACGAATTGCAAGAACTGCAGCGCACCACGAGCTTGCGATCCATGAGGAGAATAGGAGAAGCAGCGCCGGCGACGGGGAGGGAGGAAAGGAAACCCAGACACTCAAAAAGCCTCTCGCTCGGAGCTCTCGCGTCCTCACCACACACTCTCTATACCTCTCACTCTCGACCGCTCCTGCACACAGATAGCACACCTCTTTCTCACACACATACATCATCGAATTCCAAATCAAACTCACCATTGCCTTCAAGAAGAGAATCAATTACGTGGGGGTCGATAGTTTTATGTTCAAATCACGCGCTCACCGACCTCTGGTTCATTCGATTTTTTTTCTCACAAACCCTAGAAAGTCAGCCTCTCTCGCGCGCGCTCTCTCTCTCTCGCTCGCGACTCAGGCACGGTCGTGTTGTCTTACCTCGTCCGTCCGATGTTGTCAAGAAACGCGGAAGTGGGATGTAAAATATTTATTTTATTATATAAATATTAAGTTTCACTTGCTCGAGCAAGAAGCAGCGCCTGTGGCCTAATGGATAAGGCGTCTGACTTCTAATCAGACGATTGTGGGTTCGAGTCCCACCAGGCGTGCTTTTTTTATCTTCCCAGCCCTTTTTTTCGTCTTCCATTGCCGTCGTTAGAATTTGTTGGCCTTTTTGTCAATTGTCTCATCACTAGTGAATTTGATTAAAAAAATGATTTTTTTTTCTTTTAAAGTAGGAGAATTTGCAAGATTCCAATTACCACAACGTATCACGAATAGAAAAAATCGCCCTTGCCAAGATAAATCTCACTAAGTAAACATCACGCAGTGTAGACGGCACACTTCCTCTCCTTTCACGCTCGTCTCCTAAAGTTAATGACCATAGATAAAAGAATTTCTCGAGATTCAATTTGTGTTTAGGTGAACACCTTCTTTACAAATTTTGATATTTATCCAATCTAAAATGTTTCTTAGATTTGACCCCAAAAAATATGGAGACTGAGTTTAGATGAGCTGGTCGGATTAGGCGAGGTATGGTCGATGCCGAGCTGCCACATCCTCAAGCGGGCCTCCAAGGTGGCGCGACCTGAGGCGATGCCACCTCGAGGTCGCGTGTCGTCAATGCTAAGGTCGTGCGACACCATGCAAGGAGCGCTAATGCAGGGTTTGGTTTGCGGGATTAGGTATGGCTCGCCGGCGGTCAAATCCAAGCTCGCAGTTGGTGAAAGCGCAAATTTGCACGAGAAAACCCGTGACGGTAGAACTGAGATTTAGATATTTTAGCGAAGACAGAGTTGGAGAAAAATATCAAAATGTTAATGCTGCGGGCACTCGCATTCGGCTAAGGGCATTTGAAAATGCTGACTTTGATCTCGGGTTTTTCTGATGTTGATTCCAAATGTTTGGGGCAAATGTCATTAGTAATGTCTCAAATTTTTCTCGAATTTTATAATTACCTTTTTATTTTATTTTTGTCTTTTGGGATAATTTCATCGGAAGTTCTAAAACTTACCAAGAAAGTCCAATTGAGTCCTAAAACTGGGAGATGGCCATGCCCGAAGCCGTTACCTTAACCGAAAGGAGAGGGAAGCCGAAGGCAGGGCTAGTGACTGGAGTGAAGTCATAAATTTGCCAAATTTAGGCAATGGAGTTCTTTCGATAATTTTGTCCATTTAGACTAAGGAAAATGCTGATGTAGCTTTTTCAATATTTCCTCTATCCTATTTGGCATTGACTTTACTAAAACATGAAATTTACAACTAAAACGACTAATTTTGGGTTAAGTCCTTAATTTAACTAAAATCTAATTAAATTTAACAAATAAAAAAAGGTAATTAAAAAACACACACAAAAGAAAGGCAAGGGCGGAGGGCTTTGGTGGTCCCCCTCCCCCAAACTCCATCCCAAGCGACCCCCCACTAACCATAAGCAAAGGTCACCAGGCCTTGTGATGCTTTCCGACGATGGTAGGCGACGGCTGGAATGGATGAAGAAGCACTGATCAGATGAAGAGTTGAAGACGAAACTCTCGGTTAAACTTGGAACTAGCTACTGTGAAGCTTCCACAAGCTTTGAAGAATCGAAGAAGAATATAGTATTTTCTCCACAAGAAATTAAACTGGAACAAAAGATTCTTCCCCCGGAAAGAACCCGAGAGCTGGTGAGATTCCTCCTAAAAAAGAGATCAAAATCAGAGAAGGATGGCGAGGGCTACCCTCGCCCTAGCCGGAAGGGCTTCCCTCTCCGGATTCAGCGATGGCAGGAGGAGGAGAGATGGGAAAAGAAAGAGGAACTAGAAAAAAGGAAAAAAAAGAAAAAATTACAAAAAAGTAAAAAGAAGAAAATGTCTTTTGATCTGATCATCTTTGAAATAACGAGAACACTTCAGGTTTTTTTTTTTTTTTTAAATAAGATTCACTCCGGTCGTTTGAAATTAAGAGCACTTCATATCCCTATTTAAAATTTTCCCGTGAAACGAAAAAAAATATGCAATGAAGGACAAACAGTCTTAACATTTCAAAAAGAAGGTCGCTTTCGAATCGAAAAGAAAAGTAAAGGGACGGCACTAATTTTCGGACAAAACTACAGATAAGAAAAAGCTTCTCTATCAAGACAGGTGTCCATCACACTAAAGTCAAAGCAAAGTCTCCCAAATATGATCTATTCATTCTTTAGCAATATATTGTCCAAATCATTTCCCCTCTTCTGTTTCTTCTTTTAATAATTGCGTTGCCTCCTTTTTAAGAAAAAAATTATCCAAAAAATCATAATCCTAAAGTACTGCGATCAATTTAATCCTAAATTTTTAATTGTACCAATTCAATTTTAAACCTTTTGACAATTTATCTAGTTAGTCCTAAGTATTTTGAAATTTTATCAATATAGTCCTGTCGGCCAATTATCCAACTAATAGATTTATGACTATACTGTGAAAACTTCAAAATGTATAGGACTAAAAAAAAATTGACACAGTTGAAAGATGTATAACTGAATTGGCAAATCGTTAAAAGGTTTAAAATAGGCACAATTGAAAAGTTTAACACTGAATTGACCACCGTACAATTGATTTAAAACTTTTTGGACAATTATTTCCTGAGCCCTGTTAGCATGACAATGTGATAACATAATGGTGAAATGCTAGATATAAGATCATAGGTGAGTCTCCGTCGTGATTGGTAAATATTATTTTGCCATTCATAACACTTGCGTTTCAAATTGCACCGTTAATACTGTTACACTTACAACTTCGCAAATCCCTTATTCCCCCTTCCATGATTTTCCTCCTTTTTTCCTCATTCACCCCGCGGCCTTGCCTCTCAACGGAGAAACCTCATTTGATCAAAGACTTGAAGTTTGTCAACAAAGTCAATGACTCCCGATCCAGGATTCTCTAGATCTCATAAGCCATAATTGTCAAACAACTGCACGTTCCCACATCGCCTCCTCCGTTCTCTAAACAAAAGATATAATGAAGTGGTCCAGACTTCTTGCCATGGCCCGGCCGGCATAGTTTCTGTTTAACATCCTCTCATCATCCTAGTCATTCAATGCACCTAAGGTAACCTTTTCCCTCGATTCAGTTGTTCAACGCATTCGATCATCGTATATGTTCCAATTCAAATTCAAATTTTCTTTCACATCAGCAAGACGGTAACTTTAACATACATGCATGCAGCACCTAACTACATTGCAATACATCGATGTCGCTGAACACTAGAAAGCAGAGAAATGACATTACGACGAGTGATGATATTTTAATGCTCGTTGCTTTACATGGATCATATACAGTATCATATCATATCGTACAACATACATGAAAAAGAACCTGAGAGTACATACAGCTAGCCGGTCTCGGCAAAAGGAATGCCCTAAAGCTTTGTGAAGACGGAGAAGTGGAACAGAAGAAGAAGAAGAAACGCACCTGCTCGGGGATGTGCAATCTTTAATCAGATAGGACTTTCGCAAGGTATCATATTGAGCCGATTTGGTAGAAACTACAGTTCATGGCAGCGCAAGCAATTCCTGAAGGAGTTCGCGTGGAAAGGCCTGTGCAAGATTATGTTCTTCTGGGAAGCCTTGGAATCCTGATGGCGCTGCGAGATCGAGCTTCTCATTTCTTGAGCCCTTATCTCAGCCGTTCTCAGTTTGTTCAATATCCTGTCCATCCCTGTGGATCGCTTCTTTTCCAGTTTCATCTGAACCAGGATTACATTTTTGCAAAGTGAATACAATTGATTTCCATGGCTAATATTGTGAAAATTCGAATACCGGATTGCATTGTACTTGAGGAGTTTGAGTACAGATTTATAGTAACTTAGTACATTGTCAGAGCCAAAGTAGACAAAGCTGATTCAAACTTTGAAATTTAAAGACTAGATCATGCATTCCTCTCTTTTATTTCCGAAACTATTTCCGAAACTAACTTCCCATCCGCTCTGTACCATTTTAGCTTAGAAATATTCTCCTTTGTTGGCAACTCATTTAATTTCACTTAACATCATTAAGTAGATACCAGATGAGCCATCGTTCGATCTAAAATAGCGGAGGGCCGACCTCTAGTTTCTTTATTGCCGCTTCTGCTTTTGCCTTCTGTAGATTTTCCCAAGCCGTGATCTTTGCTTCTTCCCTCTGCAACCTGCCAAAGAGAAGATTCATGATGCATATCGGCTTATGGAACGTCTCCGTCCATATGTCAGATTCTACTTCCTAGTGCACTCATCGGTTCTCAGATCAACCCAAAGCATTATTCACACGGTGCAAACAAGTCATGACACCTAACACTGGCATTAAGTAGAACAATACCAGGACATGTTCTTCGTGGTCTCTACCATGTCCCAAGATGATCCCTGAGCTTCTCCTTCGCCAAGTCTGTTCGATTCCTCGATGCCTCGCCCGTCCTTTCTAGAGAATCTCGCGGCATGCCTCCTGGACCGGCTAATCATGGTTGTCAGCTTGTCTATTCCCACGTCCCGCACTTCCAACTTCTCGGATTGTAAGCTCCGGGATGGAGGAGATTGACAATTAGAAGGCCTGGTCTTCGGGGACAAGCAGGGGCTACTCTTTGGGCTCATCTGGGTCGCCATGTCCCTTCGTGAGACGGCGCGGGAAACTCCATTTTCGTCATCCTCGGTGCAATCGAATTTCTCATCTGCAGATCGTTGAACCATTAAGGTTCCAGGCTGACATAAATTCCAAATTTCAAGCTGAAGCAGAGGTCTATTTAGTTTAAGGTTTTAGTTCCAACAACGACTCAGTTTTAGCTCAAGGGTTTCTCATCAATACCTGCACTACCTGACCTCTGTTTTTTCCCAGAAATAATTCAGAAGACAATCAGTCAAGAAAACAGAGAACCAGATTTGCTTTTAATTCCTTGAATCGTAGTGCGACTGGCTTGCAATGTAGAGCATAGAAGTGAATGCAACAAAACCAAGAAGTGAATTCTCAGTTTCCACCAAAACCAGAGAGAGAGAGAGAGAGAGAGAGAGAGAGAGAGAGAACAACATGCCAGAAAACTTATCTTCTACAAGCACAAACAGAAACCACAAGAACCATCTTGAGAAGAGCCTCTCAACCAGAAGATACCTCAACATTACCCAGAAATCATATCTAAAACTGAAGCAGAGGCCCTGTTCACACGCATCTAATAATGCACCACCAATCACACCAGCAACAACCACAGAAAGGAGAAAAAAAAAAACAAGTAAGTCAGAATTGGAACTCACCCACCATCTCCGACCACCCAAGGCCACTAGCAGACCGACCCACATTGCCGTCGTCATTACCCTTCTCACTCAGCACACCACCACGACCCAACCCGACACAGCCCATCACTCCTTCGTCGGCCACCATCACGCCCGTGGAGAACGGCGACCCCACGGCGAAGCCCAGGCCGCTCCACCCGTCGACGACGCCCGGGGAGTAGCAGGGGTAGTACCCGGACTGGCCCAGTGGCCCGCTCTTCGACTTGGGCCGCCTCTGGGGGACGTTGGGGTGGGCAGGGAGGTGCGAGTTCTTGACGGAGACGGGGCTGCAAATCCACCGCTCGGCGTCTTCCCATTTGGAAGGCAAGGTCCTGTTGCTATTGAAGGGCGAGAACGAAGGCGACGAAGCGGGGTTGCCGTGGGCTCTGCCCGCGGCGGCGGCGGCGGCGCCCCCCGAGGGGACGCGCTCAGAGGTCCAGCCCTTCGGGGTGCCCAAGTCGTGGAAGGGAAGAGAGTTTCTCCTCTTCATCGACGACGATGGCGGAGACTGTCAGGGGCAGGGCAGGGGACGAGGACGAGGATGTGGCGGCCCAGTCGAAGTTGAAGATTTTGACGGAATTACATTATCACAGACAATGAGAGGGGCAAAAGAAAAAAGAAAAGGAAAAAGATAAATTTTTTCCTGCTTGAAGCCTAGTTTCCATAGGTTTTGCAGTGAACGAAGAAAAGCTGGACCAACAAGAAGAAAGGGGGACAGATGTACGGAGACAAACATCTGTTTTTTTTTGTTCGTCATTGTGGGGCCTACTATGGTTGTCCAATCTCTCATTTTCTTCGGCCCTATATTTCAAATCACAATTAAGATGTCGCATGCAGAATTTCCTAACATAAAAAATAACATCATCCTAATATATAATATCTAAAGGATGCACACACACAATATATATTATCAAAGTTTGACATTGTATTTCATTAAACTTTGTACTATCTCTGAAATGCATTTGTGTAACTCATTGTGCTCAAATTGAAAAGCTTAAATGTAGGAGTGTCAAATGAGTGGGTTGGGTCAGGTCATAAATGGTCCGACCCAAATCGACCCATCAACCCGTTTATGACCCATTTATGCACAATATAAATTTCTTGACCCATACCCAACCCAATCTATACCCAACCCAACCCATTTAAGAAAACGCTTCTATATTTAATTTAATATATGAAAATTTATTTCTTATGATTGTTTAATAAAATTATATTGCTAAAATAATCGACATTTTTATTGGATATGGGTCACCCCATACTCGGCCTCGGCCCCGACACCGATCATCGCCACTGGTCCCGGCCCTAGTCGCGGTCCCCGTCACCCCGGCCCCGGTCCTCACCACCAGTCCCGACCCCCAGCCGCAGTCCCACCCACCCTGGTCCCGGCCATCGGCCCCAGCCTCGGTCCCGGTGCCCGCCCCCGGCCCCCATTCGCCGGACCCAGTTCATGTCCGGGTGCCGGCCCCAGCCCTGGACCCGGCCATGGCCTCGGCCTCAGTCCCCGGCCCCGAACTCGGCCTCGCCCCCGGCCTTGGCCTCTGTCCTAGGGACCAGGGGCCCCGGCCCCGGCCTTGATCCCGACCCCGGCCTCTGTCCCCGGCCCCATTCACTGACCAAGCCCCGGCCTTGACCCCGACCCCGACCCCAACCCTAGTCCTCTGCCCCGGCCCCTAACTCGGCCCCGGCACCACCCCGACCCCGACCTGGCCTTGACCCCAACCCCAACCCCAACCCCAACCCCGGCCTTGGACCCGGCCACATTCACTGACTCGGCCCCGGTCCCCGGCCCCTGCGCCGGCCCCAATCCTCGGCCCCGACCGTGACCTCGGTACCTGGTCCCGGTCTCGGCCTCGGCCCCAGCCCCTGGCTATTGAGGGAATTAGAGAAGATTGAATTAAATGGGTACTAAATGGGTTTAGACCAAACCCATTAATGCCCATCTATTTTTATCTTTTTGTTGTAAAATTCATTTATGGCTAACAAGAGAAATAAGAGTGGCCAATTAATATCTCATTTAAAGAAAAAGGGGTCTATAAATGAGTTTTAGACCCATTTTGACAGGTTTACTTAAATCTAAGTGAGCTATAATTAACGGATGAATAATGAAGAGGGACAAAAAAAAAAAAACAAGGCTCCAACCAAGAAATTTTTTTTATAAATCAAATCGACTTCCATTCTTTAATAATTTACAAATAATCTCTCATGGATTTATTGGCGCAGCTCTTTTTGTTGTCCATTAATCGCGTGAGCCCTAAGAGTTTAGCATGTACTCAGATTTTATTTAGGAAAATAATGACAGAAAAAAACACACATCTTCTCTCAATAATCACTTACATACCTTTATTGCTAAATGTTGACTGTTGGGATTCATGGGAAGACATTCTTCCGCGCATGTGGGCTTTCACAGCCCTTTGCCAAGAGAATAACCATCAAAAGTCGGTTACTCCTTTTGAACGCGATAAAGGGGTCACGCCTTTAGATGCCGTTCGCCTGTCACTTCCTACGTTCACGAAAAACATAGGATAAAAAGAGGGAAAGAAGAGTGACTAACACGACGACGATTCTCCCTTCTCCTATCCCGAACGCGATATGGGAAAGAATGATCTCTTGCTGCAAAGAAAATATTTAATCCATGAAAAATGAGTTGTGTCTATTACATGATATATTCCTGCGATCAATGATTCAAATTCAATCTTGAGCTTATTATTCCGTTGCTTATATGTTGTGGGATATGTTCCCTTCACTAAAGATATTAATTGTAGTGATCATTTTGCACCTTAGCATCAATTTATTCGTGTTCCTATTTATGGAAAATATCATTCACTTCCAAAATGCACATCCTTGACAAATCCGCACACCTACCCAAAACACTCGAAAACCAACTTAAAACCCAGATTACCAACAATTCAAACCCTAATCAAGATCAAAGCAGGAGGAGCAACTTGGTCTTTTTTAACGTGGGATTCTGCTTAGAGGTGTGTAAATGATATTTGCTGAAAGGCAGATTTAGGTAGATGTTCATTGGATGAAAACTAAGTTTGTGTTTTTGGTGATTTTCCTTTTATTTAAGAGAAACCTGCATTTGGAATCTACGAAACGATTTTTCCAGCTTACTCCTTCTAAGAACAAAGACTAGAACGAAACCGGTATCGTGAACGAGACATAGCCACTTTAACAAAAAAAAAAATAAATCGTTTTCTTACATCCGATAGACTGATCTTTGGAGAATATCTATATCAGCATTACACTAATTGCGAACGCTTCGATCCCACCTTCGGATGCTAAATCCGAATCCCCCCCCCCCCCCCCCCCTCGCGTGCTCAACTCGGACGTATCCGGGCGCAATCGGTGGAGTAAATGAAGTAGGGGTGAGCATGCTTCTAGGGTAGAACCGAAAACCTGAAACGTGAACCTATAGGAACCGGTCTGATTTCAGGTTTCAAGGTATATAGGGTAGGTTTCAAGTTCCAAAAATCGAGGAACCTGTTCCAACGGATAGGTTCTTCGTTCCACTACCTGGAACCTAAACCCTAGATTCTGAAATAATTTTTTTTGTGTTTTTCTTTGTTTATGTCTTTGCATGATCTTACAATGTTTTATGACGTCAGATTATGAGCGTATAATTTGGAGCCAAACAAATTTTTAAATTTCAGGTTTCAAAAAATAAGGAACCTGTTCCAATAAGTTGGTTTTAGGTTCTAAATGTAACCTGTAACCTGAAATCGCTAATCTTTACTTTTCATTAGCGATTGTAGCGTTCACTCCAATTTTTCTTAACTAAAAAAGAAAAAAGAAAAGAAAAAAAAATTGACAGGTTCTTGGGTATCTTGAAACCAACCCTAAAACATGTGACATGGTAGGTCCCAGATTTTAAAGTAAGACGGGTAAGTGCCAGATTCCAAAAAAATGAGGAATCTGTTCCGACAGATAGGTTCTAGGTGGAATCTATAAGGAATCTGAAACCGCTCTTCTCTAAAACGAGCACAGCGCGGGTTTGTTCCACGCTAATTAAAGCGCGTGCACCGTATTTCTTCTTTCGCATAGTACAATTGGAGTTTTTTTCTTCGTTTTCCTGTTTTTGGAAGGTGACAATTCGAGGTGTGTACTTAGATTTTGCTACGATCTGGACCAGACACCCGGGAAAAAATGCCAAAGGGAAGGGTAAAAATCGTGGCGTTTACCGTCGAAGCGTGCGTTACATAAAGAAGCTTCGAAGTCAATTTTTTTTTTTTAAATATTGCAAAAGTCTTCTGTCTTCCAAGGTTTTGTCCAAATCCAAAAAAAAAAAAAAAAAACAGACAGCGTTAATATATTCTGTCGTTGCCGGCTTCTCTCCTTCCGTAAGGAAACAAGGGACATCACATGCGAAACAGCATTTCGCTGTCTTTGGCAATAATGGCGCTCCTGCAAAAGACAAAATAAGGCATTGAAGAGACATGGACACTAACTATGTAGGGGAGGTGGGAAAATCACATAAACAATAAAATAAAATTATAAACATTTTAATTTGACTAATTTAATTTTAAATCTTTTTAACGATTTATCAATTTAATCATTTCAGATAATTTTGACTGAAAATCACTGTTGTGGATATCGACCGTCCTACGTGGTATGGCCGGTTTCGTCATGGATATATTTTTATTAATTTTTTTAAAAAAAAAATCAGACTTTTTTTCTATTTTTTATTTGCCTAGCTTTTCTTCCCTTTTCTTTGCTTAGCAAAGATCGCCGGATCCTCGTTGGCCATGGACTATGGTGACAACCTCACCTGACCTCACCTAGACCATCATGACCTCGAGAGAGGGCCCAATGACCCTCGCCAGTTGTAGTAAGAAAAAAACGACAAAGAAAAGAAAATTAAAAATATTAATTGAAATAATATTATAATATTATTAATAATTGTCCACGTCGGCATTAGCCATGCCATGTAGGGTGGCAGGAGTCCATGACAGTGGTTTTTGGCCAAAAAATTGATCGGATGAACTCAATTGGAAAAACGTAAAAAAGTTTATGACTTGATTGGCACAATTAAAAATTCTGACCCCAAAAAAATTGGCACAATTAAAAGTTTTACGACTCAATTGATAAAAGTGGAATAAGTTTAGGACTTTTCGAATGGAATTTTTTCGGCACGTTCGGAATTCGTGCTTGTCCTAGGCTTGGTAGGGCTATCTTCATTCTTCACAAAGGAGAGAAGGTTAGGTGCTTATTACCGACATAAATTGGATCAATGATTGGCTGGCTCAACCGTTGGAGCAGCTAATGATTGACACTATTATTATCTGAGATAGGTTGGCATTTTCTCTAAATCTGAATGTATGCTCATTAGATTGTTTATACCGTCTCCCTCAAGACAATCCAAAACAATTAATAATAAGCTGCCTAATTTAGTTACAAACAAGTTTTAATACAGATCATCAGATTGACGTGCATGGACGATCATTAGATCATTGTTTTGACTCCTAAACAGTGATTAAATGAGTTGGATTAATTCAATTCTAACCCTCATTTTGTCGTCATCTAGCGTGGACGAATGTGAAACCAAAAGGTTTGGTAGGATGATATAATGGGAAATGGGCTTGGCCGTAATTGGAAAATTTTGTGAACTATGGTGCCGTATTTTCTCATCTTTCACATTAGGTGCACATGTTTCGGTGCAATTTTTGTTCCTATAAAACCCCCTGTTGTACGACTTTGACCTAGTTGGTCCAATATTCATTATTAAAAACGTGGGGGCGGTTCCCTCTCCACAAAGGGAAAATTAAATGAGAACTCGTGCTGGACCGACTGGGCATGCACATGGGGAAGTCCATGTATGGATTGATTTATGTGTGAATTCGCAAGTCAAGGGTTCCATCTTCGAATATTTCTATTTCCTTTCAACGGAGTTGAATATAAGTACTTTGAAAAAAGACAGCCACCTGGATGTTCCGAACCCTAAAAAGGACAAGATATCCAGCAAATCGCAGTTTCAATAAAAATTGTAGAAGGTACGAAACGGCTTTTGTTATACCTGGCAAAATTCGATTTTATCTATCGATCGAGTTACTCTAGATCATTATAGTATTTGAGACCACTTTAATTTGGAAAGCTTAAATTGGGTGCTTCACGTTCTTTCGTTTCACAAGACACGTCGTGACGATATTGGTGATACTTGCCGTCATTTTCCAAAAAAAGTAATTTTAGTCGATGAAGACTTTTTAATCCACGTTACCGATTTTGCTTAACATGAATAGGATCCGGATCGTCTGCCCTTTCTTTCTCTTAGAAGGGTAGGCACCTGCCCTTGTGATCTGGGCTATCCATTTTTAAACGGACGACCTCGATTTCCTATTTTTAGGGGATAATTTTTTGAGTAATAATCTGGGCCATCCATGCATAACACGGATGGTCCGAATTCAAAAGGCATGGCCTGCCCTTCTAAGGAAGGGCAGACGATCCCTTCGCACATGAAAAACTCCGTCTTTCTTTTGAGCTCTTGGTTGCTCAAAATCAGGAATATATTAGTAAGAGATGAATTTATCTTAGCTACCAACGATAAAAGTGAACGGTCTTTTACATATAAATATATGGAATTTTTCAGATATGACATAATGATTCAATCAAGAAGAAAATAATACATAATTATTTCCAAGAGTTGGTCAAATGAGACATGTGAAACGATTGTCGAAATTACAATTAATCATCCAATCTCATACTACATTTCATGTTTTTAATACAATAAGTCTTCAAAGTCCTCTTTGAATCAAACATTCAGATCAACTACCTGTATGCATATATGATTTGGCATTTTCATTAAGTACACATTTTATACCCAATTCTTATTTCCTCTTTACTATTTCGACACTTTTTATCTTTTGATTTGGGTTTCCCCAGGAATACGCCAGTAAAATAGTTACCTAGCAAATAAATTGTAACAATTTCATTCCAATTTTATATCATTCCTTTCAATCAATTGTGTTTTATGTCATGCATCTTAAATTGATTCTTTTGTTAGAATATATTGTAATATTCTGTGTGGGCTTTATTAATTATTATTGTAAATATTAATTGGTCTAATAAGGAAAGATATAGACAGTTTCCTAATTCTAGTCGGATATGGGGCTGGATAGTATGAGGCTGGATAAACCTAATCTTTGATGAGGGGATGGGTTTTATTCTTTATAAATAAAGCTCAAGTCTCTCCTCTAAACCCTAATGTCCGCATAGCCTCACATAGGGAGCCGTTAGACACGGCGCGTGAGGGGCCGTCTCATTGAAGCCAGCGATAAAGGGGGTTCATAGAGGAGAAGATCTTGAGCATCGAATCGTCGCAATTCCGCATCAAGAACGATGGTTCCAAAACAGGTGCGTCAATTCTTCTGATCTTTGGATGTGTGATTCGTGTTTCTATACTGTCGCGACCCGAAATTTTCTTTACGGTAACGGGCTAATGGATTGTCGAATCGGGCCCCCACTCTGAAATGTGGATCGCGGGCTTTCTCGACGCGGACCCTCCCAGGCCCATACCAAATCGCAACGGGAGTAAATTTTTATGCGGGGGTTTCGACGATAAGAGTCGATCGCATTCGACCTTGGTGTGGTCGTGGTGGCATGTGCTATGTGTGCATGCATTTGGAGTCGCCACCGGTCCTTCTTGGAAGGTGGACCGGAAACCTCACTAATCGATTGGGAGAGATCGATCAGTTTTGCGGAACCAGAGATTTAGGGTTCGGGGACTTGGTTACGTTGGTGTCATTACCAACGCCCTTTCGGTACCTAACGCGAGTGATTTTCCTAATTAAGATTTCATACAGGCGCAATTTTTGGGTGAGGTAAGTTTGATTCAAGGGGTTTCATGCAGATTGGAAGGCTAGTCCTATCAAATCACAATCAATATAGGGAAAGCGCAATCAAGTGCATAAATGAACCACGTCAATGCACATCAAGTCAAATCAATGGCCTCCTAGTATAGCCTTAAGGGCTTAGGGAATGTGTGATTTAGGACCAGGGGTAGACTGAGAAGATTTGGGGACGATTTGCTCGAAGGGAGAAATCGTCAATTTTAGGGAGGTTTGAGAGTTGAAATAAACAAAATAGGTCATGGCCAGTTGATCTTGGCCATTTCCTATTTTGGAGATTTTTCTTGAAATTTTTCCGGATTTCTCGAGAAACGATTTCCCTAAAGGGCAAAATCGTCATTTTTGAAAAGATCGGGATTCGAAAGACCAAAGATAGGTCTTGACCAGTTGGTCGTGGTCATTTCCCATTTTCTGGATTTTTTGGAATTTTTCTGGGTTTCTTGAGGAACGATATACCAAAAGGGCAGAATCGTCATTTTTGAAAGAATCAGGACTCAAAAGACCAGAAATAGATCATGGCCAGCTGATTGTGGCCATTTCCTATCTTCTGGGATTTTTTTTTTTGAAATTTTCTGAATTTCCTTGATTTTTTTTGGAGACGATTTGCCTAAAGGGCAAAATCGTCATTTTTGAAGAGGGTCGGGTTTCAGAAGACCAAAAATAGGTCATGGCCAGTTGATTGTGGCCATTTCCTATTTTCTGGAATTTTTCTGGAATTTTATGAATTTCTTTAATTTTTGGAAGACGATTTGCCTAAAGGGCAAGATCGTCATTTTCAGAAAGATTGGGGTTTGGAAGACTCAAAACAGGTTATGGCCAGTTGATTGTGGTCACTTCCTATTTTCTGAAATTTTTTTAGAATTTTTCTAAATTTGTTGGGAAGACGATTTGACAAAAGGGCAAAATCGTCATTTTGGAAAGATTAGGGCTTGGAAGACCTGAAATAGGTAATGGCCAGTTGATTGTGGCCATTTTCATCATTCTCCCTTTGTAGCTTCTGATCCGCTATACCAGGGTTTTCAATTTTCTCCCTTCGTAGCTTCTGATCCGCTATACCCGGGTTTTCAATTTTCCATTCGTAACTTCTAGTCCGCTATACCATGGTTTTCATCCATTCCTTCCTTCGTAGCTTCTGATCTGCTATACCAGGGTTTTCATCATTCTCCCTTTGTAGCTTCTGATCCGCTATATCAGGGTTTTCAATTTTCTCTCTTCGTAGCTTCTGATCCGCTATACCCGGGTTTTCAATTCTCTCTTTGTAGCTTCTGATCCGCTATACCATGGTCTTCAATTTTCCCTTCGTAGCTTCTGATCCGCTATGCCAGGGTTTTCATCCCTCCCTTTGTAGCTTCTGGTCCGCTATACTAGGGTTTTCATCATTCTCCCTTTGTAGCTTCTGATCCGCTATACTAGGGTTTTCATCATTCTCCCTTTGTAGCTTCTGATCCGCTATGCCAGGGTTTTCGGTTTGAAAAGAGTTTTCATGGCGAGGGTTCTCCACGCTAGACGATTTTTGAAAGGGTTTTCCATGACGAGGGTTCTTCAAGTCAAAGGGGATTTTTTTTGTTTTTTTTTAAAGGGTTCCCAGGACGAGGGTTCTCCACGTCTGATGGGACTGCTTGATTTTTTTAAAAGGGGTCCTAGGACGAGGGTTCTCCACGTCTAATGGGACTGTTTGATTGATTTTGAAAAAGGGTTCCCCGGACGAGGGTTCTCCACGTCTGATGGGATTGTTTGATTTTTTGAAAAAAAGGGTTCCCCAGACGAGGATTCTCCACATCTGACGGGATTGCTTGAGTTTTTTTGGAAAGAGGTCTCAGGACGAGGTTCTCCACGTCCGCTGAGACTGCTTGATTTTTTGAAAAAGGGTTCCTCGGACGAGGGTCTTCCATGTCCGATGGGACTATTTCGTTTTTGACATGGGTTTTCCCATGATGACGGTTTTCAACATCAGACGAATTTTTTGTTTGTTTGTTTTTTTTAAAAAAAAGGTTTTCCCATGACTAGCAGAGGGGATTTTTGTGTTTGAAAGGGGTTCTCCCATGATGACGGCTTTCAACATCAGATGAGATTTTTTGTCTGATTTTTAAAAAGGTTCCCATTACTAGCAAAGGGGATTTTCTCTTGTTTGAAAATGATTTCTATGACGAGGGTTCTCCACGTCGGGAAAATTCTCTTGTTTTGAAAATGGTTCTCCCATGATGACGGCTTTCAACGCCAGATGAGGTTTTTTGTCTGATTTTAAAATGGATTCACATGACTAGCAGAGGTGATTTTTTTCTTTAAAAAAAAAACTCTCCCACGACTGCGGCTCGCAATGTCGGATGGGGTTTTAGTTTGATTTTGAAAAGGGGTTCCCATGACTAGCAGATGGGATCCTGTCTTAATATTGCCAAAAATTTTATTTGGACAAAAATTTCATTTGGGTATGGCAATGATGTAGGAGGTCATCCAAAACATCTTGCAACACGATGTGACGATCAAAGCTCCTTTTGGGGAGGGTTTTGGATCTAATGATTTGAGATCGTCAAAAGAGTTTGGTTAAAATGCCAATTGGAGTACGCTCATCAAAGAGGGCTCCTTGCTACTTTTTAGGAGGTTTATTCTCACTTCCTCTCATTTTTGAAACATTCATTCTCTCTCGAACCTATGTTCAAGGTTTCGAAACTATTCGCAGTGTATACCCTTTGGTTGATCAAAAGGAACTTTTAAAGGACCGTAATGTTGGGTTCGGTCAATGGTTTTCAAAGGGGACTCGTGGTCGAGTCGAGGCCAATGAATTGAAAATCTTCATCATCTGCTTCGGGTTTACAAGTCAAGAACCCTGCAAAAATGAGAGAGAAATGGTCTTGCTCGTACCTCTTCGAGCGATGCTTAAAATCATTTAAACTCTACGTTAACTCAAGTGCCTTAGTCGAAAAAGACTTTCAAGGGTTGTAACGTAGGTGAGAATTGGGGACTGAGAAAGGCCTGTTTTTGGTTCAGAATATGTGAAATGGGTTTGATGTTGGTGATCATTGCAGATTTACCACCGATCTTGACCCTTAGATTGATCTTCGAAAAGCACCCTCGTTGCTTAAGGATGGTGTAGTCGTCACTTGGACGCGCCTCGGCTGGGGATAACTTCATGACTTGATTCCCTTGGGCATTTTCTTTTACAAGTAGATTCCACTGGGGATGGACATTTGGGTATCCCGGAATCCTTTGGATGATTTATAAATACACAAGAATTTGAATGGGCCTTGGTCTTGCTTTTACCAAGCACTTTGCTTTTTGATGCTCGAGACTGCCCCCCTTTTTTTTTTCTTCTTTTTTTTAATCCCGCCTTTTCTTTTCTTTTTTAGGCGAAACAGGTCGGACGGTCAGGTCAGGATTGGAGACCGTTGGGGATGCCCCTTGTATGGTGAAGATGAGTGCATTCATCTCTGTCATCGTTGCGATCACCTGAGTCACCTGGCTCTCTAGGGTGGTCAAGCGTTTCTCTACGCCATCCCGGTCCATCTTAACTTGTGACTAAGTCTCCACGCAGGTTTTTGGATTTCGCTTTTGGAAATTACCTGTTTTAAATTACAGAACTATGTTAGCAAGGGAAGTAAAGCATAAATCCTTTCAATTTTATGCTTTCTTGTGATTAACGAAGATAAGGACTTTTACAAAGCCTTAACTTCGTGTGAAAAGTTCTTTATCAATGTTTTTCAAAAGAAAACATATAATTGGAAGGAGCGTAATCCATGGTTATTACTCTTGACAAATTCCCAGAGAAATCTGTGGAATGTCCAAAAAGATAAAGATGCAATTCCAATGTTTCCTAAATTCAGTGGGAGATAGGACATCCAAATCGAAATTGTTCATCAAAAATAATTTGAATATCTAATCTCCTCTTGAATTCAGAAAACACGGATAACTTTAGTTAATCACCATGGATTACCAATGATGCATGATATGGGCCGGTTCAATTCCATGTCCCAAGCACCATGAAATGAGGATTAGACTCTCGTACTTGCGTTAAACACGTCAAGTGTGAGTCCTAATGAAAATTTCATCTATATAAGACATGTAATTGAACCGAAAAATCCGAATGGTTGAGAGAAATTCCAGTGTCACGTTCCAATGTCAGGACGCTTAGAAATGACTCAAAGGCCAAAGTGCCAAAGGTAGAAGGGAGTTCCACAGGCGGACCCTCCTTACAGACTCGAGGACTCGGATAGATAAATAATTAAAATGAGACAATCGGAATGCGACCCTATAGAACCTAAGGAGATGCCCCAAGTCGGGTCTTCGGGGAATGTCGCTTGTCGTCCTTGCTCCGGCTAGCTCGGGTCGCCGTCTTCATCAGATGAAATGTCTATAGGGGTGGAAGAGGACGGCTGGCTCTCGAGAGAATCCTTTTCGTCTGATGAAATCTCGATGACCACTAGAGAGGGTCTTGGATCTGTTATGGTCCTTCGAAACGCCTTCTTCCGCTTTCGATAAAGGTTCATCATCCCTTCCATATTATGCTCGTGTTTGTGCTTGCGCTCGAGTTGCTCGGCGGACTTGGTGTAGAAGCAATCCGTCCCTCGGATGTGGTTTCGTCCAGTGAGTGCCCTCTCTTGGATAAATCGGAAGGAGTGGAATCCGTTGAATGCCTCAGTAGCTCGATGACGGATGGCACGACGCTCGCATTCGAATATCTCGGGATCTTGGTCCGACTTGGGGAGACCATCTCTACCCTATCCACACTATAAAATGGAATTGGACTCTACCATCGGATTTGATGAATGCATCATGTTGCGTGAAATCAAAGATTACGGATAAATTAAATAGAAATGGAAGGACCTTACCACAAGCGGTACCTAATGAATTTTGGTTTTAGGTATACCAACCATCCACACACATGCACGTGAGACAAGTGAGGTTTGACTCTAGAAATCCAAATGGCTTCGGTATGGAACCTAACGGCTTCCCACTATTCGAGTCGATAAATTCGTCCATAAGCGCAATCCACAACAAATGGATAAAAGAATCAACTTGAATAGTGAGCGGGATCAAATATGGTCAACTCAAGCGCAAATCCACGCCAGAGCCTTGCATATCGATTCCCTATCTATGGTTACCTAAAAAGGTGATTTCGCGGCCTGGGTTTGGGCGCTTTGTGCAAAAGTGTCGTGATCCTCAAATATTCAGGTGAATCATGCACGACAGTTTGTATATCAATCAGCGCTTCAAATTATCCACATGACATACATTCCTACACCCAACCTGCATAAGACAATGTTAATCACAGACTACTCCCCTTATCACTCCAATCTGCAAAAAACATTTAACACCTATCATAAGCGAACTTACCTCACCTTCAAGAGCGCCTGCAGAAAACATGTCAGAAAATCACTCAGCGTTTTAATTACGGCATAAGTCCACTTGAGGTCTAGAATCATCGGTTCTAGAGTTAATCCCCAACGGAGTCGCCAGTCTGTCGCGACCCGAAATTTTCTTTACGGTAACGGGCTAATGGATTGTCGAATCGGGCCCCCACTCTGAAATGTGGATCGCGGGCTTTCTCGACGCGGACCCTCCCAGGCCCATATCAAATCGCAACGGGAGTAAATTTTTATGCGGGGGTTTCGACGATAAGAGTCGATCGCATTCGACCTTGGTGTGGTCGTGGTGGCATGTGCTATGTGTGCATGCATTTGGAGTCGCCACCGGTCCTTCTTGGAAGGTGGACCGGAAACCTCACTAATCGATTGGGAGAGATCGATCAGTTTTGCGGAACCAGAGATTTAGGTTCGGGGACTTGGTTACGTTGGTGTCATTACCAACGCCCTTTCGGTACCTAACGCGAGTGATTTTACTAATTAAGATTTCATACAGATTGGAAGGCTAGTCCTATCAAATCATAATCAATATAGGGAAAGCACATTAAGTCAAATCAATGGCCTCTTAGTATAGCCTTAAGGGCTTAGGGAATGTGTGATTTAGGACCAGGGGTAGACTGAGAAGATTTGAGAAAGATTTGCTCGAAGGGTGAAATCGTCAATTTTAGGGAGGTTTGAGAGTTGAAATAAACAAAATAGGTCATGGCTAGTTGATCTTGGCCATTTCCTATTTTGGAGATTTTTCTTGAAATTTTTTCGGGTTTCTCGAGAAACGATTTCCCTAAAGGGCAAAATCGTCATTTTTGAAAAGATCGGAATTCGAAAGACCAAAGATAGGTCTTGACCAGTTGGTCGTGGTCATTTCCCATTTTCTGGATTTTTTGGAATTTTTCTGGGTTTCTTGAGGAACGATATACCAAAAGGGCAGAATCGTCATTTTTGAAAGAATCAGGACTCAAAAGACCAGAAATAGATCATGGCCAGCTGATTGTGGCCATTTCCTATCTTCTGGGATGTTTTTTTTGAAATTTTCTGAATTTCCTTGATTTTTTTTGGATACGATTTGCCTAAAGGGCAAAATCGTCATTTTTGAAGAGGATCAGGTTTCAGAAGACCAAAAATAGGTCATGGCCAGTTGATTGTGGCCATTTCCTATTTTCTAAAATTTTTCTGGAATTTTATGAATTTCTTTAATTTTTGGAAGACGATTTGCCTAAAGGGCAAGATCGTCATTTTCGGAAAGATTGGGGTTTGGAAGACTCAAAACAGGTTATGGCCAGTTGATTGTGGTCACTTCCTATTTTTTGAAATTTTTTTGGAATTTTTCTAAATTTCTTGGGAAGACGATTTGACAAAAGGGCAAAATCGTCATTTTGGAAAGATTAGGGCTTGGAAGACCTGAAATAGGTAATAGCCAGTTGATTGTGGCCATTTTCTATTTTCTGGGATTTTTTGGAATTTTTTTTTGAATTTCTTTGATTTTTGGGAGACGATTTGCCTAAAGGGCAAAATCGTCATTTTGGAAGAATTAGGGCTCGAAAGACCCAAAATAGGACATGGTCAGTTAATTTTTAATTTTTTCTTTGATTTTCTATTTTTTATTGAATTTTAGCATTTTTTATAATTTTTTTTTGAATTTTTTTATTAAAAATATTTTCCGGACCGGGTCAAACCCGGCCCGCGGCTCTCGGGCTCCTGGCCCGACCCTACGGGTCGGAGCCGGTCTAAACGACGCCGTTTTTGATTTTTTCAAATATTTTCTATTTTGTTTTATTATTTTAAAACCATTTTATAATTTATCCGAATTTTTGAAAATTAAAACCAATTGGACGGTCCCCACTGTGCCACGTGGCACTACCCTAGCCGCCGGATTAATTTAATTTTGAAAATGTCGGATTGCGACACGTGGCACAATCCCATCCGTCTGATCTATTTGATCTTGAAGCCGCCAGATCACGACACGTGGCGCATCCACGTCCGTCCGATCTAGGGTATTTTCGAAATCATTGGATTGCGACACGTGGCGCACCCACGGCCGTCCGATCTAGTTTTTTTGAATTTTCGAAAATATTATTTATTATTATAAAATCTTTTATTTATTTTTAAAAATTCCTAGATCGCGACATGTGGCACATTGCTCACCGTCCGATCTAGGGCTTTTTTTTTTTCACGGACTGGTCAATGGTCCGCCGGAGAGGATGACCGGCGACTTGCCGGAACAGTGATTTTTCCGGCAAGTTCGCCGGAATCCTCGCCGGAAAATCGGGACCGAGCCCGAACCTCCACATTTTTCGCTCGTTTTCGCGGCGTTCGACTCCTTAAGCAACCCACATCAACATAATTCAAGGTTTACGGCCACTAACTGTTGACACCTGATTTTTGACCATTTATTATTGTGATTTTTATTCTTTAAAATTAATTAAAAATATCAAAAAAAGGTCATAAAATCACAAAATCAACTTTGGAAGCCTTGGCCTAGCCTCGGGGACCAATTTTGAACAAAAAATATTTTTTGGTATTTTATAATATTTTTCGAATTTATTTAATTATTAAAAATACCCAAAAAATCAGAAAAATACCATTCGTGGTCAGAAAAATAGACAAAAATAATCAATAATTTTTTTTTAATTTCCTCTTCAAGTGTGTCACTTTAAATCTTGAAAATTCGGCTCGAGTCACTATGTTCCTTCACAGACATAAACCCGAACCGAGCCTAAAAATTCCCTTTCGAGTCCTTTAATTTTCGATTCTCACTTTTCATAAGCTATGACATTAGATTCTAAAGTCTTGAAATGCAATTAGGTCAATTGGCCCTCTAATTTGATCAATTTTAACCAAAAGGGCTTAATTGCATAAAAATCTTTCAATTTAGTCCCCGGTTTCACAATTTTTGAAATTAAATTTCATATGGGCGTACCCATTGAAATTAAACACCTCTACCCTATGGGTTTCATTGTGATGAATCCACTGGTGGTCTTAATTTGGACTAATTCGATCGTTTGGGCCCTCAATTTGGCGATAATCATTTTCGGATCCTAGGGACAATTTGGGGTTTTCACTAAATTTCAAGCAATTGATTCAAGAAAATACCCCTATTTGATAGAAAACATGTCAAGGAGTCCGATTTTGGTATCAATTTCATGAAAAGAGGTCGATTTGAGACTCAATTGGGCTAGGAGAGTTAAACCGGGTCGGTCGGGTCAGGCCCGACCCGACCCGGTTCGAACCGGGTCTGCAACTCAGTTGCAGACCCACGCAGCACCAGTACAAAAATAAAAGAAAAACGCAGGGAGGGGTCAACGAGGGTGTTGTTTTTGGTTTTAATCTCTTTCGGCGAAAGCAGGAGGAAAAAGCGAAAGTGGTCGTCCACTGAAAGGAAAAACGTGGTCGGCAAAACGAAAGAAGGACAGAGAAGGAGCGGGCGCGACATCATTTTTCTGGGGAGAGGACTGACGACCAGAGGGAAAATTTTTTCTTTGAAGCTGGCGTAACCCTCGGCCAAGCAAAAACAGAACCGGTAGACCATTACCCGAGCTAGGCGAGGTCACGAGGAAGCCCCCATGCCCTTCAGACTCGCCGGAGACCGCCGAAAAGGTGAGATGCGCGCTCGAGCTCCTCCTCGGCCTTTAATGGCATCTCGCGTCTCACGGATTGGTTTTGAGATTTATTGATCTAGAATTGCTCCCTATACCCCCATGATCATTTTTGCCTTTGACTGCATATGATTTTATGGGATAAATGCTCGAGTTGACCTCCGACATCCTCCGACCGGCCGCGAGCTCCACAAGCCGTTCCATGCTAAACCGAAGCTCCGTGTAGCTCAGGTAAGTCCGCTGGAACTCCTAGAATGCTTCCCAATAAATTAAATCAGTCATGTAACGTGTAGAATAGCCAGAACCAAGCTTCGCCGGTGATCCAGTTTCGGTCAGAGATGGCACGTTGATCGTTTGATATGTGTCGCGACCCTCTCCCGAGGCGGGAGCGGGCTAATGGGCCGCCCGATCGCTGGCTTGATCGGACGCGGGCCTCTCCCAAGGCCCATTTCCCAAGTCGCAACTGCTGGATGTACGTGGTCGACCTTCAGTGTGGTCTAGTGACATGTGATGAGTGTACATGTCAAGGAGTCGCCACCAATCGTTTCGTGGAGGGTACGATCGGAAAACCCTATCGAATAGTTGGGAGTGGTCTATTCGATCCTGCGGAAACCAGAGAAGTGGGTTCGGGGACTTAGTTACGCCAACTGTCTAAGTTGACGCCCTTTCGGTACCTAAACTGAATGGTTTATCTGATCCTAGGATTTCATACAGACGAGTGGGGTACAGATCCTAAATCTAAGAGTTCATACAGATGGGAATTACTACCCTATCACTCACAATCAATAGAAATAAGTGCGCAAATCAAGGATCCAGTACATGAGGATAAAACACATGAAATCAGCATGACATCCCTAATGAGGCCCTATTAGCCTAGAGAAATAGCAATCAAGGCTTATGAATGAATTTGGCATGATTTGCCCATGAGGGGCAAAATCGTAATTTTGAACAATTCGGGGACAATTCACCTCAAAAAGGGAAAATTTGTCATTTTAGATAAATCGGGAAGTCAAAGGACAGGGGAAATAGGATTGGCCATCTATCCAATCCATTTCCTATTTTTTGGGAATTTCCAGGATTTCTCTGGAATTTAAAAGCGATTTTACCCTCGGAGGGGTAAAATCGTCATTTTGAACAAAGATGAGAACTGAAAATCTTAAATATTAGGGTTGGTCGTCCACCTGACCCAAACCCTAACTTTAAGCAATTTTCAGAACTCGATTGAGACAAGAAAGACAATTTTCCCATTGAAGGGCAAAATCGTCATTTTGAGAAAAGAGGCGGGACTCGAAACCCAAAACCTAAGAATTGGTCGCTTACTCGACCCTAATTCTTACTTCGGCATTGTCAGCAGAGGCTACTTACCCCTAAAGGGTAATGTCGTCAAGTCTCGGAAGATCGGACAAGAAACCCCAAAAATAGGGTTGACCAGTTGTCTATAGTCAATCCTCAATTTTTGGGGATTTCTGAGTGTCTAGGATTTTTCCGCAATTTTTTCCACATTTTTTGGAATTTTCTGGAATTTTCTAGCATTTTTTAGGATTTTCTGAAATTTTTCGATTTTTTTTATTTTTTAAAATTATTTTCTGATTTGATTTTTTTTATTTAAAAAAGAATATTATCCGGGCCGGGTCACCCGGCCCGCGGGCGACCGGCCCGGCCCGGATCCGGGCCCGCGCCGCGCCTAAAACGACGTCGCTTCAGACCTCCCGCTCAAATATTGATTTCCCGCCCAAACTTGAACCAGCGGCCCTGATTGCGCCAAGTGGCAGGCTATGGACGGCCTGATCTCCATGATGAAACCGACGGCTGTGATTCCACCACGCGTTGATGTACGAGCGGCTTGATCTTCACGATGTATCAACGGACCAGATTGAAATGCTTGATCGAACTACAGCCGTCCGATCTAAGGGTTTTTTAATTTCTGAAAATCATTTTTAATTTCTGAAAAAAGCGAGATCGCGACACGTGGCGCGCCTACCACCGTCCGATCATTTTATTAATCGGTTATAACCGAACGTGCTGACGTGGCTGCCACGTGGGCGCCACGTCAGCGACACGTGTGCGTTGACTGGTCAACTTTCGTTGACCAGTCAACCGGCCCGCTGAAGAAGACGACCGGCGCCGGCTCTGTTTCGCCGGCGCCTCGTCGGAATACGTTTTCTCCACCTACAGGTCACCAAAGCTTGCGAAACCAACGCCATTCGACTCATCTCGTTCTCCTTTACAACATATCGAAGCCTTGATATAGCAGAATCAAAGTTGAACAACTCACCAACCTAGGCCGGAGCTAATTTCCGACGAAAGTCCGCCCTAGCCATTTCTAGCGATATCCGAGCCTATCAATCAATCAGGAAGCATCGTGAGAGATCGAGGAGACTTACCTGGCCATCAGGGAAGGTCGACGTAGCTCGAGGCGAGCTCTCGAGCTCATATCCAGTCGCGGATAGGTGGAGGTCGACGCGAGGTTTTACACGACGAAGATGCAAAAAACGAGTTGGAGAACGATCAGGGAGGTGCAGAGAGTAATTCTAGATCGATAACTCGTAAAACAAACAAGCAGAACCCGAGTTGCCATTAACGACCGAGAGGAAGTTCGAGAAAGAGCCTCACCTGTTTCGAGGGCGTCGGTGGATGTGAGTCGATCCAACGCGTTCTCTAGGTTGAGGCGAGGCTAATGGGGGCGGCGGCGTCGAACGACGTTGTCTAGATCGCCAAGGATCCGAGCTCGAATCTCTCGAGCTCGGAGCTTCAATGGCCGCAACGCTCTCACTCTCTCTCTCTCTCTCTCTCTCTCTCTCTCTCTCTCTCTCTCTCTCTCTCTCTCTCTCTCTCTCTCTCTCTCTCTCTCTCCTGCACGAACAGACTTCTTCTCCTCCTCTCGCCCCCCTCCGTTTTTGTTCTTCGTTCCTCTAACTAACTCGTTTTTTTTTGCTAACTGACTTCCCCTGCTTCACCAATTTCCTTCGCCCACTGATCATCGCATCTTCATTCGTTCTTTTCTCTTTGTTTTTGGGCGAACAGGCGGAGCGGATCCCTCTGCGTGGCTGACTGGGTTGACTGATTCGGGTCAACCCGATTCAGTTGACCCAGTCCGATATTTTCCAAATTTCAATGCCAAAATGAGCTTGAATCACCAAATTGATCCTGAAATCGGACTCTGTGACACAAATTCCATCTGAAATAGGTAAACTATGGTTAAATTGGTTTTAATTTGTGCGAAAGCCCCAAATTTAAGGCAGGATCTGAATTTGATTTTTGTCAAATTGAGGGCCCTAATGGGCGAATCGACCTCAATTGGACTGACCGTTAGATTTAGGGGATCGAATACTATAGGGGGGAAACTTTGGGGTTCAATGGGTGCCCCTCAAAAAAGTTTAATTTCAGAATTGGCATTATAGGGACTAAAATGAAAAGATTTTTTTGTGCAATTAGGTCCCTAAAGCCAAAATTGATCAAATTGGCACACAATTGAACCCAATTGAAATGTCGGACAATCAAGTTGAATGTCAAGACTCGTAAAATGCAAAAAATTACAAATAAAAAGACTCAAAACGTATTTTTTGGCAAATTTAACCTTGTGCGTTACAAAGAAACACACAAAATTAAACTTTAATTTCAACTATTGATGAGGTCAAAATGACAAGGGATTTAAAAGAAAAATATTTACTATTTTCCTATATTTTTGTGACCTCAAATTCTATTTTTATTGATTTTTCTAGTGTTTTTCTATTTTCTAAAAATACTAAAAAATGTGAAAAATATGAAAAATTATTTTTTGGTCAAGAATGGTTCCTTGGGCTTGGCCAAGGCCACCAAAGTTGATTTTGTAATTTTTTGACTTTTTATGAATTTTTTTTGTGATTTTTCAAAAAATAAAATTGAAAAAGGACTTGGTCAAAAATCAGGTGTCAACAGCTGCCCCTCTTTGAGAGGAATCTCGTGAGAGGTTTCTCTCAAAGACTAGTGACACCTGAATCTAGACCGACTCGACTGGGGAAAAGAAAAATGAATCCTGACATTCAATCTTTCTTGCTTTGCTGGTAAACGCTCTGCTTGTTCTGCTCTGGCTACTGTGAGAGAGAAAGTAGAGAGACCCACCTGCTATTTACCTGTTGATCATCTGCCTGATGCTCGTGTGGCATGCGCGGTGTATAGCGGGTCCAAGTGAATACCTAGGGACTCGTCTTTTGAGTATCCTAGGGCGGTTAAACTCTAGCCTGTATGGTAGGCCGTACTAGAATGAGATTCTTATACTTGACAGGAACCTGTGAATGACGCACCCAGTCTCTTAGGGATTGTCAGGGTTTTGATCCGTATGGTGGATCGGACCATGAATAGGACTCCTCTCTGCTAGGAACCTATGGATGACGCACCCAGTCTCTTAGGGATTGTCAGGGTTTTGATCCGTATGGTGGATCAGACCATGAATATGACTCCTTTCTGTTAGGAACCTATGGATGACGCACCCAGTCTCTTAGGGATTGTCAGGGTTTTGATCCGTATGGTGGATCAGACCATGAATAGGACTCCTTTCTGTTAGGAACCTATGGATGACGCACCCAGTCTCTTAGGGATTGTCAGGGTTTTGATCCGTATGGTGGATCAGACCATGAATAGGACTCCTTTCTGTTAGGAACCTATGGATGACGCACCCAGTCTCTTAGGGATTGTCAAGGTTTTGATCCGTATGGTGGATCAAACCATGAATAGGACTCCTTTCTGTTAGGAACCTATGGATGACGCACCCAGTCTCTTAGGGATTGTCGAACATTTTAATCCGTCAGGGGGATCAGGCCGAGAATAGGATTCCTCTCCGCTAGGAACCTATGGATGACGCACCCAGTCTCTTAGGGATTGTCGAACATTTTGATCCGTCAGGGGGATCAGGCCGAGAATATGATTCCTCTCTGCTAGGAACCTATGGATGACGCACCCAGTCTCTTAGGGATTGTCGAACATTTTGATCCTATATTCTAAGGAATTAACTAGGATTTATACAAATGAGGTGTGCCTGACCTTGAGGCTTTATCAAATGGGCTATTCTGGGTTTAGGGGTTACCTAGAACCTCATAGAAAGCTGATTCTGAAAATTGTCCTTTCGACACGCAAGTCGTTATTCTGGGATTTGGGGATTCCAAGTATCCTGCAGAAAATTCCAACCTGTAACACTAGGATCTCACATAGGGAGATAATTTCAAACATTGTCCTTTTGACATGGGAGGTGACATTCTGGGACCTGGGAGCTCCAGGCATCCTGCAGAAAGATCAAATCTGTAATATTGGAATCTCACATAGGGAGATAATTTCAAACATTGTCCTTTTGACATGGGAGGCGACATTCTGGGATCTGGGAGCTCCAGGTATCCTGCAGAAAGTTCAAACCTGTAAATTTTAAATCTCACAGAGGGATGATTTCAGAGATTGTCCTTTTGACATTGGAGGTGACATTCTGGGATCTGGGAGCTCCAGGTATCCTGCAGAAAGTTCAAACCTGTAAATTTGAAATCTCACAGAGGGATGATTTCGGAGATTGTCCTTTTGACATTGGAGGTGACATTCTGGGATCTGGGAGCTCTAGGTATCCTGCAGAAAGTTCAAACCTATAAAATTGTTCATAAGAATGTGTTTTCCCGAGATATGGAATTACCAGGGATCTTGCAGGATAATAAACTTGAAAGCTCTTCTTCACAGAGCAAGGCATCCTTCTAGAATCTGGGGTTACCATGATTCCTATAGAAGTTTAACCAAGAACAATAGCATTCTAGAATCTGGGGTTACCAAGAATCTGTCAGAAGCTCAGGCATATAAACTTTCCTTCTTAGAGAAATGTGTCATTTTGAGACCTGGGGTTACCAGGGGTCCTGCAGAAGTTTAAACTTGAAATATATTCTTCACAAAAGAAGTAGCATTCTGACGTCTGGGGATACCAGGGGTCCTACAGAAGCTTGAACATGTAAACTCTTTCTTACCAAGAGAGGTTGTGTTATTCTGAGATCTGGGATTGCCAGGAATTCTGCAGAAGTTTAGACATGTAAATTGTTTCTTACCAAGAGTGCTGCAAGCCATTCTGGGAGCCGAAGTCATCAAGAATCTTGCAAAAGCTCCAACCTGAAAATTTTCTTACCAAAGGCACATCAATGGTCTTTAAGTGATATGTGATGTCAAACTGACAGCACTTTATGACTTATATCATAGTTATGAAAAAATTTCAATGAATGTATTACGAGTTTGGAGGTTATCCAAAACACCTTGCAACATACGGGAGTGATCAAAAGTTCCTTGCGGGGAAAGTTTGAATCAAACAATCTGAAATTACCAAAAGAGTTTGGTTAAAATGTCCAACGGAGTATTCTCATCAAAGAGGACTTCTCACCGTTTTGAGGTAATGGTCTTTTACCAAGAATGCACTCGAACTTCCTATCAAACCTGCGCCTAGGGTTCAGGATTATTCGCAGTGAATACACCTCGATCGATCAGGAGGACTTCCAAGGGACCGTAATGTTGGGCTTGGTCAACGGTTTTCAAAGGGGGACTTGCGTGCAAGTCAAGGCTTTCGAAGAGAAGTCTTCAACGTCTGCTCCAGGTTTACAAGTCAAGAAACCTGCGAAATGAGAAAGAAATAATCTTGCTCGAACTTCTTCGAGCTAAGCTTAGACATTAAACCCTATGTCAATCCAAGTGCCTTAATCAGAAAAGGCTTTTCAGGATTGTAACGTAGGTAGGATTGGGGACCAAAAAAGGCTTGTTTTTGGCTTAGAATATGCGAAGGGTCTAACATTGGTGATCACTGCAGGTTTGCCGCCGATCTTGTCCCTTCTCGTCCAAAGAGCGTTTTTAGTCTTTGAAGTGCATATTTTTCTTTAGAGAACGTCTCTCTCATGTCAAGACGGCGTCAACATCTTGTCTACACTTTCGTCATCTGAGTGTGACATGATTTGGGAGCATCTTTCGCAGTCTAGCTCCCTTGGAATTTTTCTTTTACAATCAGATCTCACTAGTGACCTATACAAAGGTATCATGCCACCTTTTGGCATTTACAAGATCAAACACATGATTCACAAGTGTACAAGTATTTGGATGGGCATTGGCCTTGCTTTTACCAGGCACTTTGCTTTTTCTTGATGCCCAAGATTAAATTTTTCTCTCTTCTTTCTTTTTGAGATCCCATCTTTTCTTTTCTTTTGGGGATCAGAATTTTCAAATGAATGTGCTAGATGTATAGCTTGAATCTCAGCACTCGAACATTAATCTAGGAATTTTTCACAAATCCTGTGTTTTGAACTCTTCCGCTCTTGAAGTGACGTCGTTTCCACCTTGGAATATGCAATGATCACCAACGGGTTTGTGAAATGAACGTATAGGCTCAATTGGGCAGTGCAAAGGGTAAAAGTGTATAGGATAGAGAAACGAATGCTTTTCGTCATCCTAAAGCACTTGAATTACCATAGAAGTTAAAATGACAAGCAACACACGAAGATTGATGCAAGTCTGAGCAAGAGAACTTCTAACCATTTACCTCATAATACTGCTGGACGTACCTCCAGTTTGCCCCACTGTGGGGTGGTTCTCGACAGGGGTATAGAATGAAACCGTCGTTCAAAGGGCTATCAACGGTCATCTGTAGTGTTTATGATAGAGAAACGAATGCCTCCGTCGTCTGGATCCATGTAATCACTGCGAATAACCCCTACTTCCGTAGGTCAAGGTCTCGCTGTCCTTACCACTCCATTCATCTCTCAAGTGTGTATAGGACGTGTTTGGATCCAGGTTGCCTCTTATCTGAGGACACATCCTTTTAAACAGTTCAAAACAACTATTGTTGGAAAAGTTCATTTTGCTTTCTCCAAAACTTACCCTCCAATGGGATTTATGATGCACAATGTATATTTCAACCATGTTTAGATAACCTCCAAGTTTAAACATGAGTGCCCATGCATGACTGTGAGAATTTTGCATTTTTATTGACATGATAATTGAATGCATGCTAGATTCCATGAAGCCTTTCAAATTCTAGCAATAAGGATTCTGACAGTCTTGAAAACCTAAAAGATTGGGAGAGGAATACTTACCTGCCCAGCGCGGCTAGGGATTCCTGAAAAATTCAAGAGGAATATGTCAGTCTTGAAAACCTAATTTGGACTAATTCGATCGTTTGGGCCCTCAATTTGGCGATAATCATTTTCGGATCCTAGGGACAATTTGGGGTTTTCACTAAATTTCAATCAATTGATTCAAGAAAATACCCCTATTTGATAGAAAACATGTCAATGAGTCCGATTTTGGTATCAATTTCATGAAAAGAGGTCGATTTGAGACTCAATTGGGCTAGGAGAGTTAAGCCGGGTCGGTCGGGTCAGGCCCGACCCGACCCGGTTCGAACCGGGTCTGCAACTCAGTTGCAGACCCACGCAGCACCAGTACAAAAATAAAAGAAAAACGCAGGGAGGGGTCGACGGGGGTGTTGTTTTTGGTTTTAATCTCTTTCGGCGAAAGCAGGAGGAAAAAGCGAAAGTGGTCGTCCACTGAAAGGAAAAACGTGGTCGGCAAAACGAAAGAAGGACAGAGAAGGAGCGGGCGCGGCATCATTTTTCTGGGGAGAGGACTGACGACCAGAGGGAAAATTTTTTCTTTGAAGCTGGCGTAACCCTCGGCCAAGCAAAAACAGAACCGGTAGACCATTACCCGAGCTAGGGGAGGTCACGAGGAAGCCCCCATGCCCTTCAGACTCGCCGGAGACCGCCGAAAAGGTGAGATGCGCGCTCGAGCTCCTCTTCGGCCTTTAATGGCATCTCGCGTCTCACGGATTGGTTTTGAGATTTATTGATCTAGAATTGCTCCCTATACCCCCATGATCATTTTTGCCTTTGACTGCATATGATTTTATGGGATAAATGCTCGAGTTGACCTCCGACATCCTCCGACCGGCCGCGAGCTCCACAAGCCGTTCCATGCTAAACCGAAGCTCCGTGTAGCTCAGGTAAGTCCGCTGGAACTCCTAGAATGCTTCCCAATAAATTAAATCAGTCATGTAACGTGTAGAATAGCCAGAACCAAGCTTCGCCGGTGATCCAGTTTCGGTCAGAGATGGCACGTTGATCGTTTGATATGCTGCTGTGTCTAGCTTCTGGTATGTTGTAGGTGAAGTCCATACGAGTCTAATGCCGTCGATTTCGCGCGATTTGGACGTCGGAGGGCCGAGATATCGCCCTCCGACGAGGCGCCGGCGAGGGAACGCCGGCGCTGGTCGTCTTCCCCGACGAGGGGGGAAGACCGGTCAACGGTCAACGCTGACGTGGCATGCCACGTCGGCAGCCACGTCAGCGTGGTGGGACCGGACCTTTGAGTTTTAAAACCCAGATCCGACGGTGGACAATGTGCCACGTGTCGCGATCTGGGATTTTTGGAAATTAAAATGGTTTTCAAATTAATAAATGATTTCCGAAAATAATAAAAATATTTTGATCGGACGGTCGATATCGCGCCAAGTGGCACTCTGAGGAGCGTCCGATCTGACCGAAGATCGGACGCGCCGGAGGAGGCCACGTGGCGCGTCCTGGGCCACCCGATCCGGGGTTTTCGGATATTAATTAAGAAAATAATAAAAAATAATAAAAAATTCAAAAATCAATAAAAAAATAGAAAATCATAAAAAAAATTCAAAAAAATTCAGAAAATTCAGAAAAATTTTAAAAAATTCCAGAAAATAGGAAATGGCCACATTCAACTGGCCGTGACCTGTTCCGGGTCTTTCGACCCCCGATCTTTTCCGAAATGACGGTTTTGCCCTTCCGGCAAACCGTCTTCCAAACAAATTCTAAAAAATCCAAGAAAATCTCCAAAAATAGGAAATGGCTACAATCAACTGGCCAAGGCTCATTCCGGGTGTTTTGAACCCCGACCCTTCTTAAAATGACGATTTCGCCCTTTGGGCGAATCGTCTTCCAAAAATTTCAGAAAAATTCCAAAAAATTCTCAAAAATGGGAAATGGCCACAATCAACTGGCCATGGAATATTTTGGGTAATTCGGCATTCAAACCTTCCAAAAATGACGATTTTGTCCTTCGGGCTAATCGTCCCCAAATCTTCCCATTTTACCCCTGGTTCGAAATCACATCTTCCTTAAGCCCTTATTGCTATATTAGGAAGCCTTTGATTTGAATGGACGCGCATCGACGTGATTTATTTATATACTTGATTGCGCTTTCATTCAAATTGATTGTGATTGATAGGAACAGTCTTCCAATTTGCATGAAACCCCGAGTCAAACCCATCTCACCTAAAATTGCGCCTGCATGAATTCTTAGCTAGGAAAATCACTCGCGTCAGGTACCGAAAGGGCGTTGGTAATGACACCAGCGTAACCAAGTCCCCGAACCCAAAATCTCTGGTTCTGCAGAACTGATCAATCTCTCCCAATCGATCAGTAAGGTTTCCGGTCTACCTCCCAAGAATGACCGGGTGGCGACTCCAAATGCATGCACAAGTTGCACATGCCACCACGACCACACTGAAGGTCGAAAGCGATCGACTCTTATCGTCGAATCCTTGAAGAATACTCCCGCCGCGATTTGGTATGGGCCTGGGAGGGCCCGCGCCGATCCAAAGCCCGCGATCCGCATCCTTGTGCTGGGTAAGGGCCCGCGATCGGTAATCCATTAGCCGCGTCCTCTTCCGGACGGGTCGCGACACTAACATACCGGAAACAGGCAAAACGAGCATCTACAGGTTCGGTTCCGGCAAGGCATTTTCCGGAAAAATTTTTTGTTTCAAACTCCTTCCCAATCATTCACAAGGCATGCCATCGGGGTCTAGAAGCTTACCTGAGGTCGCCTAGGGGTCGGCGACCTCCACCTACGCCGGACCGAGCTCTCGGCTCGGGTTTGGCCCGAGGAGCTCCAACCGCCGTTCTCGGCGCGGATCGATGCAAAACAGAGAGCACACAAGGCTTAGCAATGATTCTAGAACATATTAAGGGCAAGAATGTGTCGAAACACGCTCAAACGAAGCTCGGCCGTGGCCATTGTGCCTAGAAACAACCGGCGGGCATTTTGTCGAACGGTTGGCGGGCATGCGAAAACGAACGTTTATGCTAGATCTATGGACATTTCGCGCAAAACCGAAGCTAATAGACGTTCAAGGATAAACACAGGGGTCACAAGGGATGTCGGAATGCATTCGGTTCGGCTCGGTTTGGTCGAGAGCCCAAACCGAGCCGAACCCACAGTAGGCGCAAAAAAATAGGGGTGCCGAAAACAGGGGGTACCGACCTTGCTTCGGTTCGCCGGCGGCTCGGGGCTTCGGCGACGGTGCTCCGGGTTCCTGAAGCTTGGAAGACTCGCGGAGAACCCTCGGCCACGCTCTCCCTCTCTCGGTTTTTCCCTCGCCCGAATCTCTCTCTCGGAAATTTCAAAACCGTGAACCCCCTGTTGACACCTGATTTTTTACCATTTATTATTGTGATTTTTATTCTTTAAAATTAATTAAAAATATCAAAAAAGGTCATAAAATCACAAAATCAACTTTGGAAGCCTTGGTTTAGCCTTAGGAACCAATTTTGAACAAAAATTATTTTTCGGTATTTTTAATATTTTTCGAGTTTATTATAAAAATACCCAAAAAATCAGAAAAATACCATTCGTGGTCAGAAAAATACCCAAAAATATTCGATAATTTTGTTTTAATTTCCTCTTCAAGTGTGTCACTTTAAATCTCAAAAATTCGGCTCGGGTCACTATGTTCCTTCACAAACATAAACCCGAACCAAGCCTAAAAAAAAAAAAAATCTTTTTCGAGTCTTTTAGTTTTCAATTCTCACTTTTTATAAGCTATGACATTGGATTCTAAAGTCTTAAAGTGCAATTAGGTCAATTTGCCCTCCAATTTAATCAATTTTTACCAAAAGGGCTTAATTGCACATTTTTCTTTCAATTAGTCCCCGGTTTCACGGATGTATACGTATGCTCTACGTATTTATACGTCATACGTATTTATACGTTATGCATATTTGTACTGTTTGGTAACCTCTTTAACTCTTGTAATAATAATAATGGTTATTATTTTTAACACCTTTGTTAGTGCCTTTTTTTAGCATTTTTGTATTGTGAGTGCTATTGCTAGTGCTATTTTTAAATAGCATTTTTGTATTATAAATTGTGAGTGCTATTGTTAGTGCTATTTTTAAATGACATTTATTTATCATAAATTGTGAGTGCTATTGTTAGTGCTATTTTTAAATGGCATTTATTTATCATAAATTGTGAGTGCTATTATTAGATAGAATTTATAATTGTTAGTGCTATTTTTAAATAGCATTTTTGTATTATAAATTGTGAGTGCTATTGTTAGTGCTATTTTTAAATAGCATTTTTGTATTATAAATTGTGAGTGCTATTGTTAGTGCTATTTTTAAATGTCATTTATTTGTGAGTGCTATTTTTAGATAGAATTTATAATTGTTAGTGCTATTTTTAAATACAATTTATTGGAAGGTATTTTTGGCTATAAAAGGATGGCAAGAGTTTTGAGGTTGAGGGGAGAGACATTTTGTAGAGTGTGCAAATTTTTGAGAGCTTAGAGAGAAGAACACAAACACTCTCTATATTCTCATCATCTTGAGTGAGCAAAATATACTAAGTTCGGAATATTGATTCCGCATATTGCTAGCACAATTGTTGTGGAGTTATTAGTCGTCTCCCCGTTCGTCAATTGGTGGTGCGTCCGAACTAGATGCCTAACACTTGTGGAGGCTGAGATCGAAGAACATCGAACCGACACCTCCATTCAAGCACGCTACGAGAGGTAATCTATTTACTCCCTTTGAGGCTTTGTGATTTTTTTCGATTGAAATGCACGAAGTACGCCTCTGGAGATACATGTATGGGTTGTTATTTATTTCCGCTACGTGTTACGTGGATGCCAACAGTGGTATCAGAGCCGATCCTTAGGTGTTTTCGTGCATTTAATTGATTTTTGCAATTTTTGCAATACTATGGCCAATATGTATTAACGAATTGTTCGTCTTACATGGCTAATGGAGGTTGATTATTTTATATGATAAATTAATCAACGTAGCAAAAATTGAGACTAAATCAATTTTGAATCGAAAATTTATGGCTATCTTATTTTACATAAAAATTCTGAATATGATTCAACGTAGAATTTTTATTGTGCCTTCCTAAGTTTTAAATTGTGAATTTATTACTTACGTGGAAGGGTGGTGATCATGGAAAAATCCCTAATCAATGTGATTGATGTATATATGAATGTATGATGATTATTTATATATTTGGGGTTGTAGTTATTAAATGGAGGCTGCGTACTCCTTTTATTTTTCATGTAATCTTTATTTTTAGCATAGTCAATTGTTGATGTAAATGCTACGAGGATTACGTGGGGGAGCCTTTTAAGTCGGCGAGCTCTTTGGGGCCCAATTCTTGAAGAGTTCAAGAAACCAAGAAGAAGCGAAGAGCGGCTCTCCGTTATTAAAATATTAAAATGATTAAATGTGGTCTCATTGGCTCGAGACCCATTAAATCATAATTCCATGATCACCACGTATGATAGATGTTTATGTGATTGACATCTATTTATTTATTATGATTACGTGAGCATGTTAAACTGGTTAATGTGCAAAGTCAGACTTACCTCACCCAAAATTGCGCCTGCATGAAATCCTAATTAGGAAAATCACTAGCGTTAGTTACCGAAAGAGCGTTGGTAACGACACCAGCGTAACCAAGTCCCCGAACCCAAAAACTCTGGTTCCGTAGAACTGATCGATCTCTCCCAATCGATCAGTAAGGTTTCCGGTCTACCCTCCAAGAAAGACCGGTGGCGACTCCAAATGCATGCACAAGTTGCACATGCCACCACGACCACACTAAGGTCGAAAGCGATCGACTCTTATCGTCGAATCCTTTTGAAAAATACTCCCGCCGCGATTTGGTATGGGCCTGGGAGGGCTCGCGCCGATCCAAGACCCGCGATCGGTAATCCATTAGCCGCGTCCGCTTCCGGACGGGTCGCGACAGCTGGCGACTCCACTGGGGACTGTTGCTCTAGAACATATGATTCTAGACCTCAAGTGGACTTAGGCCGTAATTAAAACGCTGAGTGATTTTTCTAACCATGCAGGCGCTCTTGAAGGTGAGGTAAGTCCGCTTATGATAGGTGTTATATGTTTTTGCAGATTGGAGAAATAAGGGGTGTAGTCTGTGATTAACATTGTCTTATGCAGGTTGGCGTAGGAATGAATGATTGTGTGTATGTTTTATATTGAAGCGGTGATTGTTAAATAAGATGCATGTTTATCGCTTTAGCACGACACCGAAAATACACACAACAGCGCCTAAAACCCCGGGCGCCGCCTATAGGAAAACAATAGAAGGGATTGAAAATGGAATCTCCATGAGGAAAAACACGGGGTAATCCACCTTTCAATTCCGCTCACTTCGAACTATGGATCGAGTCCCAATGCAACGATAGCTGTGCAATGGAATCGGCTCTTTCTAGAACTCGAGGTGGGAACCTTGACCTTAGGTGCCAAATCCTTTGATTTTTAGAAGTTTTATCCTCACTTGTCTCATGTGCATGTCTTTAGACGGTTGGTATATCTAAAACCACCTAAAAAAAAAAATTCGGTGATCCTGGAGTCACATCTCGAAGACTGGAACTGGGGCATCTCCAAGTGTTCGGACCACATTCCTTTGATTGATTTGACATTTTTAGTTCTCTTGTATAAGATTAATTTTGCTGAAATCCTCTCTATATCGTCCCTTAGGTTGATTGTATTAGAGATCTATTTGTATTGTATACATCTTGATAAGGCTCATTTCTATCGAAAATGGGGGCAAATTCCCCAAACCCGTGGAGCATAGTGGAATTCGTCCCTTCAGTGCAAAATACATTTGGCCGCAGAGCCACTCGTTTGGTGAAAGGACGTATCGTTCCTAATTGATTTTTAATCAGATATGGGGATAAGTTTTTCTCCATTTTTTTTTTTATCTCAGGTGATAAAAGAGACAATGCACCCAAAAGCTCATGCATTCGAATGACAAAACAAACGTCGCCTAGCTGGGGCAAATGAACCGTAGGCGTTGCAAATACCTTCAAGCACGGATGGAGGAATTTGATAGATGTTGTTCATATCAATATACAACATCAAAGCGGAATGCAAATCAAGTGTAAAAGGACGTATCGTTCCAAAATGATTATTTTCTTGATATGGGAATAATGCTTCCTTTCTTTTTTCTCTCATATGATGATTAAGAGCAGAGGACGCAGGATGTGATGCTTTCAAATAACAAACAGGGAACATCAAATACCTCAAATGGCGACTGTGATCGAGAGAATCACCAAACCGCTACATGACGAATCCCAAGAATATCAGGCTGTCTTGAGACAGATAAAATTGATCAAGGACTCTGACAATCGAGACGGATGATCAGAATCTGCAAAAATCAATGGGAGCAGGTTCCCCCCCATTTACTTTGAGGAGCCAAACCGGGGGCAAACTCTCATGATCCCCCATGAAAGCGCATCAAACCAAGGTCATCGAATCCAGAGATGATAAACAGCAAAACCATGCCTAACTGGGGCGAGTGAATCATTTGTACGCCGGGCGTTTCTTCTCTGGCAAAGTCAATGGACGCAATAACAGAGTCGTCCGCATCAGAATCAAACCCCAAGATACGAATTTGGGTGAACGGTAACCTTGTATCGTTCCAATTTGGTCTTCGAAGACCACATGCCTAACATGAGTTTTTACTCATTTTGCAGGAAGTCGTTGGCGCCGAAAGCCTCAAATGAAAAGAGCGTGCTAACAGGGAGGCGAATTGAATCATTGGCCTTAGAAGTCAAGATTCCAGAAGATGGTCTTTGATCATAAGACCTAGTGGATGGTAAAAAGTATCACTTCCACACTTCATGCTTTGACATACATTCTGATAAAAATTTCATTTTTCTTGAATAAAAGGAACTATGAAGAATGGCGCTGGAATGCGCCCAAAAACACAAATGGATCTCCTCTGGGGCAAATCCTCGAGAATGATTCATCGCCAACCAAACGGAGGGATCGCGGCCACAATATAGATGGCCAATTTCTGCAAGCCGCGCGTTTGTGTTCAAATGGAAACACAAAGCAAGAACAAGGCTGTATCGTTCCAATTCGCCTTGAATTTTGGAACGCAAACTGACACCTAATTCCCGTCTTTGACAGGGGCTCGCCATTGTTGACACCTGATTTTTTACCATTTATTATTGTGATTTTTATTCTTTAAAATTAATTAAAAATATCAAAAAAGGTCATAAAATCACAAAATCAACTTTGGAAGCCTTGGTTTAGCCTTAGGAACCAATTTTGAACAAAAAATATTTTTCGGTATTTTTAATATTTTTCGAGTTTATTTAATTATAAAAATACCCAAAAAATCAGAAAAATATCATTCGTGGTCAGAAAAATACCCAAAAATATTCGATAATTTTGTTTTAATTTCCTCTTCAAGTGTGTCACTTTAAATCTCAAAAATTCGGCTCGGGTCACTATGTTCCTTCACAAACATAAACCCGAACCGAGCCTAAAAAAAAATCATTTTCGAGTCTTTTAGTTTTCAATTCTCACTTTTTATAAGCTATGACATTGGATTCTAAAGTCTTAAAGTGCAATTAGGTCAATTTGCCCTCCAATTTAATCAATTTTTACCAAAAGGGCTTAATTGCACATTTTTCTTTCAATTAGTCCCCGGTTTCACGGATGTATACATATGCTCTACGTATTTATACGTCATACGTATTTATACGTCATACGTATTTATACGTTATGCATATTTGTACTGTTTGGTAACCTCTTTAACTCTTGTAATAATAATAATGGTTATTATTTTTAACACCTTTGTTAGTGCCTTTTTAGCATTTTTGTATTGTGAGTGCTATTGCTAGTGCTATTTTTAAATAGCATTTTTTGTATTATAAATTGTGAGTGCTATTGTTAGTGCTATTTTTAAATAACATTTTTGTATTATAAATTGTGAGTGCTATTGTTAGTGCTATTTTTAAATGGCATTTATTTATCATAAATTGTGAGTGCTATTATTAGATAGAATTTATAATTGTTAGTGCTATTTTTAAATAGCATTTTTGTATTATAAATTGTGAGTGCTATTGTTAGTGCTATTTTTAAATATCATTTTTGTATTATAAATTGTGAGTGCTATTGTTAGTGCTATTTTTAAATGTCATTTATTTGTGAGTGCTATTTTTAGATAGAATTTATAATTGTTAGTGCTATTTTTAAATACAATTTATTGGAAGGTATTTTTGGCTATAAAAGGATGGCAAGAGTTTTGAGGTTGGAGGGGAGAGACATTTTGTAGAGTGTGCAAATTTTTGAGAGCTTCTAAGTTCGGAATATTGATTCCGCATATTGCTAGCACAATTGTTGTGGAGTTATTAGTCGTCTCCCCGT
This sequence comes from Rhodomyrtus psidioides, assembly GCA_021437785.1. Taxonomy (NCBI): domain Eukaryota; kingdom Viridiplantae; phylum Streptophyta; class Magnoliopsida; order Myrtales; family Myrtaceae; genus Rhodomyrtus; species Rhodomyrtus psidioides. The sequence continues at coordinate 2,456,583 of JAILYB010000109.1, read as the reverse complement.
TCGTCAATTGGTGGTGCGTCCGAACTAGATGCCTAACACTTGTGGAGGTTGAGATCGAAGAACATCGAACCGACACCTCCGTTCAAGCACGCTACGAGAGGTAATCTATTTACTCCCTTTGAGGCTTTGTGATTTTTTTCGATTGAAATGCACGAAGTACGCCTCTGGAGATACATGTATGGGTTGTTATTTATTTCCGCTACGTGTTACGTGGATCCCAACAGTGGTATCAGAGCCGATCCTTAAGTGTTTTCGTGCATTTTATTGATTTTTTGCAATTTTTGCAATACTATGGCCAATATGTATTAACGAATTGTTCGTCTTACATGGCTAATGGAGGTTGATTATTTTATATGATAAATTAATCAACGTAGCAAAAATTGAGAATAAATCAATTTTGAATCGAAAATTTATGGCTATCTTATTTTACGTAAAAATTCTGAATATGATTCAACGTAGAATTTTTATTGTGCCTTCCTAAGTTTTAAATTGTGAATTTATTACTTACGTGAAATGGTGGTGATCATGGAAAAATCCCTAATCAATGTGATTGATGTATATATGAATGTATGATAATTATTTATGTATTTGGGGTTGTAATTATTAAATGGAGGCTGCGTACTCCTTTTATTTTTCATGTAATCTTTATTTTTAGCATAGTCAATTGTTGATGTAAATGCTACGAGGATTACGTGGAGGAGCTTTTTAAGTCGGCGAGCTCTTTGGGGCCCAATTCTTGAAGAGTTCAAGAAACCAAGAAGAAGCGAAGAGCGGCTCTCCGTTATTAAAATATTAAAATGATTAAATGTGGTCTCATTGGCTCGAGACCCATTAAATCATAATTCCATGATCACCACGTAGGATAGATGTTTATGTGATTGACGTCTATTTATTTATTATGATTACGTGAGCATATTAAACTGGTTAATGTGCAAAGTCAGACTTACCTCACCCAAAATTGCGCCTGCATGAAATCTTAGTTAGGAAAATCACTCACGTTAGGTACCGAAAGGGCGTTGGTAACGACACCAGCGTAACCAAGTCCCCGAACCCAAAATCTCTGGTTCCGTAGAACTGATCGATCTCTCCCAATCGATCAGTAAGGTTTCCGGTCTACCCTCCAAGAAAGACCGGTGGCGACTCCAAATGCATGCACAAGTTGCACATGCCACCACGACCACACTAAGGTCGAAAAGCGATCGACTCTTATCGTCGAATCCTCCTGAAAAATACTCCCGCCGCGATTTGGTATGGGCCTGGGAGGGCTCGCGCCGATCCAAGACCCGTGATCGGTAATCCATTAGCCGCGTCCGCTTTCGGACGGGTCGCGACAGCCATCAAGGCGAAACAGGTTTTCACATCCCATGTATTACCCGTTGGAATACATGACCAAGGGTAAATTGTATCGTTCTAATTTTTTGAAAAATTCGTGAACGTACAATAACATGTTTTCTCTGCATTTTCAGGGATCTCCAGCCGCGGGGGACAGGTAAGTATCCCTTTCCCCAATCCGTTGAAGGTGTTAAATAAAAAGAAAAGCTTTCAGAATCTAATGTCTAGAAAAGACATAGAATTCAAATTTCATTGGCATTCATGTTTTGAAACAGGAGGTTGTTTGAACATGAATAAGAACATGCGTGGGGCATCATAAAAAATCCCCTTTGACGGGTAAAATTTTTGGAGAAAATGAAAGAGATTTTTCCAATAAAAAAATTGTTCAAAACTTTCAAAAGGACGTTTTCTCAAAAGACGAGAGGCAAAGCCTAATCCAAACACGTCCTATACACACTCGAGGGAAAAGTGGAGCAGATCAGATAGTGAAATCTGGACCTACGGAAGTAGGGATTGTTCGCAACAATTACATGGATTGGGACGACGGAGGCATTCGTTTCATATCCCCGAACACTACAGGTGACCATTGACAACCCCTTTGAACGGCGGTTTTCATTCTTAACCATGTCAAGAACCACCCCACATCGGGGCAAAATGGAGGTGAGTCCAGCAGCATCAGGAGAAAATGGTTAGAAATTTTCTTGCTCGGACTAACATTAATCTTTGTGTGTTGTTTATATGATAATCCAAGTGCCATAGGATGATGAGAAGCATTCATTTCTCTATCCCACACACTGAATCCTTTTGCATAGCCAAGTTGAGCCTGCAAAATCATTTCATAAACCCGTTGGTGATCATTGCACATTCCAAGACGGATGCAGTATCACTTCAGAAACGAGGGAGTTCAAGACCTAGGGTTTACGAAAAAAGCTACTAAGTCGATACTCAAGCGGGCTAAGAGCCAAATCATATATCTAGCGCAATTGCCAAGCATCTCACTTGCGACAAGGGATTAAAGAAGCCCCCAGCATCAAGAAAAAGCAAAGTGCCTGATAAAAGCAAGGCCGATTGTTGACACCTGATTTTTTACCATTTATTATTGTGATTTTTATTCTTTAAAATTAATTAAAAATATCAAAAAAGGTCATAAAATCACAAAATTAACTTTGGAAGCCTTGGTTTAGCCTTAGGAACCAATTTTGAACAAAAAATATTTTTCGGTATTTTTAATATTTTTCGAGTTTATTTAATTATAAAAATACCCAAAAAATCAGAAAAATACCATTCGTGGTCAGAAAAATACCCAAAAATATTCGATAATTTTGCTTTAATTTCCTCTTCAAGTGTGTCACTTTAAATCTCAAAAATTCGGCTCGGGTCACTATGTTCCTTCACAAACATAAACCCGAACCGAGCCTAAAAAAAAATCATTTTCGAGTCTTTTAGTTTTCAATTCTCACTTTTTATAAGCTGTGACATTGGATTCTAAAGTCTTAAAGTGCAATTAGGTCAATTTGCCCTCCAATTTAATCAATTTTTACCAAAAGGGCTTAATTGCACATTTTTCTTTCAATTAGTCCCCGGTTTCACGGATGTATACGTATGCTCTACGTATTTATACGTTATGCATATTTGTACTGTTTGGTAACCTCTTTAACTCTTGTAATAATAATAATGGTTATTATTTTTAACACCTTTGTTAGTGCCTTTTTTTTAGCATTTTTGTATTGTGAGTGCTATTGCTAGTGCTATTTTTAAATAGCATTTTTGTATTATAAATTGTGAGTGCTATTGTTAGTGCTATTTTTAAATGACATTTATTTATCATAAATTGTGAGTGCTATTGTTAGTGCTATTTTTAAATGGCATTTATTTATCATAAATTGTGAGTGCTATTATTAGATAGAATTTATAATTGTTAGTGCTATTTTTAAATAGCATTTTTGTATTATAAATTGTGAGTGCTATTGTTAGTGCTATTTTTAAATAGCATTTTTGTATTATAAATTGTGAGTGCTATTGTTAGTGCTATTTTTAAATGTCATTTATTTGTGAGTGCTATTTTTAGATAGAATTTATAATTGTTAGTGCTATTTTTAAATACAATTTATTGGAAGGTATTTTTGGCTATAAAAGGATGGCAAGAGTTTTGAGGTTGAGGGGAGAGACATTTTGTAGAGTGTGCAAATTTTTGAGAGCTTAGAGAGAAGAACACAAACACTCTCTATATTCTCATAATCTTGAGCGAGCAAAATATACCAAGTTCGGAATATTGATTCCGCATATTGCTAGCACAATTGTTGTGGAGTTATTAGTCGTCTCCCCGTTCGTCAATTGGTGGTGCGTCCGAACTAGATGCCTAACACTTGTGGAGGCTGAGATCGAAGAACATCGAACCGACACCTCCGTTCAAGCACGCTACGAGAGGTAATCTATTTACTCCCTTTGAGACTTTGTGATTTTTTTCGATTGAAATGCACGAAGTACGCCTCTGGAGATACATGTGTGGGTTGTTATTTATTTCCGCTACGTGTTACGTGGATCCCAACAGTGGTATCAGAGCCAATCCTTAGGTGTTTTCGTGCATTTAATTGATTTTTTGCAATTTTTGCAATACTATGGCCAATATGTATTAACGAATTGTTCGTCTTACATGGCTAATGGAGATTGATTATTTTATATGATAAATTAATCAACGTAGCAAAAATTGAGACTAAATCAATTTTGAATCGAAAATTTATGGCTATCTTATTTTACGTAAAAATTCTGAATATGATTCAACGTAGAATTTTTATTGTGCCTTCCTAAGTTTTAAATTGTGAATTTATTACTTACGTGGAATGGTGGTGATCATGGAAAAATCCCTAATCAATGTGATTGATGTATGTATGAATGTATGGTGATTATTTATATATTTGGGGTTGTAATTATTAAATGGAGGCTGCGTACTCCTTTTATTTTTCATGTAATCTTTATTTTTAGCATAGTCAATTGTTGATGTAAATGCTACGAGGATTACGTGGAGGAGCCTTTTAAGTCGGCGAGCTCTTTGGGGCCCGATTCTTGAAGAGTTCAAGAAACCAAGAAGAAGCAAAGAGCGGCTCTCCGTTATTAAAATATTAAAATGATTAAATGTGGTCTCATTGGCTCGAGACCCATTAAATCATAATTCCATGATCACCACGTAGGATAGATGTTTATGTGATTGGCATCTATTTATTTATTATGATTACGTGAGCATGTTAAACTGGTTAATGTGCAAAGTCAGACTTACCTCACCCAAAATTGCGCCTGCATGAAATCCTAGTTAGGGAAAATCACTCGCGTTAGGTACCGAAAGGGCGTTGGTAATGACATCAACGTAACCAAGTCCCCGAACTCAAAATCTCTGGTTCCGCAGAATTGATCGATCTCTCCCAATCGGTCAATAAGGTTTCCGGTCTACCCTCCAAGAAAGACCGGTGGCGACTCCAAATGCATGCACAAGTTGCACATGCCACCACGACCACACTAAGGTCGAAAGCGATCGACTGTTATCGTCGAATCCTCCTGAAAAATACTCCCGCCGCGATTTGGTATGGGCCTGGGAGGGCCCGCGCCGATCCAAAGCCCGCGATCCGCACCCTTGTGCGGGGGAAGGCCCGCGATCGGTAATCCATTAGCCGCGTCCGCTTCCGGATGGGTCGCGACAGCTGGCGACTCCGCTGGGGACTTGTTCTAGAAACTATGGTTCTAGACCTCAAGTGGACTTAGGCCGTAATAAAAATTGAGTGATTTTTCTAACCCTACAGGCGCTCTTGAAGGTGAGGTAAGTCCGCTCACGATAGGTGTTATATGTTTTTGCAGATTGGAGTAATAAGGGGTGTAGTCTGTGATTAACTTTATTTTACGCAGGTGTGGCGTAGGAATGTATGTTGTGTGGATGATTTGAAGTGCTGATTGATAAATTGTTGTGCATGACTTGCATTGTGATGATCACGACACATGGACACACACAACTGCGCCTAAAACCCCAGGCGCCGCCTTTAGGAACACAATAGAAGGAATTGAAAATGGAATCTCCGTGAGGAAAAACACGGGGTAATCCACTTCTCAATTCCGCTCGCTTCGAACTATGGATTGAGTCCCAATGCAACGATAGTTGTGCAATGGAATCGGCTCTTTCTAGAACTCGAGGTGGGAACCTTAACCTTAAGTGCCAAACCCTCTGATTTTTAGAAGTTCACCATCACTTGTCTCATGCGCATGTCTTTGGGCGGTTGGTACACCTAAAATCGCACATAAGTCGACGAGTTGGGTTGGTAAGACTCTCTATCCCTCAAAACTATTACAGTTCATATAAATATAGGCATTTCATTCATTGCATTCTGGTGATTAGATTAAATGCCATTTCAAGGATAGATGCATGTGTTTTTCCCAAACGTCCTTGATAGAAGACGAGGAGGATGATATCCCATGGCGAACACCGAGTGAGCAACAAAGGAGCCTACTATGGACATTATTGAGATATCGTCCAATGAAGATGACGAGTTGGGGCAAGTGATCCGGAAGTCACAGATCGAACTTGGGGCATCCTTAAACGTTAGGATCACATTCCTTGGTTTTATTTTCCATTACTAGTCCTCTTGTATAGGGTTTATTTTTATCGAGGCTTTCTCTATCTCACCCCTTAGAGTGATTGTATTAGGGATCTATTGGTGTATACATTCAGATGGAACTCGGTTGTATTTCTTTTGACGGGTCATGGGAATGTGATAGTGGCATTTTCTCTAATCATCCGAATACTCCCAAGTCAAGTTTATAATTCCTTTAGAGGAAACTAAAGTTGAAAATCTTACACGACCTTTTTGGTCGTACAGGGTAATCCAACCCCAATTTCGCTAGAAGGAATTATACACTTGAATTGGTCCATGCATGTCATACGTCACTAAGTAATCCACGATAATTGATCAAGAGTATTGACGTTATTTCGAATTTAATGACGAGATAGATGTCCAAATTGCTCTCGTCCTTAACAAAACGGCCTTGATTTGGATGCCGTATCTTCAATTAAATTTAAAAACACGTCGTTATGCCTTGCATTTTTGACTAATTCGCTCTTCTGAATATTGGTCAAAAGCAATTATCGCGAATTACATTCCTTTCAATAGTATGCTTTCTTTCGAGGAATATTGATAAAAACTTTTCGCACAAGATTAAAACCCTTGTAAAAGTTCTTGTCATTATTAATTACGAGCAAGCATAAGATTGAAAGGGGTCTATGCTTTCTTTTTCAGATTATTCCTTTTGACTCGGTCTTTTCATTTGCAGGTGAAAAACAAGTAGCATAAAGAAATCTTTTCTTGGATAAGTCTGAGGCTATTCTTTCATCTGACCATGAGTGAGTTAGAAAATCAGAACACATCTACTCGACTTATTATGGATCGGCTCATCCAAGTCTAAGATGTCCGGATGCTCGAAGAAATGGATCATATAAAAGCTAAAACAAACACAGGGGCTTTCATTCATTCTTGCCCAAACCAGATCATACAATTCATTGGGGTGGAAAAGTAAAGCAGAAGTGAGCCCTAATCAACGACACAAAGGAGCCCAGCTGGCCCTCCAGGTTATGGATGCTTTGTTTATACGCACCACTCCGCGTATCATGGTCCGCAAGCCTGAGGTGGAGGCGTTTGCGTTCATCATTGACTGCAACAACCTGAGTCTCGTGATCTTCGGCGACTGCTTCCAAGTCCCGAACAAGTCCATTCTCACGAGTTATATCCTCGTTTATGCCGTTGAGCCTTTCTTCCAGCCACTCGCTCCGATTCCTTAGCAGGGCATTACGTCGATCGCGCTCATAGGTAGCCAGAGATAGAGCTAAGTCCTCCACCAGATTCCTCCTCTCGCGTAGCAATGTCGAAACCCGCTCTTTGGCGAACTCAACAGCCTTTTTGTGACTATCGGCCAGGTAGTCAGCCAACGCTAGGCGGTCGGACTGATCCTCATAACGGGCTCGCAAGACACGAGCCACGGTAACTCCCCGATGAGCAGCGCGGTAGACCTCCAAGGAGTTCGTAAAGAGCGTTGGAAAAATATTGTATTCCCTCCCCAACGCGGTACCCTCGAGGGAGGTGATGTCCAGGTCCCCGAACATGACTCTGATCTCATCCTCGGTTTCGGGATGATCGGCTATGTGAGCGTAGCCTCGACCCAAGAGGTTATAGAACTCTTTCCATCGAGTCAAAGCTTCGGCTGAGAAAGTGTGAACTTGGGAAGAAGCCATTTTCGACGGAGATGTGTGTAGTGGAGCGATTAGAGGATGGAAGCAAATTATATGAGAGCGTTAATCTCCCAAACACCAACTCCGCATTTTATAGCGTCTCGAGAGTGGAGAAAAGTTGCAGCAATAATGCTTGTGGAGCCGGGTTAATTAATGTAAAGCGAGGGCTGCTCCTCCCGTGAATCATCAGACATGTCCTGATCCGCAATTTCAGGCCTGACAAATTCGGTCTCGCCATTATTAAAGCTGGGAGGGAGGCGAGCGCAACTATCGAAGAAGCCGCGAAAGGATTGTGTTGTTCCATCACGCATGAAGCTGGGCGGCGAGTGAACAGCTCTGCCACTTAAAAAGAGAAGACAATGCTGAACAGGCATGACTATTGAGGAAAAGTGAAAGGCGAGCGCAACTATCGAAGAAGCCGCGAAAGGATTGTGTTGTTCCATCACGCATGAAGCTGGGCGGCGAATGAACAGCTCTGCCACTTAAAAAGAGAAGACAGTGCTGAACATGCATGACTATTGAGGAAAAGTGAAAGGCGAGCGCAACTATCGAAGAAGCCGCGAAAGGATTGTGTTGTTCCATCACGCATAAAGCTGGGCGGCGAGTGAACAGCTCTGCCACTTAAAAAGAGAAGACAGTGCTGAACAGGCATGACTATCGAGGAAAAGTGAAAGGCGAGCGCTACTATCGAAGAAGCCGCGGAAGGATTTGGTTACCCCTTCGTGTCGGAAAGCTGAGCAGGAGGTAAACAGTTCCGTCGTTTCAAAAACAGAACGCTGAACAGACCTAGCTTTCGAGGAAAAGGAGGCAACAAATCGAAAGAGCGAGTATACAAAAGAGAACAGAGAACCCCGAGTGACGAGTTCGTTGAAAGACCTCAAATTCTCTAGAATCAGATTCGACATCGAAGCCATGGAACTCAACATCGCCGGTGACGAACATCAAGATCGCAGTGGTGACGACGGCAGTGGCCACGACGCTCAACCCCGGAAAAGAAAAAGTCGCCAGCGCTACGCTCGGAAAGAAATCCAGGAGCTTGAAGCTTTCTTCGATGAATGCCCTTGCCCAAACGAGGAACAAAAGATTGAATTGGGCCAGAAGCTGGGAATGAATCCTATGAGAATCCATTTTTGGTTTCAGAATAGACGTTTCAGACTAGGTGTCCAACACAGGCGTAAGGAGATCACGGCCCTAAAAGAGCAGAACCAAAACCTTCAAATGGAAAACATGTGGTATGAGAAAATTCTCAGTACTATTACCTGCCCTGACTGCGGTGGCCCTACCACCCTCAGTAAATTGTTCCCCAGTAAGCCTTCTACGAAGATGGAAGGTGCTCATTTATCCCCCTGCTCCCTTGAGCCATCTCCGGTACAATCAGATCCTACTAATGGCGCGCATGAGCAGATCGATCCTACAGAAATTATACCAGTGTCTTCGGAGGAAGAAGATACGTGTCGTTATGATCGGAGTCACCTCATCGAAGCCCATGAATCTCCTCCACAACAGCTTCCGGTAAGATCAGATACGGTTCAAGAGGAGTTAGAGGTTAGTCGGCAGGCTATCTACGCCACTCTGGACGACGAGAAGAAGAAATTCACTTGGCCCCCGGAGCTTCATCTCAAGTTCTTGGACGCAGTTCGACAGATAGGACTCGACTTCATAGGTCCGACAAGCATACTTAGGGTCATGAACGTACCGGGACTTACCAAGCAATTAGTCGCGAATCACCTTGGTTGCTACAGAAGGGCGTTAGGACAGCGTTATGCAGAACTGAATCCGAGCAATAGACTCGGCTGCGAACCCAGCACCCTTATGACAAATGAGGCCCGGTCGAATCTGGACGACTATTGGGGATTTGATCAGGATATCCTCGCGAGTCATTTCAATATTCCTCAAGAACACGCATCACAAGTGCAACGAGTAAGCACTCCTCCGTCCGAGCAGCAGCTAGTCAGTGTTCATCCTGTCGCAGATCAGCCCACCACGCCCAGTGCTCAAGGGTTTGCCCAATCAGAGCATATGGCTTCAGATGATCTAATGGGAGAAAGCTTGGAGCACTCTTATTTCCCTAATCCCCAAGTGGGAGATGCTTGTGGTAGTCAATCGATCAAATCTCCTCTTATAATCCCAGACAAAGATGGAGGTTCCAGTTCGAAGAACCCGTCGGGCGATGCAGCTCAACCTACACATCAATCGTTCGAGGGGTCGGGTGATTTCTTCGATGAAGGACTTGATACCTGGTTCGATCAGTTGGAAGCTATTAAAGGTTGGCAACCATGATCTGCACTTGGTAATGGCACACCTAAGCTGAGGCCAGACTGGTTAGTCATTGGACATGCCCCAAGAAAGAAGGGGATGTACGCGAGAAGGATGTATCTCCTATTGTAAAGTTCTCATCGGTGCATGCGTTTGTTTCTTCAATAGCTAGAGTTGATTCTGCATAATGTTTTTCGCAAACGTCATCTCGTGTGTATACGGTAATTCCTTGTTATTAAGTTCAAGGTAAAATCAGCCCCAACGCGTGAAGGCAGAATTGATAGCATGAGTTACTAGCAGAATGTGATCGAGCTCGAAAGTGAAAGATTACTAGCGGCCCCAAACGCAATGACCGCAAAATCAGGGGCAATCTTTAAGTTTCGAGCAACTACAAATCTATTTCTCACGAGGCATTCAGGTCAATCAAATATAAAGCGTCGGGCTGTGAGAATGATGCGTAGTCAATCTGTTGACACAGGCGAAAAAGGAGTCGCGTAGATCCGAAAGCAAAAACCTTTCTTGGCTAGTTAACAATGCAGAATGAAAGAGCATATATAAACAAACTCGCATTTATTTCATTCAGCAGGAAAGTTTACAAGTGGATCACTGAGGGGGAGCAGTAAACCCAAAATGAGTTCTGACAAGCATCACAAAAAAGCTTAACTGACTCTCCATGCTATCCATGCCTTGCTTACAACCCACACTCCGGGAATCGAGGTCTACAAGCTTGAAGAAAAGGAGACGACATTTCTCCTTAAGTTCGTTCACCTTGGTGTCATAGTACTCGAACTCAAGCTCTAAGTCATGAGCCAGCACCCTCCCGCGAGCTATATCCATGCTCAGGTCTTCAAGCCTTTCCTCCAACCAGGCACACTGGAACCTCAGCACGAAGTTGTGCTGGTCTTGCTCAAAGGCGGTGTCAAAAAGAGCCAGACGCTCCACCAAGTTGTCCCTCTCACGGACCAGCATCGAAACCTGGGCGTGGGCGTATTCAACAGCCCTTTTATGGTTATCGGCCGTCAGCATGGCCAACATCAGGGACTCAGTTCGGTCCTGATAACGGGCTCGCACGATACCAGCCAAAGTGACCTCCCGGCTAGCAACTTCGTAAGCCTGCATGAAATTGTTAAAGAGAGTTGGGAAGATCACAAACTCCCTTTGCAGTTTCGTACCTTCAATACACGCAGTATCCAGGGCCGGAATCAGAGTACGAACTTCAACCTCAGCTTCAGGATGATTGTTTATGTAGCCATAACCCCTACCCAAGAGGTGGTAAAATCTCTCCCATTGGGTCGAAGCTTCAGGTAAGGCAACAGGCATAGAGGAGGAATCCATATGCGATGGAATGACGGAGAAGAGAGTGAGAATGTGAAGAGTGTTTGAGAGGCTGAGTCTGATAAGGCTAAAGTGTTAATCTTCTTGACATCAATCTATCACCTTATAAATGCTCGAGTACAGGGAGAAGTGGTAATAATATTTTATGTGCAGTAGAGCCAAGCGGGTTTCGTTAATGCATCCCCGATGAGTCACGAATCCACCACCGTCCTGTGATCTCGGGTTTTACGAAACATAATGGCGCCGAAAGGTGGGCAGGCTTGTTACTCTAGAGACTGGGCCAGGGGGACAAGCGTAGTGCTCGACAAAGCGAAATCAACGCAAGAGATCTTCAGGCTCCGTTCACGTAGAAAAGAGCAAAAAAGGACAAAGTGGGAATTACGAAGCCTTGAGAAAAACGCTCGTCAAGTAGCCATCACAAAAGGACGAAGTGGGAATCTCGAAACATTGAGAAGAGCGCTCGTCGGGTAGCCATCACCTTTGATCGAAGAACGGTGATCCGGCTCCTTTAACCTCTCAGAATTTGCAGAGAAAGTGAAGATCCAAGGAGGAACAAAGAAAGCTGAGTTAACGGAAAATCAAACAGTGATATCCCGGTCAAAATGTTCAAGGGATTCTGTCATTTACTGGAAGCGCCAGACTTGGAGGTCTCCGAGCTTGAGCTGCTGGAAGAGTTTGAAGATCTCAGGACCGAACCTGACACGAGGGCCATGGAGACCGATCCTTCTAATGATGAAACCCGCGGCTTGGTTAACGAGAACAGTACCCGCGACGGTTATCAGCGTCAGAAAGGGGAATATCTCAAACGCAACACTTCAGGTCAAGTCCATAAACTCGAATTGTTTTTCAGGGAATACCCCTATCCGGACATGGAACAGAAAATCAAAATGGGCCAGGAGATAGGGTGGGAGCCTCGGAAGGTCAAGTGCTGGTTTGAAAACAAACGAACCCGGCTGAAGCAGCAACGCGATCGGCACGAGTTAGCGGTTGTAAGGGAGGAAAATGAAAAGCTTCGAATAAAAAACACTCAGTACAAAAAAGCTCTAAGCATCGCTATTTGCCTGGAGTGCGGTAACCCTGTTCCCACGGACGGAGTATTCACTGAAGAGCCAGATCTGGGGGTTTATAATGCTCATTTGTTGCAATGCCCTTCGCAACATCTTTCGGAACAGGCGGGTACCGCCGAGGATCTACAAGAGGAAACTAGTGCTATAAGGTCAAAGTCGACGCCCATTGTGGAAGGGAACATGCGTCATGACAAGTCGGGTCCGCTCGATGATGAACTCACCATCATGACCAGCCGATCTGAGACCACTAAATCCCCTCCAGAGCAACCTCCAACACGACCAGATTCCGAGAAGAGTAACCGCCAAGTTGCTGACACCACTTCGGCTAGCAAGAAAATAAGATTTCGTTGGACCCCGGAGTTTCATAGCAAATTTGTTGATGCAGTTCAACAGTTGGGGATCAGTTTTGCTTGCCCATTGCGCATACTCGAAATCATGAACGTGCCGGGACTGACTAAAAATATGGTCAAGAATCACCTTTGGCGCTACAAGAAACTACTGAGAGATGGACGAGCGTCGCTAGACCAAGATAGAGGCGGTTCAACACGACCAGATTCCACGAAGAGTAGCCGCCGAGTTGCCAACCCTACTTCGTCTAGCAAGAAAACAAGGTTTTATTGGACCTCGGAGCTTCATAGCAAATTTGTTGATGCAGTTCAACAGTTAGGGATCAGTTTGGCTCGCCCATCGCGCATACTCAAGATCATGAACATGCCGGAATTGGATAGAAATAAAGTCAGGAACCACCTTTGGTGCTACAAAAGACTACTGAGAGATGGACGAGTGGCGCTAGACCAAGAGAGAGGCAGTTCAAGTTTAAACGATGAGCATGGCTGTGATCGCAATCCTCATGAAGCAGGAAGCATCCAATCACCTCTTAACACCGATGGGACTGACAATTACACGGTCGATTGTTCAGGCATCAATCAGAGTACTCCCATGGGTTATCCCAGTACTCCTCAGGAGTATGTACCGCAATTTCAGCAAATCGGGACTCCCCAGTCTGAGCACCGACTGGCCGTTAATACTAGTCCTACAGCGGATCTAACACTGGCAGGAGATGCACATACAATCTTGCGAGACGATTACGGAGATTCCGGCTCGAAGAATCAGGTGGTCCATGACGAAAATGGCAAAAAGATTCCTTCTCCAGTAGTCGACAATACTCAACCTGAGTGTCAGTCGCTCGATGGTTCAGACGATCTCCTTGAAAACATCTATTCTTGGTTCGATCGGCTGAATTCCCCCCTGAGTTACCCTGGTACTCCCCAAGAGTATGTACAACAATTTCAGCAGGTATGGACTCCCCAATTTGAGCACCAACCGATCGTTAGTGTTATTCCTACGGCGAATCCAGCATCGGGTACAAACCTACTGGACAACGATGAAAATACCAACTCGAGAAGTGAGGTTGTTCATGTCGAAAGTAGTGTGAGGAACCCATCGCCAACGGTTGAGGATGCCCGACTTGGGCGTCAATGGCTTGAAATTTCAAGCGAGTCCCTCAGTGAGCAACTCGGCGTGTGGATCACGCATAAACCGAGAAACCAGGTTGTTCATGCCGAAAATGGGAGAAGTCCGTCACCAGCAATTAAGGATGCTCAACTTGGACGACTCGAGCGGTCGGACGATCTCCTGAATGAGCAACTCGGCCTATGGGTCAAGCATTTTGGAACAAGTGCATCTTCGCAGTCGTGACCGGTACCGGCGACCGGACATCTGGTTCGAAGCTCGTGTGCTAAATCATTAGAAGGCTCAGGAGAGTGAGAGGTGAATACATCGAATGAATGTGTTACGGATTTCGTTGTAAAGTTCCCGCGGGAACATTGTAATTAACGCTGAAAACTAACCGCTCTGAGTGTCAACATTACCCTTTGAACGTCTTCGAGCCAAGGGCCATGGATTAATCACTTAATCCGTGGAGCAAATTCCATGAACGATGACTATCACCCGCGGAGCATAATGGGATCTACCCCCATTCAGCACGAAATACGTTTGGTCACGAAGCCTCCCATTTGGTAAAACGATGTATCGTTCCTAAACGATCTTCAACCGAATACCAAAGTAATGTCTCATTTCTTTCCCTTCTCAGGTGTTAAACGTGGATAAATCACCCAAGGAGCCATCTGTTCAAATAACAAAACAGACGTTGCCCAACCGGGGGCAGCTGAACCATTGATATTGCAAATATTCCAAGCATGGATAAGCGGATTTGATAGACGTGGTTCATATCAATACGCGACGTCAGAACGGGATGAGACCAAGAGTAAAGTTGTATTGTCCCAATTTGTCTTCAATTTGGGAATATGAGTTAACACTTGCTATTTATCCTTGATAGGGACTCACCATCAAGGAGGACAAATTTTGACAACCTGTGTGCACTCGCAGGGGCACACGACCGAGGGTAAGATGTATCGTTCTAATTTTTTGAAAAATTCATGAACGAACAATAACATGTTTCTTCCGCATTTTCAGGGATCTCCAGCCGCGGGGGACAGGTAAGTATCCCTTTCCCCAATCCATTGAAAATGTTGAATAAAAAATAGAGAAGAAAAGAAAAGCTTTTAGAATCTGATGTCTAGAAAAGACATAGGATTCTAACTTCATTGGCATTCATGTTTTGAAACATGAGGTTATCTGAACATGCATTGGGCATCATAAAATCCCATTGACGGGTAAAATTTTTGGAGAAAACGAAAGAGATTTTTCCAATCAAAAGTTGTTCAAAACTTTCAAAAGGACGTTTTCTCAAAAGACGAGAGGCAAAGCCTAGTCCAAACACGTCCTATACACACTTAAGAGAGAAATGGAGCGGATAAGACAGCAGAATCTGGACCTACGGAAGTAGGGACCATTCGCAGCGATTACATGGGTTGGGACGACGGAGGCATTCGTTTCATATCCCCCAAACACTACAGGTGACCGTTGATAACCCCTTTGAACGGCGGTTTTCATTCTTAACCCTGTCAAGAACCACCCCACATCGGGGCAAAATGGAGGTGAGTCCAGCAGCATCAGGAGAAAATGGTTAGAAATTTTCTTGCTCGGACTAACATTAATCTTTGTGTGTTGTTTATATGGTAATCCAAGTGCCATAGGATGATGAGAAGCATTCATTTCTCTATCCCACACACCGAATCCTTTGCATAGCCAAGTTGAGCCTGCAGAATCATTTCATAAACCCGTTGGTGATCATTGCACATTCCAAGACGGATGCAGCATCACTTCAGAAACGAAGAAGTTCAAAACTTAGGGTTTGCAAAAGAATTCCTAAGTTAATGTTTAACCTTGTTAGACCTTTGATCATAGGTCTAACGCGATCCTATGAAGATGAGAAAAAGTGGGATTTCAAAAATCAATGAGAAAAATCCACGGCATCGAGAAAAAGCAAAGTGCCTAGTAAAAGCAAGGCCGATGCTCATGAAAGCTGTTTGCTTGATCCCCAGTGAAACTTGGATGAAAAAAAAAAAAAATTCTTAAAGGAGTCAAATAAAAAAAAAGCTGCTCCCCAAATGCTGCCAAGCACAGAACAAAGACATGGAGAGAGTCGGTCTCTGAATGCAACAAGGGACGCTCTCTAAAGAGCTGGTGCACACCTCAAAATCGGTTGTACACCTCAAAAACTAAAGATGCAGAAAGGAAAAGACAGGAGGTAAATCAGCAATGATCACCAATGTCAAACTCGTCATGAATTCTGGGCCAAAAACAAGCCTTTTTCGGTCCCCAATCCTACCAACATCATAACCCTGAAACAGTCTTCTCTGACTAAGACACTTGGGTTAACATACAGCTCAGCTCGAAGAAGTACGAGCAAGACTATTTCTTTCTCATTTTGCAGGGTTCTTGACTTGTAAACCCGGAGCAGATGGTGAAAACTTTCATTCAATGACCTTGACTCAAAAGTGAGTCCCCCTTGAAGACCAATATCCAAGCCCAACATTACGGTCCCGTGGAAGACCTCCCGACCGATCAAAATGTATGCGCTGCGAATGAGCCTAAAACCTAGGCACGGGTTAGTAGGGAATCGAGTGTATCCCCTATAAAAAAACACGATCGCAAAACAGGTGAGAAGACCTCATTGTCGAGAAATATTCCAATTGATGTTTTGAACAAACTCTTTTTGGAATTTTCAAACTGTTGATCCAGATTTTCCGTGCAAGGGATTTGTGATCACATTTGCATGTTGCAAGAATGCTTTGGATAACCCCCAGCATCAAAATGCACATTTCATGATTAAAACTTAAATCATACGGTTTTGTCAAAATGGACAGCCGTGGTCTTCCCAAAGATTACTAACGTTTTCTTGGTGAAGAAAAATCTTTCAGGCTCAAACTTATGCAGGATACTTGGAGAACCCAACTCCCAGAATGTCGCCTCAACAGACTCAAGTGAAGTTTTGTCAAAATAAAATCTTTCACTGCTTCAAAAAACTGAATTCCCGACAAACTTCGGGGTCTCAAAAAAAGGGGAAGAAAAATCCTTTTAAAAGAAAAAGTCCTATCAGACGTGGAGAACCCTCGTCCCAGGACCCATTTTCAAAATATCAAACAGTCTCATCGGACGTGGAGAACCCTCGTCATGAGACCCCTTTTCAAACATGGTAGATACCGCCTGAAGGGTCAACACAAGGTAGAAACCGCCTGAAGGGTCAACTCAACGGTAGATACCGCCTGAAGGGTCAAACCAAGGTAGAAACCGCCTGAAGGGTCAACTCATGGTAGAAACCGCCACAAGGGTCAACTCATTGGTAGATACCGCCATAAGGGTCAACTCATTGGTAGAAACCGCCATAAGGGTCAAACTAAACTCAACGGTAGATACCGCCTGAATGGTCAAAATCAAAGGTAGATACCGCCTAAAGGGTCAGCACAAGGTAGAAACCGCCTGAAGGGTCAAACCAAGGTAGAAACCGCCTGAAGGGTCAACTCAAGGTAGAAACCGCCTGAAGGGTCAAACCACGGTAGATACCGCCTGAAGGGTCAAATATGGTAGAAACCGCCTGAAGGATCAGCCTAATGGTCCGATCCACCATACAGATCAAAACCTTGACAAATTCCAAACACGGAAAGAGTCGTTTCCCTAGGTAAACCTTACAGTAGGTGAACCATTTCTGATTCTATCCACCATACGGATCAAAATCCTTGGCAAATCCCAAAGTGTGGGACGCGCCTTCCTTAGGTTCCTACCAGTTAGGAATCCCATAATGGTATGACCTACCATACAGGTCAGAGCTTAATCTCCCTAGGATATTCTGAATGACGAGTCCTAGGTATCTGCTTGAAAGTTGTCGCAACTGGCAGCATCAGACAGGTGAGCTTCAGGTAAGCCTCTCTCACTCCGGCCCATGTTCAAATTGTTAGAGCAAACCGAGGATTGATTTGAGCTTTTATCAATAGCCTTAAGGATCCGATGTCATAACATTTCTTCTCTCATTTTCCCAGTTGAGTCGGTTAGGAATCAGGTGCCACCTTATCTTTGAGAGAAACCTCTAACGAGATTCCTCTCAAAGAGGGGCAGCTGTTGACACCTGATTTTTTACCATTTATTATTGTGATTTTTATTCTTTAAAATTAATTAAAAATATCAAAAAAGGTCATAAAATCACAAAATTAACTTTGGAAGCCTTGGTTTAGCCTTAGGAACCAATTTTGAACAAAAAATATTTTTCGGTATTTTTAATATTTTTCGAGTTTATTTAATTATAAAAATACCCAAAAAATCAGAAAAATACCATTCGTGGTCAGAAAAATACCCAAAAATATTCGATAATTTTGCTTTAATTTCCTCTTCAAGTGTGTCACTTTAAATCTCAAAAATTCGGCTCGGGTCACTATGTTCCTTCACAAACATAAACCCGAACCGAGCCTAAAAAAAAAAAAAAAAATCCTTTTCGAGTCTTTTAGTTTTCAATTCTCACTTTTTATAAGCTGTGACATTGGATTCTAAAGTCTTAAAGTGCAATTAGGTCAATTTGCCCTCCAATTTAATCAATTTTTACCAAAAGGGCTTAATTGCACATTTTTCTTTCAATTAGTCCCCGGTTTCACGGATGTATACGTATGCTCTACGTATTTATACGTTATGCATATTTGTACTGTTTGGTAACCTCTTTAACTCTTGTAATAATAATAATGGTTATTATTTTTAACACCTTTGTTAGTGCCTTTTTTTTAGCATTTTTGTATTGTGAGTGCTATTGCTAGTGCTATTTTTAAATAGCATTTTTGTATTATAAATTGTGAGTGCTATTGTTAGTGCTATTTTTAAATGACATTTATTTATCATAAATTGTGAGTGCTATTGTTAGTGCTATTTTTAAATGGCATTTATTTATCATAAATTGTGAGTGCTATTATTAGATAGAATTTATAATTGTTAGTGCTATTTTTAAATAGCATTTTTGTATTATAAATTGTGAGTGCTATTGTTAGTGCTATTTTTAAATAGCATTTTTGTATTATAAATTGTGAGTGCTATTGTTAGTGCTATTTTTAAATGTCATTTATTTGTGAGTGCTATTTTTAGATAGAATTTATAATTGTTAGTGCTATTTTTAAATACAATTTATTGGAAGGTATTTTTGGCTATAAAAGGATGGCAAGAGTTTTGAGGTTGAGGGGAGAGACATTTTGTAGAGTGTGCAAATTTTTGAGAGCTTAGAGAGAAGAACACAAACACTCTCTATATTCTCATAATCTTGAGCGAGCAAAATATACCAAGTTCGGAATATTGATTCCGCATATTGCTAGCACAATTGTTGTGGAGTTATTAGTCGTCTCCCCGTTCGTCAATTGGTGGTGCGTCCGAACTAGATGCCTAACACTTGTGGAGGCTGAGATCGAAGAACATCGAACCGACACCTCCGTTCAAGCACGCTACGAGAGGTAATCTATTTACTCCCTTTTAGACTTTGTGATTTTTTTCGATTGAAATGCACGAAGTACGCCTCTGGAGATACATGTGTGGGTTGTTATTTATTTCCGCTACGTGTTACGTGGATCCCAACAGTGGTATCAGAGCCAATCCTTAGGTATTTTCGTGCATTTAATTGATTTTTTGCAATTTTTGCAATACTATGGCCAATATGTATTAACGAATTGTTCGTCTTACATGGCTAATGGAGATTGATTATTTTATATGATAAATTAATCAACGTAGCAAAAATTGAGACTAAATCAATTTTGAATCGAAAATTTATGGCTATCTTATTTTACGTAAAAATTCTGAATATGATTCAACGTAGAATTTTTATTGTGCCTTCCTAAGTTTTAAATTGTGAATTTATTACTTACGTGGAATGGTGGTGATCATGGAAAAATCCCTAATCAATGTGATTGATGTATGTATGAATGTATGGTGATTATTTATATATTTGGGGTTGTAATTATTAAATGGAGGCTGCGTACTCCTTTTATTTTTCATGTAATCTTTATTTTTAGCATAGTCAATTGTTGATGTAAATGCTACGAGGATTACGTGGAGGAGCCTTTTAAGTCGGCGAGCTCTTTGGGGCCCGATTCTTGAAGAGTTCAAGAAACCAAGAAGAAGCAAAGAGCGGCTCTCCGTTATTAAAATATTAAAATGATTAAATGTGGTCTCATTGGCTCGAGACCCATTAAATCATAATTCCATGATCACCACGTAGGATAGATGTTTATGTGATTGGCATCTATTTATTTATTATGATTACGTGAGCATGTTAAACTGGTTAATGTGCAAAGTCAGACTTACCTCACCCAAAATTGCGCCTGCATGAAATCCTAGTTAGGGAAAATCACTCGCGTTAGGTACCGAAAGGGCGTTGGTAATGACATCAACGTAACCAAGTCCCCGAACTCAAAATCTCTGGTTCCGCAGAATTGATCGATCTCTCCCAATCGGTCAATAAGGTTTCCGGTCTACCCTCCAAGAAAGACCGGTGGCGACTCCAAATGCATGCACAAGTTGCACATGCCACCACGACCACACTAAGGTCGAAAGCGATCGACTGTTATCGTCGAATCCTCCTGAAAAATACTCCCGCCGCGATTTGGTATGGGCCTGGGAGGGCCCGCGCCGATCCAAAGCCCGCGATCCGCACCCTTGTGCGGGGGAAGGCCCGCGATCGGTAATCCATTAGCCGCGTCCGCCTCCGGACGGGTCGCGACACCGATGCTCGTGAAAATTGTTAAATTGACCCCTAATGAAGCCTCGTGGGGAAGAGCGAAAAACCTCTAAAGGAGCCAAATCCAAAAGGCTGCTCCTCGAATGCTATTAAGCACAGAACGAAAACATAGAGAGAGTCGGTCTTTGAATGCAACAAGAGACGCTCTCTAAAGAGCTGGTGCACACCTCAAAATCGGTTGCGCGCCTCAAAGACTGAAGATGCAGAATGGAAAAGACAGGTAACAAATTTGCAATGATCACCAATGTCAAACCCTTCGTAATTTCTGGGCCAAAAACAAGCCTTTTTCGGTCCCCTAATCCTACCAATGTTACAACCCTGAAACAGTCTTCTCTGACTAAGACACTTGGGTTAACATATAGCTTAGCTCGGAGAGGTACGAGCAAGACTATTTCTTTCTCATTTTGCAGGGTTCTCGACTTGTAAACCCGGAGCAGATGGTGAAAACTTTCATTCAATGGCCTCGACTCCAAGCGAGTCCCCCTTGAAAACTAATATCCAAGCCCAACATTACGGTCCCGTGGAAGACCTCCCGACCGATCAAAATGTATGCGCTGCGAATGAGCCTAAAACCTAGGCACAGGTTAGTAGGGAATTGAGTGCATCCCCTATAAAAACAATTATCTCAAAACAGGTGAGAAGACCTCATTGTCGAGAAATATTCCAATTGATGTTTTGAGCAAACTCTTTTTGGAATCTTCAAATTGTTGGATCCAGATTTTCCGTGCAAGGGATTTGTGATCACATTTGCATGTTGCAAGAATGTTTTGGATAACCTCCAGCATCAAAATGCACATCTCATGACTAAAACTTAAGTCATAAAATTTTGTCAATTGGACAATTGCTGTCTTCTCAAAGATTACCAATATTTTCTTGGGGAAGCAAAAACCCTTTTAAAAAAAAGTCCTATCAGACGTGGAGAACCCTCGTCCCAAGACCCATTTTTCAAAATATCAAACAGTCCCTGCAGACGTGGAGAACCCTTGTCCTAGGACGCATTTTCAAAATATCAAACAGTCTCATCAGACGTGGAGAACCTTCGTCATGAGACCCGTTTTCAAAAATCAAGCAGTCTCATCGGACGTGGAGAACCCTCGTCATGAGACCCCTTTTCAGAATTTAGGCAGTCTCATCGAACGTGGAGAACCCTCGTCATGAGACCCATTTTCAAAATATCAAACAGTCTCATCGGACGTGGAGAACCCTCGTTATGAAACCCCTTTTTCAAAACTTAGGCAGTCTCATCGGACGTGGAGAACCCTCGTCATGAGATCCCTTTTCAAAATTCAAACAGTCTCATCGGACGTGGAGAACCCTCGTCATGAGACCCCATTTTCAAAATTCAGGAAATCTCATCGGACGTGGAGAACCCTCGTCATCAAACCCCTTTTCAAAGTCAATCAAAGGTAGATACCGCCCGAAGGGTCAATCAAAGGTAGATACCGCCTGAAGGGTCAAATCAAAGGTAGATACCGCCTGAAGGGTCAATCAAAGGTAGATACCGCCTGAAGGGTCAAATCAAATTTGGTAGAAACCGCCTGAAGGGTCAACACAAGGTAGATACCGCCTGAAGGGTCAACACATGGTAGATACCGCCTGAAGGGTCAACACAAGGTAGAAACCGCCTGAAGGGTCAAATCAAAGGTAGAAACCGCCTGAAGGGTCAACTCATGGTAGAAACCGCCTGAAGGGTCAAACCAAGGTAGAAACCGCCTGAAGGGTCAAACCAAGGTAGAAATCGCCTCAAGGGTCAACTTATTGGTAGATACCGCCTTAAGGGTCAACACGAGGTAGATACCGCCTTAAGGATCAACACGAAGGTCTGATCCACCATACGGATTAAAATCTCTAGCAAATCCCAAAGCGTGGGGATGCGCCTTCCTTAGGTTCCTACCAATTAGGAATCCCATAATGGTATGACCTACCATACAGGTCAGAGCTTAATCTCCCTAGGATTTTCTGTGACGAGTCCTAGGCATCTTCTTGAAAGTTGTCGCAACCGGCATCATCCGACATGTGAGCTTCACGTAAGCCTCTCTCACTACGGCCCATGTTCAAATTGTTAGAGCAAACCGGGGATTGATTTGAGCTTTTATCAATAGGCTTAAGGATCCGATGTCATAACATTTCTTCTCTCATTTTCCCAGTTGAGTCGGTTAGGAATCAGGTGCCACCTTATCTTTGAGAGAAACCTCTAATGAGATTCCTCTCAAAGAGGGGCAGCTGTTGACACCTGATTTTTTACCATTTATTATTGTGATTTTTATTCTTTAAAATTAATTAAAAATATCAAAAAAGGTCATAAAATCACAAAATCAACTTTGGAAGCCTTGGTTTAGCCTTAGGAACCAATTTTGAACAAAAATTATTTTTCGGTATTTTTAATATTTTTCGAGTTTATTATAAAAATACCCAAAAAATCAGAAAAATACCATTCGTGGTCAGAAAAATACCCAAAAATATTCGATAATTTTGTTTTAATTTCCTCTTCAAGTGTGTCACTTTAAATCTCAAAAATTCGGCTCGGGTCACTATGTTCCTTCACAAACATAAACCCGAACCGAGCCTAAAAAAAAATCATTTTCGAGTCTTTTAGTTTTCAATTCTCACATTTTATAAGCTATGACATTGGATTCTAAAGTCTTAAAGTGCAATTAGGTCAATTTGCCCTCCAATTTAATCAATTTTTACCAAAAGGGCTTAATTGCACATTTTTCTTTCAATTAGTCCCCGGTTTCACGGATGTATACGTATGCTCTACGTATTTATACGTCATACGTATTTATACGTTATGCATATTTGTACTGTTTGGTAACCTCTTTAACTCTTGTAATAATAATAATGGTTATTATTTTTAACACCTTTGTTAGTGCCTTTTTTTAGCATTTTTGTATTGTGAGTGCTATTGCTAGTGCTATTTTTAAATAGCATTTTTGTATTATAAATTGTGAGTGCTATTGTTAGTGCTATTTTTAAATGACATTTATTTATCATAAATTGTGAGTGCTATTGTTAGTGCTATTTTTAAATGGCATTTATTTATCATAAATTGTGAGTGCTATTATTAGATAGAATTTATAATTGTTAGTGCTATTTTTAAATAGCATTTTTGTATTATAAATTGTGAGTGCTATTGTTAGTGCTATTTTTAAATAGCATTTTTGTATTATAAATTGTGAGTGCTATTGTTAGTGCTATTTTTAAATGTCATTTATTTGTGAGTGCTATTTTTAGATAGAATTTATAATTGTTAGTGCTATTTTTAAATACAATTTATTGGAAGGTATTTTTGGCTATAAAAGGATGGCAAGAGTTTTGAGGTTGAGGGGAGAGACATTTTGTAGAGTGTGCAAATTTTTGAGAGCTTAGAGAGAAGAACACAAACACTCTCTATATTCTCATCATCTTGAGTGAGCAAAATATACTAAGTTCGGAATATTGATTCCGCATATTGCTAGCACAATTGTTGTGGAGTTATTAGTCGTCTCCCCGTTCGTCAATTGGTGGTGCGTCCGAACTAGATGCCTAACACTTGTGGAGGCTGAGATCGAAGAACATCGAACCGACACCTCCGTTCAAGCACGCTACGAGAGGTAATCTATTTACTCCCTTTGAGGCTTTGTGATTTTTTTCGATTGAAATGCACGAAGTACGCCTCTGGAGATACATGTATGGGTTGTTATTTATTTCCGCTACGTGTTACGTGGATGCCAACAGTGGTATCAGAGCCGATCCTTAGGTGTTTTCGTGCATTTAATTGATTTTTGCAATTTTTGCAATACTATGGCCAATATGTATTAACGAATTGTTCGTCTTACATGGCTAATGGAGGTTGATTATTTTATATGATAAATTAATCAACGTAGCAAAAATTGAGACTAAATCAATTTTGAATCGAAAATTTATGGCTATCTTATTTTACATAAAAATTCTGAATATGATTCAACGTAGAATTTTTATTGTGCCTTCCTAAGTTTTAAATTGTGAATTTATTACTTACGTGGAAGGGTGGTGATCATGGAAAAATCCCTAATCAATGTGATTGATGTATATATGAATGTATGATGATTATTTATATATTTGGGGTTGTAGTTATTAAATGGAGGCTGCGTACTCCTTTTATTTTTCATGTAATCTTTATTTTTAGCATAGTCAATTGTTGATGTAAATGCTACGAGGATTACGTGGGGGAGCCTTTTAAGTCGGCGAGCTCTTTGGGGCCCAATTCTTGAAGAGTTCAAGAAACCAAGAAGAAGCGAAGAGCGGCTCTCCGTTATTAAAATATTAAAATGATTAAATGTGGTCTCATTGGCTCGAGACCCATTAAATCATAATTCCATGATCACCACGTAGGATAGATGTTTATGTGATTGACATCTATTTATTTATTATGATTACGTGAGCATGTTAAACTGGTTAATGTGCAAAGTCAGACTTACCTCACCCAAAATTGCGCCTGCATGAAATCCTAGTTAGGAAAATCACTAGCGTTAGGTACCGAAAGGGCGTTGGTAACGACACCAGCGTAACCAAGTCCCCGAACCCAAAAACTCTGGTTCCGTAGAACTGATCGATCTCTCCCAATCGATCAGTAAGGTTTCCGGTCTACCCTCCAAGAAAGACCGGTGGCGACTCCAAATGCATGCACAAGTTGCACATGCCACCACGACCACACTAAGGTCGAAAGCGATCGACTCTTATCGTCGAATCCTTTTGAAAAATACTCCCGCCGCGATTTGGTATGGGCCTGTGAGGGCTCGCGCCGATCCAAGACCCGCGATCGGTAATCCATTAGCCGCGTTCGCTTCCGCTTCCGGACGGGTCGCGACACCCCCTTGGCTCCCTCTCTCTCTCCGCCCTTATACCCGAGCCGTGGCAACCTCCGAGGACGATCACGCCTTCCTCGTCCCTGCAAAAAGGACTGCTCTCTGATTTTTTGGTCCCCCGACGCTCTCCCCATCTGCCGATTTTGTCTCTGCCATGCTCTGCTTTTTTACCAACCTCCCCTGCGTTTTTTTGCATTCTGTACGTGAAGAATCAGGTCTGCAACTTTGGTTGCAGACCCGGTTCGGTCGGGTCGAGTCGGGGCCGACCCGACCGATCCGGTCCTCCGATTTCGCCCTAATTGACCCCCTAATTGACCGTTTTTCATGAAATTGACCCCAAAATTGGACTCCTCGGCACGTTTTCCATTTAAAATGAGTGTTTTTACGAGTAATTGAATTGGAATTTGGCAAAAACCCCAAATTATGCCTAGGATCCGAAATTGATTTTCGCCCAATCGAGGGTCCAAACGACCAAATCAGTCCAAATGGAGGCCACCAATGGATTCAGCATGATGAAAACTATAGGGTAGAGGTGTTTGATTTTCATGGGTGTCCTTAGAGAGAATTTAATTTTAAGATTCGCGAAACCGGGGACTAAATCGCAAAGAAATTTGTGCAATTAGGTCCTTTTCGTCAAAATTGATCACATTGAAGGCCTAATTGACCCAATAGCACTTCAAGGCTCTAGATTATAATGTCATGGCTTATTAAAAGTGGAAATTAAAAATTAGGGGACTCAAAAGGTAATTTTTATGGTTGATTCGGGTTTATGTTTGTGAAGGAACATAATGACCCAAGTCGAATTTTTGAGATTTATAAAGACCAACCTGAAGAGGAAGTTAAAATAAAATTATTGACTATTTTTGTGTATTTTTCTGACCACGAATGGTATTTGTTCTGATTTTTTGGGTATTTTTATATTTAAATAAATTCGAAAAAATATTAAAAATTTTGAAAAATATTTTTTGTTCAAAATTGGTTCCTAAGGCTGGGCCAAGGCTTCCAAAGTTGATTTTGTAATTTTATGACTTTTTTGTTATTTTTAATTAATTTTAAGAAGTAAAATCAAAATAAAAGGTGATTAAAAATCATGTGTCAACATATACGTGAGATTTTGGGTTGCTGCATACGGATGGATTATAGTCGCAATTTACATGTGGTATCAAAGCCCACACGTTTTAGATCTCGAATCATGTTTTGGCTAATTCTCGAAAGTTTTTATTCGGCTATTTTTTTTAATCACTCGTTGAAACGAGCAAACTCGTGGTTACGGCCGCAACGCTGCAAAATTTGATGCGACGATGACATCAGGGAAGCTGCTCGTTGCCATGGTATTAACGATGGGCCAAGTTGTCCATAAAAAAAAAGTCTTTTCTGCATTAAGATTTTGCCTTAGTGGGCGTAGTGCAATTCCTATATTATACTGCTAATCTTAGTGGGCGAGATTTGGAATTGCAAGCTTTATCCATAAAAAATTAATAATAAAAGGTACGTGTGGATTGTATGGAGAAATTCGAGATCCACATAAAAGTCCTTGGTGATTGCACGCATGAAGAAGAACAACACAAGGTAGACTTGGGCCCGCATGTGTGCACGTGTAGGTTGACGTCACTCAAACTCGGGTGACTCGACCCTACTCGGTGACTCGATCCAACTTGTGAACCCGACCCGACTAGTTGAATATTGACTCGGGCCATCCGATCGAAACGGTCGTTGACCGTTCTGGCTGGATCGCATGACCTAGTTCGTTGGTCGGTTAAGGGGGTAACGATTAGATCGGATAAACCAGTCGGACCGATTTTCAGTGCCGATTGAGACCGAACACGTGCAATGCACGTGTCAGCGCGTGGGGACCATGTGTAGAAAGTGAAAGACGCACATATGATGTGTTCGAGGTATTTCAGGTATCGATGTGCTCGCATGATCATGCTCTACAAGGTAACATATTTATTTTACTTGTTTGATGCATCTATGATGGAAAATACATACGAAACCCTCGAAACGTGTATTTTGTGGGGGTATTTTTGGGATATTGTTCAGGTATTTTTATATGGTTTCGTGAAATACAGGTGCAAAGCTCACATGTGAGTACCACGTACGGATATGTGGAGCATGATTTATCAATCACTTGTTTATGGTTTGGCATGTATTATTGCAAGTATCAATGTCATTAGCGCGGTATGTAATTTTGAGGAAAATTGCCCCTTTCTAAAATTATATGCATACGGTAAATGTGAAATATGAAGTTTATATCCCAAATTCAGGTAAATTCAATTAGGTTATGACTGCCAAAGTGGCACACTTGGTTGAGTTTAATAAAGAATATTTTATAAAGTATTGAGATGTCTCATGTTTTAATGCGTAGTTATACTTCCAAAGGAGGTAGTTACGTATTCTTGCATAGAGGGTTACATGTATAGCATATGATTGAGAATTGATTAGTCTAAGTGCTGTCATACATCCAAAGGTGGTGATTAACGAATATTGAAATAAATTATCATGGCCGCTGTAATGTAGGGAGTATACAACTGCATATCATGTTTTCTACCCAAATGTGATTATATGATGATGTATGTATCTCTCAAGATGAAATTTCACATTAAGCTAATTGAAAATATTGATTATTTTTCAGTCACTGTTTCTGTGAACGGCAACTCTGTCAACATTGAGAATTGAGATTCATATAGGTTCAAGTTTTGATAACTGAATGAGGATTTTTTGTTTACGAAGGATTGACAAATATTTATATTGCTCTTGTCAAGAAAGACCCCGTAGATCTCACTTTCATTAGTCAGAACTTTCAAAAGCATTATGTGCTTAATGGGTAAAGAGCAATTGGATTCGCTTATTTGATATAAAGCGATCCATTAAAAAACACTGTTAACTGCACTATTAAGTAAATAAAGGAAGCCTTGGGGGCTTGAAATTATATCTCGTCTATTACTAAAAGTGGTGCATATCTGCAATGACTCCTCAACATCAGCTGTAATGGTTCTATTAAGATTAAAGATTACGTCTTAAAGTTGGTGGAATGCATATTAAGAGATTCTGAAATCATACTCATAAAGTGTTATAGTAAACCACCGGTCATTCTGATGATTTGGATCCATGAAAAGCATCCTTTAAGAAGGATGGTGCTCGCTACTTCTTTTATAAGAAGAACGATCACATAAAGAAAGACTGCAATTAATATAAAGATTTGGTTATCTATTCTTTGGTATTGGTTTGTGAGTTTATCCAATCTAAAGTCTCATCTGGTTTGTGATGGCTAGATAGCGGTGCGACATATTATGCTGAATCAAGCTCAGTATGGAAACAACTATAAAGTTGACGTTGAATTGATGGGAATGTCATTCCGGATTCTGGTTTTAATGTGACTTTAATGTGACATTAAGAAACATATTTTATGTACTCTCCTTAAAGATGGAATTTATTTTCCGTATCAAGTTTGGACATGTATAGTTACTCTTTTGAGATTTCAAATTAAGCAATTACTATTTCTTTTAATTAAAATAAAATTGGGTACTACTTTATGTCCAATGGATTGTATAGATTATGTTTATCTCCCAATGAATTATACGTCGCTTATACAGCTGAAACGTTGTTTGCAAAAGATCTCTGCCTAAGGAACAATAATGCACATTATGGAATAAATTTTTTGGTCACATCAGTAAAGAAAGAGTGGAAAGACTGATATAAGTAAGCATTCTGCTTACTCTTAAAAGTGACCTAGACACATGCGTAGATTGAAGCAGAGGTAAGATAACTAAGATAAATGATGAAATTGTAGTCGATAGTTATGACTTATTGAAGGTCATTTATACTGGTTTAAGTGGATGCTATATGGCAATATTGTGTAGAGTTTTTATCACGTTTAAATGATGATTTTTTTCTATATGTTTTTTGTACTTGATTAAAGAAAAGTTTAATTCTATGACAAGTTCAACATATTTCTGACTATAGTCAATAAACTTAAAAAAATAATATTATCAAATTTGATTGAGGTGGTGAATATCATGGTTAACATGGCAATACTGGATAGCTTAAAGAGCAATTTACCAAATACTTAAGAGGATTCTGGGATTGTGGTTTTGTGCTCGGTAGTCCTGAATAGAAATGTGTGGCCAAAAGGTAAAATCACACCATACGGATATGGTTAAGAGTATGATTTGTAAAACCAACTTATGTGATTTTTGTGGGGGTAAAACTCTGAAAATAACCAATTATGTTTCTACCAAAACTATTTCATTGACTTTTTTGAGTCATGGATTGGACGTTAATCTAGTTTGAAACATATTAAGGTTTGCGGTGTTCACGCAGAAATAAAGTTACATAATCCAATATTAGATAAGTTGGATTCTAGAACCATTTAGTTTTACTTCGTACCGTACCCAGATCATCTAAATGGGTAATGATTTATCATCTCAAAAGAGGAACAAGAATTGTGGAATTACAGATAGCTAAATTGTTGGAGTTTGATATAACCGAATAAAGATAGTTGCTCACAGACTATTAAAGGTAACGGTATGGTAGGGACTATTGTATCATTTTTCTCTGTCTATACAGGTGATCCTGGAGCAATCTAAGTTACGGTTTGATTCTGTTGGGGTTCAGGTTCTTGTTATTAAGACAATTCCTGATGAAGTTTATCAGACCCCACAAGCGCAGAATAAAGGTTAAGGTAGCTCCTCTTAAAAGATCTATCGGACAGAGACGATCAGTTGTATCAAGTCATACTGTATAGTCTATCCAGAAAAGCATGACTACAAAATCGGCTATATAATTGATCTAGTAATTTATACAGTTGTTATTTCTTGTTCTTAATTATAATTGTGATTGGGTGCATGGTGGACGAGATACAAAATATGAAACATACGGTGTTTGAAAGCTTATTAGCATGCCTCAATGTCACAAGTCAATCTGTCGCAATTGGGTGTGTATAACTTAAAGGGACTTCAGATGAAAGTTTTTGTTTACTCTATCAAATTATATTTTGATCAGTATTTTATTTGAAAAATTTAAAGACAGACTGATAGTCAAATTTTTCACTCATAAAAAATGAGCAGACTTAAAATAAATTTTCTTTTTCAATCTCTCATAATTTTTTTCAGAGTGACTAAGGTATTGATACCTCATTATAATAATGAGGTTTACCATACAGATATTGAAACTTCTTTTTATTGGAGTTCTTAATATAAAAGTTTTTTTTATGTAACCCGAAAGTTTTGCAACAGATGATTCGGATAAATTTGTGCGTAAAGAAAGAGGAATCCCATATAAATGCCATGGAATAAAGTTTGATCATGTTCATGGGTATTCTAGACTGAAGGGTCAGTTTATGGGTTTAAGTAAGCTTTTAGACAATTATTGCTTGAAGTTTCATAGTATTGTTGCTTTATCCTGTTCTGTCAAGAACGAAGTAAATTAGTATATACTACAAGATCAATGGCAGGAATTTATTTTCCTTGTGTCTTATACAGACGATATCTTGCTTGAAAGTGGTTTTCTTGAATTACTGCATAAGATGAAGCTGATATTGTCAAAGCATTTTGACATGATTGATCTTAATAAGGAATATTTTGTCCTAGGCATTAAGATCCGTATGGATCGTTCTCGCCACATATTGGGTTAATTTTGGAGGATATATATTGATTGTATCCGTATAAAGTGTTGCAAGTCAGGAATTACTCATGTCATTAAGAGCAATAGACTGAATTTGTCATAGTGTCTTCATAAATTTATTAAGAAGACCCAAATAAAGAATGTACCATATCAGAGTGTACTTAAAAGCATCATGTATGCTCAAGCTTGCACTAAACCATATGTTACTGTTGCAACGAGACTTCTGAATAGATATCGGTTAAATTCAGGACATGTTCACTAGATTACTGCTAAGAAAATTTTGCGGTACTTAAAGAGGGCAAAATGTAGTATGCTAATTTACAAACATATTCAGAACTTGCAGGTAGTAAAGCATTCATATTCAGGCTTTGTTAGCTGTCAAGATGATGTGAAGTTGATAACTGCAGATATTTATATGTCTGAAGAGAAGTGCAGTATTATAGAAAAGTGTAAACATAAATCTATGTAATCTTCGATCAAGAAAGCAGAGTTTGTAGTATGCTTTTCAGCTCTATTCAGGTTATTTGGCTCCGAAATCTCATTAAAGAGTTGACCGTATTTAATATTGTGAATAGACCCATACAGTTGTATTGTGACTATAATTCTGCAGTGTTGTTCATTAATAACATCAGAGGGGGTCTAAATATCTGGCGGTCAAGTTTTGATCATAAAGATAACAGATGAAAATGTGACATTACAATATAGCTTATTACATGAAAGGCTCCAGACTCTCTAACTTAAGGTCTCTGCCCATACACATTTGGATTACATGTCGCAAACATAAAAGTATCGTGGGATTCTGATATGACATATTAATTGATGGGTAGAGTAAGCATCATGAGATATTGTTGTTCAGTGGGAGTTGCATTCGGTATTTGTTCTAATAAAGTTTACATCCGTGTTTGTTACATTTTGTAACATCTAGATATGTATCAACTCCATTGCATGCAATAAAGCTATAATGGTTAAGGGGAGTTGAATGCATATATCAGTTGAAAATCTTAAGGAATTATGTAAACCTTGAGTAATGGCTGATGCATTTATTTTAACCAAAAACATATGTCTTGTTACACGTAAAATATAGTTAATTGTAAAGGTAAGACATATGTTGATTCGTTAGAACCGTAAAGATGTTCTCTCGTGACACATCCGGTTTCGTGACACATAAAGTGAGAGAATGGTGACTGATAAGGAGGATAACATATAAGGTGTCTCTGTTATTTGAGATGTTATCCGATTGCCATACTACCATATCAAATCCATATCAGTAAAGTTAAGAGCATTTGTGATCGTGGATGGCTTTATATCTTATGATGTAGTTACTGGCATGGTCCGGTGCTTAAGACTTTATGGGATCGGATTGATTATTGGAAAATATCTTTAGACCAATATAAAGATGCACGTATAAAGTACAATTTCAATTAATTTAGCCCAAGTGGGAGAATGTTAGAATATATTGTAATATTCTGTGTGGGCTTTATTAATTGTTATTGTAAATATTAATTGGTCTAATAAGGAAAGATATATACAGTTTCCTAATTCTAGTAGGATATGTGGCTGGATCGTATGGGTAGAGATAAACCTAATCTTTGATGAGGGGATGTGTTTCATTCTTTATAAATAGAGCTCAAGTCCCTCCTCTAAACTCTGATGTCTGCATAGCCTCACATAAGGAGCCGTCAGACACGGCGCATGAGGGGCCGTCTCATTGAAGCTAGCGATAAAGGGAGTTCATAGAGGAGAAAATCTTGAGCATCGGATCGTCGCAATTTCGCATCAAGAATGATGGTTCCAAAACAGGTGCGTCAATTCTTCTGATCTATGGATGTGTGATTCGTGTTTCTATACGTGAGATCTTGGGTTGCTGCATACGGATGTATTATAGTCGCAGTTTACATCTTTACTTTAAATTAGCTTATTATATAATGTCATTTGAAATTAAGGGTGCATTTGTTCCATTAAAAACTTAATGATATAAGAAAAGATTTTCCATGAAAATCACTTTCAAGGAAAATTATTTGTTTTGGTGACTTGGAGAAAGTGAATTCTTTCTTCTTGTTGTTTTTAGCTGTTGCATCCCTCTCGTACGGGGGCGTATCTCGCAAGGTATTCTCTCAACAATGTGCATGTCTCATTAATCATTGGAACGACTCATGAGGGGCATCATTTCATGGGCAGGGGCCCTACCAAGTGTTGATGTTTAGAGTCAGAGAGAAATAACGACAGAGTGTTTATGGTGGCTCAACCCAAACTAAGGTTGTAAAATATGTATTTATATGAGTGATTAATTACAATAAAGGTATAAATAAACATAATTACAAAAATACCCCAATATACATATAGTTACACGTTAATACCCAGCCCCGTACCTTTAGGCGATGTGTTGAGACATTTTATTTTTTAGTTCTTTTTATCAACCTATTTATCTGTTTAGGAGTTGCCACTAACCTTTTTTAGGGGTCGATTGGAAACACGGTCAAAATGCGGGAGACGCATTCGGTCCCCTACACAACCAGAGTTTTAGAATCGGGGACTTGACTAACTAATATTTTCATTAGTGCACGGGTTGTTTTCTTAAAGTGATCACATATGTTAGTTTGCCATTTTAATCTTAGAGGTTTTGTCCTAAACAAACACTAAATGGCCACGCAATTTGTTTTTATGATTCATTTTCGTGCAATATCTAATCTAAATATTTCTTGGTCTAAAAAGAAAGAAAGAAGGAAGGAAATAAACACACAATGTATTGAAAAGACGAGCTATTATAAGTGTAATCAAAGGAAAACCCGCTACTTGTCGGGTATTGCGAAAAAAGGAAAACCCGATTCAGAGTCGGGCAAAGAATATGCATGGCTTTGTTATTAGGAAAGTCTCAAGACATGAGCACTCGGAAGCTTTGTATTCCAAGTTCGGGTTATCAATCACTCCCGACTATTGGATACGCAAGATTAAGATAGTTCTTCTGCTTCAAGTGCTTTAAGATGGGGTTGTCCTCCTCTCTTCCTATTCAATATTAAAGTGAATCATAAACTAAGCTAAGGACTGCAACATTTTTTATTTTGATTTTCATGTGGTCTTTCTAACTAACACATTTTTTTTTAGTTAAAACCAGGATTTATACGGTAATTTAGCCTAATTGAGTTAATAAAAACTATTACAAGAATTGAGGTTGGAATGGACATCGACGACCTTCCATCGTCTTGGAGTTCTTTGGCCACCTCCTCCAAAGACCACCTCACTCGATCACCGTTGGGCATCATCCATGCTGTCGATTTTCATTCATTGCATTCATTCATCACATATTCAATCATATGAAACGAACAAAGACAGTCCATTCAAATCAATCAAGAATGGCCTCGGGATTAGCCTCTTGAGTTGCATGCATTTCGACCACTCAAATGTCCTAGCTGTCTAGGCCAATTGATTAACACTAAATGACAATTGATCACCCTTTGTATGCCCATAGCGATGATCAATATCAATTAATACCTAAATTCGGTTCTAGTTATCCCAATTGGTTACCTGCAAATCAAACATCGCACCTATCATTCATCTACAAGCCCATGCATATTGGCATTGTTACCATAGCAAACGAAATCCAATTAAAGTGTCTCAAGCATCAGCGGAAAGCGTAAGATGTTCAGTACCAAGTTCATCTAAACCATTTAGATCGGTTCTGACCAGATTGACTCGAAAATCACGATTTAGACCCGACACTCAAAATTTGACCTGGTTTTGACTTCTTGTTTGAAAAATGCAAGAAAAATAGGCAGAAGAACATCTGGAGTGTCAATATTTGTGTACGGCGCTCACTTTAGCGCCAATATATATTTTTTTTGGATAATTGGGCATTAGTGGATACAAATCCTGAGCAGGTTCCCGGATAAATATGCTGTCTAGAGTTGATATTGGGGAGTCAATTGGTTTGATAGTTCCATAGATTTGTTCACGAGATTGAACATACCTTGTGATGAACACCTCCAACCTCGAATGAGCTATTCAAATGCTTGATGAACTTGACAGATTGACTTGAAATAGCTTAGCAACAATCTAAACAAACGGAATAGAACTTGAGGTTTGAATAAATCGGACGAACTTATATTAACATTTAACAAGAATTGATTGGATCTAGTGAATCCAATGGCCTTTCTATCAAACTCGAGCCACTAAACCTTCACGGATAGGATGATGAATGGTGTCACAAGGATTGGGGCAAGGTCGAACATCACTAGATTGCCAGAACCGAGTGGCATAATCACCGATGTAAAAATCAGTGATCAAGCCGAAATCGAAATAAGCTCCCATCACGGTTTTTCGACAGAGCTACGATCGTATTAACTTTGTGATTGGTTAGAGGAGATCTTGAAGCACGTTGGAGTGGCAGCAGCTCATCGGAATGTAGCTGAAGGACAGCCAGCAAGGCAGCGAAACGTGCCAGCCGAGAGAGAGAGAGAGAGAGAGAGAGAGAGAGAGAGAGAGAGAGAGAGGTTTGAAAATTGTGGTAGCTCCGCTGAATTTTGGAAGGAAAGCTTGATATATTCAAATGCAAAACCAAATCTAGGCCGTTGGATTAGTCTACAAGTCTAAAATGAATACGTATTCATTAGGAATGCTTACATTGGTCCATTTCATGTCACCTGAATAGAAAAACACGACAAAAGTGAATGGCTTGGATCAAATGCATAATGGATCGATGGTCTAGAGTAGATGTTCACTGGGATTGATGATTTGGCATAAACCTTTTAGGACATCTCTATGGCATTTGTGTAATCAAACCAAATGGCATATTTGTAATTTTTGCACAAGGGAGAACGGTGGGCGTCGGCCATGGCATGAGATGGCCGGCACCGGCAGGCATTGGGGGATTAAGAGGAACCAACCTCGAAGCTCGATGGAGCCCCACACTCTTACAATGAACACATCAAAATTTGCACATAAAGGACACCAAATTGCTGTTGATGTACTGAGCGCGGAACGAGAAAGATCTTGAGAGAGTGCGAACGAGAGTGATTGTGGAGCCTCGTTTCTCAGTTTCTGTTAATAGTTGCAGATGAAGCTTGGAGGGAGGAGAGGTGGGCGACTAGCTGGGGAGGCCACTCTTTGGCCAAAAATGGCCAGAGTTGCTCCTTAAAGGACCGGCCAATCAACTTTGATCGGATCGGGTTGACCTGGCCGAATGGTGTTGACCACGATCCAAACCATGTTGAATTGGTTGGTCCTCGGTCCTATTTTTAACCAATTTTTCTAATTTCGGTCCAATCTTGATGAATAAAAATTCCCTAAATGAATTGGATCAGATTGAATGTGATTGGGACAGCCTAAATTGACTTACATGATGGGCTGGGCCAATTAAGATGAAAGGTCTGGCCCCTCCGAATTATGCGGGGACTGGGCAAAATTCGTGTGTGGTGCCTAGCTGACCGACAATGTCCAGCTTTATGTCATAACTACATAAAAATAGTTTAAACCGCTTTGTTTGCTAAGGATTTTTAATTTTCCTTTTGATAACTCAAGGGTACGACCATAAAGCCCCAGTGAAATAGTTAAGTTCCAGTATGTACTCTTTAGCCTACACAAAAAGAGGCCGCATGACAAATATGAATCGTGCGTTCTCATGCAGAGGTCATGCCGATTTGGATCACACGCGACCACATCGCTGGGGCGCATGAATATACGCGGGGGGGGGGGGGGGGGGGGGGGGGGGGGGGGGGGGGGGGGGGTGGATAATAGATCCGGTGATTGTCGGCGAGCTGGCGCGGGATGCAAGAGCGCTTTGAGAAGTCTGCGAGATCCCGGACTCGGAGGAGCGCTTTGAGAAGTCTGCGAGATCCCGGACTCGGAGGCTATCGATTATCCTACACAAAGGAAATATGCAGATCCAAGGTTGGCGTGAACTCATTGACCTAAATTCGTCCTCGTCCTTGTCGGTGGCTCGAAGTGGTGACCGTGGTCCGTGGCGGTGGTTCAAGGTGTGGCTGGTCTCCCTTAGAATTAATTGAAGGCCCCAATAAAGCGTAATTTAAAAAGTTAAAGATTAATTGCTCTTCGGTAATAATTGCTCATGATGCTCGATAACTATATATATATCCTTAATAAGGAGAAGAACAATAATCACGTAATGACATGCAAATGTGATTCTTCGGCATGCATGAATGACCTGGCTTTGAATGGACTGAAAATGATTTAGGGTCTATTTGGTTCAGCATTTGAAATGAGTTTTGGAGCCGTAAAGTCCATTGACCAAATGTAAATAGCATTTTTTTGCTCAACTTTGGGAAATGCAATTGCATTACTAAAGGTCTCGAAATGTTTTTAGCTCAAAGTAGCTTCAGAAGTACTTTAGAAATTTGCATTTCCAGAACGCAACTACAATTTTTTTATGAGCTTTTAAAATAAACTTTGTCAAACACTATTTACATTTTGGAAATCCCGTTTGCTTCAAAAGATATCTGCATTTTCCCAAATACATTTCGCCAAAGCTGAACTAAAAAGGCCCTCAATCCCTTGACTGATGCTGAGAAAAAAAACGGCATTCGGTGGAATCAGAAAAAATGCCACTTACCAATTCTGAAATAAGGAAGTCAGTGGCAAAGTATAAGGCTAAAATGGAATCAATATGTTAGCTAAGTATTGTTGCGAAACAAGCGATTTCAACACAAATGAATGTAAAAAACGGAAGATATCCGAATAAAATGTTGGGTAAGTTCGAGACAGAGGGTGGGATAAATCCGGATTGGATAAAAAAAAATTAAAAATTAAAAATTAAAAATAAAACCTAACCTAACAACAATTCCTGTTAGCTTCCAACGATGAAGTGACGTATACAAAATACTGCTTTGCCGGCCACTCGCTTTGGAACACCGTGCGACTGCCGTCCCTCCGATTACTGTTGATTGTCATCATCAGCTGGTCGATAGTATTCCAACGACTACGGGTGAAAATGAGATTGAAGATGAAGTCACCGCCTTCCGACTACAGGGCCGATTTTGCAAGCTACTAGAGTGGAACACTGTAGTTGAATTGATGGCTCTGTTGTGGTTGCTAACCAATGAGCTTGGTGCTGAAGTCGCTATTTCCGGAAGGGAGAGGAAGTTTCGCCGATTGGGTTGCGTTCCTCTCTTGGGTGGTCCAGTTTGGTTTTATGAGAAATTTTTGTCAGTAGTATAGTTGCTTCTATGAGACGTTCAGATGGGATTGACTTTCAATTGTGTGGAGTTCTACTAAAGACTTCCCAAAGCAGCAAGACTACTTTCAAGTATATGTATTTGTTTTGGCGTCAATTTGCATTGAGGGAGTGAAAAGGTGCTCTTTTTGTAGGTCCTCAAGCGAACAATTTATTGATTCACTATACTAGTTGGCTAGCCCAACACAATCAATGTTCATTCAAGGCAAGGCAAATTATGATCGTAACTTGCTTCGATGGGTCGAAGAATGAAGTTATCGATTACGGAGTTGTCGATTCTTCCTTGCCGATCAAGAAATAGTTATTGATTCACTACGATTTCGAAGCTAATCAACAACAAATCAATGGGAGGCTGTCTGGAGCAATTTCCTTGGATGTTTGTTGATATCTTAAAATGGTATTTTATTGTTTAGACTGGTGGCAGAATTTTGGAAGGTGAATCGTAAGGCTGAAGAGTCAAGATTTCAAGTCTCCAAACAATTAATGCATATTCTAATTCCTGAGACTTTAATTGCTTTCTGGTTTCATGTCTTTAATATTTGGATAGTATATAACTGCTAACTGTTTAATTTTCGCGACTTCGATAAGAATAAATAGTTTTTTTTTAAAAGATATATTTTTCCAACTAGATAGATATGTTTATAACATAGTTTCTCCTAATTATATCTATGACGTTAGAAAAACATCAATACCAGCCATAATAAGGTCTCATTCTTATGTTTTGATATTACAAAAAGAGCAACTTTCAATATAAATACTAGGGAATCCCTAAGTACCATTCGGATTCATTATGTCTGATAATACTTGTTTCGCATATAACAGATGTCACATTCTCACAATCAAGTGGTCCAATCCAAAGACAAATAAAATTCTTAGATTTTTATTTGTTTCACGAAAAATCACAATTTTAAAAATATGTTTCTAATTTTGTTTTTCAATTATATAGCTCAACAAAATGAGTTAGCCAAAAATGTTGCTGCTGATAATTGAAGGGAAAAGGACAAAAAAAGTCCTACCTAATGCACTTATGCCAATTCAATCTTAAACATTTCATTTGTGATAATTTTTAAATAATATTCCAACAATTTTTTTAATTTTATTTTTTTCTTTATTTTTTTTTTAATTTTTGTTTTGGCTGGCAAGGGTCGACTGTGTTGCTTGCGATGGTACTGGGCGAGCCATGGATGCCTCCTCGGCCATAAGCAAGGCCTTTGCGATCGGGCCTCGCCTAGATAATGAAAGGAAGAAGATATGAAAGAAACATAATAAAATAAGTCAAAATTTTGCAATAAAAAATTGTAAAAATTGTCAACGTCAGTGCTAGCCATGCCATAGGACGTCCGACGTCAATGTCAATGATTTCCAGCTAAAATCCGCTGAAATGTCTCATTTGGCAAATTGCGGATATGATTAGGACTTAATCGGTACAACTTAAAAATTTCGGATTGATTGACACAATTGCAATAGATTTATAACTTTTTTATTTCCGTTATTCAAAGTACTTATCATTGATCATTTGGTTAAGTGATAAAACTAATCATAATTATGACAACATTTTCCAAATTACCGATTCTCCGCTAAACAAACGAAAGTGTGACCTGGCTCTCTACCTAGTTATCTTCATTTATTATCTTTATGGATACCATAGACAGAGGAGCTTTAATATAGTTTTCCAAGCAGATTCCGTCATGAAAAGGAATTTTTGCAGTTTTTATAAGAGATTTAATGGTCAATCACAGCTGCGTCGCCTCCTCAATTGACAGTTTCCAACAATTCTTAAGAAATGCTGCCCATCCAGTTTTGAGATCTGCAGGTTTAAAACATGTATTACCAAATACAAGTATCACAACACTTCACAATAGCTACAACAAAGTCACTTACGTTTGATCGTCTGGATTTCTAATTAAGATAGGACTTGAAAGGATAAAATAAGAAATAAAGAGATTTGTCATATCCTATCCATGGAATGATGAAATGCGGATTTAAAGTCGGATATTTCATATCCTCTCTTATTCATTGTTTGATAGAAGCTTTTATATCAATGTAAAAGACATATATGCTCCTGCGTAGTGCCCAAGATAACATATATACTCGAAAACACGAATTGGTAATTAGACTTACAAACCTCGTCGCAAAAACAAAATAAAATTAGACTCACAAACCAATATATTTAAACTTGCATTATTTAACATATACTCCTAATTGTCTGAAGTTTGTAGCCAAATCTAAAAAAAAATATATTAAGCTATTTGTAAGCATTTGGAATTGTTAAGTAGGCTCATGGCAATTCACAAATACCAAATCGTGAAATTACTATAAGTCAAATTGATGTTTGTAAATAGCAAGTACGTAATCAATTCATTTGAAAGCAAGATAAATAGTACAAAATCGAGCCTACTTGGAGAAGGTAAGTCACCTGAAGTTTACCATAATTCAAACATTACATCAGGAATAATTGCCTTAGTAATGACAAACCAGCACCATATTACACATGTCTAATAGCAATGAAAACAAAAACATTTTACAACACAAGTCTATGGGAAACAAATAATTTTTCTAAATAATATCAAATCGTGCAACTCCTTCATGACCTCCACTTGCATTTCTTTTTGTCAAAAAACTAGCTTCCTTTATTTATATTCGAATATTTAAACCCGACAAGCCCAAAGTAGGGGCGTCACAACAAAACAAAGAAGATCCCAAAGGGTTTGAGGAGGATTAGACAACCAATGCTTTGAAAGAGAATTTATACGCAAAGCCTTACCAATCCAATCTGCCACCCGGTTTGCTAATCCACTTGCATTTCACTCATTAAATATTTGTAGTGCCAAATTTTTGGCTCCATGTTGTCCAATGATTGGACGTCTCAGATACAATAATTGTTTAACATCTTAAATGGCGTTTCCTCAAGTCGTGTATAAGGCAACAAGTTGCGTTGTAATTGGATAAAAAGATGGACTCCTAAAAATAGCCCACCATAACTTAAGTAGACCAAAGCCTTCTTTCTACGACATTTCTAGCTTGCGAATGCCTTATGTTGAAGCACTCCTTAGGCGTACAACCTGTTGTCCAACCTGATAAGTGGAATCGAATGCCTCTATAAGGAGCAGGAAAGCCCTTCCCATTAGCGCGTCCATCATCTACAAGATAATAATTATGTAATAACAATTGATAACACTATTAGTTGTCTTAAAATCGTCAAACCCGTGTGACAAAGAATGCAACATTTTTATACAGGCTTATCTTACCGATGAGAATCTTCAAATCATTTGGTTTAACTGAAAAATCATCTCAAAGTACTCTAGAATCCGCCACTGAGTCTTCCCATCCACATAAAACATAAGTGAATCTTATATCACGTGAGCAAACTCATAACACATTGGTTGCTACCTCGACCTTTCTATTTTGGTACCTTGATTTATCAACCTCCGAAATACGTACCCTAATGTATGTGCCATCTGATGCTCCTAAACAACCCTAGAAACTTCAAATTAATGAAATAACCTTATCTTTAAAGTATTAGATTAATTCATGTAATAGCATAACAAACATACCTTAAATCATTTCCATCTCTTGTCGGTACACTCCTCTAGAATTGGTTTAAGTGAAACAAGAACATTATCTATTCTTATCATTGCACTTAAAACTAAGTTAAAATACCTACTTATTGTATTTCTCGACCTCATAAATCTAAACTTGATGACACGATTTTTCACACGATGGACAAGTCTATATAGAAACATTGCCCTTATTCTTCTATAGTTTCATATCCATCTTTTTTTAACCCACCAAATGTAAGTGCCAACTTATATAGTAGAGTATATATATACCCATCCTAAGTTGTAATACATAATTCAAGTCACCACTGTTAATGAGGCGGCCAAGGTGATCTGAACGAGTTTGGCTTTTAAAAATGTGTGATCCTTCGATATATGCTTGTGGTAGTGCCTTTCAGCAGCAGTGGACGCTACTATCATGTACATCGGCAAAAGTACACTTTTAGTGCCAAAAATTATGTACGGAGATCACTTTGGTGCCAAAAGTTTCAATCGGATCACTTTAGTGCCAAAAGTTATAAAAAAAATGATCAATTTGATGCCAACTCCGATTTGCTCCGCCGGAAATCTGATGTGGCACTTTTTTATTAATATTTTCGGCTGTCATGGCTCACCGGCGATCCACGTGGCATTATTTTTTAAAATTTGAATTTTTTATTTAACATAATTTAATAAATAAACTGAAAAATTAAAAAAACCAAAAAAAATTCAAAAAAAAAAAATAGCCGACGAGGGTTTCTAGAACCCTTGCCGTCGCCGCCCCCCCATTGTCTGCAACGGCCGACGAGGGTGTGGGCATGGCCAGCGAGGGTCGCCGACCCCCGGCCAGGGGCCGGCGACCCCCGCCGACCTCAGGCAAGGGCCTGCAGACCCTCGCCCAGACCCTCGCCGGCGATGGGGGGCGGCGGCGGCGAGGGTTCCAGAAACCCTCGCCTTTTTTTAATTTTTTTTTTAAATTTTCTAAGTTTATTTTAGTAAATTTTAAATAATTTTTTTTAAAAAAATTTATGTTAATTTTTTTTATATATTTATATATATATATATATTTTTATGAATTTTGAAGTCCACGTGGACTTCTTTTTCTTAAAAAAATACCAATTAAAATTTAAAAAATAATTAAAAATGCCATGTGGCAATTTTGGCCGGAGGCACCAAAGTGATCCGTTTTTATAACTTTTGGCACTAAAGTGATTCGATTGAAATTTTTGGCACCAAAGTGATCTCCGTACACAACTTTTGGCACTAAAAGTGTACTTTTGCCCATATACATCATATACAAAAGCAACATCTAAAGGTTCATCTCTTCTAATATCAGATGCTAAAAATTTCTTCTCTATCATCATGATTCATTTCTAATGAGGAAAAAAAAAAGAATAACATTAAGCAAGTACAAACTAGTAGATTAGATAATAGCAAAATCATTCAAAACCATATCTTTTTTAAATCAAGAAAATGTTCACAGAATCAATCCATGATTATTGCCAGAAATACACAAACGCAAATGGAATGAACTAAAGTTGATTCACAATTATCATTGAAGCTTTCTAACCTCTTTCAACACATAGGAAGCGAACTCCCAATACCAACTCAATAAACAATTTAAGAACATGCAATGAATCTGCTCACTAACACTTAATATCATGCATAAGCAGTTTAATTGATGCTCCCTATATACCTTAGTTTTAATTAGCGTTTAGGAGGACAAGCTGCGTTGTCAGTTTTTTATATGTATTCTGAGAACTATTGATGACTGAGCCTAATGCTGGTCGCTAAAGCATCTCTCAGCCGCGTTTAGGAGGACAAGCTGCGTTTTGATTATTGCAAAATAAGAGGACACTTTGGCTGCTTCCCTAGGATTTCTTTATCCGGGCTATATTCGTTCTATATGCGACTTTATCCTAATATGGATTAACATAGAATAAGCTAAAACATATCCTATCCTAATTATTATCTGGAGGACCAAACGTAGCCTTTATAGTTCCGACATAACCATATCAAAGTAACTCACAAATAGATATGCCACTTTATTTGGAAGCATTTGTTATTTCCTACTGCCTAAAGGCCACATTACCAAGAGAGGATGTTACAACTTACATGTGCATACCACCTCCAATACCCACAAGGACTAACCAAATAATTAAAGAGTGGCGCTATTTCAACTCTCTCTATGACTAAATCCCACCTAATTTTCACAAAAAAAAAAAAACAAAATTACGCTCAATCACGTAATTTTAATTTAAATTGGTTGTCCCAAGTTTATTTACTTTTATTTTATTTTAATTTTTCTATATTCATGTAGGATCTACTTACTATAATTAAGAATTTCATATTCTAGTTTTTGCTTATCGTAGATTCTCCATGTATATTAAAAGCCCTACGTGTTTTCTTATTGTTAGATATTGCTTCCATTAAACTTTGTTTAGTCAAAAAGAGAAATTTTCAAGACATCTAGTTCTTTTCCACATTGTGGATCATATTTATGGATTAGGGATAAGAGACATAGGGCTAAAGAGAGAGCCAAAAAAGGATCTTTCGTGTATAATCCTGCATAATCTCGAATGTTATCAGTTCCGGTACGTAGACCAAATAATACAATGTAAGCAAAAGTTCCTAGATTCATGGAGATATAGAACAACATATAAGTTATCATGCTCGCATATCCACCATTTGAGTCTCCAACAATTATTCGGGATATCACTATTTGAACAAAGTTTTACTAAAGATTACATTTATGATCATGAATAATCCATCTTGGAATTAAACCTCAGTGTTTACCAACCACACATTGTCTAACTAAATCCAGTTCTCTCTCGATATGTTCCTCAAAAAATCCGATTCGGGCGGATTCTTCCCCCAACTAACGAAGAGCGATCATATTTATGGATAAATTGTTAGATGAAATTTAATTAAATCAAAACATTGAATAAAGTAAGGATTTTTTTTTTTTTTTTTTGCAAATGTCAATGAAATATCATTATTTTGGATTGACAAAAAAAGTAACAACATCTATGGACTGTTTACGAAAAAAATATCAAGATACCTGATTGGGCACAATGTTTTTAGT
This sequence comes from Rhodomyrtus psidioides, assembly GCA_021437785.1. NCBI lineage: Eukaryota > Viridiplantae > Streptophyta > Magnoliopsida > Myrtales > Myrtaceae > Rhodomyrtus > Rhodomyrtus psidioides. The sequence goes on along the minus strand of JAILYB010000109.1, from coordinate 2,411,915 downwards.
GTATTCTTTTATATTTCTCTAACGCCTTACATTATCTATATAAAAGTATCTTGCCAGAATAACAAAGAAAATGATAAATTATATTATATAATAAATAAAGAGACTTCAATTATATTTTTGGCTAATGAAATTAATAAAATGCTCACTAAGAAAGTGAGCTTTTGAGATAAGACTGGACAAAAAATAGATAAGTTATTATAAGGTCAATAATGAAGAAGAGACTTTTCAGTTTTATACTACATTAAAGAGTGTCTTTTTTCCTTACTACTAGCGAGATGATTTTACACTGAGAATGTACAACGTTATAGGAATATTTGAAATGCATTGTTCTTTAGTACATTAAAAAAAGGACGACGCTATTTCCACTCTCATTTTGGTTAAGATACTCTTTTTTGCTAGTTAATTTACCAGAATGCCCTCATTTTTCTTCAATTAAATGTTTCTTTTTACATCAGGCTAATCCACAAATCTACCTTTATTTTTAGTTGATCTTGATAAAAAATGAAAAAGTAAAATTTATAACAAAATGGAAAAGATTAATTTGTTAAAGCATCATAAAATGTCCAACATATTTGTATTTAGATATATATTAACAAATGATAAATACATAAAGTAAAAAAAAACATGAAATTTCGTGTTGTTCAACTATTGATTTAAAGAAAGAAATTAATATTGATTGTAAATTCAATCTTGTAGCAAGTAGATCAACTTACGCGAGTTTGAAAGTGCAAATGTCTAAACAATTTTTAACCCCATCTTACAATTCAAATTAAAATGTGAAAAGATAAAAAAAAAGCACAAGTAAGGGATTTGTAACTTCATAAACCTACAAGTCTATTTGAAAATTACCAACAAGATCAAAATCTGCTTGATAATTATATTGGATTTTAAATTTCAACTATGTCATAAAGTTTCCCTCAAATTATTTAATAAAAAATAGATAATTAATTGTGTGTTCATAAACCGTTATAAATAGAAATTTCTAACATTTTATATAGCTTTTCTAATTTAAAGCATGAGATCATAAATTAAGAATAACGAACTTCTCTAAGAAAAGTGATAACATGATGCATTATAGAATGATATTTTATTGGGTGTAATTTGACAATTATATTGTGAATTTGATATTTTTAAAATGAAAATAGAAATAAAAGCAGTTATATTGGTTAGGTTGATAAAAAAGAAGAAGGAATAACTTAAAGAAGGAGAAGAGTATTTCGATCTATTAATTGTAAAGAGGAGTGCGTTAGCCAAAATAAGAGTGGAAATAACGCCGCCCTAAAAATGTGAAATACTTAATTATGATAACTATTGTAAATAGGCAAAAAAAAAAGGAGTAGGGCCATCACTTTAAACTGCAATTGAGATATTGAGGGCAATTTTGTCTTTTTAATGTAAGTGGAAGTGGATGTAATCATGTAGAGGGTGGAAATAGCGCTGCACTTAAAACAATGGATAAGTACATTAAAAGCCCTAAAACTTATCATGAAAGTATAATTAATTCTTAAAACTTGCAAAAAGTGAAATCAAATCCTAAAATTTATCAAATTAGTGCAATTGAGTCCTCTCATTAATTTTATCCAATTTGAGTAACAAAAATTCTTGCGTGGATTTTTTTTTTAATTCTATGTGACACACATGGCTAAAATGACGTTGTGCTATTCAAAATATGATTTTTTAATATAAATTTTGTTTGAGTTATATTAAAATATAAGTTAAAGATTAAAAAGTACAAAAAAAAAAACAAAGGAAGATGCAAGCGTGGGCTTGCTGCCCTTGTCATCGCACCATCATTGTCCGGAGGGCCAATGACGATGAGGGAATGATCAATGGGGATCGTCGGGCCTAAGCCAATGAACCTTGCTGATCGCAGGCGATGACTTACAAGCCCTTTCCTAGATAGGGCAATGGTCACGGCCCTTTCCTAGATCGGGCGAGGGTCGTTGGCCCAAGGTCTAGTCAAGGGCTGCCAAGCTAGTGGTGAGGGTTGGCGGCCCTCAACCAAACCTGGGTGAGGGCTGGCGATCCTCGCCCAATATAGAGGTGGCCTGTGATCTGGGCGGAGAGTCTGCACGCCCTCGCCTACAATCGACGACCATTCCCCCACCTTTGCTGGCCCTTCTTGGTGATGGTGGGGGTAGCGGCGACATCTTCCTTCTTTTTTTCTTTTTTTTTTGTATTTTTTTAAATTTTTCTTATTTTTAATGTAGCTTAAATAAAATTTGCAATGAAAATTCAGATTTATCCAAAAGGACATCTTTTTAGCATTATGCTTCATGTTCTAGCCACATAAGATAGAAAAAAAAATCACGACAATATATTCCATTAGCCAAATTTGACGGAGTTAACGGAATGACTTGTCCACACCAATTTGACAAGATTTATTACTTGATTGTACTTTTTACAAGTTTTATGATTCAATTGTACTTTCGTGACAAGTTTTAGGGCTTTCAGCGCATTTATTCCTCAAATAAGAAAGTGACCAAATACCTTCATGACTGATCCTGAGGCATTGGACCCATCTCCAAACCATATGTTACCTGAATTGGCCAAACAATAAATAAAGGAGAGGCAATAAGAAGTCACATGCATTGCCAAATTTAGATTCAAGAGATCCAAGTAGGTGTCCACATCGATTCTAAATCTCGTAGGATGAAAACTTATTTCTAATAAACCTTAGTCATCGAAAGTAATTTGGACCTCATTTTAATAAATAATTGATTTTGTCAAATTCTTCCCTTCTTTTCACTGTCCACCCTCTCTTGATTTCGATTTTTTTTTCCATGTTACTCCTCTTACATTTGAAGAAACAAAAAGAACCATTCAACCGACGAGAGAAAGATAATTATGAAACGTCAATAATTCGGTACCTGGACGTGAATTGAACATAGCTGCTGGGGGCGCGCATGGCACCATTTTTGTTGTAAAAATCAAGTTCTAACTAGAAGTTGATTTTTTTTTTTATTTCTTGAGAGAAGTATTTTTTTTTTTGCTTCTCAAGTGGTTCCAAAACTACTTTCAAAGCAAAAGATACTCCAAAAGTAGAAAAATAAATTTTCATAATTAAACGGATTTTCACTCAAGAGTTATGTCTTGGTCTGAGTGTGGATAGCATTTCTCTTTTGCATGTCCATGGAGTTTTGAAAATTCCAAACATCTCAGAAATAAATAGAGAGGTAGGAATTTATCGAACGAACTGCACTCTATCGTATACGTCAGAAGTTCATTGATGAGAAGTGGTTAGGGAAAGCCTGAACCCAATTCCTACGGTGATGAATAGAAATGCAATTAAAATTCCTAGGGAGTTATACATTTGTGTATTGATAAGACCATTCACTATTTCTTGAAGCTCTAGGATTTCTCGAACAACGCGATATCTCACACCAGGTAAATCCTTAACCCTTCTCCCTCTTACTAAGATTACCAAATGTTCTTATGAATTATGGCCATAAGCAATGATTTCAAATTCAGAGGTTAATCGTACTTTGACAACTATACGTAAGGCAGAATTTGATTTTTTGGGGGTGATAGTGGAAAAGTTAACAGGTAAGTCACTCTTACCGTCACTCTACAGAATCGTAATTTTCACCTCATGCAGCAAAAATAGAAATTCTACTCCAAAAGTATTGTGATATGCGGCCCGACCGGTCCCTAATTGAGTCGATCCCGATTTCCGCGAAAAATAAAGAAGAAGTGAGACAATTTGTATAAGTATTGTCGAATATATATTTTTTCTTTTTTTAGTTGGCCTAGCCAAAAGAAAATTAATTTGCCCATGACATGGCAGCAACGAAAAACCTTCGGAGCTGGGTTTTCGACACGCGGACCACTTGAAGCCTCCGAGGCCATGGCGTTGCCACGTACGACATAAAAAGGAAAACAGGAAAACCTGATTGGTGCCACGTGTCACAGATTCATTTCAGCCACCTAAAATATAAAAGAGAGAGAGAGAGAGAGAGAGAGAGAGAGAGAGAGAGGGGGTCAAGAAAATATATATATATTTGATCACCGTCCCATAAACCTCGTTGGAAAAGCCGTCGCCTTTCTTTTATTTTTCAAGCAAGTAAAGATGGATGAGATGATGGTTCTTCCCTACCAATATTGACTTCCATGCCCTTCATCTTTCTCTGCAATTTTAGTTGGCTATTTCCTTCATAGTAAACAAAAGCTCCTTCTCTTGTAACGGGTGTTCACCAAAAGGGTGTTCAGACAACGATTATCAGATACTTTGCGTGTGTTTTTCTTCCTTTTTCTTAAGATTTTTGCTTCACTGTTGTGGATGGATTTCATGTTAAATCTGAGCGTGGAGCAAACCCACTCTGCTCTTTCTGCTGGTAGAGAAATGGCCAACCAAATTCACGTTGGAGTTTTCCTGAGTTGCCCACCGGAGGAAGATACTGTCATTATCAAAGCGCGTACAAGCGAAAAACCGAGTCCTTAACCTGCCAAAGAGAAAACTGAACAATATCTCCAATCCCCTTCGTCCCCACCACACCATTTCTATTTCCTGTCGTGTGTTGTGGTCTTGGACTGTGGAGTGATTGGATCACTCAAACAGGAGATCATCCACTACCACACAAGCAACGCCACACATCAACATCTGTTCCTTAGATTTTTGTTTACCCTCTCTCTCTCTCTCTCTCTCTCTCTCTCTCTCTCTCTGAGTGGGTGTTAGAGAAATGAGGGTGTGAGTGGGGCTAACCTGAATTTGCCACTTGGCGTTTTGGTATCTCCACGATTGGCTTCGGTTGGCTCTATATCTCCCTCACTACCACCAGGGAAAAAGAGAGAAGAAAGTAAAAAAGTCCAAGCTTTTGCTTCTTGATTCCTTCAAGAAGAAGGTTCAACTGCTAGCAAAGTGTTTTTGCACATAATCAATCTATGGCTTCCACTCTGTTTTTCAACTTAATCCACCCTTCATCCTCAGTTTCCTCCAAGACCCACTTCTCTATTCCCATCTCCAAGGATCTTCCACTGGATTTCTCTCCTTCTCACCACTCAAGAAGTGGCAAAATCAGTTCCCAGAAGAGGAGATGTACCCAGCAAGTCAGAGCCACCGTGGTGGAATCCCCAGTGGTTCAAGCGGATAGCTCGGATGCCGAAGCGAGCCGCGTGGCGCCGAGCAAGAAGCTCCGGGTGCTTGTTGCCGGAGGCGGCATCGGAGGGCTGGTTTTCGCGCTGGCGGCGAAGAGGAAGGGGTTTGAGGTGGTGGTGTTTGAGAAGGACTTGAGTGCAATCAGAGGGGAGGGACAGTACAGGGGTCCAATTCAGATTCAGAGCAATGCGTTGGCTGCTTTGGAGGCTATTGACATGGAGGTTGCTGAGGAGGTGATGAGGACTGGCTGTATAACTGGGCAAAGGATTAATGGCCTTGTTGATGGGGTTTCTGGTACTTGGTGAGTTCACTTGGCTTTGTCTATTGATTTGCTTACCTTTTCTGGTTTCAATAAGACTGATTTGGTAACTTATTGGCATGAGAAATATCCACTATTTAAGCATCGGAAAAGAGATTTTTTGTGTCTGTTGGTTCTGTTGGTTTGGCAATCTTTACTGAGGGAGGATATAGAGATGCCATCTTCAATGCTTATTATGTATACCTTTATGCATCTTAGTTGGCTGAATGAGTGATATGGATTATGAATATATCGTTCTGTACTATGCACTGATCATTTGAGTCTTAATTATGAGAAGTATACATGTACCGGAAAATGTTTCAGATTGACAAATGAATTGGTTTGAGCCAGAGTGGGTAAGATTTTAGACCACTGGATTTTCGCAGTGTGTTCAGTATATGAAGCTATATTGTCATGCAGCATTTTTGAATTCCACAGGAACACGTAGTATTGCAATTTTCAAATTGGTTTGAGACTGTCTGAGTATTTTGAACCATTAGGATTTCATAGAGGCTTGATATATAAAGCTGCCATTTTCTGAATCTCACAATAACATCATCAATCTCATTGCATTGACATTAGATATTTTCAAAAAACTATATACTAACAAGGAAAAACATAATGTATGGTCAGCACTGCTGCTACCGCCATTCATGGTTTGATTTCTTTTCCAAGTAAAATTTTTGCACAAATCTCAGTGGAGGAACTTATTTTTCGAGATAAGTCTCAGAAAGTGATATGCAGTTGTATACAGGTATATCAAGTTCGATACGTTCACTCCTGCGGCGGAACGCGGGCTTCCAGTCACTAGAGTTATTAGCCGATTGTCCCTTCAGCAGATTCTCGCTCAAGCAGTCGGGGAAGATGTTATATTAAATGACAGTAACGTGGTTGACTTTGAGGATGATGGCACAAAGGTAAACTTGAGCACTGAGGCTTTCGAGATCATTTCTTCACCAACTGGTTTCAGGGAAATGCAACTGGAAATTTTTTCCCTTATGTATGGAAAATGCACTTGATAAGATAGTCTTATTGGTTGTTTCTTGGCTTCATTTGACATTCCTCATCATGTGGTGCTTATTATCAATTTAAGGTCACTGTCACTCTTGAGGATGGGCAGCGTTTTGAAGGTGATATCCTAATTGGAGCCGACGGCATATGGTCGAAGGTACCATGTTCTTCTCTGTTCTTTTCAGATAAAAGAGAAAATGTTTGCCCAATGAGGGAGTGAAAAACTTTTTGGAGCAAATTTTCGTCCTAACATGATGAAAGAAAATCTTAATGAGCACTGAATTGGATGTCCAGATAAACTGCATCATCCTATTCATCTTAGGCAAGTAAGGAAGTCTTAGGCCTAAGGGTCTGGCAATCTCATCTAATTCAATATCATTCCTTCTATCATTAAAAGCAAAGTGAAAAGATGACCACAAAATCATTGTCTGCGAAAAATATTGTTGCAAAGTCGCTATTCCAATTCTGTCTCCTGAGAGGTCTTCTTTTTCTTTGAGAATAGGTGAGGAAAAGATTATTTGGGCCAAAAGATGCCACCTATTCAGACTATACTTGCTACACCGGCATTGCAGATTTTGTACCGGCTGACATTGAGACTGTCGGGTAAGTATGTAAATCCTTTTTCTCTTCTGTTAGTGTCAGGGTCATGGATTAGCTTGATTGGTATGGCATATAAGGGAAGCTAATCATGTCTTGGCATATGTTTTGATCATGAAGTCTCTCACAAGTTGAGTTATTCTTTCTCCGAAGGTATCGAGTATTTCTGGGACACAAGCAATACTTTGTCTCTTCAGATGTTGGTGCTGGAAAGATGCAGTGGTATGCATTTCACAAAGAGCCACCCGGAGGTGTGGATGGTCCAAACGGTACATTTCCTGCTTTTTCTTAAAGATTCTAAGTTCATTCTGGTTGTGCTTTATATTTCGGAACTGATCTGCGCATTCCATGGTTTCGGCGCATGTCATTATATCAATGACTTGTGGTTTTTATGTTCTGTGTTTAGATTTTTTATTTAGGAAAAAGCAGTTTTTACTAGAGCTACATTTGTCATCATAAGTTTCATGGCTTGGATACATTGTTGTGACCGGGAGCAGTGGATTCGTCCAGATCTTGTACTACCCCATTCCTGTGATGTAATGCCGATTATCTGCTTACTCGTAATGACCATATCTTTTGCATGTGATGATTCTGCAGGTAAAAAAGAAAGGCTCCTGAAAATATTTGGAGGTTGGTGTGATAATGTAGTAGATCTATTACTTGCCACGGACGAAGAGGCGATTCTTCGACGCGACATTTATGACCGGACACCGGCTTTTACGTGGGGAAAGGGTCGTGTGACTTTGCTTGGGGATTCCATTCACGCTATGCAGCCAAACATGGGGCAAGGGGGATGCATGGCCATTGAAGTATGCATCCAAAATTCAAGTGTCATAAGTTCTTAGTCAACAAGACTATGTCGCTTGCTTTTACATGTTTGTTTTTGGCTGGTTCAAAAAATTTCTGATCTTTTCTTTTCTGATGTTTCAGTATACTTCTCATCAATTTTTCGGTTCATTTTATGAATCAAAATATAACTGCTCTTTTAAGTTGTATGTGATCTGGTAGACATGCTTGGCCACATTTGTTGTATGGGCATATTATAGTTTGCATGTTTTTGTCTGCTTCATTCTCTCCGTTTAGCATCTTATAAACACAGTGGAAATTTGTGCTGTGCGCTAAAAAAAAAAAAATGCTCAAACACGGCCTTTGAAATAAAGCCAGTAATTGCTTTATCATTTGCACAGGATAGTTACCAACTGTCCCTGGAGCTTGAGAAGGCATGGAAAAATAGCGTTGGATCTGGGACCCAGATTGATGTGGTTGATGCTCTAAGGAGGTAATAAATCCTTTATTAGCTTCTTTGTTACATAATGTCCAGAAGGTTAATTCCTTGATCTTGTCAACTTAGTCATGTGAATGACAGTAACTTGCCTGTGAATACAATGTTTTGTCTCACATATTTTGCTCTCTTTGTATTTATCTTCTCGTGACAAATGGGAAGACTTTTACCCTTCGGTTCTGAAACTCTATTTGACTTATCAGCAACCGTGCTCTGCTATTTGATGCAAGCATGGATGTTCAATCTGACTCTTGATACATTGATGCTCTATAGTGCAAGCAAGCAAGCAACCAGCCCTGAATAAGCAGTGTACAATCATAGTTCTAGCTTCTTGGAACGCTATCTTTCTGTTTTTAGGAGCAAGTATTGACACTAGTCTAGTTTCTGCATGTTAGGAGACATATTTAGTGCATATCTTTGATGTGCTAAAACTAAAAGATTGATCAATGTTTCCAATCTGTCCGTCAGAGCTTATTATAATTATTTTTGTTTTTGTTTTTGCAATATCCTCTAGCTATGAGAATGCAAGACGGCTGAGAGTTGCTGCCATCCATGGAATGGCAAGAATGGCTGCAATAATGGCCTCGACCTACAAAGCTTATTTAGGTGTGGGTCTTGGGCCACTCTCGGTAGGTACTCGTCAAAACTCTGGCCATAAAAGCGAGCATTATGTTGCTATCGTCCCTCGCGCTTGATTCTTTGCTACACCAAATATTCACAGTTTCTGACAAAGTTTCGGATACCACATCCTGGAAGAGTTGGTGGAAGATTCTTTATAGACATCGCGATGCCGTTGATGCTCAACTGGGTATTGGGTGGTAACAGGTTAATCTAAGCAACGCTGGCTTTTCTTTCCTTTATCATGATCCTGCAACTTCAAAAAAACTTGAGACACAATTCTTTTTGGAATGTGCTTGGACTTAATCTGATATTACGGTGCTTGACAGCTCGAAGCTTGAGGGGAGGCCACCCAGTTGCAGAATCTCAGACAAAGTATGGTCCCTGCATTCCTTTAAACTAACTTAGGAATTTAAATGTATAGCTACTTCAGTTGATCGTATATATATGACAAATCCTCAATGTCGAAGCTAATGTATATAAAATCCATGTGAATAAAAGGCAAGTGACCAGTTGAGAACATGGTTCGAGGACGATGATGCATTGGAGCGTGCTATGAATGGGGAGTACGTATTTGAGCCTTTTGCCTTTATTTGTTCAGTTCCCGTCATATTTACTCTCCATTTCCGCAAGCCGCTCTTTATCACGCACTCGTCATGTATTTTGCAGATGGCTTCTTTTGCCTTTGGGAAACAAGACTAATACTGCGCAACCTATTTGTTTAAGTAGAGACGAAAGCACCAGCTGCATTATTGGGTACTTAAATGTCTTTTGCCTCTCTCTGTTATGATGTAGTGCAGAGGTGGTGCGGTATCAACTCAACTTCCCACAAGTATTTGAATGGCTCGAAAATGCAATTTCGTGCTGCATCTTAACTGTATCATATCCTCTCTTATTAGGAGAGAACACTTTGAATGTGTATTGTGAGATAGGGTTCCTTGTTTAACTTAACTGGCAAGTCAAAAGCAATGTAGCATTGCCATCGCCGTCCGTTAGCTTCATGATACCAGCCTTCCATATTCTTGCTAAATTTAGCTTTTTGGGCAGGAGCGAACTAAATGATGATCTTTCTGGCGTTCCGGTGATAATACCTTCGCCACAGGTGAATGTTCATTTCATTTTGGTTTCTTTCCCACGTTTTCCACTGTCCTTTTTGGTTCACATGGCATTCTTGTCTCAGGTTTCAAAGGTACATGCTCAAATCAGCTACAAGGATGGTGCTTTCTTCGTGACCGATCTGCTGAGCGAACACGGTACCTGGATCTCCGAGTAAGTAGCACAGAGCGGGGTCTTCTTTGTTTCTTTTTCTCCTTTTTACCGAGTTGTAGTCATAGGATGTGATGAGATCATTTTTGCAGTAATGCAGGACGTCGGTATCGTGCAACTCCGAATTTCCCAGCTAGGATTCATCCCTCAGACACCATCGAGTTTGGTTCAGACAAGAGGGTCAGTCTTCCGTTCCTCGTGAAGTTTTGCGTCATAATTTGTAATCCTAATGATAGCTTCCGTGCGTTTGTTTATCAAAGTTTATCTGATCCTCCTCGGTTCAGATTTGCTGACAACAACAGCTACGAAAACCTGTCATGGTTATTTATTTATGCAGGCGATGTATCGCGTGAAAGTCGTGAGGTCTCCTACGAAAATTCCAGAGGCTGAGAGAAGCGGATTGCTCCAGGCAGCATGACAAGCCGGAGTCAGACACACTCGATTTGTACAGCGATTGATTCGAAAAATATCAGAGTCGAAGCGACATAGAGACGTGTAAATGTAGCTCGACGATTTCCGACACATTGAATTTCACACGGGGAAAGATGTCATTGATTGATCTTATGATTGGTGAAATGGAAGTATTGATTAGTGATTCGAGTCTTCTGTCTTCTCTACAGCTTTGCTCAAACATCTTGAGATCTTTGGCTCTCACCGCTTTGCTCAAAGAACAACAGGACACCAAAAACTTGGGATTGAACCGCTAATTGCGAGTTAATTATGCACATTGCTAGCTATGCTCTGCATAAATTGTTGATTGAGACTAGAGCAAAATCATAAAAACAAAATGCTTGCCAAAAAGGACTTAACCATTAATAGGTGTGCGACTCTACTGCTAAAGGGATTGAGGGGTGAGGGTGCTAGTATCATTGGTTCTCGCGCTTTGCAAAGAGGCAAAGAAAATGTAAAAAAAAAAAAAAAGGAGAGTTAGAGATATAATCGATGACCGAAAAAAAGAGAGGCATTAACCATTTCAAATATACCCGATTTATCAAGGCCCAAGTGGCATTAATTTGGTTGTAATCATCAAATCAGTTTAGCTTTATTATAGCACTAGGAAATTTGCTTTTGAAGATTATGTAATGGCTAAAGATCAATGTAATGAGAATACCACAGAAGCAGTTTTATCCACTACGGGGTGTCACGATCATCAAATCAGTTTTGTAGTGGTTTTGTGCTCTATTTTTTCCTATGTTTAACCAGTATATTAGAAAATTAGTTAAGCTTAGCAACCAAAAGGGGGGTGAATTAGTTTTGAAGTTCGAGACGGTGGGCTGCCGCCTCCGGTCTCCCCGGCCTATAATTTCTCCGTCTGATGTCCTATTATTTGAACTTTGATTTCAATTAGCCAGTCGTACTAAACTTTCCAGTTTTTTCTCCTTACAATTGATGCATATTGGCCAGAATTCGAGCAATATTTTTTCTAACAAGATGCTAACGAAGAAGTACGATGACGTGCACTTAGAAAGTTCATCGTTATTCACGAAATTAGCAGTTTTGTTGGATAAATAACTCTATTCTGGCTAAACTGCATTAGTTAGAAAAAAACATTAAAGTTTAGTGTAATGGACGATGATCCACTGAATTCCAGTAACTATAACCGGAAACCATCCTCTGTTTACTATCCATCCTTTCTTGATTCCTGATTTTCTCCACGTTAATCCTCTTATATTTGACCACCAACCTCCCTTACGGAACCTGGGGGGAGAAAAATTATTCCACCAATGAGATCTCGGAACGGGCGCCGGTTTTTACGTGGGGAAAGGGTCGTGCGACTTTGCTTGGGGATTCCATGCACGCTGTGCAGCCAAATATGGGGCAAGGGGGATGCATGGCCATTGAAGTACGTATCCAAAGTACTAGCGTTATAAGTTCTAAGTCAAGAAGACTACGTCGCTTGTTTTTACATGTATACGGTCGGTTGGTTCAAGAAATATTCTGGTCTTTTCATTTTTTTTTTATGTCTTAATATCTTTATCATTGAGTTTTATGAATAAGAAGATATCTGCTCCTTAGATTGTATGTGATCTGGTAAACACGTTTGGTCAAGTTTGTGAGTACAGGCGTGTTATAGTTTGCATGTTTTTATCTGCTTCATTCTTTCGATTTAACATCTTATAAATATCATGAAGGTTTGTACTCAGTGCTCAATTCAAACGCTTGAACATGGCCCGTCGAAATGAAACTGGTAATTGCTTCCTCATTTGCACAGGATAATTACCAATTCTCCCCGGAGCTTGAGCAGGCATGGAAAAATAGTGTTAAATCGGGGATCCCGATTGAAGTGGTTGATGCTCTGAAGAGGTAACTAATCATTGATTAGCATCTTTGTTGCATAATGCCTAGAAGGTTAAGTTCGAACACTGCCTTTCTGTTTCTAGGACCCAAGGAATGGCATAAATCTAGTTTCTGCAGTTAGTGCATGTTAGGAGACATATTTAGTCCTCTTTTATCTTTTTGGTGCTAAGATTGATCCAAGTTTCAATCTGTCAGTCAACTTAGCTTCTAATTTCAATCTGAATTTCCTCCAGCTACGAGAAAGCCAGACGGCTGAGAGTTGCTGCAATCCATGGAATGGCGAGAACGGCTACGTTGATGGCCTCACCGTACAAAGCTTTTTTAGGTGTGGAGCTTGGTCCGCTCTCGGTATGTACTTGTCAAAAATCAGGCCTTAAAAGCAAACATTATGTTGATATCGTTCCTCATTCATTGATTCTGTCTATGTTTACTGACGAAATTTCGGATACCACATCCTGGAAGAGCTGTTGGGAGATTCTTTATAGCAATCGCGATGCCATTGATGCTCAACTGGGTATTGGGTGGAAACAGGTCAATCCTAGGAACACTGGCTTTTCTTTCCTTTATAATGATCCTGCATACTACATAAAACTTGTGACTAAATTCTTTGGAACACAACTCTTTTTTCAATGTAATTGGACTGGATCTGGAATTATGGTCTTTGACAGCTCGAAACTCGAGGGGAGGGCGCCCTGTTGCCGACTCTCAGACAAAGTATGATCCCTGCATTCCTGTAAATTGTCTTGGAAAATTTAAAAATGCATAGCCGATCCAGTTCAATGTCGAAGCTAATGTATATAAAATCCATGTTACGAAAGGCAAATGATCAGTTAAGAAGATGGTTCGAAGACGATGATGCGCTGGAGCATGCTATGAACGGGGAGTACGTATTTGAGCCTTGTGTTTACTTGTCCAGCTCCCATCCTATTTACTCTTTTCATGACCGCAAAATCACTCTTTTTCACGCACTCCTCGTGCATTTTTCGTACTTTGCAGATGACTTCTTTTACCTTCTGGAAACAAGACTAGCCCCCAGCAACCTATTTGTTTAAGTAGAGACTAAAAGCACCAGCTGTGTAATCGGGTTCGGACTTTGTTTATTGTCTTTTGGCTCTCCAAGTTATGGGGTAGTACAGAGGTGGCACAATACCGAGTCAGCTTCCCGCAAGTTGGCGAATGAATCTCAAGAGGCAATTTCATTGTGCATCTTATCTTAACTGTAGTATAACCTCGCGTGTTAGGAGAAAACACCTTGAATGCTCCATTCTTTATTTAACTTAACTGGCAAATGGAAAGCAAATGTGCCATTTAGCTTCCGAATGCTTGCTAATATAGCCTTCTTGGGCTTACAGGAGCGGACTAAAGGATGATCTTCCTGGAGTTCTCGTGACAATACCTTTGCCACAGGTGGAATGTTCTTTTCAGTTTTAGGTTTTTTCGCACCTTTCCACTTCGCTTTGTTGGAGTCACAGTGGCATTCTCGTCTCAGATTTCGAAGGTACATGCTCAAATCAGCTACAGGGATGGTGCTTTCTTTGTGACCGATCTGCGGAGCGAACACGGTACCTGGATCACCAAGTAAGCAGCATGGGAAAGGGTCTGGTTTTTTTCTTTTTCTCCTATTGTTTACCAAGTTTTGAGTCATAGGATGTAATAACGAGATCGATTTTGCAGCAATGCGGGGCGTCGGTATCGTGCAACTCCGAATTTCCCGGCTAGGATTCATCCCTCAGACATCATCGAGTTTGGTTCAGACAAGAGGGTCGGTATTCCATTTGCTGTATAGTCCGTGTCGCAATCGTGATACTAATCATACTATTGACGGCTTCCTTATGTCTGTCTATTCAAGATCACTGGTCCTCCTCGGTTCTCGGCTTTGCTTAAAAAACCAACTATGAAACTCTCTCATGCTTATTTGCAGGCGACATATCGTGTGAAAGTCGTGAGGTCTCCTACGAGAATTCCGTAGGCCGCAAGAAGCAGAATGCTAGGCAGCATGAGAAGCAGAGGTCCGACACTCCATTTGCACAGCGATTAATTCAAAAAACACGAAAGAGAGTCGAAGAGAAATTGTTAAAGTGTCCAACATCGCTTGACACAGGGTTTATATGCTTTTTATATACTTGCAGTCTCCCTCTACCCATCTGTGAACATCTTTTTATTTTTTTTTGGGGGGGGGGGGGGGGGGGGGGGGTGAACAGTTGAATACAACTTAACGAACAAAAGTTGTATCAGAACAGTTGAATGCAACTTAATTTGGGTGACATTTTCCATGCATCGACATTAATTAGATTAAAATTCTTTTATTACGTATATGTTTACTGGCCATTATTATCATCATAATCACCATCATTGTTGTTACTGTTATTGTTGTTGTTCTAACTTGAGATATTTCAATGAACACAGAACGAACAATGTCCCACGAAGTAATGATGCTTGAAATTTGATAGTTCGGACATTGCTGATATAAGGAACTTAAATGAGCTACATTATTACCTAGGAAAGAGAGCAATAAAAAACATTTGAACTATGAAAAAAATGTTACTATGTGTCTCGAATTTTAACCTTTTGAAAAAGATCTAGCTTGAAGTGAAGTGGTTCAATTAACCGGCAATGTGAAGTGAAGTACATGGGGTTCTTGTTCGTGAAAATAAAAAAGTCATAATATGAAAAATATTAACTTATTATAAAAAAATTATTCATGTCAGCGACGACGGGTCAAATGGATTGAATTGGCACAAATATAAAAATTTTAGGACTGAGTTTTCACAATTGCAATAGGTCTAGAATTTTTTTTTGGTAATTTTCCCAAGAATGTTTGGGAACTAGTTTATCCCAATTTATCAATTTGTGAGAAATTGATGCATTAACCAAGGTTATTTGATGTATATTACACAACACATAATTTTAAAATGTTTTGTTTCAAAACTTTAAGAACAATCACTCTTTTGTTAAAACTTTATGAATGATTAATTTAGATCTAAAACTTTTTTAAAGAGTCCATTTAAGGGATTCCGATGACTAGCGTCAGATTTTCCGGAAAAAGGATTTGGTACCATCAATGTAGAAGTGACATTAAATATGGGCTGTCCAATTCAAAATGGACGGCTCAGATCAATCCACAATTTTTTTAGTGAGAAATGATGATTGATTTGGATCGTTTATTTTGAATTGAACAGTCCAGATCGATTATGGTAGGAAATTCTTTATGGTAGGAATCCATCCTCAAACTTACGTAAGCTATCACTCTTTAAAAGTTGTAACATTTAACAATTATTTAAAAAAGAAATTGACACCAATGAATGTGTCGTACAATAAATATGTCACTCCCCCCGAAAATGTGACTCAATCGAATATGGCAGTATTAGCCTATAATTGACTGATGCGAAT
Organism: Rhodomyrtus psidioides; assembly: GCA_021437785.1. Lineage (NCBI taxonomy): Eukaryota > Viridiplantae > Streptophyta > Magnoliopsida > Myrtales > Myrtaceae > Rhodomyrtus > Rhodomyrtus psidioides. The sequence goes on along the minus strand of JAILYB010000109.1, from coordinate 2,396,060 downwards.
AAAAATGAGTGCATTATATGGTGTTAGAAAAACACCAGTCATTAAGTTTCAAATTTTGAAGCCAGTGGCAAATATAAGGCTAAATGTCCCTTCTATATGTTGGCTTAGTATTGTTGCAAAACAAGCGATTTGAACACAAATAAACAGACGAAAAAGGAAATTCAACAAAAAAAAAATACAAAGATTTAGATGGCTTGATCGATATGAATTATGTCCATAAGGAAAGTACTAAGAATTTCATTATAGATCAAGTGATACAACATAAATTATAAAATACACTCAAATTATCTCGTACACTCAAAGTTTTTACCAACCTTCAAATGCACCCTTGACGTCTTTCGTTGTTCATAAGTTCTTTTTTTTTTCTTTTGCCGGATTATGAACATAAGTTAAAAAATCATAAATATTAGCTTTGATGGCACAAGAAGGGTAACTAATCAATTAGAGCATAAGAAAAGGAAATACATGTATTTATCTGCAGACCATCTTCTAATCAAATCATAAATGTATTTTTTTTTTTTTACACAAGCAGCTTTATCTACTTATGAGGTGTTATAGTCATCAAATCAGGGGTGTTTTTTGACCAAAAAAAAAATCACGCGTGGATGAGGTCAAGTGTGTAAGGTCTCCTTTTATCGTGGCGGTGCATGCTTAATAAGTACGTTAGAAAATGAACTAAACTTAACAACCATTTGTAGGACAAGACAATGTTGACAAGACCAGGCAGCCACCTCCAATCAAGTCAAGGCGTGCGACTTTCCGGGCCTGTAATTTCTCCAATCGATGTCCAATTTTCCGTGACGGTGAAACGCTCTCATCGAGACCTTTCCAATGATCCTATTGTTAATAAGCAAAATAGTGAATTCATGGGCCCAAAGTTTTGACTCGCACCATGGCCTAAGGCTCGGATTTATGTGTTGTAGGATAAAATATCACCTAAGGAGACGAATAAGTGATTTTAATAATACATGATAGATTAATGAGGAAATGAAACAATCAAGTTGAGTATTATCAAGACCAAGTAAGAACATAGTATGAACTATGTTAGTGATATAGTAATGTTAAGAAATGTGCAATATTCTAATGAAGTGCAAGAGTTCAAGGATAAAGAAAATTGTACATAGAATTCTTGGTGGTTTGGATTAATGTAAGCATACATCCACCCTCCCACGTTGATAGCCTCATGGCTGAATTTCACTAAATAATCAATGAGATGTTACATGGCTGAGTGACAATACTTAAGTTTGATAGGACTCTCTCTTTCACATAGTCACTCTCTCACTATTTCTCAACGGTTACAATTGAAGCTCTCAACAGACAAATGTGTATGATTCAAGCTCCCTTTGAACTTTGGAAGTTTCAATCCTTTGATTTCTCTTCTCTTTAGCATCAGAGTCTTCTTAAATACTCCACTTGCAATCTAACCATTGGGCAGTCTTCAGAGGATCATTCTCCAATCAGGAAAGGGATCGACTAACATTTCCTTAGAAGGTTAGGCTCTAACCTTGTAATCCGGGCCGTTCGTGCTATGAATGGATGGCTCAGATTATTACTAACAAAAATATATAAAAAAATTTCAAAAAATTGCTCCCTAAAAACATGAGATCTGGGCCGTCCGTTCAAAAATGGACGGTCTAGATTGCAAGGTTAGGTGCCTAACCTAATCAATCAACCCGTTGAACAAAATTGCTAAAAGAATATTTTGTAGCCGTTTGAGAAAAAAAATCAGAATCTCCATCGACTTGATTGCCCAAACAACCAAATCTTAGTTTCCATAAGTTGAGTTCTCCATTTCGGAAAGTAGCTTGTCTTGATGATGATTGCCAATCATATTTAGATGTCTTGCTATTATGACTCCGTCACAAAACAATCTATGAAAATGATGATCAATCAGAAACCTTTTATATAGGAATTTCAAGCCTGCTTACTAGCTGTGATGATATAAGAAATGGAGTATGAATGTGAAAAGGCATTCCTAAACCTGAATAGCTTTAACTGTTGCACAGAGTCTGAAGATGTCAAATCATTCAAATTAGAATTCAGACATTCTTCATTAGAAGAGTAACACTTAAAAGACAAATACTTCATATTCAAGATAAATCAAGAATAGTTTTGTGATCTTCAAAATATATTTGAGAGGTTTTCTCAACACTAGAACCGAACCTAACTTTGGCGTTTTGACACTTCCAAAGATCATCATTTACCACAAGTTGAGGTTCAGAAAGCCTCGTTCGATTCCGAGACCTCAAATTATATTCACAAAAAATGATCTTGTAAGTAGTAAACTCTATTTGTTCATGGTAAATCTTCTCATTTGAGTAAGTTACCTCAAACAATGAATTATCATCCGCAGTAAACCACATTTATTCGTAGCCAACCGTATTTGTTTCTCAGTGAACTTTTTCGTTCCAACTAATATCACTTAAACAAACCTCTTTTTATTTCAATTAGTCAGTCATACTAAACTTTCATTTTTCTTCTTTATATGTGTTGTAATTTGACCGGAATTGAAGCTATTTGTCCAAATAAATGCTAGCGAGAAAGGACGTAACAATGATGTACCTTTAGAAAGTTGATCATTATTCAACCTATTAGGCGCACATGGCAATACTTCTGCTTTAGAAATTTACTTCTTGCAGAAGTTGATTTTTCTACTTCTGGAGAGAATGATTTTTTTTTAACTTATTCAAGTGATTCCAACAACTAACTTTGAAGCAAAAAAATGCTCCAGAAATACAAAAAAAAAAAAAATTGCTCCAGAAATTACGTCACAAAATGGATTTTCGCTTCAGAAATATGGTTATGGGCGCCCTAACGTCTTGTGAAATCCACTAAGTTTCAATAACTAAATCTAAAAATGGAAATCATCTTTTCCTTTACTTTCCATCCTTTCTTGAATTTAGATTTTCATCCCATCACAGAAACGAAAGAAGACCTGATCGCTGACGCTAGATGGTTTTGTTTGACCCATTTGAATTGAACAAAAGGTGGGTGACACACGTGAAACAAAGAAAACGAAAATCTGATTGCTGACAGACGTGATGGCTCTCTCTCTCGCTCTCACTTGGTGCCAGAGAAGTCAGCGTATCTCCATGATTGGCTTCGATTGGCTCCATATTTCTCTCACTAGCACCCGGAAATAGAAAGAGAGAAGAACATAAAAGTCCAAACTTTTTGCTTCTTCATTCCTAAAGAAGAAGGTCCAACTGCAAGCATAGTGTATTTTTATTTGCACTTTATACATTGGCATCAGCTCTATTTCTCAATTAATCGGCCCAACATCCTTAGTTTCCCTCAAGACCCACTTCTCAGTTCCCGTCTCTAAAGATCTTCCACTAGAGTTCTCTCCTTTTCATCACTCAAGAAGTAGTAAAACCAGTTCCCAGAAGATGAGATGTACACAACGAGGGAGAGCTACTGTGGTTAATCCCATGTGGTTCAAGAGAGTAGCTCCGGTGCCAAAGCGAGCCAAGAGGTGCCGAGCAAGAAGCTCCGGTGCTTGTTGCCGGAGACGGCATCGGAGGGTTGGTTTTCGTGCTGGCGGCAAGGGGTTTGAGGTGGTGGTAATCGAGAAGGACGTGAGTGCCATCAGAGGGGAGGGACAGTACGGGGGTCCCATTCTGATACAGAGCAATTCGTTGGCTGCTTTTGAGGTTATCGACATGGAGGTGGCTGAGGAGGTGATGAGTACTACTTGTTTGGGGACAGGATCAATGGCCTTGTTTATGGGGTTTCTGGTACTTGGTGAGTTCACTTGGCTTTGTCTGTTGATTTGCTTACCGTTTTTGGGTTTTCGAGAGATGTCTCAGAAAGTGATATAGAGCTGGCTATTGGTACACCGAGTTGGATATGTTCATTCCTGCGGCGGAACGGGGGCTTCCGGTCAGTAGAATTATTAGCCGAATCTCCCTCCAGCGGATTCTCGCTCGAGCAGTCGGGGAAGATGTTATCTTGAATGACGGTAAGGTGGTTGACTATGAGGATGATGGCAGGAAGGTAAATTTCATCACCGAGGTGATGGGATTTATCGCACCCCGAATCAGAACGATCACACAGAAATCAAGAAAATTGAATGACGCACGAGATTACCCAGGTTCACCCCAGAATAGGGCTACGTCCTGCAAGAGATTTTCACTATGATATTCGGTTTACAGCCTCTCAACTCGTTACAATGATCAGCATAAAACGAGCAAAATATATATGCCCTAAACGGGCCCAAAAACCTAAACCTAGCGAAACCTCTATTAAGTCCATAACATACGGGTCAACTTAAATAAAAGTCCAAACCCGTTGAGGTTTCGGGGGTGCTGCCCCCGAACCTCCGCCCGCTCACCGGCGAGCGGGGCAACCGTCCGCTGACCGGGCAGCGGAAGCCCCGCCCGCTGATCGGGCAGCGGGACACCCGTGTCGGGGGCGCTGCCCCCGAACCCCCGCATCCCGCGCGCATGGGTCACATGTCGTCGGATAACACTTTGGTTTCCCTAAGCTCACGTGGGCATACCCGGTGTGAGAAACAAGGGACCCCGAAGTATTCGCCAACTCCAACACGAGGGCTTTTCTGATTATTTCTTCACCATCTGGTTTCAGGGAAATGCTACTGGAAGTTTCTACCGTTACGTGTGGAAAATCCACTTGATAAGATGATCTTGTTGGTTGTTTCTCGGCTTCTTTTGATGCTCCTCATCATGGGCTTCTTATTATCGATTTAAGGTGACTGTCATTCGTGAGAATGGGCAGCGTTTCGACGGTGATCTCCCAGTCGGAGCTGACGCCATACGGTCGAAGGTACTATGTTGTTCTTTGTCCTGTTCAAATATTAGAGAAAAATTTTGCGCAATGAGAGTGAAAAAACTTTTGGAGAAAATTATCGTCCTAACGTGATGGGAGAAAACCCTAAAGAGCCGGACAAACTGCACCATCCTATTCATCTTAGGCAGGGATAAGTACAATACACGTGTCATAACTTTTGTACGGCATTTATTCGAGTGCAATAACTGTTGACACCTAAATTTTGAATTATAGGAAATTCATTTACTTCATAAAAAGAGAGTTAGTCATAATTCTAACAAAAATAAATTCTCACGCATTACATATTTATTTTCTGTCAGTCATGCCATTTGCATTAGGGTCAAAGGCGAGTCAATGAGCATAATTTGGCAAGCAATTTTCGACCAGCTTGAAGGGGTGTGCTGATTTTCTTTCGTAGGCTATATTGGGCTAATTTTCAAGTTTAATCTAATTAGTCAGGCTTTTAATTAAATATTTATTATTTAGAAAAAAGCCTTGATTTTGAGCCCGAGAATTCAAGAGGAACCCATGGTTTAGACTGGAAAATTAGGATGGGTCATGAGCATTTGAGTGCCAAAGGTTACGCATGGATTCAGACTTTGGTTCAAATTAAATGTGGTTTATTTTATATAAGGCCTTTAATTGATCATTTAACTAATAAAAGTATAATAGACCTAAGATTGCATCTCAAAGCCCACGCACAAAGACATGTTCAGCCATTTCCATCATCATATGCTATTGCCAAAAATATTGAGGCATTTTTAAAAGGTTTGGACTCTTGTAGATCAATCCGACGATCAATAATGAATCCTACATTTGCTAGGATTAGGGTCTCTATTTGTCTATAAATAGAGCCTTATGGCCTAGGGTTTAGGGAGGCCACGGAATTTCTCATATACGGCTGGAAAAGCGTGAGAGAGAGGCTGGGGTCGAGAACGAAAAAAAATCTAGAGAAGACTGCCTTTTAGAGGGAGCATGTCTGTGGTCTTTCACGATGAACAAGAAAAGACAAGGAAACGAACGAAAGCAATTTAGGCAAGCTCTAGTCAATCGACGAGCTGCTCTAGTGGGATTCCAATGTGCTCGGCAGCTACGCTATGAGTCCTGCTGCCCTCGCAAACACGGTTCAGCCACGATTCATCCGTCGCTACTGAGGAACTAATATTCAGCCATGCGCTGAAGCCCGACATGGTCTAGCAGTATTCATAAAGGAAGAGTTACTTTTTTTTTGCTCTCTCTGCAGGCCATACAATTGATATATACGGCCAGAGGAGAATCCCTAGTCAACGAGAAGCCAAGAGCCACCGCTTAGAGGAGAGAATTCGCAAGCTGCAATAGAAGGTGGTGGAAAACGCAGAGAGGATGGTTCTCGGGTGGTGGTGGTCACGAGGTCCAACGAGGTCTAATGGGGGGCCGCATAACTCATCCACAAGACCATTGGGGAAAGGAAAAGGGGAATCCCTCAAAGAAGTCAAGGATCAGGGGAGTTGTTTTCTTTTCTATAGTATTTTTGCATGTGTATAACCATCTTGGTGTTGCATCTTTGCCTTCTAATTTCAAGGTCTTCATCAGGAGAGTCAAAGAGGTGGATAATTGTACTACTTGAAGTCCTCAAAATCTGCACAGAAAAGCCAAGCGAGAATCTCCATTAGAGAGCTTCGGACTTCATCAGATTCCAGTTCTTGCAGGCATCATGTGAAGCAAGTCGGGACAAGATTTTCCGAAGGCCCATGGCTTAGTGATCGTTGGTCCTTGCTCCTCCACGCGCACCACCACTCAGGCTTTCTAGATCAGCCAGAGACCAGCTCAGCCCGTTGAACCTCAGCTGTGCCCGCTGAGCACTTCAATCCCACCGAGACCCCATTGTCTCCAGCCATAAACCGGCTCTGTCCAGCCCTGTATTGAGGTCAATTGATCGCTGTTTTACTATTATTTGAGAATCTAATATTGTTATTACTTGTGGTAGATCATTTGGGGTGGTTTGGTAGCGAACCAAAATTGGAAAATGCAATTTCAGACGAGAATTCTAGCTTACGCGCGTGCAGAATTTTTAGCTTGGAAAAGGTAAATTCTTCAACTTTTTGATTGCTAAATCATGCTAGTTAGCTTGGTAACTTGCATTGTTGTTCTTAGGAAACTCTGAACACATGGATTTTTGCAATTTATGTGAAAAACCTCAAGCTTTTTCTGTCAATCTTTGCTAAAATCGAAAATTGGACATTGTAGGTTAAAAAAAATCTGATTTCTTCAACCAAGCTTAAATTGTTCCTGAAATTGATCAAATTTTGTATTACTTTCGAGAAATTGATGAAATTTAATTGGAATATATCTTTTCTCAAAAGTAAACTTGGTTAATTTTCTCGAGTTTAAGTTGAATTGATTAAAAAGGATGATGTGGTCGAATTCTGATGCTCTGAGAAGGATTGATTAAAATTCAAATAGAACTATCTCCTAAAGTTGTTCAGTTGTGAATCACAAGTTGAATTTTGGCACCCATGCTTTGTTGTGATTGAAACTTGGCGGATGGTTGATTGACATTGCTTTTTGAAGCTCGTTCGTTGTCCGGTTAGATTGAATGTTCCTTGGCTAGTTTGTCTCATCTCATTCGGATTGGTGTGCAGTGATTAAGATCGAAATTGATTTGGATTTTGGAAGAATAAAATAGATAAGATTTTAAGCAAATCAAGAATCCTAAACACGTATCCGAAATTTAGGAAGTTGTCTAAAATCTTTCCAAACTTTAAAGATAACTTTCTAAAAGAGATAAGATTTCGGTTCAGATTGGATATCTTTTAAAATTTTGAAGATTATCTAAAATTCTTCAAATATCTTAGGGGATAATCTTTCTTATTTTAAAGATGTGAAATCCTTGGTGGATAGGGGGTTATCCCCTTGACAATTTCGACTACCCTAAGTGGTCCTCGAAATTTTTTAAATATATGCACATCTTTAAACAAGCATGCTCATAATACATGCTCCCTTCGTGCCTAGATCCTTCGAAAAAATTAAATCATATGCCTTACCCATGATCTTATGGGGTGGGATGATGATTTAGTATAAGATCTCGTATTCTTTCCTTCTGGCAAGAGGGACGTTGTCGTCTTATATGTGTACTCGCATACTGACTCGAATCTTCGAGGATATAGCGTTAAAAATTCTACTCTAATCCGAATCTTCGGAAATGAGTGAATTATCGGAAATTCGGAATTGAATGTATATTATGGGCATTCTTGTTTAATTTTGTTCAAATCTTTTTTCTAAAAAAATTGAAAATCCAAAAAAAAATAATAAAATAGAAAACAAAAAAAAGAAAACGTTTCAAGTCACATAAATCAATCGAAAAAGGGCATTGTCATGAAATTGGTACCGAAAGGGCGTTAATTTTTAATTAACGTAATCAAGTCCCCGAACTCATTAACTCTGGTTCGTAGAAATAAAATAGTTCTCCCACTATTTTATTTAGGTTTCTAATCGACCTACCAATAAAAGATTAGTGGCGGCTCCTAAATTAAAAGTCATTTCAGTAAAGCCTAAGTTGCGAATTGGTAGGGCTTGAGAGAGTCCGAATTAGGTTAGTTAACTTAATTGACCTAATAATCCATTATCCTAAATAAATTTTAGGTCGCAACAATAACTTTCAAAACGTTCACTTGAATACCACATCGGAACAAAAACGTTCAAGTGAGTGCCAATTTTGGCGAAAATCGTTCAACTGAGTGCTATTTTTGTCGAAAAAGCCGACGTTGACTTTTTACTATTATTTTATTGATTTCTGAGTGCCACATGAATTTTCTTTACGTTTTCTAATATTTTCTATATTTTTATTTTTTTTATTCATTTTGATGTTTTTATTTTTATTTTATTTATTTAATTTTTTTAAAAAGAAACCCTTAGGTTTCTTGGTGGTAGTCGGCGATGGTTGTTGCTGGCTACCACCGATCAGCCCAAGGGCCAAGGTCAGCTTGCCTTGGGCAAGCGAGGCCGCGACGGCGGGCGAGGCTACAATGGCGGCCGTCGCCCTCGGTGGTGGCCGGTGAGGGTCGCCGTCGATGACCACCGACCCTGGCCCCTAGGCCGGTCGTTGGTGGTTAGCGGCAACCCTCGATGGCCACCAACGCCGCCGGCCACCATCAAGAAAGCAAGGGTTTCTCTCTTCTTCTCCTTTTTTTTTTTTGAAAATATTCAATAATTAAAGAACCTACAATAAGAAAATTTAGAAATAAAAATAAAAATTTCCATGCTTATAATAAAATATTCCAAAAAATCGTTTCATCGGCGCGACGTCAGCTTTTTTATCGTCCACATCAGTTTTTCCGACGTTCACGTCAGCTTTTCTGGCGTCCACATCAGCTTTTTCATGTGTGCTGAAGTAAACAATTTTTGAACACTTGAATGAACGTTTTGAAAGTTATGGCACTCAAGTGAACGCCGTACAAAAGTTATGGCATTTATACTATATTTTATTCCTCTTAGGCAAGTATGGAAGTCTTAGGCCTAAGAATAATGCAATATCATCTATTTCAATATTGTTCCCTCCGTCATCAAAAGAAAAGTGAAAAGATATTCACAAAATCATCCGTCGTGAAAAATATGTTTGCAAAGTCATTATAATCATCCTGACAGGATTTTTTTTTTTTTTGCTTTGAAACTAGGTGAGGAAGAGATTATTTGGGCCAAAAGATGCCACCTATGCAGGCTATACTTCTTACATGGGAAAAGTACATTTTTAGTGCCAAAAGTTGTGTACGGAGATCACTTTAATACCAAAAGTTTCGAACGGATCACTTTAGTGCCAAAAGTTGTGTACAAAGATCACTTTAGTACCAAAAGTTTCGAACGGATGACTTTAATGCTAACTGTTTTTAAAAACGATTACTTAAGTGCCAACTTCTTTTAAAAACGATCACTTTTAGTGCCAAATCTGATGTGCCATGTCAGCTTAAAAAATAATAAAAATAGCACGTGTTAGATTTTCGGCAAGCCATGTCACCTCTAGCACTGAAGTGATCATTTTTTTAAAAAAAAAGTTGGCACTAAAGTGATCTATGTGCACAACTTTTAGCACTAAAATGATCAGTTTGAAACTTTTGGCACTAAAGTAATCTCCGTACACAACTTTTGACACTAAAAGTGTACTTTTGCCCTTCTTACACTGGCATTATAGATTTTGTGCCGCTTGACATTGAGACGGTCGGGAAAGCATGTAAAGCCTTTTTTCTCTTCTGTCAGTTTAGGGGATAAGAGCAGTAGGAGTGCCACAACTTTTATACGGAGATCACTTGAGTGCCACAACTTTTTTTTCAATCACCTAAGTACCAAATCGGAGCAAAAGGGATCACTTAAATGCCATTGCTTATGTGGCGGTCGAAAAAGCTGAGGTGGCGATCGAAAAAGCTTACGTGGCACCGGTGATCTATATTGTCAAAAATATTTAATATACAAGTGTAATTTTTCATAATTTTTTTTATTTTAAAAATTTCTTCTTCTTCTTTTCTTTAATGGTTTTTACCTTGTCGATGAGTGTCCTTAGCGATCCTCGCCGGACACCACCGGCCGGCCAACGCAAGGGCATGCTCGCCTTGCCCCGGCGAGGCCGCGATGGCCTTTGCGACCTCGGCTGCCTCGTGCAAGGGCCCGAATGCCCTCGCCAGATCGGGTGAGGGCCATCGCACCCGACGGGCGACCACCGGCGAGCCCCAGGGCTGGTTGGCTCACCCTACCTCAGCAAAAACAACCACAATCTTCAAAACCAGTCTGTTGTTTCATGATCTGCAGGTGACGAGCTTTTGCGTGCTCCTTGATTTCCAATTCTTGAACTAGTCCGAACCCACCTCCACCATTCACCAGTCAAAGAAGCAAAAAACGAGCCGCCAAAAGCAGATGAAGTTAACAAGAAGTTGCAGAAGTATGACCTTTTCTTTCCCAATTTTAGCGGAGCAAAAACCAAATCCAGGCAAGTCTGGACACGGAGCAAAAACCAGATCCAGGCAAAAACCCTAAATCGATTTTTGCAATAGCTTCAGAGGTCGCTCAATGTATCGACCTTTGATTTCCGCTGCAACCAGCCACAAAGGAACCCTAATTCGCGAAACCGACACCAAAGGAGAGGATCGACCTTCGACTTCCGCTACAACAGCTTCGAAGGTCGCTCGTGGCCGGTGGGACGCAAAGGCCCTTGCCTAGATCTGGTGAGGGCAAATTGCGCCCTCACCCGTGGACGGCAAGGTCGTGACGACCGTCGCTCAAGGCCGTCGCGGCCTCGTCGGCCTAGGGAAAGCCGGCCGATTGCGGCCGCAAGTGTCGCCGAGGTCCCTCGCTGGCCATTGACGAAAATGCTTCAAAAATATCAAAGTATAAAGAAAGAAAAAAATCCAGAAAAAGAAACATATAAAAAAATAAAAAATTCCTAGAAGGCATTAAATTTTTTTTAAAAAAATCTATGTGTCATTAAAAATAAATAAAATAAAAAAGTCCACGTAGGACAATTTGTCGGAATTAGCACTCAAGTGATCGACTTTCGCCGGAAGTGGTACTCAAGTGATTGACTTTGAAAAGTTATGGCACTCAAGTGATCTCCGTACAAAAGTTGTGGCACTCCTACTACTCTAGCACTGCAGTGATGATTTTTTAAAAAAAGTTGGCACTAAAGTAACCTCTGTGCACAACTTTTAGCACTAAAATGATTCGTTTGAAACTTTTGTCACTAAAGTAATCTCCGTACACAACTTTTGGCACTAAAAGTGTACTTTTTCCCTTCTTACACTAGCATTATAGATTTTGTGCCGCTTGACATTGAGACGGTTGGGAAAGCATGTAAAGCCTTTTTTCTCTTCTGTCAGTTTAGGGTCATGAATTAGCTCGATTGGTGCGGTATTTAGTGGAAGTTAATCATGTCATGTTATGTGTTTCGATCATTAAGTCTCTCACAAGTTGAGTGATTCTTACTCTGAAGGTATCGAATATTCTTGGGACACAAGCAATACTTTGTGTCTGCAGATGTTGGTGCTGGAAAGATGCAATGGCACGCATTTCACATTGAACAGGCCGGTGGTGTGGGTGGTCCAAATGGTACATGTACCTGCTTTTGTTTAAGGATTCCAATTTCATTCTGTCGTGCTTATGATATTTCTGAAAGGATCTGCGCAAGCCGGTAGTAATTGGTTCGCACCGTTGAAACGTTAAGTATTGGGCTGCTTATTAGTTAATAAGGGTATTTTAGTCCTTTTAATTATTATTAAGCTATACTTATTGATGTAATCCATAATTATTAGAATAATGAACTTCTTATGGTTTTACGATCTTCATGGAATTAGATCCTCTCACCATCGTTGACCTTAAACCCAAGAAAATCATATCAGCCATTAATCACCACCACCGTCGACCACCCCCGATCACTGCCGACCACGCCAACCACCGCTGACCACCGCCATCGCCAACAACTCACCTGAGCCTTCGGACCTCCAGATCTGGTCTTGCACAGACTCTAAGAGTATGATCCGACGCTACCCAACCTTCTAAGGGTGTCGCCTAGGTCGTCCAGGCCTGTGCTGATGCCGGCGAAGCTGCGCTGGCGCTACTTGACGTTGCCTAGGCCGACGACCTTTGATACGACTTCGCCCAGTCTTCGAGAGGCATCGACAAGCCTTGCGAGACCTATTTTGGCCCTGGCAAGAGACCCCTAGAACAACGAAACATGTTTTAGTGTTGTCCAACATCATTTTTCATGTCTTTTTATCTCCACAAGTAGCTTCTAGCATTGTTCTTCATGCTCTCTGGTGTTTACAAGAGCTCTTGATATATAAAAAAAAAATTGGCTATTTATTTCTCTGATGGTGATATTTGGGACCTTTTGTTGTGGAGTAACAAAATATAATTGTTGATGGGAGAAAGTAGTATTACTGAATATTTTTTTACTAATCCGAATGGTTGATTGGTGATATCAGTGGGTCGTGGGGACTTTATTATGTGGTGACATAATTACAATTGGATTGGATTAGGAAAAGTTTGCAGTTTATTATAGAGTTATGGATGGAAACTCTTCTGATGAACCTCTTGTGAGCCTGGGCATTAATATTACTAATCTGAAGTTGAGTTCCGTAAAGCTAGATGTGAACAATTATCCTTCTTGGTCTATAGCAATTGAGACATATCTTTTGGTTACCAAACGATAGAGTTATCTAACTTCTCTTCCACCTTCAGATAAAATGAAGATGGATGATTGGCGTATTAGCGACGCTTCCATTCGGACGTTATTGTGGAATACCATGGATTCTAAAATTAGTCCCCAATTTATGCAATGTACATCAGCTAAAGCCATTTGGGATAAGTGTGATCTTACATTTTCGGGTCGAGATAATATGACTCGTGTTTATGATGCTTGGGAAGAGCTATTTGAACTACGTGAAGGGGATACGTCTATATCAGATTACTACTCCAAGTTCACCACTCTTTACGAGAAACTGGATACTTATTTACCAGCCACTAATGACATTAGAGAGTTGACCAAGTGTGAGGAGGATATAAGAGTTATGTTATTTCTCCGGGGGTTTGGTCCTTCTCATTCTTCTTTTCGAGAATAGATTACTTCTCAGGTACACTTAACATCAGTCACGAGAGCTGCCTAGCACTATTATACTATCTCGCGTCGAGTATGAGTCATTAGTTCGTCCCAACCGGGTAATGGATTCCTCTGCCCTTACTGCTACTTTGGTACAGACTTCCTTAGGTAATTTATCTTGTCTACCCTCGGCTGCACCCACTTCTTGCGTCGTAAACTCAAGTGTCTCCAATCATATGACCGGTAATTCTAACTTATTGTCTAATACTACCTCTATAACTCCTAGTTCTGTTACACTTGTTGATGGTTCACAGTCTCATATCACTAGTCAAGAGAACGTAATGTTGGGTCCCTCTCTTTTTCTCTCATATGTTTACCATTTACCAGCTTTCCCACATAACTTACTTTCTGTTAGTTCCCTTACAAGAGATTTAAATTGCTCTGTCACATTTACTTTTACTCGTTGCGTCTTTCAGGATCTGAGGACCGGACGGAAGATTGGTGGAGGGCATGAGTCAAATGATTTGTATTACTTGAACAAAGATCTTATTGCTACTGCTGAGCACCACCTCCGACTTCTTTCAGATGCATTGTCGTATGGGCCATGCACTGTCCGACATTCTGTGCCATTTTTCTCCTATTTCAGAGTCCATGAGTCCTATCTAGTGTGACGCCTGTCAACTTGGCAAACATCATCGGGTATCTTTTTCTTCTCATGTCCAGAGTCGTGTTTTAAGTCCTTTTGAGTTGGTATATTCTAATATTTGGGGACCATGTCGTGTTAGAGATATGTCTGGTTATAAGTATTTTGTTACATTTGTGGATGATTATTCTGTGTAACGTGGTTATATTTAATAAAAGATCAATCTAAAGTTTTTTCCTGTTTTTGTATGTTTTACTTTGAGATTCTCAATCAATATCATGCTTCAATTAAATGTTTGCGTTTTGGTAATGCCAAAGAATATATGGCTAGTTCCTCTGATTTTCAATCATTTCTTACCTCTCATGGAATTCTGCATCAGACATAATGGGGTGGGTGGCAGATAAAAAAAAATCGCCATCTCCGAGATGTTGCTTGTTGTCTACTTTTTCATATGAATCTCCCCAAATTGTTCTGGGGGCATGCTATTCTTATAGCATGTTATCTCATAAAGCGTCTTCCATTCTTTGTACTTCGTGCGGGCATACCTTTTTCTACTCTTCGTCCTGCTAGTTCACCTTTTTCTTTATCACTCCGTGTGTTTAGGTGTGTTTGTTTTGTGCATCATCTTGGTCCTGGTCATGATAAGCTTGATCCACGGTCTAAAAAGTGTGTATTGCTTGGGTATTCTCAAACTCATAAAACGTACAAGTGCTATAGTTCGGTTAGTTGGAGGTTATATGTCTCAGTAGATGTAACCTTTTTCGAGGACTAGTCATATTATTCCTTTATCAACCAACGGATGACTCCTTCTGAAGATATTTTGTCCTCGACCACGACTCCATTACCGCCTATCCCTTTGACGGGGGTGTTTAGAACGTCCCTTGATTTTCAGTTTTGTGACCAGACCTATCAACAACGGCGTTCTGTTTAACGTAAAGTAGTACAGTCATCGCTTGCGATAGACATGCATGCTTCTCTACCAATTGATCAACCAACCTCTGATCTGCCAGTTTCTTCTGAACCTGATTCTACTATAGATATTCTTATTGCGTTGCACAAATGTACGCATTCTTATGTCGGTCAACCCAATTTTTGATTTACTCCCTATTTTAGTTTGTCTAGTCATACACATACTCGTTACCTTCTTTATCCTACGATTGTATTTCTCCTACCTATTCCTTATTTGTTGCTTCTTTATCTGTTGTGTACGTGCCAAGTATTGTTGCAAAAGTTCTTGCCCATCCAGTTTAGTGACAAGCTATGGAGGATAAAATGTAGGCGCTACAGGGTAATGGGACATGGCAGCTTACACCATTACCAGATGGCAAATAGGTGGGATGCCGCCGATTTTCACAGTAAAGTTTCAACCTGATGGGTCTATTGAGAATCTAAAGGTGCGTTTGGTTGCCAAATCCAGACCTATGGAATTGATTATGACGATACATTCTCTCCTTGTTCGCAAAATTCTCAACGCAAGTGTACGTGTCGAACAAGTAATTTAATGATGAGAAAAGATATCTTCCCACATAGATTGATGATTAATAAACTAATTAAATACTAAAAATGGACTAATTCTAAAATTTATCTAACAAAAAAAATAGAATTGAGAATAAAATAAAATTGATAATCTTAAAAATAAAAGTTCAGAAATAAATACGATAAAATCAATCAAATAAATATGTAAGAGCATCCGATTTCACCATAACCACTAGACATGAATTTCAAATCTTTACGCATACAAGAACGACATCAAACATGTGATAGCGGAATTTCATCTGCTATTTACTATCCTATCTCTAGACATAATAAACCTACTCAGTTTATCAATCCGCTATATCTCTATATGAATTTAAATAAACGTAAGTGCGTTAAAATCTGTGAATATTCCCGATTTACAATCAGTCTTTTGGATCATCTTATCACCGAAATCTACACAAATAACATGGTATAGTTCTATTCACGTTGTAATTCATGGTTATTTATTATAAGGAGCAATTGCATATTATCACTTCTCAGTCTCAAACATGCACTTCGGATCATTCAAGTGGTGGCCAGTCACTTAAAAGCATAAATCATAATAATATATAACTCACATGAACGATATCACTTGCAAAACATAAATATCATGAAATTCATATCATCATGATCATGCTACATCGCAACCCTAACGAAAGAAAATTAGAATATTATAGAAGAAGAAGAAGAAGCAAAAATATAAATTAAATCAAACATCTTGAATCAAAGAGCAAGAATTCTTTCACCACTTTATCTTCTCTTCAAAATACTTCAAAAGCTCCAAGAATGACGATGGAAGAAAAAGTAAAGTGAAAGATAAAAAAAAATGTCGACGTCTCTCTAAAGCTAATCCTCCCTCTAGAATAACATTTCGGATTCGTAAAAATAAATAAAATCCTAAAGATAGTATCAAGATATTCTAAAAAATAATTGAATCTCTAAGGATAACATTGAGATATTCTAAAAACAAGGTAATCTTCTAAAAATTCTGCTTGTGACATCTTGATTATCTTCTTTTTCCTTTATCTTCTCCATATATCATTATCCTACATAAACAAGAAAAATCTGAATAAATAGAAGGAAATCAAAATATTTTATCACAAATAACACATTATTTGTTGCTCAAAATAGGTAAAATAACTCTATTTTTTATAGAGTTATCAAACCTCCAAACTTAATATTTTGCTAGTCCTCGAGCAAAAGTAACAGATAACACATATCAAATTATTCCATAGCATTCTTCCATAATTGTTCGTATTTACAATTCAAAGAAAAATAAAAATTTCATCCAAACATTGAAAATAAGTTAAGAGTAATTCTAATTATGTGATCTAGTTGTATGTGTGAATCCCCATCTTTTCAAATTATATGCAATTCAGATAAATTCACATTAGTATGCAACTTCTCAAAAACTCTCAATAATATGACCAAATCTCATAAGTTTTCTTTTCATTCCTCTCTCCACTAATGTAAGCTAATCATCCAACCAAAAATTAATAGGACTTTCTCAGGCTGTAATGTGAGGCTGGGTTAACGGTGAGATAAAGGTAAATTTAAGCTCAAATTGCCCATTAACACATTGATTTCTAGGATATAATTGGAGCTCATGCCACTATCCTCAATTTCACTCCTTGAACATAATCATTCTGCCACCGCTTATCATCATCAATTCATTCTTTTTTTTTCTTTCTTTTTTTTTTTTGGTCAATTGCTTTATGGTGGAGTTCTTCCCTAAGTCCCTACAGATATAACATGAACATTCCCAACCCATTGAATATCCAAAAGGCTCACTCAATTGAAAGTTGGATAAGGAACCATAAAAGCAATTTTGTTTTTAACAATACACCCCAAACAACAATAGCAATCAATTTTTTTTCATGCTCCACCCTTCCTCCCAACTTGCAATTATGCTCAAATAATAATTTTTTATCCTAAAAATCAACATGTTCATGGGTGTGGGATAATGATATAATTTTGTGAAAGTTGGGCTAAAATCATGTAGGTGTCAATGAAAAAAGTTGGATAAGAATTACGGCTCAACAAGATGACTAGAGATAAATAAATAAAGGCTCAATCGATAAAAAAAAATTGCCTAAATCATTTTCTTAGTTAGATCTAGCTTAGGATTTCACCTCAAGAAGAAATCAAACCAATTTTAAGATTTGGGCGAGATATAAGAAAATCACACACTTCACACAAATCTTCTCTGGATGCACACATAACTAAAAAAAAAATTAAGGACTTTTAGTGCTCAGTTGTTAGGATGCATGTGTGAGTTGTGTTAGAGAAGTCACACATAGGAGAATTGATGTGGTACTGAGCAGTTAATATACCTAAGTTGGCCCATAACTCATTGGCTTAAGCTTTTGAGTAAAGGTGTGTCCAATTGGATAAATTGACGGGCTCGGATTTGGGCTCCTTCTTGGCGATCTCTCCTAGTGAAAAGTATTGGACTTCCGCTGTACTTCCCCAACAAATGATATCAGAGCCGATGATTGATTGGTGGGTCTCCGATCTGTTCCTACGAATATCTCAAGAAGGAATCTGGTGATTGCGCTCAAGAAGGAATCTGATGCCAACGCGATTTTCAGGCCGGTGGACGCTGTGGTGTAGCAGTGCGGGCCTGATGGACGTTGATAGAGATTCAGATTGAGATGGAGCCAACGCGATTTCCGGACTGATGGATGTTGTGGTGCAACAACGGGCCCGATGGGCGTTAATGGAGATTCAAGTTGAGATATGTTGGTGCGGAAGGATACTTGGATTAAGGGGGGCAAATCTAAAGACTGGAGCTCACACATGAGAGGGGATTGTTAGGATGCATGTGTGAATTGTGTTAGAGAAGTCCCACATAGGAGAATTGATGTGGTACTGAGCAGTTAATATATCCAAGTTGGCCCATAACTCATTGGCTTAAGCTTTTGAGTAAAGGTGGGTCCAATTAGATATATTAACGGGCTCGGACTTGGGCTCCCTCTTGGCGATCTCCTCGGTAAAAAAGTATCGGACTTCCGCTGCGCGCTCCCAACATCAGTAAGTGGATCAACATAATCATAATCAAAATTAACTTACATAGTTGGAACAAAATTTAAATTTTCCTAAGAATTGCATAAATTCACAATACGGAATGCAACCATGAAAGAAAGCATGAGTCATGACACAAAAAAATAGATTTGATTTCGTCTCCCCCCAAACTTGAATAAACATTGTCCTCAATGTGAAAGACAAAATAAAAATATGAACAAGAAAACTCACATTGTTTTAAGATGTGTCCACTGATGGCCTTGATAAAGAGAACTTCAAATTGCTGATCCTTTGAGAAAGAAAATTAACCTGCATAAAATAGAGAGAAATTAATTAATTAATTTTTTTACTTTGTGCAATTTTTTTGTCCTTTTTTTTTGCAAAAAAAAAAGAATTTAAAACATTAACAAAGAAACATAATGAAAACGCTTGGGTTGCCTCCTAAGAAGCGCTTGTTTATTAGTTTTCAGCCAAACTCTCCGATATCGCTATTCTGGAGGATGAAGTTTAATGGTGGTTTTTTGCTTGTTGTATCCACTTTCAAAGTATGGCTTCAGACATTAACAGTTCACCTTAAATGTGCCCTTGGTGTCATCTATAACTTCAATTGTTCTGTATGGAAATACCTATGTGATTGTGAAAGGACCAGACCATCGGGATCATAACTTTCCTGAAAAAAGTTTAAGACAAAAGTTATAAAGTAAAACTTTTTGCTCAATTTTGAACTCTCTTCTAAATATTTGCTTGTCATGCCATCTTTTTGTACGCTCCTTGTACATCTGAGCATTTTCATAAGCCTCATTACGAAATTCCTCCAATTCATTTAGTTGCAACAATCTTCCTTTACCTGCAGGCTGCATGTCAAAATTTAAAAATTTCAAAGCCCAATATGCTCTATGCTCCAATTTCACTGGTAAATGGCAACCTTTTCCAAATACTAGCCTAAAAAGAGACATCCCAATTGGGGTTTTGAAAGCTGTCCTATAGGCCCAAAGTGCATCATCAAGTTTCATTGACCAATCTTTCCTAGAAGCATTCACCGTTTTTTCTAAAATTCTCTTGATTTCTCTGCTTGAAACCTCTACCTGACCACTAATCTGAGGATGATATGGTGTTGCAACCTTGTGGGTGACTCCGTACTTACTTAAAAGTGCTTCAAACTATTTGTTGCAAAAATGTGTTCCCCTATCACTTATGATTGCCCTAGGTATGCCAAATCGAGTAAAAATATTTTTCTTCAAAAATTTAACTACAACCTTAGCATCATTTGTTGGAAATACTACAGCCCACTTAGATACATACTCCATAGCAACTAAAATATATAAATTCCCATGAGAAGGTGTAAAAGGTCCCATAAAATCAATACCCCAAAGGTCAAATAATTCACAAACAGTAATGTTATTTAAAGGCATCTCATTTTTCCTAGAAATATTTCCAGTTCTCTGATACCGATCACATGAAGCGACATAAGAGTATGCATCTTTAAAAAGTGTAGGCCAATAAAATTCAGACTGTAAAATCTTAACTGCAGTTTTAGTGGCACCAAAATGACCACCTGTCTCTCCATCATGACAATGATGTAAAATGCTTGCCCTCTCTTCGTCTGGAACACAACTCCTTATGATTTGGTCAGCACAAATTTTAAACAAGAAAGGCTCCTCCCAAAAATAATTTTTAACATCATAAAAGAATTTTTTTCTTCTATTGATATGACAATTCAGGTGGAAGAACATTACTTACCAAATAATTCACAAAGTCAGTGTACCAAGGAATGTTTGTGGATTTGATAGAAAAAATTTTCTCATCAGGGAATTCTTCTAGAATTGGGCTTACCTCTTCCTCTATGTCACGCCCCGCACTCCCAGCGAGCACATCACATCCGCTCCAGGCCAATAAAACAAATCCTAGGAACATCTCACGGCCTAAAGTGAAATGAAATGCACATATTGAAGGACACAACACCTTGACAATAAACAGCAAAAGGAATTCGGACAAGTAGCAAAGCGCACACTTATATATACATACATGCGTAATTCAGAAGTCGTTACAGACGATGGTGGGAAGGGTCATAAAAAAATGAACACTAGACTGGGTAGGTACTCAGGCATTCATCAACAGGCTAGTTTACAGTCCTTGTCTGCGCCCCACTCCAAAATTCTCCTACCCTTATCCTAACAACTGCACCTCTCTATTCGGAAGAATCACTCGAACTATCGCTTCCTTCAGCTTCATCCTCATCTGGGATATATTCAGAAAAAGTCTCTAATGGTACATCCTCTGAAATGTCCTCGGTGTCTTCTTCAATACCCTCTTCAGTGTCTTCGTCTTCATCAGTGGAAATTTCTATATAAGTCTTGTACTCTTTAGTCGGGGGTGACTTCAACTCGTCAGGAAGGTTTTTGGATTCCCCCATAGAGGCTACGTTCTCTACTTCAATTGATGCACGATAAGGGTGACACCAAGCTGGTACTATCTCCTCAGGAACATCTTCCGGTAGTAGAGGACCCTCCAGACTACTATCCCCCACACGACGAAACCACGCTTCAAAACGATGAGGTTGCAGATCCACCTTCCCTTCGTCTACCCAGATTGTCGTGCACTTCCTAACGTAAGTAATCCCCTTCCTTTCCTGAAATTCATCAAAAGTGGTGGCCATATCCTTCGGACCACCCTGCCTGACTGATAGCATTCTTACGGTTTTGGGTCTGGAAAAAAATATGTGTCCCACTACGGGGTGAGATTTGCATCCCAACAAGTGAAACCCAACCTAAACTAAACCACTAGTCCCACTAGACCACACAATAATGCAACAAGATGCAGGGAATTCAACAAGCAATGGCATATGACAAATGATTATCATTTCTTTCAAGTACTTGATATAAAGAAACAACCATCAAACACACATCACCACTTGAGACCCAAGCTTCACACATTAGCCTAAAACAAACATATTGTCTTCATTGTGACAATCATTTAATCATCGCCAGGGCCCACGGCCGTGATGTATCTCCAGGGCTCCAAGCCAAATCATCGCCAGGGCCCACGGCCGCGATGTTGTTCACCAGGGCATCACAGCCAATTTCAATAACAGTAATAGGGCCCACGGTCAATTCAATAGCAATGATAGCGCTCACGGCCAATTCAGTAGCAATAACAGGGCTCACGGCCAATCTTAATAGCAATAATAGGGATAGGGCCCACGGCCAATCTCAATAATAATAATAAGGCTCACGGCCAATTCAATAGCACACTCTCAATCACCATGCTTTTAACGTACAATTACGCTACAGCAGACAACTATCCAGTAGCGTCATAGGGTTCAAGTAAGGGTTTAGGAACCACTTACCGTGATTAATCAGCAAAAATCTACACCAAACGAGTCTCCTCGATCCACAAGATCACACCCAAATGAGAATCACTTGCCGTCCTAGGAAGTTCATCAATGTCGAGTCAAAATCTACTCAGTTTCGGATTAGAAACAATCGAACTTCACTTTCGTTAAACCATTCTCTCGATCATCAAACAAATGGAAACTCATGATGCCTTATCAATTGATCGAATACACGATAACCTCTCCATTACTCCTCCCCATATTCGGTTCATGCTACAATTTAAAGGGTAGAATATATATCTCAAAGTTCCATGTACCAATTAGCCCTTTAATCATTTTTAAATCCCAATCCACTTCATATACTTTCCACTAACACCTTAATTAACATTATAGATAGTCCCTTGCATCAATTTAAAGTCAAAATACCCCTCTAATAGCCCCCAATAGAATCGGTACAACTAGAACATTATCCAAAACATAACCGGTTTGAGCTTACCCCGCATAATCGGTCCATATTTCGATCCTAGGTCCCGATTTCTCACGAAATAAATTCGGTAGAACCTCAATATAAGTGTTAGAGAGGCTCACCAAAATTTTCGAAGTGAAACAACACCTCGAAGACCTCCAATCAGTTCGGTTTCTCCTTGTGCGCGGCGGTCAGTTTTCTGCTCGATAAAAGTCACTCAAGATCAACCATGAAAATACCTTAAACCTTCAATGAAATTACTATTTCTACTCTGTGGACTCAAGTACTAGATGTTATAAAATTCCCACAAAAATTTCGGAGCCATTTGAAATTTCTAAGAGGGTGAACCATGGCCCTCTCTCATTTAGCTTAGAATCTATCCGTTTTTCTTCCAAAAATTTTCATAAATTAACCAGACCTCCAATGGATACAAAACCAATTGGAACATGTTAAGGAAATCTTAAACTAACATGTGGTGGTTGGAGCACGGCAAAACGGAGACGGAATAGACCCCTCGAGCAGGCCGAACAAAAGCATAGAAACTTGTCTTCTGGGTAGTTTTCGGTTGGGGTGAAGATGAAGAGGAAAATGGAAGGGAAATGGGGAAATGACCCACACGGCTGATGGCAGAAAGTAATTGGTGTCTCACGCAAATAATAGAGGTTAAAATGACAAGATGGCATTAGGTAAGGTAATTAATGCCTGAGGCCTCCATTGGATGACAAGTGGCATGGACCAATAATGTCATTGACTTTCATTGACCTCTAGCTCATAATTTTCGGTAGCCCATGGTGAAGGAGAAAATGACCATCTCGTCCTTCGTGAAATCTAAAGCAAAGTAAATGGGCGAGGGGTAAAATAGTAATTTGGCATTTTTATCTGAAAATTCATTTTTCTTATTTTGAATGGCCATTGGCGAGAAGACGTCAAATCCTTTTCCAATTTTGAAATTCTTCATTTCCAATTGCCAATTTGAGCTTCCATTTTATGATCGATCTCTCGTCGATCGTATCTCCAGTTTATCTCGAACTAACGGGCGGCTTTTGCAGATGTTACGCGTATCGACTCTGTGACTCTCGTCAAACTTAGGACGACTCAGGGTAAGACGACTTTGGTTGTCATGTAATTGCGAGGGTTCATTACTAGCTCCGACGGTCTCGATCGTCACGGTTCGATTTAGGAAAATTTCGCAAATTATACATTGGTTATACGGCATCACCTGTGTCCCAATCGTATAACGCTAGCAATGACTTCCTTAATCGTTATTCGATCAGCCTTTATTGGCTCTAAATGTTCCCTCGACAATCCTTATGGTTAAAGCGTCATTTCTTTTTCGAGTTTCCTAGGTCCACGCACCTTGTCATGCGTTAGCCTTTCCCTTCTGGTTAGTCTACTCATGATTGATCAGATCCGAGCGAAATAAAACTGAAATACATCGATAGATTCTTCTCATTCCATAGCCTCAAAATGATAGGAAATTCAGAATGTTACAATTCTTCCCCTTTATAGAAATTTCGTCCTCGAAATTTACAATAAGCCCAGTTAACTAAACAATTGGGGGTACTGACGTCTCATTGCTTCCTCACTTTCCCATGTGGCACCTTCCGTTCCGTGATGCTTCCAGATTACTTTAACTTGCGTAATCGTCTTATTCCTCAAGACCTACTTTTTCCGATCCTCAATCCTAACTGGCTTCTCTACATACAATACCTTATCATCCAGCTCAATGGTCTCAAAATCCAAAACATGTGTTGGATCCGGCTCGTACTTCCTTAACATTGATACATGGAACACATTATGCACTTGAGACAAACTTGGCGGCAAAGCGAGTCGATAGGCCAAAGTTCCAATTCACTCCAGAATTTCAAAAGGACCTACATATCTCGAACTTAGATTCCTTTTCTTTCCGAATCGCGACAATCCTCGCATCGGTGATACTTTCAGAAACACCTGATCTCCAACTTGGAATTCCAAAGACTTGCGTCTTTTATCAGCATAACTCTTCTGGCGACTCTGTGTTGTTCTCGACCTTTCTCTAATAATCTTAATCGCTTCAACTGATTGTTCCACTAATTCCGGGCCTATTATACTTCTTTCTCCCACTTCATCCCAGCATATTGGAGTTCTACAGGCTCTTCCATACAAGGCTTCAAATGGTGCCATTCCAATGCTCTGCTGGTAACTGTTATTGTAAGCAAACTCCACTAGATGCAGTTGATCCTCCCATCCACCTTTAAAATCAATCACACAAGCTCGCAACATGTCCTCGAGCGTTTGAATTGTCCTTTCCGTCTGTCTATCTGTCTGTGGATGATAAGCTGTACTAAACTGCAATCTAGTTCCCAAAGCCTCTTGAAGACTCTTCCAAAAATTTGCCGTAAACTTAGGATCTCGGTTCAATGTAATCGTGACTGGAACTCCATGCAAACGCACAATCTGACTCATGTACAACTCAGCGTACCTATCCATAGCGAAATCCTTTCGCACGGGTATAAAATGCGCAGACTTGGTTAACCTGTACACAACTACCCAAATTGAATCATGGCCCCTCTGACTCCTCGGTAAACCCATCACGAAGTCCATTGTCACATGCTCCCATTTCCATTCGGGAATTTCCAATGGTTGCAACAGTCCCCCAGGCTTGCAGTGCTGGGCCTTCACTTGCTGACAAGTTAAGCACTTCGCCATGTGTTTGGCCACGTCCACTTTCATTCCATTCCACCAATAATTCTGACGCAAATTCTGATACATTTTCGTGCTACCTGGGTGTATACTATAATTGCTCATGTGAGCTTCAGACAAGATCTTTTCCTTTAGTTCTTCATTACCAGGTACACATAAACGTCCGCGAAATTTCAGAATTCCATCTTCTGACACTTGAAAATCATTTTTCCTTTTTGTCGCATCCATCTCAAGAATTTTCTGAATTTCAGGATCTGTAGATTGTAAGGTCTTAATTCGTTCTCGGATTTCAGGTTCAATTCTCAAAGTTGCCACTAAACTTGATAGTTGGCATACCTCCAATTTAAACTCAGAATCTCTCAGAATCTCTAATAACGACCACCCTTTAACCAACAACAGCGCAATGCTAGATTTTCGACTTAGTGCATCCGCGACTCTATTCGCCTTTCCAGGGTGATACAAAATATCGCAGTCGTAATCCTTTAATAATTCCATCCACCGACGCTATCTCATATTCAATTCTTTCTGCGAAAATAAATACTTCAAACTCTGATGGTCTGTATAAATCTGAAACATTTCACCACACAAATAATGTCTCCAAATCTTTAAGGCGAAGATAATGGCAGCTAGGTCCAAATCATACGTCGGGTAATTCATCTCATGAGGTCCCAATTGTCGTGACGCATAAGCGACTACTTTTTCATGCTGTATCAGTACGCACCCCAATCCTTTTAGCGAAGCATCGCTATATATCTCATAACCTCCAGGTCCAGAAGGAATGGTTAATACGTGAGCAGTTGTCAATCGGTGCTTAAGTTCTTGAAAACTTCTCTCACACTTGTCAGTCCATTCGAACTTCATATCTTTCTTCGTTAACTTCGTCAGTGGATTGGCTATAGACGCGAACTTTTCCACGAAGCGTCTATAGTACCCTGCTAGACCTAGAAAACGTCGTACCTCTGTAACAGTAGTAGGTCTAGGCCAATTTATTACTGCTTCAATCTTTGAAGGGTCCACGGAGATTCCATCTCCTGAAATCACATGGCCAAGGAAGGCAACCTTAATCAGCCAAAATTCGTATTTACTGAACTTAGCGTAAAGCGAATGCTCTCTCAAGGTCTGTAGGACGATTCTCAAGTGCTCATCATGATCCTCATTACTCCTTGAGTAAATCAAAATATCGTCAATAAAAACAATGACAAATCTGTCTAAATACTCCTTAAACACACTATGCATTAGGTCCATAAACGCAGCAGGGGCATTAGTCAAACCAAAAGGCATAACCGTAAACTCATAATGCTCATATCTTGTTCTAAAGGCAGTTTTAGGAATATCCTCTTTCCTAATCCTTAGCTGATGATAACCAGTTCTCAAATCTATCTTAGAGAACACAGATGCTCCTTGCAACTGATCAAACAAATCGTCAATCCTTGGCAAAGGATACTTATTCTTGATAGTCACTTGATTCAACTGTGTATAATCAATACACAAGCGCAGTGATCCATCCTTTTTCCTTACAAATAACACCGGCGCTCCCCATGGCGATGCGCTTGGTCTAATGAATCATTTATCAAGCAACTCCTGCATCTGCACCTTTAACTCTTTCAGTTTCGATAAGGACATTCTAAAAGGTGTCTTCGAGATTGGCTCCGTTCCAGGAGCTAACTCAATCACGAATTCAATCTCTCTCTCAAGTGGTAATCCAGGCAATTCCTTAGGAAAAACATCAGGAAATTCACGCACCACTGTAATACCTTCCAACTTCGGTTCCTCAACCGTTGTGTCAACTGCCATAGCTAGATAAGCTTGACACCCGTCACCCAATAGCTTTGTCGCCTCAAGCGACGAGATTAAAGGAATCGAGGTTCCTCCCCGACTTCCTACAAATTCAAAACTAGGGGGACCATCCGGATAAAAACGGATGACCTTACTACCACAATCAACTACAGCCCTTTGTTTCCCCAACTAATCCATTCCAATTATCACATCAAAATCATACATAGGCAACACAACCAGATCTATTCTTTCCTCACCGCCAGCAATCACTATCTTACAATCCACACAACCTAATGTTACTAGCACATTATCCTTTAATGGTGTAGTAACATGCAACGTCACACTCAGCGGTTTCAACTCTACACCCACCAAATCAGCAAATTGTGCAGATATAAAAGAATGCGAAGCCCCGGGATCAAATAAAGCATAGGCAGCCTGATCACATAAATAGATCGTACCTATGACCACGCCAGGCGCTTCTTCCGCCTCTCTACGTGCCACAGCGTACACTCTTCCTTGAGTAGGTGGTCGGTTCTGGTCGTTCTACGGAGCCACAGCTAATTGTCCAGCCTGTGGTCTCTGTCCCTGAGCTCGATTTACTGGAGCTTGGCTTGGACAATTTTTCGCCTGGTGGCCCAGCTGACCACATCTATAACATGCTCCTGACTGCCTCGGGCAAGGTCCACTTCCATGCCTTCGCCCATAGAGACGACAATTCCAATTTGATTGAAATGAGGGCTTCATAATATTCCTTCGAACAAGAGGGACAAAACGTCTATTACTCATCATCGGCCTCTTGCCTAGTTGTCGATTATCTCTCGAAGGAGTGAATCGCGATCCAGAAGCAGCAGCTCCTTCTTTTATGCCCTTTCAATCTTCTGACTCATTTCGTAAATCTCTTTATACGTTTTCAGATTCACAATCACTATCTGGCTTCGAATCTCTAGTCTCAAACCATCTCGAAACCTCTGCGCCTTTTCAAGCAGATCCTCAACTGACCTTGGCGCATACCTTGACAATCTCGCGAATTCAGCTTCATACTGATCTACAGTCAATTGATTCTGCCTCAACTACTGGAATTCTAATCGCTTCCTTTCACGTGCCGTCTCCGAAAAGTACTTGTCATTAAAAGCAGTAGTGAAGGCAGCCCAAGTCAAAGCTGTACCTTCAGGAAACACTCCATCCTTAGAGGCACTCCACCAGTCGTTTGCCGTCCCTTCCAGTTGATACACATCTAATAGGACTTTCTCCTCATCCGTACACCTTAGCACCCCAAAAGCTTTCTCAAGCTTTTCAATCCATCTTGGCGCTAGGTCAGGATCTCCAGTTCCATTAAACTGGGTCAGCTTCAACTTTATAAACTGCTCCACTAACTGGCCCATCTGCCTATTAGCATTGGGATCACCCTGGGCATTACCAGCCTCAGCGCCTTGAGCATTGTTTCTGTTTACTAGATTCACAGCTGCCACTGCAGCCTCAGCAACTTGAGCTATTATCTCAGCTCTGTCCTCAGCTTGACGAAGAGCGGCTGCTGCTCTGTCCTGGGCTTCCTTCCCCCATTAACTCTCCAATCTGAGCCAAGGCCCTCAGAACTCCCTCCATGGTAGGACCCTCGGCCTCTGGTGCTCTCGAGCTAAAAGCTCCTCTTCTCAGTCTTCCAGGTCGATTGCTCATACTTGCCCAAATTAATTCACTTCAGTCATTATAATTCCACCACGGAATTAGAGACTTTCATCACTAACTCCAGTCTAATGATTCTATGCTACACAACAAGGCAGCAATCACAACACAACATCTAATCACTCAGGCATTCTCATGAGCACATCATCAGAGGTTCACAACCATACCTCAAGTCCAGACGTATCTGCAACTTAGTATAATCAGAGGTAATAGCTCATTCGTCAACCAACATCCACAAACAATTCTCAATGCTAACTGTGAAGCTTGGTCATCATAGTGTCACCACAATCATGCCAATTACATACGCCACTCATATGCCATGCATTCATGCTTCACTCTAACGAATTCCCCCTAAGGTCTCACTACCCCATCATCCATATTCCATCATTCCTTGTCACTCCAATCCTCAATCTACTTGGATCGAGCTAACCTTACTCTGATACCACTTAAACGGGGATGTCACGCCCCGCACTCCCAGCGAGCACATCACATCCGCTCCAGGCCAATAAAATAAATCCCAAGAACATCTCACGGCCTAAAGTGAAATGAAATGCACATATTGAAGGACACAACACCTTGACAATAAACAGCAAAAGGAATTCGGACAAGTAGCAAAGCGCACATTTATATATACATACATACGTAATTCAGAAGTTGTTACAGACGGTGGTGGGAAGGGTCATAAAAAAATGTACACTAGATTGGGTAGGTACTCACGCATTCATCAACAGGCTAGTCTACAGTCCCTATCTGCGCCCCACTCCAAAATTCTCCTACCCTTATCCTAGCAACTGCACCTCTCTATCCGGAAGAACCACTCGAATTATCGCTTCCTTCAGCTTCATCCTCATCTGGGATATATTCAGAAAAAGTCTATGACGGTACCTCCTCTGAAATTTCCTTCGTGTCTTCTTCAATACCCTCTTCAGTGTCTTCGTCTTCATCAGTGAAAATTTCTATATAAGTCTTGCACTCTTCAGTCGGAGGTGACTTCAACTCATCAGGAAGGTTTCTGGATTCCCCCATAGAGGCTACGTTCTCCACTTCAATTGATGCACGAGAAGGGTGACACCAAGCTGGTACTATCTCCTCAGGAACATCTTTCGGTAGTAGAGGACCCTCCAGACTGCTATCCCCCACACGAAGAAACCACGCTTCAAAACGATGAGGTTGCAGATCCGCCTTCCCTTCGTCTACCCAGATTGTCGTGCACTTCCTAACGTAAGTAATCCCATTCCTTTCCTGAAATTCATCAAAAGTAGTGGTCCTATCCTTCGGATCACCCTGCCTGACTGGTAGCATTCTCATGGTTTTGGGTCTGGAAAAAAATATGTGTCCCACTACGGGGTGAGATTTACATCCCAGCAAGTGAAACCCAATCCAAACTAAACCACTAGTCCCACTAGACCACACAATAATACAACAAGATGCATGGAATTCAGCAAGCAATGGCATATGACAAATTATCATCATTTCTTTCAATACTTGATATAAAGAAACAACCATCAAACACACATCACCACTTGAGACCCAAGCTTCACACATTAGCCTAAAACAAACATACTGTCTTCACTATGACAACCATTTAATCATCGCTAGGGCCCACGGCAGCGATGTATCGCTAGGGCTCCAAGCCAAATCATCGCCAGGGCCCACGGCCGTGATGTAGTTCACCAAGGCATCACAGCCAATTTCAATAACAGTAATAGGGCCCACGGCCAATTCAATAGCAATGATAGGGCCCACGGCCAATATCAATAGCAATAATAAGGCCCACGACCAATCTCAATAATAATAATAGGGTCCACGACCAATTCATTAGTAATAAGAGGGCCCACGGCCAATCTTAATAGCAATAATAGGGCCCACGACCAATCTCAATAACAATAATAGGGCCCACGACCAATTCAGTAGCAATTACAGGGCCCACGGCCAATCTTAATAGCAATAATAGGGCCCACGACCAATCTCAATAACAATAATAGGGCCCACGACCAATTCAATAGCACACTATCAATCACCATGCTCTTAACGCACAATTACGCTACACCAAATAACTATCCAGTAGCGTCATAGGGTTTAAGTAAGGGTTTAGGAACAACTTACCGTGATTAATCAGCAAAAGTCTACACCAAACGAGTCTCCTCGATCCACAAGATCACAGCCAAATGAGAATCATGTGCCTCCCTAGGAAGTTCATCAATGTTGATTCAAAATCCACTCAGTTTCGGATTAGAAACAATCGAACTTCACTTTCGTTAAACCATTCTCTCGATCATCAAACAAATGGAAACTCTGGCTGCCTTATCAATTGATCGAATACACGATAACCTCTCCATTACTCCTCCCCAAGTTCGGTTCATGCTACAATTTAAAGGGCAGAATATATATCTCAAAGTTCCATGTACCAATTAGCCCTTAAATCACTTTTAAATATCAATCCACTTCACATAGTTTCCACTAACACCTTAATCAACATTATAGGTAGTCCCTTGCATCAATTTGAAGTCAAAATACCCATCTAACAGCCCCCAACAGAATCGATACAACTAGAACATTATCCAAAACAGAACCGGTTTGAGCCTACCGCACATAATCGGTCCATATTTCGATCCTAGGTCTCAATTTCTCACGAAATAAATTCGGTAGAATCTCAATATAAGTGTTATAGAGGCTCACCAAAAGTTTCGAAGAGAAACAACACCTCGAAGACCTCCAATTAGTTCGGTTTCTCCTTGTGCGCGGTGGTCAGTTTTCTGCTCGATAAAAGTCACTCAAGAACAACCATGAAAATACCTTAAACCTTCAATAAAATTACTATTTCTACTCTGTGGACTCAAGTACTAGGTGTTATAAAGTTTCCACAAAAAGTTCGGAGCCATTTGAAATTTCTAAGAGGGTGAACCATGGCCCTCTCTCATTTAGTTCAAAATCTGTTCGCTTTTCTTCCAAAAATTCCCATAAATTAACCAGACCTCCAATGGATACAAAACAAATTGGAACTTGTTAAGAACATCTTAAACTAACCTGTAGCGGTTGGAGCATGGCAAAACGGCAATGGAATAGACCCTCGAGCAGGTCGAACAGAAGCACATAAACTTGTCTTCTGGGCAGTTTTCGGTTGGGGTGAAGATGAAGAGGAAAATGGAAGGGAAATGGGGAAATGACCCACACGGCTGATGGCAGAAAGTAATTGGTGTGTCACACAAATAATAGAGGTTAAAATGACAATATGGAATTAAGGTAATTAATGCCTAAGGCCTCCATTGGATGACAAGTGGCATGGACCAATAATGTCATTGACTTCCATTGACCTCTAGCTCATAATTTTCGGCAGCCCATGGTGGAGGAGAAAATGACCATTTCGTCCTTCGTGAAATCTTAAGGCAAAGTAAATGGGCGATGGGTAAAACAGTCATTTGGTATTTTTTTGTCCGAAAATTCATTTTTCTTATTTTGAATGGCCATTGGCGAGATGACGTCAAATTCTTTTCCAATTTTGAAATTATTTATTTCCAATTGCCAATTTGAGCTTCCATTTCATGATCGATCTCTCGTCGATCGTATCTTCTGTTTATCTCGAACTAACAGGCGGCTTTTACAGACGTTACGCGTATCGACTCTGTGACTCTCGTCACACTTAGGACGACTCAGGGTAAGATGACTTTGGTTGTCATGTAATTGCGAGGGTTCATTACTAGCTCCGACGGTCTCGATCGTCACGGTTCGATTTAGGAAAATTTCGCAAATTATATATTGGTTATACGGCATCATCCGTGTCCCAATCGTATAACGCTAGCAATGACTTCCTTAATCGTTATTCGATCGGCCTTTATTGGCTCTAAATATTTTCTCGATAATCCTTATAGTCAAAGCGTCATTTTGTTTTTCGAGTTTCCTAGGTCCACGTATCTTGTCATGTGTTAGCCTTTCCCTTCTAGTTAGTCTACTCAGGATTGATCAGATTCGAGCGAAATAAAACTTAAATACATCGATAGATTCTTCTCATTCCATAGCCTCAAAATGACAGGAAATTCAGAATATTACACCCTGAATCTGAATTCGGGATTCTAGATAAGTGATCTGCAACTAGATTTTCAGTCCCTTTCTTATTTTTAATTTCCAAATCAAATTCTTGCAGCAATAGAATCCACCTAATCAACCGAGGTTTTGATTCTTTTTTTTCTAACATATACTTAAGAGTAGAGTGGCCAAAATAAACTATAACTTTTGAGCCATTTAAATAAGAACGAAATTTATCAAAAGCAAAAACTATCGCCAATAGTTCCTTTTCTGTTGTTGAATAATTCAATTGTGCTCCTAATAAGGTTCGACTAGCATAGTAAATGGTTTGAAAAACTCCATTCTTCCTTTGTCCCAAGACAACTCCCACTGTAGAATCACTGGCATCACACATCAGCTCAAAAGGTAAATTTCATTCTGGTGTTGTCATGATTGGTGCTGACACTAACTTTTCCTTTAAAGTTTTAAAAGCCTGAACACATATATCAAAAAAATTAAATGGAGTACCTTTTATCAAAAGATTAGAAAGGGGTTTAGCAATTTTTAAAAAATCTTTTATAAACCACCTATAGAATCCTACATGGCCCAAAAATCCTTTGACAAATTTCACAGATGTTGGTGGAGGCAATTTTGCAATGACCTCCACTTTGGCGCGATCAACTTCAATTTCATTTTTAGAGATCTTATGCCCGAGCACTATTCCTTCCTGCACCATAAAACGACACTTCTCCTAATTCAAAACAAGGTTAGTCTCCTCACATCTTTGTAAGACCAAAGCTAAATTATTTAAGCAAGAATCAATATATTTTTGAAAAATCATCCATGAAAATCTCAATATATTTTTCAACCATATCAGAAAAAATGGCCATCATGCATCTTTGAAAAGTGGCTGGTGCATTATAAAGACCAAAGGGCATTCTTCTAAAAGCAAAGGTACCATAAGAACAAGTGAAAGTAGTTTTCTCTTGATCTTCTGGTGCAATAGGAATCTGATTATACCCTGAAT
This sequence comes from Rhodomyrtus psidioides, assembly GCA_021437785.1. Classification (NCBI taxonomy): domain Eukaryota; kingdom Viridiplantae; phylum Streptophyta; class Magnoliopsida; order Myrtales; family Myrtaceae; genus Rhodomyrtus; species Rhodomyrtus psidioides. Next base: position 2,362,569 of record JAILYB010000109.1, on the reverse strand, counting down.
ATCCATCAAGAAAATAATAAAATTCATGCCCTACAAGTCTTTCCAACATCTGATCAATAAATGATTAAAGGAAGTGATCTTTTCTAGTGGCATCATTCAATTTTCTGTAATCCATACACACACGCCATCCTGTAACTGTCCTAGTTGGAATCAATTCATTGTTGTCATTTTTCTGAACAGTCATACCTCCTTTCTTTGGCACCACTTGCACTGGGCTTACCTAGGAACTATCAGATATAGGATAGATGATCCCTGTATCAAGTAATTTAATTACCTCAGTCTTCCCTTCTTCTTGCATTTTCGGGTTCAAACGCCTCTGAGGTTGGATAGTGGGTTTGTATTGTTCCTCCATCAAAATTTTGTGCATGCAAAGTGAAGGGCTAATTTCCTTGATGTCAGCTATTTTCCATCCAATTGCATCCTTATGTTCTCTTAGTATTCTAAGGAGTTTCTCCTCCATCAAATCTGTTAAAGAAGAAGATATAATTACTGGCAAAGAAGAAACTCCATCTAAATAAGCATATTTTAAATGAGAGGATAATGGCTTGAGTTCAAGAATTGGAGGCTCTTCAATTGATGATTTAAGCTTTGTTGAGTGTTGTCCCAACTCCTCAAATTTTATTGCCTTTTGCCTTGAATATGATGGATTTGCTTCCATAAAATTTGCATACTCCTTTATCTCCTCATTCTCAATTTCTTTGTCCCTTGGTTGAACCAAACATGCTTCAAGTGGATCTTTAAAAATATTTTCCTGAAAAATTTTATTCACCAACTTGTCAATTGTCTCAACTCTAAAGCAAGAATTATCATCAAAGGGATATTTCGTGGCTTTAAAAATATTAAATGTAACAACATCATCTTGAACTCTAAGAATCAACTTCCCTTGTTGTACATCAATAAGAGCTCTCCATGTTGCTAGAAAAGGTCTACCTAAGATAAGTGGTACCTCAAAATCTTCCTCAATGTCAAGAACTATGAAATCTGCAGGAAAGATAAACTTGTCAACCTTTACCAATACATCTTCTACAATATCTCTCGGATATTTAATCGATTGATCCGCCAATTGAAGCGGCACTGTGGTTGCTTTTACTTCGCCCAATCTTAATTTCCTGAAAACCAAAAGAGGCATCAAATTAATGCTTGCACCTAAATCACACAATGCCTTTTCAAAGTAAGAATCCCCAATAGTGCAAGGAATTGTAAAACTCTCTGGATCTTTTAACTTCGGAGGTAATTTATTTTGGCAGATGGCTGAGCATTCTTCGTTAAACTTCACAGTTTCATAATCCTCTAATTTTCTTTTGTTTGCCAAAATCTCCTTAAAAACTTTTGCATAGCTAGACATTTGCGCTAAAGCATCTGCAAAAGGAATGTTAATGTGCAATTTTTTAAATACATCAAGAAATTTAGAGAATTGCTTATCTATTTTGTGCTGCTGAAGTTGCTGAGGGAATGAAATTGGTGGCACATATGGCTTTGGATTATCTGAAAAAAGTTTACTCTTGTTTGCCTCCTTTGATTGCTGATTGACTTCCTCTTCTTTGTCTCTAGAAGTTTTAACATCTTCTTATCCCACTTGTTTGCCACTTCTCAAGGTTATAGCTTTTGCATCTTCAATTGGATTTTTCTCTGTATTGCTAGGCAAAGAACCATGTTGTCTTCATGATATCATGTTTGCTAATTGACCCAGTTGCATCTCCAAATTTCTGATTGAAGCCTCTTGGTTATGAAATCTCACATCTGTGTTTTTGATGAAGTCCTGAGTGGTGCTAGCAAGTTTGGTGACTATATCTTCTAGATTAGACTTTGTCTCTTCTGATTGTTTAAATCCTGGTGGTGGTTTCGTCATATTCTGATTACTCCATGAAACATTTGGATGATTGCGCCACCCCGGATTGTATGTGTTGGAATACGGATTATTCTGCAATCCGTTAAAATTCTCAACAAAGTCAGCATTTTCACTAGATTGTGTAAAAGTGTTATTTACCAGACACTTTAAGCTAACATGTCCTCCACCACAAAAATCGCATGTCATATTCTGAATTGGCATGACTGAAACACTCATGCTGTCTATCTTTTTGTTGAGTACTTCAAGTTGTGCAGCAATTGTAGTGACAATATCCACTTCATGAAGTCCACTAAATTTTCGTACATGTAGCCTCTCAGTAGGCCACTGATAACTATTAGATGTCATTTCCTCTAACAGGTTGTAGGCTTCCTCCGGTGTTTTATTATTCAAAGTTCCCCTGCAGCTGCATCAATCATAGAATGAATATTTGCACTAGACCAATTATAAAAAGTTTATACCTACATCCATACGGGGAGTCCATTATATGGGCATCTCCTAAGAAACTCCTTGAATCTTTCTCATAATTCATACAATGATTCATTATCCATCTGCATAAAGTTAGTAATATCGTTACGTATTTTTGCAGATTTTACAGGTGGAAAGAACTTACCAAGAAATTTTTGGGCCATGTCATTCCATGTAGTGATTGATCCTGCAAGAAGAGAAGATAGCCAACTCTTAGCCTTGTCTCTAAGAGAAAACGGAAATAATCTCAATCTAATAGCATCATCTGTAACTCCATTATATTTAATTGTGTCACAGATTTCAAGAAAAGTATCGATGTGAGCATTTGGATCATCGCTTGATAGCCCACTAAATTGCATGGATTGTTGAAGCATTTGAATGAGTGATGGCTTGATCTCAAAGTTGTTTGCTTGGATTACTGGCCTCCTGATGCTTGATGTAGTGCCCTGAACTATTGGCGCAGCATAATCTTTCAAGAGTCTACGTTGATTTTCAACATCTCCCATCTTTTTAGTGTGATTTCTCTATTCTCTTAGTCGCCTTTTGAATGTACGTTCTATTTCTGGATCAAACTCAACAAGTTTTCCTTGTTGGCTACGTGTCATACACCGATGTGCGTCTGCAGAAAAGAAAAAAAATTGTAAGCTAGATTAAACTTAGAATTATCCTGTATCAATATTAACTAGTATTAAACAATCAATCCCTGGCAACGGCGTCAAAAACTTCGCAAAATTCTCAACGCAAGTGTACGTGTCGAACAAGTAATATAATGATAAGAAAAGATATTGTCCCACAGAGATTGATGATTAATAAACTAATTAAATACTAAAAATGGACTAATTCTAAAATTTATCTAACAAAGAAAAATAGAATTGAGAATAAAATGAAATTGACAATCTTAAAAATAAAAGTTCAGAAGTAAATACGATAAAATCAATCAAATAAATATGTTAGAGTATCCGACTTACCATAACTACTTGACATGAATTTCATATCTTTACGCATACAAGAACGACATCAAACATGTGATAGCGGAATTTCCTCTACTATTTACTATCTTATCTCTAGGCATAATAAATCTACTCAGTTTATCAATCCACTATATCTCTATGTGAATTTAAATAAACATAAGTGCATTAAAATCTGTGAATATTCCCGATTTAAAATGAGTTTTTTGGATCATATTATCACCGAAAGCTACACAAATAACATGGTATAGTTCTATCCATGTTGTAATTCATGATTATATATTATAAGGAGCAATTGCATATTATCATTTCTCAGTCTCAAACATGCACTTTGGATCATTTAAGTGGTGGCCAGTCACTTAAAAGCATAAAGCACAATAATATATAACTCATATGAACGATATCACTTGCGAAATATAAACATCATGAAATTCATATCATCATGATCAGGCTACATCGTAACCCTAACGAAAGAAAATTAGAACATTATAGTAGAAGAAGAAGAAGAAGAAGAAGAAGAAGAAGAAGAAGAAGAAGAAGAAGAAGAGGAGGAGGAGGAAGCAAAAATATAAATTAAATCAAACTTCTTGAATCAAAGAACAAGAATTATGTCGCCACTTTGTCTTCTCTTCAAAATACTTCAAAAGCTCCAAGAATGACGATGGAAGAAATATTAAAGTGAAAGATAAAAAAAAATGTCGACGTCTCTCTAAAGCTAATCCTCCCTCTAGAATAACATTCCAGATTCGTAAAAACAAATAAAATCCTAAAGATAATATCAAGATATCCTAAAAAATAATTGAATCTCTAAGATAACATTGAGATATTCTAAAAACAATGTAATCTTCTAAAAAATATGCTTGTGACATCTTGATTCTCTTATGTTTCCTTTATCTTTTTCATATATCATTATCCTGCATAAATAAGAAAAATCTGAATAAATAGAATGAAATCAAAATATTTTCTCATAGATAACACATTATTTGTTGCTCAAAATAGGTAAAGATATATCACTCCTGTCGTAAAGATACATTCAGTTCATATTTTTATCTCTTTTTTTATGCTCGATATGGTTGGACTCTCTATCAACTTGATGTCAAGAATGTCTTTCTTCATGACGACTTGATGGATGAGGTATATATGGAGCAACCCTCAGGGTTTGTTGCTCAGGGGGAGCCTACTGGTGTTTGTCGCATGCACAAGTTATTACATGATTTGAAACAGTCTCCTCATGTCTGGTTTGACCATTTCAGTAATGTAGTTATTCGGTTCGGTTTGCAACGTTGTACTGTAGATCATTCCGTGTTTAACTCCACTTCTTCTAGAGGATGTATGCTCCTGGTTGTATATGTAGACGATATTATCGTCACTGGTAGTAATTCTGCAGGTATACAAAAGTTGAAATAATTTTTACAGATAGAGTTCAGCACAAAAGATATGGGTAATCTACGGTATTTCTTAGGTATTGAGGTGGCCTACTCGCGTGATGGTATCTCCTTATTGCAGTGAAAACATGTTCTGGATATTCTGAGTGAGGTTAGTTTTCTTGGAGCAAATCCTATCAATACTTCAATGGATCCTAATGTGAAAATTGATGCAGAACAATGTGACTTACTTCATGATCCCAATAAGTATAGGAGGCTAGTGGGTAGGCTCAACTGTTTAACTGTCACTTGACCTGATATTTCTTTTGTTGTTGGCATGGTTAGTCAGTTTATGAGTGTTCCTCACACTACACATTGAGAAGTAGTGTTATGTGTTGTGAAGTACTTGAAGGCAGTATCAGGTAAATGTCTTTTGTTCAAGAATAGAACGTCGTGGAGAAGATGACATAAAAAAAAGGAAAGAAATCAAAGAAGAATCAAAAGGAAACAAATAAAAAACTAACAAAAAAGAGGGTCAGGAAGGGAGACAGATTGTGTGCACTTTGGGACTTGATCTCTTACTTGGGTTTGGGCATGTTTTACTTTATTTCAAGAGAGTAGGGAGTTGGGCCTGAAAGTTCTTTCCCTATTTTAAAGCAGAGAAAGCTAACCTCACGAAAAATGATACTGAGCATCTTGGATGAGTAGGCCCGCCAAGTAGGTTTTTTGAGTTTGGGCCTTTTTGATTCATTTACATATCTAATTAAGTTTTAAATGTAGAGTGAGCTTGTGATTGAGCCCAATATGGCAGTGGGCCTCGTCCACATGCATGAAGCCCACCCATGATGGGTTCAGCCCACCTGCGTCGGGTTCATTGACTGCCTGGTTCCTTTTATTATTAATTTATCAATTAAATAAACATAAAAATTCATAAAATTTTCAGAAAAAAAAAAGGAAATAGCTAGATTGACCTTATTTTCCTAGTTTTTATCCCACGTCATTTACTCTTTGATTGTGCACATTACATGCATTGATTTCCATTGATAGGATAGGCCTACGCCGGCACAAGCACTTTAGAAAAATACCCTTTTCGATATCAAAAGGGCATTGATGGTAATACCAGCGTAACTAAGTCCTTGAACCTTTAATTTGTGGTTGCATAGAACTGAATGGTTTTTCCCTATTAGTTAATAAAATTTTCGATCTACCTTCCTCAAGACTGGTGGCGACGCCTTTTACATGTGCACATGCAGCCGATCACTCTAAAATCGACTTCGATATCTCCTGCCGCGATTTGATTTGGGCTTGGGAGGGGTCGAGCTAAGTCCGTCCTAGAAGCTTAGCAATCCATGAACCTCGTTTTTTAGATCAAGTCACAAAAAATATGTTATTGTTCATTGTTATTTAAAGAAAGTTGTTTTTTGACTTCTAAATTAGTTTGAATTCTCTTTTTCGGGAAGTCATAAAGGCACATTTTCGAAATCAATTTTAGTTGTGCAAGCAAGTAAACTTCTAAGGAATAGTTGTTGTGGCTATCTGACATATGTAAAAGACACCAGTAAGGAAGTTGTAAAGCTAGAAAATATTTCAGTTGTCAGACAATTTCCTAAGGCAACTTATCGAATGACACCGACCAAATTGAAGGAATTGAAAACATAGCTATAAAACTTGTTGGATAAGGGTTTTATTGGACCTAGGTTTCATCTTGGGGAGCTCACGTTCTACTTGTGAAGAAAGATGGCAGTATGTGGCTTTGTATAGATTACCAAGAACTTAACAACGTGACGATAAACAATAAATATCATTTGCATCAGATTGATGACTTATTTGATCAACTTCAAGGAGCTCAAGTATTTTCTGAAATTGGCCTTTGTTCTAGATATCACCAGTTGAAGATAAAGGCAGATGTGTACGAAAGCCTGCTTTCAGAACAAGGTATGTACATTATAAATTTCTTGTCATGCCTTTTAAATTAACGAATGCAACTGTTGCTTTCATGGATTTGATGAATATGGTATCTAGGCAATATCTTGACAGATATATTGTGGTATTCATTAATGATATTTTGGTATATTCGAGGAATTTGAAAGAGCATGAGCAAAACTTGAGTCTTATTATGCAGACCTTGCATGAAAAGAAGTAAGTGCGACATATGGCTTGATCATAAAAAATTCTTGGGCTATGTAATCTCAAAAGATGGTCACTATTGACCGGAAGAAAGTTGAAGTGGATGTTCAGTAAATTTTCCTACCAATGTTAAAGAAGTGAAGAGTTTTCTTGGGCTAGCCGGCTATTACAAGTAATTTGTGGAGGAATTCTCCAGAAATGCTAGTCCACTTACTCGGCTAACTCAGAAGGGAGTTAAGTTTGTGTAATCTGATTAGTGTGAACGCTGTTTTCAAGAATTGAAGAGGTGGTTAATGACATATCTCATATTAACCTTGCTTTCAGAAACTAGTGGCTTCACGATCTATTGTGCGAATCTCAAGAAAGTTTAAGGTGTATTATTTTGCAGGATGGTAAAGTAGTGGCCTACGCCTCAAGACAATTGAAAGCTCATGAGAAAAGGTTTCATACTCATGACTTGGAGTTAGCAGCGGTTAGCTTTGCTTTGAAGATATGGAGGCAATATTTGTATGTTGAGAAATGTGTACTTTTTTCTGATCTTTAGAATTTAAAGTACATTTTTACTTAGAAAGAATTAAACATGAGATAAAGGAGCTGGTTAGATCTCTTAAATGATTATGACTTGTCTACCAACTATTATTCAGGTAAGGCAAATGTAGTGTCGAATGCCTTAAGTCGTGAATCTTCTGAAAACATGAAAACATTGCTTACTTATCAGTAGAATATTCTCAATGATATTAGAAAAATTAGACTTGGAGATATTAATGCATCGGATTGGTACTCTATTAGCTGATTTTCAAGTGCAACTAATGTTGATTGATAGAATCAAGACTAAATAGAATGATGATTCTTAGTTGGGGAAGATCAGAGAAGGCGTAGAAGCTAGGGGCAGCCCGATTTTAGTATTCATACAGATGGGTCATTGAAGTTTCATGGTCGACTCTATGTTCCTGATGATTCATATTTGAAAAAGAAGATATTGCAGGAAGCTCACACCATTAAATACTCAATTCACCTAGGAAGCAATAAGATGTATAGGGACTTGAGAGGAAATTTCTAGTGGATCGACATGAAGAAAGATATTGTGAAGTTTATCGATCAATGTCTGATTTATTATCAAGTAAAAATTTAACATCAAAAATCAAGTAAACAGCTACACCAACTTAAGATACCTAAATGAAAATGGGAGCATATCACCATGGATTTCATCTTCGATTTACCAAGGACTTCTAGTGGCAAAAATCCTATATAGGTAATTGTCAATCGATTGGCTAAATCTGCACGCTTTTTGTCATATCATTCGGCCTTTCACTAGAAGACATCGTGAAGTATACATGAATGAGATAGTCAAGTTTCATGGATTTCTAGTGAGAATTATTTCTTATAGGGATCCTAGATTTGTGTCTAATATTTGGAGGAGTTTACAAGAAACGTTAGGTATCAAACTCAACTTTAGTACGGCTTTTCATCCAGAAACAGATGGATATTCACAGAGGATGACTTAGACGTTAGAGAATATGCTATGATCCTGCATTATTGACTTTGGCAGCTTGAGGGATGAACATCTACATTTGGTTGAGTGTTATATATATATATATATATATATATATAACAATAGCTATCATTCCAGCATTAAAATGGCTCCTTTTGAAGCATTATATGGCCGAAATGCAGGAGTCATGTTTGTTGGGATGATGTTAGTGAGAAAAGGTTAACCGGCCCTGAGTTCATACTATAGTCAATGGAGAAAGTCAGGCTTATACGAGAGCATTTGAGAACAGCTCAAAGTCATCAAAAAAGCTGGCACAAGCTAGAATTCAATGTTGGAGGTCAAATATTCTTGAAGGTTTCTCCTATGAAAGGCGTTATGAGATTTGGCACTCCTGAAAAGTTGAGAACAAAATATGTAGGATTATTATTGAAATTAGATAGGATTGACGAAGTTGCTTATAAATGGCCTTGTCACCAATGTCATCTAAAGTTCATAATGTGTTCCATATATCCTTATTGCGGATATATATTTTGAATATTCATCACGTACTAGATTTTACACCATTAAGGTTAAAGAAAAACTTGACATATAAGGAGCAATCTATTCAGATTGCTGATAGGAAAGATCAAGTGCTATAACGGCAGACTATCCCTTACGTGAAGATGCAATCACAAAATCACACGAAAAGAGGTCACTTGGGAGCTCGAATAAGAGGCAAGACATAAATATCCTCACATATTTGATGATTGAGGTATGTTTAAATTTTGAGGACGAAATTTTGGTAAGGAGAGTAGATGTACTATTTAGAGGCCCTTTAGCCCAGGCCATTACACAGACCCAAGTCCTGCCCATTTTTCTTTCTTCTTTAGCAGATTTGCATGAGAAAGAAAAGGGAAGAAATTAGCTAGCAGAGGAAAAAAAAAAAAGAAAGGGCATCACTCATCCGAGAAGAGAGAGATCTATGTGCGTCTCACTCCATAGACAAATCAGCATCATTTTACAACGTCGAGTAAGCACTCAGCACGTCATTTCATCCTTTTGAATTTGTGTTAAAATATTAAAGTAAAATGTGTGGGTCAGTTGATTCTAAATTGATGGGTTTGAATGAGGAATCGATTGGATGTGTATATACATAAGAATGAAGTTTTAGGGTGTTGTGAAGTCATGGGAGTTGATGGATCTTGACTTGGAGATACAGTTTTCCTAGAATGAGTTATTCAAGTTCAGTGTGCTGCTATACTATTGTGAACAGTACACTTTGGTGGCTATCATTTGGGTTGGCCATGTCAAGGTTTTTGTAGTACATCGAATGAGTTTCGTTTTAACTATAAGATTGCTTGAAATGTGGTTCAATGGGGGAAGTTGTGGCCTTAACAAGTTTAGGGCACAAGTTATCCAAAGCAGACAGTAATGGGCGAACTTTTGCTAGTGCGTAAGTATCGTTCTATCGTTAAATATATGTAGTTTAGTCGAGTCATACGTTATAGTGGCGTGTTACTCGATTTTGATCCATTTTTTTCGTATATTTATAAGAATTTGGATGACTCGAATCAACTAACTCTTGTAGGTTGATTTTGACTTTATCAGGTGAGTGATACTATTTCTTCTATTAAACTGTAAATTCGTATTTTGAAAGCAATAATGATACTATATGTTATGAGTTATGAAAGCATGCTCATTACATAAAATTTTGGATCATATTTACTAAGTGTTGGTACTTGTGAATTGTTTGAATGTACATGTGAATTTGGACCACGAAATGAATTTTGAAGTAGTTTGAAATTATCATTTGTGAATGTTTGGTTAAATAATTTGTGAAGAGAATTGCCAAAACTATATGCATTGATTACGAAATTCCTTATGAAATGCATTCTATATGATAAATAGAGTTATGAGGTTATATGATTCGATTTGTGAGCTCGATTTATAAGATGATTTTTGCTCTTTGTTGTGAATTATTGGAGGTTAAGGCTGATGGATTATGCTCATGCCACTGTGATGAGAACCCACTAATAGGGCATATGCATACTGTTACGACGACCTTCTAGGCCAAACCGTTGGCTAATATATATGGTAGACCAAGTCAAGGGGGATGAACTTGATTGCCTTGTCACGTCATTGAGCTTAGGACAAACATTAGATTAATCGATGGATGGACTATCAACGTGTTATTTGGAAACTGTTGGGAAAGAAGGGGTGAAGATTGTATGAAGGGGTGAAGATTATATGATTTGGAAACTGATGAATACTTTGTATCAAGAGATGTAGTGTTTGCTTAAACAGAATTTCCATATGCTGATAAGAAAACAGTAAGTGATGAATTCATTAAAAATAGAGTTATTGAGTTGGGTGATGAAGTTAAGGATTTAAAAAGTGACTTGGGAAAGGAGCACGCTAAAAATGTAGATAGAGAAAGTGAGGTGAATCATGAGATGGAGGAATTGATCCACACAAATGGTGAGGAAGTGGAAAGAAGTGAAGTCGTCGAAGAGCAGTTAGGCAGGGGACAAAGAGTCAAGCAACCTTTTGTCCGTTTGAAAGACTATGTGACAAATGCCATCAGAATAAGCCCCTCAGCATGCTCATATGTCCGATTTGATTCCTCAGTTATGCCTTACTCTGTAGAACATTATATGAGTTATGAAAGATTCTCTGCGCAACACCGGTGTTTCTTGACAGCAATTATTGCAGGACATGAACCAAACTCTTATATAGAAGCGATTAAAGATGAATGGCGGAGAGAGGCCACAAGTAAAGAAATACAAGCTTTAGAAGATAACGGTACATGGACAGTTGAAAATTTGTTGCCTGGGAAGAAAGCAATTGGGAGCAAGTAGATGTATAAAATTAAGTACAATGCTGATGGAAGTGTTGAACGATGCAAGGTGTGGTTGGTGATACTGGGAAATAATCAAGTTGAAGGCATAGATTATCATGAGACTTTTGTTCTTACAGCAAAAATATGTGATAAGTTGCAGTTGCAAAGAATTGGGAACTCCATCAGATGGACATCCAAATGCTTTCTTACATGGCGATTTAGAGGAAGAGGTTTACATGAAAATGCCGCATGGATTTGCCTCTCAATCACCAAGGAAGGTTTGTAGACTTCGGAAATCTCTAGAGTTTGGGGCAAGCACCTAGATATTGGTCTGCGAAATTGGCTGCATCTTTGAAAGCTTATGGATTTCAGCAATCAAATTCAAGTTACTCCTTGTTCACTTTTCGAGTTGGGACTGTTCAATTAAATGTGCTTATTTATGTTGATGATCTCATTATGTCCTGTAATGAAGTTTTCGCTGTGCAAAATGTCAAGAACTATCTGAGTCGTTGTTTTCATATGAAAGACTTGGGAAAGCTGAAATTCTTTTTGGAGATTAAAGTGGCGAGAAACTCGGATGGTATTTTCTTGTGTCAACGTAAGTATGCGTTAGATGTGACTTCTGAGGTCGGATTACTAGGTTCCAAGCCAGCTAAAACTTCTCTTGAACAAAATCACAAGTTGGCCCTTACCGAGAGCGATGATATAGACAACCCTACTCAGTATAGGTATCTGGTGGGTTGACTTATTTATCTAACAATAACTCATCCTGAATTGTCTTACTGTGTGCATATCCTTTCACAGTTCATGCAGCGGCCGAAGAAAACTCATTGGGAGGCAGCTGTCAGAGTTCTGCGTTATTTGAAAGGAAATTCAGGTCGGAGTATTATGTTGCATGCCAATTATGACATCAAATTGTTTGCTTACTGCGATTCTGACTAGGCTAGTTGTCCTTTGACGAGACAGTCTTTGACTGGTTATTTTGTTCTTTTGGGAGAACCACCTATCTTGTGGAAGACTAAGAAGCAACAGACAATGTCTCGCTCATCCACTGAAGCTGAACACAGGTCTATGACAACTGCAGTTTGTGAACTTAAGTGGTTGAAAGGATTATTGGATTCTCTTGGTGTGGCACATTCTGAACCTATGCACCTGTATTGTGACAGCCAGACAGCTTTGCATATAGCCGGTAATCCTGTCTATCATGAGCGTACCAAGCATATTGAAGTGGATTGTCATTTTATTCGTAATGAGATACTTAATGGTAACATTCAAACAGACTATGTATGTAGTTGAATGTAGCCTGCTGATATCTTCACGAAGGCATTGGGCAAGGATCAATTTGACTTTCTTCTTTGCAAGTAGGGCATTCAAGATCCCCATGCTCCAACTTGAGGAGGGTATTGGAAAGGCAGCTGTCAGATGCCTTTATTTAGGCCGTTTACTTAGGAAGTTTTGTGTGCATATTTTTTATCACCTTTTATTGTGTGGTCCTTATATTTTTTTGGTAGTTTAGCCTAATTAGGAGCTTGTTTCTTCTTGGATATATATTACGTTTCTGTGGCAATGAACATGAGAATTCTCATTCCAAAATTTCTAAGTTCTTTTACATTTCGATTTCTAACAAGGAAACATTTGTCGCGGATAAATAACATGTTGTATAGCAATTCCTGATGAGGTTATGCCAAAGGTGGAGAAAAGTCCTATTTTTGTTGGTTGTATATGTGCGGACTGATGAGTTGATATCTGTTGCCTCTGTTGTTGCTAAGAGTGTCAATGGTTCAGCTCAGTTCGAAACTGAACTGAATCATTAGGAGATAAGCTTGAACCGAACCAAATCTTGCCTTAAATTGAATATAAACCGAACCAAAAATGCAGTTTGGCTTTCCATTTTTGTTTTTTTTTTCTCTTTTTTTTTTGTTTCTTTTCTTTTTTAAAAAAAAAATTGGCTGCAGAGGTCCCTGGCTCTTGACCGAGGGCCGGCGTCCCCCGCCAGCCCGACCCACAAATGCCTATATTTTTTAGTCAAATGGCCAGTTGCGGGCGTTCCTCGTAGACGAAGGCGAGGGCAACACAAGCCCCCGCCTCGCCAGATCTGGCCGTCTCTAAATGATGATGCCGCGAGTTGCGAAGTTCGTAATGGAGGGGCAATGGAGCAGAAACCACAAGAATGCAAAGCGTCGCTGAGCTCAAAGCAACGAGCTAAACTGCAACGCTAAGAAGAGCAAATCTGAGCCATAGAGCTCCAGCTTCCTAGAAAAGATCCCTTTTTTTCTGTCGATCAAGGACGTCCCAAGCCAGATCTGGCCGCTGGCAAGGCAAGGGCTCACGGTGCCCTAGCCAACATCTGCGCGGCGGCCGCGCCACCTCGCCCACGGCTGGCGAAGGCTTCACCGCCCTTGCCGACTGGCGCTAAGCAAAATATATATATATTTTTTCAATTCGTTTCAGTTAACCGAAACAAACCAAAATGAACTGAACCGAAAGAAAAGAACGGTTGTTTTTGAATTAATGGAATCAACAACTGAACTGAACCAAAATGCACCAAAAAAAAAAAAAATAGGCTCAGATCGGTCAGCAGTTTAGTTTAGTTTAGTTTTTTAATTCAGGATACTGATAGAAGGTGAAAAATAGGTGCGGTACGATGACTTTGAGTCGTGTTTGGGTTGTGTTAGAGGTAATTGGGCCAATGGGTCATTTCTTTTGGGCCATTTCTTGGGCAATTGGGATATTTATTGGGTCTTTGGATCATTTTGATGGTCTTCTTGGGGACTGTGTGGGAGATGGGGACATGTTGTGGAGCTTGTCCAACTACTGATGCGGTTGTGCAATGAAATGATATTTGCTTACCCAGAAAAGATATGTTGTGATGCACTTAGATAAGCAATAAAGATTCCGTTTGTTTCACAAAAAATGAATGATTCGAACAATATTTTCTTGAAAATGAATGCTTATATCTTTCTTACGAACATGCATAAAGGAAAAATATTTTCGTCGCCCACAAAAATAGTTAGACATAAATTAATGTCGACAACGAGAAAAAATTTATTAGCTAATTATTTCGAGCGATCATTTTTAAGAAAATATTTTGAAATCATTCAGTTTTCGTGAAACAAATGGAGCCAAAGTATTGACTAGTGATGTTGAATCATTCGGGCCTGTGACTATCTGGCCCGAGACTATAGCCTTGATAGACGAGCTTAAGAGAAATCCATTGAGGACTATGGTGATTGATGGAGCCTTGAAGAAGTATTGGATGCATGATGGTGGCTCGACGATCACGCGGTGGCGGCGTGGTGGTTGGTGGGCGAGTCGCGAGCGAGAAAAGGGTAGAGAGAGGCGGAAGACGCATGTCGACCGTGAGCATGGAGGAGAGAAAATAGAGAGGCTCTCGAGAGAGGGAGAATGCGAGGGAGAAAAAGAGGATGAGGACTTTCGGGCCGGTTGAAACAATCATGTTTTTAGAATTGAAAACTCGAAGCCTCGGACTAACCCGATTAAAAAAAAATTATAGGCCCACATGCTTGACTCTAGCTATGATTTTCCTTTCTTTTATTACTTTAGTGTGCAATTTAATGAAACCATAGTTTCTATTTTTCAAAAAATTATTATGAGCTTTTCAAGTGAAAGCAAAACTCAATACAAATAGCCAAAAGAATACAACCTAAACTCACAAATCAACCTCAAGTGGAACTCTAACCACCAACAGTTAACCCTAGCTACCACCAGTCGATGTCTCACCAAAGTCAATGGCCATAACCGCTCCCAAACCGACAAAGCACTTTCTACACCGAGGTTTCTTAGGTGGTGATCCAAAAATGTCATGCCCATATATACAAACCCCACATAAAATATCGACCATACGGCACCCCTTCACCCTTCGCTCTCATGATCTCATCCCACCACCATGCACCAGACAGCAACATCTTGGGCACAAGCTTCCAAAACACCCCCTCTTCTTATGCCGAACGTGTGGTCGCTATCCTAAAATCTTTTTCTTTGAATTCGCCACTCCAGACCCAAGTGCACCTGTCTCGCAATGTCGTGACCAGACCTCAACATGTTCGGACACCCTCCTACCTGTGCAAGCGAGAGAGAGAGAGACACAGAGGGGAAGAGGGCCACTTTCAGCAGGGACATGAGTGGCCAATCTGCCACCACCATGACCACCCCTTGAGCCGACAAGGGTTGGACTTTGGTTGGTGTTCGAGTGTCATTTCTTGTCTCCAGGGTTTCGTTTGGGTCGGAGGAGGATGGCGGACGGATGGATCTTGAGCTCGAATTTGTCATGATCCCTCCTACATCATCTGCCAATCTATCGTAAATGGAAAGGGATTGGTTGCCCAGGATTGAAGACAAAAGATGGGATCTTGGAGTTGGGTCGCTCCGAGTGGGGGTTGATTTCATGAGATTTAAAGTCTCCTCTGTGTCTTCGAACCAGCAGACAAAAGCTAATGGTGAATTGGCCGGCTCTTCTCATCAGATCCTCCAAGGTCCAAGTAGTTCTTGCTCTCTTGGCAATAAAATTGAACTTAGGAGGAGGAGAACTTCACACAAACATATGTATATAGGCGAGATTACCGAAATAATTCTAAACTTATTGTACTTGTGGTAATTCAGTCTTAAATATTTTGACAATTTACTAATTTACTTAGTTTGATCAATTTTGACAGGAAATTCTAAATCGGACGCCAATTGTCCATCATGGCACGAGCCAACGCTGATGTGAATAATCAACTTTTCAATCATTTTTAATATTTTTTCCTTCCTTAGCTAGCCGTCATGCGAGGTCGGCCTCGTGGCATTGGCCGGAGCTGACGTGAACAATCAAATTTTCAATAAATTTTTTAATTTTTTCTTTTATTTTTTTTTCTTCCATAGCCAATCATCAGGCGAGGTCGACCTCGCTAGGATCTTCCCCAAATCTGGCAGAGCTCAAGCCTCACCAGCCTTGGCAAGGCTCCTCCCCAAATCTGGCAGTGCTCAAGCTTCATGGGATTGGGCGAGCTCAAGCCTCGCCAATCTCATGCAAGGCGATCAGTTGAGGAAGAAGAAAAAAAATTGTTAAAAAAATTGATATTTTTTAATGGTAAAAGTTGTCCATGTCAAGGTTGATAATACAAAGTAGGATGGCCGGCATCTATGTCAACAATTTTCAATCAAAATTAGCCAGAATAACTGAATTTGTAAATTGTCGAAAGGTTTAGAACTCAATTAACACAATTAAAAGATTTAAGATTAAACTGAAGCAAATGCAATAGATTGAGGAAGTAAAAGAATATAACAAGTTTCATTAATCTTGTCGGATCTTACTTTTTGTCAATTGAGATTTTATGTATAAGATGAATCCTACATTGTGTTATAAACCCTTAAGTTTCCTTCATTTCGAGTTTGTGACATCGTATAGATCTCTCTCGACGTAATTGCTCGATAATTGTAAAACATTCTAGAAGTCGGTAACGCATGATACTTGGATTAAATTAGTAACGTATTATCAAAAATGTATCGTGATATATATAAAAAATAATAATTCCATTTTTTTAACATTTGATTAAAGAAATTCATCCTAGTGAGGAACAAAAAAATAGGGAAGGGACATTTTTGGCCAATAACGTTTGACATTGACATGGCAGAAAAGAAGGGAGAGAGAGAGACATTCAATTACATGGAGAAGAAGCACGTGGAGAAGATGAGTGGCGGTGGGGTGACACGTGACTCCCAACGGTAAACACCGGAGGTGGTGGGCTGGTGGCAGCAACCGTTGGAGACTTTGATTCGCACTTTTATTTTTATTTTTATTGTTTTACAGTAGAATTTCATAGGGACTTGAAAACCTAAAAAAAAAAAGTATTTATATCTCATCTTCATTGACATTGCAGTTCCCATGGAGAACAAGCTCCATTTATTTGATTTTTCAAGAGTCACTATCTTGACAGTCTGACAGTACTGTCATTATTTCAGACTTCACATTTTTTTTCAATTAATAAGTGTTTTATGTGATTGTGTATGGATCTACGGTATAAAATAACTACTGTTAGACTATCAGGAAAGTAGAGGGAGAAAGAATGATGAAAAATACTTTTCTCTTTTTAAAAAGATGAAATTATTTTCCTCATTTTTTAATATGTTTTTCCATGAGAGGAAAACGTTTTTCTTAACTCGTTGATTTTCTGTAAAAAGAACGCTGGAAAATTCGAAAAATATTTTTTTGAAAGTTATTTTTTGCAAAACAAACGGAGCTTCCAATATATTCGTATATAACAAATATCATGATATTGATATTATATTAGTCATGTTGAACCAATTTGGGTTACTACTGTAGCCGTATAGAACGATTTGTTCTTTTGTAAAGTCTTTTTGCTTGATATTTCTCTCTTTTAATTTTTTTAAAAAAATTTATTGCTCTGGTGAATTGCTTGATAATTCCCTTTGCATGTCTATCTATGTACGTGGAGACGTCCCATTGAAGATTTTGGCCGTAATCCGTCACGCGGATGATTTACGCATAGCCGTTCCGCCGACAACCTGTTTTATGGAACATGCGTATGTACTTCATTTGTGTGAATAGAGTGAATCAAAGTATAAATAATATTTGGACCTTTGGAAGCCGCATTGCGCACAAAAAAATAAATAAAATTAATAAATCAAAGAAAAAGAAGTAGGTAAATAGAAGATTCAAAGGTTAAGGGCTGAAAGATGAAATATAGTATGCCCCGTCCCATTTTATTTTGTTTTATGTCCATATCTCTTCCTCAGCCAGGCTTGGTCAAAATAGCAATATATATATATATATATATATATATATATATATATATATATATATATATATATATATATTCTCCATAGACTAAAGATTTGAATTTTTAGATCGTGCAATCCTCTCGATTTTCTAGTATCAAATTTAGGGGGTGCCTAACTAGCCATTTGATACCACATAGATCTGTCAAATTAGTGAGTCGGATCGAAAATGTCTGACTCGAATCGACCCATTTAATCCATTTTGTCGCATTCCTTTGTAATACAAGACTAACGACACATACTCTACCAGACCCATATTACTTAAACACTGTCATATCTAACACAATCTAGGAAAACTTGTTTCTTATAATTAAAATATATATATTACTAAAATACTTTCATGCAATAAAAATCTAATGGACTATCTTTTTTATTTTTTCAGAAACACTGTGATTTTTTTTATATTTTTGTTTACGAAATCCGATGAGGGTCGAATCGGTCCCCAGACTTTGTACGAAAAAAAGTAAAATTGAAATTAAAAATAATACAATAATATATATATATATACACTCACGACATGTCATCCTCTTCAATAAGTTTATATATATATGTCGTGAGTGTCTTGACTTGTATGAACATTGAACATCAAACGCTTGATATCTTACGCATAGACTTGTTGAAGCAGTACAACACATTGTTACACGTAGAACAAATTGTGGAACCGGCTCAAGCCAATCTCAAGGAATAGTAAAGCTCCGTATGGTCTTTTTGTTTAAGTGCATGTAGTTTGCATCTTCATAGACATGTCTATTTCAATGAGTTTCTCTCCGAGACAATATCCAGATTATTATGCCTTTCGTGTGGATCAAAATTTACCCGACAAGGAATTTCGCTGCCAATAACATTTATAAGCTAAATGGGTTGTAATTAGATTTGTATTTAAACCCATTTACAATTCACATATAAGAAACGCTTACAACTCAAGGCCTTTAACAACTGATCTATTAAAACTCAACTAATCCATATTTGACTCATCTTATTGAATATGGGTTAAAGTATGGTTTTCAACTCATTTTGACACCTCTAACCACGTAGGACGTATCATAGACATATTTAACTAAAGAACAAGTGATTGACTTTTTTTCACAAAAATTACAAGAACTACTTTGATTAAAAAAAAGCGAGATGGAGAATTTGGAATTTTGAGCGGGATTATAAAGACTGTAAAGTGATTTCTTTATCTCGAGACAAGATCATATGTAATGACGCGACATGTGAGCCGACACACATTGCGTAGCGAAAATGCCGTGCGCGGCACATAATTAATAACTTTGAAGAGGCAAGTTGAAGTTGAACTATCGAGCGGCAATAATTCTACTCAACGACAACTCCCGATCCAATCGTATAGTCCGCCAACTATGACTTTGAATGCTTGATCATTGTCGAGATAATGCCTTGCCTAGCCTATTATTAGCCAATTTTCAAAGAGAAATCAATGAGAATTACCCTACTGACAAACTCGTCTTTAATGTGATGAGATTAGCGGATGAATAATACAATGGAAGTACAATCAATGTTTTGTGTCAATCCTATGAAAAGGTTATAGGTCGAAAATCGAACTCTCTAAGGGGAGGAGGACCTTTGAAACCCAAGATCAATCGAAACTTGGTAAGCCGTTTAAGTATAATGGGGACACCGGAAGCTTGGGATCAAATCGCTAACTACGAGTTAATGATGCACATTGGAAATTACTTTAAAAAAATCACAAATATATTATACACGTGCCAATTCAGTCATAAAATTTTTCAATTGAGCCAATTTAGTCCTAAACATATTGCACTTGTGCCACTTTGTCATGAAGATTTCAATTGCGACAATTAAATCCTAAATAATCTCACAGAGAGAAGTGTCAAAAAAGTCCCAAACTTAGTGTATTATGTCAATTTAGTCCTAAATTTTTTTTTGTGCCAATTCAGTCCTAAATCTTTTGCATTGATGCCAATTAAATCCTAAATCTTTTAGTGATGCTAATTCAATTCTAAACATTTTGTATTAATGCCAATTCAGTCCTAAATCTTTTGTATTTATTCTAATTGATTTTTTTTTTTTGGTCGGGATGCTAATTGAGTTAATCAAACTAATTTTGGCTGAAAATGGCTGACGTGGAGTCACGACAAACGCTGACTTGAATATTTGTTTAATATTATTCTATAATTTTAAATAATTTTAAGCATTTTTTGGTTATTTAAAAAATGTTTAAAATATTAAAAAAATACTACGTTAACGCAAGTCATGCCACGTAGGACAATTGATGTCTGCGCCAATTATGTTGGGCCAAAATTGACCGAATTGACTCAATTGGCATAAACGCAAAATATTTAAGACTAAATTGGCATTAATGCAAAAAGTTTAGGACTGAATTGGGACTAATAGTCGTTTAGGATTAAATTGGCACAAATGAAAACGATTTAGGACTGAATTAGCACCAAAAAAAAGTTTATGGCTTAATTGACACTAATGCAAGAGGTTTAAGACTTTTTTTTTTGGGAACACTTTTCCCAATTTCACAATTTGTCAATTTTGATAAAAAAAAAAAAATAAAAAAAATGCTAACGTGGACGTTGATCGTGCCGCGCAAGATGACCAGCGTTGACGAGATCGACGCTTAGCGATTTTTGGCCGAAACGGACTAGAAGGACTAAATTTTCAAATGAAGAAAATGGTACAATTAAATCGGAGAAAGACGACGTTTCCAGGATGGAGTCGATCCCCATCTCGCGCAAGTGAATCACAGCCGGCGCTCGTTAGACGGCCTGTGCCGAAACACCACCCTATGAATCCAAAATCACGCTCCACATTTTCAAATTTTGAGATACGGATCTCGGATCTGGACCTTCGTCTCGTCGTACACCTTCTCACATGGACCCAAAAAGATAAAACCATGGCATCGTCGTCGGGGAAAAAGAAAAAAAAAAAAGGCCAAAAGATAAATAAAATTAATAAAGGAGAGGCAGCACACATCCGCGAAAGCGTCCGGCACCACCACCGCGAAAGCGTCCTTTTGATCCCCCCCGTTCTGACCCTCCGATCTCATCATGATCGCGCGCGGGCCCCGGCCCCGGCCCCGGCCCCATTCGAAGCGCCAACTTCTCCCTTTCCGTTGATTTCCCCGATTTGCCCTTCTCCTCTCGCACTATTTACACCCTGTTCTTTTTTCATTTTTTTTTTCAGGGCCGCCAACCCACTATGAAGTTTCAAATCGGCTACGTCTAGAGATTGGGGGGGGTCGCTTGCTTTAATCCTATATCGATCGTCGTACCATTCTGTGCCGTGGCATAGCTGTAATTTCGTTACGGGGGGTTTCTACAAAATTTCCTGAGGATCGAATCCTCGACGAGAAGGATGGTTTCGAATCAAGCGAAAGCAAATGCTATCCGCCGAGCATAAGCTTTAGAAGTTTTAATGTGCGGTGACGCAACGTGCATGTGCGGGAGTTGCGGTACATAAACACGGGGGATTTCACGGCACACTTGTCACTTGACTCACTTGGGGGTCACGAGGGCAGCTACGGTATATGTAAGGTGTTATGCATTACGATACTTTGGACAAAAGCTACTATAAAATGCCCCGTAGTTACGGCGGGAGGATCGATCTCTGCTCTCTCCCTCTCTCGTTCAATTGGGATTGTTGGCTCTTTGTTTTATCAATTCACCCAGTGGCTGTCGGGTAATATTCGGATAAGAACCCGAACGATCTTCCCGTGATCGGAATTTTCAAAAATTGCAAAACCGGAAAACCCAAGAGCAATCTCTTTCGCGAAGCGGAACCCAACAGCATATCATCCCATTCCCCTCGTTGTTCCGCCTCTCAAGAAAGAAAGCCGAAGACATGGGAGAAGGTTTCCGTGTCAGATTCTCTGTTTCTTTCCCCGTTTTCTAGGAGGGGGTCGAAAACGCAAAAAGGAGAAAAAGATGTGTTCTCAACCAGAATGTCTCTGTCTTCGTTTCGTTGGGTCTCCTCCCTCCCTCTCAAAAGAAGTTTTTTTTTTTTCTGAGCAAAATGTTTGCGCTCTCTCTCTCTCTCTCTCTCTCCCCCAAAAAAAAAAAAAAATAGACTACTCACTTACGAGCAGTGCCACGGAAAGATATGAAAAAGGACGGCATAAGGCGGACCTATGACCACATTAGAAACATCAAATTACGTACTCACAAGTTAAAACCAAGGTCGATTGAACCGAATCAGCTGATGCTGAGTGATTCTCTATTCCAAGTTCGGAATCGGGAATGATCGGTCCAGTCCTTGGGGAGAGAACGGACCGAACCGGGGGAACCGAATCAGTGTATTACCTTTTTTTATTTTATTTTTTTATTCAATAAGCGCATAAAGTACAAATTATTTATTGGAGTAACATATTTCGTTCAAACTGACTCAAGGTATCACCTCGTAATGACATCGTGTTCACGAGACTTCCAAATTCAGACGGCCCCACCTCACGTTCGGCAAAATCAATTCACGTAATCGCCGGTGGAACATGCAAAAATCAATTTCGAAGCTAAGGTTCATCGTCCATCATACCGAACTCCGGTCACGTGCGATTCAAATCCAAAAGCCCTAACCCGTAACCCCGGTAGCAAGAACTAGAAGCAGCAAGCAGCAGGCTCCCATCCATCAAACGGACCCATACCCATCCAAATCCATCAAACAACCATTTGGCTTTTGGGGCTTCGAAAGCGACGCACACGTGCACAGGTGCCGCTGATTCTAGGTGCCTGAGCCCCAGTGCTGCCTCCAATAACAATGAGCTGTAATTTTTTTTTTTATACCTAAAAAAATTCCGCATAAATAATATTTACAAAAAAAAAAAAATTAGACAAAAAAATTACTATTAATTCTTTTACTTGGGTGTGTATGAACAATGGCAATCTCGTAATTCCGAACATCTTCCTCACATAGTATAAGGCAGTACATCGTCGCGTTTCCCCCCATGTGTTTTGTATTCACTTTGTAATTATAGAACTTTCTTTTTTCCTTCTCTAACCCCAAAAGAGGGAAAACCCCAAAGCCCGAGGCCTCTCGATTTTTTTTTTCTTTCGAAAAAACCAAAATTAAGGAAAAAGGAAGAAAGAATCTCGAAGCAGAGAGCCCCGGTGCCGGTGGTACTACGACCGGGACACCGACTCGGCCAGTTTCCCGATCCTCTCCACGAGCTCCGGCGACAGCTTCTTCGCCGGTCTCTTCTCCTTCTCCGGGCGCCGGAAGTCGAACCCGAGGGCCTCCGACACCTCCTCCGAGCTCCACCCGGCCTTCCGGAGCGACTCCGAGAAACGGTCCGCCTTCAAAAGGAGCGCGTCCCGCACCGCCTGGTTGTCCAGCAACACCATCTCCCCACCCTCGAAGAACCCCGACGCCGACACCCCCACGATCTCCGTCACGTCCGACTCGCTCCACCCGCCTTCCCTCAGGACCGACCCCATCCGATCCACGTACTCCTCCACCCACTTCGGCATCCCGGATCGCGGCATGTCCGGGTACCTGTCCGGCGACGAGGAGGAGGAGGAGGACGAGTTCCTCCGCCGCCGGTCGACGGCCGCGTCGCTCCAGAACTCGACCCACCTCGGCGTCCTCCCTCCCGCGCCGGCGTCGAGGCTCCGCCGCGAGAACTCTGACAGGGACCCGGCCGATTTCGAGTTCTTCTCCCCCAGAGATCGCTGCTTCCTGAGCGTGTGCGGCTCCGAATCCGAGCTCCGCCGCTCGAAGAAATCGGAGAGATCCAGCCCGCACAGGAAGACCCGGCTCTCGTCGACGAAGAAGATGGGGTTACCGGCTAACGGCGGGTTGCAGGGAATGTAGCAGTGGTTGAAAATGGGGATCAAGAGAGGCGCTTTCTTCAGGGCATTCCTCGCTACCCGGAGGGCCTTCTCCGGGTCGGACGGTCTCGCGCCCCACGACTTGGGCCAGAGCGCGTCGCGGGCTATCTGGAACGTGACGGCGGCAATGGGGAGGTCGATGGAGGCGCGGAGCTGGAGCCGGGCCGAGCCGGAGGCGCGCCAGTCGGGGAAACCCGGGCCGACGGGGAGGCCGGCGGAGAGCACGGCGCGGAGGTCGGGAGGGAAGGTGAAGCCGAACTCGGCCTCGGTGAGGGCGAACTCGGCGTCGGAGAGGCCGGGTTGGACCTGGACGCCGGAGCCGCGGAGGTGGGTGGTGACCTGGTCGGCGAGGAAGGAGAAGGAGAAGAGGCCGTTGCGGGTGGAGGCGGCGGGGGTGGATGGGGCGGCGGCAGCCCGGGCAGAGAGGCGGCGGAGGCCGGCTAAGTGGGCCGGGGTAAGGCCGGTCATCCTGCGGTCTACGTCGACCATCGCGGTGGCGGAGGCCTCGTCGTTCGCCGAGGTCGCGCGGGTTTTTGGTCTCTGCGTGTGTGGTGGGGGGAGAGTGAGAGCGAGAGAGAGAGAGAGAGAGAGAGAGAGAGTTGTGGAGATGGAGATGATGATTGCGTGAATGAGAGTGTTGAGAAGTGTGAAAATGGAGGAAAGGGGGGTGAAGAATAATGGAGTGCTTCTTGCTAGAGAGAGAGAGAGAGAGAGGGAGAGAGAGAATAGAGGGTTACAGAGGAGACGAGTACTTATAGATGGTGGGAGAGTGGACCCCACCCCCCTCAGATTTTTAGTAGTGTTTTTTTTTTTTTGGATCAATTTTTTTTAGTAGTGTTTAAGAAGAAATTATTTTACTTAATTGACTTCCGAACGACCAAGCAGAACACTTCTAAATTTTCCTGCCTAAATTACAAATTTGCCGGAAAAGAAGAAGAAGAAAGAAAATGATTTGTGCGTGTAAGATTGGTCCTAGCGCTTCCCGACCCGATATCCATCCAAATGTCTTGTTTTACGACTGATGTAACATTTTCATATTATATCTTTTGATACAAGTGTGTATTATCTTAATTGTCCAAAATTATTCCGATTTGCACCATGTAAACTCATCTTATATCGTATCCAAAAGAAACTAAGCACATATCGAATACACTTAATTTCTTCTCTGAAAGAGATGTGAATTCCACCGTTTCATACTTATTATATCCGAAGCATCGATTTTGTATTGTCATGTATCGATAATGGCAATATTTCTTCATTTAGATATTAATCAGACGCTCCAAAAGCCATTTCAGACTCTCAAAGGATTTGGTGACTCTGATCCTCGCAAGTTAATGGATTTTTTTTGTTTTTTTTTTAGTTGCGGATCTGATCTCCTTTAATGAATTTATATTCCTCTCATCTCATAAAAAAAAATCTGTTCATTGAAAAAAAAAAGGAAATTATGCAATCGCATCTCTGTTGCAATGTTATCCTCTTCTGTTCTAACGGTATTTCTCTAGGAAATGATTTGACAGGGCATGGGTATACAGTGGAGGTGTGACATGACGTGCCAAAATGGTATTTCTTGCGTATCTCCCTCATCGTATAATCAAATTCTACACCATTTCCCTCCCTTTCCCTCTCTTTCCCCTACCCTATCTCCTTCCTCACCGCCATAGACCCTTCTGTCTCCACACTCTCTCTCTCTCTCCCCGCCGCCGCCACCCCCCGTCGAATCGAATCGAGATAGTTACAATACCCGATTTATTTTTTTCATCTTTTACTGGAACGAAATAAGACTCGACCTGAAAGGATTTGAAACTTTTGGTTCGATTCTGATCGGCCTGAGCCGTTTTGACAGCTGTAAGGACAACTTTTAGTTTTTCGCTCTACCGTCACTCATTCGTGTACTTTAATCTAGCCAAACTTATGAAGAAAAAAAAAACCCTCTATTAATCCCGCACGACATATCTTTCATCAAATGTGTGTGTATATACATATCTCAGCGCGCACGGGGCATGCGAACAATAGATGGGGCCTGTACCAATTGTGGTCAAGGTAATCGATTCTTGGCTTTCTCGACGTCAACGGGGTCGGATATGACTCAACCCAGATCGATAGACTAGCTAGAACGGTTTAATCATTGATGGAGACAGAGCAAGAACTTGCTTTGCCTCGCGCGTTGTCCGAGTTAAAACATAGAATTTTATTCGACATCTTCTTAGTGATGCCACTCAAAACATGTTGTCACTGCTAAAACTAAAATGGTGTACTTTTAACTTAAACCGAAAATTATTGGACAGTCTTCTTCGAGGATTATCCTTGTGGTGGCCCTCACCAAAAACAAAAAAAAATGTCCATAATTCCTTTTTCACCCTTTTTCAACTTTTGTCCAGTAATATCTGCACTATTTATCATATAACTACAATTTTCTGGGGAATTCGATTCCATTAAGGAGAGGGATCCGAATCCCCTACTATAAAGGTATGGGATCATTAAGTTTTTAGCCATTGGATCTTCCCCCCTTCCAAGGGCTAATTGAGCTAGGATTTCCTACTATCCGTTAAGGAGAGACCTTTCTGCTGCTGATCTGTACTTTGGACGTCATGTTTTTTTCTTTCTTTTTTCTGCAAATAAAACCAAGATCATGGGCCTATTAGCAATGATAATGCCACATTGTTGTGGCCTAATTTAATCATTCTTTCATTTTATCCTTTTAATTTTTTTTCCCCTGTGATTTTTATAGGGAGAAACGGAAATAAAGGCGGGGCAGGCGCGCGGCTAATGAAAGTTATCAACTAATGATTGGCCATTTAGCATGGGATTATCAAGGAGCTAGTGTCCCATAGGGAAAGGACACTCCCTTCTCTAGCTTTTGGCCTACCCACCACGGAACGAGATTTTAAATAAAGTGAAGATTAGGTCGATTGCTATCTGAATTTAAATTGACTTTACGTGAAGGGCATTCGGAAATGCATTGGCACGCGCCTGTTTATCCAACAAATGTATATGCATTGAATCAATACGATGGACGTGAATCTATATGAGATTTGCCGTATTGTACGCACGAACTCGACACACGTCCCTTAGGGCCTATATGGTTACACTCCCTGAAAAGTGTTTTCTGTTTCAAAAGTGTTCTCGAAACACTTTCAGAACAAAAACACGTATGGTAAAAAAAATGTTTCCAAAGTGTTCCGGGAACACTTTTGAGAAACATAAATATTTTTAGAGAAGAAAAAAAAAATTGCTTCTGTAGTTCTGGAACACTTTTTAGAAACACATTAGGAACATTTTTTTGAAACAATTGAGAAAAATTTTATTTTTGAACACACTCTCTTCTATTTTTTTCTTGCACGATGTTGACACCCAATTTTTGGTCATTTTATTTTAAAAAAGAATTTAAAATATCAAAATAATTCATAATATTACAAAATCAATTTTGAAAGCTTTGGCCAAGCCTCATGAACCAATTTTGAACAAATTTTTTCCTTAATTTTTGACATTTTTCGGATTTATTTTAATTATAAAAATAGCCCAAAACAGGAAAAATAGTATTTGTGGTCAAAAAAGGCGCAACAATAATATATATTTTTATTTTAATTCACTTTTCATTTCGGCCTGTTAAAGTTTTAAAAATTCAGTTTGGGACCACATGCCTCTTCATTGAACATAATCCTAAATTGACTAAAAATTTTTATGTTAAATCATGTTAGGCAATTTTTTTTTACTTTAAAGTCATAACATGAGACTTTGATACCATGCATCTCATTTCAGTCTTCATGTTTGAAAAAATTACACAATTGGACTAAAAGTACCTAAATGCATAAATATTTTTTATTTTTATCTATGGTTTCACTCAAAGTGCAATTAATATTTTTCTACGGGTCCCCGCTTCAAGGTAATCATATTTTTAACTATTTAAGAACATTTATGTGTGAATTATAATTGTAATTGTTTTCTATCTATAGAAAACATATTTGATGTTCTCATTGTCCAATTGCAATATGTGTTCTCTTTCATATTTTTATTTTTTTTTTATAATTGATCTTGGTCATATTGTAATTTGATAAATTGTGCATAAATTACTTATACATATATCGATCTAATTTGATTTAATAAATTGAAAAAATAAGATTTAATTTGATTTATTAAGTTAAAAAGATAAAGACATCTTAATTTTAATATATATATATAATCCCCTTAATTAAATGAAAAAATAGGAACAATTTTTTTGTAGTTACCAAATAAGTTTTTTTTTTCAGGAATATAAAATTTATGCAGTTATCAAATGCGTTTTTGTTCCCAAAAATCGTAGCTGGGAACAGAAACACAAAAAAAAAAAATTTATGTTCCAAAAATATTCTCAAGAACAGAAACGTTACTATATGCAACCAATGTTTTTTTTTTTTTTGGGTAAGGTACCATATGCAGCCAATGTTCTTCTTTCCATATTCGTAGAATGCGCAATTAAGCTTTGTTCACATATAGACATGTCAAAATGGGTCATAAAGCCATATTTAACCCATATATGAATGGACTGAGTTGTTATGTAGGTTGCTATATGAAAAAAAATGTCATAAATGGATGTAAACAAAATATGAGGGTTAAATGAGTCATAAATAAGTTTACAACTTACTTAGACCCAACTCACCTCTATAACTCTCTTGCCACCTCAAGTTTGCGCTCAATTACTCGGCACTCTCACCTCAATTTAGGTGCAAGTCTTCCTAAATTAGATCGATTATGGAAGCACTTTAGGAATACGAGCCATATCGAGTATGCGTTGAGTATGTTGGTGATCAGTACTCGGTCCGATTTTTAGGCAGTTCAATACGGAAACGATAGATAGTTAGTACGAGTGAGCAATACGGACTTTGCAATATGTTAATTAAAATTAGGTTTACATGCAGATTATTAAGTTTACATTTAAGAGATAAAAAAAAATTGGTCCAGTCTGGGAAGTCTGGTTCCCCTTGGAATCGGACGGTTCGATCCGATCTAGTTGGGCTATTCCTGATTTGGTCGATCCGTCTTACTCATCCCTAATAGGTCATATATGAGGCATTAAATTTGCATAGTAATAAAGGAGTCATAAACGAGTTAAATAAGTTTATTTGCGTCGGATCATTTATGATCCGACGATGCGTCCCAATCTCAATTCGACCCATCCGTTTGATCGGCTTTTTCACATGCACGCAGGAGAAAGGACGAGCAACCTCATCTGAAAAGCATGAAGGAGGGGCAATTAATTCACACACAAGGTGGGAAGATAAGTCGGTGCAACAGTCACATGGTTTTCAGATCACTTCTTGGCCGGGAGCCGGCAGATGCTGAAACTCTCATTTACTCTCTCTCTCTCTCTCTCTATATATATATATATATATATATATATATATATATATATATATATATATATATATATATATATATATATATATATATTATGGCATACATTGCTGGCACGTTCAATATCTCTAAAGTCATTTTCACACAATTTCCCCCTCTGTTCAGTGTTGTTCGTGACCAGATCTTATATTGGATTAGTCTACCATGGGCGCTAATTGTTCCGACCTCAAAAATCTTGTTAGTGGGTCACGCTGTAAAAATGAATCTTCACCACAAGCACAATTTATCTACATTCCGTAGAAAATCAATTTTAGTGCTCCGACTCTATTTGGATTTGTGCAATCGGATTCCGTCTGCGTTTGGTGACATTATCGACATTGATCTGTCGGACTTGTCACCTGATCCAGGTGCGATGCTAATCTGGCAATACGAGGACGAAGAATGAGGTCTGATTTGACAAATAAAACAAACTAATGATTTGATCGAAATAAGAAGATTGATGTTTTTAGGCTTTACGCCAATAAGTGGATGACTATTTACGCCTAAAAGTTAATGACTGATTATAGGAAAAGAGTAAGAACATCAAATTGCATAATGTAGATCGAGCTGCACTAACTCCGGATTGCCAAATCTGTACTCTAGTAAGAATAAGATACGCGACGAGATGGAGAAAATCAAATGGTGAGATCATATGGTAGTATAATATGATTATACCAAAAAGAAAAAAAAATTGTCTCTGCTCCTATTGTAGAAGACAAAAAATAGTAAAGAATTACATGTACTCTTTATCCCCAAACTCTTGTCGAATATGCAATTGAGCCCTCAATGCATTTTGTTCTGTGATTGCAGTTTTTACTTAATTTGTGCAATTGGATCCCAAACTTATTTGATTTGCACAGCAGAGGCCTCCAACATCCATTACCTAAACTCCGGCGAGGTTACCGGGACTCGCTGGTTTCCTGTCCTCTCTCTTCATTCAGCGGTTTACTGTTTCTGTTTCTTTATTTTCTCTTAACATGGCGTGGGACAACATCATCGTCGCCGGGAAATGTTTTTCCCATGTCAGCAAATCGTCGAACTGTTATAGAACAAAGTTTCAAATGTAAAAAGAAAAGTTCAATAACTCAATTGCACATTTCACAATAGTTAGGAGATGGAAACTGGAAAGGGTGCTGAAATCAAAAGCAAACTTTATGTAATACACAATACAAAATACAAAAAAAAAAAAATGTTTAAAGTACCTTCACCATGGGGAAATAATAATCTATGAGAGAGAGATAAACTACTTAACGATTCCATATAGCCGTATCCTCAACCGAGTTGCCTAACAGTCTACATCAAAAGTGCAAGAAGAACACCTAACAACTAAATTTTAAAATTTGACAGATCCCGTCACCTCCAAAACCGTCCTCGTCAAATTTATCTTTCGAGCCAAAATCGTTATTCACACAATGATTAGGATCATACGCTGTTTACGAAAGTAAAATTACAAAATTTTACAATTTGTATATGATATTAAACGACCGCGGCACATCACTAAAAGCTAGAGAACCAAAATCGCACTTATATATATCCGGTCACGTGGGATGAGACGTATTCAATGCTTCAAGGAAAATTTAACTAGGTAATTATATAAACATGTTTTGACAAAAAAAATCATATAAAAATGTCATTTTTCTACTAAACTTGACGTCATATATTCACAAAATGATGTACTTCGGGATCTTCCTTGGTTCTTTCTTCTTTCAATTGTTTATTATCGATACAATAATGAAGAAAATTAATGGCTGACTCGCTCCAGCTTTCAAAATCCGAAGGTGGGCAATCATGATTTTGGAGCGTCCCTCTCAATCTAGACCTCCCTTAATCAATGGGGGAATTCTTCGTACTTAAACTAAACTCTAAGCACGTGATTAAGTCACTGATTTTTGATTTATTGGTACAATTTCCCCCGCAGAATCGTGGGTCATTATTCTATGGAACAAATTTGACTAGGATATGCAATATAAAGTACACTAACATGTGGAGGAGCCCTTAAGCCTCGATCTTAGATCAAGAGAACTAGAATCTTTTTATGTTATTGCGGTCTTGTCAGAATCAATTTGGTCGGTAGCAGGTAAACGGTCAACCGTCGATCCAGCTTTATGAACTTTGCAGCTTAGACGCGAGTTAATTGTAATATCGCGTGAGGTTAAGTTATTTTTTCGCACAAGCGTATTGAAAAATTAGACATTTCATTGCGGACAAAGAAAACCTGTAAAACATTAGGGTTGTCGAGGATCTCCTTTGCATATTTTAATATAAGTTTAAACAACGATGACAATAGAAGTTGGAGCTTTTCAGGATTTCACAGATTTAAATGGGTGCAACAACAGAATTACCGAACCGTTCCTAAACATATTTATTTCCGGACTCCGATTCCGCGAAAAAAAAAAATATGCCACCGAAAATCTCGTTGTTCGATTTTTATTAGATGAGACAGATTTTGTGGCGATTCAGGACATAAAATATCACAAATAGACAAGAGATATGGATAATTTCGCTTTAAACGAAACTGAATGTATACAAAAAACTTCAATGGACCACAAAACTTGAGGACATAACCGCTTCAACGGAACCAAACGTACACAAATTATGCCGAAATTTAATCGACGACAATCCTGAGAATGTAAATATGCAACGCTGGAATTTAATAGATGACGAGGCCCCCATGGTATACAACAAAGATACACAGTTGAATTTAATCGGCGACGCGGATAGGGAAACGGCAACTAAGGTGAGTCCATACACTACAAAAAAAACAGCGATTTAGCCACGAGATAATTTTCGTCGCTAATTTGTGACTAAAATAGTGACGACATGGAAGTTCGTCGCTATTCGCGACGAAAATAGTGACAAAAAAATTCCTCACAAATTTTGTGACGATTTTTGTGACAAAAAAATATTTGTAGCTAATTAGCGACGAAATTAGCGACGAACAAGAAATTTGTAGCTAATTAGCAACGAAATTAACGACAAACAAGACATTTGTAGCTAAATTAGAGACGAAAAATTAATTTCGTCGTTAAATTGAGATGAACTTAGCGACGAAGAACAATCCGTCGCTAATTTAGTGACGGATATACAATTTCGTCGCTAAATGACCAGAAATTTAAAAAAAGAAATACTTTAGCGACGAGAATCATTATTCGTCGCTAAATTGGCCACAAACAATGTTATTCGTGACTAATTTTATTTTTATTTTTATTTTTATTTGGTTTTTGGTCTATTTAGCGACGACTAAGACCGTTTGTTTAGCGACGACAATTAGTGTTTGTCGCTAAATTTTATTTATGAATTTTTTTTTTTGTTTTTTGCTCAACTTAGCGACGAACAGTGTTGTTCGCTAATTTAGTGTTCCTTTTGTATTTGTTTTTTTGGCAAATTTAGCGACGAATGGTGTTGTTCGTCGATAATTTGAGGAAAAATAAAATAAAAAGAATTGATTAGCAACGAAATTGTCGTTTCGTCGCAAAAATAATTTTTTTAAATATATAATTAGTGACGAAAGACTTTGTTCGTCGCTAATTGCTATCCTTAATTTATATTTTTTTCAAGGTTTATTAGGACCTTTTTTATATTTATTACATATATAAAGTTGTGAACAAACAAAAAATGGAGATCAATTCTTTTGATAAAATATAACTTAGAAAAAAAATCGTCTTTGATGAGATACTAAATAGAGTAGAGTAAGGATCTATTCGAAAATGATTTACTTTGCATATATAATATTTGATCACCGAAAATATATATTGTAATTGTGTGATCCACGAAAATGAAATCGATCGGTTCTTTCTTCTAATTTTGAAAGATAGATAAGATACTATAAGCAAATAAGAGATGTTCTAAATCAATTAATAAAGATTTCAAAAACATTAGAATGATAAGTTTTTTAGCAAGGTACGGAATGTATCATAAAATATTCAAATGTGATTCTATAAGATCTAGTTTCGTTCAATATTAGTAATGAGGGTTCAATATATCACACGTTAATCAACCAAAGAAATGTTCAATAATAACTAAAAGAAAGATCGATTATTTGGAATCTTTGTTCTCTTCAAACGGTGAATGATATAAATAAGAAACGCTTATGATACGTCGTTTAGCTTAGCTTATTTATGTTATTTCTTCAATTATATTATTTTATATTAATCTACATTAATTATTTTTAAAAGAAAATGAAAATAGAGCGAATATTTTTTTGAAATTTAAAAATGAATATATTATTAATTAAGTAAAGATTACATTAATAAGCATAAATGAAGAGCGATCAATTTATTTATTTTTATTATCCTTGTTCCTGAATTAGAAAGAATTCATTTTGTTCCTAGATAGCTTTTTTGAAAAGGGTTTCTGCTTCTTCAGTGAATGCTTTAAAGAAGATATAATTTCTTGGAATTGAGGTTTACTTATGTTATTCTTATTCTTGAATTAGAAAGCATTCAGTCTGTTTCATTATTTAGGTATAATCATTATTACACATCATACCATATCTTTTGCCTTGTTGGTTGTCGCGTGGATGAAGTACTTC
Organism: Rhodomyrtus psidioides; assembly: GCA_021437785.1. NCBI lineage: Eukaryota > Viridiplantae > Streptophyta > Magnoliopsida > Myrtales > Myrtaceae > Rhodomyrtus > Rhodomyrtus psidioides. Next base: position 2,328,980 of record JAILYB010000109.1, on the reverse strand, counting down.
GGTGATCGCGGGTTCCATTCCCATCGTGTTTCATCTTATTCATTTTGTTTTCGTTGCTAATTTAACGAATTCTTTTGAATTATATAGGATAGATATTTTCTTGCTAATTTTAAGAAGCTTCACATTTTTGTTAAATATGTATTGAAATTTATGCACTCGGTCTGATTCATCACCCAAAAGTAGAGAAAAAAAATGAGATTTGGTTCGTGACTCGGAGAGTTGGCCGGGGAAAAAAGCGCCTTTTTTTTAGCAGCGAAATTGAAAATTAGCGACGACCTTCGAAGGTCGTCGCTGGTTTAGCGACGACCTTCGAAGCTCGTCGCTGGTTTAGTGACGACCTTTGAAGCTCGTCGCTAAACCAGCGACGATTTAGCGACGACCTTCGAAGGTCGTCGCTAATTTTCAATTTCGCAGAGTCAAAAAATGGCGCTTTTTTTCCCGGGCCGCTCGTCTATAAATTAGCTTCCCCGGCCGTCGCTAAATCGTCGCTGGTTTAGCGACGAGCTTCAAAGGTCGTCACTAAACCAGCGACGAGCTTCGAAGGTCGTCGCTAAACCAGCGACGACCTTCGAAGGTCGTCGCTAATTTTCAATTTCGCAGAGTCAAAAAATGGCGCTTTTTTTCCCGGGCCGCTCGTCTATAAATTAGCTTCCCCGGCCGCTCTCGTCACTTCCTCTCTCGTCATTCCACTTGCCACTCCCTCCCTTTTCTCTCCCTTCGCCTCGATACCAGAGTCCATCGTCCACCTTCAGCAAAATCGTCGAGGAACGAGCTCGGACGGAAGAACCTCACTCCGGCGATCGACTCGACATCCCCAGCCGCTCTCGTTACCGTGAACAGCTCAGAGGGAAGGAAGCTCACTCCGACGATCGACCCGAACCCCTCCCTCTCCGGTCGATGGCGGAGCCGGTGATTTCACCACCCTAGAATGCCGTCCTACGTCTTCGTTGTCGGCTTTTGGCTGAACTTTCATGTGTCTATGTATTTGGAATTGTAGCCATCGTTGGAAATGCTTCTGCTTTCATTTTCCTCGCAATCTTCGTTGCCATCTTCTTCTTGGACAATTTCCCAGAACTTCCTCCGACCAAAAAAAAAAATTACAAATTAGCGACGAACGGCTTTGTTCGTCGCCAAAATTGGCGACGAACAGCAGTGTGCGTCGCCAATTTTAGTGACGAACGGCTTTGTTCGTCGCCAATTTTGGCGACGAACAAAGTCGTTCGTCACTAAAATTTGGTGACGAACCGCTTTGTTCGTCGCCAATTTTGGCTACGAACAAAGCCGTTCGTCGCCAATTGGCTACGAACAAAGCCGTTCGTAGCCAAAATTGGCTACGAACAAAGCCGTTCGTAGCCAAAATTGGCTACGAACAAAGCCGTTCGTAGCCAAAATTTGGCAACGAATGGCTTTGTTCGTAGCCAATTTTGGCGACGAACGGCTTCGTTCGTAGCCAATTTTGGCGACGACCTTCGAATTTTTCGTCGCTAAATTTAGCGATTCCGAATTAGCTACGAATTTTTTCTCGGCGCAAATTCGTCGCCAAATCAATTTAGCTACGAATTTTTGCGAAATTCTCGTCGCTAATGTCGTGGCTAACTGCGTGTTTTTTTGTAGCGATAAAATAAAACTATTATGCAGGAATTGAAAGATAACATGTTTGTTTGTTTATGCGAGCGAGGGGGGTCTGAAGAGTACGATGTGACGATTTAAATCTATGATAGACGGTTGCCAAAAGAGGTTACAAAGGGAGGTTCAAGGTAGATAGGTTAACAAATTTGACCTTTCTGCCCCTTAGATTCAAGGTAGTTAGAATTTTCAAGCCTTTCTAAAATCCTTATTGGTGGGGGGATCACTTAGCCAAAGTTATTTTTATCATTCAATTGATTAAAATTTGGAGGAACATACCCATTTTTATCATTCAATAGGAACATACCCATAAGGCATAGAGTTTGGTTGGATCAATATGGATTGACTGAATGTCGCGCGAGCATTGGAGATGACATCATTAGTCGCATTGATGACCATTTAGGGGTATGCATGGTCCGGGTCGATCCGGTCCTAGTATGGAACCGGGGACCAGACCATAGTCCTGGTCCTCAAATTTTCGGGACCAGGGATTGGACCGAGACCAGATCGGACTAGGACTGGCAGTCCAGTCTAGTCCCAATGGGATCGATAACACCAACTGCTTATAGAAATTATTGGAATACATGCATGGGTGGAGAGGCAAATGCAAGAGAAGCGAGCGCCGAGCAGAACTTTGTTGCAAAGGCGAGACGCGAGCGTCGAGCGAGAGGAGTGAGTATCGACTATCGAGCAGAAAATGAAGAAAAGTAAACTCGCGTCTAGCAAGAGGAATAAGTGTCGACTGTCGAGCAGAAGATGAAGATAGAGATTAGGTTTAGGTTAACTATTTCCTCAAAATTTCTATTTTTTTTATCTATATATATTTATATATATTGTGGGCTGTCCAATCAGGTCCATCCATCATGGGACCGAGGACCAAATCGCCTGATCATTGGTCTCATTTATTGGGATCGGGGACCGGACCATCCCCCTCAAGGACCGGACCAACCCGTGCGGTTAGGTCCGGTCCATTTTGCATACCCCTATAACCATTGACTTGATTACGCCATAAATTTATCTAGCTGTGTGATTCGTTATCCTATTCTGTTGTTCCTCGAACAACCCTTTCATGGTAGCAAATAATATAGGATTTGGCTCCAATTGCCTTCTCTGCTCATGGGTGAGTTCTATTAGGGTTTCGACATCTTTACCTTCTCTTGTTCATCCATCGGCTAAGCAGTCGATGACTCAGAACATCCTATCTTATCATTGCTAGGTTGCGATAATGGGTTGTTATTGGAGCGTGTCAGGGTTTAGTTAATTCCTAGTTCTGGCCATTGTACTTCCTCAAATCAACGACACAAGTCTCACTGGACGTGCCAAAAAAATGGTTCGCCAAAATCTTCTCCACGACAAAATATCTTTCACTGAAAGTCATTTTTTTCAATTTTTATTGTTTTCTTTTTGGTTAGAATTTCAATTTTTATTTGAAGAGACATATTTTGTGACAATTCCGGATAGGAAATATCATAGGTAGAGAAGATAATAGATAACTTCACTTCAAACGAAAATGAAAGTACACAAACTGTGCCAAATTTAACCGACGACAAAAATTGAGAATGTAATTGCTTCAACGAAACCAAATAGAATTTATTGAAGCCAAAGCTTGAGAATGTAAAGATGCAACACCGACATTGCATCTTTACAATGTCGAGTAGACAAAGTTTTGGCGAAGAGTACGATGTGGCTATTTAAAGCCTACAATCAACGATTATCAATGAATGTTACAAAAGAAGGTTACAAATAACTTTACCCAAAAAAAAGAAGGTTATAAGTAGATGTTACAAAAAGAGATTACAAATAGAGGTTACAAAAAGTTACTAAACGGTTACATTGACTCCACTACCTTGACGATTTCTTCGACTATCTAAGCGGTTGCATTATTCTACTACGTTGACAGTTGCATCCGATATTGTCAACTGCACTTCTATTGATTCGTTCAAGCTGTCCACTCTTCAATTCGTTGATAATTCTGTTCATAAATGACCAAATGCTGCTTGCATCAACTAAGTCTATCACATATCGATAATAACAACAAATTGACTGTTTTTTGTGCAAATAATTTTATACTAATGTTAATTCAATCTAAACTTTCATATTTTGTCAATATAGTTCCAATCCTTTTTGTGAAGTTTCAAGCTAGTCATTCTAACCAATTTTTTTTTTCCTGAAAATGCCGATGTGATGGTCCAATCATCACTAGCCATCCAACACAGTCAGACTGGTGTCTGATGTGGATAATGTCAGGCAAAGTGAAATAAAGAAAAGATGGGTAAGTACACTACAAGTGCCATAACTTTTGTACGGCGATCATTTGAGTGCCATCACCTTTTTTCGCTTACTTGAGGGCTATAACTTTCAAATATTGATCACTTGAGTGCCATCGCTTAGGTAAATGTCAAAAAAACTAACATGACATCCGAACAAGCTGACGTGGCATCGACGAATGGCTTTTTTGAATATTTTAATACACACGTGGAATTTTTCATAATTTTTTTCATTTATTTTAAAATTTTCTTTTTTTTTTCTTTTTGATTTTTTACTGATTTTTGGTCCCTTGGCCGGCGAGGGTCACCGGCGACCCTCGCCGGCCACCAATGGGCGGCACAAGGGCCATGGCCGACTCACCCTGCCCTAGTGAGGTCGGACGGCCCTGGGCGACGGCCATCGCGACCTCTGCGGCCGTCGGCGAGGGCGTGGAGGCCCTCGCCAGATCTAGGCGAGAGCCCTCGCAACCTCGTTGGCCACGAGCGAGTGACTTCCACGACTTGCACACCAAGCTCGTCTTCATCGCGTCCTTTGGCCCTAGCAATCTCATATCTGCACCAGCACGTCCCCTGGGAAATTAAGGAAAAAAGAAGCCACCCTTAAATCTGCCTCAGATCTGCACAAGCACGTCCTCTGCACCAGCGCGTCCTCTGTATCAAGCTCGTCTTCATCGTGTCATTTGGCCCCAACAGCCTCAAAGAAGCCACGTGAGGCTTTGCCAAGGGTTGCACGACCTCGACCACCCGCGACTCTTGGCTACCCACAGATGCATGAACCGTAGAACCTTTGGCCCTTGGCGACTAGACTCGCGATTGTTGACACAGAAGCGAGAATCCAGACCGGCGGCAACCATGGCAATGATCGATGGGGTGTCGAATCGGCGAGGGCGTGAAGGCTCTCGCCAGATCTAGGCAAGGGCCCTTGCAGCCTCACCAGCCACGGGCGAGCAACTTCCATGACTTGCACACCAAGCTTGTCTTCATCGTGTCCTTTGGCCACAACAGCCTCAAATCTGCACCAGCACGTCCCCTAGGGAATTAAGGAAAAAAGAAGCCACCCTTAGATCTGCACCAGCACATCCTCTGTGCCAGGCTCGTCTTCATCGCGTCCTTTGGCCCTAACAGCCTCAAAGAAGCCACGTGAGGCGATGCTGAGGGTTGCATGACCTCGGCCACTCGCGACCCTCGGCTACCCACAAATGCATGAACCCCAAACCTCTTGGCCCTTGGTGACTAGACTCGCGATTGTTGACACAGAAGCGAGAATCCAAACCGTCGGCAACCCTGGCAACGATCGATGGGGTGTCGAATCGGCGACCAGATTTGGATGTGGAACTCAGCAAGGCTGCGATGGTCATCGCCAAGTCCAAGCGGGGGCCCCCTCGCTCGTTGTCGATGGGGCTGCGAGGGCCCTCGCGCAGATCTGGCAAGGGTCTTCACAACTTTCATGCGTGGCCGTAGAGACTGCGTCGGCCTTTGCAGCCTTGCCGGCCCGGGGCGAGCTGTCCCTCGCCCCTGGGTCAATCGATCTTGGCCGGCAAGGCCCCCTGGGTCCCTCTCCTGCCAAGAAGGTAAATGCCCAAAAAAATCAAAATGAAAAAATAAGAAAAAAATATAGAAAAAGAAAAATATCAAAACAAATAAAAATTAAAAAATTCTAGAAAATTTTTAAAAATCCACAGTCATTAAATAATAATAATAATAATAATAATAATAATAATAATAATAATAATAATAATAATAATAATAATAATAGTCCACGTAGGATGATTTGCCGGAATTGACACTCAAGTGGCCGACTTTTGCCGGAAGTGTACTCAAGTGATTGATTTTTAAAAGTTATGACACTTAAGTAAACGAAAAAAAGTTATGGCACTCAAGTAAGCGCCGTACAAAATTTGTAGCACTTGCGGTGTACTTACCCCCAGAAACGAAAAAGACAAACAATAAAAAAATAAAAAAATAAAAAAATAAAATTTTAGAAAATAAAATAAAACGGAGTCGTCAAAAATTGAAAAGTTTATGATTCAATTTATAGAATATGTTTAGGGCTGAGTTGTTAATTTTCTCAATAGGGCCGAGTTGATCATTTTCTCAATAGAAATTAGTAGGTCAAATCCAAGTCTACATTGATATATCTCTTGTTTTGCACCTCCCTGCTACAATTTTTTACATTTTGAAATGACTTATGAATTACTCCATCTGTCAAAAGGGAAGAAGACTTGCACATTATCCAAAAAGTAAAACACATGCCAATATGGTCAGAGACACAAAATAAAAAAGCAAAATGTGTCAGAACTGATCTAGAAGAGTATGCAGACAGACTGACTCCTGAGATGGAACTCATTTCTTGACACAGCATTCGAGAAGGTATTAGCCACCGGTGACCGAACTTTCGTAAAAGTACTATTGGGCGGCGGTTAGGGCTTTATCCAACTCTATCTTGATGATTAAGTTCCGCTGTTTTTGGTGTGAAATGAGCTTATTGACTTTTTGAGTATATAAAACGGACCAATTAACATATAGAACCATGAAGCTACGAAAGTCTAAGGAAAAGGTGAAGAAGTGTAGGGTGATTGTGGAACCAATTGGTCACCCCCATGACCTAGTGATGTGGTTTTTGTATGGAGATAGTGAACAAAGGGTGGTCCATTTAGATACACAAAATCAGATGATCGTGGAGTTAGTGGGGAACATGGTTTCCTTGTCTTCTTCAATCTTATACTTGCACATAATTTCTTGGAATGATCAGTCATGCCCATTCAATCACCCCCCACCCCAATCCGCAATTACCTCAGATTAGGGCAAGTTCTTTCAAGAAGGATCCGATCTTTGGTTTTTTTTTTTTTAATATCTTTGTTGTTGTTGTTGTTGGTGACGACAGGTAAGTTTTTTTTTTTTTTTCAAATTCATCAGATATATCACTTGAAATAAATCAGTTCTCTACTTTTCTCTTTTATCGGGGAATACGTGTCTTACAATCATTTATGACATGTTATTATCGATTGTCACAAACAAGTACCATGTCAGCCGATGACACGGCGTGTGACGTGATGAGCAAAGGCGGATAACTAGATTTTTGTAAAACGAACACGGACGACAGACATCAGCTTAGCATCTCTTTTTACTAATGAGTAGAGGTTGGATTAGATAATCAACCTTAGTGATAGTCTCTAGTAGCTCTTTTTGCCTTCCCCTTTTTCGCTTTGAGCATTAGCTTCATTATTCTATAGATTTACGTGGAATCTTAATCGATGAAATCTATTCTCGTCCACCGAAAGTGCACCATCTAAAAAAGTTCATTCGGGTCATAGCCACAACCAAGAAGTATGCGTGATTTTTCTTTTGTCTGAATAACAAGTTACATTACACCCACCCGCGCATGGCGTAGTTGGTTGAGACCGTGCCATTCTTCTTCTCATGAAAGGTTGAGGGTTCGAATTTCCTGACCGCGTTCCGTTGACTTAAGTGGGGGGCCCCGGCTGGTAGGTTGCTGGGCCAGTCCCCCTTGAGGAATATTCGAGCTCGCGAAGCGGGCCCGGACACCTCGGTCATAAAAAAAAGGTTACATTACTAGGCAACCACATAAAATTTATCTAATCAATCATAAACCAATTATATTGATGCCAATTCAATCCTAAGTTTATCAAGTCCGCTAATTTAATCCTAAACATTCGTTCAAAATTCTAATGTTGTCATTCTAGCCCATTTTAGATGAAAATTGCTGACGTGGGGGTGTGCCACGTAGGACTGGTGACTACTAGAACACAATGTTAGCAATTTTCGATAAAAATAGATCAGAAAAACTATATTAGAATTTTATGCAAATTTTTTGGGCTAGATTGTTAAAATTGAAAAAATTAGGACTGAACAGACATCCGTATACTATATTTACTATTGATTGGGTAATTTTTCCCAAAATATCTCGACTCAGTTAATACTTGGCAAACGAAAAATAATCATGATCAACGTTATTCGATGTATCCAATTCATAAGATACTTTCTCCATATGCAAAATCGATTTCTTTCACGAATAAGAACGCTGTACATCACGTCAAGTTTATATTGTATCATGTCACTTTAATTGCTTCATTTAGCTAGGTGTCGTAGGGAAGGTATCATTTCTTTTTTTCTCTACGTTCCCACTTAATCTCTCAACCTTCTTGAAAAGTACCCTTCTTAATCAAGTACCTCTTAGATTAGTATAGTACTGATCGCTCATCTAGCTTTAGGGTTTCGCAAAAGAATGGGGCAATGGATCTTACTATATATAATCATGGCATATATGATATTATTTGAAAAGCCAACTTGGGTTAGGCTTTACCCACCCATGATTCTCCTAATTATAGAGCCTAAGCGGAGCACAAATCTTCTTCCTCCTGTTTTCCCGTTGCCTTTGGGGCACATGGGTGGCGTATCTCTCTCTTGGACTGATTAATTTGATTAAATCATGTATTAAGAAAGAATTTTTATGGCAGTACAACCATTAAAACAAGGTTTGAAAAAGTTGGTAGATCCTTACCCTACAAAATGATTTTCATTCTTGTAGACATGCACCCTCTTCTTATGATCATCCCGATGTATTGCTTAGTTCTTATAGACTCTACTGGGCCAAACCAACTTCTTTTCTTCTCAATTCTAGATAATTATTACCATCAACATTATAATTAATAGGGTAGATCTTCATTTTGAATTATGATCTATATGTAATCTCCCTCTCTCTCTCTCTCACACACACACACACACACACACACAAACTTATATCATGCCTATGTCGTTGATCATGTAAATTCCTACCCATGTAGAAAGCTAGGAAGATCCTAGCTAGGATTAATTTATATGGTTATTCCTTAAAGCTTCCATAGTCGACAGTCCTTAAGCGATGCATTAGCGGTGCAAATGTTAGTGTGCTTTCAACTGGTACAACTCTCAGGCACTTCAATGCATAGTTCCCTGAGAAAACTGAAAAGTCATGAATCTATAGTAATGGTACGGATATCAATTTACGTCAGTGACCTCCGTTGGCCATCGACGAGGCCTCGGCGATCGGTGGAGAGAAATAGGAAAAAAATTAAGAAAGAACAGGAAAGGAAAAAAGAAAATTTTCGAAAATTTTAAAGAAAATTGCAAATATTATCCACGTTAGTGCTAGCGGTGCTACGTAGGACGGTAGACATCCACATTAACGATTGCTAGCCAAAATGGGTAAGAAGGACAGCATTGATAAATCGCCAAAATGTTTAAAACGAAATTGGCCAAATTTAAAAGTATAAGAATGAATTGACATCCATATAATATATTTAATTTTTTTTGGGTAATTTTCCTGAGAAAAGGAGCTCTATAGCATCATTAGATTTCACGTTAATCATATACATTGTGCATGATATAGGACTAAAATCTCATAATACCTTTTCCTAAGTCGTTTGCAACGGTGAAGTTGGGATTATCCACACATATTTAAGGTTTTTTTGGAACATTATCTATATATATTTAAGGTAAAAAGGGGACTTAACTCATTTTTCGCTTTCGAAATTAACTTTGCATCCCGAGTTAAAACTATTCACTACTCTCCCTTCGTCAAGCAGCCACCCACTTCACACATCTTTAACAACTGCTCACTACATATTCAATCAATTAAATAAATTACTATTCTCAACATATCGTGTGTGCATCACACGTGTCTCATCACTAGTACAAGTTTACATAAATACAATTCTCCGCGTTCATATCAAAACGGGTCTTATCCACGATCGTGTTATGTTGTGATATCAGCCATTATCAAGTATACAACGGTCGTATTTCGTGTGATCACTTGGAGATGAAATTTAGAAATATAAATGAAATAAAAAAAAAGGTTTAGTTCAAAGTAGATATTGGAACCTTCTTCGCTCCCCCGTTTTCTAATCCTAAAAGTATTTACTAGCTTCTATGAAAATGCAAAGCACACTCAGATGCAAAAGGTGAAGAAAACAAATGGCTTTTTAAACAATGATTAATATTACGAAAATCCTCAAACTGATACGCCTATAACATATATATCCCAAACTATTTTTTTATCATAAAACATCTCAAATTAGTACATATGTGATAAATTTTTCAAAAACTAATTTTTTGACCATAAAAATTCTTAAACTGGTACATTTATGATAAATTTATCATATTTTAGTTCCGTTAAATTGAGTTGATACCATGAAAACTTTCAAACCGGTATACATGTGACAAACGAGAGACAAAAAATCTCAAATCGGTATACCCGTCAATTAACACGTGTCATCCAACTCAATAATTTGACAGTTAAATTTAACGAAAGCTAACGGAGTGTAAATTTGTCATATGTGTACAATAAATAAGAAAATTTAAAATAAGAAAATTTATTCACGAGTACCAAACTTTCGTGTTTCATATTTGGAGAATAATCACGAGAAACCATCATCGCATTTCAATTTGACCATGCTTTAAATCTAGATTGGAAAGCTTGCAAATTGCAATAAGATATTGAATTACATGATCCTTTAGGACATCAAATCTTATAGTCGGTGAGGAGTTAGAAATGGACGTGAAGCTATGCAAACTTTAATAAGGGGAAAAGAAAAAGAAAGTGGCCCCTCGTGCGGAGCGTAGAAGCTCTTCTCTTTTCAACTTTTCTTCAACCCTCATTTCCTTTAGCACTCCATAGGTTGATAGGTTGCTAAGAATATGAAAGGATTCAACCAAAAGATGAAAAAAAAAAAAAAAGATTGATGGGTTATGCGTGTGCGTGCGATGGGGATAGAATAAAGGTGAGGTTTTCGATGGAGGCATCTATTTTTCTTGCCTTTTCTATTTTCGAGAATCTCGTGTACTTCACGGGACATCTAGGGAAAAGTAATCATTTAACCTACACAAAATTCACGTACACAATAACCCATAAAGCAACTTGTAGAGATGTAGTTGTGCGTGGAAGAAATTTTACTTTTCATTTTAATTTTTCTTAATTTAAATCTTCTCGAAGACTGTATTCTGAATATTCTTTAATTTGAAACACCTGAGAAACTTATATATAAATATTCATACGTAAACCATATATTGTATTTTTATATATATATATATATATATATATTAAGGTTTCTTGAGCAGAAGTTGCTTTTTGCTTTTTAAGAAACATAAGCAAACAGAACGGTCGACAAAAAAGAAAAATAAATGAAGAAGGGATATGTTCATTGAAAGTCTTAAAATTTATCATGAAAGTACAATTGAATTTTAAAATTTATAAAAAAAAATACAATCAAGTACTAAAACTTGTCAAATTGATGCAATCAAGTCTTTTTATTTACTTCATCCTACTTGGCTTACGAATAATGTTGACATGACTTTTTTTAATATTTTATCTCTCCTACATGGCGATGACGTGGATAAAACAATGCTGTTTTGATCAAACATCTGATTTTTATTATTTATTTTTATTTAAATATAATTTAAAAAATAAACTAAGATTAAAAAAAAACCGACAAGGAAGAAGAATAAGCAAAAGCAGTATCACAATGGCGATAAGAGCTATAAAGCCCTTGCTGCCACCCACTATCGGGAACGGTGATTGGCCAGGGGCCGGCAACCCTTGTCGATCACAAGCAAGGCCCGCCATATCAATTTCTATGCTCGCCACAATTCATGACACAACATTTGACTAAACCATGTTCGATTAGGGTTGGATATACGATTGCCTCGCCACATTTGGTCGGATTGACCTGTGTAGAAAACAAAAAAAAAAGGAGGGAATGCGACGAGAGTTTCAGTTGTAGCTTGGAAAGTTCCCAAGGAATTCTTCCCCTGCTTATCCATTCAAGACGTGCATGGAATCGAGTCTAGATTGAAACTTCGTGTGAAAGAACCCCGGAAAGTGAGAGAGAGAGAACTAGGCGAGGGTCACCAACCCCTCAATGGTGAGGAACTGGTCGGCGGGGGTCGCAGGGCCCTAGGGTATTGTGCTACTGCTTTTTTTAAAATTAAAATTAAATAAAATATATTAACAAATCAGATTTGGGTCAAAACGACATCGTTTTAGCCATGTAATCACTATGTAGGGGAGAGAAAATATTTAAAGAAGCCATGTTTGCATTTTTCTTTAGCCAAATTGGACGGAGTTAACGGAAGAATTCGATTGCATTAAATTGACAAGTTTTATGACGTAATTGCACTTTTTACAAATTTAGGACTCAATTGTCTTTAGAAATAAACATGTCTCAACAAATAACTATCAAGAAGATTGTGTATCATGTCTTATCTTACCACTCGGGGGTAGGAATTTGATTTCTAGTTAGCCACAGCTCACATTACACTCTTTCCCTTTGTTTGGAAAAAATTCCAAAAACTCCTGAAGTGGGGTTCCCTCCTTGAAGTTCTCCAAATTTGACATTTTTCCCGATTTCAATTTTTTTTTCAATAATCCTTTAAGCTCGCCGGTAAAAATAATTGGCAACCAACTAGACATAGCCACAGGCGGGTTTGGGCTTGGAGCCGACCCGAAATCGGCCCATCCCCAAATAGTTGAATAGTCGGTACAATTTTTAAAAAAAAAAAATTAAAAAAGGGGAAAGAGCCGTTGAATGGCTCCCCCCTTTTTTCTTTATTAATTTGTAAATTCTATCCTAATTATTATAAATACCCCCTTCATCTATCATTTTTTCCTCACAATTTCTCTCAAATTCTGTCAATTTTGTCAATCTGCTCAATTTTCCCAATTCTCTAAATCTGTTTTTCGCTTAATACTCTCAAAAAATGGCAAGTGAAAGCAGAACTAATGACAAAGGTAAGAACAAGATGGGGGAATCCGATTATCCTCGTGATTATGCAGATTGGGAATTCAATGTTGATGATATCAATATTATTCCCAATATGAAGCACGTCTCAATGCATGAAAGTCTTCATCCTCATGCCAACAACAAAGTAGTCAAAATGGGAGTTTACATTCGATGTATGGGACACTTCACGAAGATGGAAAGATTTGATTTTGGTGCAAAAATGTATGATGTAATTTGTAAACATTGTGCGGTATTATACAAATATAAATGTGGATCCGATTATGGAATATTTAAATAGCATCTTATGGTGAGACATCCCACCCAAGCAAAAATTGATACCAAGCAACAATAAATTTTCGGGTACGTTAATTTTAACACTCCTCCTTTATTTCGTTATAATGAAAAAAAAATTATAAAGAAGAATTAGCTAAATGTGTTGCGGTTGAAAAATTGTCATTTAGTTTTCGTGAAAAATTTGGTTTTAATCAATTTATACAAACTGCATGTGCTCTACAAGCAGCATGTGCTCCGAGAAATACACTTAAGCGCATAGTTTTTGAACTTTATAAAAAAAGGAAAAAAAGACTTACAAAACTTTTTTTTATGAATTTTAATAGACGTGTGCATATAGGTAGCGATATTTGGAGTAAATATTGGCAAAGTCATTCTTATATGGGTATAACATGTCATTAGATAGACGAAGATTGGAATATTAAAAAATGAGTTATTGCATTTAGAGTTTTTGATGATAGGCATACGTCAACTAATATTTATAGAATAATTAGGCAAATTTTAGAAGAATATTATTTGCTTAATAAAATTTTTTCAATTGGTTTTGATAATGTCGCGGTAAATATGGCTTCAATTGTTGATTTAGAAAAGATTCGTAAACCCACTTTTGGTAAATAAATTTTTTCACGTTAGATGTGCTTTCATGTTTTAAATTTATATGTACAAGATGGTTTAAAAACTCTTGATATTTTTCTCAACCCAATAAAAATAGCAATTTAATTTTTACGGAAACATCCCCAATAATGAAAGAATGGTGCAGATTTTGTAAAACTCATGAAAAAAGATCATTTTTTTTTTCAAGAGATAATTTCAAATCGTTTGAATTCTACTTGCGAGTTGCTTAATGAATCTTTTGCATATAAAGATTTATTATGTACAATTATTTTGAATAATATTACTCAGATTAATTTATACCCGCAAGATTAGAATATTTGCAAAAACAATTTGATATTTTAAAAGTTTTTAATGACGCAACTTATACTTTGTCCCATATTTATTATCCTACTATGCATTTATTTTTAATAGAGTGTATTACTATTGTTGGAGTTTTTGAAGAAAATGAAAATGATGATAAATTATGTGACACTATTATAGCAATGCGAACAAAATGGCTACATTATTATAGCGAAATTTGTATTATTTATTTAATTTCATGTGTTTTTTTATCCACATTGCAAATTAAATGGTTTATGTGATTATTTGAATACGTATTATGAATGTTTACATTTAATTGATATGGTAAATGTTAGAGCTGCACAAACAATGGTTAAAAACGCAATAATAGAATTATATAATAAATTTTATAGTAGATATAATGTAGGTGATAGTGGATTTTCTCAACCTGGTGACATACAAAGCAGGGACCTAGGTAAAATTAGTAGAGGGTACAAACTTCCATTGCGTAGGCAAAAAAAGCAAAAGGAAACAACAGAAAGCTATCTAACCGTTTCTTTTGAGTTTGATGAACATCAAGGCAACATAGAGTTGACAATGTTGGATTGGTGGAAGAGGCACTTCACCCAATATCCAATTCTCGTTCTCATTGCAAAACAAGTATTAACAACCCCTTGTTCAACAGTTGCGGTTGAACAAGCATTTAGCGCTAGAGGCAATATTTTGGACGAACAACGTTCAAGATTAACTCCGGATTCGGTGTAGGCTCAAGCTTATGTTGATGATTGGATAAATGCTCAATATCGACAACAAGAGATAGATCACAATAATGAAGCCAAATTCTTCGATGATGGAGATACCACCACCATCAAAGAATTCTTCGATGACGGAGATACCACGGGTACCGGTAGGGGTGTGCATGGTCCGGGCCGGTCCGGTCCCGGCATGAACCCAAGGACCGGACCAATAGTCCGGTCCCCATACTTTCAGGACCATGGACCGGACCGGGACCGAACAGGACCAGGACCGTCGGTCCGGTCCGGTCCCGGTCCGGTCCTGGTCCCGGCCCAACCACTACAAAGCATACTACTACATTTTTATTCTTCCTCCAACTGACCGCCAAGCCCAGCGACCAACCAGAGGTGGGGGCGAGCTTCGTTGGCCCTCATCTTGGCTGAAAGAAGATGAAAATAAAAGAACAAAGAGAGAAAAAAAAAGGAAAAACAAATCCCAGAAAAATATTAAAATATATTAAACGACTATTGTATTCCACATTGGGGCTCGACAACTTGAGTCACCGAATGCCAAAACACTACCAGGATAGCAAACTGAACGCCATATGAATGCTGGGCCAGTCCGGGATTATTCTTACTTTTGACAGCGAAGGGGATTTTATTTTGTTTTCAATTTCTTTTGTAATTGTATATATTTATATATAAAAATAATTATATATTATTGGCGGTCCGGTCCGGGCCGGGCCGGTCCGGTCCCAACATAAGAACCCGAGGACCGGACCGCCCAGTCACCGGTCCCATTTATTGGGACCGAGGACCAACCCATCCACCTCAAGGACCGGACCAACCCGCCCGGTCCGGGCCGGTCCGGTCCAGTTTGCACACCCCTAGGTACCGGTACCAGAATGGGTAGTGACGATTGATAAAGAGGTAAGTATAGGGTTATCAAAGGTAAAAGAACTGCATGCACTTTGATTCTTCTATACTCAAGAAGAGATGTAGGCACTTAATGATAATTCATTAAGTCCAAATTTGATTATGATTTACAATTTGATTACAATTTAAATTTGATCATTTATTATTTCATAATTCATTATTTTCTTTTTATTTCATAATTCATTATTTAAAAATTAAATTAAAAAATCGGAATCTGAATCGGAATTGACGGTTCCATTTTCGATTTTGAATCGGAACCGAGCCCTGAATCGGCTTGGAACCGTCGGTTCAAAGTCGGAACTGCCCCTTAAGGGCTTAGTTTCGATTCTCCCATGGGCACGAACCGGAACGAGCCGGTTTCAAGCCGTGGCCATGCCTACAACCAACGAACCCATGTTCGCAGGCCACATGTTTTCATCCCTTTTTTAGGGGAATTTTCATCCCCCCAAAAAAATTGCAATTTTCCCATGCCACACTCTTGCACAATTGAAAACCTTAGAGACCACAATATTGTCCCAATTTTTCAAATCAGAAACTGTGACATTCTGATTTTCCTGTCATTCCGAGACCTTTGACTATAAGAAATCTGTCGAAGTATTTCAGTTATGTCTCGCTCGGATCTGATCAATCTCGAGTTAATTAACCGAAGGGGAAAGGCTAACGCGCGATGCGATACGTGGACCTAGGAAACTCGATTAGAAAACGGCGCTTTGACCATAAGGATCGTCGAGGGAGTATTTAGAGCCAAGACCGATCGAAGAACGATTAAGGAACACATTGCTAGTGTTATACGATTAGGACGCGGGTGATGCTGCTTAACCAAAGTATGATTAGCGAAATTTTCTTAAATCGATTTGTGACGATCGTTGCCGTCGGGGCTAGCAATAGACCCTCGTGATTACATGACAACCAAAGTTGCCGTAGTTTGAGTTATCCTTAGTGTAATGAGAATCACAGAGTTGATACGCGTGACATCCGCAAAAGCCGCCCGTTAGTTTGAGACAAATTGGAATTTCGATCGACGGAAGTTTCGATCACGAATTAGGATATCGAAATTCGAAAATGGAAATGAGGAATTACCACATTTGATATGGATTAGACTCCATTTTATCAAGGATGAAAATATCGAAAAACTGAAAATTCGGACGAAAGGTGTGAAAAGACCATTTTGCCCTTAGAGAGTTAACCTTGCCTAATTGAATTGAGAAGGGCATTTTAGTCATTTGACATTTCCTTCTTCCCCAAGGAGGTTACCGAATTTAGGGGGGCAATTTAGTCATTGGAGCTTTGATATTATTGATTTAAGGACAAATGTCATTACTTGGGTATTGATCATTAAATTTTCACTAACCTAATCTTCTAGAACCTTGACCTTGGTGGAATGAAACCTCATTTCAGCTGTCATTTCCCCCAAAATTTCGTGAGCCATCTTCTTCTTCACCTTCATTTTGTGTTTTTCCTCCAAGAGCAGAAAACTGTTCAGCCAACTAGCTTCTGTCCGCCCCGTTCGGTCCTTACGAAGGCTACCTTCGGTGAATTTTTGGCCGGTCGCTGACCACCACAGGTTAGTTTAACCTGTACTTAACAATTTCCTGTTGGTTTAGTGTCATTTGGAGGTCTGGTTAATTTATGGTGATTTTTGGAAGAAAAGTGGACAGATTCTGAGCTAACTGAGAGAGGGCCATGGTTCAATCTCTTAGAGACTTCATTTGGCCCCGAAATTTTTATGAAAGTTACATGACATGTAGTACTAAGTTCACTGAGTTGGGCCCGTTGAATTGGTTACGTTTCGATTAAGTTTCGAAAGTTTAATTGAGGTGGCTTTTAAGGGCAGATTCTGACTGCTGGACGAATCGAGATGAAGTGAGCTGTTCGGAGGTCTTAGGAGTGTTATTTAGCTTCACAATTCATCGTGGGGCTATCTAACATGTTGATTGAGATTTTAACAAGATGAATTGATGATAAATTGGAGCTTAAAGTGGAATTCATGGACTGTTTATGCGAAAAGGAGCAGAACCGATTTTGCCATGTTTTGATTCTGAGTAATTCGGTTATGTTGGGGGCTGTTCGTGGTGTCGCCATGCTCTAAATGTGTTGTTAGGACATACTAGAATGTCCCTTGAGTTGTTAATGAGGTCCACGATGAGTGGAAGTGGGGCTAGATTAATTAAATTGATTGAAACGCCGGATTATCGCTAAGTCGTTCTGCTGTCCTGTTTTGGACAGCGAAGAAATCGTTGGGAGCTGAGCTTGACGAAGGATTTTTGGTGGAAACTTGCTAGTTGGAACGAAGGTAAGCGATCCTAAACCTATTTGAGGACATTTGGACGCGACTGGACGGTTTCCGTTGAGGAAACGATGAAATGACTGATTTGTTATGTTTGAATGATTAAATTGATGATGTGCTCGTTGATGTGTGTGACATTCCGAATTCCGACCCCTCTCGAGGCCATGGAATGAAAAGATATCGATCGGTGTATTTCAGTGGTAACTCGCTCGGAGTTGGCCACTCTCGAGTTAACTGGCGAAAGGGAAAGACTATCGCGGAGTCGGGTACGTGGACCTGGGGAATTTGAATAAGAAATGACACTTTGACCATAAGGATTGTCGAGGGAATATTTTGGGCCAACAGAAATCGATCTAGGAACGATCATGGAATGCCTTGCTAGTGTTATACGTTGGGACGCGGGTGATTCCGCTTAACCAATGTGAAATTTGTGAGAATTTTCTAAATCGGATTCCAATGATCAGAACCGCAGGAACGAGTGATAAACCCTCGCAATCACATGACAACCAAAGTCGCCACGGCTCGAGAAAACCCTAAGATCGATACGCGTAGCAGCGCCCGCAAGAGTCGCTCGTCAGTTTGAGATAAATTGGAATTATAGTTGACGAGAGCTCGACATGAAATTGGACCTCGAGATTGGGTATTGGACATTGAGGAATTCCAACATTTGAATTGAATTGGACGTCGCCTCATCGAGGGTAATTTTTATTGGAAAAGTGAAGTTTTGGGCGTAAGGTGTGAAATGACCATTTTGCCCTCGAGAATTAGCCTTGCCTTAGGATTTAAAGAAGGGCATTTTAGTCCTTTGGAGTTCTCCATGGCTGCCGAAAAAATCAAGGGGCAAAAGAGTCATTGATATCAAGATTTTTATGAATGTGAGGACAAGTGTCATTACTAGAACACATTGCATTATTGGGATAATTGTTTCACCAACCATTCAAACTTTGACTAAGGAAAATTGTGGAAGACTTCTCTCTCCTCCCTCTTTCATTTTCGACCGGAGCTCCCTCTTCCCTCACTCCCTCTTCCATTTTTGCTTCTCTCAAGCTCTCTCTCCCTTTCTCTCTCGCGGCCCTGTTCGGACGCCTTTACTGTTCCGCCCGTAACTTCCTCGTCCGATGGCTGATTGAGGTAATTCCACCTCCATTAGAAAGCTTATCGTCTTACATTTTCAGGTCCATATTATAAGCTCTATTTGGCCAAGTATTTTATTCCGTAGGTCGCTTTTAGTGGACAAAGGTCAGGACAAGGTTAGAATCGGGCCAGTTTTGGAGAGAGATCGAGTTTGCCGGCCTTAAGAGCTCGATTGACTTTACATTTTCGGTGAGGTCTTCTAAACTTGAAGTATATGAGCTGGTTGAGTTAGGGTTGAAGATTTATTAGAATTTGGTTGGGTTTTCATGGATGAGTTGGGGTGATTTTTGTGGAACAGAATCTGACCATGTGCCGGTCGTGTGATGCCGAGTTGCTTTGGGGCTTTTGGAGGTGTCGCCTTGCTCCAAAATTCATGGTGAGACATCTAAGAACATATATTGATATGTTGCCAAAGTGTGTGCATGATGGAATTGAGAGTAGAAGTGATTTAAGGGCTTTTATGGTGTGGTTGACTAGTACCGATTTTGTCCCCTGCACTCCTTGATTGAACCTAACCTTCTAAGGGTTCGTAGTGGTGTCGACTTGCATTAAAATTTCCGTTCAAGCATCTTAAGGTGTTAGTTGATGCATCAGCGAGGCTTGTGCAAGATGGAAATGGGGTTAGACGGGGTTAATTGGTGAATTGGTGGACTTACTCTAAGACACAATGCTGCCCCGTTTTGGACAGTAGAAACCGAACCCTTCAAGGGCTAGGGGAAGTGTCGCCTTGCTATAAAATCATCATTGAGGCATCCTAGTATGCTAAGTGAAGTGTTGATGAGATGTTCGCTTAATGGAATGGATAATTGGCCATCGATTGAGGAAGTTACGGCCGGAACAGTAAAGGCGTCGGAACAGGGCCGCGAGAGAGAAAGGGAGAGAGCTCGAGTTCGCCGGCCTTAAGAGCTCGATTGACTTTAAATTTTCGGTGAGGTCTTCTAAACTTGAAGTATATGAGCTGGTTGAGTTAGGGTTGAAGATTTATTAGAATTTGGTTGGGTTTTCATGGATGAGTTGGGGTGATTTTTGTGGAACAGAATTTGACCATGTGCCGGTCGTGTGATGCCGAGTTGCTTTGGGGCTCTTGGAGGTGTCGCCTTGCTCCAAAATTCATGGTGAGACATCTAAGAACATATATTGATATGTTGCCAAAGTGTGTGCATGATGGAATTGAGAGTAGAAGTGATTTAAGGGCTTTTATGGTGTGGTTGACTAGTACCGATTTTGTCCCATGCACTCCTTGATTGAACCTAACCTTCTAAGGGTTCGTAGTGGTGTCGACTTGCATTAAAATTTCCGTTCAAGCATCTTAAGGTGTTAGTTAATGCATCAGCGAGGCTTGTGCAAGATGGAAATGGGGTTAGACGGGGTTAATTGGTGAATTGGTGGACTTACTCTAAGACACAATGCTGCCCCGTTTTGGACAGTAGAAACCGAACCCTTCAAGGGCTAGGGGAAGTGTCGCCTTGCTATAAAATCATCATTGATGCATCCTAGTATGCTAAGTGAAGTGTTGATGAGATGTTCGCTTAATGGAATGGATAATTGGCCATCGATTGAGGAAGTTACGGCCGGAACAGTAAAGGCGTCGGAATAGGGCCGCGAGAGAGAAAGGGAGAGAGCTCGAGTTCGCCGGCCTTAAGAGCTCGATTGTCTTTAAATTTTCGGTGAGGTCTTCTAAACTTGAAGTATATGAGCTGGTTGAGTTAGGGTTGAAGATTTATTAGAATTTGGTTGGGTTTTCATGGATGAGTTGGGGTGATTTTTGTGGAACAGAATCTGACCATGTGTCGGTCGTGTGATGCCGAGTTGCTTTGGGGCTCTTGGAGGTGTCGCCTTGCTCCAAAATTCATGGTGAGACATCTAAGAACATATATTGATATGTTGCCAAAGTGTGTGCATGATAGAATTGAGAGTAGAAGTGATTTAAGGGCTTTTATGGTGTGGTTGACTAGTACCGATTTTGTCCCATGCACTCCTTGATTGAACCTAACCTTCTAAGGGTTCGTAGTGGTGTCGACTTGCATTAAAATTTCCGTTCAAGCATCTTAAGGTGTTAGTTGATGCATCAGCGAGGCTTGTGCAAGATGGAAATGGGGTTAGACGGGGTTAATTGGTGAATTGGTGGACTTACTCTAAGACACAATGCTGCCCCGTTTTGGACAGTAGAAACCGAACCCTTCAAGGGCTAGGGGAAGTGTCGCCTTGCTATAAAATCATCATTGAGGCATCCTAGTATGCTAAGTGAAGTGTTGATGAGATGTTCGCTTAATGGAATGGATAATTGGCCATCGATTGAGGAAGTTACGGCCGGAACAGTAAAGGCGTCGGAATAGGGCCGCGAGAGAGAAATGGAGAGAGCTCGAGTTCGCCGGCCTTAAGAGCTCGATTGATTTTAAATTTTCGGTGAAGTCTTCTAAACTTGAAGTATATGAGCTGGTTGAGTTAGGGTTGAAGATTTATTAGAATTTGGTTGGGTTTTCATGGATGAGTTGGGGTGATTTTTGTGGAACAGAATCTGACCATGTGCCGGTCGTGTGATGCCGAGTTGCTTTGGGGCTCTTGGAGGTGTCGCCTTGCTCCAAAATTCATGGTGAGACATCTAAGAACATATATTGATATGTTGCCAAAGTGTGTGCATGATGGAATTGAGAGTAGAAGTGATTTAAGGGCTTTTATGGTGTGGTTGACTAGTACCGATTTTGTCCCCTGCACTCCTTGATTGAGCCTAACCTTCTAAGGGTTCGTAGTGGTGTCGACTTGCATTAAAATTTCCGTTCAAGCATCTTAAGGTGTTAGTTAATGCATCAGCGAGGCTTGTGCAAGATGGAAATGGGGTTAGACGGGGCTAATTGGTGAATTGGTGGACTTACTCTAAGACACAATGCTGCCCCGTTTTGGACAGTAGAAACCGAACCCTTCAAGGGCTAGGGGAAGTGTCGCCTTGCTATAAAATCATCATTGAGGCATCCTAGTATGCTAAGTGAAGTGTTGATGAGATGTTCGCTTAATGGAATGGATAAATGGATGAGTTTTGATAAGAAAATGATGAATTTTTCCTAGGACGTCCGTGTGTCCTATTCTGGCCGTGAGGGGGGGGGGGACTGAGCTTGGAGGCTCATTTGGATTGAATTGCAAGCTTGCTTGAAGAGGTAAGTTGATTCTAACCCCTCTCTAAGATGTTGGATTACTAATGGGTGAGTTTTTAATGAATTGGAAGTGTTTGAGAAGCCATTTTGAGGCGAAACCGAGAGTGCTGCAAAAATTAATTTCAGCGCGCACCGATTTTGAAACGAGTTGTTCTAAGTCGTCCGTTACTCAAATTAAGCTCCGTTTTCGCCCACACGTCCATTAGACCTCGAGGGTTGAGAATATGAAATTTGATTTCTTAATAAGTCACTAGAAAAATATCAGTTTTCCTGTGATTGCTGCTGGTCATTGAAGCTCGGATTGGGCAATTTGGTATATTGGAGTTATTGAAAACTTGCCTTGATAGAACGACTCTTAATGTGCTTAGAAAGTGTTTAATTGAAGCTGTGACATCTTGACATTGGAGTGTCGTGCATGAAATGTGGCATGAGGCGATGAATTGATTATGTACGTACTCAAGTATCATATATGTTTGTACGGCCATGTGGAACTTGGCCTTGAATGTCAATTGTGCTTGAGTTGACATGTGAATGTATTATTCAATTGATTGCCATGATGTGTATACCTGTTCCATGTTGTGAACGTAATTGGCCTTGATGTTTCTCATGTTAAAAAATTTATTCTTGTTTGATGTGAGGATACTCGATTACGAGGTCACTTGATGAGGTTTGCTATTGAGCCTTGAGAAATATGTTGGCTTGTGAATCCTGTTTGATGAGAAACATGTTGAGTAATGGCACCCTGATGCATCAGAACACGGGGTTGCACTTATGGCAAGCTGATTGGAAATAAATCCTGAGCTTGAGGGCCTTGGAACCTGATGCGTCAGAACGCGGGTTGACAAATGAAATTGAGACCTGGGAGCCGTTTTTACGGGGGGTCTGGCCAAATGAAACTAAGACGTGGGAGCCGTTTCTACGAGGGGTTTGGCCTAATGCATTGTGATAGCCTGATGCGTTATGACGCGGGCCTTGAACTATTGAGTTGAGAAATGGTGATGAAATGAGATGTGGTCATGAATTGAGAAATTATAGGGCCATTGAGATGAACCTTTTGACTTGTGGAGTTATCATTGTACTAGTGTGCCTGAATGTTTGTATGCTTGAAATGCCATGCTTTTGCTAAGTTGTTGTTTACCGTGCTTGAAAAGAAAAATGTTTTCCAAGGTGCCCGGAGGTACCGATAGTCTAGCTTAGGGTTAGGGTCGACTTACTGAGATGATTATCTTACCCCTTCGTGGGATCAACATTTTCAGACCCGAAGCCTGATGGAGACTCTTGAAGGAAAAGGAACACGAAGAAGTCGAAGAGGAACTTGACTAGTTGAGATGTATGTCTTCTCTTATGATGCCTGAAAGGGATTCCTTAATATTTTTGGAGTTAGAGCTATAAATTGACTCCATGCTTTATCTTGAGAGTAATTTTGCACTTGATGTTTGTTGACACCTGATTTTTGACCATTTATTATTGTGATTTTTATTCTTAATTAAAAATATCAAAAAAGGTCATAAAATCACAAAATTAATTTTGGAAGCCTTGGCTTAGCCTTAGGAACCAATTTTGAACAAAAAAATATTTTTTTTTGGTATTTTTTAATATTTTTCGAATTTATTAAAAAAAAAAAAAACCATCCGTGGGGGGTGGACGATTGAAGACCGGCGTCCAATCAGGTCGCCGATATTGCGAAGTCGATTTAATGTCTGCCGATATTGCATGGTGACTGCAATACCATTGATCTTTCTTCATTGTGAATCGTGGACTTCCATTTTGATAATAAAAAAGGGAGCACTTGGTGAACATGATTAAAAAGCAAAAAGAGAAGGGATTCACGCCCTCTTTCTTCGGTGGTCAAGCTAACGCACCATGATTCCAGAAAAATATATAATGAAAGAGAGTGGGAGACAATGGGGTGGGGGGTTCTGCAGACCATCCATTGAAAAGAGGTTGGCCACCAAGGAATAAAAAAGGGAGGGGGAACTTTTTTTAAAAAAGAAAAGGGGCACTGGGACGTTGCATTATTTTTAGCTCCTCTCTTCTTCATTTGAGGTGACGACAACACTCCATACGAACGACCATCCTCCTTCCGCCGGCCATCTCGTGCGGCCACTACCTCGCCACCGTCAACCGCGACCTCAGCAACGCTGGTCGAGTTGGAGATCATGCACACAGCCCTCTGGACCTTGGCGAGGTCGCCTCCCGGGACAACAGTGGTTGGCTGGTAGTTGATACCGCACTTGAATCCAGAGGGCACCAGTCCACAAACTGGATCAGCAAGCTTTCTGATGCGGTCCAAGCAAAGATCGACAATCTGCAAATGTAGTGGCCACGAGCAAGGTTGTTGGCAGCATCCTCCTTTCCACTGATGAGCTGAATAATCATCACCCTCATCATACTCACCCTCGCCACCACCCCATCATAATCCTTCGCCACAGGAAGAAAAGAGGAGGCGCCCACAAAAATTTTTCCTCGGGCAACAAATTTCTCATATCCGACTAGAGAGTGCCGACAAGTCAGAATCTCGGAGAACAAAGCGTGGAACAGGAGAAGAAGAGATGGTAACACGAGAGAGGTATAAATGAGTTGAAGCTCTCTTCCCTATGGTCCTGGCTTACGTCCCCAGCTTCAACGTCTTCGGCGCCAACTCCAAACGTCCTCAAGCGGGACTATAGACGATCAAGGCGTCCAGCCGCTCATCACTGCTTACAGCGACAATGAGCCGCATCGGCCTCGCCTTCCGTCAGCCGCTTTTCATCACCAAAGTCCCATTCTATCCGCGATTGATCGAGCAACGTCCTGAGCTCCCTTCACCAGATCAGGTGGTTTCGACATGGACTTCCATTGTCGAATCTATCAAGTCTTTGATGGTCTTTCGGAGCTAGCCGCCGCTTATCTACACCTTGCTCCAACCAAGACTTATGAGGAAAGCGACAAGAGAGGAGATCCTCCTTGGTGTACTTTTGGTCGTCGAACAGCCCACAGCATCGACAAGTCTTAGTCTTCATTTCAGTCCATCTACAACCCCGACGAGTCCGGAGGATTGTTGCCCGCGAAGCCGAAGCTTCTGCTCAGCCTTCTCAGCCGCCGCTCGGCCATTGTTCTGGGGTCTCCCTGACGTCCATCTGTAAACAGCCCGGAACTCGTCATCCTGTTCTCCATCGCCTACCCACGGTTCCACTCGAAGTTGACGCCGCTGCTGTTCGAACCGCCTATGTTCGGCTCCGCCCCTCCACAGCTGTCGCTCAACCCTATCCCGGCCATCCTTTTGCGACGGTTAAGCTGTCCTGAGCCTGTCCTCACTCCTCATCATCGGCCACTGACTCCTCATAAGAAGGGTGATCCATCGAGATGTCAACATTTTCTGTCGCTCAACTCAGCATTCTAACTTCGTCACTCCCACCTCGAACCATTTAAGGCTATGAGGGATGGGACCCGAACGAGGGATGAGAGACAAGCCGTCCCAGCCGCGACGAAGAGCGAGTCACAGCCGTGATGAGCGATTCCGGACAAGTGGAGCATGGTGGTCGTCGACGGACGATGACCAACGGCTTCAAGCCGCATGTGTAAGTCTCTCAAACTTTGATCTTTGCTAGAGTTTGGTTGAAGTCAGGATTGAAACCGTGAGTAGTGCAAGAATAGAAGCTGTTCGTGAGCATGGGGGTGACGTTGGAATCCCATGAGATAGCAACCTGAAGAAGATGATGCATTAAAATAAGCAATAGAAATAATAGTAAAAAAACGTGAGTGCTTCGGTGAGTTGGAATGTGGGCTTTCTTCCGCGAGTTGAATCTGGGGGTTAATGTACGGGCTGGATTAGTAATTTGGGCTTTAGAGTGCTGTTCGATTTTTTTTTTTAATAAATAAAAAATCATAAAAAATTCAAAAAAATTCAGAAAATTCAGAAAAATTATAAAAAATTCCAGAAAATAGGAAATGGCCACATTCAACTGGCCATGACCTGTTCCGGGTCTTTCGACCCCCGGTCTTTCCGAAAATGACGGTTTTGCCCTTCCGGCGAACCGTCTTCCAAAAAAATTCTAAAAAATCTAGAAAAATCCCAAAAAATAGGAAATGGCCACAATCAATTGACCAAGGCTCATCCCGGGTGTTTTGAACCCGATCATTCTTAAAAATGACGATTTCGCCCTTTGGGCGAATCGTCTTCCAAAAATTGACGATTTTGCCCTTCGGGTTAAATCGCCTCCAAATCTTCCCATTTTACCTCGGTCCTAAATCACGCATTCCCTAAGTCCTTATGGCTATACTAGGAGGCCACGTGAAGTGAATTGACGTGCATTGACGTGATTTATTTATGCACTTGATTGTACTTTCATTTAAATCGATTGTGATTGATAGGAATAGTCTTCCAATCTGCATGAAACCCTGAATCAAGCCTACCTCACCTAAAATTGCGCCTGCATGAATTCTCAGCTAGGAAATCACTCGCATTAGGTACCGAAAGGGCGTTGGTAATGACACCGACGTAACCAAGTCCCCGAACCCAAAATCTCTGGTTCCGCAGAACTGATCGATCTCTCCCAATCGATCAGTAAGGTTTCCGGTCTACCCTCCAAGAAAGACCGGTGGCGATTCCAAATGCATGCACAATTTGCACATGCCACCACGACCATATCGAAGGTCGAAAGCGATCGACTCTTATCGTCGAATCCTTTAAAAAAATATTCCCGCCGCGATTTGGTATGGGCCTGGGAGGGCTCGCGCCGATCCAAGATCCGCGATCGGTAATCCATTAGCCGCGTCCGCTTTCGGACGGGTCGCGACAGCTGGCGACTCCACTGGGGACGAAGTTCTAGAACCTATGGTTCTAGACCTCAAGTGGACTTAGGCCGTAATTAAAACGCTGAGTGATATTTCTAACCCTGCAGGCGCTCTTGAAAGTGAGGTAAGTCCGCTCATGGTAGGTGTTATGTGTTTTTGCAGATTGGAGTGATAAGGGGGGGTGAGTCTGTGATTAACATTGTTTTATGCAGGTTGGGCGTAGGAATGAATGATTGTGTGTATGTTTTATATTGAAGCGGTGATTGTAAAATAAGATGCATTTTTATCGCTTTAGCACGACACCAAAAACACACACAACCGCGCCTAAAACCCCGGGCGCCGTCTATAGGAAAACAATAGAAGGGATTGAAAATGGAATCTCCGTGAGGAAAAACACGGGGTAATCCACTTTTCAATTCCGCTCATTTTGAGCTATGGATCGAGCCCCAATGCAACGATAGCTGTGCAATGGAATCGGCTCTTTCTAGAACTCGAAGTGGGAACCTTAACCTTAGGTGCCAAACCCTCTGATTTTTAGAAGTTCACCATAACTTGTCTCATGCGCATGTCTTTGGGCGGTTGGTACACCTAAAACCGCACATAAGTCGACGAGTTTGGTTGGTAAGACTCTCTATACCTCGAATCTATTACAGTTCATATAAATATAGGCATTTCATTCATTGCATTCTGGTGATTAGATTAAATGCCATTTCAAGGATAGACGTGTGTGTTTTTCCCAAACGTCCTTGATAGAAGACGAAGAGGATGATATCCCATGGCAAACACCGAGTGAGCAACAAAGGAGCCTACTATGGACATTATTGAGATATCGTCCAATGAAGATGACGAGTGGGGGCAAGTGATCCGGAAGTCACAGATCGAGCTTGGGGCATCCTTGAACGTTAGGATCACATTCCTTTGTTTTATTTTCCATTACTAATCCTCTTGTATAGGGTTTATTTTTATCGAAGTTTTCTCTATCTCACCCCTTAGAGTGATTGTATTAGGGATCTATTGGTGTATACATTCAGATGGAGCTTGGTTGTATTTCTTTTGACGGGTCATGGGAATGTGATAGTGGCATTTTCTCTAATCATCCGAATACTCCCAAGTCAAGTTTATAATTCCTTTAGAGGAAATCAAAAGTGGAAATCTTGCATGACCTTTTTGGTCGTATAGGGTAATCCAACCCCAATTTCGCTAGAAGGAATTATACACTTGAATCGGTTCATGCATGTGTTACGCCGCTGGTAATCCACGATAATTGATCAAGAGTACCGGCATTGTTTCGAATTTAATGACGAGATAGATGTCCAAATTGCCCTCGTTCTTAACAAAACGGCTTTGATTTGGATGCCGTATCTTCAATTAAATTTAAAACGCGTCGTTGGTCAAAAGCGATTATCGTGAATTACATTCCTTTCAATAGTATGCTTTCCTTCGAGGAATATTGATAAAAACTTTTCGCACAAGATTATCCTTGTAAAAGTTTTTGTCTTTATTAATCACGAGCAAGCATAGGATTGAAAGGGGTTTATGCTTTCTTTTTCAAATTATTCCTTCTGATTCGGTCGTTTCATTTGCAGGTAAAAAAATAGGTAATAGAGAGAAATCTTTTCCCGGATAAGTCTGAGGCTATTATTTCATCTGATCATGAGCGAGTTAGAAAATCAGAACACATCTACTCGACTTATTATGGACCAGCTCATCCAAGTCTAAGATGTCCGGATGCTCGAAGAAATGGATCATATAAAAGCTAAAACAAACACGGGGGCTTTCATTCATTCTTGCCCAAACCAGATCATACAATTCATTGGGGTGGAAAAGTAAAGCAGAAGTGAGCCCTAATCAACGACACAAAGGAGCCCAGCTGGCCCTCCAGGTTATGGATGCTTTGTTTATACGCACCACTCCGCGTATCATGGTCCGCAAGCCTGAGGTGAAGGCGTTTGCGTTTATCATTGACTGCAACAACCTGAGTCTCGTGATCTTCGGCGACTGCTTCCAAGTCCCGAACAAGTCCATTCTCACGAGTTATATCCTCATTTATGCCGTTGAGCCTTTCTTCCAGCCACTCGCTTCGGTTCCTTAGCAGGGCGTTACGTCGATCGCGCTCATAGGTAGCCAGAGATAGGGCTAAGTCCTCCACCAGATTCCTCCTCTCGCGTAGCAATGTCGAAACCCGCTCTTTGGCGAACTCAACAGCCTTTTTGTGGCTGTCAACCAAGTAGTCAGCTAGCGCTAGGCGGTCGGACTGATCCTCATAACGGGCTCGCAGGACACGAGCCACGGTAAGTCCCCGGTGAGCAGTGCGGTAGGCCTCCAAAGAGTTTGTAAAGAGCGTTGGAAAAATTCTGTATTCCCTCCCCAGCGCAGTACCCTCGAGGGAGATGATGTCCAGGTCCCCGAACATGACTCGGATTTCGTCCTCGGTTTCGGGATGATCAGATATGTGAGCGTAGCCTCGACCCAAGAGGTTATAGAACTCTTCCCATCGAGCCAAAGCTTCGGCTGGGAAAGTGGGAACATGGGAAGAGGCCATTTTCGACGGAGAGGTGTGTAATGGAGCGATTTGAAGATGGAAGCAAATTATATGAGAGCATTAATCCCCCAAACACCAACTCCGCATTTTATAGCGTCTCGAGAGTGGAGAAAAGTTGCAGCAATAATGCTTGTGGAGCCGGGTTAATGTAAAGCGAGGGCTGCTCCTCCCGTGAATCATCAGACATGTCCTGGTCCGCAATTTCAGGCCTGACAAATTCGGTCTCGCCATTATTAAAGCGGGGAGGGAGGCGAGCGCAGCTATCGAAGAAGCCGCGAAAGGATTGTGTTGTTCCATCACGCATAAAGCTGGGCGGCGAGTGAACAGCTCTGCCACTTAAAAAGAGAAGACAGTGCTGAACAGGCATGACTATTGAGGAAAAGTGAAAGGCGAGCGCAACTATCGAAGAAGCCGCGAAAGGATTGTGTTGTTCCTTTACGCATAAAGCTGGGCGGCGAGTGAACAGCTCTGCCACTTAAAAAGAGAAGACAGTGCTGAACAGGCATTACTATTGAGGAAAAGTGAAAGGCGAGCGCTACTATCGAAGAAGCCGCGGAAGGATTTGGTTACCCCTTCGTGTCGGAAAGCTGAGCAAGAGGCAAACAGTTCCGTCGTTTCAAAAACAGAACGCTGAACAGACCTAGCTTTCGAGGAAAAGGAGGCAACAAATCGAAAGAGAGAGTATACAAAAGAGAACAGAGAACCCCGAGTGACGAGTTCGTTGAAAGACCTCAAATTCTCTAGAATCAAATTCGACATCAAAGCCATGGAACTCAACATTGCCCGTGACGAACATCAAGATCGCAGTGGTGACGACGGCAGTGGCCACGACGCTCAACCCCGGAAAAGAAAAAGTCGTCAGCGCTACGCTCGGAAAGAAATCCAGGAGCTTGAAGCTTTCTTTGATGAATGCCCTTGCCCAGGCGAGGAACAAAAGATTGAATTGGGCCGGAAGCTGGGAATGAATCCTATGAGAATCCATTTTTGGTTTCAGAATAGACGTTTCAGACTAGGTGTCCAACACCGGCGTAAGGAGATCACGGCCCTAAAAGAGCAGAACCAAAACCTTCAAATGGAAAACATGTGGTATGAGAAAATTCTCAGTACTATTACCTGCCCTGACTGCGGTGGCCCTACCTCCCTCAGTAAATTGTTCCCCGGTAAGCCTTCTACGAAGATGGAAGGTGCTCATTTATCCCCCTGCTCCCTTGAGCCATCTCCGGTACAATCAGATCCTGCTAATGGCGCGCATGAGCAGATCGATCCTACAGAAATTATACCAGTGTCTTCGGAGGAAGAAGATACGTGTCGTTATGATCGGAGTCACCTCATCGAAGCCCATGAATCTCCTCCACAACAGCTTCCGGTAAGATCAGATACGGTTCAAGAGGAGTTAGAGGTTAGTCGGCAGGCTATCTACGCCACTCTGGACGACGAGAAGAAGAAATTCACTTGGCCCCCGGAGCTTCATCTCAAGTTCTTGGACGCAGTTCGACAGATAGGACTCGACTTCATAGGTCCGACAAACATACTTAGGGTCATGAACGTACCGGGACTTACCAAGCAATTAGTCGCGAATCACCTTGGTTGCTACAGAAGGGCGTTAGGACAGCGTTATGCAGAACTGAATCCGAGCAATAGACTCGGCTGCGAACCCAGCACCCTTATGACAAATGAGGCCCGGTCGAATCTGGACGACTATTGGGGATTTGATCAGGATATCCTCGCGAGTCATTTCAATATTCCTCAAGAGCACGCATCACAAGTGCAACGAGTAAGCACTCCTCCGTCCGAGCAGCAGCTAGTCAGTGTTCATCCTGTTGCAGATCAGCCCACCACGCCCAGTGCTCAAGGGTTTGCCCAATCAGAGCATGTGGCTTCAGATGATCTAATGGGAGAATGCTTGGAGCATTCTTATTTCCCTAATCCCCAAGTGGGAGATGCTTGTGGTAGTCAATCGATCAAATCTCCTCTTATAATCCCAGACAAAGATGGAGGTTCCAGTTCGAAGAACCCGTCGGGCGATGCAGCTCAACCTACACATCAATCGTTCGAGGGGTCGGGTGATTTCTTCGATGAAGGACTTGATACCTGGTTCGATCAGTTGGAAGCTATTAAAGGTTGGCAACCATGATCTGCAGTTGGTAATGGCACACCTAAGCTGAGGCCAGACTGGTTAGTCATTGGACATGCCCAAAGAAAGAAGGGGATGTACGCGAGAAGGATGTATCTCCTATTGTAAAGTTCTCATCGGTGCATGCGTTTGTTTCTTCAATAGCTAGAGTTGATTTTGCATAATGTTTTTCGCAAACGTCATCTCGTGTGTATACGGTAATTCCTTGTTATTAAGTTCAAGGTAAAATCAGCCCCGACGCGTGAAGGCAGAATTGATAGCATGAGTTACTAGCAGAATGGGATCGAGCTCGAAAGTGAAAGATTACTAGCGGCCCCAAACGCAATGACCGCAAAATCAGGGGCAATCTTTAAGTTTCGAGCAACTACAAATCTATTTCTCACGAGGCATTCAAGTCAATCAAATATAAAGCGTCGGGCTGTGAGAATGATGCGTAGTCAATCTGTTGACACAGGCGAAAAAGGAGTCGCGTAGATCCGAAAGCAAAAACCTTTCTTGGCTAGTCAACAATGCAGAATGAAAGAGCATATATAAACAAACTCACATTTATTTCATTCAGCAGGAAAGTTTACAAGTGGATCACTGAGGGGGAGCAGTAAACCCAAAATGAGTTCTGACAAGCATAAAAAAAAAGCTTAACTGACTCTCCATGCTATCCATGCCTTGCTTACCACCCACACTCCGGGAATCGAGGTCTACAAGCTTGAAGAAAAGGAGACGACATTTCTCCTTAAGTTCGTTCACCTTGGTGTCATAGTACTCGAACTCAAGCTCTAAGTCATGAGCCAGCACCCTCCCGCGAGCTATATCCATGCTCAGGTCTTCAATCCTTTCCTCCAACCAGGCACACTGGAACCTCAGCACGAAGTTGTGCTGGTCTTGCTCAAAGGCGGTGTCAAAAAGAGCCAGACGCTCCACCAAGTTGTCCCTCTCACGGACCAGCATCGAAACCTGGGCGTGGGCGTATTCAACAGCCCTTTTATGGTTATCGGCTGTCAGCACGGCCAACATCAGGGACTCAGCTCGGTCCTGATAACGGGCTCGCACGATACTAGCCAAAGTGACCTCCCGGCTAGCAACTTCATAAGCCTGCAGGAAATTGTTGAAGAGAGTTGGGAAGATCACGAACTCCCTTTGCAGTTTCGTACCTTCAATACACACAGTATCCAGGGCCGGAATCAGAGTACGAACTTCAACCGCAGCTTCAGGATGATTGTTTATGTAGCCATAACCTCTACCCAAGAGATGGTAAAATCTCTCCCATTGGGTCGAAGTTTCAGTTAAGGCAGCAGGCACAGAGGATGAATCCATATGCGATGGAATGACGGAGAGGAGAGTGAGAATGTGAAGAGTGTTTGAGAGGCTGAGTCTGATAAGGCTAAAGTGTTAATCTTCTTGACATCAATCTATCACCTTATAAATGCTCGAGTAAACAGGGAGAAGTGGTAATAATATTTTATGTGCAGTAGAGCCAAGCGGGTTTCGTTAATGCATCCCCGATGAGTCACGAATCCACCACCGTCCTGTGATCTCGGGTTTTACGAAACATAATGGCGCCGAAAGGTGGGCAGGCTTGTTACCCTAGAGACTGGGCCAGGGGGACAAGCGTAGTGCTCGACAAAGCGAAATCAACGCAAGAGATCTTCAGGCTCCGTTCACGTAGAAAAGAGCAAAAAAGGACAAAGTGGGAATTACGAAGCCTTGAGAAGAACGCTCGTCAAGTAGCCATCACAAAAGACGAAGTGGGAATTACGAAGCCTTGAGAAGAGCGCTCGTCAGGTAGCCATCACAAAAGGACGAAGTGGGAATCTCGAAACATTGAGAAGAGCGCTCGTCGGGTAGCCATCACCTTTGATCGAAGAACGGTGATCCGGCTCCTTTAACCTCTCAGAATTTGCAGAGGAAGTGAAGATCCAAGGAGGAACAAAGAAAGCTGAGTTAACGGAAAATCAAACAGTGATATTCCGGTCAAAATGTTCAAGGGATTCTGTCATTTACTGGAAGCGCCAGACTTGGAGGTCTCCGAAATTGAGTTGCTGGAAGAGTTTGAAGATCTCAGGACCGAACCTGACACGAAGGCCATGGAGACCGATCCTTCTAATGATGAAACCCGCGGCTTGGTTAACGAGAACAGTACCCGCGACGGTGATCAGCGTCAGAAAGGGGAATATCTCCAACGCAACACTTCAGGTCAAGTCCATAAACTCGAATTGTTTTTCAGGGAATACCCCTATCCGGACATGGAACAGAAAATCAAAATGGGCCAGGAGATAGGGTGGGAGCCTCGGAAGGTCAAGTGCTGGTTTGAAAACAAACGAACCCGGCTGAAGCAGCAACGCGATCAGCACGAGTTAGCGATTGTAAGGGAGGAAAATGAAAAGCTTCGAATAAAAAACATTCAGTACAAAAAAGCTCTAAGCATCGCTATTTGCCTTGAGTGCGGTAACCCTGTTCCCACGGACGGAGTATTCACTAAAGAGCCAGATCTGGGGGTTTATAATGCTCATTTGTTGCAATGCCCTTCGCAGCATCTTTCGGAACAGGCGGGTACCGCCGAGGATCTACAAGAGGAAACTAGTGCTATAAGGTCAAAGTCTACGCCCATTGTGGAAGGGAACATGCGTCATGACAAGTCGGGTCCGCTCAATGATGAACTCACCATCATGACCAGCCGATCTGAGACCACTAAATCCCCTCCAGAGCAACCTCCAACACGACCAGATTCCGAGAAGAGTAACCGCCAAGTTGCTGACACCACTTCGGCTAGCAAGAAAATAAGATTTCGTTGGACCCCGGAGTTTCATAGCAAATTTGTTGATGCAGTTCAACAGTTAGGGATCAGTTTTGCTTGCCCATTGCCCATACTCGAAATCATGAACGTGCCGGGACTGACTAAAAATATGGTCAAGAATCACCTCTGGCGCTACAAGAAACTACTGAGAGATGGACGAGCGTCGCTAGATCAAGATAGAGGCGGTTCAACACGACCAGATTCCGCGAAGAGTAGCCGCCGAGTTGCCAACCCTACTTTGGCTAGCAAGAAAACAAGGTTTTATTGGACCTCGGAGCTTCATAGCAAATTTGTTGATGCAGTTCAACAGTTAGGGATCAGTTTGGCTCGCCCATCGCGCATACTCAAGATCATGAACATGCCGGAGCTGGATAGAAATAAAGTCAGGAACCACCTTTGGTGCTACAAAAGACTACTGAGAGATGGACGAGTGGCACTAGACCAAGATAGAGGCAGTTCAAGTTTAAACGATGAGCATGGCTGTGATCGCAATCCTCATGCAGCAGGAAGCATCCAATCACCTCTTAACACCGATGGGACTGACAATTACACGGTCGATTGTTCAGTCATCAATCAGAGTACTCCCCTGGGTTATCCTAGTACTCCTCAGGAGTATGTACCGCAATTTCAGCAAATCGGGACTCCCCAGTCTGAGCACCGACTGGCCGTTAATGCTAGTCCTACAGCGGATCTAACATTGGCAGGAGATGCACGTACAATCTTGCGAGACGATTACGGAGATTCCGGCTCGAAGAATCAGATGGTCCATGACGAAAATGGCGAAAAGATTCCTTCTCCAGTAGTCGACAATACTCAACCTGAGTGTCAGTCGCTCGATGGTTCAGACGATCTCCTTGAAAACATCTATTCTTGGTTCGATCGGTTGAATTCCCCCCTAAGTTACCCTGATACTCCTCAAGAGTATATACAACAATTTCAGCAGGTATGGACTCCCCAATTTGAGCACCAACCGATCGTTAGTGTTATTCCTACGGCGAATCCAGCATTGGGTACAAACCTACTGGACAACGATGAAAGTACCAACTCGAGAAGTGAGGTTGTTCATGTCGAAAGTAGTGTGAGGAACCCATCGCCAACGGTTGAGGATGCCCGACTTGGGCGTCAATGGCTTGAAATTTCAAGCGAGTCCCTCAGTGAGCAACTCGGCATGTGGATCACGCATAAACCGAGGAACCAGGTTGTTCATGCCGAAAATGGGAGAAGTCCGTCACCAGCAATTAAGGATGCTCAACTTGGACGACTCGAGCGGTCGGACGATCTCCTGAATGAGCAACTCAGCCTATGGGTCAAGCATTTTGGAACAAGTGCATCTTCGCAGTCGTGACCGGTACCGGCGACCGGACATCTGGTTCGAAGCTCGTGTGCTAAATCATTAGAAGGCTCAGGAGAGTGAGAGGTGAATACATCGAATGAATGTGTTACGGATCTCGTTGTAAAGTTCCCGCGGGAACATTTTAATTAACGCTGAAAACTAACCGCTCTGAGTGTCAACATTACCCTTTGAACGTCTTCGAGCCAAGGGCCATGGATTAATCACTTAATCCGTGGAGCAAATTCCATGAACGATGACTATCACCCGCGGAGCATAATGGGATCTACCCCCATTCAGCACGAAATACGTTTGGTCACGAAGCCTCCCATTTGGTAAAACGATGTATCGTTCCTAAACGATCTTCAACCGAATACCAAAGTAATGTCTCATTTCTTTCCCTTCTCAGGTGATAAACGTGGGTAAATCACTCAAGGAGCCATCTGTTCAAATAACAAAACAGACGTTGCCCAACCAGGGGCAGCTGAACCATTGATATTGCAAATATTCCAAGCATGGATAAGCGGATTTGATAGACGTGGTTCATATCAATACGCGACGTCAGAACGGGATGAGAACCAAGAGTAAAGTTGTATCGTCCCAATTTGTCTTCAATTTGGGAATATGAGTTAACACTTGTTATTTATCCTTGATAGGGACTCACCATCAAGGAGGACAGATTTTCACAACCTGTGTGCACTCGTAGGGGCACACGACCAAGGGGATCTCCAGCCGCGGGGGACAGGTAAGTATCCCTTTCCCCGATCCATTGAAGATGTTGAATAAAAACTGAGAAGAAAAGAAAAGCTTTCAGAATCTAATGTCTAGAAAAGACATAGAATTCAAACTTCATTGGCATTCATGTTTTTAAAACAGGAGGTTGTCCGAACATGAATAAAAACATGCATGGTGCATCATAAAACCCCGCGACGGGTAAAATTTTTTGGAGAAAATGAAAGAGATTTTTCCAATCAAAAATTGTTTAAAACTTTCAAAAGGACGTTTTCTCAAGAGACGAGAGGCAAAGCCTAATCCAAACACGTCCTATACACACTTGGGAGAGAAGTGGAGCGGATTAGATAGAAAAATCTGGACCTACGGAAGTAGGGATTATTCGCAACAATTACATGGATTGGGATGACAGAGGCATTCGTTTCATATCCCCAAATACTACAGGTGACCATTGACAACCCCTTCGAACGGCGGTTTTCATTCTCAACCCTGTCAAGAACCACCCCCACATTGGGGCAAAATGGAGGTGAGTCCAGCAACATCAGGAGAAAATGGTTCGAAATTTTCTTGCTCGGACTAACATCAATCTTTGTGTGTTGTTTATATGGTAATCCAAATGCCATAGGAGGATGAGAAGCATTCATTTCTCTATCCCACACACCATATCCTTTGCGTAGCCAAGTTGAGCCTACAAATTCATTTCATAAACCCATTGGTGATCATTGCAAGTTCCAAAACAAAGGCAAATCACTTCAGGAACGGAGAAGTTCAAGACTTAGGGTTTACGAAGAAACTACTAAGTTGATACTCAAGCGTGCTAAGAGCCAAGTCATATATCTAGCACAATTGCCAAGCATCCCACTTGCGACAAGGGATTAAAGAAATCCCAAGCATCAAGAAAAAGCAAGGTGCTTGGTAAAAGCGAGGCCGATGCTCGGGTAAACAATTTGATCGATCCCTGAAGAAACCTGGTAGGGAAAAGAAGAGGAAAAACCCCTAATGGAGTCAGATCAAGAAGACTGCTCCCCAAATGATGTCAGTCGTGGAGCAAAAACACAGAAAGAGTTGTCAACCTCTTAATACCACAAGAGACGCTCTCTAAAGAGTTTGTGCACACCTCAAAAGCGGTTGCACGCCTCAAAAATTGAAGATGCAGAATGGAAAAGACAGGTGACAAGTTTGCAATGATCACCAACGTCAATCCCCTCATGAATTCTGGGCCAAAAACAAGCCTGTTTCGGTCCCCAATCCTACCAACATCATAACCCTGAAACAGTCTTCTCTGACTAAGACACTTGGGTTAACATATAGCTTAGCTCGAAGAAGTACGAACAAGACTATTTCTTTCTCATTTTGCAGGGTTCTTGACTTGTAAACCCGAAGCAGATGGTGAAAATATTCATTCAATGGCCCTGACTCAAAAGTGAGTCCCCCTTGAAGATCAAAAACCAAGCCCAACATTACGGTCCCGTGGAAGACCTCCCGACCGATCAAAATGTATGCGCTGCGAATGAGCATAAAACCTAGGCACAGGTTAGTAGGGAATTGAGTGCATCCCCTATAAAAACCACTATCTCAAAACAGGTGAGAAGACCTTCTTGTCGAGAAATATTCCGATTGATGTTTTGAGCAAACTCTCTTTGGAATCTTCAAATTGTTGGATCCAGATTTTCCGTGCAAGGGATTTGTGATCACATTTGCATGTTGCAAGAATGCTTTGGATAACCTCCAGCATCAAAATGCACATTTCATGACTAAAACTTAAGTCATAAAATTTTGTCAATTGGACAATTATTGTCTTCCCAAAGATTACTAACGTTTTCTCGGTGAAGAAAAATCTTTCAGGCTCAAACTTCTGCAGGATACCTGGAGAACCCAGCTCCCAGAATGTCGCCTTAACAGACCCAAGTGAAGCTTCGTCAAGATAAAATCTTTCACTGCTTCAAAACTGAATTCCCGGCAAATTTCGGGATCTTTCAAAAAAATGGGTGAGGATATAACCCTTTTTCAAAAGAAGTCAGCAAACTGTCCCAGCAGACGTGGAGAACCCTCGTCCTAGGACACCCTTTTCAAAATTTAGGCAGTCTCACCGGACGTGGAGAACCCTCGTCATGAGACCCCTTTCAAAATTCAGACAGTCTCATCGGACGTGGAGAACCCTCGTCATGAGACCCCATTTCAAAGCAAAAATATGGTAGAAACCGCCTGAAGGGTCAAAACAAAGGTAGAAACCGCCTGAAGGGTCAACACATGGTAGATACCGCCTGAAGGGTCAACACAAGGTAGAAACCGCCTGAAGGGTCAAATCAAAGGTAGAAACCGCCTGAAGGGTCAACTCAAGGTAGAAACCGCCTGAAGGGTCAACTCAAGGTAGAAACCGCCATAAGGGTCAACACGAGGTAGATACCGCCTCAAAGATCAACACGAAGGTCCAATCCACCATAAGGATTAAAATCTCTGGCAAATCCCAAAGCATGGGGATGCGCCTTCCCAGGTTTCCTGCCAGTTAGGAATCCAATAATGGTATGACCTACCATACATGTCAGAGCTTAATTTTCCTAGGATATTCTCAATGACGAGTCTTAGGTATCTTCTTGAAAGTTGTCGCAACCGGCAGCATCCAACAGGTGAACTTCAGGTAAGCCTATCTCACTCCGGCCCATGTTCAAATTGTTAGAGTAAACCGGGGATTAATTTGAGCTTTTATCAAAAAGCCTTAAGGATCCGGTGTCGTAGCATTTCTTCTCTCATTTTCCCAGTTGAGTCGGTTAGGAATCAGGTGCCACCTTGTCTTTGAGAGAAACCTCTAACGAGATTCCTCTCAAAGAGGGGCAGCTGTTGACACCTGATTTTTGACCATTTATTATTGTGATTTTTATTCTTAATTAAAAATATCAAAAAAGGTCATAAAATCACAAAATCAATTTTGGAAGCCTTGGCTTAGCCTTAGGAACCAATTTTGAACAAAAAAATATTTTTTTTGGTATTTTTTAATATTTTTCGAATTTATTAAAAAAAAAAAAAAAACCCATCCGTGGGGGGTGGACGATTGAAGACCGGCGTCCAATCAGGTCGCCGATATTGCGAAGTCGATTTAATGTCTGCCGATATTGCATGGTGACTGCAATACCATTGATCTTTCTTCATTGTGAATCGTGGACTTCCATTTTGATAATAAAAAAGGGAGCACTTGGTGAACATGATTAAAAAGCAAAAAAGAGAAGGGATTCACGCCCTCTTTCTTCGGTGGTCAAGCTAACGCACCATGATTCCAGAAAAATATATAATGAAAGAGAGTGGGAGACAATGGGGTGGGGGGTTCTGCAGACCATCCATTGAAAAGAGGTTGGCCACCAAGGAATAAAAAAGGGAGGGGGAACTTTTTTTAAAAAAGAAAAGGGGCACTGGGACGTTGCATTATTTTTAGCTCCTCTCTTCTTCATTTGAGGTGACGACAACACTCCATACGAACGACCATCCTCCTTCCGCCGGCCATCTCGTGCGGCCACTACCTCGCCACCGTCAACCGCGACCTCAGCAACGCTGGTCGAGTTGGAGATCATGCACACAGCCCTCTGGACCTTGGCGAGGTCGCCTCCCGGGACAACAGTGGTTGGCTGGTAGTTGATACCGCACTTGAATCCAGAGGGCACCAGTCCACAAACTGGATCAGCAAGCTTTCTGATGCGGTCCAAGCAAAGATCGACAATCTGCAAATGTAGTGGCCACGAGCAAGGTTGTTGGCAGCATCCTCCTTTCCACTGATGAGCTGAATAATCATCACCCTCATCATACTCACCCTCGCCACCACCCCATCATAATCCTTCGCCACAGGAAGAAAAGAGGAGGCGCCCACAAAAATTTTTCCTCGGGCAACAAATTTCTCATATCCGACTAGAGAGTGCCGACAAGTCAGAATCTCGGAGAACAAAGCGTGGAACAGGAGAAGAAGAGATGGTAACACGAGAGAGGTATAAATGAGTTGAAGCTCTCTTCCCTATGGTCCTGGCTTACGTCCCCAGCTTCAACGTCTTCGGCGCCAACTCCAAACGTCCTCAAGCGGGACTATAGACGATCAAGGCGTCCAGCCGCTCATCACTGCTTACAGCGACAATGAGCCGCATCGGCCTCGCCTTCCGTCAGCCGCTTTTCATCACCAAAGTCCCATTCTATCCGCGATTGATCGAGCAACGTCCTGTGCTCCCTTCACCAGATCAGGTGGTTTCGACATGGACTTCCATTGTCGAATCTATCAAGTCTTTGATGGTCTTTCGGAGCTAGCCGCCGCTTATCTACACCTTGCTCCAACCAAGACTTATGAGGAAAGCGACAAGAGAGGAGATCCTCCTTGGTGTACTTTTGGTCGTCGAACAGCCCACAGCATCGACAAGTCTTAGTCTTCATTTCAGTCCATCTACAACCCCGACGAGTCCGGAGGATTGTTGCCCGCGAAGCCGAAGCTTCTGCTCAGCCTTCTCAGCCGCCGCTCGGCCATTGTTCTGGGGTCTCCCTGACGTCCATCTGTAAACAGCCCGGAACTCGTCATCCTGTTCTCCATCGCCTACCCACGGTTCCACTCGAAGTTGACGCCGCTGCTGTTCGAACCGCCTATGTTCGGCTCCGCCCCTCCACAGCTGTCGCTCAACCCTATCCCGGCCATCCTTTTGCGACGGTTAAGCTGTCCTGAGCCTGTCCTCACTCCTCATCATCGGCCACTGACTCCTCATAAGAAGGGTGATCCATCGAGATGTCAACATTTTCTGTCGCTCAACTCAGCATTCTAACTTCGTCACTCCCACCTCGAACCATTTAAGGCTATGAGGGATGGGACCCGAACGAGGGATGAGAGACAAGCCATCCCAGCCGCGACGAAGAGCGAGTCACAGCCGTGATGAGCGATTCCGGACAAGTGGAGCATGGTGGTCGTCGACGGACGATGACCAACGGCTTCAAGCCGCATGTGTAAGTCTCTCAAACTTTGATCTTTGCTAGAGTTTGGTTGAAGTCAGGATTGAAACC
This sequence comes from Rhodomyrtus psidioides, assembly GCA_021437785.1. Lineage (NCBI taxonomy): Eukaryota > Viridiplantae > Streptophyta > Magnoliopsida > Myrtales > Myrtaceae > Rhodomyrtus > Rhodomyrtus psidioides. The sequence continues at coordinate 2,287,561 of JAILYB010000109.1, read as the reverse complement.
GTGAGTAGTGCAAGAATAGAAGCTGTTCGTGAGCATGGGGGTGACGTTGGAATCCCATGAGATAGCAACCTGAAGAAGATGATGCATTAAAATAAGAAATAGAAATAATAGTAAAAAAAGTGAGTGCTTCGGTGAGTTGGAATGTGGGCTTTCTTCCGCGAGTTGAATCTGGGGGTTAATGTACGGGCTGGATTAGTAATTTGGGCTTTAGAGTGCTGTTCGAATTTTTTTTTTTTTAATAAATAAAAAATCATAAAAAAATTCAAAAAAATTCGAAAAATTCAGAAAAATTATAAAAAATTCCAGAAAATAGGAAATGGCCACATTCAACTGGCCATGACCTGTTCCGGGTCTTTCGACCCCCGGTCTTTCCGAAAATGACGGTTTTGCCCTTCCGGCGAACCGTCTTCCAAAAAAATTCTAAAAATTCTAGAAAAATCCCAAAAAATAGGAAATGGCCACAATCAATTGACCAAGGCTCATCCCGGGTGTTTTGAACCCGATCATTCTTAAAAATGACGATTTCGCCCTTTGGGCGAATCGTCTTCCAAAAATTGACGATTTTGCCCTTCGGGTTAAATCGCCTCTAAATCTTCCCATTTTACCTCGGTCCTAAATCACGCATTCCCTAAGTCCTTATGGCTATACTAGGAGGCCACGTGAAGTGAATGGACGTGCATTGACGTGATTTATTTATGCACTTGATTGTACTTTCATTTAAATCGATTGTGATTGATAGGAATAGTCTTCCAATCTGCATGAAACCCTGAATCAAGCCTACCTCACCTAAAATTGCGCCTGCATGAATTCTCAGCTAGGAAATCACTCGCATTAGGTACCGAAAGGGCGTTGGTAATGACACCGACGTAACCAAGTCCCCGAACCCAAAATCTCTGGTTCCGCAGAACTGATCGATCTCTCCCAATCGATCAGTAAGGTTTCCGGTCTACCCTCCAAGAAAGACCGGTGGCGACTCCAAATGCATGCACAATTTGCACATGCCACCACGACCATATCGAAGGTCGAAAGCGATCGACTCTTATCGTCGAATCCTTTAAAAAAATATTCCCGCCGCGATTTGGTATGGGCCTGGGAGGGCTCGCGCCGATCCAAGATCCGCGATCGGTAATCCATTAGCCGCGTCCGCTTTCGGACGGGTCGCGACAATGTTGAAGCGTCCTAAGTCACCTTTTATATTGAAGAGTTGGAGTTGTATTCTTGCTTCTGTTGGTGTGTTCTATTGTTTGGTTTTGTTACGTGGGGCCGAAGGATCCTGGGAAACAATCAAAGATAAACGGACTGATGAGATGTTTTCATTGCCTGGCGGGTTCGGGACGGGACATCCCTATTGAAGTGGTATCAGAGCAAGGTCAGCTCGATCCAATTTGATTGAGACTTGGAGTGATAAGGAGTGGGGACTTTAGGACAATCGGATAATGAGACCCTTAGGATTAAGCATGGATTGTGGAATCTTGGGAATTATAGGCTTGAACTGGTGTGGTATCCTAATGGTCCTAGTGTTGATTTTTAATGGATAATCTTGGGTGATGTGATGGTTGAGGTTCATGTTAAAGCAAGCAGAAATTGTGTTTGAGGTTAGCAAGGAATTGCTTATGCACGGTGGGCCAGTTGGATTGTAAGACTGTGATCATGGCCTGTCGATGACCTAACCCGAAGTATATGTTTGAACATAGGTAAATGATCCATGAGAGATGATGGTCGCTTGTGGGAATTAGAAATCTTTTATGGATAGGAATTGATTGGGAAACGACCGTGGTGTGATGAGTAGCGAGAACAAAATGTTGTGCTTGTGTTTGTGGTTATGAAATGAAAGTTGATGAGGGTACATGCATGAGCCTATCGCTGTCAAACTTAATAAACCATCGCTTGGTATGGGACGAGTTGATGGGATACCTACAAACCGTAATGAAGCATGTTTTAGGACGTGTGGAATGGAGCTTCCTCCGTAGATGTATGACTTGGGACTACCTGCAACGACCAGATCTGATGAGAGCGGGGAGTGATCGCCGGTACAGAGAGGTACGGACAAGGAGCGGCTCTTGACAGGCTTCTAAGATCAAGGAGGCAGGAATGACCCAAGCCATAAATTGAAAGAGAAAATTTAGGTATCAGGTTGAGTCTAGTTGTGGTTAAGTGATGTATGGCTCGTGATTGATTTTTAAGGCGAATGTTCGAAAGTGGCATATCATTTGTGATGGTGCCTGTGTTTGGCACGGTTGAGAGCCTTGTATTTGGCAGTAGATCTCGTTTGAAAAAGAAAACTGATGGTTGTGATTGGCCTGTTAGGCGTGTCTAATAGTTGGCATCATGTGATTATTATGGTCGAGATCTAACTGAGAGATTAGACGGCGTGAAAAGTTTATATTCTATTGATTTGGTACTTGTTGGGATTGAGATAGCATGTTGTGATTATATTAGAGTGGCAGATGTCTCTGAACTTAAAGCATGAGTGAATGACTCATTGAAGTGAGGCCTTGAGTGGTTGCTTGACGTGGCCTAATTGAGGTTCGCCTAGTAAGTGGCTGTAAATTGAGAAATAGCCTCGTTGGGGCTGGCCTGATAAGTAGTCACTCGTTAAGGGTGACTTGGAACTCTTGGATAGTTGGCAAATAGTTGAAAGATGCCTAAGAACCACATAATAGTTGATGGCTCGTGATAGACGATGAGATGAGCAGCCTGAAACTACTAGACTTGGGTAGATAACTTAAGTCTTTGATTCCTGGAGGGAATCGTGGTGGTTCAAGTGACAGAAAAACCGGATGAGGTTGAACGACCAAAGTAAGATCATTTGAGGAGCATTTGGCTCGAGTATGCGAGATGTGAGGAGATTCCAGAACTGTAATGAGTCGTGGAAATTGAGTAAAGAAGAATAACTGGGGTATGAGTACGGAAAGAGCGTATGGCTCGATTTTGTTAATCATGTGAGACCCAAGGATTGAAATGGTCATGAGAACTTTGAATGGAAATGTGAAAAGTAGATGGGTAGACAAGCTCGAGGAGGAGTTTCCATTGTTGCCTAAGTCACTGTGGTGATAGATATTAGTACTTATGAATTAAGTGATGGAAGTCACAAGAAAGACTGCTCTGGGACTACTCATTTCCAAAGTGGAGACGTGGAAAAGAACCACGGTAGTTTTGAATGACATTTGAAATGGATCACGAGGTTAAGGTCGACTAAGGTCGATGGAGAAAATGAATTTGAAATTTGTTTTCTTATGAATGGAAGGTTTTTTAAGAAAACCCTAGCGGCTTTGGGTGCACTAAAGAAAGAAAGTGACACTGGCAGTTATTAGTCTTAAGAGGCTGTTGATGATTGGTGAAGTGTCATCAAGGGAAGAGTTTTCCTTGAAGGCATGTTATATGTCTGGATCACCTTCGTTGAGATGTTCAATGGAAGTATCCACCTGGGATTGCTTGAGAGCAAAGGTTGCTCGAGTCCTGATAATTCTGTGAGAATTTGAGGCTGGTCGAACAATGTGAGATAGAGTTCTCGAGGTCGCCTAAGTGTACTAAGGGTGATCAATGACCCTTTGAATGAGACGTGAAATCCCTGAGGGGATTGGAATTTGAAAGCCTTATGGCTATTTGTTATTCCTGAGTCGGAGGAACTGTAATGGATTGTAATGAAAGGGGTGGACGATTGGAAGAAATATGAATAAGAGAACTCTTGTTCATGGATTACGGGCAAAGATATGTTCATTATGGAACATGAAACGCGCCTGCGAGAAACGGTTATTACCTTGGCGTAAGGCTTGTAATGATGAGATTGACATTCCGTTCTTTCCGTCGTGGAGAAAAATTTAAAGAAAGAGTTATGCCGGTCGTTTGGCCTTGTTGAATAAAATGGGATTGATTGAGGTTGAACCGGGATCACTGGAAGTGGTATTGTAAGTTATCACCCCTAAAGAGTAGGGTATCGTTCTTAAAAAGCGATTGGACCATGAGATGGTCGTTTATGGAAAGAAAGGTGAAAGGACTTGATAGTCCTAGCGACTTGCGATTTTAATGAATAGATGAATAAGCAAAAAGGGTGCTTAGATTGTAATCGTAAAACGACTTGTGGTAGTCAAATTCAGTATCTGAATTATGGATTGGTGGAGACTGAGGAAGGACGAGTCTTGTCCCTTAAAGTGACCGAGTCTTTGGAAGGGAAATGTTAAGTGTGGTGGCATCCGAATCCTAGAGTGGAAACACCACCATGGGCATAAACTCCAGGATGGGAGTACTAAAGAACAGGAAAGATGAGATGGATTCGAGGTAAGAGACTACCACTGAAGTATATAGTTTCCTTTATAAGGTAAGAGACCCCAATGTGGAAGGAAAGGGAAGCTCTAATTATCTTGGTGTCAAGATTGAGTATCTTGGCGGAAAAAGAAGAAGTATAGCTCAACTGTCTCTAGAAAACAATTCTGAGAAACTTGTTTGGTGAACAAGATTTGATTCTAAGATAATGACAATGTTCAATAGAACGGATGGAATTTGAACAAAGTCGTATTGGTTGGTAATGAAACCCAGCGGGTAAGACAAGGATGCTTCTTGGGGGAAGAGTGAAAAAAATGAGTAAAATATCAGGTGGCAGAAGTGAGGAATCATGAAAGCAGAGAGCCAAGATATGAGCTCTCAAGTGGATGGTACGAAGGACAGTTCGAATGATCCGACACTTGGAGGCAAGAAATTGATAATAGTCGGATTGAGTATCCAATGAGTGATTGGATTGATGGTTATCATCTGTAGAGACGATGATCGGACTCGTTTGAGGAGTCACGAGAAACATGAACAACTTTCCAGGGTATTCTATGGATTCTAAGGAGATGCTCATGGTATGCTAAATGTGAAGAGCACCAGCTGTGGACCTGAGGAGGTAAGATTCCTCATTCGTGAAATTTCTGGAAAATAGAATCCATGTAGAATCCTTGAAGAATAGAATAAGTGATGGATCGACTGAAGTCGATGTGAGTTAATGAAATTTAAAATTTCTTGGATTATGATGGATTATTTTAGACGTGGTGGGAAGGTTTCCAAAAAAAAACTATTCCATTAAGGGAATGAACCAAGAATTAGATATGGCGCGAGTAGATGAAAGAATATGAAAAGGAGTTCCAATGACTTAAATTTAATTGGCGACCGTGCCGATATTGATGCTTCCATTGGAAGGTGACGGATGGTGAGAGTTACTATGACGTGACGCGAGAAGGAAAATTTGAGGCGTAACAAGACAATTTGAAATGAGCATTGCATGTACGTCGCGACAATAAGATCCTCTAAGTAGAAATACCCAATGCATGATTGGAATTGGTGTATGATCGTCCCGCGACGAAGTTTGGGAAACACGACCTGTGTGAAGGAAGGTTTTGAGTTTATGAGAGCCATAAGAATGTGGAGTATTTGCTTGCAAAGAAAATTAAATGAGAAACAATGTGGATAAAGTTGCATAAGGGATGAGAATAAGAGTAATTGGAAGAAAATCCAGACCTTCATGTATCTGGAGGAGAAACCTTGAAATTGGGGATGGAAACCATGGAGTTTCCTTGACGAGGAAACGTATTAACAAAGGGAAACGTAACCGTGACAAGTTGGTGGAACAGTTGGTCATTGGAGAATCTCGAATGTAATCGAGGAAGAACTACTAAAGGCTCAATCATGAGTTTGCTTGAGAAGTTGAGAAGGCTATAGTTCGAACTGGGCAAACGAGATTAAGCTAATGGAACTTATATGTTCCTGACGATACGGATTGAAAGATTATGTCCGAAAAGGTGAAAGCACCAAAGAGTATGTTTTCATGATGGATTGGTAATAATCATGATAGGAAAGGATCTTGAGCCTTCTACGATGTCTTATTTCCGACAGAGAATTTGAAAAGCGGGATTACAGTATGACGTACATATTTCCTCGAATCAATAGACAAATTGAAAGGAAGATTTGAATGCTCGAAAGTGTACCACCGACGGATATTATGAATATCGAAAGAGGATAGAGAAAAGTAAATACATGATAAGGACTGAAGGAGACAAGTCCTGAGGAAGGATGACCTGTGTCGGAAAAGATAAATGAGAACGTCAAGTACTGGGAAGAGTTATCTTGGAGGGTGATGATACGATGAGGCGTATGTACCCTATGACATTGGATAACTAGAAAATGGTGAATTTCGAGGACGAAATTTCGTTAAGGGGGGAAAAGTTGTGACATTCCGAATTCCGACCCCTCTCGAGGCCATGGAATGAAAAGATATCGATCGGTGTATTTCAATGGTAACTCGCTCGGAGTTGGCCACTGTCGCTACCCGTCCGAAAGGCGGACGCGGCTAATGGATTACCGATCGCGGATCTTAGATCGGCGCGGGCCCTCCCAGGCCCATACCAAATCGCGGTGGGAATATTTTTTAGAAAGATTCGACGATAAGAGTCGACCGCTTTCGACCTTCAGTGTGGTCGTGGTGGCATGTGCAACTTGTGCATGCATTTGGAGTCGCCACCGGTCTTTCTTGGAGGGTAGACCGGAAACCCTATTGACCGATTGGGAGAGATCGATCAATTCTGAGGAACCAGAGATTTTGGGTTCGGGGACTTGGTTACGCTGGTGTCATTACCAACGCCCTTTCGGTACCTAACGCGAGTGATTTTCCTAGCTAAGAATTCATGCAGGCGCAATTTTGGGTGGGGTAAGTTTGATTCAGGGTTTCATGCAGATTGGAAGACTATTCCTATCAATCACAATCAATTTAAATGAAAGCGCGATCAAGTGCATAAATAAATCATGTCAATGCATATCAATTCACATCAAATGGCCTCCTAGCATAGCCAAAAGGGCTTAGAGAAGGTGTGATTTCGGTCAGGGGTAAAATGGGAAGATTTGGAGGCGATTAGCCCGAAGGGCAAAATCGTCAATTTTTGGGAGATTTGGATACCGAATTACCCAAAATATTCCATGGCCAGTTGATTGTGGCCATTTCCCATTTTTGAGAATTTTTTTGGAATTTCTTGATTTTTCTTCAATTTTTGGAAAACAATTCGCCCAAAGGGCGAAATCGTCATTTTAAGAAGGGTCGGGGTTCAAAACACCCGAAATGAGACTTGGCCAGTTGTTTGTGGCCATTTCCTATTTTTGGGGATTTTCTTGGATTTTTTTTAGAATTTTGTTTTTTGGAAGACAATTCGCCCAAAGGGCGAAATCATCATTTTTGGAAAGATCGGGGGTCAAATGATCCGAAACAGGTCGTGGCCAGTTGAATATGGCCAATTCCTATTTTTTGGAATTTTTTAGAATTTTTCTGAATTTTCCGAATTTTTTTGAAATTTTTATGATTTTCTATTTTTTTATGATTTTTTTAATTTTATGATTTTTTTATTATTTTCTGATTTTTTTTATTTATTTAAAATCATCTCCGGGCCGGGTCAGACCCGGTCCACGACCCGGACCCGCGACCCGGGCCCGGCCCGGCTCCTCCACGACCAAAACGGCGCCGTTTCAAGGACTGAGAACGGACGCCTCAGATCGAGCCACGTGGCATCTTCTAGACCGTCGGATTATTATTATTATTATTTCCGAAAATCATTTATTAATCTGAAAATTATTTTTATTTTCCTAAACTCCCAGATCGCGACACGTGGCGAAGCCACGACCGTCCGATCTGGGCTTTGAGTTATTCGCCCCGGGCCCGCCAACGCTGACGTGGCTGCCGACGTGGCACGCCACGTCAGCAGTTGACTCGTTGACCGAGTCTCAGACCGCTGGAGACGACGACCGGCGCCGGCGATTCTGGCCGGCGCCTCGCCGGAGTTGCTAAACCGACGTAAAAACGTCGTCGAAACCTCCCGATTTTGACATTAGATCAACACCCAGGCGTCTTACATCAATAAAGCATCAAAACATGGCCGAAGTGGTGCCGGAAAACCGCCAAACCGAACCCCACAGTCCCGGCGCCGGCGAGCAAAATTGCAGAAAATTTTTCTAGCTTTAAGCTTGATTCTAATCGTTCAGAGAGCATCTATGAGGGGTCAGGAAACTTACCTGAAGCCTTCCAATCGTCGGCGACGGCTCGAAGTTCCCGTCGAGCTCCCGGCCCGAACCAACGACCGGCGAAGTTTCCGGGCCATGCTCCCGCCGCGATTTTATGCAAGATAAGGGTCAAGTCCGGCTTAGAGTTGATTCTAAGGGATGTTTAAGGCAAGATATACACAAAATGAGGTCCCGGGAGACCCAACCGAGAATCAAAAGTTCAAACGCTCAATTAGGCATTTTGTCGAACAGTCGGCATGCGCTAAAAAAATGGAGATTGGGGAGAAAAACCGACCTGGTTTGGATCCGTCGACGGCGACCGAAGCTTCTCTGAGGTGCTGTGAGGTGCGGGGGAGCTTCTTCTTGCTCCGGCTTCCCTCGAAAATCTCCCTCTCTCTCCCGGCCCGAGCTCCTTCATTGACCGAGATTCCTCCTTACTTTTGTCCATGGCCGACCGGCTTTTAGTGTTCCACCAACTCCCCAAAGGCGACCATCGGCCCCTCCCTTTTGTCCCCCACGTTTGCTGTGCCTCACTTTCTTTAAAAAAATGGCCGAGCACTTTGAATTGGTCCCCCCCTGTTTTCCCTGTTCGGCCGTTGGGGTCTGCAAGTGCAGACCCGGTCAGACCGGGCCGGGTCGGGCTTGACCCGACCGGCCCGGTTCGACTTAAATTTGTCAAATTGGGCCCCAAATCGCACCCTTTTCATGAAATTGATGTCAAAATCGGACTTCTTGACATGTTTTCTACCAAATAAGGGTATTTTCGTGAATCAATTGGTTGGAATTTAGTGAAAACCCCAAATTATACTTAGGATCCGAAATTGATTTTTGCTTAATCGAGGGCCCAAACGACCGAATTAGTTCAAATTGAGGCCACCAATGGATTCAGCATGATGAAAAATATAGGATAGAGGTGTTTAATTTCAATGGGTATGCCCGTATGAAATTTAATTTCAAAAATTGTGAAACCGGGGACTAAATTGAAAGAAAATTATGCAATTAAGCCCTTTTATTTAAAATTGATCAAATTGGAGGGCAAATTGACCTAATTGCACTTCAAGGCTTTAGAATACAATGTCATAGCTTACAAAAAGTGAGAATTGCAAATTAAAAGACTCGAAAAAGATTTTTTAGGCTCGGTTCGGGTTTATGTTTGTGAAGGAACATAGTGACCCTAGCTGAATTTTCAATATTTTAAGTGACACACTTGAAGAGGAAATTAAAAAAAAATTATTGAATATTTTTGTGTATTTTCCTGACCACGAATGGTATTTTTCTGATTTTTTGGGTATTTTTATAATTAAATAAATTCGAAAAAATATTTTAAAATACCAAAAAATATTTTTTGTTCAAAATTGGTTCCTGAGGCTAGGCTAAGGCTTCCAAAGTTGATTTTGTGATTTTATGACTTTTTTTATATTTTTAATTAATTTTAAAGAATAAAAATCACAATGATAGATGGTCAAAAATCAGGTGTCAACAGCTGCCCCTCTTTGAGAGTGAGCTCGTCAGAGGTTGCTTTCAAAGACAAAATGACACCTGAATCTTAACCGACTCGACTGGGGAAAAGAAATGCTATGACATCGGACCCTTAAGTCTTTTGATGAATGCTCAAATTAATCACCGGTTTACTCTTGCAATTCGAACATGGGCCGGAGTGAGAGAGGCTTACCTGAAGCTCACCTGTCAGATGCTGCCGGTTGCGACAACTTTTAAGAAGATGCCTAGGACTCGTTCAGAAAATCCTAGGAAAATTAAGCTCTGACCTGTATGGTAGGTCATACCATTATGAGGTTCCTGACTGATAGGAACCTAAGGAAGGCGCATCTCATGCTTTGGGATCTGCCAAGGATTTTGATCCGTATGGTGGATCGGACCTTTGTGTCGATGCTTATGGCGGTTTCTACCAATGAGCTGACCCTTATGGCGGTATCTACCATATTTGACCCTTTAGGCGGTATCTACCTTCAAGTTTAGTTTGACCCTTGTGGCGGTTTCTACCTTTGTTTGACCCTTTAGGCGGTTTCTACCTTTGATTTGACCCTTTAGGCGGTTTCTACCTTTGTTTGACCCTTTAGGCGGTTTCTACCTTTGTTTGACCCTTTAAGCGGTTTCTACCTTTGTTTTGACCCTTTAGGCGGTTTCTACCTTTGTTTGACCCTTTAGGCGATTTCTATCTTTGATTTGCTTTGAAAAGGGGTCTCATGACGAGGGTTCTCCACGTCCAATGAGACTGCCTGGTTTTTTGAAAAGGGGTCTCATGACGAGGGTTCTCCACGTCCGATGAGACTGCCTAAATTTTGAAAAGGGGTCTCACGACGAGGGTTCTCCACGTCCGATGAGACTGCCTGAATTTTGAAAAGGGGTCTCATGACGAGGGTTCTCCACGTCCGATGAGACTGCCTGGTTTTTTTAAATAGGGGGTCTCATGACGAGGGTTCTCCACGTCCGATGAGACTGCCTGAATTTTGAAAAGGGTCCCGAGACGAGGGTTCTCCACGTCTGATAGGGCCACTTGATTTTGAAAAAGGGTCCCAAGACGAGGGTTCTCCACGTCTACTGAGATTGCTTGATTTTTTTGAAAAAGGTTCTATCCTCACTCCTTCTTTTGAAAGATCCCGAAATTTGTCGGGAATTCAGTTTTGAAGCAGAGAAAGATTTTATTTTGACAAAGCTTCATTTGATTCTGTTGAGGCGACATTCTGGGAGCTGGGTTCTCCAGGTATCCTGCAGAAAGTTCAAACCTGAAAGATTTCTCTTCACCAAGAAAATGTTAATAATCTTTGGGAAGACAATAATTGTCCAATTGACAAAATTTTATGACTTAAGTTTTAGTCATGAAATGTGCATTTTGATGCTGGAGGTTATCCAAAGCATTCTTGCAACATGCAAATGTGATCACAAATTCCTTGCATGGAAAAACCGGTGTCGCGACCCTCTTGAGGTTGTCGGGCTCTCGAGGGCTAATGGGCCGTCCTGTCTGGTCGGACGCGGGCCTCTCCCAAGGCCCATTACCCAAATCGCAACGGAGGTATGCGTGATCGACTTTCAGTGTGGTCTAGTGACATGTGCTAAGTGTGCATGCCATGGAGTCGCCACCAATCATTTTTTTAGGGTATGATTGGACCACCCAATCGAATAGTTGGGAGTTTCTATTCAATTCTGTGAGAACCAGAGAAATGGTTTCGGGGACTTAGTTACACCAACTGTCAGAGTTAACGCCCTTTCGGTACCTAAGTTGACTGAATTTTCTAGCCTGAGATTCATGCGGATGAGTAAGGTATGAACCCTAAATCTAGAAATTCATGTAGATAAGAGTGATTATCCTAGCAATCACAATCAGTAATAAAATGCCCAACTCAAGGAATCTAGATATGCAAATAAATCACATGGCATTCCTAGTAAGGTCCTATTTATCAATCACAGCTCAAGAATGATTTAGCTGTCCTAGCCATTCTACACACGATCTAACCTAAGAAAAGCATTAGGAAGCATCGAAGGAGTTCGAGAGTACTCACATGGGGTTCGCCGTGCCCTGGTTTGGTCTTGGACGAGCTATCGAACTCATGCCGACCCGATTATATTTGGGGATCCACTCGGCGTTTTACACCATGAAATCATGTGAAACAAAAACGAAAATATTCAGCAAGGGGAATTTATTGTAGATGGTGGTCGATCTAATTGGACGTCAAGACTAAAAAATATGTAGAAATTTACAAATTAAAATACTCGAATGACATTTTTTTGCCAAATTCAACTCTATGCGTCGTGAAGAAACACATGCAATTGAACTTGAATTTTGACTATTTATGAGTTCAAAATGAAAAGGAAATTAAAATAAAAATATTGACTATTATTCTATATTTTTACGACATCGAACGCTATTTTTCTTCATTTTTCATGTATTTTTCTATTTTTGGAAAATATTAAAAAATATGACAAATTATTTTTTTTTTATCAAAAATGGTTCCTTTAGCTTGGTCAAGGCTACCAAAGATGATTTTTTAATTTTTTTAACTTTTTATAGATTTTTTATGAATTTTTAAAAAATAAACTATGAAAGACTGATCAAAAATCAGGTGTCAACAGCTGCCCCTCTTTGAGAGGAATTTCGTCAGAGGTTTCTCTCAAAGACAAGGTGACACCTGTGTTCCGATCGACTCGACTGGGAAAAGAAAAGAAATCATGACATCCAATTTTCATGCCCATCAATGTGTGCTTTTCCTTAAAAAGAGATGTGCTCATTCAATTCCCTGATATGATGTAAGAAAGTTAAGGAGTAGATAGACTTCCCTGCCCCTTACCTGTCGAATGCTTGCGGCATTTTCTGTGCCTGATGGGTTCAAGTAGATTCCTAAGGACTTGTCATCGGAGTGTCCTGGGGATGTTAAGCTCTGACCTGTATGGTAGGTCAAACCATAATGGGATTCCTAACTGATAGGAACCTAAGGAAGACGCGTCCCACATTTGGGAATTTGCCAAGGGTTTTGATCCGTGTGGTGGACTAAACTAGAAATGGCTTGCCTAATGTAAGGCTTATTAGGGAAAACGAATCCTCCTGCGTTCGGGATTCATCAAGGTTTTGATCCGTATGGTGGATCGGACCATTGGGTTGATCCTTCAGGCGGTCTCTACCAGTCCTTTGACCCTTCAGGCGGTTTCTACCATTCATTGACCCTTCATGCGGTTTCTACCATTGGTTGACCCTTCATGCGGTTTCTACCATTGGTTGACCCTTCAGGCGGTTTCTACCATTGTTTTGACCCTTCAGGCGGTTTCTACCATTGGTTGACCCTTCAGGCGGTTTCTACCATACATTGACCCTTCAGGCGGTTTCTACCATTGTGTTGACCCTTCAGGCGGTTTCTACCATTGATTTGACCCTTCAGGCGGTTTCTACCTTCAGTTGACCCTTCAGGCGGTATCTACCTTGATTTGACCCTTCAGGCGGTTTCTACCTTGATTTGACCCTTCAGGCGGTATCTACCTTATTTTGACCCTTCATGCGGTATCTACCTTGATTTGACCCTTCAGGCGGTATCTACCTTCATTTGACCCTTCAGGCGGTATCTACCTTTGTTTGACCCTTCAGGCGGTGTCTACCATCAGTTTTGACTTTGAAAAGGGGTCTCATGACGAGGGTTCTCCACGTCCGATGAGACTGCCTAAATGAAAAGGGGTCTCATGACGAGGGTTCTCCACGTCCGATGAGACTACCTGAATTTTGAAAAGGGGTCTCATGACGAGGGTTCTCCACGTCCGATGAGACTGCTTGATTTTTGAAAAGGGGTCTCATGACGAGGGTTCTCCACGTCCGATGAGACTGCCTAAATGAAAAGGGGTCTCATGACAAGGGTTCTCCACGTCCGATGAGACTACCTGAATTTTGAAAAGGGGTCTCATGACGAGGGTTCTCCACGTCCAATGAGACTGTCTGATTTTGAAAAGGATTTTTTTTTAAGGGTTTCTCTTCCCCAAGAAAATATTGGTAATCTTTGAGAAGACAGCAATTGTCCAATTGACAAAATTTTATGACTTAAGCTTTAGTCATGAGATGTGCATTTTGATGCTGGAGGTTATCCAAAACATTTTTGCAACATGCAAATGTGATCACAAATCCCTTGTATGGAAAATCTGGATCAACAGTTTGAAAATTTCCAAAAAGAGTTTGCTCAAAACATCAATTGGAATATTTCTCGACAAGGAGGCCATCTCACCTGTTTTGAGGTGATGATTTTTAGGGGATGCACTCAATTCCCTACTGACCTGTGCCTAGGTTTTAGGCTCATTCGCAGCGCATACATTTTGATCGGTCGGGAGGTCTTCCACGGGACCGTAATGTTGGGCTTGAATATTGGTTTTCAAGGGGGACCCGCTTTGGAGTCGAGGCCATCGAATGAAAATCTTCACCATCTGCTCCGGGTTTACAAGTCAAGAACCCTGCAAAATGAGAAAGAAAGAGTCTTGCTCGTACTTCTTCGAGCTAAGCTATATGTTAACCCAAGTGTCTTAGTCAGAGAAGACTGTTTCAGGGTTGTAACATTGGTAGGATTGGGGACCGAAAAAGGCTTGTTTTTGGCCCAGAAATCACGAAGGATTTGACATTGGTGATCATTGCCAATTTGTCACATGTCTTTTCCATTCTGCATCTTCCATTTTTGAGGTGTGCAACCGCTTTTGAAGTGTGCACAAGTCCTTTAGAGAACGTCTCTTGTGGTATTAAGAGATTGACAATTATGTCCGTGTTTTTGCACCACGGCTGACATCATTTGGGGAGCAGTCTTCTTGATCTGACTCCTTTATGGGTTTTTCTCTCTTCCCAACTAGGCTTTATTGGGGATCAATCAAACAGTTTTCACGAGCATCGGCCTTGCTTTTACCAGGCACTTTGCTTTTTCTTGATGCTGGGGATTTTTTTCTTTGTTGAAATCCCGCCTTTTCTTTTCCTTTGGAACTATGATGTTCAGAAAATTGTGCTAGATATACAACTTGAATCATAGCACATTTAAACGCCGATATGAGATTTTTCTATAAATCCCATCTCTTGATTTCTTCCGTTCTTGGAGTGATGCAGTTTCCATCTTGAAACATCCCATGATCACCAACAGGGGTTTATGAAATGAATTTGCAGGCTCAACTTGGCTGTGCAAAGGATATGGTGTGTGGGATAGAGAAATGAATGCTTCTCGTCATCCTATGGCACTTGGATTACCATATAAACAACACACAAAGATTGATGTTAGTCCGAGCAAGAAAATTTCTAACCATTTTCTCCTGATACCGCTGGACTCACCTCCATTTTGCCCCGATGTGGGGTGGTTCTTGACAGGGTTAAGAATGAAAACCGTCGTTCAAAGGGTTTATCAACGGTCACCTGTAGTGTTTGAGGGATATGAAACGAATGCCTCCGTCATCCCAACCCATGTAATCGTTGCGAATAATCCCTACTTCCGTAGGTCCAGATTTTGCTATCTGATCCGCTCCACTTCTCTCCAGTGTGTGTAGGACGTGTTTGGACTAGGCTTTGCCTCTTTTCTTTTGAGAAAACGTCCTTTTAAAAGTTTTGAACTTTTGATTGGAAAAAATCTCTTTCATTTTCTCCAAAAATTTTACCCGTCAAAGGGATTTTATGATGCACCATGCATGTTCTTATTCATGTTCAGATAACCTCCTGTTTTAAGACATGAATGCCAATGAAGTTTGAATTCTATGTCTTTTCTAGACATTAGATTCTGAAAGCTTTTCTTTTTCTCTCTGTTTTTTATTTAACATCTTCAATGGATTGGGGAAAGGGATACTTACCTGTCCCCCGCGGCTGGAGATCCTGAAAATGCGGAAGAAACATGTTATTGTACGTTCACGAATTTTTCAAAAAATTAGAACGATACAATTTACCCTTGGTCATGTATTCTAACGGGTAATACATGGGATGTGAAAACCTGTTCGTCTGTAAGGCGATTCCCCTGTCAAGGATAAATAACGAGTATCAATTCATATTCTCAAATTCAAGACAAATTGGAACGATACAACTTTACTCTTGGTTCTCATCCCGTTCTGATATTGCGTATTGATATGAACAACATCTATCAAATCCGCCTATCCATTCTTGGAGTGTTTGCAACATCAATGGTTCATCTGCCCCCAGTTAGGCAACGTCTGTTCTGTTATTCGAACAAATGGCTCCTTGAGTGATTTATCCACGTTTATCACCTGAGAAGGGAAAGAAATGAGACATTACTTCGGTATTCGATTGAAGATCGTTTAGGAACGATACATCGTTTTACCAAATAGGTGGCTTCGCGGCCAAACGTATTTCGTATTGAAGGGGTAGATCCCATTATACTCCGCGGGTGATAGTCATTGTTCGGGGAACTTGCTCCACGGATTAAGCGATTAATCCACGGCCCTCGGCTTGAAGATGCTCAAAGGGTGATGTTGACACTCACGCGCAATTAGTTCTAGACATTAATGAAAGATGTTCCCGTGGGAACCTTACAGTGCGATCAACAACATATTCAATAGGAGTGTTCCACCCCTTTCGTCTAAGCATTTTTCATCGAGTAACCATGCCTTACATCAGACGTTTGGTCACCTGCCTTGCGTCACCACTGCGATGGCCCTCCGGCTCCAAATTGATCGAGCCAAAGATTGAACTCATCGCCAAGGAAATTGCTCGGGTCTTCGAGCCATTGATGTTCAAGTTGGGTATCAACAATTGTTGGGGGCAGATTTCCTTCATCGCCTTCATTGTGAGGAACTGGAGTCTTTGAGCTGGAACCTTCATCATTGCCCTGTTGGGGTCGAGACATACATTCCTGAAGAGTATTGATCCAAGTGTCCAGCTCCGCCTCAAGGAAATCGCCTGTTCTTTCTAGCCTTTGGTGCCCAGATTGGCTGTCGTCGACTGCAGGCGAGGGATTCCTCTCTTTGCTCTCGCCGTGAGCAACTTGACCCCTCGAATTGGAACTTCCTCCAATGACCGGCAGGTTTATATGTGCACTCTCTACCAATGCCAGATCCGCTTCAGGGACAGCATTAATGACCGAATCGCGCTCAAACTGAGGAATCCCTATGTGCTGGAATTGCGGTATATACTCTTGAGGAGTATTGAGATAGCTCGGCGGAGCATTCTGATTTGGGTTAGAGGAGTCGCTGACACGATTGCTGGTCCCGTCATTGCTGAAACACGGTTGGGTGCTCTCGGCTCTCCAATCATCGTGGTTGTAACTCTGCCCGGCACTTGAGCTCCAACTGGCTTTATGATGGTTTAACGCTATCCTTCCATCCCTTAGCAATCTCCTATAGTACTTGAGGTGGGACTCGACGTTAATTCTAGAGAGCCCCGGCACATTCATAATCTCGAGTATGCGTAGTGGGCTAGCCGAATCAACTCCCAGCTCTCGAATTGCATCAACAAATTTGGTGTGAAGTTCATAGGTCCAGTAAAACCTTGTTCTCTTATCACCCAAAATATCGTCAATACTTCGGTAGCTATTCTCTACGGGATCTAGTCGTTTCAAAAGTTGTCCAGGGAGGGACTCACCGACTTTGGATTGGCTGGCTGTGACAGCGAGTTCGTCATTGAGAGAACTCCCCCTGTGATGATTCATATCCCATTTCTCATAGGATGTTGGTGTTGATCCTATGGTGTTGACTTGCTCATGCAGATCTCCGGCGATATCTGGTTGTGTCGGAAAATGCTGTGGAGAATACGGTAACAGCTGAGCGTTATTCGTCAACAGGGACGGTTCATCGAGGAACACCTCGCCGAGGACAACAGGATTACCACAATTAAGGCAGGTGGCCTTGGTCAGAGCTTCCTTATATCTCGCGCTTTCAGCTTGAAGCTTCTCATTCTCCTCCTTCAAGACCAGTAACTCATGGTCTGCGTATTGCTGTTTCACCCGGGTTCGTTTGTTGGCGAACCAAAACTTGACCTTCGAAAGCTCCAATCCTATTTTTCGGCTCAACTCCATTTTCTGTTGTCTGCTTGGAGTGGGGCATTCATTGAAGAAAGCTTCGAGCTCTCGGATTTGGCCTGGAGTGTGGCGTTGTAGTTGCTTCCTTTTCCGACTCCGGTCATCATTGTATACTCCTTCTTCGTAGCTGAAACCTAGAATTTCATCGCTGGAGGAGTCAGTCTCTATGGCCTTCGAGCAGGATTCAGCTCCAGGATCTTCAAAGTCTCCCAGCAGTTCGTGCTCAGAAATGTCCAGGTCGGGCGTTTCTAGCAGATGGGAATAACTTTTAAACATGATGGATCGGGGTATCTCGGGCTGATCTAGTTCACTCAGCTTTCTCAATTCGCTCTTACGTGTTTGCTCACTCTAGAAATTTTCTCAAGTGATTGTGCGTGTCCTGGAACCATCCTTCAGGCTGCATATGAAGACCAGCAAGCAAGCGCTCCTCCCGAGATCCTGCAATTACTCATCGTCTGTATTCCCCTTTCTTTTTCCTCGTGATAGGATCACAAACTCTCTTGCATTGATTCGGTTTCATCGAGTATTGCGCTCGTCCCCTAGTTCAGTCTTCAAAGTGGTGGGTCTACAATCTTTCGGCGCCTTTTATGATTTGCTAGGCCCGAGAACGTGGGGAGCAGCGGTGGACCCGCAATTAATGACTCCGTTTAATTCATTTAGCTCCATGGGAATTAACGCTATGATCTTCTCTCAACCCCTTTTCATCGTTCAAACGAAAGTGGCATTTTCCCTGTGCATGCTGTTACTCTTCATTTCAGCATCCCGGGCGCTTGGTGAGGAATGAGTTCGTGGCCACTCAAAATTTTAAAGACCGTCTCTGGTTTCAGACTTAATCTAACAAGGGATCATCACAACTGAGCATGACGATGTTCGTCGAAAGCGTTGGTTTAACTATAGTCATTAAAGAAAAATGTTCCCGTAGGAACTTTACAACGATAAAATGAGTGATCTACTCGTGAACATGTTCTTCTTTCTATGGGTGTTCGTAGTGACCGACCCATCGTGCCCCGAGTCAGGTGCTAGATCATGGCTGTCCAAGCATGCCAGCTTCCCACTGATTGGACAAGGCATCGAGCCCCTCATCGAAGAAATCGTCTGTCGTGGGTTGACCAGCGGCAGGCAGAGCACCAGCCGACTGCTGCTCGAATGGAGGAGTTCGCACTCGCTGTACTTGTGACACGCGCTCTTGAGAAATGTTGAAATGGCCCAGGCGGACATTCTGATCAGCTTTCAGTTTGCCGGTGGTCGGGTTGCTAGCTTGATTGATGCTTAGATTTGGCCGGGTATCTCTTGATGCCTGAGCATTACAATGGCGGTCGCCCCTAGCTTTTGAGCTCGAGACGGATTCCTCCCGGTTTAGCTCCGCTCGACGTTGTTTTAATAGCTTTCTGTAGGCAGCAAGGTGATTCCTGACCAGCTCCTTACTAAGCCCCGGTACATTCATGGCCTTAAATATGCGCGTCGGAGTTGCTGAGTCGATCCCCATTTGGTGAACCACGTCTAGGAATCTGGAATGCAATTCAGGGGGCCAAGCGAACCTCCTCTTATCGTGGCCCAAAATTGCATCGATGGCTTGACGACTGATTAACTCATCTCCAGCAGGACCCGACCCTATCGAAAATTGTTGTGCATGAGGCTGATATGCTTTGAGCTGGTCGGCGGTAACATCCAGCTCCTTGAAACTGTAACTCCAATCAAAGCGATGCAAATCCCATCCCCCAGGAGGCATTTGTATCATCTTCGTAGGATCATCCTGCTCATGCGTGACTCCGGCAAAATCTGGTTGAGCAGGAGATGCCCCGAGGGAGTAGGGTGGTAAATGAACGTCTTCAATCATCGCGTGAGGCTTATCGGGGAATATCTTACCGAGGGCGACGAGGTTATCGCAATGAGGGCAAACGGTAATATTGAGAGCTTTTTCATACCTCATGTTTTCTGTTCGCAGCTTTTGGTTTTCTTCCTTTAAAATCTCGACCACCTGACGTTTGCGTTGAGCCTTCGATTTGGATCTCCTATTTTGAAACCAAAACTGGATCCTCGACTGATTAATCCCCAACTCCCGGCTCAATTCAATTCTCCACTTCTTTTTCATGTAATGGCTTTTACTGAAAAGGGTTTCCAGCATTTGGGTTTCCTCCTGAGAGTATTGGTGAGGACGTCTTCTTTTCCCGAGTTGAACATCGTGGATGTCGTTGTCGTCGTCGCCGTGATCTTGATTTCCGTTGCCAGAAGTGTTGGGCTCCATGGTTTTGGCGTTAGACTTGATCTTGGAATCTTCGAGATCCCTCTGTAGTTCAATTTCTGAGATTTTTGAGTCAGTCGCCTCTAGCAGCTGACAATAACCTCTTAAATATGTTGGATTGAGAAATGTTTTATTGGTTCTTGCCCACTCAGAGTTCTCCACTCTCTCATGTATGCTCACTCCCTATAAAGTTTTCTTCGAGTGACTTCGTATGTTCAGGAGACGCTCTTCAAGCATCATTAGGCAAACGTTCCCCCTCAAGACTTTGAATTTCTCGCTTAGCTTTTCAATCGTGATGGGACTGCCAAATCCTGTTAGGGCTCTCTTCGATAGTTGCGCTTACCTCCCACCCAACTCTAATAATGGTGATCCCGACAAATCTTTTACATCTTTTAATTGATGAGCCGGAAATCGCGGACCGAAACGAATCCAATGGTTCTCGTGAGGGGACCTCCTGCTTTACCCCCTAACTGGGCTCCACCGGCATTATTACTGAGACCCTTCATCATCCCCGAGTTGCTATAAAATGAGGAATTAATGTATGGAAGGTTAACGTTCTCGCATAATCAGCTTCTTCCTTCTAATCTCTCTGTCAAACTCGTCTTATTCTCAAGCCAACCCTACGCAAATGGCCTCCTCTCCCGTACGCACTTTTTCAACTGATGTCTTGGCCCAGTGGGAAAAGCTTTATAACCTACTGGGTCGCGGTTACGCACACATAACCGATCATTCTGCGACCGAGGATGAAATCTGTGTCCTGCTCGAGGACCTTGATACCACTTCTCTCGAAGGTACTACACTGGGGAGGGAATATAGAATTTTCCCGACTCTCTTTGCACACTCCTTAGAGGCCTACCGTGCTGCTAATCGGGAGGTTCTCGTGGCTCGCGTCTTGCGAGCTCGTTATGAGGATCGATCTGATCATTTGGTGCTGACCAACTATCTGGCCGATAGTTACAAAAAGGCCGTCGAGTTTGCTAATGAGCGGGTCGCGACGTTGCTTCGCGAGAGGAGAAATCTGGTGGAGCAATTGGCCCTATCCCTGACCACCGGCGAGCATGACCGCCGCAATGTCCTGTTGAGGCTTCAGAGCGACTGGCAGGAAGAACGGCTCGACAAAATAACCGCGAACATAGCTCGCGGGAATGGACTGGTTCGAGACCTGGAAACAATCGCCGAAGAACATGAGGCCAAGGTCGCCGAAGTTAAGGGAGAATGCAAAAGTCTTCTCCTCAGGCTTGCCGACCATGACATGCGGAGTTGGGAGTATGAGCAGAGCATTAATAACATGGAGGGTCAGTTGGGCTCCTTCGTGTCGTTAATTAGGGCTCACTTCGGCTTTACTTTTCTACCCCGAATTGTATGACCTGCTTTTGAAAACCCTCCACTGAGCAAAATAAATGAGAACTCTTGTGTGTGTGTTTTAACTTCTGTATGGTTCATTTCTTCGAGCATCCGAACATCTTCAACTTGGGTGAGCCGAACCATAATATCAGTAAGCCGAGCAAATATGTCCTGATTTTATAACTCGCTCATGATCAGATGAGATAATAGCCTTAGACTTGTCCAGGAAAAGATTTCTCTCTATTACCTTTTTTTTTTACCTGCAAATAAAAAGACAGAATCAGAAGGAATAATTTGAAAAAGAAATCAAAAACCCCTTTCAATCCTATGCTTGCCCATGATTAATAAGGACAAGAACTTTTACAAGGGTTTTAATCTTGCGCGAAAAGTTTTTATCAATATTCCTCGAAAGAAAGCATACTATTGAAAGGAATGTAATTCACAATAATCGCTTTTGATCAATTTCGAGAGGAACGAATTACTCAAAAGTGCGAGGCATAATAACGTGTTTTAAATTTAATTGAAGATACGGCATCCAAATCAAGGCCGTTTTGTTAAGAACGAGAGTAATTTGGACATCTATCTCGTCATTAAATTCAAAACAACGCCGATATTCTCGATCAATTATCGTGGATTACCAGCGACGTAAAACATGCATGGACCAATTCAAGTGTATAATTCCTTCTAGCGAAATTGAGGTTGGATTACCCTATATGACCAAAAAGGTCGTGCAAGATTTCCAATTTTAATTTTCTCTAAAGGAATTATAAACTTGACTTGGGAGTATTCGGATGATTAGAGAAAATGCCACTATCACATTCCCATGACCTGTCAAAAGAAATACAACCAAGTTCCATCTAAATGTATACACCAATAGATCCCTAATACAATCACTCTAAGGGGTGAGATAGAGAAAGCCTCGATAAAAGTAAACCCTATACAAGAGGACTAGCAATGGAAAATGAAACAAAGGAATGTGATCCTAACGTTTAAGGATGCCCCAAGTTCGATCTGTGACTTCCGGATCACTTGCCCCAACTCGTCATCTTCATTGGACGATATCTCAATAATGTCCATAGTAGGCTCCTTTGTTGCTCACTCGGTGCTTGTCATGGGATATCATCCTCTTCGTCTTCTATCAAGGACGTTTGGGAAAAACACACACATCTATCCTTGAAATGGCATTTAATCTAATCACCAGAATGCAATGAATGAAATGCCTATATTTATATGAACTGTAATAGATTCGAGGTATAGAGAGTCTTACCAACCAAACTCGTCGACTTATGTGCGGTTTTAGGTGTACCAACCGCCCAAAGACATGCGCATGAGATAAGTTATGGTGAACTTCTAAAAATCAGAGGGTTTGGCACCTAAGGTTAAGGTTCCCACTTCGAGTTCTAGAAAGAGCCGATTCCATTGCACAGCTATCGTTGCATTGGGACTCGATCCATAGTTCGAAGCGAGCGGAATTGAAAAGTGGATTACCCCGCGTTTTTCCTCACGGAGATTCCATTTTCAATTCCTTCTATTGTGTTCCTATAGGCGACGCCCGGGGTTTTAGGCGCGGTTGTGTGTGTCCACGTGTTGTGATCATCACAATGCAATTCATGCATAGCAGTTTATCAATCAGCACTTCAAATCATCCACACAACATACATTCCTACGCCCAACCTGCATAAGACAATGTTAATCACGGACTACACCCCTTATTTCTCCAATCTGCAAAAACATATAACACCTATCGTTAGCATATACACCTCACTTTCGAGAGCATCTGCATAAAATTAGGTTAGAAGAATCAATCAACTTTTTAATCGGCTCAAGTCCACTAAATGGTTAAGAACCAGTCCCCAGCGGAGTCGCCAGTCTGTCGCGACCCTCTTGAGGTTGTCGGGCTCTCGAGGGCTAATGGGCCGTCCTGTCTGGTCGGACGCGGGCCTCTCCCAAGGCCCATTACCCAAATCGCAACGGAGGTATGCGTGATCGACTTTCAGTGTGGTCTAGTGACATGTGCTAAGTGTGCATGCCATGGAGTCGCCACCAATCATTTTTTTAGGGTATGATTGGACCACCCAATCGAATAGTTGGGAGTTTCTATTCAATTCTGTGAGAACTAGAGAAATGGTTTCGGGGACTTAGTTACACCAACTGTCAGAGTTAACGCCCTTTCGGTACCTAAGTTGACTGAATTTTCTAGCCTGAGATTCATGCGGATGAGTAAGGTATGAACCCTAAATCTAGAAATTCATGTAGATAAGAGTGATTATCCTAGCAATCACAATCAGTAATAAAATGCCCAACTCAAGGAATCTAGATATGCAAATAAATCACATGGCATTCCTAGTAAGGTCCTATTTATCAATCACAGCTCAAGAATGATTTAGCTGTCCTAGCCATTCTACACACGATCTAACCTAAGAAAAGCATTAGGAAGCATCGAAGGAGTTCGAGAGTACTCACATGGGGTTCGCCGTGCCCTGGTTTGGTCTTGGACGAGCTATCGAACTCATGCCGACCCGATTATATTTGGGGATCCACTCGGCGTTTTACACCATGAAATCATGTGAAACAAAAACGAAAATATTCAGCAAGGGGAATTTATTGTAGATGGTGGTCGATCTAATTGGACGTCAAGACTAAAAAATATGTAGAAATTTACAAATTAAAATACTCGAATGACATTTTTTTGCCAAATTCAACTCTATGCGTCGTGAAGAAACACATGCAATTGAACTTGAATTTTGACTATTTATGAGTTCAAAATGAAAAGGAAATTAAAATAAAAATATTGACTATTATTCTATATTTTTACGACATCGAACGCTATTTTTCTTCATTTTTCATGTATTTTTCTATTTTTGGAAAATATTAAAAAATATGACAAATTATTTTTTTTTATCAAAAATGGTTCCTTTAGCTTGGTCAAGGCTACCAAAGATGATTTTTTAACTTTTTATAGATTTTTTATGAATTTTTAAAAAATAAACTATGAAAGACTGATCAAAAATCAGGTGTCAACAACCGGATCAACAGTTTGAAAATTCCAAAGAGAGTTTTGTTCAAAACATCAATTGGAATATTTCTCGACAAGGAGGTCTTATCACCTGTTTTGAGATAGTGGTTTTTATAGGGGATGCACTCAATTCCCTACTAACCTGTGCCTAGGTTTTAGGCTCGCTCGCAGCGCATACATTTTGATCGGTCGGGAGGTCTTCCACGGGACCGTAATGTTGGGCTTGGTTATTGATCTTCAAGGGGGACTCACTTTTGAGTCAAGGTCATTGAATGAATATTTTCACTATCTGCTTCGGGTTTACAAGTCAAGAACCCTGTAAAATGATAAAGAAATAGTCTTGCTCGTACTTCTTCGAGCTAAGCTATATGTTAACCCAAGTGTCTTAGTCAGAGAAGACTGTTTCAGGGTTATGATGTTGGTAGGATTGGGGACCGAAACAGGCTTGTTTTTGGCCCAGAATTCATGAGGGGATTGACGTTGGTGATTATTGCAAACTTGTCACCTGTCTTTTCCATTCTGCATCTTCAATTTTTTGAGGTGTGCAACCGCTTTTGAGGTGTGCACAAATTCTTTAGGGAGAATCTCTGGCTGCATTGACAATTCTGTCTGCGTCTTTCCTCCACGCTTGACATCATTTGGAGGAGCGACCTTTTGATCTGACTCCTTTAGGGGCCTTTCTCTCTTCCCAACTAGGCTTCATTAGGGATCAAGCAAACAACTTGTACGAGCATCGGCCTTGCTTTTACCAGGCACTTTGCTTTTTCTTGATGCCGGGGATTTTTATCTTTTGTTGAAATCCCGCTTTTTCTTTTCCTTTGGAACTACGATGTTCAGAAAATTGTGCTAGATATACAACTTGAATCATAGCACACTTGAACGCCGATATGAAATCTTTCTATAAATCCCATCTCTTGGATTCTTCCGTTCTTGGAGTGATGCAGTTTCCATCTTGAAACATGCCATGATCACCAACAGGGGTTTATGAAATGAATTTGCAGGCTCAACTTGGCTGTGCAAAGGATATGGTGTGTGGGATAGAGAAATGAATGCTTCTCGTCATCCTATGGCACTTGGATTACCATATAAACAACACACAAAGATTAATGTTAGTCCGAGCAAGAAAATTTCTAACCATTTTCTCCTGATGCTGCTGGACTCACCTTCATTTTGCCCCGATGTGGGGTGGTTCTTAACAGGGTTAAGAATGAAAATCGTCGTTCAAAGGGGTTATCAACGGTCACCTGTAGTGTTTGGGGGATATGAAACGAATGCCTCCGTCGTCCCAACCCATGTAATCGCTGCGAATGGTCCCTACTTCCGTAGGTCCAGATTTTGTTGTTTGACTCGCTCCACTTCTCTCTTAAGTGTGTATAGAACGTGTTTGGACTAGGCTTTGCCTCTCGTCTTTTGAGAAAACGTCCTTTTGAGAGTTTTGAACAACTTTTGATTGGAAAAAATTTCTTTCATTTTCTCCCAAAAATTTTACCCGTCAAGGGGATTTTACGATGCACCATGCATGTTCTTATCCATGTTCAGACAACCTCCTGTTTTAAAACATGAATGCCAATGAAGTTAGAATTCTATGCCTTTTCTAGACATCGGATTCTAAAAGCTTTTCTTTTTCTCTCTATTTTTTTTTATTTAACATCTTCAATGGATTGGGGAAAGGGATACTTACCTGTCCCCCGCGGCTGGAGATCCATGAAAATGCGGAAGAAACATGTTATTGTACGTTCACGAATTTTTCAAAAAATTAGAACGATACATCTTACCCTTGGTCATGTGTTCCAATGGGTAATACATGGGATGTGAAAACCTGTTTCGCCTTGATGGCGAGCCCCTGTCAAAGACGGGAATTAGTTGTTAGTTGGCGTTCCAAAATTCAAGGGAAATTGGAACGATACAGCCTTGTTCTTGCTTTGTGTTTCCATTTGAACACAAACTCGCGGCTTGCAGGATTTGGCCCTCTATCTTGTGGTCTTGATCCCTCCGTTTGGTTGGCAATGAATCATTCTCAAGGATTTGTCCCAAAGGAGATCCATTTGTGTTTTTGGGCGCACTCCAGCGCCATTCTTTAAGGTTCCTTCTATTCAAGGAAAAAAGATTTTATCAAAATGCATGTCAAAGCATGTGACGTAGGAGCGATACTTTTTACTATCCACTAGGTCTTATAATCAAAGACCATCTCTTGGAATCCTGACTTTTAAGGCCAATGATTCTGTTCACCTCCCTGTTTGCGCGCTCTTTTCATTTGAGGCTTTCAGCGCCAACTACTTCCTGTAAAATGAGCAAAAACTCATGTTAGGCATGTGGTCCTCGAAGACCAAATTGGAACGATACAAGGTTACCATTCACCCAAATTCGTATCTTGGGGTTTGATTCTGATGCGGATGACTCTGTTATTGCATCCATTGACTTTGCCAGAGGAGAAACGTCCGGCGTACAAATGATTCACTTGCCCCAGTTAGGCATGGTTTTGCTGTTTGCCATCTCTGGATTCGATGACCTTGGTCTGATGCGCTTTCATGGGGGATCATGAGAGTTTGCCCCCGGTTTGGCTCCTCAAAGCAAATGGGGGGGACCTGCTCCCATTGATTTTTGCAGATTCTGATTGTCCCACTCGATTGTCAGAGTCCTTGATCAATTTTATCTGTCTCCAGACAGCTTGATATTCTTGGGATTCGTCATGTGTCGGTTTGGTGATTCTCTCGATCACAGTCGCCATTTGAGGTATTTGATGTTCCATGTTTGTTATTTGAAAGCATTACATCCTGCGTCCTCTGCTCTTGATCATCATCTGAGAGGAAAAAGAAAGGAAGCATTATTCACATATCAAGAAATTAATCATTTTGGAACGATACGTCTTTTTTACACTTAATTTGCATTCCGTTTTGATGTCGCATATTGATATGAACAACATCTATCAAATTCCTCCATTCGTGCATGAAGGTATTTGCAACGCCTACGGTTCATTTGCCCCAGCTGGGCGACGTCTGTTTTGTCATTTCAATGCATGAGCTTTTGGGTGCATTGTCTCTTTTATCACCTGAGATAAAAAAAAATGGAGAAAAACTTATCCTCAGATCTGATTAAAAATCAATTAGGAACTGTTGACACCTAAATTTTGATCAACTTTATTTATTTATTTTTATTTTTATTTTTATTTTTATTTTGAAAATTCATAGAAAATCCATAAAAAGTTGAAAAAATTGAAAAATCAATTTTGGTGACCTTAGCCAAGCTAAATGAACCATTTTGACCAAAAAAATAATTTTCATAATTTTCATTTTTTTATATATTTACGAAAAATACAAAAAAAAGAAAAAAAAAGAAAAAGAAAAAATCAAGAAAATCAAGAAAAATAATATTTGAGGTCACAAAGATATATAAAAATAGTCGGTATTTTTATTTTTATTTTATCTATTTTCTAACCTCATAAATAGTAAAATTCAGGTTTGATTTTAGGTGTTCTCTGATCACCATAAAATTGAATTTGACAAAAATATTAGTAATGATTAAAAGGAAAAGGAGGGAAACATCATCATTTAAAAGGAAAAGGGGACTAATGATTTTGTCTTCTCCTTTTGTTATTTTATTTTATTTTTACTTTTTTTATTTTTTTATTTTTTTATTTTATTATTATTATATTTTTCTTTCTTTCTCTCTCTCTCTCTCTCTCCACTCCCTCTCTCATCCCCGCTGCCTATTTATCTCCTCCCCCTCATCATCTCCTTCTCTCTTCCCCCTCCTCCTCTTCCTCTTCCTCTTCTTCTTCTTCTTCTTCTTCTTCTTCTTCTTCCTCTCTCCTCTCCCTTTCCCGAACCATCTCACTGTTCCGGTCATAACTCCGTCGTCCAATATCAGGTCGAGATGAAACCACCTCCAATAGAAAACTTATCGTCTTATCTTTCCAGGGATATATTATAAGGCTCATTTGGCCCAGCCATTCGTCCGATGGAGCCGTTTGAATAAGCAAAGGTCGCTGCTGACCCTGTAACGACCAGTTTCTGCCGCCGCCGCCGTCCTCCACGATCAGCCCTTCCGGCGACCTTTGCGCCCCCCTCTGACCATCACAGTCGACGAAAATCGAGCGAATTGAGGTATTGTGGTCATATCTCACTCATTTGGACTCCTTTTAAGGTAAAATTTTCGGTGATGTCTTCCTAAGATGATAGGCTATGTTCTGGAATTTTAAGGTTGCTGAATATTTACTTTATGTCATAGCATTTCTATATTTCGCATAAAAGACCCAGAATCGGAAGGCCGAGCCTCCTGTTGGTGTCTAAATATTTGCTGCGTATTTACTTTATGTCATAGCATTTCTATATTTCGCATAAAAGACCCAGAATCGGAAGGCCGAGCCTCCTGCTGGTGGTTTATACCCCCCACACATTGTTGCACGAGCACCGACGGACTCCGACGTCGTAAAATTCACCGGATCCCATCTCCTTTGCTTATGTTTATGGTGTATAATGACTTAATATCTTCTTTATTATTTTTTTTTTGCATTGTGTTGCGTCCTATAAAAACAAAAACAAAAAAAATGCTAGATTGGATGGTTGCAGATGAGCCACGTGTCGTGATCCGATAATTTTCAGAATAAAAAAAATATTTTTAACATTAAAAGAAATAAATTTCGAATTTTACAATAATTAAAATGATTCGATTGTCACCGAGACGCCACGTGGCGAGTTAAGGACCGTTCAGTTGGGGCTTATTTTCAGGAAATTTATAATAAAAAAAATCAAATAAAAAAATTCAAAAAAAGTGAATATTAAGGAAAAATTCAAAAAAAAAATTTGAGAAAAATTGCAGAAAATTCAATCAACTTAGGTACCGAAAGGGCGTCAACTCTGACAGTTGACGTAACTAAGTCCCCGAACCCATTTCTCTGGTTATCGTATAATTGAATAGAAACTCCCGACTATTCAATAGGGTGGTCCAATCATACCCTCCAAAAAATGATTGGTGGCGACTCCATGGCATGCACACTTAGCACATGTCACTAGACCACACTGAAGGTCGACTACGCATACCTCCGTTGCGATTTGGGTAACGGGCCTTGGGAGAGGCCTGCGTCCGACCAGACTGGACGGCCCATTAGCCCTCGAGAGCCCACGGCGAACCTCGAGAGGGTCGCGACAGACTGGCGACTCCACTGGGGAACTGGTTCTTAACCATTTAGTGGACTTGAGCCGATTAAAAAGTTGATTGTTTTATGCAGACGCTCCTCAAATTGAAGTATGTACTTTAATCCTTGAGGTGTTAAACGTTTTTGCAGATTGGAGAAATAAGGGGTGTAGTCCGTGATTAACATTGTCTTATGCAGGTTGGCGTAGGAATGTATGTTGTGTGGATGATTTGAAGCGCTGATTGATAAACTGTTATGCATGACTTGCATTGTGATGATCACGACACCTGAACACACAACCGCGCCTAAAACCCCAGGCGCCCCTATAAGCAAACAATAGAAGGAATTGAAAATGGAACCTCCGTGAGGAAAAACACGGGGTAATCCATTTTTAATTTCGCTCACTTCGAACTATGGATTGGGTCCCAATGCAACGATAGTTGTGCAATGGAACCTACCCTTTCTAGAACTCGAGGTGGGAGCCTTTAAGCCTCAGGAACCCCACCATTTAGGTGTCAAAACTTCACAAGTTTACATTCGCATGATCGATGTGTTTGACATGTCTTACCCCCTTCAAAAGGTCTGTAAGTATCATTCCTTTCACCCTTTGAACTCAGTATAACTTTTTTCCATATGCTAACACGCCTTTCTACCTACCACAGGGCAGGTAGCTTTAATCACGGAACCAAGAATAACTCGTATTATAACTCGTCTCCGAGCCAGAATGGAGCAAGAGGAGTTGGGATCTCGCGTGAATAGTTTGGAAGGTCAGATGGCGTCAATGGCCACCATGCTCGCAGAAATGAAAGCCATGATGGTGGCTGCACAAGAAAGAAATCATGACCTCAGCCAGGATGCTCCGCCCGCACCCCCCAATGCTTCGAATGTGGCGCGAACTCGGGAAGAGAACGTGGCCGAGAATGTTAATCGAGTGTTAGTAGCTGATGCACTACCGAAGGCCGCGTCTGTAGTCATCGACCTAGAAAAAGACAAAAAGGAGAAACCCCCGGGCAAAATCGAAGAAGGCGCAAAGAGGCTAGCAAAGATAGAGGAATGCCTAAGCAGCCAAGGATATGAGTTGGCTCGATTTGACAAGATATCACCATTTGCAAAAATTGAAGCGCCGTCAGACTATAAAGAACCCGATTTCGTCAGAAAATACAACGGGACGAGCTGCCCCCGAGCCCACTTAAAATATTACCTACGCAAAATGGCACTTTTTTCTGACTACGTTCCATTGCTGATGAACACATTTCAAGAGAGTCTGGCGGGTGCTGCTCTGGCTTGGTTCATCGAATTAGATTTGGAGGACTATGATGGATGGGAAGACCTGGCGGAGGACTTTTTACATCAATATAAGTTCAATACTGCTACAGCCCTTTCCAGAGAAGAATTGCTGAGGACCACAAAAGGGAAGAATGAGGCAATCCGCGCCTACGCTCAAAGATGGCGGGCCTTAGCAACACAAGTCAAACCGTCCATTCCAGAGGACGAGCTGGTCGACCTTTTCTTAAGAGCGTTGCCTTACGAGTATTTCGATAGGCTGAACACATCTGGTTGTCAAACATTTGTACACCTCATAAAAATCGCAGAAAGGCTGGAATGGGCGATGAGGGAAAGGAAAGCACCAGAAATCGCAACAAGACGCCAATATCCAGCCCGAAGGGCTGAAGTTGATGTGGCCTTCGTACCAAACCCACCCAACCCTAAGCAGTTCTCCAACTCGAGTACGGTGCAAGGAAACTCGTCGATGTCGGTACAGAAACCATATGAACTAAGGAGGAAGTTGCCTCCCAAGCAGTTCACCCCCCTGCCAAGGCCGTTATCGAAATTACTTCCTATGTTACTAGAGGAGCACTTAGTGGCTAAAGAGCCTCCAAGGCCGAATCCGGTGAAGTTTAACGGGTACGATGAAAGCCAGTCATGTGCCTATCACATGGGAGAGAAGGGCCATAACGTAGACAATTGTATTATTTTGAAGCACAAGGTGCAAGCCCTTATCGATAATTGCATCCTTGAATTCGACAAAACAGAGCCGAACGTACAAAATAATCCACTTCCTGATCACCAAACCGTGGGGGTGATCTTCGACAACAAGTTCGACCGGTTCTTCTCCAAGGATTCCAAATGGTCGAAGGACGAGGGGATAGAAATGACATCGGAGGAACTTGATTTGACCAGCTTGTCTTTGGGAGATTTTGTCAAATCACTCGACGGCGACGCTCCTACCATGGAATAAAGAGATATCTGTCTCTCTTCGACGCATCTAAATCCACATTAGGTGCCTCGGGCTTTTTCTTACGTGTTGTATTGTAATATAAGTATAAAAAAAAAACAACAAAAAACAAAAAAACAAAAAACAAAAAAATTCATCAAAAAAAAAATCCAAAATCCAAAAAAAGGGGACGTGTGGGAGCCACAAATCGGTCAATGACGAAAAAAAAAAGAAAAAAAAAGAAGAAAAAAAAAACTGAGACCTGATTTCCCACATGTCTCCTGGTTTGCAAAGTTTTGGGATGCGAGGATGCCCAATGATATGAGGGCTAGCTCCCATCCTACCCTTTCAATTTTTCTTAAGACGTCTCTCAAAGAAGTTTATCATTACATGAACTTTCTCTATTTTATAACCGTCTTTGTGACACTTCAAGCATGCCATTCCAAGCATACATAGCAGTTGTTAAATAACTCAGGTTCCCGAGGAGGAGCTTCCCTCCTAAATGGGGAATAAAACGATGCGGAGCCATCCATTCCAGCGACGATCAAAAGCAGGGGAATCAGATGGCGGTGCTTCCAAATGACGAAACAAGGAGTACCCCTTTTCATAACATAAGTCTGACTCAATGTTTTCAAGAGCGTTCTAATGGCTCAATTTGTGAACAAAATCTTTGAGAAAACCTGAAAAAGTTTCTCATCACCTGAAAATCTCTGTGAAAGGAATGCTTGAAAAGAAAATCTCAAGTTTTATCAATATCTTCTTTGAATAAAATGAAAAGCACGAATTCATAGATGACCAGGATTGGCAAAACTCGTGGGAGCAAGTCTCTCCCTTTTCTCCGAGAAGCCCAGCCAGGGGCAAACTCTCATGATCCCCCCTAAAAGTGCAACAGACCAGGGTCATCAAATCCAAAGAGGACAAACAGCGAAACCAGCCTCACCGGGGCAAATTGCTCGAAAAGCACGAAAGGACGAAACTTCGGAGGGAGTACCTCTTTTCAGAAATTCCAAATGAAGTCAGATAAAAACCCACGTCTATTTCTTCACATGCAGGTGCATGGACTCCTTCAGATGAGATTAGAAATCTCCAACAAAAGCGGAAAGCGTTAAGGCATGACTGGGGCATGCGAATCAATTTTGCCCTGGGCAAAGAAAGACGTTTCTTCTCTGGCAAAATCCGTAGACGCAATGACAGAGTTATCTGCATCAGAAATAAACCCCAGGATACAAACCTAGAGGCGGTAACTTTGTATCGTTTCAATTTGATCTCCATAAATCCCATGCTTAACATGAGTTTTCCTCATTTAACAGGAAGTCGTTGGCGCCAAAAGCCACAAAAGAAAAGAACTCGCCAATGAGGAGGCGAATAAAATTATTAACCTTGGGAGTCAGCACTCCAAGGAAGGGTCTTTGATCAAGTGGAGGAACTATGAAGAGTGACGCTGGAATGCGCCCAAAAACACAAATGGATTTCCTATGGGGCAAATCCTTGAGAATGACTCATCGCCAACCAAACGGAGGAATCGTGGCCACAATATAGATGGCCAATTTCTGCAAGCCGCGCGTTTGTGTTCAAATGAAAACACCAAGCAAGAACAAGGCGGTATCGTTCCAATTTGTCTTGAATTTTGGAACGCAAACTGACACTTATTGTTTGTTTTTTTTTACAGGGGAGTCGCCTTGGAGACGAACAAGTTTTTACATCCCACGTACTACTTGTTAGGGGGTCTGCAGCCGCGACAGGTAGGTAAGTATCCCTTTCCCAGTTAGCTGGAGATAAAGAATGTTAAAATCCTTTTAGTCGTCATGAAAATTATCCAATGCATCGATGTTCATGATTTAAATCGGGAGGTTGCCCAAAGCATGAATAAAACATGCACGATACATCACAAGATCCCCTCAATGGATAAATTTTGGGAAAGAAGGAGTGAATTTTTCCAAATATCATTATTTGTCAAATCATTCAAAAGGAAATTTACTCAAAAGAAAGGCGAGCCTAATCCAAACATGTCCAACACACACTTGAGAGATGAGTGGAGTGGGCAGATAGCAAAATCTGGGTCTACGATGGTAGGGACCATTTGCAGCGATTACATGGGTTGGGACGACAGAGGCATTCGTTTCATATCCCCAAACACTACAAGTGACCGTTGATAAACCCATTTGAACGACGTTTTTCATTCTTAACCCTGTCAAGAACCACCCCACATCGGGGCAAAATGGAGATGAGTCCAGCAACATCAGGAGAAAATGGTTAGAAATTTTCTTGCTCGGACTAACATTAATCTTTGTGTGCTGTTTATATGGTAATCCAAATGCTATAGGATGACGAGAAGCATTCATTTCTCTATCCCACACACCTTTACCCTTTGCACAACCAAGTTAAGCCTGCCGAATTATTTCATAAACCCGTTGGTGATCATTGCACATTCCAAGACGGATACATCATCACTTCAGAAACGGAGGAGTTCGAGACTTAGGGATTACAAAGGAATTCCTAGGCTAATGCTTAAAGCATGTTTAGACTTTCGATCATATGTCTAACATGATCTATCGAAGATGAGAAAAGCGGGATTTCAAAAGGAAAATGAGGACGAAGAAAATCCCCAGCATCAAGAAAAAGCAAAGTGCCTGGTAAAAGCAAGGCCGATGCTCGTGTAAGTTATCTGATTGATCCACAATGAAGCCTGGAGGCGAAAAGAGGAAATTCTTGAAGGAGCCAAATCCAAAAAATACTACTCCCTAAATGCTGCCAAACACAGAACAAAGACATAGAGAGAGTCGGTCTCTGAATGCAACAAGAGACGCTCTCTAAAGAGCTGGTGCACACCTCAAAATCGGTTGCGCACCTCAAAGACTACAGATGCAAAAAGGAAATGACATGAGGCAAATCAGCAATGATCACCAATGTCAAACTCGTCATGAATTCTGGGCCAAAAACAAGCCTTTTTCGGTCCCCAATCCTACCAACATCATAACCCTGAAACAGTCTTCTCTGACTAAGACACTTGGGTTAACATATAGCTTAGCTCGAAGAAGTACGAGCAAGACTATTTCTTTCTCATTTTGCAGGGTTCTTGACTTGTAAACCCGAAACAGATGATGAAAATTTTTATTCAATGGCCTCGACTCCAAGGCGGGTCCCCCTTGAAGATCAATAACCAAGGCTAACATTACGGTCCCGTGGAAGACCTCCCGACCGATCAA
The DNA here is from genome assembly GCA_021437785.1 of Rhodomyrtus psidioides. Classification (NCBI taxonomy): domain Eukaryota; kingdom Viridiplantae; phylum Streptophyta; class Magnoliopsida; order Myrtales; family Myrtaceae; genus Rhodomyrtus; species Rhodomyrtus psidioides. The sequence goes on along the minus strand of JAILYB010000109.1, from coordinate 2,252,909 downwards.
AATGTATGCGCTGCGAATGAGCCTAAAACCTGGGCACAGGTTAGTAGGGAATTGAGTGCATCCCCTATAAAAACCACTATCTCAAAACAGGTGAGAAGACCTCCTTGTCGAGAAATATTCCAATTGATGTTTTGAACAAACTCTTTTTGGAATTTTCAAACTGTTGATCCGGATTTTCCATGCAAGGAATTTGTGATCAAATCTGCATGTTGCAAGAATGCTTTGGACAGCCTCCGGCATCAAAATGCACATTTCATGATTAAAACTTAAATCATACGGTTTTGTCAGATGGACAACCGTCGTCTTCCCAAAGATTGCTAACGTTTTCTTGGTGAAGAAAAATTTTTCAGGCTCGAACTTCTGCAGGATCCATTAGAGACGCCAATCTCCCAGAAGAAGGCCTCGCTCTGAAGAGAATAACGTACAAATCTATTTTTCTGCAGGATACCTGGAGAACCCAGCTCCCAGAAAAGTCACTTCCCGCATCATCAGCGTACCAGTGAAATTTTTGCCAAAATAAAATCTTTCACTGCTTCAAAACTGAATTCCCGACAAACTTCGGGATCTCTAAAAAAAGGGGGAAGAAAAACCCTTTTAAAAGAAACAGTCTCATCGGACGTGGAGAACCCTCGTCATGAGACCCCTTTTCAAAAATCAGACAGTCTCATCGGACGTGGAGAACCCTCGTCATGAGACCCCTTCTCAAAAAAAAAAAAAAAATCAAGCAGTCCCAGCAGACGTGGAGAACCCTCGTCCTAGGACCTCTTTTCAAAAATCAAGCAGTCCTAACTTGACGTGGAGAACCCTCGTCCTAGGACCCATTTTCAAAAATATCAAACAGTCTCATCGGACGTGGAGAACCCTCGTCATGAGACCCCTTTTCAAAATTCAATCAGTCTCATCGGACGTGGAGAACCCTCGTCATGAGACCTCTTTTCAAAAATCAGGCAGTCTCATCGGACGTGGCTCGTCATGAGACCCCTTTTCAAAGCAAAACTATGGTAGATACCGCCTGAAGGGTCAACTCATGGTAGAAACCGCATGAAGGGTCAACACAAGGTAGATACCGCCTGAAGGGTCAAAATGAGGGTAGATACCGCCTGAAGGGTCAACACAAGGTAGAAACCGCCTGAAGGGTCAAAATAATGGTAGAAACCTCCTGAAGGGTCAATCAAAGGTAGAAACCGCCTGAAGGGTCAATCCAATAGTGAAAATCACTTAAATGGTCAACTCAATGGTCCAATCCACCATATGGATCAAAATCATTGGCAAATCTCAAATGGGACGCGTCTTCCTTAGATTCCTATCAGTTAGGAATCCCATTATGGTTTGACCTACCATACGGGTCAGAGCTTAACCTCTCTAGGATACTCTAGTAACGAGTTCCTAGAAATTCTCTTGAATCCATCAAACACCGCGAAAATCGTACAAACATCGAACAGGTAAGTGGCAGGTATGTCTCTCTATTATCTCACTCTCTCATGTCAAATGAATGTTTCCCCCTTCAAGAAAGAGCATACATGGACAAGCATGAAAATTGGATGTCATGACTCCTTTTCCTTTAGTTTCCCGAGTCGAGTCGATTAGGACTCAGGTGTCACCTTATCTTTGAGAGAAACCTCTAACGAGATTCCTCTCAAAGAGGGGCAGCTGTTGACACCTAAATTTTGATCAACTTTTTTTATTTATTTTTATTTTTATTTTTATTTTGAAAATTCATAGAAAATCCATAAAAAGTTGAAAAAATTGAAAAATCAATTTTGGTGACCTTAGCCAAGCTAAATGAACCATTTTGACCAAAAAAATAATTTTCATAATTTTCATTTTTTTATATATTTTCGAAAAATACAAAAAAAAGAAAAAAAAAGAAAAAGAAAAAATCAAGAAAATCAAGAAAAATAATATTTGAGGTCACAAAGATATATAAAAATAGTCGGTATTTTTATTTTTATTTTATCTATTTTCTAACCTCATAAATAGTAAAATTCAGGTTTGATTTTAGGTGTTCTCTGATCACCATAAAATTGAATTTGACAAAAATATTAGTAATGATTAAAAGGAAAAGGAGGGAAACATCATCATTTAAAAGGAAAAGGGGACTAATGATTTTGTCTTCTCTTTTTGTTATTTTATTTTATTTTTACTTTTTTATTTTATTATTTTATTATTTTATTATTATTATATTTTTTTTTCTTTCTCTCTCTCTCTCTCCCCACTCCCTCTCTCCTTCCCGCTGCCTATTTATCTCCTCCCCCTCATCATCTCCTTCTATCTTCCCCCTCCTCCTCTTCTTCTTCTTCTTCTTCTTCTTCTTCTTCTTCTTCTTCTTCTTCTTCCTCTCTCCTCTCCCTTTCCCGAACCATCTCACTGTTCCGGTCATAACTCCGTCGTCCAATATCAGGTCGAGATGAAACCACCTCCAATAGAAAACTTATCGTCTTATCTTTCCAGGGATATATTATAAGGCTCATTTGGCCCAGCCATTCGTCCGATGGAGCCGTTTGAATAAGCAAAGGTCGCTGCTGACCCTGTAACGACCAGTTTCTGCCGCCGCCGTCGTCCTCCACGATCAGCCCTTCCGGCGACCTTTGCGCCCCCCTCTGACCATCACAGTCGACGAAAATCGAGCGAATTGAGGTATTGTGGTCATATCTCACTCATTTGGACTCCTTTTAAGGTAAAATTTTCGGTGATGGCTTCCTAAGATGATAGGCTATGTTCTGGAATTTTAAGGTTGCTGAATATTTGCTGTGTATTTACTTTATGTCATAGCATTTCTATATTTCGCATAAAAAACCCAGAATCGGAAGGCCGAGCCTCCTGTTGGTGTCTAAATATTTGCTGCGTATTTACTTTATGTCATAGCATTTCTATATTTCGCATAAAAGACCCAGAATCGGAAGGCCGAGCCTCCTGTTGGTGTCTAAATATTTGCTGTGTATTTACTTTATGTCATAGCATTTCTATATTTCGCATAAAAGACCCAGAATCGGAAGGCTAAGCCTCCTATTGGTGTCCAAGGTGTTTTATTTATTTATTTTCTGTAAATTATATTGTGCTACCCCAGAATCGGAAGGCCGAGCCTCCTGCTGGTGGTTTATACCCCCCACACATTGTTGCACGAGCACCGACGGACTCCGACGTCGTAAAATTCACCGGATCCCATCTCCTTTGCTTATGTTTATGGTGTATAATGACTTAATATCTTCTTTATTATTATTTTTTTTTTGCATTGTGTTGCGTCCTATAAAAACAAAAACAAAAAAAATGCTAGATTGGATGGTTGCAGATGAGCCACGTGTCGTGATCCGATAATTTTCAGAATAAAAAAAATATTTTTAACATTAAAAGAAATAAATTTCGAATTTTACAATAATTAAAATGATTCGATTGTCACCGAGACGCCACGTGGCGAGTTAGGGACCGTTCAGTTGGGACTTATTTTCAGGAAATTTATAATAAAAAAAATCAAATAAAAAAATTCAAAAAAAGTGAATATTAAGGAAAAATTAAAAAAAAAAATTTGAGAAAAATTGCAGAAAATTCAATCAACTTAGGTACCGAAAGGGCGTCAACTCTGACAGTTGACGTAACTAAGTCCCCGAACCCATTTCTCTGGTTATCGTATAATTGAATAGAAACTCCCGACTATTCAATAGGGTGGTCCAATCATACCCTCCAAAAAATGATTGGTGGCGACTCCATGGCATGCACACTTAGCACATGTCACTAGACCACACTGAAGGTCGACTACGCATACCTCCGTTGCGATTTGGGTAACGGGCCTTGGGAGAGGCCTGCGTCCGACCAGACTGGACGGCCCATTAGCCCTCGAGAGCCCACGTCGAACCTCGAGAGGGTCGCGACAGGAATGATACGTCCTTTCACCAAACGAGTGGCTCTGCGGCCGAATGTATTTTGCACTGAAGGGACGAATTCCACTATGCTCCACGGGTTTGGGGAATTTGCCCCCATTTTCGATAGAAATGAGCCTTATCAAGATGTATATAATACAAATAGATCCCTAATACAATCAATCTAAGGGACGAGATAGAGAGGATCTCAGCAAAATCAATCTTATACAAGAGAACTAAGAATGTCAAATCAATCAAAGGAATGTGGTCCGAACACTTGGAGATGCCCCAGTTCCAGTCTTCGAGATGTGACTCCAGGATCACCGATTTTTTTTTTTTTTAGGTGGTTTTAGATATACCAACCATCTAAAGACATGCACATGAGACAAGTGAGGATAAAACTTCTAAAAATAAAAGGATTTGGCACCTAAGGTCAAGGTTCCCACCTCGAGTTCTAGAAAGAGCAGATTCCATTGCACAACTATTGTTGCATTGGGGCTCGATCCATAGTTCGAAATGAGCGGAATTGAAAAGTGGATTACCCCGTGTCTTTCCTCACGGAGATTCCATTTTCAATCCCTTCTATTGTTTTCCTATAGGCGGCGCCCGGGGTTTTAAGCGCGGTTGTGTGTATTTTCGGTGTCGTGCTAAAGCGATAAACATGCATCTTATTTAACAATCACCGCTTCAATATAAAACATACACACAATCATTCATTCCTACGCCAACCTGCATAAGACAATGTTAATCACAGACTACCCCCCTTATCACTCCAATCTGCAAAAACATATAACACCTATCATAAGCGGACTTACCTCACCTTCAAGAGCGCCTGCAGGGTTAGAAAAATCACTCAGCGTTTTAATTACGGCCTAAGTCCACTTGAGGTCTAGAACCATAGGTTCTAGAACAAAGTCCCCAGTGGAGTCGCCAGCTGTCGCTACCCGTCCGAAAGGCGGATGCGGCTAATGGATTACCGATCGCGGATCTTAGATCGGCGCGGGCCCTCCCAGGCCCATACCAAATCGCGGTGGGAATATTTTTTAGAAAGATTCGACGATAAGAGTCGACCGCTTTCGACCTTCAGTGTGGTCGTGGTGGCATGTGCAACTTGTGCATGCATTTGGAGTCGCCACCGGTCTTTCTTGGAGGGTAGACCGGAAACCCTATTGACCGATTGGGAGAGATCAATCAATTCTGAGGAACCAGAGATTTTGGGTTCGGGGACTTGGTTACGCTGGTGTCATTACCAACGCCCTTTCGGTACCTAACGCGAGTGATTTTCCTAGCTAAGAATTCATGCAGGCGCAATTTTGGGTGGGGTAAGTTTGATTCAGGGTTTCATGCAGATTGGAAGACTATTCCTATCAATCACAATCAATTTAAATGAAAGCGCGATCAAGTGCATAAATAAATCATGTCAATGCATATCAATTCACATCAAATGGCCTCCTAGCATAGCCAAAAGGGCTTAGAGAAGGTGTGATTTCGGTCAGGGGTAAAATGGGAAGATTTGGAGGCGATTAGCCCGAAGGGCAAAATCGTCAATTTTTGGGAGATTTGGATACCGAATTACCCAAAATATTCCATGGCCAGTTGATTGTGGCCATTTCCCATTTTTGAGAATTTTTTTGGAATTTCTTGATTTTTCTTCAATTTTTGGAAAACAATTCGCCCAAAGGGCGAAATCGTCATTTTAAGAAGGGTCGGGGTTCAAAACACCCGAAATGAGACTTGGCCAGTTGTTTGTGGCCATTTCCTATTTTTGGGGATTTTCTTGGATTTTTTTTAGAATTTTGTTTTTTGGAAGACAATTCGCCCAAAGGGCGAAATCATCATTTTTGGAAAGATCGGGGGTCAAATGATCCGAAACAGGTCGTGGCCAGTTGAATATGGCCAATTCCTATTTTTTGGAATTTTTTAGAATTTTTCTGAATTTTCCGAATTTTTTTGAATTTTTTTATGATTTTCTATTTTTTATTGATTTTTTTTAATTTTATTAATTTTTTATTATTTTCGGATTTTTTTATTTATTTAAAATCATCTCCGGGCCGGGTCAGACCCGGTCCACGACCCGGACCCGCGACCCGGGCCCGGCCCGGCTCCTCCACGACCAAAACGGCGCCGTTTCAAGGACTGAGAACGGACGCCTCAGATCGAGCCACGTGGCATCTTCTAGACCGTCGGATTATTATTATTATTATTTCCGAAAATCATTTATTAATCTGAAAATTATTTTTATTTTCCTAAACTCCCAGATCGCGACACGTGGCGAAGCCACGACCGTCCGATCTGGGCTTTGAGTTATTCGCCCCGGGCCCGCCAACGCTGACGTGGCTGCCGACGTGGCACGCCACGTCAGCAGTTGACTCGTTGACCGAGTCTCAGACCACTGGAGACGACGACCGGCGCCGGCGATTCTGGCCGGCGCCTCGCCGGAGTTGCTAAACCGACGTAAAAACGTCGTCGAAACCTCCCGATTTTGACATTAGATCAACACCCAGGCGTCTTACATCAATAAAGCATCAAAACATGGCCGAAGTGGTGCCGGAAAACCGCCAAACCGAACCCCACAGTTCCGGCGCCGGCGAGCAAAATTGCAGAAAATTTTTCTAGCTTTAAGCTTGATTCTAATCGTTCAGAGAGCATCTATGAGGGGTCAGGAAACTTACCTGAAGCCTTCCAATCGTCGGCGACGGCTCGAAGTTCCCGTCGAGCTCCCGGCCCGAACCAACGACCGGCGAAGTTTCCGGGCCATGCTCCCGCCGCGATTTTATGCAAGATAAGGGTCAAGTCCGGCTTAGAGTTGATTCTAAGGGATGTTTAAGGCAAGATATACACAAAATGAGGTCCCGGGAGACCCAACCGAGAATCAAAAGTTCAAACGCTCAATTAGGCATTTTGTCGAACAGTCGGCGTGCGCTAAAAAAATGGAGATTGGGGAGAAAAACCGACCTGGTTTGGATCCGTCGACGGCGACCGAAGCTTCTCTGAGGTGCTGTGAGGTGCGGGGGAGCTTCTTCTTGCTCCGGCTTCCCTCGAAAATCTCTCTCTCTCTCCCGGCCCGAGCTCCTTCATTGACCGAGATTCCTCCTTGCTTTTGTCCATGGCCGACCGGCTTTTAGTGTTCCACAAACTCCCCAAAGGCGACCACCGGCCCCTCCCTTTTGTCCCCCACGTTTGCTGTGCCTCACTTTCTTTAAAAAAATGGCCGAGCACTTTGAATTGGTCCCCCCCTGTTTTCCCTGTTCGGCCGTTGGGGTCTGCAAGTGCAGACCCGGTCGGACCGAGCCGGGTCGGGCTTGACCCGATCGGCCCGGTTCGACTTAAATTTGTTAAATTGGGCCCCAAATCGCACCCTTTTCATGAAATTGATGTCAAAATCGGACTTCTTGACATGTTTTCTACCAAATAAGGGTATTTTCGTGAATCAATTGGTTGGAATTTAGTGAAAACCCCAAATTATCCTCAGGATCCGAAATTGATTTTTTCTTAATCGAGGGCCCAAACGACCGAATTAGTTCAAATTGAGGCCACCAATGGATTCAGCATGATGAAAAATATAGGATAGAGGTGTTTAATTTCAATGGGTATGCCCGTATGAAATTTAATTTCAAAATTTGTGAAACCGGGGACTAAATTGAAAGAAAATTATGCAATTAAGCCCTTTTGTTTAAAATTGATCAAAATGGAGGGCAAATTGACCTAATTGCACTTCAAGGCTTTAGAATACAATGTCATAGCTTACAAAAAGTGAGAATTGCAAATTAAAAGACTCGAAAAGGATTTTTTAGGCTCGGTTCGGGTTTATGTTTGTGAAGGAACATAGTGACCCGAGCTGAATTTTCAATATTTTAAGTGACAAACTTGAAGAGGAAATTAAAAAAAAATTATTGAATATTTTTTTGTATTTTCCTGACCACGAATGGTATTTTTCTGATTTTTTGGGTATTTTTATAATTAAATAAATTCGAAAAAATATTATAAAATACCAAAAAATATTTTTTGTTCAAAATTGGTTCCTGAGGCTAGGCTAAGGCTTCCAAAGTTGATTTTGTGATTTTATAACTTTTTTTTATATTTTTAATTAATTTTAAAGAATAAAAATCACAATGATAGATGGTCAAAAATCAGGTGTCAACAGCCACTATCGAGTTAACTGACCAAAAGGGAAAGACTACCGCGGAGTCGGGTACGTGAACTTGGGGAATTTGAATAAGAAATGACACTTTGACCATAAGGTTTGTCGAGGGAATATTTTGGGCCAGGAGAGATCGATCTAGGAACGATCATGGAATGCATTGCTAGTGTTATACGTTGGGACGCGGGTGATTCCACTTAACCAATGTGTAATTTGCAAGAATTTCCTAAATCGGATTCCAATGATCAGGACCGCAGGAACGAGTGATAAACCGTCGTAATCACATGACAATCAAAGTCGCCACGGCTGGAGAAAACCCTAAGGTCGATACGCGTAGCGCCCGCAAGAGTCGCCCGTCAGTTTGAGATAAACTAGAATTATAGTCGAAAAGAGCTCGACATGAAATTAGACCTCGAGATTGGGTATTGGACATTGAGGAATTCCAACATTTGAATTGAATTGGACGTCGCCTCATCGAGGGTAATTTTTATTGGAAAAGTGAAGTTTTGGGCGTAAGGTGTGAAATGACCATTTTGCCCTCGAGAATTAGGCTTGTCTTAGGATTTAAAGAAGGGCATTTTAGTCCTTTGGAGTTCTCCATGGCTGCCGAAAAAATCAAGGGGCAAAAGAGTCATTGATATCAAGATTTTTATGAATGTGAGGACAAGTGTCATTACTAGAATACATTGCATTATTGGGATAATTGTTTCACCAACCATTCAAACTTTGACTAAGGAAAATTGTGGAAGACTTCTCTCTCCTCCCTCTTTCATTTTCAACCGGAGCTCCCTCTTCCCTCACTCCCTCTTCCATTTTTGCTTCTCTCAAGCTCTCTCTCCCTTTCTCTCTCGCGGCCCTGTTCGGACGCCTTTACTGTTCCGCCCGTAACTTCCTCGTCCGATGGCTGATTGAGGTAATTCCACCTCCATTAGAAAGCTTATCGTCTTACATTTTTAGGTCCATATTATAAGCTCTATTTGGCCAAGTATTTTATTCCGTAGGTCGCTTTTAGTGGACAAAGGTCAGGACAAGGTCAGAATCGGGCCAGTTTTGGAGAGAGATCGAGTTCGCCGGCCTTAAGAGCTCGATTGACTTTAAATTTTCGGTGAGGTCTTCTAAACTTGAAGTATATGAGCTGGTTGAGTTAGGGTTGAAGATTTATTAGAATTTGGTTGGGTTTTCATGGATGAGTTGGGGTGATTTTTGTGGAACAGAATCTGACCATGTGCCGGTCGTGTGATGCCGAGTTGCTTTGGGGCTCTTGGAGGTGTCGCCTTGCTCCAAAATTCATGGTGAGACATCTAAGAACATATATTGATATGTTGCCAAAGTGTGTGCATGATGGAATTGAGTGTAGAAGTAATTTAAAGGCTGTTATGGTGTGGTTGACTAGTACCGGTTCTGTCCCCTGCACTCCTTGATTGAACCGAACCTTCTATGGGTTCGTAGTGGTGTCGCCTTGCATTAAAATTGCCGTTCAAGCACCTTAAGGTGTTAGTTGATGTATTAGCGAGGCTTGTGCAAGATGAAATTGGGGTTAGACGAGGTTAATTGGTGAATTGCTGGACTTACTCTAAGACACAATGCTGCCCCGTTTTGGACAGTAGAAACCGAATCCGTCAAGGGCTAGGGAAAGTGTCGCCTTGCTATAAAATCATCATTGAGGCATCCTAGTATGCTAAGTGAAGTGTTGATGAGATGTTCGCTTAATGGAATGGATAAATGGATGAGTTTTGATGAGAAAATGATGAATTTTTCCTAGGACGTCCGTGTGTCCTATTCTGGCCGTGAGGGGGGGAGGGGGGACTGAGCTTGGAGGCTCATTTGGATTGAATTGCAAGCTTGCTTGAAGAGGTAAGTTGATTCTAACCCCTCTCTAAGATGTTGGATTACTAATGGGTGAGTTTTTAATGAATTGGAAGTGTTTGAGAAGCCATTTTGAAGCGAAACCGAGAGTGCTGCTAAAATTAATTTCAGCGCGCATCGATTTTGAAACGAGTCGTTCTAAGTCGTCCGGTATTCAAATTGAGCTCCATTTTCGCCCACACGTCCATAAGATCTTGAGGGTTGAGAATGTAAAATTGGAGTTCTTAATAAGGCACTAGAAAAATATCAATTTTCTTGTGATTGCTGCTGGTCGTTGAAGCTCGGATTGGGCAATTTGGTATATTGGAGTTATTGACAACTTGCCTTGATAGAACGACTCTTAATGTGCCTAGAAAGTGTTTAATTGAAGCTGTGACTTCTTGACATTGGAGTGTCGTGCATGAAATGTGGCATGAGACGATGAATTGATTATGCACGTACTCAAGTATCATATATGTTTGCACGGCCGTATGGCACTTGGCCTTGAATGGAAATTGTGCTTGAGTTGGCAAGTGAATGCATTATTCAATTGATTGCCATGATGTGTATAACTGTTCGATGTTGTGAACGTAATTGGCCTTGATGTTTCTCATGTTAAAAGATTTATTCTTGTTTGATGTGATGATACTCAATTACGAGGTCACTTGATGAGGTTGGCTATTGAGCCTTCAGAAATATGTTGGCCTGTGAATCCTGTTTGATGAGAAACATGTTGAGTAATGGCACCATGATGCGTCAGAACGCGGGGTTTCACTTATGTCAAGCTGATTGGAAATAAATCCTGAGCTTGAGGGCCTTGGAACTTGATGCATCAGAACGCGGGTTGCCAAATGAAATTGAGACCAGGGAACCGTTTTTACGATGTGTCTGGCCAAATGAAATTGAGACTTGGGTGCCGTTTTTACGGGGGGTCTAGCCTAATGCAATGTGATAGCCTGATGCGTTATGACGCATGCCTTGAACTATTGAGTTGGGAAATGGTGATGAAATGAGATGTGGTCATGAATTGAGAAATTATATGGCCATTGAGATGAACCTTTTGACTTGTGGAGTTATCATTGTACTAGTGTGCCTGAATGCTTGTATGCTTGAAAAGCCATGCTTTTGCTAAGTTGTTGTTTACCGTGCTTGAAAAGAAAAATATTTTCAGAGGTGCCCGGAGGTATTGATAGTCTAGCTTTGGGTTATGGTCGACTTACTGAGATGATTATCTCACCCCTTCATGGGACCAATATTTTTAGACCCAAAGCCTGATGGAGACTATTGAAGGAAAATGAACACGAAAAAGTCGAAGAGGAACTTGACTAGTTGGGATGTATGTATTCTCTTATGATGCCTGAACGGGATTCCTTAATGTTTTTGGAGTTCGAGCTATAAATTGACTCCATGCTTTATCTTGAGAGTAATTTTGCACTTGATGTTGAAGCGTCCTAAGTCACCCTTTATATTGAAGAGTCGGAGTTGTATTCTCGCTTTCGTTGGTGTGTTCTATTGTTTGGTTTGTTACGTGCGGGCCAAAGGATCTTGAGAAACCATCAAAGATAAACGGACTGATGGGATGTTTTCATTGCCTGACGGGTTCGGGGCGGGACAATATGCCTTGATTGCCTATGTGGTAGTATGACACCGGCTCTTGAATTTCGTTTTGTGTTAAAGCACATTTATTTTTGGCAAGTAATTGATTTACGTTCTAATGCCTAGAAACTCCTCATGATGGAAATGTGGTGAAATGCTTGTTGTGACGATTCTTGGCTTGAATTAAATTTCTTGAGGAAATGGGCTATTGAACTATGAGAACACATGATTGGTGGCAAGTATCTTGATGAGATGAGGGCTTGAGGCTGGTGGCACCCTGATGCATTTGAACGCGGGGTTGCGAGCTATGTACACCTTGAGGCGATTTTATCGCGGGGTTGTGATTGAAAGAACATCCTGATGCGTCTGAATGCGGGATGAGTTTAACATGTCGACATGAGCTTGGTGATAAGCTGCTAAACCTGATGCGTCTGAATGCGGGTTTGTTGATCGAGATAGCCTGAGGTGTCTGAACGCGGGCTAGTCTCTAGAGGCTCGAAAGAGGAAGTGGATGTCTTTTAATTCACGTTATGATGAAAATAATTGTTAAGCTAGTACGAAAGCTTGGTCACTCTATACTATGTTGCCTTGATTGAGGTGTATATGAAAACATAACTCGATGCCTTAAGTTAATGCCATGTCTTGCTTTGTAAATTACATGTGCTGCCTTGTTTGCTTTGGTCTGGTGGGACGGTGTTGACACCTAATTTTGGATAAGCTTTTTTCAGTTATTTCTTAAAAAAATTCATAAAAAGTCAAAAAATTGTAAAATTAACTTTGGTGGCCTTGGCCAAGCCTAAGGAACCATTTTTGACATAAAAATAATTTTTCATATTTTTCACATTTTTTAATATTTTCAGAAATTAGGAAAATACTAGAAAAATCAAGAAAAATACCATTTGAGGTCACAAAAATATGGAAAAATAGTCAATATTTTTATTTTAAATCGCTTGTCTTTTTGACCTCATAAAAATTCCAAAATCAGATTCAATTTTATGTGTTTCTTTGTAACACATATGATTGAATTTGGTAAACAAATGTCAATTGAGTATTTTAATTTACAATTTTGGCATTTCCCAAGATCTTGACATTCAATCTAATTGTCTCTTATTGCAATTTAGCCCAATTGTTTGTACAAATTGCTCAATTGCATGAATTTGGCAAAATTGCATACTTAATTGCATTTTAGTCATTGAAATTGGGCAAACTTGAAATTACTTTCAATTCGGGGACTATCATTGCAAATTGAAGTCTCTACCCAATGGCTTTTATCATTTTGAATCGATTAGCATTAGTAATTTTATCCAATTTGGTCATTTAGGCCTTCAATTTCACGATTTGCTGAATTACAATTAAGGACAAATTTGAGGTTTTTGTAGAAATTGACATGAACTTTGGGAAAAATTACATTTTTAGATAAAATTCATGCCTTAAGTTTGATTCTAGGGTTTAATTGCAAAAATTCCCCACGAATTTGGTTTAATTTTGAAAATTTCAAGTCGGAACCAGTTCAGACCGGTCAGACCGGTTGAACAGGTTCAGACAGGTCAAACCGCCCGGTCATACCGGTCGAACCGGTTCAGACCGGTCAGACCGCCCGGTCAGACCGGTCGAACCGGTTCGCTACAGTGTCATCTTCCTCAGGACTCCCGAGCGAATGGACAATTCTCAGGCGAATTTTGATCGAGCAATTGACTGAACAATCGGCCATAATCGGGAAAGATTTGTGGGCGTCTTGTTCCTTACCTCAAAACCTTTCGATCAAGACCAGCCCCAAGATAAATGGCCGCCGGACGAGGTCAGTCAAACCTGCAAACCTGCGAAAGTCAACACTCTCAAATGCAGCTAGACGTGCACGGTTCGACGGAACCGGACCATAAAGGACCGGTTCCGGTTCCGGTTCGGAACCGTCCGGTTCCGGTTCCGGGCCGGTTCCGGTTCCGGTTCCGGTTCGGTACCGGACGGTTCCGGGTCGGTTCCGGTTCCGGAACCAATTTTATAATAAAATAAATTAATGAATTATTAATTAAAATTTATAATCAAATTGTATATTGTAAAAAAAAAATGAGGAATGGGCTTGAACTTAATGAATTATCATTAAGCGCCTACATATCTTCTTGGGGATAGAAGAATCAAAGCCCATGTAGTTCTCTTACCTTTGGTAACCCCAACTTACCTTATCCTCAATCGTCGCTATCTGTTGTTGTGGTGGCGGTGGTATCTCCACAATCATCACTGAAGAAGTCGTGTTCTCGATCCAACTCTTGTTGTCGAAGCTTAGCCCTTGTCCAATCATCGACGCAAGCTTGAAACTCCACACTTTCTGGATTTAATCTTGAACGACGAGAGTCTAAAATTAATCCTCCAGCACTAAATGCTTGTTCAACTGCCACTATCGAAGAAGGTGTCGCTAATATTTGTCTTGCAATGAGGGAGAAAACTGGATATTGAATTGAATGGTTCTTCCACCACTCAAGAATCTTGAAATCTGCTGCGTTGTGTTCGGAATCACTAAACTCAAAACAAATTGTTAAATAGTTTTCTAATTCGGAAATACTACCTGTTGTCCCTTTTTGTTTTTTTTGCCTACTCATGAACCTTTTATACCCTCTACTAAGTGAAATACTTGTATTGCTTTGTGAGACACTAGGCTGGACAGATTCACATCCACTATCACCTAAACCATATTTATTACAAAATTCATTATATAATTCTACTATAACTTTTTTAACATCTACTTGTATACTATGAATATCTATTACTTCATTCAAATGTAAACATTCATAATAATAATCATTCAAATGATCTAATAAACCATCTAATTTAGTACGTGGATCGAAAACAATACCAACTAAATAGACAAAAGGAATGTTCAAGTAATAATGCAACCATTTTTCTCGCATTACTAAAATACTCGAAGCTAATTCAGTATCATTTTCACATTCATTAAAAATACCAGCAATGTTAATACACTCTATTAAAAATAAATGCGTAGTAGGATAATAAACACCAGATAAAATATTAGTAGCATCATTAAAAACCTTCAAAAAATCTAATTTTTTTTGCAAACTTTCCAATGTTGCGGGAGCAAAGCAATGTCGGGAACATTATTCGAAATAAAGGAACATAATAAATCTTTGTAATCAAAAGTTTGTAAAAGCATCTCGTAGGTAGAATTCCAACGAGTCGGAATATCTTTTGGAAACCTTCTTGCCCTTCTCCCATTTTTTTTACAATATTTTCCCCACTCTTTCATAAGATGGGGGCGACTCCACAAATATCTAATTGCATTATTTATTGGCTGAAGAGATGGTGCAAGAACTCGTAAACCATCTTGAACACATAAATTTAAAACATGGCAAGCACATCTAATGTGAAAAAATTGTCCGCCAAAAGAGGGTTTACAAAGTTTTTCTAACTCAGGAATGGAAGCAGTATTTGCGGCGGCATTATCAAAACCAACTGAAAATTTTTTATCAATCAAATTAAATTCTTCTAAAACTTGCCTAATTAGTCTATAAATATTATGGGCCGTATGCCTTTCAGGAAAAACTCGAAATGCAAGAAGTCTTTTTTGAATAGCCCAATCATCACCTACCCAATGGCACGTGATACCCATATAAGAATTAATATTCCAAGAATCAGTCCAAATATCACTACCTATATGTACACGTCCATTGAATTCTTTAAAAAATCTTAACAATTTCTTTTTTTGTTTTTTATAAACATGTTCAAGTTCGCGTTTAAGAGTATTTCTCGAAACAGATGGCGCTTGTGGAGCTAACGCAGTGTTTACCAAATATCTAAAATTAGGATTTTCACCAGTATTAAACGGAGCATGCTCAAGGGCAACATATTCAGCTAATGTTTCTTTGTAAAGTGCAGTAGTGAAATGAAATAAAGGATGAACGTTAGGATTGACAAACCCAGGAATTTGTTGTTGGCTAGTGTCGATCCCCGATTGCGTTGGATGTTTTTTCGTCACATGCCGACGAAATGTTCCATAGCCATCTCCTTTACCAAGCTTGTATGTCTGCGGACAATAATTACAGCTTATATCAAACTTGCCTTCATTTTCATTCCACACTTTGTTAAAGTGTAGCCATAAATCGGATTCTCGGCTCTTTCGTCCCGG
This sequence comes from Rhodomyrtus psidioides, assembly GCA_021437785.1. Taxonomy (NCBI): domain Eukaryota; kingdom Viridiplantae; phylum Streptophyta; class Magnoliopsida; order Myrtales; family Myrtaceae; genus Rhodomyrtus; species Rhodomyrtus psidioides. The sequence goes on along the minus strand of JAILYB010000109.1, from coordinate 2,237,338 downwards.
CTCCTTCGCTACCGACGATTCTTCGACACCACGAGGACGAAGACTTTCTTGCGTTGGGGCGTGCTCGACGTTGGGATTGGAAGCATCGTCGTCTTCCCAACATGCGTATTCACGAGGATCATATTCATGAACGGGATAATCGGATTCTCCCATCTCGATCGGCATCGAGTTCTTTCCCTTTCTAGTATTTCTGCTTCCACTTGCCATTTTTTGAGAAAATTGATCGAAAATTGAGACCAAATTTAGAGAGAATAGCAGATTGAGAGAATTTGAGATATTGTGAGACTTGAGAGTATTAGAGAGAATTGAGAGAAATTGTGAGAAAAATACATAAGGATTGACATGTATTTATAGAGTTTTTTTTTTATTTTTTTTTATTTTTGGCCTTCGGGCCGTTGCCGAACGGCTCTTTCCCCAAAAGAGGGGCCCTGTCCCCTGAAATTTTCAGGGGGCGGGGCCCTTTTTTTTTTTTTTTTTTTTTTTAACGGTTTGGAACCGGCCCGTGAAGGTCCGGTTCCGGTTCGGAACCGCGGACCCGGTCAACAGGCCGGTTCCGGGCCGGTCAACGGGCCGGTTCCGGGTCCGGTTCCAATTTGGCCATGTCTAAATGCAGCTTAAATCTATGCCAAATTCGCGTGAGTTTGAGAGAACCAAAGAACCAAACGGAGCTGGATGGATTACCCATCGTCTCCGGCGCCGTTTGGACTAAATGGAACGCGCAAGCATGTGACATTTCAAGACTGTTAGTTCTCCATTCGGCGCCAAAACTCGAAACAGCTGTATAAGCCAATAGGCCTTCTAGAACGAGGAGGTTGGTTGGTTCAGTTAGGAAAGAGGAAACAGAATCGAGAGAGAGAGAGAACGAATGGGAGAGAGCTCGTCCTCCAATTGCCATTGTCGAGGATAGAGCACGAATTGGAGGAGCATCGGTCAAGTCTTCCCGGGCTAGACCAAAGCTCTAAGAGACCGTCGGGAGAACACCCAAGTGTCTAGGAATCGATCGCCGTCGGCCATGCCACCTAAAACCGCCGGAATAGGTGAGACGTAGCTTCAAACTTCTCACTGTGTATCAATGGCGACTCGCCTGTTTCACGTTTATTCTTGCATTTAACGTGTGTGTTTTGTTCCCTCGACACCACTGACCATCGTCGAATCTTCATTTTGCATCGATTTCACCTGAATATCTCGAATCGAGTCTTCGAACTTAGCCTCCGTCCTCGACCACTGTTCAAAGTCACCCAGCCAAATCTGGGCCGAGTGAGCTCAATCGAAGCTCGAGGTAAGTCTTCTGAACCTCCATTGGTACTATTCTGTGACTGAATTGCCATGATTTGATGTGAATCGAGCAATTGAACTTCCATGGCCGTACTCGGCGTTATGCATGATGCTCGTGATTTAGTGAATTAGATGCCATATTCTTAGATATGATAAACTAGAGATCGCTACGAGTCGATTGGTGCCGGTTTTGTGTAATTCCGTCGAGATTTCGCCGTTGGATCATCGCCGGTAGGTTTCGGCCGTCCATTCAGTCATAGTCGAGAGGTTGAAGACGATACACACGTGGCAGGTTAACGAGTCAAAGGTCGAGGTGGCAACGGGTGATTGGTCCACGTGGATGCTGAGTTGGTTCGACCGTTAGTTTGTTAAGGTGAGTTAGGTTAGATCCAACGGCTAGGGTTAATCGAGTCTAATAAATGGTGGCCGTCCGATTAGTAATTAGGAATATTCGAAAATGTTTTAAAATCAGAAAATTAAAACAGGCTGAAACGGCGCCATTTGGTTTAGTGGTAGTGCGGCGTCGTTTAGGTTAGTGAGGGTGAACGGCCTAGATCAAGTCTCAGGTTCTAATCCTGGCCGTAGATTTTAGTAGGTCAATCGGACAGCCCTGATCGAGTCTCCGTTCAATCTAGACCGTAGGTTTTAGTAATCAGATCCGACGGTTGTGGATTAGCCACGCGGTTCAATAGGAACCGTCGGATCAAGTCTAGAAAATTAAAAAAATTAAAAAAAGAGAAACGTCGTCGTTTTAGGGAATGGTCGGCGCGGGTCCGGGTCTGGGCCGGGTTCCGACCCGAGTGGGTCGGGTCGACCCGGTCCGAAACATTTTTTTAAATAAAAAATTTCAGAAAATGATTTTAAAAAATAAAAAAATCAGAAAAATCCTAGAAAATCCTAAAAAATGCTAGAAAATTCTAGAAAATCCCAAAAATATAGGACAATTGTAGGAAAATCCTAGATATTCTAGAAATCCCCAAAAATCGAGGATTGACCACAGAGAACTGGTCAACCCTATTTTTGAGGTTTCTTATCCGTTCTTCCGAGAATTGACGATATTACCCTTTAGGGGTAAGTCACATCTGTCGTGTATGAGAGATAAAGTCGATAATGCCAAGGTAAGAATTAGGGTCGGATAGGCGATTAATTCTTAGGTTTGGGTTTCGAATCCCGTCTCTTTTCTCAAAATGACGATTTTGCCCCTCAATGGGAAAATCGTCTTTCTTATTCCAATCGAGTCCTGAAAATTGCTTAAAATTAGGGTTTGGGTCAGGTGGGTGACTAACCCTAATATTTGAGATTTTCAGTTCTCATCTTCGCCTAAAATGACGATTTTACCTCTCCAAAGGTAAAATCACTTTTAAATTCCAGGAAAATTCTGAAAATTCTCGAAAAATAGGAAATGGATTGGTTTGATCGCCAATCCCATTTTCACCTCCTTTTGACTACATATTTCATTTGAAAATGACAATTTTTCCCTTCCGGGGCAAATTGTCCCCAAATTTCTCAAAATTACGATTTTGCCCCTCATGGGCAAATCATGTCAAAATCACTCCTAAGCCTTGATTGATACTTCTCTAGGCTAATAGGACCTCATTAGGGATGCTATGCTGCTTTCATGTGTTTTATCCGTATGTTTTGGATCCTTGATTTGCGCATTTATTTTCACTGACTGTGAATAATAGGGTAGCCATTCCTATCTGCATGAAATCCTAGATTTAGGATCCGTACTCCACTCGTCTGTATGAAATCTTAAGACTAGATAAATCATTCAACTTAGGTGCCGAAAGGGCGTCAACTCTGATAGTTGGCGTAACAAAGTCCCCGATCCCACTTATCTGGGTTTTGCAGAATCGAATAGATAACTCCCAACTATTCGATAGGGTTTCCGATCGTACCCTCCATGAAACGATTGGTGGCGACTCCTTGGCATGTACACATATCACATGTCACTAGACCGCACCGAAGGTCGACCACGTATATCCAGCCGTTGCGATTTGTGTAATGGATCTTGGGAGAGGCCCGCGTCCGATCAAGCGATATCGGACGGCCCATTAGCCCCATCCTCCGCGAGAGGGTCGCGACAGACGGATGACCTAAGTAGGGTTAGGCTAGCTTGCTGAGACGTAAGTCACATCTAGGGGTGTGCGTGGTCCGGGCCGGTCCGGTCCCGGCATGAACCCGAGGACCGGACCAATAGTCCGGTCCCCATACTTTCGGGATCATAGGCCGGACCGGGACCGAACAGGACGAGGACCGTCGGTCCGGTCCGGTCCCGGTCCCGGCCCAACCGCTACAAAGCCTACTACTACATTTTTATTCTTCCTCCAGCTGACCGCCAAGCCCAGCGACCAACCAGAGGTGGGGGCGAGTTTCGTTGGCCCTCATCTTGGCTGGAAGAAAATGAAAATAAAAGAACAAAGAGAGAAAAAAAAAGGAAAAATAAATCCCAGAAAATATTAAAATATATTAAACGACTATTGTATTCCACATTGGGGCTCGACAACTTGAGTCACCGAATGCCAAAACAACTGAATGCCAAAACACCACAAGGATAGCATACTGAATGCCATATGAATGCTGGGCCGGTCCGAGAGTTATACATATAAATTGCTGGGTCAGTCCGGGATTCTTCTTACTCTTGAGAGCGAAGGGATTCCGTTTTGTTTTCAATTTCTTTTGTAATTATATATATTTTTATATATAAATAATTATATATTATTGGCGGTCCGATCCGGGCCGGGCCGGTCCGGTCCCAACACAAGAACCCGAGGACCGGACCGCCCAGTCACCGGTCCCATTTATTGGGATCGGGGACCAACCCATCCACCTCAAGGAGCCGGTCCGGGCCGGTCCGGTCCAGTTTGCACACCCCTAGTCTCATCCCGTCATGGGATCCTTCTTTTCCAGATCCCAAGCCTTGAAGATGCTACTTATTCGTCTTGGTAACCCGAAGGAGATGACAGCTTATTTTGAAGAATTTCCAAATAGACGAGGTACGGTATATATTAGAAAGAGTACGGTAGTGTGGGTTGATGAGGGGGAGGAAGACTGGAAGCCATACCGCTTTGAGGCTTCGTTTAAGAGGACTTGAGACGTTACTACTGGTCCACTGAAGGCTCATGAGGTTTCCAAGCGAGTTGTACCATCGTGGTGCCATACTTCTCGAGATGAGATCGAGGTAAAGGGTTCTGTGGTAGGCTCGAGGAACGTTCCAGAGGAGACCCTAGCTAGAGAGGAGAGTATCAAAGTGATCGAGATTTCTGATTCAGATGACGAGACGGAAGATGACACTATAGAAGGTGATCGTCAAAATATCAGGTGATCATCAATCGAGATTTCTGATTCTGATATTTTTGGTAGGGCCTAGTGGTTGTCTTTTGTTCGCCCTTTTGTCTTCCTCGACCTTAGCTTGTGGTATTAGTTAGTGCCGACCTCAGTTGTATAAACTCGCCCATTGTTATGTAAATGCCTTTTATATCCCGTGTCTTATTCTTTGTTTTATGTCCGGAGGTGTATTTATTTTCTTTTACTTTTCCGCATGCGAGTCTCATTTCTTTGCCGCGTATAGAGGAGTAGCATGGGATAGAATTTACGGCATGAGCGGATGTGCGTCCTCGTTTAGGACAGCGGGGCGTGACTGAAACAAAGGAATAGAAGTTCTCGAACATAGATTGGAAAAATAGGATAGATATTTAATATACCGAGAAATTGGAGTAAATGGCTATACTAGCTTATTGACAATGACGAGTATTCTTTCATGACTTCACAGGGTGTAAATCAAGACATGCCATACAAGAGGAAACTTAAGTGGTCCGAAAGAAATTTTTGATGCTAAAATTAGCACGCACAAAAATTTTCGCACTTTTAACGTCTTATCCTTGAGGTACCACACAGAATGTAAAATCTATTCATATGAAATGTTGGAATATATAAATGTTAAACCATGTCTTCTTCTATGAGCTTAAGCTTTTGGGTTAGATTTTCTAATATGGTATCAGAACCCAGGTTAGCAACAAGTCTGGACCCAATAGTCACACGGGAGAGATACGGGTTGTCGCTCCCTACGACCCATGGCCCGATGTGTGAGGGGGAGATTGTTGGGGTTGTCTCACATTGGTTGTGGAAGGGGCTGGTGGTCGGTTTATAAGTGTGAGGGAAAGCCTCAACCTTTAAGCTAGCTTTTGGGTTGAGAGAGGCCTAAGACCACCCAACACTGGTATCAGAGCCCAGGTTACCAACAAGTATGGACCCAATAGTCACACGGGAGAGATACGGGTTGTCGCTCTCTCCGACCCATGGCCCGATGTGTGAGGGGAAGACACTGGTATCAGAGCAGTTCGTAAGTGGTCCCACCAAATCTTTCATGGTATTAGAGCATGAGGTCCTGAGTTTAAATCTTTCAAAGCCCCTATTTGCCTCCCCAATGAATTTGTCCACACTTAGTACTAGGCAAAAGACCAGACTAATCGTGCGTGGGAGTGTTGGAATATATAAATATTAAATCACGTCTTCTTCTATGAGCTTAAGCTTTTGGGTTGGACTTTCTAACATGAAACATGAAGCTGGCTCCCTTTCATTTGGTAAAGACGTCCATTTCAAGAATCACTTTCGAGTTTTCTGGACTGTTTGGGAAGTATTTACAGTGGACAGAACCCGATAAGGCCAGCTCGGATAAACAAATCGACACACATCCCAATGGACGAAAAACTTCCTTGGACCAAGGTCCAGCGAACCGGTCCTTCATGACCGTTGTCCCATTATGCGCGAAAGTGGGTCGAGACCAGGTCTGCATGGAGGAGAAGGAGAAGAGGCCGTTGCCGGTGGAGGCGGCAAGGGTCGAGCGGGGTGCAGCGGCAGCTTGGGCAGAGATGCGGCAGAGAACTCGTCGTTCACTGAGGTTTGTGTTTGTTTCGTTGCGAGGGCTTTTGGGGTGTGTGGAGAGAGATATATATTAGAGGGAGTCAGAGGAGACGAGTACTTTTAGGAGCCCACTTTTAGATTTTGGTAATGAAAAAAAAGAAGACAGTTTTATTTTATCTCAGTTTATTTCATGAAAAATGTGATATTTCTGAAAAATATTTTTCGAAAATAATAATAATATTTTTCAGCGTTTGGTGCACTGGAAAATATTTTTCGCTATTTGGAATGTAAAATTCAATTTTGATTTTCCTCCGTGCACTCATTTTAATAAATTTTCATTTTTACTTTTCTTTTATTTTAATTTTTTTAAAAAAATTTTGTGTTTTTCCCTATTCATGTTTTCTACCAATCGCCGACCGTGGCGAAGGCTGGCAACCAGTCGTAGGCGACCTTGAGGCTCGCCATACACCGGCGAGGCTCGAGCTTGCCAGTGACCGGCTGAAGAAGAAGACGAAGGGAATAGAAAAAAAGGAAAATTTTAAATTTTAAAAGAAAAAGAAAAAGAAAAAGAGAGAAAATAAAAAAACAATAATAATAAAAACTATTTATTTTTAAAAATAAAATGAAAAGAAAGTTAAAAAAATAATTAAAAAGAAAGGGAATGTGAAAGAGATGGAGAAGAAAATATTAAGAAATTGTTTTGTTTTTATCAAAAAGAGGAAAGCATTTTCCCCATTTTTAAAAGAGTTTTTTCCATGGGTGAAACATGTTTTCTTTGATTAGCTTATTTTTTGTGAATCAAATACCGAAAAATTCAAAAATATCTTCCTAAAAGTTATTTGCCGCAAAATAAATGGAGCCTTAATAGAATTACGGACGAACAAAAAGAAAGTTCTTAGTTTGTAGTGATTCTTTTCCTGCTAATTTGCAAATTACCAAAGAGAAAATAGTATGTGCTTATGAAAGTCTACATTTTTTGTCACGCCCCGAGTCCGGCGGGCATGCGAGCATCCCACCTTTGCCATTGCCTTTGATGATCTCCCAAGATCCAACGGCCACGTCTCAATGCTAGTCCATGGCGAGCTCGGGTATCTTTCGTCTGAGACCTGAAAATGTTGTTCCACGACGGGGTGAGATATAAATCTCAGTAAGCTAAACCTAACTCTAAACTAGGCTATCAGTACTTCCAGACGTTTTTGAAAAACATGGTATTTTGGGATAAAATCTTTGACATGGCGAAAACAGGGTAACGTTTAAAACACAACCTTTCAGTCTTTCAAAAGCGACTCAATCTAGTTACCCAATTTCATGAGAAAAACTGAGTTTCGTACTATGGTAGGGTTTTCACTAGTAAAATACACACTTGACGCCTTTTCAAGCACGAGGTAAATTTTCAATCTCAAACCATGAGGCATTTTCAAACTCGTGAGGCAAATTTCACACTTGAGGCAAATCTCGATTCAAGAGGCATTTCACTTCTTAAAGAAAAACCCGTTCTTTGATATTCCAGAAAATAGTTCTTTCTATATCCGCCCATCTTGGGCCGCCCACTTTGGGGCTGCGAGATGATTCGGTCTCTCTATGACCCGTCGGTCCATATGAGACTCTCGCGTCCGGACCTAGAGATGATTCGGTCACCATACGACTCTCTACGCCCATTTTCAATCGAGATGAATCGTGTCAGTATGAGACTCTCTAGCCGCACGACCTCGTCAGGTTAAATGGGAGTAACTACCTCCCAATACGTTGGCCAAATTATAATTCTCGGCGATCCCACACGCCATTGGCGATCCCACACGCCAGTGTACTATTAATTTTTCCCGGCGATCCCACACGCCTGTGCACTTAAGTTTCCTCGGCGATCCCACACGCCATTTACTCATAAAAATTCAGTTATAGAAGCCTCAATTTTCATTCGAAAGTAAACTCATGAAATTCAAGTATTTCATCGTCTATTCGAGGCATTCATTCTGAACGTCCATCAACTGGACAAAACATATTTCACGTTACAAAATTCTCAGTCGAGCACATGCATCACTCGAATCAATTCAAACAAGGCCTCGGATAATTTAATGAACACGGCCAATTCACAAGACTCAAGGCTTGACAATAATTACGGCCATTTCACCATCTCAAAGCTTGACATTTCTTTCGATAAAATATTTTCCGAGCTTTTCCAACTCAAGGCAATCAATTGGCCAATAAAGCATCCACTCACGGTTAAGCAAGGTTCTTCAAACGTTTGATTTTCAATCAAGAACAGGCCAAGGAATACAAATTCTCAAAACTAGACAGATTTGGATTTTCTCGCGCCTCTCACAAAATCAGGCCATGAAATCATTTAATCCAACTCAAAACTCCGTCCTTTAGTAACATAACATGCTAATAAAGGTTTAGGCATAACTGTTGACACCCAAATTTTAACTAACAATTTTTCAGTCATTTTTTCTTTATAAAAATTAGAACTACTTTTAGTTCTTGCCAAAAAAAAAACATAATTAAATAATTTTGCATGTAGTTTGCACTTATTTCAAATTTACATCTCATTCATACATCACATTTATTGGATTAGTGGTGGACGGACTCGAGTGGATAGTTTTGAACTTAATTCAGATAAGTTCGTGATGATATAAATTCGACCAAGCCCGTGGCCGAAAATTACATTGTGCTCGATTCAAAAATTAAGTAGCAGAATATTTCGAAACGCTTGCGCATGTGAAATAGGCGCGGCTGGTTCTCTTGGTTTTGGGACAAAAAAGAAATATAAAAAGCAAGAAGATTTTGCAGATTTTGTTTGTTTTTTTTGTTTTGGTAAGGTAAATTTGTATATACTTTTCAAGATGCTAGGTACAAAAGAACCGGTCACAAAAACCATGAACCGAAATTGGCAATGAGGGCCAAGATTGGTTCAATGGTGAACCTGATGCAAAAATAACGTCGCTTCACGCGCGTATACCAGAGTGGCCAATACTCCAAAAAATAAACAATGCCAAACAGGTGGCAAAATAGGGCAGGCGGTCAATGCAATGACCACAGGGTGGGGTACATAGAAAACCAACCGGTTAAGAGCCGCAAAACTGTTCGCCCAGTAACCAGGCCAAGGCAGGATGGCAGTAATCACCTTCTCCCAAAAAAGCACCCGTCAGCCTGGGAAGAGGAGGCCAGCAGCGAAGAAGGTGCACCTGAACAAGCATTGATTCCATCCGTAGCCTAGATGGAACAGAAAGTGCAGCGAAAGTATACAGAATCAAAAGAGAAACAGCCAAGCCCACAGTCTCAGCAAAGAAAACCATATCTGGGACACGGCCTAAAGAAGTAAAGAACCAGAACCAAAATAAGGAAAAAGGCCAAACAGTGGCCAACGATCTGTCAAAGCGAAAACCAGCAAGAGACGCGGCTGAACGGGATCGTAACAGCGTAGCAAACAACAGCCACAAAGGAGGAACACCAGTAGGACTCTCTGTCAAAGGGACTCAAGAAACCCTTCTTTTTTTCCTCTCCGGTGTTTTTTATTGCCTCTCTCGTATGGTGGAACTCTAAGAAAATTATGATCGTCAAAATATCAAGTGATCCCCCCGTTACTGTCATTCATGGGTCTCCTTTTATAGGGGAAGTAACGTAGAATTCACAAGGAAAGAGAGCGTGTCTTCTTTCCTCTTTTTGGGACCTTAAGATATTATCTTTTATATTCTTTCCCTCATTCTTTTATTTTGCCGAACTTTCTCTTCATAATCTGCAAGGTGTTCACGTGGATATCAATTCTTCCTTCTAGTCAATTCCTTTGCCCCCATGTTGACCGAATTTTACTTGCAACATGGGGGCAAAGGAATTGACTAGAAGGAAGAATTGATATCCACGTGAACACCTTGCAGATTATGAAGAGAAAGTTCGGCAAAATAAAAGAATGAGGGAAAGAATATAAAAGATAATATCTTAAGGTCCCAAAAAGAGGAAAGAAGACACGCTCTCTTTCCTTGTGAATTCTACGTTACTTCCCCTATAAAAGGAGACCCATGAATGACAGTAACGGGGGGATCACTTGATATTTTGACGATCATAATTTTCTTAGAGTTCCACCATACGAGAGAGGCAATAAAAAACACCGGAGAGGAAAAAAAGAAGGGTTTCTTGAGTCCCTTTGACAGAGAGTCCTACTGGTGTTCCTCCTTTGTGGCTGTTGTTTGCTACGCTGTTACGATCCCGTTCAGCCGCGTCTCTTGCTGGTTTTCGCTTCGACAGATCGTTGCCTCGAAGCCTCGACGATCAACTGCAAATCGCCCCTGTGCAGTAGCAAACCAAGAGTTTTTTTAGCTCAGAAAAGTTTTTTCTCATACAAAACCGCACCCACCTATTGCACTGGAGGGCAAAAATCGCTGCACTGGAGAGAGGACATTCCACCGAATTGGCTGAGCTACTCCACCGATGGACTGAAGCCTCAATTCACTTGCTGTCTCGCACATCTCCTTGTCGATTTCAAGAGCTGTTTTGTTGCGAGTCGGGCCAAAACAGAGCCTTCTTTTCGTGAATTTACAGCTTGCGGTGTGTAGAATTTTAACGCAACGAATCAAGATAACTATCTCATACTTATTAAGGTTGATTCGTCGCCGTTTTGGGATAAAAAACATGCTGTTCTGACATGCTCTTGATGCTATTTAAATACTGTTCACATGCTGTTTTTGGTCCGATGTAAAGCTGTTTCGCACGTTTCATGTCACAAACTCATGCAGAATTTTGTCGGGGCTTAACAAGCGAACCCTTGAATTTTATGGTGACCATTTTGCATGATTTTGGTGCCGTTATCAAAGCAAAAATTCAGATTTTTTCGGGAACTCAAAGAACGACTTTTTCTAATCTAAACCGTCAAGACCAAATTTTTGTCAAGAAAATCTTAGAATTAGTCAATCTGACCTATCACCGTTTAAGTCCGATTTGCTATCTCCAATAAGTTTTTTTTTTTTTAAAAAAAAAAAATCTCGAGAAGTTGACATTTTTTTGGAAAATTCGGAAAAGGATGATGTTGGTGATTTTGCGGTGAGTATCGATTGATGGATTGCTATCTTGATTGATTTTTGCTATATCCTGAAAATTTCCTGATGATTTAGAAAGATGTGGTTTCCTAGAAATCCCATCTAATCGAATTTTTAGGAAGATAAGATTTCCTAGAAACCTTATCTCATAAAATTTTGAGCAAGTAAATCAAGATAATGTAATCCTCATGATATTCCATATTTTCGAAAATTTGAATGGAAGAAACAAAATTACATTCATGGATATCTTGTCACATCTCACCCAAATTAGGAAATCATAGCTTCGCAAACTCCATGCATATTCACGAATTTTGTATCTATCTTGCATATCATGTTTTCGAATATCACCCATTGCATTCCATTTTTTAAAATATCCATGCATATCTTTAAATTAATGTCATGTATATATCATTGTCGAAAATTTGGGAGAAAAAGATTGTCGCGACCTAAAAAAAATTTCAGGTTAATCGGATTATCAGGCAAGTTATCGAGAACTAACCTAATGCGGATCCTCCCAAACCCTACCGAATCGCAACATGGGAAAAATTAGAACAAATGAGGAGTCGCCACTAATCGTTTGAGGTAGGTCGATTAGAAACCTAGGTGAACTAGCGGGAGAACTAATTCACCGCTGCGAACCAGAGATCTTGGATCCGGGGATTTGGTTACGCTAATCGACTTAGACTAACGCCCTTTCGGTACCTAGATTCCTTTTTATTTTGGGATTTTTCTTAAAAAAATTGATGACTCGGAAATCAACTCAAGGCTTTTGCTTTTTTCATTTTTTTTTGTTTTTTTTTTATTTCGAATAAAAGAAAGGTAAATGAATTACTGATGCAATGCATGACCTAAAACTATATGACATACGACAAATTATTAAAAGGTACAAAACTTCAAATAATTGAAGATTACAAATAAAGAATCAACTGACTCGAAATTCAAAATAAAAAATAAAAAATAGAAAGCAAAATTCGAAAATACACTTCGATAATTCCGAAAATCCTACAAAAAAAAACTAAAGGGAATTTTCTCCGACGCTCTCGTCATCTTGATCTTGCTGGGCTTGGGCCACCGTCTGATCATGGACTTCTTCCTTCTAGCAAGGCCCACGCTTTGGAGTGGTTCTGATAGCCCATCGCCTCTTCTTGATCTTCCCTATGACCCGACTTTATTAGGCCCATAACATCGGGCTTTTTCTAGTCCATCTAATCCTAATTAACTGAAAATTACATTACAAATAAAATGACCTGGGGAAATATGGGATGACATGCGAGATGACGTGGTAATATGCAGGATGAAATGATCATTCATTTTTTTTTTTTAGAAATTCGAAATTTCCCAACCAAAGACCGAACTTGCCATTTTTATTTTGTATTTTTTTCGAAAATTATTATTTTTTTATTTTTATTTCTGAAAATTATGCCTATTTTCCCATTAAATTCGAGGATCAATTTAGGATTTGCCGCCAATCACTTTCAAAATATACATGCACCTTCCATATTTTGGGAATCGAGATCGCCATCAATTAAACGCGCATTCCTTTTTTAAAAATGTGATCGGATTCAAAGTTTCCTAATTCAAATTTTTCCTTATCGAACGAGATCGATTTGAAACGGGAAACTAACCTAGATAAGGCAACGATAGGATTTCAATCAAATAATTTCTGTAGCAAACAATCGCATCGACATGGCAAGAATTAAAAATCTGAAAGAATCACATTTTTATTTCCAAAATTTCAGTCCTGCAAATTTAACATTTTTTGTATCAAGCCCGGCAAATCGCACCCACGGGGTAACGGGCGAAACCGACCATAACTCGATTTTTTTTTTTAGCAAAAAGGGCTTTTGATTTTGTAGATTCGCGAAACATGCAAAGACGACTAAATTCATCTAAACTAAAATCAACAGGACCATGGCAAATCAAGCCAGTATCAATCAAATCGGGATGAGAATTGTACCTAAGCCGAGCTTCCTTTCCTTCTTCGAGTTTAGCACCCCCAAGATCAATTCGATATCATGCGGAAAACAAGAAAAGGATAATAGAAAATCGCCAAGGCCAAGGATGGTGACGATTAGATGGCCGGCCAGCAACAAAACTCTAATCCGTAGCGCGAGACCCGGGCTGATTTCGCATGAAAACTCCAATGGACAGCCACGTTCCTTAACCTCACCAAACAGCGAGCAAAGGCACCGAACAACGACCAATTCGCGATGAGCAGCGATTGATTTGCACCAAAATAGAGTTGGGGACGCCTCGGTAGTGGATGGCAGCTATGGGATTACGTCGGCAATGTGCAGAAACGCTGGTCTTCAAGATCTGTGGTGGTTCGGCGGTCGAGAGCAATAGCGGCTCGAGTCAGTCTTCAGGTGATTGACGAGCGAGACTTGAAAGTTGTATAGCGGCCACCGAACAGAATTGGAAGAGCCCACCGAACAGAATTGGGGGCGTCGATCTTCGCTGGAATTGGCTCGCTGGGCACGCTGGGTTGGAACGTCGCTTGACCGAGGGGAACCTGTGGCAAAAGAAAAAAAAACGTGGTGGGGTTTGCTTGTCGTCAGGAATCAATTGGCTGATGGTAGCGTCCAAATGATATGACGAAGGGAGGTGGTAGCATCAAAAGAGAGTGAGAGAGTCAACGAGCAGGAGAAAATGGGAGTGTGTGGTAGAAAAAAAAAGAATTTTCTCGTCGCCCCCAGTGAGGGGTTTTAGAGAATAAGGCGTGAGAGGATCTTATGAGAGAAAAGAGGCGAACGAGAGTCTAGTCCGAGAGGGAGAGAGGCGAGAATGAGAGCGGCCAGGGAGAGTCTGTCTCGAAAATTTTTGCCGTCCTCCCCGTAACCCTAGGCTTAGAGAGATATATATAGAGGATACTAGGGTTACGCCTTTAGGGTTTAATCCTAGCCGTCGACTCTACGGATTTCCGACGCGATATCCACCGTAGGATCATAATTCGACGATTCTTGAATAACCCTATCGGACTAGGGTTTCTCAGATGGGCTCATTCGCGCGGACTTAAGACCTAAGCGGGCTTTAATTAATTAACGAATAATTAATTAAAAACCTTATTTTCGCAAAATTAAAATGGACCGAATGAGATTTTAAATCGAGGCCATTATAATTTCCGGTAATTCCCCCTTTCATGATCGAAAATTCCCGAATTGATTTCGGTTCCGCTGCCTGTTAAATTCTGCTCAATCGAGATCGCCTGCGACTGATTGCCAATGCATGACAGACAAATGAAATATGTAATGCATGAAAATTTTTTTGCGAGAATTAAGATTAACTCTCATTTTATGAAATAAATGAATTTTCCAAAAATCAAAATTTAGGTGCTAACAGCTTGCCCCTCTTTGAGTGGAAACTCGGAGAGGTTTCACTCAAAGACCAAAAGTGGCACCTAAATTTTCATAATTTTTTTTATTTTTTTATTTTTTTTTGGGAATGATGCAATGCAAGACTGAAAATAACATGCGTCTAACTTTCTTTTTCAAAGAACTCGCGCATGGACCGCGTAAGGGGTATCTGCTTCTGCAAATACCTTATACGTTGAGGATTCCCTTAATCACCAGCGCTGGGAGGCTCTTAAGGTACTAGGCCCACCCGTCCTCAGGAATTTCTTTCTTCTTGACTCGGGGCGACGCAAGATGTCTGTAGGTCGAATTTGCGAGTTTTGGATCGCAAATCGGTAATGCTTATGCACCACGATCATCCGCTCATCACGTGAAGCATTAGCTATGAGTAAAACTTTCGAACCACGATCATCCGCTCATCACGTGGAACGTCAGCTAAGAATAAAGCTTTCAAACCACAATCATCCGCTCATCCTGTGGAATGTCAGCTGAGAAATACCTCTGCATCAAGATCATCCGCTCATCACGTGAAGCATTGGCTAAGGATAAAGTTTTCAAACCACGATCATCCGCTCATTACGTGGAACGTTGGCTGAGAATTGGCTTCTGCATCACGATCATCCGCTCATCACGTGAAACATTGGCCGAGAATAAAGCTTTCGAACCACGATCATCCGCTCATCACGTGGAACGTCGGCTAAGAATTAAGCTTCCAAACCACAATCATCCGCTCATCCTGTGGAATGTTAGCTGAGAATTGGCTTCTGTATCACGATCATCCGCTCATCACGTGAAGCATTAGCTGCGAGTAAAGCTTTCGAACCACGATCATCCGCTCATCACGTGGAACGTCGGCTGAAAATTAAGCTTCCAAACCACAATCATCCGCTCATCCTGTGGAATGTTAGCTGAGAAATGCCTTTTGCGTCACGATCATCCGCTCATCACGTGAAACATTGGCTGAGAATAAAGCTTTCGAACCACGATCATCCGCTCATCACGTGGAACGTCGGCTGAGAATTAAGCTTCAAAACCACAATCATCCGCTCATCCTGTGGAATGTTAGCTGAGAATTGGCTTCTGCATCACGATCATCCGCTCATCAAGTGAAGCATTAGCTGCGAGTAAAGCTTTCGAACCACGATCATCCGCTCATCACGTGGAACGTCGGCTGAGAATTAAGCTTCCCAAACCACAATCATCCGCTCATCCTGTGGAATGTTAGCTGAGAAATGCCTTTTGCGTCATGATCATCCGCTCATTACGTGAAACATTGGCTGAGAATAAAGCTTTCGAACCACGATTATCCGCTCATCACGTGGAACGTCGGCTGAGAATTAAGCTTCCAAACCACAATCATCCGCTCATCCTATGGAATGTTAGCTGAGAAATGCCTTTTGGATCACGATCATCCGCTCATCACGTGAAGCATTGGCTGCAGGCCGGGTTTGCGAAATGCTGGTATCGCAATCAGGTAAAAACTGAGTCACATTCATCCTTTATGTAAAACAGTGGACAGAATTACGAAATGCTGGTATCGTAATCTGAGAATATCTGAATCACATTCATCCTTTATGTGAAACAGCGAATAGATTTGCGAAATGCTGGTATCGCAATCTGAGAAAACCTGAATCATATTCATCCTTTACATGAAACAGCGAATAGAATTGCGAAATGCTGGTATCGCAATTTGAGAAAATCTGAGTCACATTCATCCTTTATGTGAAACAGTGGACAGAATTACGAAATGCTGGTATCGTAATCTGAGAAAATCTGAATATGGTGCTCGAGTTATGGATCGAGCGGGCCTGATTGTCTTCGGGGATCCTCTGTCTAGATCACCATGCTTAGCTTGATACCTGCAACATTGAAGATGCGGTCATCCAAGTCTGAAAAAGAATCAGAAAACATACTTGAGTTGACCGAAACCTGACTTTTATGATTTGCTGAATTGGCGTGCTCAACCTGTTCAGTTCATAAGAAAATGTTGTCTCGCATGAAGTTTAATGCCAATGCAACAATTTGTGAGCTTCTACTTGCATTGTAAAGCTCCACTGGGGATTTTATCAATAAGGAAAACTGTCTGATCCTTTCAACAAAATTTGACCAAATAGAATGAGGAACCTTCAGTTATAAAGGACTTTCTCTCACTCTCTTTGTAAAGGCTATTTGACCCGACCATTGATGCGGGCATAAGAATCACTCAGAGCTCTCCTCATCACACTTGATAAGGGTCCAGGTAATCTTGCAATTAGTATGACCAGACCAATCCATGAGGTCTTTTCAAGGACTGTAATTCAGGCTTGGTCAGAGGCTATTCAAATGGGACTCACATGAGTCACTAGGCCATGAGATGAAATCTTGATCAGCTGCATTGGGTTTACAAGCCAGGAACCTTGCCAAATGAGATAAAAATGATCTTGCTCGCACTACTTCGAGCAATATTTATAAGCACTTGAAACCCTATATTAACCCAAGTGCCATAGTCTGAAGAGACTTTTGGAAAGGGTTGTAATGTAGGTTTAGGGTAGGCTTGGAAATGAGAGGCCTATTTTCAACAAGGGTTCATGAAGATGAGAAAGTTGGTGATCATCCGTCTTTGACACCTTTGCACTTCAGGAATGGTCTTTCTTCATGGAATACATTTCGAACAAATTTAGGCGAGACCACCCTTCTTTCCGAATTTTTTTTTAGAGAGCTCTTTCCTTTTTTTCTTTTTCTCTTTCTTTTCGATGAGAGTAGGCGTTTTTACCTCTTTTTTTTTTTTTTTTGCACAGCGAGCTCTTTTGAAAAGGAAGGGAGAGTCTCATCTGAATTGCCTACATGTTGTGCTGGCAAATTTTTTGATTTTCAGTTTGCCTCAAGGTACTTTGCTCATCTGTAAAATGGTTTGGAATGCTTTCCTTTCAGGATGATCACCAATTAGGTTTCGAGAAATGAATCAATCGCTCAAGTTGGGTTAAGCAAAGGAAGAGTGTATATGGGTATAGAAATGAAATGCTCTTCATCATGTCTAAAGCACTTGAGTTAACATAGAATTCGCATGCAATAAATACACTTGAAGATTGATGCAAGTAAAAGCAAGAAAATTCTATTCATGCTTTGAATTTTCTGAAATTTGCCCCAATGTGGGGTTGTTCCTGATAGGGTATGAAAACGAAACCACCGTTCAAAGGAGTTTAGTAAAGGGAGATCTGTAGTGTTTGGGTAGAGGAAATGAATGCCTCACATCATCTTGGTCGTCATACTTTTCGCAAGATAACCCTTTCACATTGTGAGTATGGAAATCTTCACACTTACTCACTTGGGATATGATATAGGACGTGTATGGAAATAGCTTGCCTTTCATCGTCCTGGCGTTCCTCATTCAAAATGATCAACATCAATTAACCAAACAAATCTCCAGATTGAAAATTCAGTGAAGATTTATAATGCAATCAGAAAGCAGGCAAAATGTGCATGAGTATTAAGATTTGTAAAAACATTACAACATCTCAGGTATAATAATTATTGACTGAATCAGCATTGACAGGATTAGTGAAAACACGTCCGTCCATCTCTGCCAAGATCAAAGCGCCGCTTGGAAGGGCTTTTTTCACTATGTAGGGTCCGCCATAATTTGGGGCAAACTTCCCTTCTGGCTGTGGGATGATGGGCAGAAGCTTCTGCAGCACAAGGTCTCCCTCCTGAAAATGTCGAGGTCGCACCTTCTTGTTAAAAGTTCGGGCTACTCTCTGCTGGTAACATTGGCCATGGCATAAGGCTCAGAGCCACTTCTCGTCAATCAAGTTCAGCTGATCTATCCTCTGTTGGATCCAATCTGCTTCAGTCAGTTCTATCTTGGATAAAATGCGCAGAGAAGAAATCTCCACTTCGACCGGTAATACTGCCTCCATACCATACACTAGGGAGTATGGGGTTGCCCCGGTTGATGTCCGGATTGAAGTCCGGTATGCCATGAGTGCGAACGGCAACCTGTCGTGCCAATCTCGATAATTCTCAACTGTCTTAGACAAGATCTTCTTGATGTTCTTGTTCGCTGCCTCGACTGCCCCGTTCATCTGAGGGCGATATGGAGAAGAATGCAAGTGTCTGATCTTAAATGCTTTGAGCAGTTCTTCCACCTGTTTGCTATTCAGATTCGCACCATTATCTGTGATTATAACCTCAGGGGCTCCATATCGAGCAATTAAATCACGTCCGATAAACTTCACCACATTTCGGGACGTGACCGTTGAATACGATGTCGCCTCAATCCACTTGGAAAAATAATCAATTGCCACCAGAATGAAACGATGTCCATTGGAAGCTTTAGGGTTGATCGGGCTAATCACATCTATTCCCCACATGGAAAACGGCCAAGGCTCGGATAACTGATGCAACTCGTTTGGAGGGACATTGATCTTGTCACCGTGAATCTGGCATTTATGGCAACTTCTAACATGCTGTATACAATCATTTTCTAAGGTAAGCCAATAATAGCCTAGCCTCATGATCTTCTTTGCTAGCATATGGCCGTTCATGTGAGGGCCACAGACGCCTTCATGCATTTTTGCCATTAAACGAATCGCTTCAGTCGCTTCAACACACCTCAGCAGGACCGAATCAAAAGACCTTTTATAAAGATTTTCTTCGCTCAGGAAGAACTTTGAAGCCATCTTCCTTATATACTTCTGGTCTGAAACTGTACTATTCTCAGGAAACTTCTGATCCTGGATATACATCTTGATATCCTGATACCAAGGTTTGCTATCTGGCTCATCCGCTACAACCATGCAGTAGGCTGGCTGTCTTAAGACTTCGAACTTTAGCTGTTCGACTTCTAATCCCTCTATGACATGCAACATTGACGCCAGAGTGGCCAAATCGTCTGCAAATTGATTTTGAGTTCTAGACAAATATTCAAACGTGATATCCGTAAAACTTTCCATCAATTCGTCTAAATACTCATGATAGGGTAGTAACTTTGAATCTCGCGTCTTCCATTTACCAACCGTCTGGAGAATAATCAAGGCTGAGTCTCCAAATACCTTGAGCTTAGATATTCCCATTTCTATCGCTGCTTGTAGACCAAGAATACGAGCTTCATATTCGGCGATGTTATTAGTGCAAGGGAACATCAATTTTGCTGCTACTGGATAATGTTGACCTCCAGGAGATATCAGGACTGCTCCCGTGCCGGACCCTGACAAGTTTACAGCTCCATCAAAGTACATTGTCCAAACATAATCTTTGACCGCCATAATTCGATCTTCAGGTCGATAAAGATCATCACATTGTCTTGGATTTTCTGCTAGAACATCCGCTATAACTCTTCCTTTCACCGATTTCTGAGGCAAATATCGAATGTCAAACTCGGAAATGAGAATTTGCCACTTGACAAGTTTGCCAACCAATGCAGGCTGATTCAGGAGATATTTAATGGGATCGCACTCTGTCACCAAAAGGATTTGGTAATGCAGAGTGTATTGTCGCAACCTGTGTAATACCCATACCAATGCTGCGTACGTTTTTTCAGCCTCTGAGTAATTTAATTTGGAGCCCGTGAATTTCTTGCTCAAATAATATATGGCTCGTTCTTTAGCATCTCCCTGACTTTCTTGGGCTAGCATGGCTCCAAGCGACTCACTATTTATTGTGAGGTAGAGAATCAACGGTTGCCCCGATGTGGGTGGCACAAGGACAGGTGGATTCATAAGATGCTGCTTCAACTTCTCAAACGCTTCCTCGCATTCTTCATCCCATCTAATAAGTGCATTCTTTTTCAAGATCTTGAGAAAGGGTTTGGCGGTCTCTGTCAACTGAGAGATGAATCGGGAAATATAGTTCAATCTTCCCATGAGACTCCTAACCTCCTTCGCCGTGGTCAATGGTTTCAATTCACAGATTGCCTTAGCCTTCGATGGATCGATCTCGATACCTCGGTTGCTGACAATGAAACCGAGCAATTTGCCACTGCTAGCCCCAAAAACACACTTCGCTGGGTTGAGACGCAATTTGAACTTCCTAAGCCGCTCAAATAACTTAATCAGAGTCTGGACGTGGTCTTCCCCTTTCCGGGTCTTGGTAATCATATCGTCGACATATACCTCTAACTCATTATGAATCAAGTCATGAAATAAAGTCACCATGGCCAGTTGATATGTTGCCCCGGCATTCTTCAATCCAAAAGGCATCACCTTGTACTGAAATAATCCCCATAGGGTAGTGAAAGTGGTTTTCCTCTTATCATTTTCGTTCATCAGAATCTGGTTGTACCCTGAGAAGCCATCCATGAAAGAAAACAACTCAAATCCAGCTGTGCTGTCCACTAGAACATTGATATGTGGGAGGGGAAAATTATCCTTCGGACTGGCCTTATTCAAGTCCCGGTAGTCTACACAAACTCGAACTCGACCATCCTTCTTCATCACTGGAACGATGTTGGCAATCCAGTCTTGGTATTGAGAAGTTTCAATGAATCCTACGTCTAGGAGTTTCATAACTTCATCTTTGATCTTATTTTCCAACTCCGGTTTAGCTCTTCATTTCTTTTGTGCTATTGGATCACAAGATGGGTTGAGCGGAAGACAGTGTTCAACGATCGAGCGATCGAGCCTTGGCATATCTACGTAAGACCATGCAAAGATATCTTGGTAATCCTTCAGGAGTTGAATCAACAGTCTAGCTGTGTCTTTAGGAAGGTTTGCCCCAATCTTGACTTCCTTAGGGTTTTCTTCATTTCCTAAATTGATAGATAGGGTCTCATCTCCGGTCAAGGGCTTGACCGTTTCATGTTCCTCGAATTCCCGTCGTATTTCTTCGTATTCGGGGTCGAATTAATCGAGGTCATAAACTCCAGAATCCATTAGATCTCCCTCCACATCCCTGAAACATAAAGTAGGGAATTCAGAAAAAAAGAAACAGGGTTGAAAGGTGTATGCCCTATTGTTTTCGGATGCGCTATTTTTTTGAAAAATGCTTCTTCTTGGCTTTTTCTGTTTTTCTTCCTGAAAAATTTATTTTACAAAAATTTTGAGACGAGAATCTTTGAAGAAGCCCAACCTTCGGTATCTTACCATTGACGACAATTTGTTTGACCGTTGGTTATCGTCATCAGGTTGGTTTGGGTACTTCGACAAGATTCCAAAATGATGGATAAAAAATTTCTGTAATTTTATTGATCTTCAAAATTATTGACACCTGATTTTTGACCATCTTTTATTTTAGCTTTTATTTCTAAAATTAATTAAAAATATCAAAAAAGGTCAAAAAATTACAAAATCAACTTTGGAAGCCTTAGCCTAGCCTTAGGAGCCAATTTCGAACAAAAAAATATTTTTTGTATTTTTTAATATTTTTTGGAATTTATTTAATTATTAAAATACCCACAAAAATCAACAAAATACCATCCGTGGTCAGAAAATTACAAAAAAATATTCAGAAATTTTATTTTAATTCCCTCTTTAATATTTTCACTTTTTATCAGGGAAATTTGGCTCGATTCATGGGGTTCCTTCACAAACCTAAAACCGAAACGAGCCTAAAAAATCCTTTTCGAGTCTTTTAATTTTCAATTCTTGGTTTTTATAAGCTATGACATTGGATTCTAGAGTCTTGAGGTTCAATTGGGCCAATTTGCCCTCCAATTTGATCGATTTTAACCAAAAGGGCTTAATTGCACAAATCTTATTCAATTTAGTCCCCGGTTTCACAATTTTCGAAATTAAATTTCACACGGGCGCACTCATTAAAATTAAACACCTCTACCCAATAGTTTTCATCATGATGAATCCATTGGTGGGCTCAATTTTGAGTAATTCGATCGTTTAGATCTTCGATTTGGCGAAATTCATTTTCGGATCCTAGGGGCAATTTGGGGTTTTCACTAAATTTCAATAAATTGATTCACGAAAATACCCATATTTGATAGAAAACATGCCAAGGAATCCGAATTTGCCATCAATTTCATGAAAAGAGGTCATTTGGGGGGTCAATTTGACTATTTGGTCGAACCGGGTCGGTCGGGTCCGACCCGACCCGGCCCGACCCGGGTCTGCAGCAATGCACAGAATGTGCAGAATGCAGAAAAACAGAGAAAAAAAAGAGCAACGTGGGGTGCGATTTTCGGGAAGAAAAAAGGTGACACGGCGTGGGGGAATATGGCAGACGTCGGGGGCCGTGTGTCGCAGGGGCGTGGGCACAAAAAAACGGGCGGTCGGCCACGCGAAACCGGGAGATTCTCGGTTAAAACCGAGTTTGGCCGAGAGAGAGGAAGGAGATTTTTCGAGCAAAAAAACCGAAGAGAGAGACTCCGGGGGAGCTTCAGAGACTTGACAGGATCGTCTTCGAAGCAGCCACCACCGCCGGCGACCTTCGAACAGGTCCGTATCCCCTGCAAACCTCCATTTTCCACGTGCATGCCGGGTGTTTGACAAAATGCTTAAATGAATGCTATGTCTTTGGGGGTCTCGGTCGTGTCTTCCCGAGCTTCATTTAGTACGATTATTGCCTCGAAACTCCACTAGAACTATTCCTACGCTCGGCTTACCTTTTATTTTGCATTAAACCGTGTTGGGAACGGTGTGCCGGAGCTCCTCGAACCATGGTCGGACCGAGAGCTTGTACCGGCGTAGCCGGCGGTCGTCGAGCTCGAAACGAGCCCAGGTAAGTTTCTAAACGCCCATTGGATGCTCTTTGAACGATTGGAATCGAGTTTGAGCGAAGAAAAAATTCTGCAAATCTTCTTCGCCGGAGCCGGTTCGGTGGCCGGTCGTTCGGCCGTTTTCCGACGTTTGGAGTGCCATGTTTTGCTTGCTTATTGATGTTGGGTTCATAGGGAGTCAAATGCCGAAAAGAATAGGTGAAAAATTGCAAGTTTTGGCTCGGTTTCGGAGCTCTCCGGCGAGATTCCGGCGAAGTCGCCGGAATTGTCACTGTTCATCGTCTTCTCCGGCGACTTCGCCGACGGTCAACCGGTCAATGGTGACGTGGAACGCCACGTCGGCGGCCACGTCAGCGTTTGGGACCGGGCCGGGCTTAACAAAGAATGGACGGTCAGGATCGCGACACGTGTCGCGATCCTAGATTTTTGCAAAATAAAATAAATGATTTTCTGATAATTAATTAAAATCGATCCGACGGTCGACAATGTGCCAAGTGGCTTCCTGTGCATCGTCCGATCTTATCCAAGATCGGACGCACCACGATTGGACACGTGGTGCATTCTGAGCGTCCGATTCAGAGGTTTTCTAAAAAAAGGAAAAAGAAATTAATTTTTGATCCGATGGTTTTGGTTGAGCCACGTGGCTCTCTGTGGATCGTCCGATCTAGTGGAAGATCGGACACCCGGGATGAGGCCACGTGGCGCAATGAGGACCGTTGGATCCGGGGAATTTTCGGATAATTAAATAAAATAGATAAAAAATCAAAAAAATTGTTAAAAAAATAGAAAAATGTTTAAAAATATAAAACTGCGTCGTTTTAGGCCGGTTTCGACCCCTAGGGTCGGGCCAGGCGCCCGAGAGGCGTGGGCCGGGTCTGACCCGGCCCAGAAAATATTTTTAAATATAAAAAAATTCAGAAAATAATAAAAAATAATAAAATAATCAAAAAAATCAATAAAAAATGAAAAATCATAAAAAATTCAAAAACATTTGGAAAATTCAGAAAAATTCTAAAAAATTCCAGAAAATAGGAAATGGCCACATTCAACTGGCCATGACCTGTTTCGGGTCTTTCGACCCCCGATATTTTCAGAAATGACGGTTTTGCCCTTCCGGCAAAACGTCCTCCAAACAAATTCAGAAAAATTCAAGAAAATCCCAAAAAATAGGAAATGGCCACAAACAACTGGCCATGTCTCATCCCGGGTGTTTTAAACCCCGGCCCTTCTTAAAATGACGATTTCTCCCTTTGGGCGAATCGTCTTCCAAAAATTGCAGAAAAATCATGAAATTCCAAAAAATTCTCAAAAAATGGGAAATGGCCACAATCAACTGGCCATGGAATATTTTGGGTAATTAGGTATCCGAACCTTCCAAAAATGACAATTTTGCCCTTCGGGCTAATTGTCCCCGAATCTTCCCATTTTACCCCTAGTCCTAAATCACATCTTCCCTAAGCCCTTATGGCTATACTAGGAGGCCAATGATTGAAATTGATGTGCATTGACATGATTTATTTATGCACTTGACTTGCGCTTTCATTATATTGACTGTGATTTGATAAGAATAGTCTTCCAATCTGCATGAAACCCGAACCATACCTATCTCACCCTGAAATTACGCATGCATGAAATCTTAATTAGGAAAATCACTCACGTTAGGTACCGAAAGGGCGTTGGTAATGACACCGACGTAACCAAGTCCCCGAACCCAAAATCTCTGGTTCCGCAGAACTGATCGATCTCTCCCAATCGGTCAGTAAGGTTTCCGGTCTACCCTCCAAGAAAGACCGGTGGCGACTCCAAATGCATGCACAAGTTGCACATGCCGCCACGACCACACTGAAGGTCGAAAGCGATCGACTCTTATCGTCGAATCCTTAAAAAAATATACTCCCGCCGCGATTTGGTATGGGCCTGGGAGGGCCCGCGCCGATCTGAGGCCCGCGATCCACATTTCAGAGTGGGGGGCCGCGATCGGTAATCCATTAGCCGCGTCCGATTTTCGGACGGGTCGCGACAAAAATCAATTCATTACATTTATTGATTGAAAAGTGAAATACCGAAGAGAAAAGTCCAAACAATAATCAAAATGACTACAATTAAAAGAAAGCTGGAAATATCCCACGCATGGGGTAACATAGGCTGGTTACTCTGAATCTAAACCCTACAATGGATCGTCTTCAGAGTGCACATTGTTCGAGGGCCTCGATGGTCTGTGTTCCAAGTAGGGCTCTTCTTCAAGGGTCTCATCTATCTGCATAAGGTCTTCAAGCACAGCTCCCACGGTCATGTTACCAAACCATTTAGCCAAGTTAGGTATCTCACCATCCACATCCAGCTCTATGGGCTCTACTTCGGCGACCTGCTCCTTCATTGGAACATGGAATACAATCCCCAAATCGTCCTCATACTTGGACAACTCATCATATCCTCCAACCATCCCACCAGATCGAAAAGTGACGTATAGGGGCTGTGGCCGAGAATTGTCTTCTTGCTTGCTAAGCCCTTTCATTACCTGCTTGCCATGTCTCTGTCCCGGATAACCAAGGTCCGCCTTATGATTTTGACCTTTAAGCTCCACAGGGGTGCGGATTCCTTGGCAATGTCTTCCCAGTCCCATGCCGGGTTGATAGCCATTCCCTACCATTATTTTGGCCACCATAACAGAAGCGGCCGACACCTCTGGAGTTGGTAAGGGACTCTCATGAGAGGCATGTATGGTATGTATTAGCTCGAATGCATGATACGAGCTCTCTTCATTTCCGGTCGGTTCCACATAGGGAATAGCTGTCTCGTTATAGATCTGATGGTCCTCCTCACCAAACACCGTCACCAGCTTCTTCTCAACCACAAATTTGATCTTCTGATGGAGGCTCGAAGGTACGACGCCTGCATTATGGATCCAAGGCCGTCCAAGTAGAAGATTGAATGCAGAGGGAATATCCAGGACTTGAAATAAAATGTCAAATGTTGATGGTCCGATGAGGATATCCAGATTTATCTGCCCTAGAACGTCTTTCTTCATCCCATCAAAGGCTCTTACATGGGTCTTCGGCGACTGCATTTTAGCCAAGTCCACTCCCAATCGGTTCAAGGTGGCCAATGGACATATATTCAATGCTGAACCGTTATCAATGAGGACTCGAGACACAAAGGTCTGTTTGTGCTTCACGGTAATGTGCAGGGCTTTGTTATGGCCCCGACCTTCTATAGGAATCTCATCGTCTGCGAAAGCTACTTGATCTTTCAACAGGACTGCCCCGACAAATCCTTCCAGCTTCTTTTATTCGATGTTTTCAGGGACATGAACTTGCGCCAGGACATTCTTTAACGCCTCTTAATGCATGGGTGAGGTTTGCAACAACTCAAGTAGAGAGACTTGAGCTGACGCTTTCCTCAGTTGATCTACAATGTTATATTCGCTAGTCTTAATGACCGCGAGAAACTCCTTAGCTTCCTTTTCTTCGACCAGTCTAGGCGGCTTGTCTTCATTGTAGGTTCGTCCTGACCTAGTTATAAGAGCTACGTCATAGGACCAAGGGACTGCCCGACCATCTGAATAAGGGAAAGGTTGTGGGGTGGTAAGCATCAGCTCCTCGTTCACCACTAGCTCCAGATCATCATCTGAAGCGTCTTGTAGAGGGGGCATATCTGTTAACTCCGGATCTACTTGAGCTTCTATTTCAATCTCCTCGATGGGAATCGTTACTTCAGGTGGGGATATAGCCAATGCCGCCAGCTCCTGTTCCCAGTCAATAACCATTCCAGAGATGGTAGCTACCAGTCCAAACTGGTTCATCCGAACCACCAAGCCTTCTCTGCTCAATTTAGTAAATATCTCCTCCAGCTGAGTTGAAGTCACCACTTTTCTTGTTTGATAATAACCCGCCCTGATTAGGGCGTCAAGAGCTTCAGTAGCCTTGACCTTAAAGGGACTTGCTGTGCTAATTTCTTCTCCTAAAATAGCATTGATGGCCCCGAAATGTTCAGGTAGGGGATTCTTCTGCATGTTGGGCTGCTTGTTGGGTAGCGAGATTGTTTGTGTCGTGGACTACTTCCCCACGATGATAATCACACTTCTTGCTCGGATCATACCACTTTGTGTTTGACGTGTTTGCTCTCATTGGCTCTGTAGTTAAGAGCCATTTTTTCTGCAGGATGGCCCAAATCTGCGTCGAGGTCCCAGGGAGTGGGCTGAACTGCCGGTTCCTCCATGTATCTCTCCTCTGGCTACTACTAGCCCTCCGTTCTTCAGGGAGTTGAATGACGGGACTCTGAACCACTGGTTTCTGCGTATACGCCAAGTTAACCTGCGTGGCTGCTGGTTCCTTCTTTGGTGCAAAACGCTTCAGACCGGTTCCGCTGTCTCCATACCAGCCTCTCTTCCAGTTGCTTTCTACCTCCTCAGCAAAGGAAATAAGGTCGGAGAAAGAAGCGACCGCTGATATGAATACATGCGCTCATACATTCTGTGGCAGGGTAGAGACGAATAGTCTCATCAGTTCCCGTTCGAGAGGTACCGGTTTCAACTGTGAGGCGAGACTCCTCCATCTGGTGTCGTACTCCTTAATCGACTCACTCTTCTTCATTTCGGCCCACTCCAGATCTTGTGTTGTGATGGCCACATCGATATTGAAGCTGAAATGCTACACGAAATCATTGGCTACCTCGTCCCAATCATCTTTGGTATAGACCTCATAAGCAATGTACCACCTTATGGCGGCTCCTTTCAAGCTGGCCTGAAACGTCTGGACCATGAGAGCGTCATTTGCAGCATACTTACCCATTCTAGCCTGGTAAGTCTGGATGTGTTGCACAGGATCTGACGTGCCGTCATACTTTTCAAAATCCGGGACTTTGAACTTGTCCAGATAGATTGTTCTTGAAAAGGCTGAACGGTCAATTTTAGGGACATGCCGTGCACCCTCAACCTCTTTGAGCCTCTGGTCTATTTTGGCCAGCATCTTCGCATTATCATCCTTTTGTGGGATAATAGCTTCAGGCACAGAATAGTTCACCAGCGGGACAGACGTAACTTGGGTCGATGATTGGCCAACATGCCTTGAGTCTTTGGCAACCCCTTTAGCTTTTGTTTTAACCGCGGCAGGTGAGGCTATAACTCCAGGCATGTCCTCCTCATCTTCTTCTTCCTCCTCCTGTCGTAGGTCTACGTATAACCCCTTCGACTGAAACAAAGGGTTGGAACGCATGGGCGTAGCAGAAGGTAATTGTTGAGCCAGAGACAGCTGGGATATCATAGTCTTCAGCTCGGCCAGTTGATCATTGAAGACTTTGGCTTGCTCCTCCCTTTCCCTTCTCATTTCCTGCCTCATTCTCTCCTCCATTTGGGCAATTGATTCAGCTGGATTGGTCATTTGCCTGGCTTTGGAGCGAGTGTTATATGGATGCTGAGGAGGATCCGTGATAAGCTTCCTAAGACAAAGAAATAACCCATGATTAGTAACATGTTTCATGTATACTGGGCTGATCCATGACACACTCTAACTTACAGACTTCCTAAGACTCCCAACTTTGTTTGCATTTGATAGAAAAAAAAAATTCTTTGCCATTGCAAGCATTTTGATTTGATTAAGAGGATCATTCATGGCAATCTGATATTTAAACAAATAAAAATCTGAAATTCTCCATTCAATCACATTTAAACAACCTCACGAAATAAATTCTGACAAAGTCGAATTACAAGAAAGAAATCCTTAAACAAATCTCTAGAAAGACTGAAAGCACTAAAAAAAACTAAACATCTCGAACTATAGATCCCGGGAGAATCTTCTGAGCCTTGAGCTTCTTGTAGTTTTCCTCAAAGATACGGGCCCTCTCCTTAGCTTTGGCATACTTTCTCTTGAGTAAACGGATTTTGAGACGCATGGTTTCCTAAACTGGAATGGTGGGAACCACTAGGAGCTACTCTTTTGGTATATCATGGTCCTTGATATACTTGAGAGAGGCGCAGTACGTCTTGACCCTTGCCTTGAGGACTTCCTTCGGAAGTACAAGCTTCACTGGCTGATAACGTTCCCACATAGAACGCGACAGGGCGGCATGTTCCTCAAACCTCCGATCGTTTCCTTCAAAGTAGATGCAGATCTTGCCTTCCTTTGGCTTTGGTGGAATTTCCTGTAGGACACCATACTGACGGACTATCCTTGCAGGATGATATTCTAACACGCCTGAAAGTCCCAAGAGACGAATAAGCGCTCCGTCTGGACCCGTGGTCATTGCTTCCTCCACCTTAAACCACATAGCACTCCATAGGAAAGTTACTGGACTGGGGTTTGATAACAGGGCCAAAAGCTTGGTATAGTGAAAGTCAGGAAGTCGACCTTGTTCATTTTTAAATTTCAAGAAAGGGTGTTCAAGTTCTGAAATCAAGGGTATTTCGAGATATTTGCCAAACTGAACATAGTGAGAAAGGAACCAAACTTGCAGAATTTCTGGAGAAAAACGGAGTGTCTTATCTTGTTTGGCCTTAAATCTATTAAGTGAAAGGAAAGTTTCTGCCGAAATTGCATTGACAAAATTTCTACCATCTAACACCTCGTTGACAAAAAATGACATCAAAGGATCGACATGATTTGGCTTATATGGAAAAACGATTGACCCGAAGAATAACATCATGAAAATTCTAGCTCTGCCAAATCTAGAAGATTCAACCCTAAGACAACTATCTAGGAATGAGATGGGGTAACTCCCCCTTTTTTGTTTCAAAATCTTAGCCACTTCATCCTTATTGACATTTAAAAACTCAGACAAGACTAAAACTAGATCTTTACCAAGTGGTGGAGCGACCAAAACCCGGCCCAGTGGCTTTCCAACAAGAATACTATACTCTTCCAAGGTGGGAGTTAGCTCATGCTTACCAAAGATGAAGGTGGTAGTCTGTGGACTCCAAAACTGAACCAGAGCATGAACAAGACCAAACTGAATACGGATATGGATCAAAGGAAGCATTCGACCAATGTAGAATCTGATTATCTCTCGGGTATCCTTGCCTAGAAAATTCCACCATTCCTTCAACTTCTCCCTGGCTGGTTCAATACACCGGATATCTCCTTCCCCCATGATCAATAATTCGAGACTCTGACTCGCCTTAGCTGTCATGGATCAACCCGAAAAGCATAAATAAAGAGAAAGGTAGAGTTCAGAAAATACCGCCTTTAGAGAACCGAAACAAACAATCACAGAGACATACAGATGAGGTCGTGAGATT
This sequence comes from Rhodomyrtus psidioides, assembly GCA_021437785.1. Classification (NCBI taxonomy): domain Eukaryota; kingdom Viridiplantae; phylum Streptophyta; class Magnoliopsida; order Myrtales; family Myrtaceae; genus Rhodomyrtus; species Rhodomyrtus psidioides. The sequence continues at coordinate 2,206,948 of JAILYB010000109.1, read as the reverse complement.
CACTAACTAATATGCTTCAAAGGTGGAGCCCCAAGAATACTCAGACCAAGCCAATTGGGGTTTGCGGCTGGATCGAGGTCCCTTGTAGACATCCGGCTCAGCCAAGTGAAGACTCGCATCATCAGGGTAAGTGACGAGGGTACTCGCTCTTGGCACCGATTTAGAAAGGTTCGGGACTTGAAAAGGACGACTCAGGCCACAGGGTAATGGCCGAAGTATCCCTAACCAAGCACCATCCTAAGCCTAGCCATTCAGGTCCAACAGCGGGTTGTGTGTGCAAAGTGTAGTGTCAATCCAACTAAGGCATGCACAGCAGGTTATATCAAAACAACGCTTCTATATAAACTCATATACATAAACTCCTTCAAACTGCAAAACAAGGGTCAGCAAACACTCGCCCCTTATAACTCCTAGCCTGCACGAAAAGGGTTAACAAACACCTCCCCTTATTACTCCAACCCTGCAAAAACATTTAACACCTAAAGGTGAGATTCAATCAATCCACTCAGGACATCCAAGGAATCTAAACGGCCTAAATCATCTACAACTTTTAAATTTTTCGAAAGGTTCATATAACTGAGTTAAGCATTCATATTTCTCGAAAAATAAAAAGTAATCCCCAGCGGAGTCGCCAAGCTGTCGCGACCTAAAAAAAATTTCAGGTTAATCGGATTATCAGGCAAGTTATCGAGAACTAACCTAATGCGGATCCTCCCAAACCCTACAGAATCGCAACATGGGAAAAATTAGAGCAAAAGAGGAGTCGCCACTAATCGTTCGAGGTAGGTCGATTAGAAACCTATGTGAACTAGCAGGAGAACTAATTCACCGATGCGAACCAGAGATCTTGGATCCGGGGATTTGGTTACGCTAATCGACTTAGACTAACGCCCTTTCGGTACCTAGATTCCTTTTTATTTTGGGATTTTTCTTAAAAAAAATTGATGACTCGGAAATCAACTCAAGGCTTTTGCTTTTTTCATTTTTTTTGTTTTTTTTTTATTTCGAATAAAAGAAAGGTAAATGAATTACTGATGCAATGCATGACCTAAAACTATATGACAAACGACGAATTATTAAAAGGTACAAAACTTCAAATAATCGAAAATTACAAATAAAGAATCAACTGACTCGAAATTCAAAAAAAATAATAAAAAATAAAAAGCAAAATTCGAAAATACACTTCGATAATTCCGAAAATCCTACAAAAAAAACTATAGGGAATTTTCTCCGACGCTCTCGTCATCTTGATCTTGCTGGGCTTGGGCCACCGTCTGATCCTGGACATCTTCCTTCTAGCAAGGCCTACGCTTTGGAGTGGTTCTGGTAGCCCATCGCCTCTTCTTGATCTTCCCTATGACCCGACTCTATTAGGCCCATAACATCGGGCTTTTTCTAGTCCATCTAATCCTAATTAACTGAAAATTACATTACAAATAAAATGACCAGGGGAAATATGGGATGACATGCGAGATGACGTGGTAATATGCAGGATGAAATAATCATTCATTTTTTTTTAGAAATTCGAAATTTCCCAACCAAAGACCGAACTCGCCATTTTTATTTTTTTTATTTTGTATTTTTTTTTCGAAAATTATTGTTTTTTATTATTTTTATTTCTGAAAATTATGCCTATTTTCCCATTAAATTCGAGGATCAATTTAGGATTTGCCGCCAATCACTTTCAAAAATATACATGCACCTTCCATATTTTGGGAATCGAGATCGCCATCAATTAAACGCGCATTCCTTTTTTTAAAAATGTGATCGGATTCAAAGTTTCCTAATTCGAATTTTTCCTTATCGAACGAGATCGATTTGAAACGGGAAACTAACCTAGATAAGGCAACGACAGGATTTCAATCAATCAATTTCTATAGCAAACAATCGCATCGACATGGCAAGAATTAAAAATCTGAAAGAATCACATTTTTATTTCCAAAATTTCAGTCCTGCAAATTTAGCATTTTTTGTATCAAGCTCGGCAAATCGCACCCGCGGGGTAACGGGCGAAACCGACCATAGCTCGATTTTTTTTAGCGAAAAGGGCTTTTGATTTTGTAGATTCGCGAAACATGCAAAGACGACTAAATTCATCTAAACTAAAATCAACAGGACCATGGCAAATCAAACCAGTATCAATCAAATCGGGATGAGAATTGTACCTAAGCCAAGCTTCCTTTCCTTCTTCGAGTTTAGCACCCCCAAGATCAATTCGATATCCTGCGGAAAACAAGAAAAGGATAATAGAAAATCGCCAAGGCCAAGGATGGTGACGATTAGATGGCCGGCCAGCAACAAAACTCTAATCCGTAGCGCGAGACCCGGGCTGATTTGGCTTGAAAACTCCAATGGACAGCCACGTTCCTTAACTTCACTAAACAGCGAGCAAAGGCACCGAACAACGACCAATTCACGACGAGCAACGATTGATTTGCACCAAAATAGAGCTGGGGACGCCTCGGTAATGGATGACAGCTATGGGATTACGTCAGCAATGTGCAGAAACGCTGGTCTTCAAGATCTGTGGTGGTTCGGCGGTCGAGAGCAATAGCGACTTGAGTCAGTCTTCAGGTAATTGACGAGCGAGACTTGAAAGTTGTATAGCGGCCACCGAACAGAATTGGAAGAGCCCACCGAACAGAATTGGGGGCGTCGATCTTTGCTAGAATTGGCTCGCTGGGCACGCTGGGTTGGAACGTCGCTTGACCGAGGGGAACCTGTGGCAAAAGAAAAAAAAAACGTGGTGGGGTTTGCTTGTCGTCAGGAATCAATTGGCTGATGGTGGCGTCCAAATGATATGACGAAGGGAGGTGGTAGCATCAAGAGAGAGAGAGAGATAGTCAACGAGCAGGAGAAAATGGGAGTGTGTGGTAGAAAAAAAAAGAATTTTCTCGTCGCCCCCAGTGAGGGGTTTTAGAGAATAAGGCGTGAGAGGATCTTATGAGAGAAAAGAGGCGAACGAGAGTCTAGTCCGAGAGGGAGAGAGGCGAGAATGAGAGCGGCCAGGGAGCGTCTGTTTCGAAAATTTTTGTCGTCCTCCCCTTAACCCTAGGCTTAGTGAGATATTTATAGAGGATACTAGGGTTACGCCTTTAGGGTTTAATCCTAGCCGTCGACTCTACGGATTTCCGATGCGATATCCACCGTAGGATCATAATTCGACGATTCTTGAATAACCCTATCGGACTAGGGTTTCTCAGATGGGCTCATTCGCGTGGACTTAAGGCCTAAGCGGGTTTAATTAATTAACGAATAATTAATTAAAAGCCTTATTTTCACAAAATTAAAATGGACCGAATGAGATTTTAAATCGAGGCCATTATAATTTCCGATAATTCCCCCTTTCATGATCGAAAATTCCCGAATTGATTTCGGTTCCGCTGCATGTTAAATTCTGCTCTATCGAGATCGCCTGCGACTGATTGCCAATGCATGACAGACAAATGAAATATGTAATGCATGAAATTTTTTTTGCGAGAATTAAGATTAACTCTCATTTTATGAAATAAATGAATTTTCCAAAAATCAAAATTTAGGTGCTAACAAAGATGAAAAAAATCTGCCCACCATATCACATCTTCGAAAATTACATGTGATCATGCATCTCATGCAATATAAATCCTAAAATACCAAAAAATATCACTTGCATTGCATGTCATACCTGCCATGTCATTATGCCACGTCATCCATCCATAGTTGCCATGTCATCCTTTTACGCCATTGCATGTTACATGTCATATAGTTAGTTTGTATTAGCATTGCACCTAAAAAGTGAAAACACAAAAACACCTCGTTTGAGCTTAAAGTGAATTAAGTCGATTAGCCAAACTAGGACATCTCATGAAATTAAGGTACCGAAAGGACATTAGCTTTAATTAGTTAATGTAACCAAGTCCTCGAATCCATAATCTCTGGTTCGTAGAAGTAAAATAGTCCTCCCGCTTACATAGGTTTCTAATCAGCTTACCAAAAATGATTAGTGGGGACTTCAAATTCTAAATCATTCTGATTAATTTAAGTTGCAATTTGGTAGGGCTTGGGAGAGTCCGTATTAGGTTAGTCATTAAAATTACCATGATAATCCATTAGCCTGGAAATTGTTAGTTTTTAGGTCGCGACAATAACTTACCTTGAGCTTAGGCAAAGCAAATCCCATTAAACGATCGACGAAACGTCGCGGCACCAAGCTGTCCAGATTCAGTCCCGTATAAACTGGCATTGATCTACTGACTTTTTGAAAAATATACCTTCAGAATCTTGTCCTTCAAGGTCTTACGGACGTGTGAGCGAAAATAGAGCTCAATTTGGATACCAGACGACCTAAAATGAGCCATTTTAAAATTAGTGCGCGCTGGGAACAGGGCAGCCGGCATTTCGGACCTCCAATGTGTTTTACTCCAAAACAGCCCTTTAAACCCTTTCCATTCAACCAAAAATCCATCCTTTTGTAACCCAACATCCCACGAAAGGGTTAGAATCCACTTACCACTCAATCCAGCAAGTAAAATTTCACAATTTGTCGCTTGAAATCCCTCCAATTCAGCAGGCCAGAATAGGGCAGTTTTCTGTCCTAGAATCAATCACACAAATCGGCCATGAAATCTTCATCTAAGCCTCCTCCTAACCCACATACTCTTCATTAACACATAGTAACATGTCCTAAGAAGTCTTACCGAAGATTTCCAACCCAAATGATGCCTGATCAGGTTCCAAAGTGCCGCGGTTTCCAAATCGGTTCGGTTGGATAGATTCTGTCCTCGGTGAGTCCACAAGAAATCAACCGTTAAAAGTTCCTTCTAAACTCCATTCTAGCCCACACACATCTTGTTAACACATAATACTACGTCTTAGGATGGCTTACCAGATATTTCCAAGCAAGGCAAAGCCTTAAGGGTCCACAAAAGCCACAGTTCCTCACTGACCAACAGCGATCAGATTCTGCCCCTTTGAAAATCATAGAGATTCAACCATCAAATCCTTCAATAATCCAACCAAACTTCAAATACATGTTGTAACATGTCTTAACTAGGTTCAAGGAGTGTCTTACCGAAGATTCAAATCAAAACCAACTCCCAAATGGCCTATGATGCTTCTCGGGTTCATACTGGTCCAGCCAGCGACCTTTGCTGTTTCAAACGGACCTACGGGACAAACGGCTGGGCCAAATGGGGCTCATACTACCTTGTTGGAACGGAAAGAGAAAGAGCTTTCTAATGATGGGTGGCGCGTCTCCATCGGATGACAGACGCCGAAGTTATGGCCGGAACAGTGAGAGGCGTCGGAACTGGGCGGCGAGAGAGAAAGAGCGAGTTTGAGGGAAAAAATGAAAATGAGGGTTAGGGAGAGAGAGAGAGGTCTGGCCGAAGGCTGAGAGAGAGAGAGAGAGAGAGAGAGAGAGAGAGAGAGAGAGAGAGAGAGAGAGAGAGAGAGAGAGAGAGAGAGGTGTCTTCCTTAATCCCCAAGAGAAAATAAGACAAGACTTTGGTGGTTGAGGACTTGACAAGCAATTAATGCTAAGTAAGGTCCTAATCTAGGGCAATAGGTTGTCTTGTTCTTCAAGAAAATATCAAGGGCCAAAATGACTCTTTTATCCTCAAATTTTCAGCCAAGGAAAGGTAGAGGGAGAGAAGACTAAAATGCCGTTGTCCATCCTTAAGAGCTTGAGAAACCTTTAGGGGCAAAAAGGTCATTTCTCAACTTCAGTAAATTTTCTCGGTTCTTTAATCGCTTTGGGCCGCTTTTAATTCCTAATTGAACCCTAATGAGGCGACGGCCAATTTTCTCCAATGTTGGAATTCCTCAATCTCCGATACTCAATTCCGAGGTCAATATTCATGTCGAGTTCTCGCCGACTGTAATTCCAGTTTATCTTAAACTGACGGGCGACTCTTGCAGGCACTACGCCTATCGACTTTAGGATTTCTCAAGTCGTGGTAACTTTGGTTGTCAAGTAATTGCGAGGGTCTATCGCTAGATCCTGCGGTCCTGATCATTGGAATCCGATTTAGGAAATTCTCGCAAATTACACATTTGTTAAGCGAAATCACCCGCGTCCCAATATATAACGCTAGCAAGGCATTCCATGATCGTTCCTAGATCGATCTCTGCTGGCCCAAAATATCCCCTCGACAATCCTTATGGTCAAAGTGCCGTTTCTTATTCGAATTTCCCAGGTCCGCGTACCCGACCTCGCGTTAGTCTTTCCCTTTCGATCAGTTAACTCGAGAGTGACCAGCTCTGAGCGAGATATAACTGAAACACGCCGATCGATATCTTTCCATTCCATAGCCTCGAGAGGGGTCGGAATTCAGAATGTCACATTTTTGGACTTTCGACCTAATTTACTTTGATAAAGTTGCATATGGGATAAATAATTATTACAACCGATGATTGTATGACTGTAATTAATCTTGACAAAATATAATTAAGAGCCAGTTCATTTAAGATATAAGAAAAGTCAAATGTGCCCTTTTGCTTTCCCGCTAAAAAGTAATGTCATACAAAAAGTTATGAAGCAAGTAATACGTAAATCTACATATTACTATGTATGTTGTAAAATTGAACTTCAAAAAAAAGAAGTGCTTAAGACGCATGATTCGAAAAAAGCAAAAAGTAATAAGATAAAAGTCAATCCAAACAAACTTAAATAATGACATTTCGCACCATTCCAAGTTTATACAAGTCTTTTTTTTTATCTTAATATTTTTTTTGGCCGAAATTTCTTATCTTAATAGTTCAAATTATCCCAATTTGCACTTGATTTAAAGGGAGTTCCCATCATGTACAATCAGTGTATATTCTCCCTCTTGTTGTGATATGAGTCGTTTTTTTTTTGTTGATGATAGTGTAAATATAAATGTGGCCAATATAATTTATTAGTGACGGTTTAATAATTATTTCATGTTATAATTATTATATGTGGGTTATTAAAGACATAAACGAATAGACACAACTCTTCACATGCTTTGATGGATGGCGTCTGTTGAAGAGGTGCCTGTTGACAGCCTTATTTAATTTGAATCTGGTCCCCTCTCCACCCTATCGAAAAACTGCATTTACGGACAGACGTCAGTTTGTATTGTCTATCCTCCATCAGATAGTTAACGTAAACTACATAGGGTTAAGGGAGAGAAATCTGATTCCTCATTGTCTCCATTTTCTGCATTCATCATCCTCGAAGAATCGCTATGTAGAAAGGTATGTCTTCATCCTTATTGTTTGTGAAATCATGTTGATCGAAGATCCGTTGTCGATTGAATTTTCGCATGAAGTTCATGTTCAATCGCTTACAGTTGGTATCAGAGCATGGTTTAGGATCACATGATTTTTTGATTATATAAGATATTTATATGTATGTGATGAAGGCTTGATGAATTTTGCATTGATATTCATGGATGAATTTTGTGGGCAAATTTGTGAATTGGGAAATTTTCGGATAAATTGAAAATTGAGGTTTTTTGGCCAGAGAAAGAAATCGCCGATTCCGGACAAATTCCGGTGAATCAAGGCCCGATTTCGTATCAGTATACTCAACTCTCGATGGGTAATAAAAGCCCTAAGGTTTCTCGGCGTTTGGATGTTCGCCGGAGACAAATTTGGTGGTCGAATTTCTGAATAAGGGTTTCTGTCCGAGAAGTGTTTTGCTTGATTCCGGACAAAATACTTCATCATTTTCGTTGATTCTTGGATCTATGTGATCGTGGGACCATGAAGATCAAAACCCACTATTTATTTTATTCGAGAGTGGAGTGCCGGAAGAAAATCGAGCGATCTAAGGCTTAGCATTTTTTTTTCTTGCGCGAACGTTTCTGTTCGTGTTAATGAAGAAGATGGCGCGTGCTATGCACGCGCACGCCTAAGTTATTAAAAAAAACAAACAAACAAACCTTCCAAGGCCATAAAGACACGCCTGATGAGACTCGAACCCACAATCGCGCCTTATCCATTAGGCCACATGCGCAATTTTTTGTCTTTCTTTAGTGGATTTAAAATTAAATCTCTGCCCCTGGCCACTTGAAAATTACAGTTTTGTCCCAATTTTGTCCTTTTGCGAAAAATTAAAGTTTCCATCCCTATTTTGTTATCTTGTGATAGAAAATTACGTTTTTGCCCATAAAACTTATTTACGTATTTTCCCTTGACACATAAATTTACCATTTTGCCCTTGAATGTTGAATTTACGATTTTATCATTGGGCACGTGAATTTAAACTTGAAAGAATTAAGTGGTTTGTTAGTCACCAAAGTGGCCGAACCTTAAGTTTCTTGAGTTTTTAAATTCATAATATTTTATTCAATTATCAATGATTTTGATGCTATGATTGAAAATTGATATGTTAAATATCTTTATTATTATCATGGATATATTGAAGTTCATATATTATAAGAACTTAGGAATTAACCCAAAGGTTAATTGATTTCTTATAATTTATGAACATAATTGTTGGTAATTCAAATGTCTTATTAGATTTGTTTGTATATCCGAAGATAGCAAAAAAAAAAAATATTAATGAGATATATTCGTAATTGGAAAATAAAAGTTATTAGCATCATTATGATTAGTATGTTTGTGTATTATAGGATCTCCCAAAGGAGAACTATGATATACATGTATTGTTTTTAATTTGAATATGATAATGTGATATTCTCAAAGTATTAATGTATGATTATTTTCTTGAATATTTGCAGTATCTGTACCTGTTTCTCTTCATTCACATGCTTCGTCTGTTCCATTATTCAATGGAATGAATTTCTCTGGCTCGAGTGAACAAGTCCAATTTCACTTAGGTGTCTTGGATCTTGATTTGGCACTTCAAGTTGAGAAACCAGCTGCTATTACTGATGAAAGTAGCGATGATGAAATATCTTACCATCAAACTTGGGAAAGATCGAACAGACTAAGCCTAATGTTCATGCGAATGACAATAGCAAACAATTTAAAGACCACTCTTCCCAAAACTGACAGTGCAAAGGAATTTATGAAATTCGTGGAAGAGCATTCTCAAATTGCTGACAAGTCACTTGCTGGTACATTGATGAGCACTTTGACCACCATGAAATATGATGGTTCACGTACCATGCATGAACATGTACTTGAGATAACAAATGTAGCAGCAAAGTTGAAGAACTTGGGAATGAATGTGGATGAGTATTTTTTTTAGTTCAATTTATACTGAATTCGTTGCCTCATGAACAATATGGGCCATTTCAGATGAATTAAACACTATAAAAGATAAGTGGAATGTAAATGAATTGGCTAGTATGCTTGTTCAAGAGGAAACAAGGATAAAGAATCAAAAGGCTCATTCTATTCATCTCTTAAGTCATCAAGAGCCTGAAAAGAATTCCAAGAGGAAATATAGGAAAGGTAGAAAAAGCAAGAAGAAAAGACTACACATCCTGAATGAGTCTTCTAAGGCTTCTCAAATCCACAAGAAGGAGCACAATCTAATTAAGTGTCATTTTTGTAATAAAATTGGACACTTGAAAAAAGATTGTCTGAAGCGTAAAGCTAGGTTCGAAAAGAAAGGTAAGCCTTGTGCTTTAGTATGTTTTGAATCAAACTTTACCGAAGTTCCTTGTAATACTTGGTGGATTGATTCGGATGCTACCACCCACATTTCCAATACGATGTAGGGATTCCTTACGATCCAAGCTTTAAATCGAAATGAGAACTATGTGTACACGAGGAATAGAAATAAAGCTCCAGTTGAAGGCATTGGCACTTATCTTTTAGTCTTAGATACTGGACATTATTTGGATTTGTTTCGAACCCTTTATGTACCTACATTCTCCCGCAATTTAGTTTCTTTGCCAAAACTTGATGAATCGGGTTTTTCTTTTAATTTTGGTTGTGGATCTTTCAGTTTGTTTAAGAATGAGAATCTTATTGGAACTGGAACCTTATGTGATGGTCTCTACAAGTTTAAACTTGATAATGTATTTGTTGAGACCATAATGACCTTGCATCATAATGTTGGCACTAAACGTAGTTTAGTTGATGAGAATTCTGCTTACTTGTGGCATAAACGTTTGGGTCACATATCCAAAGAAAGGACACAATGATTAGTGAAGAATGAAATTCTTTCAAATTTGGATTTTACTGATCTTGGAATGTGTATTGATTGTATTAAGGGTAAACAAACAAAACACACTAAGAAAGGCGCCACAAGAAGCACAGAGCTTCTTGAAATTATACACACTAATATATGTGGTCCTTTTGATGTCCCATCTTTTGGTGGAAAAAGTTATTTTATTACCTTTATTGATGATTTTTCACGTTATGGTCACGTTGATCTATTGCATGATAAATCTCAATCTGTGAATATACTTGATGTGTATATTAAAGAGGTTGAGAGACAATTAGATTAAAATGTGAAAATAGTAAGGTCAGATAGAGGTGTTGAATATTATGGAAAGTATGATGAGTCAGGACAATGTCTGTGTCCATTTGCTAAATTTCTTGAAAGGCATGGCATTTGTGCTCAATACACAATGACAAGTACACCACAACAAAATGGTGTAGCAGAAAGGCGTAATCGTACTCTAATGGAAATGGCTAGGAGTATGATGAGTTATTCATCCTTAACCTTATCTATGTGGATGTATGCATTAAAGACTTCTATGTACTTATTAAACAGGGTTCCTAGTAAGGCAGTTCCAAAGACTCCCTTTGAACTGTGGACGGGTAGAAAACCTAGTTTACGACACCTACATGTTTAGGGTTGTCTGGCAGAAGTACGTATTTACAATCAACATGAAAAGAAATTGGATTTTAGAACAACAAGTGATTATTTCATTGGTTATGCAGAAAAATTCAAGGGGTATAAATTTTACTGTCCTAATCACAATACGAGAATTGTTGAATCTGAAAACGCTAGGTTTATTGAAAATGGCGACATTAGTGGAAACGAAAGAATGTGTGATGCTTGCATTCAAGAAGTTAGGGTGGAAATTGCTTCACCTAAAACTTCTCAAGTTGTTATTTCTGATATTATTGTTCAACCAAACAATAATCAAGAACAACAAATAAATGATCGAACGCTCCATAATGAACATGTCAATAATGAACCCACAGTAGTTGAACATCAGAAATAGCATTAAGAATATCTCAAAAAGACAGAAAGTCGGCTATTTCTGATGACTATGTAGTTTATTTACAAGAGTAAGAAATTGACTTAGGAATTGGTAATAATCCAGGTTCATTTTCACAGGCCATGGAATGTAGTGATTCTGCAAAGTGGTTTGATGCCATGAAAGATGAGTTAAAATCTATGGATCATAATCAAGTTTGGAATATTGTTGAATTACCTAAAGGATGTAAAAAGGTCGGGTGTAAATGGGTCTTTGAGACCAAGCGCGACTCAAAAGGTGATATTGAACGATATAAAGCCAGACTTGTTTCTAAAGGTTTTACTCAGAAAGAAGGCATTGATTATAAGGAGACTTTTTCACTAGTCTCTAAGAAAGACTCACTTAGAATCATTTTGGCTTTGGTGGCTCATTACAATTTAGAGTTATACCAAATGGCTGTGAAAACTGCCTTTCTTAACGGAAATTTGGAGGAAGAGGTTTATATGAACCAACCTGAAGGCTTTTCAATTAAAGGAAAGGAGCACATGGTATGTAAATTAAAGAAGTCAATATATGGACTTAAACAAGCTTCCCGACAATGGTATCTCAAGTTCAATGATACCATAACCTCTTTTGGGTTTAAGGAAAATACTGTTGATCGATGTATATATATGAAGGTCAGTAGGAGCAAGTTTATTTTTCTAGTTCTGTATGTTGATGACATTCTGCTTACTACTAATGATGTTGGTTTATTACATGAAACCAATAAATTTCTCTTTAAGAATTTTGAAATGAAAGATATGGATGAGACAACATATGTGATAGGAATAGAAATATTCCGTGATAGATCACAAGGATTGTTAGGGTTGTCTCAAAAGGCCTATATTAATAAAATTCTATAGAGATTCAATATGGATAAATGTTTAGCGGGAATAGTTCCAATTCATAAGGGGGATAAATTTAGCTTAATGCAATGTCCGAAAAGTGAATTGGTACGAGAGCAAATGAAAAGTATTCATTATGCATCTGTTGTTGGGAGCTTAATGTATGCTCAGACTTACACCAGAACAGACATCAGTTTTGCCGTCGGAATGCTGGGCAGGTATCAAAGTAATCCAGGAGTAGATCACTGGAAAGTTGCAAAGAAAGTTCTCTGATACTTGCAAGGAACAAAGGATCACATGCTTACTTATAAAAGATCAAATCATCTTGAGGTGATTGGATATTCAGATTCAGGCTTAGCCGAATTCGCCGATACAAAGAAATCAACGTTTGGTTATCTATTCCTTTTGGCTGGAGGTGCAATTTCTTGGAAAAGTGCGAAACAATTCGTCATTGCTGCATTTACTATGGAGGCTGAGTTCGTGGCATGCTTTGAGGCCACTATTCATGGATTATGGCTACGGAACTTTATTTCAAGACTTATAATTGTCGACAGTATTGCCAAGCCGCTGAAAATTTACTGTGATAATTCTACAGCAGTTTTCTTCTCTAAAAATGACAAGTATTCTAAAGGTGCTAAGCATATGAAAATCAAGTACTTGTCTATGAAAGAAGAAGTTTAGAAATAGAGATTGTCAATAGAGCATATTAGCACCAATCTTATGATTGCAGATCCATTGACAAAAGGACTGCCGCCCAAAACATTAAAGGAACATGTTGAAAGAATGGACATTATTGGACGTCACTAATGATATTGTATTATGACTTTATTTAGTTTAAGTATTTGACACTCTGAGCTCATTTATGTATGTTTTTTATTTATCATGTTTCTACTTAGTATACATGATGGAAGTAGATGAATGTTTGACAGGATAGTCTCTAACAGAGACATTATAGTTGGACCATTGATATATTTCTTATTTATGGATCATGATGAGTAGAGAGCTATAGTCGTAGTACATAGAAGGGACTGTGTCGCTTAATGACACACAATCGCTATGACTCGCATTAGTCTTCTTTACTTTATTGTCGTTATTGTGTGATATTTATAACATGATCTTATTGTGCATATTACGATATTATTAAACCATGAAAGGAAAATCATATTGGCCAAGTGGGAGAATGTAAATATAAATGTGGCCAATATGATTTATTAGTGACAGTTTAATAATTATTTCATGTTATAATTATTATATGTGGGTTATTAAAGACATAAACAAATAGACACAACTCTTCACATGCTTTGATGGATGACGTCTGTTGAAGAGGTGCCTGTTGATAGCCTTATTTAATTTGAATCTGGTCCTCTCTCCACCCTATCGAAAAACTGTATTTATGAACAGACGTCAGTTTGTGTTTTCTATCCTCCATCAGATAGTCAACGTAAAGTACAGAGGGTTAAGGGAGAGAAATCCGATTCTTCATCGTCTCCGTTTTCTGCATTCATTGTCCTCGAAGAATCGCTATGGAGAAAGGTATGTCTTCATCCTTATTGTTTGTGAAAATCTTGTTGATCGAAGATCCGTTGTCGATTGAATTTCCGCATGAAGTTCATGTTCAATCGCTTACAGATAAGAGTCGTTCATCGACAAATTTTTATCGGAAAAAAGAAATACATCAACGAGTTCACATGACGTCTGAAAGAAAGCAAGTATACGTCGAAGGTACTTAATTTCTCCTCTAAAATAAATATAAGTAAATTAAATGGATACTTCATATCTAGACTAATAATTTACCATAAGGGTCTTATTTTTTTGGTCGAACTGTAAGGGTCTTATGGACGAGCACTTTTTTGGGACACTTGTCAAATATATTTTACTAGGAACATCCAATTTTCAAAGCACCGATCACATATATCGAATGTACTTAATTTCTCCTCTAAAAGCAATATGATTCCCTATTTCATATTTGTTTGAACTAAATAGTTCATTTATATCTAAGATTTATATATCACTGTAAGGGTTATTGCGCTTCGGGGCACTTGTCATGTATACATCAGACGTACTTAATTTCTGCTCTATAAGAAATAAGAATTCCATAGTGTATATTTCTATAAACTAAATAGTGTAAACTACCCATTAACACCAAAAGTTACCCTAGGGACCGCGTGAGGAGCACGTGAGAAAGGTATGATTAGCTGCGGACCAGTGTACAAAAATCAGGTGAAGATCAACCACGAAGGTGCCATGTGTGGGGTGACTTTGGTGGCACCCTTTTGAGGACTGAGAGAAAAGGCGCGTAGAAGAAAGCACGATCGAGGCAGTTACATAATTTGACGGCAACTCTAAAAAGAACGGAAAGGAAAAGGCGCGGAAGCTGCCACAAACCTTATCCGCAAGAGGACATCGAGGAGAAGGTGCTTGAAGCCCAAGGTAGTAACTGCCCACAAAAGGCTATCAAAAAGAACGTGCTTGGAGCCCAAGGCAGCGACCGTTCGACGGTTATCAAGAGCACGCTTATAAATACTTGAGAGTATCCAGAACAAACAACAACAAACACATAAAAACAAGTCTTATCCTTTCAACTTAGCTTTTAATCTAGCTGTAGCTCTCAGATCCCCGTCGTCAATTCAATTCCGGAGTGTTTCATATCCAGAGTTAGGTGTCGTCGATTAAATTTCGACGTCTGCTCGCCCAATTCAGTACCGTTGATTCAGTTCCGATGTTGTACTGTTCATCCATCATGTCCAGTACCGTCGATTCAATTCCGGTGCTGTGTCCTATATTCCACCCGTCCGATATCGTCGATTAAATTTCGATGTCATGTCCTGTAGTTAGGTCCAGCAACGTCGATTCAATTCCGGTGTTGTGTCTTAAATTACTATTACGTCGAATCATTCGACAAGGTTTTCATCAAAGAATCACCCGGGAGGTCTGTCGAAAAGCTTGTACAACGCTGTCGATAAACACGCAGTCATTAGCATATCTATAGATATATTCTGTATTTGACACTCTCTGTCCAAAACTGACCTAGAGCCCTTCTTACTTAACGAACTGCTGACGTTCGATAAAAGATTTCCCGCGATTGATCATCTCAGTGGGCTGCAATCTTCTTTGGGCCGAGCCCAGAAGTTCGCTCAACAAGGGAATTTTTACCGCGCAACACTACCATAAGGATCTTGTTAATAACAGCCGTCAAGACACTTGTTAAGCACACTCTACGAGGAAACATTTGATTTTCAAAGCGCCAATTGCTGAATTCCAATTTGAGTATCAAATTGTCCTATATAACGCAAGACCATTCAATGCATTAGATATTTCAATACTCCCTTATTTAGTTGTTCATACAAATGCCCCAAAATACCTTTTAACAAAATCATCTTAATAAATCTAACAAGTCTGGTAACTCACATATTCACAAGTTAATAGATTTCTACTTATTGAAGTCCTGATTTCCTTGAATGAATTTTGGAAAAATTTCAAATAAGAGCCTGGATTACTCTCATTTTCTCAAATAAAGACATGAGGTGAATTTTATTTCAAATATGGGTCTGAAATGGATGTTGTTTCAAATAAAGGTATGAAGTATCCCCATTGTTTCAAAGAATGGCCTAACCAAGGGCATTCTCGTGATTTACTTTTTTTATATTTTCTTTCCGTTTTGCTTTTCTTTTTTTCTTTTTTTTCCCTGGCCATTGGCGGAGGTCACTTGACGCCAGCGATGGCCGCCCTTGCCCAACACTAGCCCAAGCCAGGCCGGCCCTTGCTTGAGGCCGGCGATGGACGAGGGAGGAGAGAGGAAAAAGAAAAAGGAAAAAAAATGTACATGACGAAATTTCCATTCGGCCAGGCTATTTTTTAAAATAATGAGGGCACGTCAAACCCTTATTTGAAACAAGGTCCACCTCAGGCCCCTTATTTGAAAAAAAAAATGATGGTACTTCAAGTCATTATTTGGATTTTTTCCATGAATTTATTCCTCTCAATGATACAATTCTTTGTAGCAAGTTGAAAGTATCGAATTTCCTAGGGAATAAAAGAAGCAAGTAGGTTTAATTTTCTTGTTTATTCAATTGCATTAAGGGCGCGAATTACAATTTTTCTGAAACATAAATCCATTTTTAATAGGGGTGAGCAAAAAAGACCGCCCGGACCGGGACCGCCCGGACCGGACCGGGACCGATGGTCCGGTTCCCGGTTTTAGGGGGATTCGGTCCTGTCCCCGGTTCCTAAAATTGGAACCGGTGATCGGGCGGTCCGGTTCCCGGTTCTAGGGTCCGGTTCCAGAACCGGACCGCCAGGACCGCCCGATCTTAAAAAAGAAAAATATATACTAGTCGAATATTAGGTTCCGTTTCCTTTTTGCTAGAACACCTCTCGCGTCGCTCTTCTCTCGCCCATCTATGTTCAGGAAGCAAAGATCTTTTTTCCTCTTCACGTCCCCTCCCTCTCTCTCTCTCTCTCTCTCTCTCTCTCTCTCTCTCTCTCTCTCACACCCATCCTAACTCTACTCCTTCCAACGCTGCTTCTACCATCAGCAATCAGAGATCAATGCCTTCTCCAACAGCAAAAGGAGGAGAGCACCTGCTGGCACTCCAGGTAAAAAGGAGAAGACATCAGCGAGGAAAGAAAGATCAAGTGGCAAAGAACCACTACTCTGTTCATCACTCAAAAACCCATTCTCCTTCAAATCAGAGGCAAACCCAGCAACTCTCAACAATGCAATCGTCAAATATATGCGTTGTCTTCGGGTTCGGGCCATGGGAGATCACACAAGTGTAGTCCTCCGAGAGCTCTATCTCTCTGGCACTGAAAACCCGGGACGAGCCTGGCACTCCGAGGCCGCGCAAATTGGAGGAAGATCCAGAATGGGACGTTGTGTCCGGGGACCGCGAAAGGTGAGGTGATGCGAAACCCAGATGGGAATTCCTGGATTTGATCCCGAAATTGGGTGGAGACCTCGGGCTCGCCGACTCGGGGTTGGGAGGTACAGAGAATGGCAGGGGAGGTACTTGAATCTTGGTCTTCAATCCGAAGACGACCATAGGCCGGGTCTCGGGTTTGGGTTGCTTCGTGTCAAAGCTCTCGTCTTTCAGAGCATCAACAATGCTTAGGCCAATTCTTACTGACTCTATCTTCTTCTTTTCCCAGTGAGAACGCTTGTGCTCTGTGCTTGTGTTCCTGGGTGAAGAAGACGAACTGCTGGGGTTATCAGACCAGAAGGAATTTCTGATGGTCGAGAATGAGAATGATTTGGTGTCAAGAATTGAAGTGGGACTAATCACAGAGTCGGTTTCAGAGAAGCCCTCATAGAACTATCCTTTTATTGGTTCCTTGGAACCGGACCGGAACCAGACCAAACCGACGGTCCGGTCCGGTTCCCGGTTCTCGGGTGGCCGGTCCGGTCCGCGGTTCCGAAAAATGGGAACCGGGATTATTGGTCCGGTTCCCGGTTCTCGAGGGAAACCGGACCGGACCGGGAACCGCTCACCCCTAATTTTTAACACACTTTCTAGAGCAGAAATCCGTTTGATTACGCAGCTTCATTTTTCTACTTTTGGAGCATTTTTTTATTTCAAAAGTAGTTTTAGAGTCACTTAAAGAAGTCAAAAAAATTTTACTTCTCTCTTGAAGTAGAAAAATCAACTTCTGACGATAAGTTGATTTCTAGAGCAAAAGTGTCACGCCCCGAACCCGGCGAGCACACGAACATCACACAGGCCTAGACGTGGCCGGTTCGGCGGAACCGGCGGTTCCGGTTCCTAAAAAAGTCGGAACCGGTGGTTCCGGGCCCGGTTCAAGGAACCGCCGGTTCAATTGTCCATACCTTTTTTTTATAATTTATTTGCAATATAAACAATCAAATTGAAGGTAGTTGAGTGGTTTATGGCACTTACTTCAACCAAAAGATCAAGGGTTCGAATCCCACTTCAAGCAATTATCATTTTCTCTATTTTTTTCTTTTATTTTTTATTTTTAAATGGCGGTTCCGAAAAATGTGGAACCGAAACCGGCCCTTGAAGGCCGGTTCCGGTTCGGGCCTGGTCAACGGGCCGGTTCCGGGCCCACGAGCCCAAATGGCCATGTCCACCCAGGCCGTTCATCCTAAAGAAAACTTCCAAGATCCTTAGGCCCACTTCTATTGAACTTCATTAAACAGACGGAAGCAAGAAAACACCTCCATACAAATTCTATACAAGATGACTCGGGACAGGAACATGGTACACTTCTCAATCGAATAAAGGTACATCGGTTACAATAGTCAAATACCAAGGGTTCAATTTCTAATCCACAAAATAGCTATAATCCCTAAGGTTACAAAAAGCGAAAATCCACTCTAGTACAATTACTTCCTCGAGAGTTCATCCTCCTCAAGCTCATGTTTCCATCATCAAGAACCTGAAAAAGTTAATCCCATGATGGGGTGAGATATAAATCTCAGTAAGCTTACCCTAAACCTAAACTAGGCCATCAGTCACACCGAATATCCCCTAAACCTAAACTAGGCCATCAGTCCCACCGAATATCTTTAAGGGCAAAGCCTACGGTAGCTCATTAAAAGAATGGCACATGACACCAATGAATCATGACAAAGGCATCTTAACAGCGAGATCATATTCATTACACATATAAAGCTTCATTCTTCATTCTTAATTTCATCACAAATTCTCCTTCTTGAGTGGCTAGGCCCGCGTCAACACGCATCAGGCTATCATCAAGTGCTAGGTAGAACCCGCGTCGTAACGCATCAGGTCGTGCTCCTCAATTGCCCGCGTAACAACGCATCAGGCGGCCCGCGTCAACAGCACATCAGGCTAGGATACTGCCCACGTAATACGCATCAGGTCAGTCATCCTTACTTGGCCAAGTATAATATCTCGCGTTTTAACGCATCAGGATAAAATTAGATCATAACCCCATGTTAAACGCATCAGGGTGTACTTCCAACCACAACCCCGTGATCAAATCGCATCAGGGTGTGTCTCATCACACAACCCCGCGATCAAATCGCATCAGGGTGCCACTGGCCTTAAGCACTCATCTCATCAAGATACTAGCCACCAATCACGTGCTCTCATGGCTCAATAGCCCATTTCCTCAAACAACTCAATTCAAATCAAGAATCATCACAAGTATTTCACCACATTTTCATCATGATAACTTTCAGGCAATAGACAGTATAATTCGTCTACTTGCTAAGATCAACGTACCTTGTCACGAATCCATAGCTCAGGAACCTCATGTCATATGGCCACATAAACAAGCAATTCATATGAGCATACACTCCTCAAATTCAACCATGAGGACATCAATTCCATATCAACAAGCACTCATGGCTTGGTCCTCATCATTTCTATTCGGCTCTCACCAATTCAAGCATAATAAATTCATCAATTCATCGATTTATCAATGAAACCTGTCCAGTTGTGTCAAAATATCCTAATAAAGATTTAGAAGTCACTTACCTATGTACTCAAATAGCAAACTCCACTCACAATACCCCTTCAAGGTCAGCAATTTCATGGCCGAACAGGGCACCCACGGCGCACCTAGGAAAATCACGTCGAAACTCAGTCATTTCTCATTTCCATCGTGCCAATACTTCAATAGCACATGCAACCCCTTATTCTCATGTCCTCACAGTGCCGAGTCAATGGCCCTAAGCATGCCAATTGCCATTCTATCAAGGCAAGTCATCACAAATATCATTCCACCCAAAACTGCCCTATTTTAGGCTCCACACCCAGCTGCAATCACAAGAAAACTGACATTTTACTACTACCTTTTTAAGAAATCCCATTTCATATTATTAACCCTTGAGGTCTTACGGACACGTGGGGGAAGATGAGCTTAATTTGAGTACCGAACGACTTAGAACGACTCAATTTAAAAACAGTGCGCGCTGAAAACAGGTTAGTCGGTCCTAGGGGTTTCATGAAATCCGGCCATTAAAACTCATCCCAACCTCATTCTAATTTATCACACGCTTCACCAACATGTAACACTATGTCTTAAAGAGCTTTACCAACAATTTCCCGGCAAGGCGACACCTTGAAAGCCTTCGAAAGTTCTCTGCTTCCCCGGTCCAATGCAGGGGCAGAACTGGTCCTAAGTAATCACACCAAAACAGCCCATAATTCAACCTCTAACTTCAATTTTGTTACGCGGAACAAGCGATCGATCAAATAAAAAGACAGAACGAGAAAGTAAATCGAACACCAGATGTACGTGGTTCGGTCGTAAAGACTTACGTCCATGGGGAGAGCAACAACGAATTCCACTATAGAACGAGCGATACACGGAGA
Organism: Rhodomyrtus psidioides; assembly: GCA_021437785.1. Classification (NCBI taxonomy): domain Eukaryota; kingdom Viridiplantae; phylum Streptophyta; class Magnoliopsida; order Myrtales; family Myrtaceae; genus Rhodomyrtus; species Rhodomyrtus psidioides. Next base: position 2,186,686 of record JAILYB010000109.1, on the reverse strand, counting down.
TTACAGATCACACTCGAGTTACACAAACACTCTCTTGGTGTTTCCCTGCCCCAATTACATCCAAGAACGAACATAGTGTTTAGCCCCCAATTCCTAGCGAAATAATCTCTCAACCTCGCAAAGGAATTAAAATACAAATCTAACCTCAAGATTTAACCGGCTTCGACACTTGAATTCTTGGTGTAATTTCGCGAACAAAACGAAGACCCAATGTCAAGCACTCGTGTGAAAAACAGCGCTTCAAGAAGCCCCTCTTCCAAGCACTCGAAACATGCTTCAGACTTCTTCTCGGATCAACATGCGTGTCTTCGTAAAACGGCCTTCACGAACGAAACCCACAATCTCGCCAAGAGGAAACCTGGGCTTAACCTAAGTTGGCTTACGCATGCCCGCATGTATATATAGCGGAGAAATAACTCAAGAAGATTACGTGAAAGTCAAAAAAGGCAACTTTGACATGGAGTAAGATATCCATGCACAGCTAATATTCAGTGAGTCCAAATCCAGATTTGGACTTTTCCCCTTTTGTCCTTTCTTTGGCTGAATTGTACGTGGACTCCTTTTCTTGACCAAGACTCCACTTGTAATAGGAAAACGAATCAACAATAGATATTCTTCTTTCTTAAATCTTCAGTGGAATATATCTCCACGACCAACCCTACAAATATTGCACGTAGATTTTATATTTACGTAAAAATTTCCACAGATGTCGTCCACAAATATTCGATTCGGAATATTCACAATTTCGCTTCGAGCTCAAAACTCAAGACATATTTTAATAAATTTTTTGCTAAACCTATTCACCAACATATCATACAACAACCCTAGGTGCCTTACCGAAAGTTTCAAGGCACGAAGATGACCCAAAGTTCCTCAAATGGCTCGGTTTTTACTGCCGGTGTACAGGGGCAAAATCTATCCTTGGATTATCACACAAAACCAACTTCAAAATCTATCCCAACTCCATCTAATCCTCAAAATCAACTTTCTCAGTTCTTATTATAGGAGTCAAGAGGATCTCACCGAAAATTTGGAAGCAATCGAGCCCTCGAAGTGGGCGAACGAAGACCTTTTCCCAAACCGAGTCAGAATCCGACCAACCTGACCTTTGTCTACTGAAATCGACCTACGGGACAGAATACTGGGCCAAATCAAGCTTATAATGTCTATGGAAATATAAGACAATAAGCTTTCATTTGACGGTGGTTTTACTTTAATCGGCCATCGAACGAGGAAGTTACAGCCGAAACAGTGGAGGCGTCGGGACTGGGCAGCGAGCTGGCAGTCGAGAGAAGAAGAAAAAAAATGAGAGAGAGAGAGAAGGAGATGATGATGTCGTCCGAAATGGAGGAGGGAGGAGGGGAAAACTAAGCTTGACCTAATCTTGGTCAATACCCTTTGAATGGTAGGTTAAAAGCTAAACAATTAATGTCAATTAATCCTCATTTGACACTTGTCGATGCTCCAACAATTAACCAAGCTTCATTGACCAATTCTTCCTCAATTTTTGATAGCAACAAGGGGAGGTCCAAAATACCATTTTGTCCTTCAATCAATCTTAAAACAAGGCTAAGTTTTGAGGGGTAAAATGGTCATTTGGCATTTTTCGTCCGAAATTTCGTTTTTCATATTTTGAATGACCATTGGTGAGGCGACATCAAACTCTTTTCCAATGTTGGAATTCTTCATTTCCATTTATCGATTTCAAGCTTCCCAACCATGTCATTAGCCCGAGGGGTCGGAAATTCAGAATGTCACAAAAAGTGTTGCCATGCGCACTAGGGGTGTGCAAAAAAGACCGCCCGGACCGGATCGGGACCTATGGTCCAGTTCCCAGTTTTAGGGGTTCTGGTCCGGTCCCCGGTTCCTAAAATTGGAACCGGTGACCGGGCGGTTCGGTTCCCGGTTCCGGGGTCCGGTTCTGAAACCGAACCGCCCGAACCGCCCGTTACTTTTTTTTTAATATACATATAGTTAGACTAAGAGTCCACTTTCCTCTCGTCCTCTCGAAGTCTGACTCAGTCATTAATCCTCTTTCCCCTCCTCCAAGCGAACGTTAGGGTTTCTGTTCGATTCGGCCTTCACTTCGTCGGAGCTCAGATCGAGCCCCTTGTGCGTCGAATCGTCGTCAACGTGCAAGTCGACTACACCGCCGCCGCCGTCGGAGGAGATCGAGGAGTGGACCGAGGAAGACGAGGTATGCTCCGGGCGGTCGTCGAAGCTATTTTGCGAAAGTAGATCAGTGCGAAGAAAGAGAGGCGATGAGAGGATGGCGACGTAGGTGGCGACAGCGCACAACTTTCTGCGTTAGAACTTAAAACCCTGCTCCCTCTGCTCCTCGCTATTTTCAGAGCTCCTGCTCACAAATCTCTGATTTTGCTAGCGCGATCTTTTCGCCACTATTGATCTCCATTGACAATGGATTATGTGCTCTTCCATATGTTCCGTCTGGTCCAACCGTGAAACTCTCTGTGCGAACCTCGACCCTCGATTTGAATTTCCCAATCGAAGCTATTTGCCAAGCTTTCCGCAAAGCTCGATCTTAATCGCGAATCGAGACCTCAGTCTTCGGCGCACACTCATCCCCAACACAGATCTGCTAGAGGTAAGAGTTTTCTCCCTCTTGCTATTGTTGAATTTATCTTAAATTCAATTTTTGGGAGAGGGAGAGGGCGTTCTTTTTTCCTGCTAGTATTTTGAGTTGATGCTTAACTGTTGAAGTTGGTGGCGCAGAGCATTTGTAATCGAGATTGATGGGTGTCAAATTTTGATGGTTTGAGCTGCTGAGCTCCTCATGCTTGTGTTGTTTCCATGGCTATGGTGAGTGGTGTGCCAGTGATAACGCCAAGCATGGATCGAATTTGGATTCATGAAATTGGAGTTTCGGCAATTATGGCCAGCAAAAAGGAGATTGCGGCTGAACTAGTGATGCCGACGGTTAAGGTAGTCGGAAACAATGTCAAGTAGAGCGATCTGAACGGGTAAGTTGAAATCATGCTTCTATATAACTTGTTTCTTTTAGCTTGATATTGTAAAATTTTGCATCGTGTTCTCTCTTTCTCAGCATTGATTTATTTGGTTACTCTGGATATTATATGACTTGTGACATATGGGAAAAGAGTGATTGGCCATTTTGGTAAATTAGTTTCATTTGCCGTTGGATGAGTTAAGATTTGGTGTTAGAACTGCGAACTTATTTGGTCAAAACATGTGAAAAAACAAAGCAAAGTTTGGTCATCCATGCAAATCCTAGTCATAGAAATTGGAAATTTATGTCATGAAATGATCACGATAAGCTGTGTCAAGATTTGGTAGTACTTGGCTTTATCCCTGTCAATTTATAATGCAGCTTGTTTCTCGATGTACATCAATTGGTTCCTTGGAACCGGACCGGACCGACGGTCCGGTCCAGTTCGCGGTTCCAAAAATGGGAACCGGGACTATTGGTCCGATTCGCGGTTCTTGAGGGGAACCGGAACCGCTCACCCCTAATGCGCACCCCAAGTTGTTGCTCAAGCACAACATAGCTTTTGACATCTCTTTCTATGACTCCGTGAGATTTAGTGGGACTACTGTCAACTGTTCTAAAAGTTTAAGCTGCTAAATAAAGTCATGATTTTTTAACCAAAAAAATGAAACCATTATTGAATATTTGAATAATACATAAATTTGGTCTTTTTGTTGGGTACTAAGGGTAAGGGTTGACATATTTAGTTAGGGAGGTAAATAGGGCCTGCAAAGATTTAAACTCAAGACCGACTGCTCTGAGGTCATATGAGATTTTGTCGGGCCACTATAACTAATTTAAAAGCTTCGCTTAGATCAGCTAGACTGGTCCCGTCATTGACAAAGACGGAGCGAGATTCGCCGATTCAGCTTCACCAAGTTTAATTTCTTGAATCGAAAGTCATTGGACAGTCTTCTCAAAGAATTCGAGGTCATCCCCTGAGGTGGCCCCTGCAAAATCATTATTTCGTTTTTTTACCCGCTTTACTTTTTGGATAGTAATAATTGCACTATTTCTCATTTTCTAGGGAATTCGATTCTATTAAGGAGCTCCCTTTCTGCTGTTATGCACTTTTGTCGTCCTGCTTTTTTTGCAAATAAAACCAAGATTATGGAACTATAAGCAATTATTTATCGTGGGACAAGGGGGAATTAAAGGAGGTAAACCCAGACAATGATACTGCCACATTGTGTTGTCCCAATTTTGATCATTATTTCTTTATTTTATTTTGTATCTATTGTTTGCCTGTGATCTTTTTTGGGAAGAAACAATTAAAGTTGGCTGGCTGTGTTTATGAAAGTTATCAACTGATGACTGGCCATTTAGCATGGGATTATCAACGAGCTGATGTTCCTTAGGGACAGGAGACTCCCACCTCTAGCTTTCGGCCTAACCACCATGTAGGGTTACAAAGTGATCAATTCAATTTCATGACATATTTAATTAAGGTGAAGATTAAAGAATTTATCAACCGCTGCCAATGTTTTATGGGAAAATTTTTCAAATAGAGGTATGTAATGGGTTGTTCTCTCAAAAGGGTCCTCATGGTGATCGTTGTCTCAAATAAAACGTTGAAGTCACCAATTCAATTTCAAATAAGACCTTGAGCTCACCGCATGCCAAATCTTAACAGGTTGGCTTGCACGTGCGACTCATGTGCTTATTCTAGCGGGGCCATTTGGGCACTTTTACACAAATTGTTGTGATTGACCTAAATTGAAAGAGTCCTACTTCAGGTACTTATTTGAGAATCTTTCATATATGAAAGTGAGAAGAGAAGTACGTTTGATTATTACCATTATATCAAAGGAAATGGCGTGACATCCAGAATTTCCTAAATTAGTTGATAATATTTAGGATCCGATGGATTCTGATCGGCATGTATAGGTCACTAATGATATGATTGGCGGAAAATTCGAAAGACAATTTCTGTGTTCGTAATTTCTTGGAATTCGATTCTGCTAGTGATACAAAACTACGATGAGTTACAATCAAAGTAAATAAGTTAAAGATGTTTGTCTACTATTTTTAAGTTACTTTTCGTCCAAAAAAAAGTAACTTAAATTAAAAGATATTTAAGTCACGGTGAAAATTTGTAAACATAGTAAACATCGGAGGGATAGATAAGCTCCGACCTACGTATTGGATATTTTTCAAGGTTAAGAATTAACTGAGTTGAGATTTTCGTAGCATCTGATAGCTTCTGCGGATAATTTAGTGGTTCAAAATACTTTTCAAACTTATCGATGTAACGGAGACTTTTTTTTTCTTGTTTATTTACTAAAATTCAAAATATCTTGATAAGTTATCAACTATCTACTCTGAATCACCTACACTAATCCATTTGGCACTCTAGTTGATCACATCTCCTCCATTTTAAACCACAAGCTTCAACTCTAACTTCATCATTGCTTTAAACCATAGTTAACTGTTCTTATCTGTTTATGACTCTTGTGAAGTCTTCCAAATTCCTCTCTTCTTGAGTCTTGACCGTGTAACCCATCACGATGCATCTACAAAGGAAGATGACTTCTATCACATTTGTTGCAAAGAAGAGCCAACTCATTGCTCATTTTCAAGTCTCTAACTTTCCTTCTATATTTTTACCTTCCGATCTTTTCTAACGAAAGTAAAGGTTCCTAACTTGTGTTGTTTAAACTCATGTCTAAAGTTTACAAACTAAATTCATGGACTTCATTTGCTTTTGTAAAGCTGATCTTGTTGTTTTCTAGGTGCAATTTTGTAAATTATCGGAATTGAAAGAGCTCTTTAGATAATGATATGTTATGGTTTTAAGTGTTAATTAGTGGGTTCCTAAGTTTGATTATTTAAAGAAAATCAAACTGGTTCAAAATAACAAGTTTTGAAGCTTTAGGGGTCTGATCCAAAAAAAAAAAAAGCTTTAGGGGCAAATTTTATAATTTCACCAAGCTAGGGAACTAATATGCTAAAAAAATGGAAATGCTGAGGACTGTTCCGAGCATTAGAAACCTTATGATATTTGGTAGTTAAGTTATTTGTAGAAATAATTACTTAATCTAGACAACTCAATCTAGACAACTTATGAAATTAGCCAAATTGAACTTAATTACGCAATTAATTCAAAAGTGGGCTGTTTCAGTAATTATATAATATCTATCGCCAGTCTTTAGTATAAATTAACTATTGACATGTTTAACATATCGAATGAGTGGCCTTGGGAAATTAGTTTAATTAATATGGCTGGATTAGAATGAGACTTTGTTTTTAATTTGTATGGTCCAATCATTAATCTTGAAAATTTTTACAATAAATTCATATATGTCGCTTGTATAGTTCCCTATCCACAATTTTGCTATTTAGTTTACTGAAATAATTTTATTGGAGTATGGGAGAAGAAGAAATCTGAGAGATTTTATTGGGGCGATTATGTGATTCTGCTAATATAGAATTGTGGAAATTAGTTTTAATTTGATGATTAAGGAGAATAAAATCACGGCATTGTCGCAGAAATGGATATTATATGAATTAATTAAATTATAAAAATGTTTTGATTGTCTAAAGAAAATTCATCTCAATAACTTATGAATTTGCATGAGTTCTCTATTAATAATGATGCCATGATGTTTAAAGGACGAAGATTTACGTGTCCAAGTGCAAACAATTGTTTGATTGCCACTATTTACATGGCAAATGTCCAGAGATTAGCGCGTGTCATTATTTGTAAATGTGTTTATAGATAACTAGGTGGCATTTGTTAGTAGTAATGATTGGCACGTGATGATGCTATGTCCTGAATGATGATTGTTTTTTTGGGTAAGGTACTGAATGATGATTGTTGTATGGTGCAAAAGATAATAAATGGGTATTTGGTTCAATTATTGTTACAGGGAATATAAAACAAATTCTTAGAATGATAGTATTTGCTCTATCACTATATAATTATACACGGCAGTTGTGATGCTATGATGATTTGCATGTCAATGATGTCATGTAATGAAGAGCTTTGTCATGACCTATTTGCCAGAGAACAAGCCCGCTTGTATGCATATAAGAAACTAGGAAAATCCAAATGTCATTACAAGGTTGATAGGACATGAAGTCTTATTATTTATAACGATATAGTATGGCTCGTGTAGCCTTTGACGTGGTATTATGAATAACCATCATCACGCAGTTGTAGAAAGGTGTGACATAGAGCACACCGGTGATGGATGGGGGTTACAAAGTCAGCAACCTCATCTGAAAATCATGAAGGGGGGTAACCTCCGGCAAGGTCATCGATACTCGCTAGTTCGCTAGTTTTCTCTTCTCTCTCTTCATTTATTGATTTAATTTTCTTTTCTTTTCTTTTTTTACCATGGATGTGGCATGGGACATCATCACATGAAATTTTTTACCACGTCAGCAAAGTGATAGACAACAACTTTGATTGAACAGATTACAAGTTACGAGATTTGATTGTAAAAAAGAAAAGTTCAAGAACTCAATTAAACGTTTCCTATTTTTTTTTTTTTTTGGGTGGGGGGGGGGGGGGGGGGGTGTACTTAAAATGAAAAGCAAACTATATGTAATAAGTGATAGAGAATACACATGGCTAAAGTGCTTTTAACCAAGGGAACATAATGTATGAGGGATATGGATAAACTACTTTGTAATTCCATATTGGTATCCTCAACCGAGTAGACTCAACAGTCCATACCAAAAGTACCCAAATAACACGCCAACCACAAAATTTGAAGCTCATAACAAATAAACCTAAAGTTGAAATAAATCCTCCACAATTTCTCTCAACTTCTTGATTATGATCGCTGACAGATTCTTCTGCCTTCTCCAAAACATTCTCGTCAAATTTATCTTTAGAGCTAAAGTCATTATTCCATTGTTGAAAATATGTCTCAATTTGAGTCTGAAGCGAAAATCTGAATATTCTGAATTTGAATATTTCTTATTTTGATTGATATCACGTTAGTTAAAGAAAGTTTGAATTTGAATGTCCGTGGATATATGCAACTGTGCGATATATTCTGTTGGGTGATACGCCAAGTTGGATTATGAATGGCGTGCAAGATTTCGCCCAGCAAAAGCCAAAAGAAAAAACAAAGGTAAAATTTTATTTTCTTCATCTACATTAGAATGTGGCGTGAATCAGAAAGTCCAACTCCCCAATTTGTACTTTGAGTTGGGCGACTCATCAACAGAAGAGAAAGGACAAGAGGAAATAAAATATTCGGAAGTTATACTGCAGAGTCGGTGATCGGTCTATATTTTGTGCCTAAAAAGTGTATCTAATTTATGGGTTTTAAATAAATATTATTAATTAAATTAGTTCACTTGTCTAATAATTTGATTATCGGATGAGTTTTATGAGAAATCGAATTTGGAATATTCTCTAGCTGCAGAGATTTGGTTAAACATGATATCTTCTAAAATCCGAGATCATTAATGATTTTTTACAAAATCTTATCTTTAGCAGGTTTGGATTTTCATGAGCTCTTGATTGATAGTGAGCATATTCCCAAAAAAAAGGGATCAAAAAGAAATCCCTCACTGGAAATAGGGAGAGAAGAACGTGAAAAAGCAGGGGGAGACAATGAACGTAAGAAAGCAAGGAAAACGACGGGCATCAAAGGGAGCAACGTGCAGAAAATTCACTTCGGCTATGGCTTCTTCTTCGACTTCTTCTTCGTCAATCACCTCCATGAGTAGCTAAATTTATTATGTCATCTTTGAGTGTAGTTTAAACGATACTTCTCGTTTGGATTCTAAACTTTCTATTTAGTTTTTGGTATTGCGCTTGATTGTTTGGGAGAGACTACGTTTTCATCTATTTTATTCAAGAATTTTATTGTTAAATCCAGTTATGATTTTAGTTTCTGTGATTCTAATTTCATACCCAAGCAATAGTTTTAATTGCAATTTATGATCAAGGCTGATGATAATCTATATCTGATCGAACTATGTGTGCTAAACTTAGAAAGCGAAAGACGATAGTAATCGACAAGATAGGTTATAACAAGGTTAGGTTGTGAATTATCTTCGTGACTATAGCAAGCTTGTAGCTTGTTAGGTTTGATATTGCAAACAAAAATGCTAACCAAATAACAACGTATCGTGGATTCGAGACTCAAAGGCGATAGTTTTCTCGTAATTGTTTACACATTATTTTAATTAACTGAATTCTAACATTAGATTAAATTACTTAGTAAAAAAAATTCAAATTCATCCTTATTTTTTCCTGTGGTTCGACCCCTTCTTATCACTATCTACAGTTAGTAATTAGGGTTTATTTTTTGTCATACTACGACACAATCAAATTTTGGTGCCGTTGCTGGGGAATCTCAAGGCACGATTCTTTATTATTATTATTTTTTACGTGAGTAGTTTAGTTTTGCTTTATTATTTATTTATTTTTTAGTGTGTTGTTTACTTTTGCTTATTATTATTATTATTATTATTATTATTATTATTATTATTATTATTATTATTATTATTATTTTGTTGTCAGGTAATACATGGGCGTCGCTCGATACATCCAACCCTAACATATTTAGATCAAGAAATTAGGAAAGAACAAAATCTGAAGGCAGAAGAGGTTGCGTTAGCAGAATACAACACTCCACTAATGGCCGAACAACATAGACCTTTGAGTGATCACTTCACTCCTCCCACATACACATCTAATTCGTAGGTACGAGTCCCAACAATTGCAGTAGCACAGTATGAAATTAAGTCGAGTGTCATTCAAATGCTACCCTCATTCTACGGTCTCAACAATGAAGAACATTATAAGCACTTTGATGAGTTTTTGGAGATTTACTCTACTGTGAAGTTGTAGAACTTTTCTGATGAAGCACTAAATCTTATTATGTTCCATTTTTCATTAAAAGATAAAGCCAAGCATTGGCTTAATTCTTTGGATACAGTAGCTACTACCTGGGCAGATTTGCAGCGCTTATTCTTGAAGCAATACTTTCCCATTGGGCGTACTACTAAAATTAGAAGGGCAATCACAAGCTTCAATCAATATGATGGTGAGCATTTTCATGAGACGTGTCAGAGATTCAAAGATTTGTTGCGTTCTTGCCCACATCATGCAGTTCCCAAGTGGCAACTAGTGCAGAGCTTTTATGATGGACTCCATGAGAGGCATAGACATATGGTGGATGCATCTTGTGGAGGCACCTTTTTGCACAAGAATGAAGATGAGGCATGGCAACTGTTTGAGATGCTAAGTGAGAATTCTATGCATAATGTCTCTTCATCAAGGAAGCAGGGCCACTCAGGAACCACAAAAAGGGAGCCCTTGTTCGAAGTAAGACAATTTATGGAGGTGAACGCCAAGGTTGCAAGTGTGGACTCCAAGATCGATGCCTTAACCCGGTGATTTGACCAATTGTTACTTCAATGACAAAAACCCCAACATGAGGTGTATGCTTTAGATTCAACATATTCAAGTGAAAGTTCATCGCAGGGAGCGGCCTTTGCACAAGAGCAAGTTCAGGCATCTCAAGGTTTTAACAAGGCCGGTCACGATCCTTACTCGAATACTTACAATCCCGGTTGGAGAGACTATCCCAACTTTTCTTGGAGGCAACCACCGCAACAACAAGGTAACTCTTTTAGACCTCAAGTAAGTAATTTTACTAATCATACTTCTTTTAATGTGCAGGCCCCGTAAGCTCCCAAATCAACACTCAATGCACAATCTTTTGAAAAGAAGGTATTGCAAACTTTGCAAGGACTTGAAGCCTCAAATCAACTTCTCCATTCACATACTCAATCCATTGTAAAGTTGGAGACGCAGATGGGCCAGCTAGCATCAGCGATCAATCAAAGAGAAGAAGGGAAGTTGCCAAGTCAAGTGGTTGGTAACCCTAATAACCAACCCGGTGGCCGAGTGCATCACGATCAAGTAAAATCAATCGTAACTTTGCGCAATGGAATAGAGATGCACAGGACTGAAAAGCAGAGTATCAATGATGCCGAGACAGTGAAGGAAAATTCAACCCAACCAAAAACGAAAGAGAAGATGGTTAGATGGGAAGATGAGCCAAATACTTATATACCAAAAGCGTCATTTCCAGCAGCTTTGAAGGCTCCGAATTTGGTGGGAGGAGACAAGAAAGGAGCGAAGATGGAGGAGATGATGAATCTCTTCAAGCAGGTACATATCAATTTACCTCTCCTTGGTGTAATCAAACAAGTTTCGGGGTATACAAAATTTTTAAAAGATTTGTGTACCCACAGTTCGCTTGCCTGCACAGGTCAGTGTTGCACTTTTTAGGACACTTCCTCCTAAACTTAAAGACCTAGGTGCGCCAATTTTTCTTGCCTCATTGGAAATGTTGAGATTGAGAGGGATTTACTTGATTTGAGAGTAAGTGTAAATATTCTGCCTAGCTCTATGCATGATACTTTTGGTATGAGTGAGTTGAAAAAAACTGTTGTGATATTGCAACTTGCTAATAAATTTGTGAAAGAACCTAGAGGTGTGTCGCGACCCTCTCGAGAGGCGGGTCATGCGCTCTCGAAGGGGCTAATGGGCCACCCGATGTCGCCGGATCGGACGCGGGCCTCTCTCAAGTCCATTACCCAAATCGCAACGGTTAGATATACGTGGTCGACCTTCGGTGCGGTCTGGTGACATGTGGTATATGTACATGCCAAGGAGTCGCCACCAATCGTTTCGTGGAAGGTACGATTGGAAACCCTATCGAATAGTTAGGAGCGATCTATTCGATTCTGCGAAAACCAAAGAAGTGGGATCGGGGACTTTGTTACGCCAACTGTCAGAGTTGACGCCATTTCGGTACCTAAGTTTGAACAATTTATCTAATCCTAAGATTCATGCAGATGAGTGGGGTACGGATCCTAAATTTAGGAGTTCAAATAGATAGGAGTGGCTACCCTATCACTCACAATCAGTAGAAATAAATGCGTAAATCAAGGATCCAAAACATGCGAATAAATCAAATGAAAATAATATGGCATCCCTAATAAGGTCCTATCAGCCTAGAGAAGTATCAATCAAGGCTTAGGAGTGATTTTGACATGATTCGCTCATGAGGGGCAAAATCGTAATTTTGAGAAATTTGGGGATAATTTGCCCCAGAAGGGTAAAATTCTCATTTCAGATGAATTGTGGAGTCGAAAGGTGACAGAAATAGGATTGGCCAACCAACCAATCTATTTCCTATTTTTCGAGAATTTACAGAATATTTTTGAAATTTAGAAGTGATTTTACCCTTGGATGAGTAAAATCATCATTTTTGGCGAAGATGAGAAGTGAAAATCTCTAATATTAGGATTGATCGACCACCTGACCCAAACCCTAATTTTAAACGATTTTCAAGACTCGATTGGAATAGGAAAGACGATTTACCCTTTGAGGGGTAAAGTCGTCATTTTGAAGAAAAGACGAAACTCGAAAACCCAAACAGAAGGATCGGTCACCTAACTGACCCTAATCCTTATCTTAGCGTCCTCGACCCATCTTATATACAAGGCTGAGGCGATTTACCCCTAAAGGGTAAAGTTGTTAATTTTTAGAAGAACGGATAAGAAATCCCAAAAAAATAGGATTGACTAGTTATCTATGGTTAATCCTCAATTTTTGGGGATTTCTTAAGTGTCTAGGAATTTCCCACAATTTTTCTATATTTTTTGGGATTTTCTAGGATTTTCTAACATTTTTTTAGAATTTTCTAGAATTTTTCCGATTTTATTTTTATTTTTTAAAATCATTTTTCAATTTTTTTTTATTAAAAATATAATTCGGACAGGGTCGACCCGACCCACTCGGGTCGAAACCCGGCCCAGACCAGGACCCGTACAAATAGATTCCCCAAAACGACGCCGTTTCGCCATTTTTATTTTTCTATTATTCGGATTTAATCCGACGGTTCCTATTGAACCACGTGGCTATTCCATGGTCTTAGGATTGGTTTACCTAAATCTACGGCTTAGATTTAAGCGAAGACTCGATCAGGACCGTTCGATTGGCATACCAAAATCAACGGCCAGGATTAGAAGACTGTACCTGATCTAGACCGTCCATTCACACTGTCCCTAAACGACGTCGCCTGCTCACTTACCCACACGGCGCCATTTCAGTTTTTCTTTATTTTCCAATTATAACCTAATATCATAATTCCTAATCGGACGGCTACTAAAATTTAGACGCGATTTATCTAAGCTGTCTGATCAGCCTGTTCGAATAACAAACTCTAACGGCCATGCTGACTGGACGAACACGTGGACCAATGATAGATTGCCACCTAGGACCGCTGACTCTTTGACCAGACACGTCAGCTTCATCTTCAACCTCGCTACTGCAACTAAATGGACGGCTGTGCATTTCCAGTGACGATCCAACGGTGAAACCTTAACGAAATTGCACGAGACCAGCGCTAATCGACTCGCGATAGACTCTAGTTTAACATATGTACGAATCAAAGCATTTCATCCACTAAATCACGTGCAGCATGCAGAACGCCGAGTACGGCCGTGGGAGTTCAATCATGTAAAATACGCAAAGTCAAAGCAATTCATCCACAGAATAACACGAGAGAAGGTTGAAGACACTTACCTCGAGCTCCGATTGAGTTCGCACGGCCAAGATTAGGCTAGGCGAGAGTGAACATGGCTTGGCCATGGCGGACGGTTTGGAGACTTGATTCGAAGTGTTAAAGCGAAATCGATGCAAAATAGAGATGCGATGATGGTCAGTGATGTCTAGGAAACAAAACGCACATGCTAAATACGAGAATGAACAAGAGATATGTGAATCGCCATTGATGCATAGTGAGAAGCTCAGAAATGAGTCTCACATGCTCCCGTGGTTTCAGGCAGTGCGGCCGGCGGCGATCGCTTTCTGGAGCTCCAAGCGAACTTCCGGCGGTCTTCTTTGGTTTCGGTTTGGCCGGGGACGGCCTAACCAGCGCCATGCAGTCGAGCTCAAGTTCTCGACGACGGGGTCCGAAAACGAGCTCTCTCTCTCTCTCTCTCTCTCTCTCTCTCTCTCTCTCTCTCTCTCTCTCTCTCGGTTCTGTTAAGCTTCCTCAACCGAATGAACCGACCTCCTCTCTCCTCCTAGGCTTCCCGTGGCTATATCCAATTCAAGAATTTTTTTGCCACCAATCGGGGGAGCCAATTCTGCCAATTCGCACATGAGGTCACATGCTTTATGGTCCAAACGGCGTCGGGGATGATGGGCATTCCATCCAACTCCCTTTAGTCCTACGGCCGGTGTTATTTCGCCCGAATTTGGAACGGATTTGTGCTGAGTTTAACTTCGTTGACTTTTGCAGGTCCCGCAAGATTGACTGGCCAATTGCTCCCAACTCCGGCGACCATCGGTATTGATCCCGGCATCAATCAACGGTGAATGGCCTGAGCAATTAAAGCCCCATCAATGCTTCTTCAATTGTGGTCGATTGATCGATCAATTTTGCCATCAAAATTGAGCCTTACACTGTTCATCTGCACGGGAGTTCTGAGGAAGGTGATGACACTGTAGTGGACCGGTTCGACTATATTTTTCTCAAAATTAACCAAAATTTGTGGGAAATTTTTAAAATTAAACCTCATAATCGAACTTAGGACATGAATTCTATCCAAAAATGTGATTTTTCCCAAAAGTTCATGTCAATTTCCACAAAAGCCCCAAGTTTTCATTTCCTTGCAATTCGGCAATTCGTGAAATTGAAGGCTCAAATGATCAAATTGGACCAAACCACCTATGCCAATCGATTCAGAATGATAGAAAATATTGGGCGATGGTTTCAATTGGTAATGTTAGTCCCTGAATTGAAAGTAATTTCAATTATGCCCAAATTCAAGGACTAAAATGCAATTAAGTATGCAATTTTCCCAATTCATGCAATTGAGCCATTTGTACAAATAATTGGGCTAAATTGCAATAAGGGACCATTAGATTGAATGTCAAGATTCTAAAAAATGCCAAAATTGCAAATTAAAAAAACTCAATTGACATTTGTTTACCAAATTCAATCATATGTATAACAAAGGAACACATAAAATTGAATTTGAATTTGGATTTTTTATGAGGTCAGAAAGAAGAAAGATTTAAAATAAAAATATTGACTATTTTTCCATATTTTTTCAACCTCGAATGCTATTTTTCTTGGATTTTCGAGTATTTCCCCATATTCTAAAAATACTAAAAAATGAGAAAAATATGAAAATTTATTTTTTGGTCAAAAGTGGTTCCTGGGGCTTGGCCAAGGCCACCAAAGTTGATTTTGTAATTTTTTGACTTGTTATGAATTTTTTATGAATTTTATAAAAATAGGCTAGAAAAGACTGATTCAAAATTAGGTGTCAACAGCTGCCCCTCTTTGAGAGGTTTCTCTCAAAGACAGGTGACTCCAAGTCCATATCGACTCTATTGGGGAACAGAAAAACGAATCTTGACGCCCAATCCTTCTTGTCTTGCTGGTGAACGCTCTGCTCATCATTCTTTTGTTGATGTGAGAGAGAGACATAATTGAGATGCTTACCTGTTACTCACTTGCGTGATGCTTGTGTAGCATGCGCGGTGTATAGCGGATTCAAGTGAATACCTAGGGATTCGTTTCTTGAGCATCCTAGGGCGGTTAAACTCTAGCTCGTATGGTAGGCCAAACCCGAGTGAGATTCCTATCTGACAGGAACATATGGATGACGCACCCGTTCTGTAGGGATTGTCAAAAGTTTTAATCCGTATGGTGGATTAAACCATGAATAGGACTCCCATCTATCATGAACCTATGGATGACGCACCCATTCTATAGGGATTGTCAAAAGTTTTTATCCGTATAGTGGATCAAACCATGAACACGACTCATCTCTGCTAGGAACCTATGGATGACGCACACATCCTTTTGGGATTGTCAAAAATTTTGATCCGTTAGGGGGATCAGGCCGTGAATAGGACTTCTCTCTGCTAGGAACCTATGGATGACGCACCCGTCCTTTTGAGATTGTCAAAAAAATTTGATCCGTCATGGGGATCAGGCCGTGAATAGGACTCCTATCTGTTAGGAACCTATGAGTGACGCACCCGTTCTTTTGGGATTGTCAAAAATTTTGATCTGTCTGGGGGATCAGGTCGTGAATAGGACTCATATCTATTAGGAACCTATGGATGACGCACCCGTTCTGTAGGGATTATCGACAACTAAGCTGATCCTACACCTTGAGGAATCAACGAAGGTCTATACCAATGAGGTGTACCTAACTGTTCGGTATACCAAATGAGCTATTCTGGGCTTAGGGATTACCTAGAACCTTTCAGAAAGCTGGTTCTGAATATTGTCCTTTTGACATGCAAGGTGTTATTCTGAGATCTGGGAACTCCAAGTATCCTGCAGAAAGCTCAAACCTGCAAAAGTTTTGATAAGATTTTTCTAGGATTTAGGAGTTACCTGAAATCTCGCAGAAAGACGATTCTGAAGCTTTTTATCGTGAAGCAAAGTGTACTTCTTTGACTTGGGGTGCCATGAGTCTCATAGAAGTTTAGACTTGAGAGTTCATTCCTCATTTGAAAATATATCAGTTATCTTGAGGCAATGATAATTATAATGCAAGCAAAGCTTTACTTTGACCTATGCAATTAAGCAAAATGACTTAGGACGCTAGAGGTTATCCAAGACATCTTAAAGTACGCAAAGATGATCAAGAATCCCTGTAAGGAAAATCCTGGATCAAACAATTTGAAGTTTCCAACCAAAGCTTACTTTCAAGCATTCTATTGGAGCGTTTCCATCAAAGATGGCTTCTTACCAATTCTTTGACTTTGGTCTTTTGTAACGAAAGCACTATAATTTCCTAATAACCTGTACCTAGGTTTTCGGGGCCATTCTTAGCGCATACATTTCGATCAATCGGAAGGTCTTTGCGGGACCGTAATGTTGGGTTTGGACATGGTTTCCAAGGGGGACTCACTCTCTGAGTCGGGTCTTTTTTTTTTTAATGAAAAATTTTCTTCGTCTGCTCCGAGTTTACAAGTCAAGAACCCTGCAAAAATAAGAGAGAAATAATCTTGCTCATACCTCTTCGAGCTAAGGTATATATCAACCTAGGCATCTTAGTCGGAAAAGACTGCAAAGGGTTGTAACGTTGGTAGGACTGGGACCGAAAAAGGCTTGTTTTTGGCTCAGAATCACGAAGGGTATGACATTGGTGATCACTACCGATCAGTCCTCTACTTGATCCCTGATTAACAATTCCTCAAAGGATGCCTTTAGTCTTCTTGCTACTACGCGTCTTGGAAATGAGTCTAACCTTTGAGAGACATCGCCTGCCATTTTGGCAGTTGGCTACAATTCCATTTGGAAGTTTGCCTCTTGTCGTAAAAATCCTGAAGGTTCTTTTTTATTTTAGAATTTGTCGGCGGGTTGAGATATCCAATGATCCCTTGGTGTCCCCAAGGTTCTACCTTATGATCCTCCAGCATTTTGGTGGAGGTCAACCTTGTTCTTGTCAGATTTTTAGTTTATTCCCTAATACATAGGGATTCGGCTTTTTCTCTTTTTCGATCTCGCCTTTTCTTGTCTTTTTCTAGGAACTAGGATCTTTGATCATCTAGTGAGATGCGTGACTTGAGTCTCATTCTGTCTTGAATACCTTACTTTGAGGTTCTCACGTAACTCTCACTTTTGAACTTCTCTGTTCACAAGTGTTTTGGCCATTTTTACCTTGGGGCTGTGCAATGATCACCAATGAGGGCACATGAAACGAATGTGCAAGCTCAAATTGGATATGTAACGGGTATAAGTGTGTAGGATAGAGAAATGAACATCTCTCTGTCATCCTAAGGCGCCTGGATCAATACATATCAACACACGAAGATTGATGTTAGTCTGAGCAAAAAGATTTCTATCCATTTACTTGTTCATGCCACTGGACGGCTTCTGTATAACCCCAATGTGGGGTGGCTCTTGACAGGGTTAAGAAATGAAAACCACCGCTCAAAGGGTTTGTCAATAATCACCTGCAATGTTTAAGGAGAAGAATGAATGCCTCCGTCATCCCAATCCATGTAACCGATGCGAATAGCCCTTGTATCCTCCGATTCGGACTTTTCTATTCGTACACCTCTCTCATCTCTCGAGTGTGTGTAGGACGTGTTTGGATTAGGTTTGCCTCTCATCTGAAGAAGCATTTTTGCTAGATAGTCTAAACAACCCTTGCTTTGGAAAAATCACTTTGTTTTTCTCTAAGCATTTCACCCCACATGGGATTTTAATGATGCATCATGTATACTCTGACCATGCTTGGATAACCTCTAGTCCCAACAAGGTGTGTAGTAAGTGTCAAGAATTCATTTTCCTAAAAGGTGATTCATCCTTAAGTTTGACCATATGAATGTTTATTCTCCTTGTCCTTTTATCTTATAGGGGGTGAGAAATTTTACAGTATTTCTCCTTTGCTGTCTTCTGTCTTCATCAGGCATTCATGTATATAAGCATAACAGACATTTCTGTGAGTGAACGATGGTTTAACTCTTGATGGAACAGATACATATCACCTGGTTCTTGATGTCAAGGACCCTTCTGCCTTTGGTTCCCTTTGAATGAATCTGATTCTGAATCTATTTCTCGAAATCCTGCAAAACAGAATACATGCCAATGTATGCATGTATGCATGATATGCTTATGTAATGACAGTCATGGCGACTCGGATTATTTCGGGACATGCCACATGATTAATATCTGATTTCATTTCAAGGATAATACTTCTTCACAGCATCTGAATTTATAGGGCGTCCCAATTCTTCTCATTCGAAATTTACAAGAATTAATGCTCCTCTTGTATGAGAATTTTCTTGACAATATAAGGGCATTCGTAATTCGGGGTAAACTTGCCTCCCGGATGGACAGCATTTGGCAGAGTCTTCTTTACCACCAGATCATCCACCTCGAAACTTCTTGATCTAACTTTTCGATTAAATGACTTGGCCA
This sequence comes from Rhodomyrtus psidioides, assembly GCA_021437785.1. Taxonomy (NCBI): domain Eukaryota; kingdom Viridiplantae; phylum Streptophyta; class Magnoliopsida; order Myrtales; family Myrtaceae; genus Rhodomyrtus; species Rhodomyrtus psidioides. Next base: position 2,167,732 of record JAILYB010000109.1, on the reverse strand, counting down.
CCCTCTTCTGGTAACCCTGGAAATGACATATTGCTCTAAGAGGTTTCTAGTCTATTAGATTCAGCTGTTCACATCTGTGTTTGAAATACTCTGCCTTGGAGAGTTTAGCATCTGATAAAATTCTCAAAGAGGGAACCTTAACCTCTATGAGCAGGACAACTTCCATCTCATACACCAGAGCATAAGGAGTTACCCATGTAGAAGTCCTGATCGAAGTTCGATACGCCATTAAGGCAAAGGGCAACCTTTCATGCCAATCCCTATAATTTTCGGCGGTCTTAGCCCAGATCTTTTTGATATTTTGTTTGTCGCTTCTACTGCTTCATTCATTTGTGGGTGGAAAGGGGAAGAATTAAGATGTCGAATACCAAAGTGATTCAGCAGATCGTCGACAATCTTGTTGTTCAGGTTGGACCCATTATCCGTGATGATCGCTCGAGAGGTACCATATCGAGAAATTATGTCTCTCTTAATAAACTTTGCCACATTTCTAGCAGTGACATTCTTGTGAGAGCTAGCTTCTATCCACTTCATGAAGTAATCAATTGCCATCAGGATGAAACGATGACCATTTGAAGCCATTGGATTGATAGGCCCTATCATGTTTATCCCCCACATAGAAAAAGGCCAAGCTTCGAACATTTGATGAAGTTCGTTCGGGGGCGCATTAATCTTATCGCCATATACTTGGTACTGGTGGTATGACCTGACATGTTGACAACAGTTTGATTCGATGGTCATCAAATAATAGCCAAGTCGTATGATCTTCCTAGCGAGAAGATGGCCATTCATATGTGGCCCGCATATACCTTCATGGATCTCTTTCATGAGAACATTTGCTTCTTTAGCATCTATGCACCTTAACAGAGTGGAGTCGAATGACCTTTTGTACAAAACTTGTCCACTGAGAAAGAATTTGCTATCCATCTTGGCCATGTATTTTCGGTCTCCCGCTTGACACTTCTCAAGAAACTCCATTTTCAAGAGATAGTTCTTAATATCATGGTACCACGACTTCCGTCGAATTCTTCTTCAATCAGCATATAATAAGTTGATTTTTCGACTATACCTATCCGTAGTGGTTCTATTTCTAACCCATCAGTTATTTGCAACATTGAGGTCAATGTGGCCAATGCGTCTGTAAATTGGTTATGAGATCTTGGTAGGTACTCAAATGACACATCTTCAAACTTAAGTGTCAATTCTTCAAGATATTCATGATAGGGGATAAGTTTCGCGTCCTTTGTTTTTCATTCCCCATGTGTCTGTAATTCCATTCCCCATGTGTCTGTAAAATAATGAACATGGAATCTCCATAAACCTGCAGCTTGGGTACTTTCATGGAGATGGCCAATCGTAGGCCTAGAATACACGCCTCGTATTCTGAAATATTGTTGGTGCAAGGGAAAGTCATCTTTGATGTGACAAGGTAATGTCGTCCTTCGGGGGATATCAGTACTGCCCCTGTGTCAGCTCCCGACAGATTAACAGCACTGTCGAAATACATGACTCACTTATCCTCTGCCAGATTCAAAACTTGATCTTCACCTTTGTCTTTCTAGAAGATGTGCAACTTTGCGAATTCTTCTTCCAACATATCGGCTATGGCTCTCCCTTTTACATATTTTTGCGGAGAACATCTAATGTCAAATTCGGATAACATCACTTGCCATTTTGCTAATTTTTCAATCAAAACGAGTTTCTCCAAGAGGTATTTGATAGGGTCATTTTCTGTTACCAGCTGAATATGGTGATGTAAGGTATACTGCCTCAACCTGCGAAGTACCCATACTATCGCTACGTAAGCCCTTTCAACAAGTACGTAATTTGTTTCAGACGAGGTGAACTTCTTGCTTAAGTAGTAGATGGCTCTTTCCTTACCATCCACTGGGCTTGTTTGAGCAAGTAAGGCCCCCAAAGATTCTTGCTATATAGTCAAATACAAGGTCAAGGGTGACTTGGGATGGGTGGCACAAGTACTGATGGAGTGACTAGATAGGTTTTGATCTTCTGGAATGCCTAGCTGCATTTTGTATCCTAAGCCACTTTTGCGGCCTTCTTGAGTAGTCTGAAAATCGGTTAGCCACATCTGATAACTGATTGATGAACCTGGCAATATAGTTTAATCTCCCTAAAAGACTCATTACTTCCTTCACTGTTGAGGGAGTTGCTAAGTCATGAATAGCTTGAATCTTTGAAGGAACAATCTCAATGCCCTTGTTGCTGACCATAAATTCGAGAAGTTTCCCAAATTTTGCCCCAAATATACATTTGTTAGGGTTCAACCTCAACTTGTATTTGCGCAGTCGCTCAAACAGCTTTTTTAGCACTTGAATGTGATCCTGCCCCTTCTTGGACTTGGCGATCATATCATCGACATATACCTCAATTTCCTTCTAATAGGTAGCCCCAGCGTTCTTTAGTCCGAATGGCATAACCTTATAGCAAAAGTTTCCCCAAGGCGTGGTAAATGCAGTTTTCGGTTTGTCCTCCTTCCTCATGAGGATCTGGTTATATCCGGAGAACCCGTCTATGAATGAGAACAATTCATACCCCGCAATATTATCCACCAGCACGTCAATGTGGGGAAGCGGGAAATCATCTTTTGGGCTTGCTCTATTCAAATCTCGATAATCCACGTAGATCCAAACTTTGCCATCATTTTTCATGACGGGGACTATGTTTGCTACCCAATTCGAATACGGGATAGCTTCAATAAAGCCTACCCTAAGAAGTTTCATCACCTCTTCCTTAAATTTATTTTCTAACTCGGCTTTCATCCGTCTGCTGCCTTGTCTGACAGGTTTAACACTGGGATCTGTGGGTAATGCATGTTCCACAATTTTGGGATCCAAACCCGTCATGTCAGCATATGACCATGCAAAAATATCCTGATATTCCTTCAGTAATTCTGTAAACCCAAGCCTTTCATCTCGGGATAAATACCCACCGATCTTGATTTCCTTGATATCTGCAGAGTCACCCAGGTTAATAACGACTGGTTCTTCTGAAGTGGGAGGCATTGACTCTTCGAAGGCACTACATTCTATGCGGATAGACGCATAACCCCCATCCTCATCTTCCTCAATGTTGTAGGAACAATCAACGTAGTGATACGAATCGCATAACAACCTAGTATGTATGTCTGAGATGATATGCCTGAAATGTCATGAGCATGGTTATTCTATATTTCATATAAAAATGCTATGCATTAGTGTAAAAAATCTTTTCAAAAAAGGTTTCAAAATAAGTGCAGGCATAAATGGAACTAGTCCTTATATCCTAGAACATTCTTGTTCCTTAAAAATCTGTTGGAAATCAGGAATCATATGTCAAACCAGGCCACAAGCTTCCATATGGAAGACTAGTATCATCATTGGGCTGATTTGGGGTTCCATATGTCCTTAACAAAACTTGTGTGATTTTATTGAATGCAAAAATGGGCCGCATTATAAGTTATGCTGTTTGGACCAACGGTCGGAGATCCAACGGCGTTTTCCTACATCTATTTCAAACAACAAACACTGAAAGTGCAACAAAATGCAGAAAGTTTAGGTGCAGTATTAAAAGCAGGGGAGAGGTTTCTTTACTCAGAAATAGTGGCTTCATCACCCAGCCACTCTATGATGACATTCACGAAGTTGTCTTCCAGAAATGGGTTTGCCAGATCTAATTCTGCTGTTGGGATTACATCTTCTTCTGACAACCACCTAGAGTCTTTGCTGAAATAGTTGTTTAAAGGACTGCTGAACATTTTAGATTTGCCTTTCCAGGCTGGGGAACCAATTAATAAATCCTTCTGATTTTTCTGGCTTCCATGGCGTCCCTGGATCTTGCCACGGCCTGCTATCGTAGAGGTAGACTCACCAATGTGGGTTTTCTGATATCCCAAGCCCATTTGGTGCTCGTTGAATTTTAACTATAGATGAGTGCTGATTCCTTGACCATACTTGCCCAGACTTTCTCCTGGGTTGTACCTGTATGCTAGTAACTCTTAGCTGGTAGAAGGTTGGCTTCAAAGATAAAAGGAGCTTTCAATCTTACCTCCACGGGAGTGTGGACCACTACCACCAACTCTAGGGAATGGTAGCTTGCTTCCAACTTAACCTCTGGTTCGACGTAAGGAATAGCGCTATTCTGATATACTAGGAGATCGATCTCTCCATGTACAGTAACCACCTTCCCATCCACTACGAATCGTACTTTCTGATGCATGCTTGAAGGTACGGCTTCGACAACATGGATACAAGGCCTCCCTAATAGGAACCCGAATGCGCTCGGCAAATCCATCACTTGGAAGTTTATGGAGAATTTAGTTGGGCCTATGAGCACATCTACCTCAATCTCGCCTACCACTGCCTTCTTCATTCCATCAAAAGCTCTCACGGCTGTTTTAGAGGTTTTAATCATCTCATCCTTGATGCCCAAACTCCTCAATGTAGCTAAAGGGCAGATGTTAAAAGCGGATCCGTTATCGATTAGCATGTGCGCTATTCTCTTTCCATTGCATTGTGCCGTAACGTATAAAACCTTGTTGTGCCCTCTCCCTTCCATGGGGAAATCTTCATCTAAGAAGTTTAATTGGTCCTTTAGAAGGATTGCCACCACAATGTCCCCCAACTGCACGTCATTAATAGTTTTAGGGACATGCACTTCATTTAGTATCTTCAACAGTGCGTCTTTATGCTTCTCCGAATTGATGAACAAGTCTAACAGAGATATTTGGGCTAGCATCTTCCTTAATTGCTCTATCACTTCAAACTCGCTAGTTTTAACGATGGACATGAGTTTTTCTGCGTCTTCCTTCGAAACTTCTTTCTTTTCGGATTCGCCTTCTCTAGGGGCGTAAAATCGTCCAGACCTCATTACAGTGTCTACTTCTTTCGTCCCATAGTCCCAATGGACTGCCTTAGGGTCGTAGTCTTCTACTGGAGGAACTTTTATAGTTACTGTCGTCAGGCAAGATGCCTCTGGTTCAGTTATATCGTCTGCTTCCTCCCTCGACAATAGAATCACAACAGGTTTAATCAGACAATCATGTTCATAACTCAGGCTATCAAGCTCTTCTAGTTTGATCACCACAGTCGTAGCAGCTTCAACCATTGTCACAGTGTCACCAAGGTCTTTTGTGATAATTTCATATTCTAGCTGATGATGCTTGTTAATATTACTAGCTTCTGTTGTTATTGTAAATTTCGGGTACTTTCTCGTTCCCTTGAATGGTTCAACTGAGTTTTGCCGCTGAGCTTTTGATCTCTCCTCCCTGACGTACTACTCTGCGTTAAGCTTGGCGTCTATCATCTGGTCAAGCGACGATTCAGGTTCCTTCGTAAAAGGCTTTACCACATCCTTCGGAATCTCTGGTTGAACAGGATCATCCATACCTCCCCACCCATTGGGTATGATATCCTCCATTCTCTGATAGAAACTAGGAGGAACCGAATATTTCACTTTAAATTGTATCCCCCAGAATCTTCACCCGGATTGTCTATGACTTCGCCCCTCTCTAGCGCTTTAGCCATAAATCTGCGATCTGTCAGACTTCGTCTGCTAGCTTTTAGTTCATCCTCGTCAAGTTCTTCTTTTGGTTTGATAATCAACTCAAGGTCGCCTACCATACTTTCATGTGGGACATTCCACATGCTTCCCTGTCCAGTTTCAACCACAAACTGGTTCCATTCCAAGATTACAGAGGCATTAACTCCCTCGAATATTTCATCGGTAACGCTCGACATTATCCCCAAGCTCATCATCTTGGCGATACACAACTTCTTCCTGTCAGTGGACACTTCTCCCTCTTTTGGATATAATGAAGCGACCACCAGAATGTTAGTTAGTTTAAGTATATCCACCTTTAGTTCAAGGTGATTTTTCTCTTCATCAGTGAATATTGCCCCTACTATTTAGTGATCAGGAAGCAGATTCTCTTGCACGTTTGGAGCCATATCATCGAACTTCAAAATCTGACTGTCGATCAAAGCTTGCACCTTCAGTTTAAGGATATAGCAATTATCTACGTTGTGTCCTCTTTCACCCATGTGATAGACACAGATCTGGCTCTTATCAAAATCATGATATTTAACAGGATTCGCTTTAGGGAGTTCTTTTGCCACCAAGTGTTGTTCTAGTAGCATCAGGAGCAGTCTGGATAAAGGTCTCAGGAGTTGAGAAAACTGATTTTGAGGGTGCCTCTTCCTAGGCTCTTTCCCTTTTGGCGTTGACCATGATAATCCTCCCTTGGTCTGATTGGAGTTATTGAACACCTTGGGCTTATGGGGGTCTGGTATGAAGGCTATGTTGAGCCCAGTCTCTCTTTCTTTTTTCGGAGGGTATTGCTTTCTCGTAGAAGTTTCATGCGACCTCCTCTCTCTTAAGGCCCACTCAAATCTCTCGGCCACCTTTATCAATTATGTAAAGGTTTGACATCCTGAAATGTTCAATCTTTCAAAGTATTCGTACGGAAACACTTTTAAGAACAAGTCAATCAACTCCTCCTCTGGGAATGGCGATTTTACTTGGGTCGCCAAAGCTCGCCACCTCTAGGCGTACGTTCTGATTGTTTCACCCCTTGCTTTTAGAGTTCATAACAGATCTTCCCTCATCGGGGCTGTAACTGTATTAAACTTATATTGCCTTAGGAAATCTTCCGCAAGGTCCTCCCACCCATCATAGTCATGCAGGTCTAACTCAATGAACCAAGCCAGAGCGGCGCCAGCCAAACTCTCTTGGAACGTATTAATCAATAATGGGATATAATCCAAATATTGGGCCATCTTACGTAGGTAATACTTGAGATGAGCGCGGGGACAGCCCCTCCCATTGTACTTCCTCACGAAATCTGGCTCTTTGTAATTAAGAGGAGTCTCCACCTTGGCGAAATGAGATATCTTGTCAAAACGGGCCAACTCATAACCCTTACTGCTCAAACACTCCTCGATTTGGCTATTCTCTTACCCTCAGCTTCAGTTTTCACGGTCTGTTTCCCTTTTTCCTCCTTCTCTAGGTTAATGATAACAGGGGGCGCCTTTGGTTGTGACTGGACGTTCGGCGTACGGATGTCTTCCACAGCATGTTGGGCATCTTCTGCCGTTTCTTTGTCAGACATATTGGGTATCGAGGATTGACCTAAGTTGTTCTGATTAGGAGCTACTATATGTCTAGCTTGGGAGGCTTCCAACATTGCTTTAATGTCAGTCATCATAGTTGCCATAGTAGTCATCTGAGTTTCCAACAGGCCTACTCGTGGAGTCAACTCCTGCTGTTCCATTCTCGTTTTAAGTCAAGTACGAAAATGATGTTTTGGTAGTTCCGTGATTAGAGTGCACATGTTCATTTAAAAAAAACAAATGAGTATTTCTTCAGGATTTGGCAGAAAAAAAGTGCTGGATTCTTTTAATTGCATGTTTTCTATTGATGAATGAGAAAAATGACTATTCTGTGGGCCTTAGTCTCACGTGAGCAGTTCTTTTAATCATTCTCCAACATAATTCATGAAATTAAAAGAAGCGTAATCTTTGACGATAGTTTTTTTTTTTTGTGCATTGATAAAACATGCCTATGCTCATACATATGTGTCCAAAGTAACATTCAATACAAATAAGTATGCTGAAAAGGCATTATAATGTTCTCACATTTTACACTTAACAGAATAGTCTATTCAAGTCTAAGGCATTTGAGGTCTAAGAAATCCTCGTCGTCCCAGTAGAGATCAATTCCTTCAGTCTGGGATTCTTCATCTCCTGAATATGACGGCGATCCCATGTCTTCGGGTATATACGGCTCTACTCCAGGCACGTATGGTACGATATATTCAGGTATATAAGGCTCGACAAAGCTGCGTCTGGTCGCCTCAAAGTGTTGAATGTATTCTGTAGTAGCCCTGTGAATATTCTCCTCACGAGTCATATCATCTGGCCATCTTATGTCTTCAGCCTGAGAGTTCTTCAAAGAGCGTATAATAAATTTCACCTTGGCTTCAAATTGTTTCTTCGTTTCTCCTGTGAGGGTCTTCCTCGGCATGTCAAACGAGAAGATACCTGGTCGCGATGATGAAGGGATCTCTTGCAATGCTCTAAACTGTCGGATAACCCTCTTTGGGTAATATGCAGTAGCGCTTGTGAATCCTAACAAAGGGATTGGGTCTTCGTCATTACACGCGAGCCTGACTTTACCTAGTGTTGGCAATCTAAGCCGCCATTGGAGTTGTTCTGGTCTTAGAGTTCCAATGAATTTCTTCCATTCTCTAAAGTTAAACTTAGAAATACGTGTATGGGTTCTGATGAAAGTTCTAAGAGGATGGGCATCGGAGCTAATCTCAGTGAAACCCATGCGGATGTGAAATTGTCTGATATGAGATGTGAACCATAGGTATAGAAGACCGCTAGAGGCCCTAAAGATTCCTTTCTTATTTTTCTTGAAGTGGTTTAGGGAAAGGAAAGTTTCAGCAAGGATAATGTTCGAATAATCCCACCCACAATAAACTTGTCTAACCACTACAACCATAATAGGGTCGAAAGTAACAGATGAGATCGGGAATAGCACAAAGCTAAAGAAAGGCAAGACAAAGGCTCTACCAGATTTAGTTCCTTTGGTGGCAGGGAGGTTAGGAAATCTATCTAGAAGGAAAGATAGGGAAATCCATCCAGAATTACTTTTGGCATCTGCTTTGATTTCATTTAGGTTTGTATCAAGGAATTCAGCTAGTTGACTCAAAGGTTCAAACCCTATAAGAGGTTGCACTAGTAAGTGAGTAAACTCAACTCCAATGGCGGCGCTATACTCTTCAAGAATAGGGGTAACCTCCAGTCCTTTCATGCAGAAGGTAGCGGTGGTAGGATCCCAATAGAGCGCCATGGCTTGGATGAAGGCGGGTGGACATTCAATTTTCAGCAGCTCTAATAGATACCCTAGCCATAATCTGGTGTATTTCTGGCTAGCTTCGCCCATGCTGTCCCACTAGGCTAGGAGCTCGGTCCGGGGGATTTTGAACACTTGAATATCATTCTTTCCCATCAAGTCTATTATATGCAAATGATTTTTGAAAAGTTAATCGTCAAAAATTACTTTAAACATGTGACTATGTAAATGCCATGAAATATGCATGAGCTGACTTAATTGCATAGTTCAGTTAGAGAAATGAAAATTAGAGCCTTTTTCAGGTATGGAAGACCCCACTTAAAGTCTAATTTGAATTTCAGGCAAGTGAATTATGCAATCTAATCAGATTCACTCTAGTGACTAAAGGAAATAACAATGTCACATCACATTGGTCAATACATCAGATGAGAGTAGAGCGGAGTGAATCCCTTATTACAACCAGGACGCCTAATGAAAGAATGGTAGAGAGAGACTTTGCAAACAAGAAAGCCATAAAAGGCCCATGGAATGTGCAGTCAGTTGGGAGCTCTTCCCTAAGTGCCTCTTCATATGTCTCCCTTTCAGGACATGGCTCGATAGTTGGGAACTCCCACATAGTGGAGTGTTCCTTAAAATGTAAGAAGTTATTTTCAATGGATCGGTCGAGGCATCTCAGCTCATCTAGCCATTCTTTGGTCCATGGTATAATGACTTCAGGGGTCTTCTTGGGTTTCGCCTTTTTGAGTGCAATGCGCTTCGGCTTTGTCTTGGTTGCGGGGCGTCTTCTCTTTCCCCAAAGAGTGATCATGGGTGTGTCTTCATTAGCTTGACGTTCAGCTTTTCGACGGGCATATGCATCTCTAGTTAGGTGGTTGCGATGTTGTCTTTTCATCTCCATGTAATCTTTGAACCTTTCGTCTGCTTGAACCTGAGGTTATCGACATAGTAGCGGGTTTGGCAATCTTCGGTGTATCCCAACTTGCGTCCGGTTAGCTCTCGGCCATGCACAAATCTGGTAAAGTGAAATCTTGTGTTCGGTCCAAGACGAGTGACTTTCCTTAGATATTCGAAGGTTACCAACTCTGTTGAACTTCTAGGAAATAGCGACATCCTACCCCGTTATCATCGTTATTTCAATTAGTCATTAGAATGATTTCATGATGTATGCAATGCACGTGGATGTATACAATGCATGAACATACTTTGAAACAGGGAATAATGTAGTACATTGAAAGTAAATGCCTTACCAACCAAAACTCGGGGAATGTCAAATATTTCCCTGTAACAATGGGTGGTTTTAGGTATGCCAACCTTCCATAGACATGCGCATGAGACAAGTGGGTATACTCTAAAAATCGAAAATCAGGTGAGGAACCTATGGCTCAGGCTCCTACGATCCAAATATGGCAGATTCCTCCCCAAGAGTACCCACCTAAGAGGGCTAGATATCGCCAATTTGGATTGTGAGCGGGAACGAACACGAAAGTCTCAGGTGCCATCAAACATAAGATCATTTCGTATCATTTCCCTATCTAAGGTAATCCTAGAGGTGGTTGCAGTCGGGGTTTAACCGCCAGTGTGTGCGATGTGTCGTGATCATCACAATGCAAGTCATGCATAGCAGTTCGTATCAAACACCGCTTCAATAGACGTGCTAAAAATAAACATACAATCCCAACTCCAACCTACAGGAAAGAAGTCAACAATCACTCCACTCCTTATTTCTCCAATCTGCAAAAATATCTAACACGATGGTTAGTGTACGTACCTCACCTTCGAGAGCATCTGCAAAAAACAAAGGTCAGATAAACCAATCAACTTTTTAATCGACTCAAGTCCTCTAAAAATTCCTAACCAAAGATTCTGATTTGGAATAAGTCCACAACGGAGTCGCCAGTATGTCGCGACCCTCTCGAGAGGCGGGTCATGCACTCTCGAATGGGCTAATGGGCCACCCGATGTCGCTGGATCGGACGCGGGCCTCTCTCAAGGCCCATTACCCAAATCACAACGGCTGGATATACGCGGTCGACCTTCGATGCGGTCTGGTGACATGTGGTATGTGTACATGCCAAGGAGTCGCCACCAATCGTTTCGTGGAAGGTACGATTGGAAACCCTATCGAATAGTTGGAAGCGATCTATTTGACTCTGCGAAAACTAGAGAAGTGTGATCAGGGACTTTGTTACGCCAACTGTCAGAGTTGACACCCTTTCGATACCTAAATTTGAACGATTTATCTAATCCTAAGATTCATGCAGATGAGTGGGGTACGAATCCTAAATCTAGGAGTTCAAACAGATAGGAGTTGCTACCCTATCACTCACAATCAGTAGAAATAAATGCGCAAATCAAGGATCCAAAACATGCGGATAAATCTCTTGAAAACAATATGGCATCCCTAATAAGGCCCTATCAGCCTAGAGAAATATCAATCAAGGTTTATGAGTGATTTTGACATGATTCGTCCAGGAGGGGCAAAATCATAATTTCAGATGAAATGTGGAGTCGAAAGGTAACAGAAATAGGATTGGCCAACCAACCAATCCATTTCCTATTTTTCGAGAATTTTCAGAATTTTTCTGAAATTTAGAAGTGATTTTACCCTTGGAGGGGTAAAATCGTCATTTTGAGCGAAGACGAGAAGTGAAAATCTCTAACATTAGAATTGATCGACCACCAGACCCAAACCCTAATTTTAAACGATTTTCAAGACTCGATTGGAATATGAAAGACGATTTACCTTTTGAGGGGTAAAGTCGTCATTTTGAAGAAAAGACGAAACTCGAGAACCCAAGCAGAAGGATCAGTCATCTAACTAACCATAATCCTTATCTTAGCGTCCTCAACCCATCTTGTATACAAGGCTGAGGCGATTTACCCCTAAGGGTAAAGTCGTCAATTTTCAGAAGAACGGATAAGAAATCTCAAAAAATAGGATTGACCAGTTGTTTGTGGTCAATCCTCAATTTTTAGGGATTTCTGGAGTGTCTAGGAATTTCCCACAATTTTCCTATATTTTTTGGGATTTACTAGGATTTTCTAACATTTTTTTAGAATTTTCTAGAATTTTTTCGATTTTTTTTATTTTTTAAAATCATTTTTTGATTTTTTTAATTAAAAATATAATTCGGACCGGGTTGACCCGACCCACTCGGGTCGGAACCCGGCCCAGACCTGGACCCGCACACACAGATTCCCCAAAACGACGTCGTTCCGCCATTTTTTATTTTTCTATTATTCGGATTTAATCCGACGGTTCCTATTGAACCACGTGGCTACTCCATGGCCTTAGGATTGGTTTACCTAAATTTACGGCTTAGATTTAAGCAAAGACTCGATCAAGACCGTTCGATTGGTATACCAAAATCTACGGCCATGATTAGAAAACTGGACCTGATCTAGACCGTCCATTCACACTGTCCTTAAACGACGTCGCCTGCTCACTTACCCATACGGCGCTGTTTCAGTTTTTCTTTATTTTCCAATTATAACCTAATATCCTAATTCCTAATCGAACGGCTACTAAAATTTAGACGCGATTTATCTAAGCCGTCCGATCAGCCTGTTCGAATAACAAACTCTAACGGCCATGCTAACTGGACGAACATGTGGACCAATGATAGATTGCCACCTAGGACTATTGACTCTTTGACCAGACACGTCAGCTTCGTCTTCAATCTCGCGACTGTAACTAAATGGACTGTTGTGCATTTCCAGCAACGATCCAACGGTGAATCCTTAACGAAATTGCACAAGACCGGCGCCAATCGACTCGCGATAGACTCTAGTTTAACATATGTACGAATCAAAGCATTTCATCCACTGAATCACATGCAGCATGCAGAACACCGAGTACGACCATGGGAGTTCAATCATGTAAAATACGCAAAGTCAAAGCAATTCATCCACAGAATAACACGAGAGAAGGTTCATGACACTTACCTCGAGCTCCGATTGAGCTCGCACGGCCTAGATTAGGCTAGGCGAGAGTGAACAGGGCTCGGCCATGGAGAAAGGTTTGTAGACTCGATTCGAAGTGTTAAAGCGAAATCAATGCAAAATAGAGATGCGATGATGGTCAGTGATGTCTAGGAAACAAAACGCACATGCTAAATGCGAGAATGAACAAGAGATATGTGAATCGCCATTGATGCACAGTGAGAAGCTCAGAAACGCGTCTCACCTGTTCCCGTTGTTTCAGACGGTGCGCCCGACGGCAATCACTCCCTGGAGCTCCAAGCGAACTTCCGGCGGTCTTCTTTGGCTTCGGTTTGGCCAGGGACGGCCTAACCAGTGCCTTGCAGTCGAGCTCAAGTTCTCGACGACAGGGGTCAGAGAACGAGCTCTCTCTCGTTTTTTTTTCTCTCTCTCTCTTGGTTCTGTTAAGCTTCCTCAACTGAATGAACCGACCTCCTCTCTCCTCCTAGGCTTCCCGTGGCTATATCCAATTCAAGAATTTTTTTTGCCGCCAATCGGGGGAGCCAATTCTGTCAATCCGCACGTGAGGTCACGTGCTTTATGGTCCAAACGGCGTCGGGGACGATGGGCATTCCGTCCAACTCCATTTAGTCCTCCGGCCAATGTTATTTCGCGCGAATTTGGAACGGATTTTTACTGAGTTTAACTTCATTCACTTTTGCAGGTTCGGCGAGATTGACTGGCCAATTGCTTCCAGCTCCGGCGACCATCGGTCGTGATCCCGGCATCAATCAACGGTGAATAGCCTGAGCAATTAAAGCCCCATCAATGCTTCTTCAATTGTGGTCGATTGGTCGATCAATTTTGCCATCAAAATTGAGCCTTACACTGTTCATCTGCACGGGAGTTTTGAGGAAGGTGATGACACTGTAGCGGACCGGTTCGACCGGTCCGACTCTATTTTTCTCAAAATTAGCCAAAATGTGTGAGAAATTTTTAAAATTAAACCTCATAATCGAATTTAGGACATGAATTCTATCTAAAAATGTGATTTTGCCCAAAAATTCATGTCAATTTCCGCAAAAGCCCCAAATTTTCATTTCATTGCAATTCGGCAAATCGTGAAATTGAAGACTCAAATGATCAAATTGGACCAAACCACCTATTCCAATCGATTCAGAATGATGGAAAATATTGGGCGATGGTTTCAATTGGTAATGTTAGGCCCTGAATTGAAAGTAATTTCAATTATGCCCAAATTGAAGGACTAAAATGCAATTAAGTATGCAATTTTACTCAATTCATGCAATTGAGTCATTTGTGCAAATAATTGGGCTAAATTGCAATAAGGGACAATTAGATTGAATGTCAAGATTCTAAAAAATGCCAAAATTGCAAATTAAAAAAACTCAATTGACATTTTTTTACCAAATTCAATCATATGCGTAACAAAGGAACACATAAAATTGAATTTGAATTTGGATTTGGATTTTTTATGAGGTCAGAAAGACAAAGAATTTAAAAGAAAAATATTGACTATTTTTTTCATGTTTTTGCGACCTTGAATGCTATTTTTCTTGAATTTTCGAGTATTTTCTCATTTTCTAAAAATACTAAAAAAAACGAAAAATATGAAAAATTATTTTTTGGTCAAGAATGGTTCCTTGGGCTTGGCCAAGGCCACCAAAGTTAATTTTGTAATTTTTTGACTTTTTGTGAATTTTTTTTATGAATTTTCTAAAATAGGCTAGAAAAGATTAATCCAAAATTAGGTGTCAACAAGGTGTGTTAGAGGATGTTTTGGTCAAGATTGATGATTTATATTTTCCTATTAACTTTTTAGTGCTTGACATTGAGTCAACCCTAGGTAAACAACCTCCTATTATCTAGGTCGACCATTCTTGAATACTACTAATGCTTGTATTAACTGCAGGTCAGGAGTTATGGACATCTCTTTTGGAAAACAAAAAGCTCCGCCTAAATATTTTAATGCAGCCTTGGGACCTCAAAAGGATGAGGATTGTTTTCTGATATATGTAATTAATGTAGAGGTGGAGGATTGCATGTCCCAATGGTTGTCAGATGAACCAAGAATCGTTGAAGAGGATGACATTGAAGAAGAGGTAAGTAATTTGAATCTTTGAATGCCTAAATATGAACCACTTCTTACTCTATCATCCACACCTCTTCCATGCTCTCTTGAGGAACCTCCTACTTTAGAACTGAAATTTCTTCCATGTAATTTGAAATATGTCTTTCTGGGTCCAGGCGACAATTTGCCCGTTATTATTGCTTCTAATTTGACCAATGAGCAGAAAAGTCAATTGATTGCGGTGCTTCAGGAACATAAAGCAACTATTGGGTGGTCAGTTGTAGATCTTAAGGCAATTAGTCCATCTATTTATATGCACCGCATTTATACTGGTGATACGATAAAGCCATTCTGTGATGCACAGCGAAAGCTAAACCCAAACATGCGTGAAGTGGTGAAAAAGGAAGTGGTCAAGTGGCTTGATGCAAGTATCATCTACCCTATTTCTGATAGCAAGTGGGTCAGTCCTACACAAGTAGTCCCTATGAAAGGTGGTATTACTGTGGTGGCTAATAAAAAGGAGATATGATCCCAACTCGTACTACTACAGGGTGGAGGGTTTGTATTTATTATCGTAAGTTGAATGCTACTACTAAGAAAGATCATTTTTCCTTACCTTTTATTGACCAGATTTTTGAGAAATTGGCAGGGCAGAGCTATTTTTGTTTCCTTGATGGTTATTCATGTTACAATCAAGTTTCAGTATGTCCGGAAGATCAAGGAAAGACCACTTTTACATGTCCTTTTGGTATTTTTGCATTTCGACAAATGCCTTTTGGGCTATGTAATGCCCCAACCACTTTTCAACGCTGCATGATAGCAATTTTTTCAGACATGGTTGGTGAGTGTATGGAAGTTTTCATGGATGATTTTTCTGTTTTTGGATCTTCCTTTCATGATTGTTTGCAAAATTTGAGAAAAGTATTGCAGCGGTGCATAGATGCGAATCTCATCCTTAGTTGGGAGAAGAACCATTTTATGGTGCACCAAGGTATTGTTTTAGGACACATAGTGTCACAATATGGTATTGACGTGGATCCTGCGAAAACTGAACTTATTGTAAAACAACCACCCCCTAATTCAGTGAAACATGTAAGATCTTTCCTTGGGCATGCTGGATTTTACAAGCGATTCATTCCTTCTTTTAGTAATATTGCTAGACCTTTGAGTAATTTGATTGCAAAGGATGCTCTTTTTATTTTTGATGATGCCTATTTGAGTGCTTTTAACACACTTCGCTCACTTTTGACACAAACACTTGTGATTCAACCACCTAATTGGTCTTTACCCTTTGAAATTATGTGTTATGCTTCAGATTATGCAGGAGGGGCTATTTTAGGTCAAATGCTAGACAAGAAGCTTTCTATCATATATTATGCTAGCAAAACTCTTTCTACAGCTCAAATTAATTATATCACTACTGAAAAAGAGTTGTTAGCTGTTGTCTTTGCCTTAGATAAATTTCGTTCTTATTTATTGGGATCTAAAGTTGTAATTTATACTGATCATGCAGCCCTAAGACACTTGTTAGCAAAGAAAGACACCAAACCTTGACTGATTCGGTGGATTCTTTTGCTACAAGAATTCGACTTAGAAATCCAAGACAAAAAGGGCACATCAAATGTGGTGGCAGATCACTTATCACGCATTATTGTTGATCAGTCCACTACTATCCCAATTCATGATGTTTTTTTCCAGATGAGCAATTGTTTGCTGTTTCTAGCTCTCCATCTCCTTGGTTTGGTCACATTGTTAATTATTTGGCTACAGGTCAACCTCTTTTGGATGGAGTAAGCAAGAGAAATATCGATTCTTCTCTCAGATCCGATTATATTTTTGGGAGCACCCTGACTTATTTCAACAATGTTCTATTGTGCGTAGATGTGTACCCGACATTGAGTTTGCTAGTATCCTTACTTTTTGTCACTCCCATGCGTGTGGAGGACATTTTGGGGGTAAGAAAACGTCATTGAAGGTATTGCAATGTGGTTTCTATTGGCCTACTCTTTTTCGTGATGCATCTAAATTTTGTTTCCAATGTTTAAG
Source organism: Rhodomyrtus psidioides (assembly GCA_021437785.1). NCBI lineage: Eukaryota > Viridiplantae > Streptophyta > Magnoliopsida > Myrtales > Myrtaceae > Rhodomyrtus > Rhodomyrtus psidioides. The sequence goes on along the minus strand of JAILYB010000109.1, from coordinate 2,150,817 downwards.
ATGTCAGCAAATAGGTAACTTGAGTAAACATGATATGTTGCCTCTTACCCCAATTCTTATTGTTGAAATATTTGATGTGTGGGGGATTGATTTTATGGGACCATTCCCACATTCTTATGGTCTAGAGTATATATTAGTAGCTGTTGATTATGTTTCTAAATGTGTTGAGGCAGTTGCTACTCGTACTAATTATCATAAAGTTGTGATGAATTTTGTGCAGCATAACATTTTTAGTAGGTTTGGATTCCCTCGAGCTCTTATTAGCGATGGAGATTCTCACTTTGTTCACAAGAACTTTGGACTTCTTTTAAAGAAGTGTGGGGTTAATCATAGAGTAGCTACACCATACCACCCTCAAACAAGCGGTCAGGTAGAGATTTCGAACCGAGAAATCAAGAAAATCCTCGAGAGGACGGTTCGACCAGATCGCAAGGATTCGTCCTTGCGTTTGGATGAAGCATTATGGGCATACCGCACCGCTTACAAGACTCCTATTGGCATGTCTCCGTACCGCTTGGTATTTGGGAAAGCTTGTCACATACCGGTGGAGTTGGAGCATTGAGCCATGTGGGCGATCAAGCAATTCAACTTTGACATGGTTCGAGCTGGTTCTCATTGCCGCCTTCAACTTGCGAAATTAGAGGAGTTGTGCAATGATGCATGTGATAGTGCTAAACTTTATAAAGAGCGAACTAAATCCTTCCATAACAAACACATTGTCCGCAAGACCTTTGAACCTAATCAAAAGGTTTGGCTCTTCAACTCCAAGCTTCGTCTATTTCCAGGCAAGCTTCGCTCTCGTTGGGATGGACCTTACAAAGTTCTTCAAGTTTCTCCCTATGGTACTATAGAAATTCAAAATATTAGCACGGGACAAATTCTTAAGGTGAATGGACAACGCTTAAAACCTTATATTGATGGCCTTGCTGATGGTCAACTTATTGAATCCACATTCTTGGTGGAGCCTATGCTTGAGGAGTGATCCCATCCATGTCTGGCTGAAGACAATAAACTTAGCGCTTCTGGGAGGCAACCCACGGTTTGAGTATTTATTTTCATATTATTTTGGCTTTACTTTTATTACATGATTTTTTTTTTTAGGTTTCATCTACACATGGCTTATGCAAATCGAGGTGTTAGCTTCTTTTCAGATTTTTACATGCAGATTCAAGCTTTCTTTCCTCCAAGTTGTATTGTTCCTTCTTGTTCTTTAATTCTTCATGCCATTGAGGACAATGTCAATTAAGTTGGGGAGGATGGATAGTCAGATAGTTTAGTTTTTTCTTGAATTCCTTAGTTTAGTTTTTGCTTGAATTCTTAAAAAAAAATCAAATTATTTCAAATTACACCATCCATTATTCTCTTTTTATGCGAGGTTGATGTCTTTCTATTTTTTTTATATGCTGGATGCATTAGTTTAGTCCATTAATTACTTTGAGGCTGGATACAAGTTAGTTATTAACTAGACTGTGTTGTGTTAAGCTTTGTATAAGCTTTAGCACATTCTCTACTAATAAGTTCTTATTGACATTATGAGCATCCTCATTATTGGTAAACACTAGTATGTACGGGAATCTTTTCAAGCATTGATTGATAGATACTTCTGCCTAGTAGCCGGGGCTTTGTGTCACAAACATGAAGTTTCGCATCAAACGGTTGAGGTGCTGTATGGCTTAAGTTATGGCAGCTTCTTCCTAGTAACCGGGGCTTTGTGTTACAATTATGAAGTTTCGTGTCAAACTGTTGTAAGCTTAGCCAAATAAATTCCTAATGATGCTATGAATTCTTTGGTCTTGTTTTGACTTGAAGCCTTTTTGGCTCGAGCAAGTAAGTCTGAGGGGTGTTTCACCTAGTTCCTTAAAGTCATTTTGCCGTTTGAGAGTAGCTGACCTAAAGCTCGTTCCATGGACCATCTAGAAAGCTTAAGGGGTCAAAACATTGCACAAACTAGAGAATCTATGCAGTTATGTGAAAAAAAATAAAAAAAAATGAAAAAAATAAATATATGTCAGGATGATGTTTATATAATCTCGTGGATTGTGTAATTCTCAATGAATGTCAATGATAACTTATTGGTGAATGAGAGGAATTTGTTGTTTTGATCATAACATGACATGGTTTGATTAATAGTTGATTTGTGTCTTGCCTTTTAACATATGGATGGACTTCACTAATGTATTTAGCTAAAGAAGGGTAGAAGATGTTTTCCTTGCTTTGATTGAGTTTCTGAGTATGGTGTGATTTTTTCTTTTTACTCGAGGACGAGCAAAAGTCTAAGCTAGGGAGTGTGATTGGTTTATATTTTATTCCTAAAAAGTGTATCTAATTTATGGGTTTCAAATAAATATTATTAATTAAATTAGTTCACTTGTCTAATATTTTGATTATTGGATAAGTTTTATGAGAGATCGAATTTGGAATATTATCTAGCTGCAGAGATTTGGTTAAACATGATATCTTCTAAAATCCGAGATCATTAATTAATTTTTACAAAATCTTATCTTTAGCAGGCTTGGATTTCCATGAGCTCTTGATTGATAGAGAGCATAATCCCAAAAAAAATTTTAAAAAAAAAAGGGATCAAAAAGAAATCCCTGACTGGAAACAGGGAGAGAACGAACATCAAAAAGTAGGGGGAGACGACGGACGTGAAAAAAGGAGAAGAGACAGAAAGCAAGGAAAGCGACGGGCATCAAAGGGAGTAACGTGCAGAAAATTCACTTTGGCTATGGCTTCTTCTCCGACTTCTTCTTCGTCAATCACCTCCCTGAGTAGCTAAATTTATTCTGTCGTCTTTGAGTATAGATGAAACGATACTTCTTGTTTGGATTCTAAACTTTCTTTTTAGTTTTTGGTATTGCACTTGATTGTTTGGGAGAAACTACGTTTTCATCTATTATATTCAAGAATTTTATTATTAAACCCAGTTATGATTTTAGTTTCGGTGATTCTAATTTCATACCCAATCAATAGTTTTAATTGCAATTTATGATCAAGGCTGATGATAATCTATATCAGATCGAACTATGTGTGCTAAGCTTAGAAAGCGAAAGACGATAGTGATCGACAAGATAGTTTATAACAAGGTTAGGTTGTGAATTATCTTCGTGACTATAGCAATCTTGTAGCTTGTTAGGTTTGATAGTGCAAACAAAAAGGCTAATCAAATAAGAACGTATCGTGAATTCGAGACTCAAAGACGATAGTTTTCTCGTAATTGTTTACACTTTATTTTAATTAACTGAATTCTAGCATTATACTAAATTACTTAGTATAAAAATTCAAATTCGTCCTTATTTTTCCCTGTGGTTCGACCCATTTTTATCACTATCTACAGTTAGTAATTAGGATTTATTTTTGGTTATACTACGACACGATCAGTCGGTTTTGGGTTTCTTTAGCATAGTGCATATATATGTTTAAATATGTACTCGTGGATTATTTTAAGCAAGCCGCCAAGAACGAGATCGTGGAAGCGTCGTTTTTCAAGCGAGTGCTTGGCATTGAGTCTTCGTTTTGTTCACGAAATTACATCAAGAATTCAAATGTCAAAACCGATTAAATCTTGAGGTTAGATTTGTATTTTAATTCCTTTGCGAGATTGAGAGATTATTTCGCTAAGAATTGGGGCTAAGCACTGTGTGCGTTCTTGGATGTAATTGGGGCTTGGAAAACACTGAGAGTGTCTGAGTGACTCGAGTGTGATCTGTAATCTCCGTGTATCGCTTGTTTTATAGTGGAATTCATTGCTGCTCTCCTCGTGGATGTATGACTCTACGACCGAACCACGTATATCTGGTGTCCGATTTACTTTTCTTGTTCTGTCTATTTTATTTGATCGATCGCTTGTTTCGCGCAATAATTGGTATCAGAGCTAGGCTTGCTTGAATTGAAGCGAATCGATAGCGATTGAAGAAACTAAAGTAAAAATCAACAGATTTGATGGGTAAGATTTTGGTTTCTAGAATATGCAGATTGAAGATTATGTGTATCAGATGAAACTGTATGCACCCTTATCTGAGGAGAAGCCAGATACGATGAATAAAACTGATTGTGAATTGCTAGATAGACGAGCGATGGGTGCTATTCAGTTGACGTTGGCTCGTAACGTCGTGTTTAATATCGTCAAAGAGAAGATCACTGCGGGTTTGATGAAAGCCTTGTCGGACATGTACGAGAAGCCCTCTATGATCAATAAGATCTATTTGGTGTGACGTCTGTTTAACTTGAAGATGAACGAAGGTGCGTCAGTTACTAATCATATCAATGAATTCAATAAGATCGTTAATCAATTGAGTTTAGTTGATATAGACTTTGAAGATGAGATATGTGCTTTGATTCTTTTATCCTCATTGCCTGATAGTTGGAATACTACTGTTACTGCTGTTAGTAATTCTTGTAGGTCAACAAGTTTGATGTTTGATGGGATTCGAGATTTAATTCTAAGTGAGGATATCTGTAGAAGAGAATCTGGCGAATCTGAATCTACTGCTTTAGTAGGTGAAAATAGAAGAACTAGTACTCGTGTTAGTAGAAGTAGTATGAACTGGGATAGACGCAGTCAATCTAGGACCAACGGTGATGTCTGTTGGAACTGTGGTAAGAGAGGGCATCTTAGAAGAAATTGCTTTTAGCTAAAAAACGAAGGGCTTAAGGGAATTAAAGTTGAATCTGCGAATGATATTGCAGCTGTAGCTGAAAATTCTAATGGTGTCGATGGCGTCTTGTCTGTCACTGAGGATTCGTCATTTGACGGATGGATTTTGTATTATTGTTCTTTTTATGCTACACCAAACATGAACTGGTTTGCTACTTATCAGTGCACAGATAGTAGTAAAGTGCAGTTGGGAAACAACGCTGAATGCGATGTTGTAGGTGCTGGTAATGTTAAAATCAGAATGCATGATGGTATAGTGAGGACATTGATTGGAGTAAGACATGTTCCAGAATTGAAAAAGAACTTCATTTCCTTAGGTGCCCTAGATTCATCTGGATGTAGGTATTCTTCACGAGGTGGAGTTCTGAAAATTGCTCGAGTGCCCTGGTGATAATGAAAGGAATCAAGCATGATTGCATGTATGAACTTCAAGGCGAAACATTGATAAGTTTCTCTCCTGAAACGTCGACATATGTTCGAGAGCCTAACGGCTGCTCGAGGAAGGCCTGGGTGATTATGCCGATGCACAAGTTTGATGATGTTGTTAGGAATACGTGGACGAAAGTTTTGATCGAAACGGAGACTGGTAAATTGATCAAGCATGTGCGTACTGACAGTAGCATGGAGTCCTGGTCGAAGCTGATAAATAAATTCTGCATGAAAAAAGGCATAGTGAAACACCGCCCTAGTGCCAGTAAACCACAACAGTTTGCAGAATTGATGAGCATAACAATACTAGAGACAGCCCGTAAAAGATCTCTAGTGCTGGTATGGCTAGGAGAATTCTAGCGGATGTGCACAGTATGGCGAGCTACTTGGTAAACATATCTTCATCGACTGTAATTGGATATTTGACTCTCGAAAAAGTGTGGTCATGTAACATTGCTGATTATTCTATTTTTAGAATGTTTGGTTGTCCGGGTTATTATCGAGTAAGTGATGGTAAGCTTGATGTGAGGGCAATGTGCATATTCCAAAGCTATGCACGAGGTGAGTGTGGCTACAAGTTGTGGTGCTCGAATATCAATTCACCTGTTTGCAGTAAAGAAGTTACCTTTGACGAGTCTCAAGTACTTCAGGCTAGTAGTGATTATAGCAGTGTTAATGCGGATCTAGACGGTGTTCAGCTTAAGGTGGAATTGCAACCAGAAACTCTTGAGGTAGCGGATACTTACGTGATAATCAACACATATGGTTCTTATAGTGAGGTGGAGCCTGTAGAGCCAAGGGTTGATGTAAATGCTAATATTGATAAGGTACGTATTCGATCTCCTAATAGATATAGATGCAACGATGGTTTTGCTTTATCTTTGGTTAAGGAGCTTGTGTCAGATAGTCCTTGTGAAGTAGTTAAAAGAGCATGTGCAGTTGGTATTCTGATGAGGTCCACTGTTATAGCAAAATTCAAGCGCGGCTTGGACTTGGATGACATTTGTGGCGGTTGAGCCCATCGGGGCTTTTGAGAGAGTAGCGATGAAGTTTGGATACTAGCGAAGCGATTGTGAATTGGCTAAAACGTTGAGCCAAGGTGGAGATTGTTCAAAATATGTCTCGAATTTGAGTCCGAAGCGAAAATCTGAATATTTTGAATTTGAATATTTCTTATTTTGATTGATATCACGTTAGTTAAAGAAAGTCTGAATTTGAATGTCCGTGGATATCTGCAAGTGTGCGATATATTCTGTTGGGTGATACGCCAAGTTGGATTATGAATGGCATGCAAGATTGATGGGATTTATCGTACATCGAATCAGAACGATCAAACAGAAATCAAGAAAAATAGACGATGCATAGTTTACCCAAGTTCACCCCAGAATAGGGCTACGTCCTGCAAAGAGATCTCACTATGATGTTTAGGTTTACTGCCACAACTCGTTACAATGATCAGCAAAAACGAGGAAAATATAAATGCCCTAAACATGTCCTAAACCTAAACCTATCCGAGACCTCTTTAATCCCACAACATAAGGGCCAACTTAAAATAAAGCCCAAACCCGTTGTTGTTTCGGGGGTATTGCCCCCAAACCCCCGTCTGCTTACCAGCGAGCGGGGCAGCTGTCTTCTGACCAAGCAGCGGAAGCCCCTCCTGCTGACCGGGCAGCTGGACACCCGTGTCGGGGCGCCCCCGAACCTTCGCATCCCACGCGCAAGGGTAACATATCGTCGGATAAACACTTCAGTTTTCCTAAGCTCACGTGGGCGTGCCTGGTGTGAGAAACAAGGGTCTCTGAAATATACGCCAACTCTAATAAAGATTTCGCCCAGCAAAAGCCAAAAGAAAAAAAAAGGTAAAATTTTATTTTCTTCATCTACATCAGAATGTGGCGTGAATCTAAAAGTCCAACTTCCCAATTTGTAGGATTCGGATCCCCTGCCTTTAAGGGGGGAAGATCCAATGGCCTTTAGGGATTAAGATCCCCTGCCTCTAAGGCAGGGGATCTTGACCCCAATTTGTACCTTGAGTTGGGCGACTCATCAACAGGACATAAAGGACAAGAGGAAATAAAATATTCGAAAGTTATCCTGTAGAGTTGGTTTTGGGTTTCTTTAGCGTAGTGCATATATATGTTTAAATATGTAAATGTGGGTTGTTTTAAGCAAGCCGCCAAGAACGAGATCGTGGATGCGCCGGTTTTCAAGCAAGTGCTTGTCATTGAGTCTTCGTTTTGTTCGCGAAATTACATTAAGAATTCAAGTGTCAAAACCGATTAAATCTTGAAGTTAGATTTGTGTTTTAATTCTTTTGCGAGATCGAGATATTATTGCACTAAGAATTGGGGGTCAAATACTGTGTGCGTTCTTTGATGTAATTGGGGCTTGGGAAACACTGAGAGTGTTTGAGTGACTCGAGTGTGATCTGTAATCTCCGTGTATCGCTCGTTCTATAGTGGAATTCATTACTTCTATCCCCGTGGACGTAGGTCTCTATGATCAAACCACGTACATCTGGTGTCCGATTTACTTTTCTTATTCTGTCTATTTTATTTGATCGATCGCTTGTTCCGCACAACAATTCCCATAATGATCAGGATCATTCGCTCTTTACGATAGTGAAGTCCTACTAATTTACAATTTGAAATATGTAACAACCATGTAGCCCTAAGACTTCATTTGTTTCGCTGAAAATTAATGATTTGAAAAATATTTTCCTAAAAAATGATCATTTCTATTGTTTAAAATAGTTACTCAATGAAAAATATTTTTATTATTGACAACAATTTATGTATAACGATACAAGCAATCGCTTTTTAGAAACTTTTTTGAATCATATTTTTTTCATAAAACCAATGGAGTCTAAAGTTGTAAAAAAAAATTTATATCCTATCATGTGTGATAAGGTGAGTTCAATGTTCTGAGAAAAATTTAATTAGTTCATCATATAAACCTGTCAACTTTTTTACTAAATTTGACGTCATATATCTGCAAAATAATATACTTTAGGATCTTTCTCGGTTCTTCTTTCAATTGTTTACTATCAATAAAACAATGAAGAAAACTAATGGTTGACTCGCTCCAGGTTTCGAAATCTGAAGTTGGGCAATCATTATTTTGGAGCGTCCCTTGAATCTCAAGTGCCATTAATCAATGGGGATTTCTATACTTAATTGGGGCAACGACTGATATTCACACTAAGCTACAAGCACGTGATTAAGTCACTGATTTGACCCAAAGCACCATTTGATTTATTAGTTTAAATTTCCGGCATATTCTTGCAAGGAAAGGGCCGTTCACTGGTCAATATTTAATGGAACAACTTTGACTAGGACAAGGTACCAACATGTGGAGGTGCCCTTAAGTCTCGTTCTCACATCAAGAAAATTAAAAACATTTTTATGCTGTTGGGTTATTGTCAGAAACTCTTTGGCTGGTTTCGCGTCAATGGTCACACATCGATCGAGTTTTCTTGAACTTTGCAGCTTACATGTGACATAAATGCAGTGCAATTGTAACATCAAAAGGATATCTCAAGTGTCAATATTGAATATTTATGTACGACGCTCGCTTTGGTGACAATATTTTTTTATCAATTAAGTGTCAATTTAAAAAAAAATAATTATTTAAATATCAACCCCAGTGAGGTCTCCTGAATTTTTTACCTTTGGCACTAAAGTGATCATTTTTTATCCGATTTAGCACTAAAGCAATCTTTTTTTAAATCATTTAAGTGCCATTTTTTTAAATAATTATTTAAGTGCCAACTCTGGTGAAATCACCTGAATTTCTTGTCATCGGCACTAAAATAATCGTTTTTTCTTCAATTTGATACTTAAGTGATCTAAAAAAAAAATATCGGCACCAAAATGGGTATCATACACATATGTTGCTCAATTGTAACCATAGTGTGAAATCAATTTGTTTTTCATAAGCGAAGTTGTAAAAACAGACATCTCGCTCGTTGTGGGTAAAATACTCTTACAAAATATTAAGATCGTCGTTCGTCTCCTTGCCCTTTTAACTCATGAATGACTCTATTTGTCAAAAAAAGAAAAAGAAAAAGAAAAAGAAAGACAATTAGCACGTTATCCAAAAGTCAAAAACCCTAATATTGTCAGAAGCACCAGCGAAAAGAGCAGAATGTGTAAGACTTTTTGAGCACATAGAATGGACCAATTGGCATATAGAAGCAAGAAGCCACAAAAGTCTAAGGAAAGGACAGGAAGTGTGGGGTGATTGTGGAACCAATTGGTCGCCCCCATGTCTTAGTGATGTGAGGTGTGAATGGAGATAGTGAACAAGGGGTGGTCCATTCAGATACACAAAATCAGCAATTAGATGGGGCAAGTAGATTTTCTAAGTTGATGAGTCATGCCCATTACATGTCCCCCCATCACCAATTACCTCTAATTGGGGCAAGTTCTTTCAAGGAAGGATCCTGTCTATTTTTATGTTTAATATAGTATCTTTTTTGTGGTTGTTGACATGTTCCTTTTCTAAATTTATTGGAACATATCATTTTAAATTGATCAGCTCTCTACTATTTCTTTTATATGAAAATACGAGTGTTTCAATCACTTATGACATTTGGATTCAAATAATAATAATAATAATGACATGTTATTATCAATTGTTATACATAAGTACCGCGCCGATTACATCTCCCTCAGCACCAATTACCTCTAATTGGGCATGTTCTTTCAAGGAAGGATCATGCCTTTTTCTTTTTTACACTATATATTTTTTGTGGTTGTTGGTGACTTGTTCCTTTTCATTGGAATATACCATTTTGAATAGATCATTTCTCTTATTTTCTTTCTTTAAATGGTGATATGAGTCTTTCAATCACTTATGACATGTTATTATTGAGGGATAATAACATAAATGTTCCATGAACTTTAATTTAACGTGTAATGTGGCCCATGAATTTTTAATTTGACCAATATGGTCCCTGAATTTTAACATAATATGTAATGTGGTTCATGAACTTTTAATTTGACCAATATAGTCCCTGAACTTTTGGAACGTGTTCAACTTTGTCCCCAAATTATAGAAAAATATTCAATATATTTCTTCCGTTAATTCAAGCTCAGAGACAACTTTGAACATTTTCTTATAGTTCAGATATTAAGTTGAACATGTTCCAAAAACTCGGATGTTATATTGAATAAGTTGAAAATTCAGAGACTACATTGCACATTAGGCTAACATTTTGGGACCATATTAATCAAATTAAAAATTCATGGATCATATTGAACATTGGCCCAAAGTTCAGAAATATTTGTGTCATTTTTCCTATTATCATTTGTCACATGCAAGTTCCACGTCAGCTTATGATACAGGGTATGCCATGATGAACAAAGGCGAAAAGCTGGATTGTAGTAAAGCAAAATCGGAACTGAGTGTTGAGATTATTTATCGACATGGACATCAGCCTATAGCATCTTCTTTTACTAATGAGTAGGGTTAGGGTTAAATAATCAACATTGTGATAGTCTATAGTAGCTCCTTTTTTCCTTCCTCTTCTAGCTCTGAACATCATCTTTATTTTTGTAATGAATTTACTCGGAATCTTAATTGATGAAACCTGTACACGTTCATCGAAAGTGCACGATCTGAAAAAGTTGATCAGTGTTATAGCCACAACCACAAAGTATGTGATTTGTTTATTTCTAAATTTGCGAAAAACAACTTTCAGAAAAAAAAAATCGAATTTCATTTAACGGAAAATAAAAGCATGTTTGGTAATAATTATGTTCATGGAAACAATTTCTGAGTATAAATTATTTTTTTCGATGATGTTCTCGGGAACAGTTTTTGAACAAAAGAACTCATTTAGTAACTGCGCAAAATTATAATTTCAGAATGGAAAAAAGAAGAAGCAATAATGCATTTGGTACGACGCTAAAACTTTCTATTTCCAACCTCTTATTTAGTTATAAAAATATGAGTGGAGGTGGTAGGACTAAAGGTGGTGGAGACTGGCGACGATTGGTGGCTGGTGACAGTGATTGGCAATGGTGGAAACTGGCAGTGGCAGCAACGACCAGCAGTGGACTCGTGGTTGTAAAGACGAGCATTTAGTTACATTGATTTTTTTTAAGTGACAGCTGTTTCTCTTTGGGAGAGCTTATTTCTTGAAATTATTATCGGGAAAAAAGAAGCAACTTTGTTGTATTTTTGTTTCTGTCCCAATTCTGTTCTCCAAGCAAAAAAAAAAATTACCAAATAGATTTTTGTTCTTTTCCTGTTTCTGAAAACAAAAGAACAAGACTCAAAAAGCCTGGAGCGTTATCAAACAGGCCTAAATGAGTCAATGAATTGCTTCGGGGGTCACTATGGCGCGGCTGAATGTAGAGCAGTCGGCCCCCATACAATATTCCATTTCGGCCCTAACTAGCTCTTTGCTTGGTTGTACAAGGAGCATGCCCGACGAGGCAACTACGCCCAGTCTCGTGTCAGAAACAATTGACTGAATCGAACCACTCAAGATGGAAAATAGACTCACCCGTTCACCAGCAACTATTGTGATTCCCTCTAACTGCGCCAACTGCTCCCACATTTCGTTTCCCTTCTTGCTTCTATTTCAACACCGTTGATTTTAATGTATTGTCAGAGAAGAAAGAATCTGTATGGTGAATGGAATCCATTCTCTATGATCTAGAAGAGTAGCTGACCTAATCAATTTGCTCTTAGGAGACCCAGGCAACTCAGTCAATTTGCAAGTCCCTAACTAACGAGCCATTCACTTTTGTTTGATCAACATTGATCGTATTGAAGCTCTAGCATCTGACTTAAATTGAGCCATTGTATGGATCCGTATCAAGACAACTGTCGGTCAATGTGTTATGTTATCCCAGTAGAATATTCCTCATGTTGATTGGCAACTATTGTATTCAACATGTTCACTTTTCATTTATTTAATCCCACCTAGATCTTTTTGCAATTGAGCTAATTGTCCCTTGAGCATTACCGCCTCCTTATTTGGAGGTCGATTAGATTATTCCGTTCCTAAAAGTTGAGCTCAAATAGTGGAATGACATGCTCTAAGACCAGTCGAGAAAGAATGATCTCTAGAGTGTCAACATAGACTTCAATGATACACGGCATCTTGGAGTCTAACTCTTTGATCTGATCTAGGCCTAAAACTTCAACTCAACCTACCCACGTTTCAAGCAATGAAGAGAGGATAAGAAAGAAGCAGTTCCCAATAGCCTAGCATCTATTTTTCGATCTATCTTTTTCAAATCTAAAAAAGAAAAGAAATAAGATATCGGATATATCTTGTCACACACGTAGATTAGAAAGAAAGAAGTTGATTATCTCCTAAGGATACGTTTGCTATTCAGGATATAATAAAAATTTATCTCATCTATGTTTGGTACCTATCCAAGATAGGATAAAGTGGGACATAAATGGGATATAGGCTGAATAAAATTATTCCATGTAGGAGGTGGGATAGAGATGGATATGATTTCTTTTCTTCATAGCATAAAAACTACTTTTCTAGATAACAAACTACTTAAATTGCAAAATTAAAATAATAATCATATTTAATTTTTTTTTTAATTCTAAATGTTAAAGAAAACTCAAAATAACAAAAAAACATTCGTTTTTATTTATTCCATTTTAATTTATATATTAAATTCTTTATACTTTATAATATATAGCTTATATATATATATATATATATATATATATATATATACATACATGCATACAAACATATACACACACCTAGTGTTTATATACATTGCTTATTTTAAGTATAATTGTAGTTTATTACTTAAAAAATTTATTAAGAAATGGTGGAAGTGAATAATAATAATAATAATAATAATAATAATAATAATAATAATAATAATAATAATGATGATGATGATGATGATGATGATGATGATGATGATCAAAATATATTTAAAATTTAAAAAAAAAGAAACAAAAGAACCCAAATCTAAGTATACATATTCAAACTTAAAAATGATTTTTCTAATTCCAAAAGAATGAAGGGTAATGAAATTTCTAAAAAAACAAATACTAGCATCTCCATCTCCTTCTCATTTGTATCTCTAGAGTAGGTTGAAGTTTCATGACTCTTTAGTAGATTTTTAATTCACGACAAAACTCTACGAAAATGGTAAAAGAGTCGGAACTTATTCTCCTTCTTAGCTTTCTGGTTTACGTAAAAAATCTATGAAGGCAGCAAAAGAGTCAAAATTATTTCTCTTTTGTAGTTTTGCAGTTCAAGTTGAAGGTTAACAAAAGTAGCTAGAGAGGAAAAACTTTTCATAGTCACAAATGTGAATGATTATATTTTCTCTCTCTTAGTAGATTCTGTTAACATGAGCTGCAAATTAGAGCAATTATAGGAATTTGTAATATTTACTTCTTATTTTGTCCCATGTTTATTTTATCTCCTGATAAGGAGGAGTCCTAGGGTTTAGGTTTTCTGCTATGTATATATACAAAGTCTTGTAAATTGAAAAGTAAATGAAGAAAATTCTCCCTACATTCACGTGTGTTTCTTCAGATTCAGCATTGAACTATAGAAGACTCTTATAGTCTCTATTTATAAATTTTCAAATTCATTTACATCAATATCTCGTAAATACTGAATAATAAACAAACCCACCCGCGCATGGCGTAGTTGGTTGAGACCGTGCCCTTCTTCCTCTCATGAAAGATTGAGGGTTCGAATCTTCTGATCGCGTTCCGCTTACTTAAGTGGGGGGCCCCGGCTGGTGGGTAGCTGGGCCAGTCCCCCTCGAGGAATATTCGAGCCCGCGAAGCAGGCCCGGACACCTCGATCATAAAAAAAAATAATATATGATATGAACATATCCGGCTTTATTACTGCGAGTCACCAAACAATGGATATGATATGTCAAAATATCTAGATTTCATATCATATCCTATCCAGTCCTATCCTGATTAAAAATTCGGACGACCAAACACAACCTATATATCTCCTAGAACAAGACTACTTTGGAAAGAGATAATTGTTGGCGATGACTTGCCACCCAGTCTACCCATGAAGACAACACATTCAAAAGTGAGGAAACTATTTTTCCTCGTCTTTCCTCCACCCACTCCTTCACATGACTTTTCTTTTTAATTATTTTTAAAAACTTTCAAATTTTTAATATTCTAATTCTTTATATACTAACATTTTTTATTTTTCTTTTTCTTTTCTTTATTCTTTCTTTGCCGATCACCAGCCATAGTCACATCCAAGGCTGGGAAGGTGAGCTCACTCGAGGTTGCAAGCTTGACCTCGCTGGCCTTGGGCGAGTGGCTGAAGAAGAAGAAGAAGAAGAAGAAGAGAAAAAGAATTAAAAAAGAGAAAAAAAAAGGAATTTTTTTTAAAAGTTGGAATTTTTAAAATTTTTAAATTTTAAAAATAAAAATTTATCAAAAAGAATGTACTGAGGAAAATCAATTTCAATTTTCTGTACCGAACAATGGAAAAATATTTTTTAGTTCATTTCAAGTTTCAGCCGAATATCAAAAAATATTGTTATTTTCTTGAAAATTGACTTTTTGGAAAAATTTTCGGAAACAACTCATTTTCCACAAAATAAATGGAGCTTAATATTCGGACCGACATCGTACCGCTAAAGGACTGTCGACTATTAAAGCATTAAGGAGTACCTTATATAAATTAATCCTAGCTAGGATCTTCCTAGCTTTCTACATGAGTAGGTATTCACATAATCAGTGACGTAAGCATGATATTAGAGAGAGGGATAAAATTGAGAGGAACAGAATGTGGTTTGGCCCAGTAGAGGCTTCAAAGAACTGTAAAATACATCGGGATGATCATAAGATGAGAGTGCATGCTTAGGAGAATAAAAAAAAAAAATTGTGAGAAGATCTACCAACTTTTTAAAACCTTGTTTGAATGGTTGTCCTTAGATAAAAGATTCTCCCTTGACACATGATTTAATTAATTTAATCTGTCCAAGAGAGAGATACACCACCCATGTGCTCCGTAAACAACGGAAAAATAAGGAGAGAATTATAAAACAAAAAACAAAAAAAAAAAAGTCATCATAACTTTGTTGTAATTGTCTCAATTCTTTCTTTTTTTTACAATTAAGTGCTAAACATTTTGTATGTGTGCCTCATCAAACCAACTTTGACTGGAAATTGCTAACGTGATATGACGACACTAACGTGGACAATTTTTTTTATAATACTTTAATCGTTTAATATTTTCCTTTCTTTCTCTTTTTTCTTTTCCTTCCCTTCCTTCTTCCTGAGCCTGACACCAATGTCCCACGACCAGCCAGAAGTCAAGGCCGACGAGGTCGGCCTCACTGGCCACTAGCAAGGGCGAGCCTCGCTCGCCTCATGGCTAGCCCTCGCCAGTGGCTAAGCAAACTATTTGAATATGTCCGATATTATCACAATTGCAATATATATATTTTGATAATTTTCCCAAAAAAAAAGGAGGAAGAAGATTTGTACTTGGCTTAGGCTCTATAGTTAGGAGAATCATGGATCGGTAAAGCCTAACCCGAGTTGGTTTTTCAACTAATATCATGTACGCTATGATTATATATAATAAGATCCATTGCTTCACTCTTTGGCGAAACCCTAAAGCTAGATGAGCGATTAGTACTAAACTAAAAGGTACAAAAGGGTACTTGATTAGGAAGGGTCCTTCTCATTATGGTTGAGATATTCAACGGGAACGTAGAAAAAGTGAAATGATGCTTCCAGAGGACGCCTAACTTGAAGCAATTAAATCGACATGATACTATATATACTTTACGTTCTATATAGTGATGAATAGATAATTATTGATAATGAAAATATTTTCATAGATTAATTATTGTAAGTGATACAATTGATTATTTTAGAAAAAATTTCGAATTATTCATTTTTCGTGAAACAAACGGAGCTGAAATATTTCGTTGCAAAGGAGATCGATGTTATATATGAAGAGGGCATTTTATGTAATTGGATACATCACATGTCATCGATCACGATTAATTTTAAATTTTCTGAATATTGATTAGAGTCGATATAATTTGATATTCATTATGTATTTGTTTTATGTAAGCTTTTCTTCACCGTGCATATAAGAGTGGACTTTGGCTTTCATAAAAACTAGTAACTAGTTTTAGGCTCGTTTATGGGGCAGCAGAATTTCCAATGTTTACATCATATTAATCCTTATACATTTGCTTAATGTACTTCCAAATTGCATCTCGAAGTAATCACACAGAAAATACAAATGCTATGTACTAACAACTGTCGACATGACACCGGCATTACTGTGAATATAACTCGATTTTGATATGAAGGCAGAGAGTTTGTACATATGCTAATCACATCAAAAGATAGTTATACAAGTGATCCCTAAATTTTAGCCCAACGTATGATGTTTTCTCTAAACTTTTAATTTATTCAATATGTTCCTTGAACTTTTGATAAATATTCAATACAATCCATCAATTATTTAAAAACATACAAGGTAATGTAAGATAAACACTTAGCATAAGGTACATGTGATGATTTCCAACATGAAATGCGAATACATAGTTAATCCAGAACTTAAGGAGCGAAGTTGGAAAATTACCAAAAAAAAGTCATTTAGTGATAACTGTTAGAATATATAAATATTAAACCATGCATTCTTCTAACAGCTTAAACTTTTAGAGCAAAATCTCACATGGTATCAGATGAGGAGGCCCCCAATTGAATTTGTCCACGCTTAGTATTATGCAAAAGATCAGACTAAGCGTGAAGAGGAGTGTTGGAATATATAAATATTAAACCACGCCTTCTTCTAACAGCTTAAGCTTTTAGAGCAGTTGGCAAGTGGTCCCACCAAATCTTACAATAACCTTTCAATTGTACCAATTAATTATAAACCTTTTCATATTTTTTCAATTGAGTCTATTCAAAATTTTAACCGAAAACACTGAAGTGGTGGTCCAGTCAGCACCAGTCATCCTGTGTGGCCTATTGGTACTGACATGGACAACTTTTTTTTTAAAAAAAAATCTAAACTTTTTTTTCTCCCTTTTTATAAGTGGCCAATCTCAAGTAGTGACCGATGATGGCCAAAGAGGCCCTCGTCAGCCATAGCAAGGGTTGCCTTGCCAGATCGATTGAGGGTGGCCCTCATAGGCACACGATCATCCCTAGTCGATGCGAAATCTGATGATGGCTAAGAGTTCTTTCTCTCTCCTTCATGTTTCATATTTGTCTTATTATCACACATACCCACCATCAAATTTCAATTGATCATGCTTTGAATCAAGATTGGGAGCTTGCAAATTTCAATAAGATACTGAATTACATGAACGAATAGGACATCACATCCTCAAGTCCATGAGGAGTTGGAAATGGACGTAAAGCTATGGAAACTTTGACTAGCAAAAGTGGCCCCTCGTGCGGTGCGCAGAAGCTTTCCACTTTCTCTTTTACCCTCCAAAGGGTTTGATAGGTTGCTAAGACTACGAAAGGATTTAACCAAAAAGAAAAGAAAAGATTGATGGGTCGTGTGTGTGCGTGCGATAAGGATGGAATGGAATAAAGGTGAGATTCTTAATGATGCCTCTTTTACTTTTACGAGGATCCCGTGTAGTTCAAGGGACATATATGGAGAAGAAACGAAAACATAAAAAATACAATTAACGTCCACCAAATTTGACATTGTTCCAAAGTATCTTTAAATTTTATCACTTTGATTGAATAATCTTGAGTTCGCCGCCGGTGAGTAATTGCCGGCAACAAACATGTGCTCGTCTCTTCACGCCTTTCTTAGGGGGATTTTTGTCCCCAAAAAATACATTTTCCCCTTGTCGTTCTCGTGCACAATTGGCAACTTTTTAACCAAAAAAAAAGAGCCTCAAATTTTGTCCCCATTTTTCAAATCAGAAAGAAATGACTAAAGAATCCCAAACACACACCAGAAAATTGGGGACGGAAGATTACTTAAACGTGGGAGGAGAGCTTATAATGAGAACGTTGGGAACTAAAGCGAACATTACCAGGCGCTCGTGTGAGAAGATTAGCGTACAGCCATCCAGGTTTAAGCGAACTTTGCTAGGCGCAAAACGTGCAAGCACGCGTTCGTCGACCTTCGATTATTATCACGGGCGATGTACTCAAGGGGGGGGGGGGGGGGGGGGGGGGGGTGTGTTGTATTATTGGGTCAGAAAGGATCAAGATCAGAGAGAGCTGTTGAACAAAATTAGGTGTGGAGATCCCTGTGGGATGAGGGATCTCTGGAGTTTCCAGTAGGTGTTTTAAAAGGCTATTGAGAAAGGAGCTACGTTCTCAATCACTTCCCTAGTGCTGGGACGACAACTGAGAATCTTGAAGATCCAATATCTTTACCAAGAACGTTTAGGTGAAATGGTGTTTACAAGGAGAAAAATACACATGTATATCTCACTACTCATGTTGCTTTTAGAAGTGGGACCAACTGTAAACCCCTGGATTCTTCCCTACCATGAGTGAACATTAACATTGATTCTCTAATTTCACTTCTAGTTTCACCTCCGTCTCCCACATCGATGGAGATCTTCGAACCAGTCACTGGTGTTTCAAAAAATTCCGTAATGCCATTGTACGCAAGAAAAATATACATAAGAGGCTGAAATGGGCTGAAACACGCATGAAGCAGCACCACGGGAAGAAGATCCACATCCATTCGGTGAAGACATTCGTTTCAAGTATCAGATTCACTTTTTTCTAGACTGTTAGAAAAATAACTAGCGATACAATCCGATATAACCGGATAATCATAGCCGTTGTACAGACTCCCAACTGAGATCCACAGGGAACGCACATGATCGATTTAACTTAACAGACCAAGTCCAAGAGACCCAGTCCACGGAAAAACCTTCCCAACCTCGTATTCCAAAAAAGGCAATTCTGATCAATCCAAGCGCACAGTGAATAAAAGAGTCACTTGGGCTAGAGCACCATCGAGCCAATGTCATCCGTCCTTTCAGCTCAGGAAATTGACATATATCAAACTTCGACTATCGAATGTAGAGAATCAAATGTTTTGTGAATCGTTTGATTCTTCAGCCCATGCTTTCCCGGTGGGAACGGTCGACTCCGCAAGTTCCGGAGTCAGCGAGAAAATGCATCATCAATTACGCAGAAAATTGCAGACACACAAGATTCTCTTAAATCGGACAACTCAGATAGCAATTGGTCAAATCCAACCGCAATGTCCTATATAAAACCTCACGGAGGTGTCTGGAGAAGGCTCCCCTGCATTAATATTTATCGTACAATAAACTCAAACCCACCATCATATGGCACTTGTGCTCCAACTAGAGACCTATACTGTGTTCATTGAGCTACTTCAGTACCTCGATCGGCTTCTTACCCTGCAAAAACAAACCGCTCCCTATAACTCTGCCTGAAACCAAAAATCCAGCTGACAGGTGACACATAGTAGACTACACAAGAATAAGTAATCAATTATAGTGCGAAATGTAATAAATAAATAGGTTGATTGGCAAAAAAAGCTATACCTTGGCGACCGGGACACGGATCTCGAGCGGGTACGAGAAGGAGAACGAGACCAGGAACGTGAAGGGGAACGCGAAGGGGAGCGTGAACGAGATCGAGAGTAATATCTTCGGGAACTCCTGCTTCTACTACGACTCCTACTGCGTTTATACCTTCTGCAACACATACAACACATAAGGATGTCAAAACACATTTTCATTTCCCATTATGCATCAACTTCTACGACAGCCATCTCATCCTCGCAATTAACCTTGGAAAAAACCACTGTCACCCACTTGATTGCTGGTATTAGATGTCAGACTGACAACTGATGATATAGACAGTGAAATTCAATACTTTACAAGATGAGTGAATTTTAGGTTTATTCTCTAGGGAACAAACCAGCCCCAGGTAAATCAGACATCGTTCAAAAAGCACTTTACTTTATGGGTAAAATAAAATTCCTCTAATTCTGTAACACTTATAGTAGTATGGCGTACACAAAAAGCACAGGAAAACAAAAATATTCCTTCTTTCTCATGGAAATGACATAACTACTAGCAGTAAAAAAAAGGAATGCCATATAAGTTTTGACATTATTGAAAGTTCTTTCTTCACAGAAGACCGACCAAAAAACACTTCTTTGTTGAACCATATAAGCACTCGACCAAAGCTGGTATGTTAAGGCAATCAAGAAAGACCAAATAATCCGCAATGAAAAAGTATTTGGCCTTGGTACCCCCAGAAAAAGGAGGAAGGCAACTCCACCACCAACCATTAGCCTAGTCACACTGTCAGTCGCCTTTCAGCAAGAGTAACTACTGGGGTTCAGTAACTAACCATACAAACACTTAAAAACAGAAATAGAAAGTGCTCTTGCAAAAAGCAATTCACGATACCTTGGAGGGGAATGACTGTAGCTTCTGCTGCGGCTTCGATGTCTGTAGCGACTTAATCGGTTTGTCTCTGCTATCTTTTCCAGCCTCTGTCGCTCCTGTTCCCGTTTCTTTGCCATTTCAGCAGCAGTATCTTTCTTAACTGCAAGACGATCAGTCGTAAGCTAGTCTTCATGCAGGACGAAAGAAGACAACTAAGGCCTGTTTGGTATAAGAAAACCAGTCCAGTTTTCTGTCATCATTTTTATCTGAAACTGAAAACAACACTGAAAATGCTTTTTACCACAAAGTAAAAAATATTTCGAAAAGAAAATGAGAAAAATTCTTTTATAATGACAAGTAAAACATTTTCCATTCTGAAGGAGAACGCAGTTTACTTCTAAATGAACACGCTTCTTATCTTTAAAACCCATACAACCAAATATGAAGCCAATTTTTTGTTCAGTTGAAAATTCTATTTTCATGAACCAAATATGTTCCCAAGGAATCGAAAAGCCTAAAGCTAGAAAACAGTTTTTTTTTTTTTTACAGTTTTCATTTTCACCTGACACGACAACTGCAATCAGCATATGCATTTGAGAGAGAGAGAGAGAGAGGGAAAGAGATGAAAAGTTTGAACTTTCTTGCGGTTTCATGAGCCATACTTTGCTTGTTCAGCTGTTTACTCATTATCCTCTTTAGTCGCTCTTGAGGAGTTTCCTTTTTCTCTACTTGTTTTGATGGCCCGCCAGACGTTCCTTTTGTTAACTTTGCTAAAGCCGAAGAAGTGCTGCAAAAGGTACAGTTGACAAAGTCAAAAGAGTCGCAGTACATGCAAAAGTGCATGTGGTTAACCCTTCCATCTGCACACGCATACTAATTAAATGACATCAAGAAATACAACAGATTTTACAAATCCAATCATGTACCTCGCTGATGGTTTCTGCTTAGCATTCTTTTCCTTGTCAAGGGAAACACCAGATGCAGGATCTACATGCAAGGCTTCAAGTATGTGACTGGATAATGGCCTGCAACACGGAAAGGTGTTAGGAATATCGATATTACTTCACCCATCTAACCAATCACACTATACGAGTCCAGTTTCAGGGGAAATATGAGCTTCAGAAAGGAAGCTTCCTTCCCTTTCCCTCTTTGCATTAGGCCGATAATATTAGGCTTGATCTATTCTAGATCACAAAGGTTTGCCTCAGGTAACAAAACGGGGGGTAAGCTGCAGCAGTAAACACTGTCCAATCTATCTTTGCAAGAATTAAAGGTCCAGTGCTCCGACCGGTTCAGCACATCAGCCTGAGATGGAGGAGATGATGGTGGAGAAAGTCCTTCAAGCTTTGGTCCCCCTGAATCACCAGAGCCCCCAAATTCTGTAATATACTCTATCTTAGGGGTTTTTAGCTTGCCTCTGTGACCATCATTAGTGTGTGATCCACGACCATAACGCCTGGAGAATGATGGTGAATATGATGGTGACCTAGATCTGGATCTGCATACGCAAGAAAACGAGACAGAATTTACCAAAGTCTCTAGATGGGAAGTTAAACCTAACAGCGATCGACCTTCCAAAGAATTATTACATACCTTCGAGAACGCGGATAAGCATCATAAGTTGGACTTCGTCTAGTCTCCCTATAAGTTAAGACAAAGCAGCATCAGATGTTAGATTACATGACAGAGATACACTCTGTAAAAAGAAAACAACTGAAGTGACCTATATAAACCATTCTCTCACTAGGACAGAACCAGTCAGTGATATATACAACAATGTTCTCAAACACATGCACAACTGCCTTCTTTCCCTGGATCTCACTTGCAGCAAATGGACATCTTAAAATTTCTTCTACATGACACTTTTAACTAAAACACCTTACCGGTAGGGATCATGATGAAGAACTCGGGTCCCCGTTATGCGTGCAGCTTCCCTTTCCTTCTCCCTTTCAATCTGAGAAGCCTTCCTCCTCTCCTTTCGACTGAGCTTTCTCTAAAAGTTTCAAAGAACGCAATTAACAAATTCATTCAATCACTGTTTATGACAATCTGATAATCTCCACCAAATCCACATATAGAGTCAACTTACAATTGCAGGATCCCCTTTGATGACTTCCTTTTGCCTTTTCTCTTCCTCTTTAGCCTTTTTATCCATATGGACAAGCCAGCCATACCTTTTCACTCCAAAGTCTTTAGCAATCGCATCCATACCTTCATCATTACTATCATCACTGTTAAAATCTTCATCTACATCTTCATCATCATCATCATCATCCTCATCATCATCATCGCCATCTGAATAAGCACTTTCCTCCCTCCCATCCATGTCATAAGAGAATCCCACCTGTGAATAGGAACCCTTGCTTGCAGGAGGCTGAGGCTGCTGCGCTCTGCTAGAAAAAGAAGTAGAAAAACTCTAAACCAAGGCTGCCTAACATAATCGAGGAAAGGGAACGCCAAAATAAATGTAATACGTACTTTTAGAAAAAACCACACCTAGTCTAGATAGATCTAAAGAGGGACAACGTAAAAAACAAATCTCAACATACATGCAACAAATTTTCAAGAATTCCTGACCTGTCAGGTGCAAATAAAGCAGTAGTTTTTGCTTCCATTTCTTGATTCACATGTTGCAAACCCTCCACATCCGTAACTGTTAAGGTCAAAGCTTCGATTGTAAAGATTAAATGAAATGAAGACCCATAGAACTGACAATAATACTGATTAACCACTTTCATGTATTGCGCTCATACTAAGAATAGACGAAAAAAGGGCACATCATATGTTGAACAAATTTAACGCGTCATATTAAAAAAAGTACCGACATCCTCTACGTCGATGCTTAATTAAATCCCGATAACGCTCAAAATTAACAAACTCCTCTAGTTCTTCCTCTTCTTCAGACTTTTCCTTAACCCGAAAATGCTTTGACTCGCGAATAAAATCAAGAAGTGCACGTCCATCAAATCTGCATATAAAGAGAAAAAGATATTAAGATCTGAAATGGTACGTAAGAACAAGTTGAAGCTGACATGAAAAATTGTAGCCTTTTTGTTGCGAAGGAGAGAATGGAGTTGTAGTGGACAATAAATTTAAATACAGATTATTACCTGTCAATTAGAATATCCTCTTTCCCATTCCATGGTATCCTAGAAAGAAATTGAAAATTAGGTCATCTTCATATCAGAGTAAAATTAAGCAATTACACAAGGAAGTTGCAAAAAAAATTGGACTTAAAAATGAGGAACATCAACCCCACGTGAAAAGTTCATCAACATTTCCGATGCCTAGAGTTCAGACCAAGCAAAAAGCAAGTCAGTTTTTGTGCATAATTTCAAAAAATACTGTACCCTATAAGAGATGTTATAGCGACAAATGACTTTGCACCACAAAGATATCTTCTTCCGCGATTCAGTCCATATTATATAGGTTCTTAAAATGGACATCCAATGCATAATAGCCCTTAATGATATCTTCTTTGTAGATTACACATACGATATTTGTCTACATAGAAAAATTTCAATCCACCATGAAATCTCAAGTTCCAATCATATTACATCCAACGACGCTAAATATCTCAGACAGGCATGTTCAAACTTCACAGCAACAAAACAAATGGAGGAGAATTTCATCTCACACGCCAACTATATCTAGAGAGAGAATATAGCAATCTCCAACTCATCCAATAGTATTCAACGTTGTGACTTGCAATCTTAGTAGCCAAAGGAATGTTTCTCATCCATGATTTATAAAGGTTACCAACTTTTCACACTCTAGAAAAAGACTATTACACAATCTGCTTTGCACACCAATCTCATTCGTCTAACAAGAACATGCCATTGCCAGGCAATTCATCAGAAGCTAAAATGTATAATTTTTTAAATCTGCAACAAAACCTATGCACCTATTTCACAATCTGGGTACACCACACAAGTGGCGAAATCACGACGGAGGCCGAGAATTCGACAGCTTGACAATGTTACAGTCGGTGCAGGCAACAGATACTAAACAAAGCACAAAGCCACACAGCCCTTTTCAAAATTTCAGCTCCCGAAAGACATCACGAGTCTAAAATCCAACACTCGTCAATCCCAACCAGAAAACTATTAATTCCTCGAGATGGCACACCAAAGCCAAGCATCATCATCAATCCACAGTCGAACCACGAAAATGAAAACAAAGAACAGAACCCAGAACAGCCCACGAGCATTATGGGAAAATGAAGAGACAGAGCGTGTCGCCATACAATCCTTGCTGGTCCTGAGTGGCTTGGTAGAGGCCGTCGTCGCGGTACATACGGCACCTAGAACCGACGGCCTGGATCGACTGTTGCGGGTCGCCACGCCTCTTGGCCAAGAACACGGCCCGCCTCTGAGCTCTCTTACGAGCGGCGTCCATCATGTCGTGCACCTTCTTCTCCGATCTCCGCGCCTCGTGCCACATCTTCTCCTACCCCGATCGATTTCCCCTCAGCCGTGTCGACAAGAACTCGAAACCCTAAGCGCGATTGCGCAATAGAGAGAGAGAGAGAGGTGTGTTCTGCGGTGGTACGTCGATCCTTCTGGAGTTTCTATTGGCGGGTGCAGCGTCCAGGCGTCCTCGCGTGTTCCCACGATCTCCGCCGTCCACGTCGGCGCAGCTTAGGCCGGGGTTAGTGATGTTTGATTTGCCCGATTGAGAGAAATGTTGGGGGAAAATTTCAGATTAGCACTACAAATAGTGAAGTGATCCCCAATTTTTCATATGACCATAATTTAACCCGTCCCAATAAATATTTCTCGAATATGGCCTCTAGCCTATGCTCTTCTTACTCGAAGCGGGGCATAAGTACACTTTTAATGTCAAAAGTCGTAAACGGAGATCATTTTAGTGCCAAAACTTTCAAACGGATCACTTTGATGCCAAACGTTGTGTACAAAGATCACTTTAGTGCCAAAAGTTTCAAACGGACAACTTTACAACGTTGTGTACAAAGATTACTTTAGTGCCAAAAGTTTCAAACGGACAACTTTAGTGTCAACTTTTTTAAAAAATGATCACTTTTAGTGCCAATTTCTTTTTAAAACGATCACTTTTAGTGTCAATTCTGATGTGTCACGTCAGCTTAAAAAAATAATAAAAATAACATGTGTCGAATTTTCGGCAAGCCACATCAGCTCTAACATTAAAAGTGACCGCTTTTAAAAGAAGTTGGCACTAAAAGTGATAGTTTTTTTTTAAAAAAAAAAAATTGGCACTAAAGTGGTCCGTTTAAAACTTTTGGCACTAAAGTAATCTTCGTACACCACTTTTGGTACTAAAAGGGTACTTTTTCCCTCGAAGCGGCATAACCAGCCTCTTAAACCAACCGAACTCATGTTTGTTTTAGTGTTAAACGTGGATATGAGGACAATCTTTGCCAACCCAAGCCCCCAGTATGTCCATCCATAAGCACATTACTTGACTTTGGATCACAATAAATTATTGGGCTTTGGCGTTGATTAAGGAGATAACCTAATGCATAACAATATCAATAGAAAAATGTTCATCCTTTGGGCGAGACTCAATTTCTTCGAGTGCCCATCTCCATCATTTTGAGCTGGATTTCAGTGCGGCCACTAGTCTAGACTGCCGTTGACTAAGTACCCATAGACTGAAGCCTTAAACTCATCACCTATAATTGATGCCTAAGCTCTCCATCTAAATTTTCATAAGATTTCGGTGTTTTTCGTGCTTTGAAACTTAGTATTCTATTTTGAAGCTCTTGAGAGCAGCATGCCGTGTTCAATTAAGCACCTTAACATAGACATGGCCGGTTCCGGGCCGATTTTCGGTTCCGGTTCCAAATTTTTAACTTTATTTTTAAAATAATAAAATAAGATAAATAAATAAATTATTAATTATAAATTATAATCATTTATCAAATTGTACATTGTAATAAATTTTGAAAAAACAAAAGAGAAGTAATGGGCTTGAATTTAATGAATTATCATTAAGCGCCTATATATCTTCTTGGGGATAGAAGAATCAAAACTCATGTAGTTTTCTTACCTTTGGTAACCCCAACTTACCTCATCGACAATTGTCGCTACCCATTATTGTGATACCGATAGTATCTCCACAGTCTTCACTGAAGAATTCGTGTTCTCGATCCAACTCTTGTTGTCGAAAATTAGCCTTTGTCCAATCATCGACACAAGCTTAAATCTCCACACTTTTCGGACTTAATCTTGAACGGCGGGGGTCCAAAATAAATCCTTCAGCGCTAAATGCTTGATCAACTGTCACTGTTGAAGAAGGAGTCGCTAATATTTGTTTCGTGATGAGTGAGAGAACTGGAAATTGAGTTGAATGGTTCTTCCAGCACTCAATAATCTTGAAATCTGCACTGTGTTCGGAATCACTAAACTCAAAAGCAATTGTTAAATAGTTTTCTAATTCGGAAATACTACATGTTAATGTCCCTCTATGTTTTTTTGGCCTACTTATGAGCATTTTATACCATCTTCCAGTGAAATACTCGCATCACTTTGTGAGACACTATATTGGGCAGATCTACATCCACTGTCACTTAAACCGTATCTACTAGAAAATTCATTATATAATACTACAATAGCTTGTTTAACCTCTACTTGTATAATTGAAATATTTATTGCTTCATTCAAATGTAAACAAACATAATAATAAGCATTCGGATAATCTAATAAATCATATAATTTAGTACGTGGATCGAAAATAATACCAACTAAATAGACAAGAGGAATGTTCAAATAATAATACAACCATTTTTCTCGCATTACTAAAATACTCGAAACTAATTCAATATCTTTTTCATATTCATTAAAAACACCAGCAATATTAACACACTCTATTAAAAATAAATGCGTAGTGGGATAATAAATACCAGATAAAGTATTAGTAGCATCATTAAAAACTTTCAAAAAATCTAAAAAAAAATTGCAAACGTCCCAATGTTGCCAGAGTAAAGCAATATCGGGAACAATATTCGAAATAAAGGCACATAATAAATCTTTATAATCAAAAGTTTGTAGAAGCATCTTGTAGGTAGAATTCCAACGAGTCGGAATATCTTTTGGAAACCTTTTTTCCTTTCTCCCATTTTGTGTACAAAATTTTCCCAACTCTTTCATAAGATGAGGACGACTCCATAAAAATCTAATTGCACTATTGATTGGGTGGAGATAAGTCACAAGAGATCGTAAATCATCTTGTACACATGGGTAGCCATGACATATTGCTAGATGTCACTCATGGCTTGTGGGACCTAGAGGTTAAACGAGACAATTAATTCTCTTAGAAGCACTACCGTGTTAGTGCATGTCTTACTACTAGCTCAATGATGAACCTATGGATGTCACACATCTTAACCAATATATAACGACGTTGAACGGAAAGATAATTGTGAAAATATGTTTGCAATCACGACTATCGAATTAATCGGGCTGATATTAGATTAAATGGGATTTGATTTAATTTTATTTTTTGGTCATTGACGTACGTGCATATAATGATATACACGTATTATTCGGACACATATTTATGTGCCCAATTTGCACACGTGAGAATAGTGTACTTTTTTTATTTTATAATAATAACAATTGTTGTTATTATTTATTAAAATATTAAAAAAAAGGTACAATTGCACTTGCTGATTGTGTGCAATGCACACAATCAGTGTTTTGTTGATTGTGTGCAAATTGCACACAATCAGCAAAACGCTGATTTGTGTGCCATGTGCAAATTGCACACAATTAGCGTGGCTGATCATTTTTGTGTGAAAAAGCTACAATCCTATGAAGAGATATGGGGGCATTTGAGCGTGTGCAAATTTTTTAGCAGAAGATTGTCGCGACCCTCTCGCGGGGGGCGAAGGGGGCTAATGGGCCGCCCGATCGCTGGCTTGATCGGACGCGGGCCTCTCCTAAGGTCCATTACCCAAATCGCAATGGCTGGATATACATGGTCGACCTTCGGTGTGGTCTAGTGACATGTGATACGTGTACATGCCAAGGAGTCGCCACCAATCGTTTCTTGGAGGGTATGATCGGAAACCCTATCGAATAGTTAGGAGCTGTCTATTCGATTCTACGGAAACCAGAGAAATTGATTCGAGGACTTAGTTACGCCAACTGCTAGAGTTGACGCCATTTCGGTACCTAAGCTAGATGGTTTATTTGATCCTAGGATTTCATACAGAAGAGTGGGGTACAGATCCTAAATCTAGGAGTTTATGCAGATGAGAATGGCTACCCTATCACTCACAATCATTAAAAGTAAATGCGCAAATCAAGGATCCAGTACATGCGGATAAAATACATGAAAGCAGCATGGCATCCCTAATGAGGCCATATTAACCTAGAGAAATATCAATCAAGGCTTAAAAGTGATTTGGACATAATTCGCCCATGAGGGGGGCAGAATCGTAATTTTGAACAATTCGGGGACAATTCACCTCGAAAGGGTAAATTCGTCATTTTAGATGAATTGGGAAGTCAAAAGACGGAGGAAATAGGATTGGCCATATCCAATCTATTTCCCATTTTTCGAGAATTTTCAAGATTTTTCTGGAATTTAAAAGTGATTTTACCTTTGAAAGGGTAAAATCGTCATTTTTGGACGAAAATGAGGATTGGAAATTTCAAACATTAGGATTGGTCAACCACCTAACCCAAATCCTAATTTTAAGCAATTCCCAAAACTATATTGGAGTAGGAAAGGCGATCTACCCTTTGAGGGGTAAAATCGTCATTTCAGGGAAAATAATGAGATTCGAAAACCCTAGCAAGAGGATTCACCACCTAATTGGCTCTATCCCAATCTAGGCATTTTCAACTTATCTCAAAACACAAAGCAGGGACGAATTACCCCTAAAGGGCATTGTCGTCAATTCTTGGAAGAACGGATAAGAAACCCCAAAAATAGGGTTGACCAGTTGTCTATGGTCAATCCTCAAATTTTGGGGATCTCTGGAGTGTCTAGGATTTTTCCACAATTTTTTCATATTTTTTGGAATTTTCTGGAATTTTCTAGCATTTTTTTTTGGATTTTCTAGGATTTTTCTGATTTTTTTATTTTTAAAACCATTTTCTGACTTTTTTTTATTTTAAAAAAATATTATTCAAACCGGGTCAACCCGACCCACTCGGGTCAGAAACCCGGCCCACACCCGGACCCGCGTGAGACCCAAGCCCTAAACGACATCGTGCCCGCCGTTTTTTTATTTTTGGATTATTCGGATTTAATCCGACGGCCTACATCGAACCACATGGCTTATCCGTGCCCATTAGATCTGATTACTAGATCCTACGGTCTAAATTGAACGATGACTTGATTGAGACCGTTTGATTGACTTACTAAGATCTACGGTCAGGATTAGAACGTGAGACTTGATCTGAGCCGTCCATCCTAAAACGACGTCGCCTAACCATTTACCTAAACGGCACCGTTTTTGTTCGGATTGATTTCCCTGATTAAAATTATTTTTGAATTATCCAAATTTCTAATCGAACGACCACCGTTTATTCGACTCGATTAACCTCAGCCGTCGGATCTACCTATTCAAATAACAGATCTCCTAACGGCCTGCGGACTGGACAACCACGTTGACCAATGGCGAACTGACACCTAAGACTTTTATTGGTTGACCACGCCATGTCATCTTCGTCTTCAACCTCGCGACTCCGACGGAATGAGCGGCTGTGCTTCTCCGGCGATGATCCAACAGTGGATTCTTGATGGAATCATGCGAGACCAACGGCAATCGACTCGCGATTGACTCTAGTTTAACATATCTAGGAATCGAAGCATCCTATTCACATAATCAAGAGCATCATGCAAACTGCCGAGTACGGCCATGGAAGCTCAATCACACAGACCATGCGAAATTAGATCAATTCATTCACAGATTGACATGGTAGGAGGTGCAGAAGACTTATCTCGGGCTCCGATTGAGTCCCCACGGCCTAGATTGGGCTAGGCAAGTATGAATAGCGGTCGGCTATGGAGGCTAAGTTCGAAGACTCGATTCGAGTTGTTCAGATAAAATCGATGCAAAATCAAGATGCGGGTATGGTCAGTGATGTTCAGGGAACAAGACGCATACACTAGATACAAGAATCATAGTCGGAAATGAAATCCGCCATTGAAGCTTAGTATAAGAGTTGAAGGTCTGCCTCACCTGTTTTCGTGGGTTCCACATATGCGGCCGACGGCGATCGACTCCAGGGGCTTTGGACGTTCTCCTGACGACCTCGTGGAGCTTTGGTTTAGCTTGGGAAGGCCCAACCGGCGCTCTGCAATTCGAGCTCCAACCTACGACCACCGCGAGGGAAGGTGTGCTCTTTCTCTCTCGTTCTCTCTCTCCCTCGATTCAGTTTTCTCTTATCGAACATAATTTTCCAACCCCTTTAACTGAAAGCCCTCCGTAGGCTTATATCGCCCTTCGAGTTTTGGCGCAGAATCGGGGAACGGCCAACTGACTCGAATGGCACGTGCCATCACGTGATTTTAGGTCCAATCGGCGTCGGGGGCGATGGGCATCTCGTCTGATTCTGTTTGGTCCTCCGGCGGGTCTCATTCCACGTGAATTTAGGATGAATTTGGTCTACATTTGGGTAAATGTTGACTTTCGTAGGTCCGCAGTTTGACCGGCCGATTGCTCCCTGCTCCGGCGGCCATTGATCATCATTCCGGCTCCAATCGACGGGGAATGGCCTAAGGAACTAAACGCCCAACATTGCGTCTTCAATTGAAGTCGATTGGTCCGTCAATTTCCCCGTCAAAGTTTGACCATTACTGTTCATTCGCGTAGGTTCCTAAGGAAGACGATGACACTGTAGCGGACCGGTTCGACCGGCGGTCAGACTGGTCTGAACCGGTCCCGATTTGCAATTTTCCAAATTAAACCCAAATTAATAGAAATTTTTTGCAATTGAACCTCAGAATCGAATCTAGGGCATGAATTCTATCTAAAAATATGATTTTGCCCAAAAGTTCATGTTAATTTCAATAAAAATCCCAAATTTCTATTTAATTGCTAATTGGGGATTGTGCAATTGAGGGTTTAAATGATCAAATTGGGTCAAACCACCTATCCCAATCGATTCAAAATGATGAAAACCCTTGGGCAGCATGTTTAATTTGCAATGATAGTCCTTGAATTGAAAGTAATTTCAATTATGCCCAATTTCAAGGACTAAAATACAATTAAGTATGTAATTGAGCAATTTGTTCGAACAATTGGGCTAAATTGAAGTGGGGGACAATCAGATTGAATGTCAAGGTCCTTAAAAATGCCAAAATTGCAAATAACAAGACTCAATTGATATTTTTTTCTCAAATTCAATCATATGTGTTACAAAGGAACACCTAAAATTGAATCTGATTTTGGGTTTTTTGTGAGGTCAAAAAGACAAGGGATTTAAAATAAAAATATTTGTTATTTTTCCATTTTTTGTGACCTCAAATTCTATTTTTCTCGAATTTTCTAGTATTTTTCTATTTTCTAAAAATACTAAAAAATGTGAAAAATATGAAAAAAAAAATTTTGTCAAAAATGGTCCCTTAGGCTTGGCCAATGACACCAAAGTTGATTTTGTAATTTTTTGACTTTTTATGGATTTTTTATAATTTTTCAAAGAAATGACCAAAAAAGGCTGATCGAAAATTAGGTGTCAACAGCTGTCCCTCTTTGGGAGGAATCTCGCGAGAGGTTTCTCTCAAAGACATGTGACACCTAAGTCTAGATCGACTCTACTGGGGAATAGAAAAATGAATATTGACATTCGATCTTTCTTGTCTTGTTGGTAAACGCTATACTTGTCTTATCTTTGCAAACAGGAGAGGGAGGGAGAGAGAGGCGAGGTAGAAATACTTACCTGTTACTTACCTGCCTGACGCTCGTGCGGCGTGCGTGGCCTATAACGGGTTCAAGTGGATATCTAGGGACTCGTCTTTTGAGCATCCTAGGGCAATTAAACTCTAGCATGTATGGTAGGCCGTACTAGAGTGGAATTCCTATACTTGACAGGAACCTGTGAATGACGCACCCAGTCTTTTAGGGATTGTCAGGGTTTTGATCCGTATGGTGGATCGGACCATGAATAGGACTCATCTCTGCTAGGAACCTACGGATGACGCACCTAGTCTCTTAGGGATTGTCAGAAGTTTTGATCCGTATGGTGGATCGGACCATGAATATGACTCCTCTCTGCTAGGAACCTACGGATGACGCACCCAGTCTCTTAGGGATTGTCAGACATTTTGATCCTTCAAGGGGATCAGGCCGAAAATAGGAGTCCTTTCTGCTAGGAACCTACGGATGACACACCCAGTCTCTTAGGGATTGTCAGACATTTTGATCCTTCAGGGGGATTAGGCCGAGAATAGGACTACTTTCTGCTAGGAACCTATGGATGACGCACCCAGTTTCTTAGGGATTGTCAAACATTTGATCCTATATTCTAAGGAATTAACTAGGATATATACAAATGAGGTGTATCTAACCTTTAGGCATTACCAAACGAGCTATTCTAGGTTTAGGGATTACCTAGAACCTCACAGAAAGTTGATTTTGTCAAAAGTTTTTGATCCTATATTCTAAGGAATTAACTAGGATTTATACAAATGATGTGTACCTGACCTTTAGGCTTCACCAAACGAGCTATTCTGGGTTTAGGGATTACCTAAAACCTCACAAAAAGCTGATTTTGAAAATTGTCCTTTCGACATGCAAGACGTTATTCTGGGATTTGGGGATTCCAAGTATCCTGCAGAAAACTTGAACCTGCAAAAACTTTGATGAGATTCTTCTAGGATCTAGGGGTTACCCGAAATCTCGCAGAAAGACGATCTCGAATATTGTCCTTTCGACATTGGAGGTGACATTTTGGGATCTGGGGACTCTAGGTATCCTACAGAAAGCTCAATCCTATAAATTTAAAATCTCACAGATGGATGATTTCAAAGATTGTCCTTTTGACATTGGAGGTGACATTCTGGGATCTGGGGACTCCAAGCATCCTGCAGAAAGCTCAAACCTGTAAATTTGAAATCTCACAGATGGATGATTTTGAAGATTGTCCTTTTGACATTGGAGGTGACATTCTGGGATCTGGGGACTCCAGGCATCCTGCAGTAAGCTCAAACCTGTAAATTTGAAATCTCACAGATGGATGATTTCGAAGACTGTCCTTTTGACATTGGAGGTGACATTCTGGGATCGGGGGACTCCAGGCATCCTGTAGAAAGCTCAAACCTGTAAATTTGAAATATCATAGATGGATGATTTCGAAGATTGTCCTTTTGACATTGGAGGTGACATTCTGGGATCTGGGGACTCCAGGCATCCTGCAGTAAGCTCAAACCTGTAAATTTGAAATCTCATAGATGGATGATTTCGAAGACTGTCCTTTTGACATTGGAGGTGACATTCTGGGATCGGGGACTCCAAGCATCCTGCAGTAAGCTCAAACCTGTAAATTTGAAATCTCACAGATGGATGATTTCGAAGACTGTCATTTTGACATTGGAGGTGACATTCTGGGATCGGGGGACTCTAGGCATCCTGCAGAAAGCTCAAACCTGTAAATTTGAAATATCATAGATGGATGATTTCGAAGATTGTCCTTTTGACATTGGAGGTGACATTTTGGGATTTGGGGACTCCAAGCATCCTGCAGAAAGCTCAAACCTGTAAATTTGAAATCTCACAGATGGGTGATTTCGAAGATTGTCCTTTTGACATTGAATGTGACATTCTGGGATTTGGGGACTCCAGGTATCCTGCTAAAAAATAAACTTGAAAGCTCTTCTTCACAGAGCAAGGCATCCTTCTGGAATCTGGGGTCACCATGAGTCTTAGAAGCTTAGACCTGAGAGTTCATCACTCATCTGCCAAAACATTAGCCCTCTTGAGGTAATGACGATCACAATGTAGGTAAAAAGGCTTCTTTTTAACCTATACCATTATGCGAAATGGCTTAGGACGTATGGAAATTATCCAAAACATCTCAAAGCATACAAAGATGATCAAAGATCCATGCGGGGCGCATCCTGGATCAAACAATTCGAAGTCTCCAAACGAAGCTTGCTTTCGAGCATTCTATTGGAATATCTCTGTCAAAAAGGTCTCCTCATCCATTTTCTGACTTGGTTTTTTCATAATAGGAGCACTCGAATTTCCTAATACCATGTATCTGGGTTTTCGGGGCCATTCGCAGCGCATGCATTTAGATCAATCGGGAGGTCTTCATGGGACCATAATATTGGGCTCGAACATGGTTTCCGAAAGGGGACTCATTTTCTGAGTCAAGTCTTTTTGCACACAGAATTTTCTTCATTTGCTCCGGGTTTACAAGTCAAGAACCCTGCAAAAATGAGAAAGAAATAATCTTGCTCGAACTTCTTCGAGCTAAGCTTAGGCATTAAACCCTATGCTAACCCAAATGCTTTAATTAGAAAAGACTTCTTAAGGTTGTAACATAGGTAGGATTGGGGGACTGAAAAAGGCTTATTTTTGGCCCAGAACACATGAAGGGTTTAATATTGGTGATCACTACAGATTTGCTGCCGATCTTGGTACCTTGTGGTTCGGAAAGCGTCTTCAGTCTTTGAAGCGCATTGGTAGTCTTTTGGAGAACTTCTTTCTCGCGCCAATGCGGTGTCAACACTTGAATGTGACATCGTCAAACTTTACTAGTGGCCTATACACAGATATCATGCCCTCTTTTTGGCATTTACAATATCGAATACATGATTCATGAGTGTACAAGTATTTGGAGGGGCATTGGCCTTGCTTTTACTAAGCACTTTGCTTTTTCTTGATGCCCATAATCGTGTTCTTTTCTCTCTCTTTTTTTTCTTTACTCTCTTTCGTGGGATCCTTTCTTTTCTTTTTGGGAACCATAAATTTTTAGATGAGTGTGCTAGATATACACTTTGAATCTTAGCACCAGGAATTTTTTACAAACCATATATTCTGAATTCTTCCATTCTTGAAGTGACGTTGCCTCCGTCTTGGGATATGCACTGATCACCAATAGGTTTATGAATCGAGTATACAGGCTCAATTGGGCTGTGCAAAGGGTAAAAGTGTATAGGATAGAGAAACGAATGCTTTTTGTCATGTTAAAGCACTTGAATCATCACAGAAGTTAAAATGACAAGCAACACATGAAGATTGATGCAAGTCTGAGCAAGAGGATTTCTAACCATTTACCTCATAGTACTGTCGTGCGTACCTCTAGATTGCCCCAGTATGGGGTGGTTCCTAGCAGGGGTAAAGAAAGACACCGTCGTTCAAATGGCTATCGATAGTCACCTGCAGTGTTTAGGATAGAGAAATGAATGCCTCCGTCTTCTCAATCCATGTAACCGATGTGAAGGGCCATTGTATCATCATATTCAGGGTTTCCTATTCTCACCCTTCCCTCATCTCTCGAGTGTATGGGGGATGTGTTTGGGATCAGGTTTGCCTCTCATTCAGAAGGATATTCTTGTTAGATAGCCTAAGCAAGCTGTGTTTCTGGAAAGATCATTTCATTTTTCTCCAGGCGTTTTGCTCCACAAGGGATTTCAATGACGTCTCATGCATACTTTGAACATGCTTGGACACTTTCTGACCTTGGCAAACGTGTAGTAAATGCAAGGAATTTATCATCATTCTTTTATGATACAATGTTTATTCTTGAGTCTAGACATGTGAACACTCATTCTCTCGTTTTTTACCTTACAGGAAGTGAGAGATACTTTACTGTGCTCTTCTTTTGTTGTCTTCTATCTTCAGTATACATTCCTGCATGCATGATAAAAGAGATGTTCTAGTGAGTAAAGGCCGGCTTGACCTTTGATGGAACAGATACATATCACCTGGTATTTGGCGTCGATGACTTTCCTTTCCAGGATTTTGTTTGAATGAGTCTGATTCTGAGTTTGCTTCTCGAAACCCTGCAAAATTGAACATATGCTAGTGTATGCATGGATACATGATGTGCTTATGCAATGACGATTGGGATTGATCTGGGATATGCCAGATGACCAAAATCTGATTTTATTTCAAGGGTAAAATTTCTTCACAGCATCTGAGTTTACAGGGTGTCCCAATTCTTCTCCTTCAGAGTTTATAAGAATCAATGCTCCTCATGTGAGAATTTTCTTGACAATGTAGGGACCTTCGTAATTCGGGGTAAATTTGCCTCCCGGATGGATAACATTTTGCAAAGTCTTCCTTATTACCAGGTCATTTACTTCAAACTTTATGGCTTTATCTTTTCGATTAAATGACTTAGTCACCCTCTTCTGGTAACTTTGACCATGACAGATTGCTTTAAGGCGTTTCTCATCTATCAAATTCAGCTGTTCATATCTGAGCTTGGAGTACTCTGACTGGGAGAGTTTACCCTCTCATAAAATCCTCAAAGAGGGGATCTTAACTTCCATGGGTAGGACTACTTTCATCCCATACACCAGACTGTAGGGAGATGTCCCTGTAGAGGTCCTGATTGAAGTTCGGTATGCCATTAAGGCAAAGGGTAGCCTTTCATGCCAATTCCTATAGTTTTCTGCTGTTTTAGCCAAGATCCTTTTAATGTTCTTATTGGCTGCTTCCACTGCCCCATTCATCTGCGGGCGGTAAGGGGATGAATTCAGATGTCGAATACCAAATTGATCCAGCAGATCATCGACAATCTTGTTGTTCAGGTTGGATCCATTATCCGTAATGACTGCTTGAGGGGTGCTATATCGAGAGATGATGTCTCTTTTAATGAACCTTGCCACGTTTTTCGCAGTGACATTCTTGTAAGAACTGGCTTCTATCCATTTTGTGAAGTAATAGATCGCCACCAAGATGAAGCGATGACCATTTGAAGCCGCGAGATTGATAGGCCCTATCATGTCTATCCCCCACATAGAGAAAGGCCAAACTTCAGATATTTGATGCAATTCATTCGGGGGCACATTAATCTTATCACCATATATTTGGCACTGGTGGCATGACCTGACATGTTGACAACAGTCTGATTCAATGGTCATCCAATAATAGCCAAGCCGCATGATCTTCCTAGCGAAGAGGTGGCCGTTCATGTGAGGCCCACATATACCTTCATGGATCTCCTTCATGAGAATATTTGCTTCTTTAGCATCTACACATCTTAATAGAGTAGAGTCAAATGACCTTTTATACAAAATTTGTCCGCTGAGGAAGAACTTGCTGGCCATCTTGGTTATGTATCTTCGGTCTCCTGCTTGACATCCTTCAAGAAACTCCCTTTTTGAGAGATAATTCTTAATGTCACAATACCACGGCTCTCTATCGAACTATTCTTCGATCAGCATACAATAGGCCGACTTTTCGATCATGCCGATCCTTAGGGGCTCTATTTCTAGCCCATCAGCTATTTGTAACATTGAGGCCAGTGTGGCCAATGCATCTGCGAATTAATTATGAGATCTTGGCAGATACTCGAATGACACTTCTTCGAACTTAAGTGTCAATTCTTCGAGATATTCATGATAAGGGATGAGTTTTGCGTCTTTCGTCTTCCACTCTCCCGGTGTCTGCAAAATATAAGCATGGAATCTCCATATACTTGCAGCTTATGTATTCTCATGGAAATGGCTAATTGCAAGCCTAAAATGCACGCCTCGTATTCTGAGATATTGTTGGTGCAAGGGAAGGTTATCTTTGCCGCAATAGGATAATGTTGATTATCAAGGGATATCAATACTGCCCCGGTGCCTGATCTTGAGAGATTAACGGCACCATCGAAATACATAACCCACTTATCCTCTGCCATGCTCAAAACTTGGTCTTCTGCCTTTATTTCTTTAGAAGGCTTGCAAGTCGAAGGGTTTTCTGCTAATATGTCAGCTATAGCTCTTCCTTTTACTGATTTTTGCGGAGAACTCCTGATGTCGAATTCAGACAACATCACCTGCTATTTTGCTAACTTCCCAATAAGTGCGAGTTTCTCCAGAAGGTATTTAACTGGATCATTTTCCGTTACCAGTTGAATTCGATGATGTAGAGTATACTGTCTCAATCTGCGAAGTACCCATACCGTCGCTACACAAGCCTTCTCAACTGATATATACTTTGCTTCAGATGACGTGAACTTCTTACTCAAGTAGTAGATGGCTCTCTCCTTACCATCTTTTGGGCTCGTTTGGGCAAGTAAGTGTCGCGACCCTCACTCGGCGGAGGGTTAATGGGCCGTTCGATGTTGCATGATCGGACACGGGCCTCTCCCAAGGTCCATTACCCAAATCGCAACTGCTGGATATACGTGATCGACCTTCAGTGTGGTCTAGTGACATATGATGAGTGTACATGCCAAGTAGTCGCCACCAATCGTTTCGTGGAGGGTACGACCGGAAACCCTATCGAATAGTTGGGAGTGGTCTATTCGATTCTGCGGAAACCAGAGAAGTGGGTTCGAGGACTTAGTTACGCCAACTGTCAGAGTTGACGCCCTTTCGGTACCTAACCTGAATGGTTTATCTGATCCTAGGATTTCATACAGACTAGTGGGGTACAGATCCTAAATCTAGGAGTTCATGCAGATGGGAATAGCTACCCTATCACCCACAATCATTAAAGGTAAATGCGCAAATTAAGGATCCAGTGCATGCGGATAAAACACATGAAAGCAGCATGGCATCCCTAATGATGCCCTATTATCCTAGAGAAATATCAATCAAGGCTTAGGAACGATTTTGGCATGATTTGCCCATGAGGGGCAGGACTGTAATT
This sequence comes from Rhodomyrtus psidioides, assembly GCA_021437785.1. Classification (NCBI taxonomy): domain Eukaryota; kingdom Viridiplantae; phylum Streptophyta; class Magnoliopsida; order Myrtales; family Myrtaceae; genus Rhodomyrtus; species Rhodomyrtus psidioides. Next base: position 2,111,609 of record JAILYB010000109.1, on the reverse strand, counting down.
TTTGAACAATTCATGGACAATTTGCCTTGAAAGGACAAATTTGTCATTTTAGATGAATCGGGAAGTCAAAAGATGGGGGAAATAGGATTGGCTATCAATCCAACCCATTTCCTATTTTTTGGGAACTTCCAGGATTTTTCTAGAATTTAAAAGTGATTTTACCCTCGGAGGGGTAAAATCGTCATTTCGGACAAAGACGAGGACTGAGAATCTCAAATATTAGGGCTGGTCGTCCACCTGACCCAAACCCTAACTTTAAGCAATTTTCAGGACTCGATTGGAACAAGGAAGACGATTTTCCCATTAAAGGGCAAAATTGTCATTTTTGAGAAAAGAGGCGGGACTCGAAAACCCAAGCCTAAGAATTGGTCGCCTACCAGACCCTAATTCTTACCTTGGCATTATCGGCCTTATCTCGCATATACAGCAGAGGCAACTTACTCCTAAAGGGTAATATCGTCAAGTCTCGGAAGAATAGATAAGAAACCCCAAAAATAGGGTTGACCAGTTGTCTGTGGTCAATCCTTGATTTTTGGAGATTTCTAGAGTGTCTAGGATTTTTCCACAATTTTTCCACATTTTTTGGAATTTTCTGGAATTTTCTAGCATTTTTTATTGGATTTTCTAGGATTTTCTGATTTTTTTTAATTTTAAAATCATTTTTTTATTTTTTTATTTAAAAAATGTTATTCGGGCCGGGTCGGATGACCCGGCCCATGACCCGCGGCGAACGGCCCGGCCCGGATCCGGGCCCGCGCGACCCGCGCCCAAAAACGACGCCGCATCAATCATCCCGCTCAAATTTTAACTCCCGCCCAAATTCGAACCCACGGTCCAGATCTTGCCACGTGTTGACATTCGTACGGCTTGATCTAATAAAAGCAGTCGACAGTCACGATTGAAACACTCGATCGAACTACGGCCGTCCGATCAACTTATCTAAAAATGATTTTTTATTTCCGAAAAAGCGAGATCGCGACACGTGGCACACTTACCACCGTCCGATCAAATTTGTTATTCGGTTATAATAACCGACGCTGACGTGGCTGCCACGTGGGCGCCACGTCAGCGCCACGTAGGCGTTGACCCGGTCAACTTTCGTTGACCGGTCAACGGACTCGCTGGGGAAGACGACCGGCGCCGGCGCTCCCTCGCCGGCGCCTCGTTGGAGGGTGATTTCTCTACCGTCAGACCTCCGATCGGCACGAAACCAACGGCATTCAACTCGCCGTGACTTCCTCTACAACATATATCACGCTCAACATAGCAGAATCAAGCCTCATCTACTTGCTACCTTCGGCCGAAGCTAAGCTCTGGCGAGAGTCCGCCCTAGCCATTTCTAACGTTACCTAGCTAAACAAACCGATCGGGAAGCATCACCGAGGGTTGAGGAGACTTACCTGGCTATCGGGAAGGCTTGACAAAGCCTTGACCGAGTTGAACCGTTCTCGGTGACTCAACCAAGATTGAAGGTCGGCACGGCGTTTTGTGCAACGACAAAGTAGAAAAAAGGTCGGAGAGGGATCAGTGATGTACAAGGAGCAATGTGAGATCAACAAATCGTGAAACGAGCCGGTGGAACTCAAGATGCCATTGATGGCCGAGGTGAAGCTCGAAGAGGAGTCTCACCTGTTTTGGCGATGAAACGCGACACCGTTGGGTTCCAGGCATTCTTTGGGTCGAGGTGAAGCTTAGGTGATCAATGGCGTGGCTCGATGTGGACCTGGACGCTTCGGCGAAGCCTGAGAAACTCTGAAATGGAAGCTCCATCCATGGCCGTTCGTGAGCTCGTGGAGAGCATTTTTCTCTCGCTCTCCCTTTCTCTCCTTTCCTTTTTTTTTCTTCTCTGTTCGCGAGCTCTCTCTCTTTTTCTTTCGACGAGGATCCTCTTTAACCGATTTCTTCAGTTTGTTACCGAGCTCTCTAGTTTGTCCATCGTCGCGCGTCAACCGTTCATCGCCGTTGGATGGTACCCCGGATGAAGAGGTCAAGTTTACCGGCCAAGGTTCGTCGACTGGGTACCTTGATTTTTGGTGTAATCGCGCGCGCCAGCGCTTTCTTCGTGCCAAGAGCGGAAGGAGCGAGTCTTCCCCCTGTTCTGCAAGCTTTGGTCAATGGGTTGACTGGGTTGGGTCAACCCGACCCAATCAACCCGATTTTGGGATTTTCCTTCAAATCGGGTGTCCAAGTGTCCCAAAATCATGGAATTGACTCCATAATCGGATTTCATAGCACGAAATTTACCTAAGTGAGGTAAAATTGGGCTGAATTGATTTTAATTTATACAAAAGCCCCAAATCTAAAACAAGATCCGAGATTGATTTTTGCCGAATTAACGTTCTTCATGGACGAATCGGCCCCAATTGAGCCCATCCTTAGATTCAGCGGGTCAAAACCTATGAGGGGAAGCATTGGGGTTTTATGGGTGTCCCTTAGGCAAGTTTAATTTTAGAATTGGTATTTTAGGGACTAAAATGAAAAGATTTTTATGCAATTAGGTCCCTAAAGCCAAAAATGATTAAATCAGCGCACAATTGAACCAATTTGAAATGTCGGGCAATCAAGCGGAATGTCAAGACTCGGAAAATGCAAAAAATTGCAAATGAAAAGGCTCAAAACATATTTTTTTGACAGATTTAACCCTGTGCGTTACAAAGAAACACACAAAATTAAACTTGAATTTCAACTCTTGATGAGGTCAAAATGATAAGAAAATTAAAATAAAAAGAAAAATATTGACTATTTTCCTATATTTTTGTGACCTCCAATTCTATTTTTGTTGATTTTTCTAGTATTTTCCTATTTTCTAAAAATACTAAAAAATGTGAAAAATATGAAAAATTATTTTTTGGTCAAGAATGGTTCCTTGGGCTTGGCCAAGGCTACCAAAGTTGATTTTGTAATTTCTTTTGACTTTTTATGAATTTTTTGTGATTTTTCAAAATATAATCGCAAAAAGACTTGGTCAAAAATCAGGTGTGAACAGTAAGGCTCATAAAGATTCCTGCTGTATAGTCAAATACAAGGTCATGGATGGCCTGGGATGGGTGGCACAAGTACCGGTGGAGTGACTAGATAGTTCTTGATCCTTTGGAACGCCTCACTGCATTCTGCGTCCCATGTCACTTTCGCGTCTTTCTTGAGTAATTTGAAGATTGGTTTAGCCACATCAGACAGTTGATTGATAAATCTAGCAATATAGTTCAGTCTCCCCAGAAGACTTCTTACTTCTTTTACTGTGGAAGGAGTCGCTAGATCATGGATGGCTTGAATCTTTGAAGGGTCGATCTCAATGCCCCTGCTGCTAACCATGAATTCGAGAAGTTTCCTAGATTTTGCCCCGAACACACATTTGTTAGGGTTCAACCTCAGCTTATATTTGTGCAATCGCTCAAATAATCTTCTTAACACCTGTATGTGATCCTGCCCCGTCTTGGACTTGGCGATCATGTCATCGACATACACCTCAATTTCCTTATGGATCATATCATGGAATAGTGTGACCATAGCCTTCTGGTAGGTGGCCATCGCGTTCTTTAATCCAAAGGGCATAACCTTATAGAAAAAGTTTCCCCAAGGTGTGGTAAAAGCATTCTTTGGCTTGTCCTCCTATTTCATGAGGATTTGGTTATATCCGGAGAATCCATCCATGAATGAGAACAGTTCATACCCCACAGTACTATCCACCGATACGTCAATGTGAGGTAAAGGGAAATCATCTTTCGGGCTCACTCTATTCAAATCTCGATAATCCACGCAGATCCAAATTTTGCCGTCTTTCTTCATGACGGGTACTATAGTTGCAATCCAATCTGAGTATGGGATAGCTTCAATAAAGCCAACTCGGAGAAGCTTCATGACTTCCTCCTTAATTTTGTCTTCTAACTCGGCTTTCATCCGTCTACTACCTTGTCTGACGGGTCTAATGCCTGGATCCCTGGGTAGTGCATGCTCCACAATCTTAGGATCCAAACCAGGCATGTCCGCGTAAGACCATGCAAAGACATCTTGATATTCCTTCAGTAATTCTGTGAACCTGAGTCTTTCATTTCGGGAAAAATTTCCACCTATCTTGACTTCCTTGATATTCCTACGGTCACCCAAGTTAATAACAACCGGCTCTTCTGAAGTAGGAGCCATTGACTCTTCAAATGCATTCCATTCTTTGCGGATAGAAGCATAACCCTCGTCCTTATTTTCCTCAATGCTGTAGGAACAGTTAAAGTGGATATCTGAATCGCATAACAACCTGGTATGTATGTTTGAGATGTTATGCCTGAAATGTCACGAGCATGGTTAGTTTGTATTCCATAAAAATACCATGCATGAGTGTGAAAAAATCTTTTCGAAAAGGTTTTCGAAATAAATGCAGTTATAAACGAGACTGGTCCTCATATCATCGGACACCCCTATCCTTCTGAAATCTTTTGGAAATTAGGAATCATATGGAAAATCAGGCCTCAAGCTTCTGCGCGGAAGACTAGTATCATCATCGGATTGATTTACGGTACCATATGTCCTTAACAAAACTTGTGTGATTTTTATTGAATGCAGAATGGGCCGCCTTACAAACTATGCTATTTGGACCAATGGTCGGAGATCCAAAGGCTTTTTCTTACATCTATAACGAGTAATGAAAATAAAATGCATAAAGTTCTAAGTGCTGTATTTAAAGAAGGAATGAAGCTTCTTTACTCAGAGGAAGTGGCTTTGTCGTCCAACCACTCTATGATGACATTCACGAAGTCATCTTCGAGGAAAGGGTTTGCCAAATCAGGTTTTGTTGCTGGAGTTATATCCTCTTCTGACAACCACCTAGAGCTCTTGCTGAAATAGGCGTTTAAAGGATTATTGAACATCTGAGACCTGCCTTTCCAAGCTGGAGAACCAATGAATGAATCTTTTGGGTTGCTCTGGCTTCCACGGTGTCCCAGGCTCTTGCCTCGGCCTCGGCCTCGGCCTGTTGCCTTTGGGACAGACTCGCCTATGTAATCCTTCTGATACCCCAAGCCCATCCTATGTTGGTTAGCTTTTAACTACAGGGGGTATTTATTCATTGACCGTGTTTACCTAGACCTTCTCTAGGGTTAAACCCATATGCTAGTAGCATCTTAGCTGGTAAAAGATTGGCTTCAGAAGGGTAGGGAACCCTCAATTTTGTCCCTACCGAAGTATGAACTGTCGCTACCAATTCCAGGGAATGATAGCTCGCTTCTGTCTTAACTTCAAGTTCAACGTAGGGAACGGCGCTGTTTTGGTATGTCTGGAGGTCGACTTCTCCATGCATAGTAATCACCTTCCCATCCACTACAAAGCGTACTTTTTGGTGTAACCTTGAAGGGACGGCTCCTGCTATATGGATCCAAGGTCTTCCCAGCATGAACCCAAATGCACTGGGCAAATCCATTACTTGGAAGTTTATAGAGAATTTTATTGGGCCGATGAATACGTCAAGCTCAATCTCATCTACCATAGTCTTCTTCATCCCATCGAAAGCCCTCACTGCCGTTTTGGAGGCTTTAATCATTTCTTCTTTGATGCCTAAACTCCTCAAGGTAGCTAATGGGCATATATTGAAGGCGGAGCCATTGTCGATTTATACGTGCGCCACTCTCTTCTTGTTACACTGGGCAGAGATGTACAAGGCCTTATTGTGCCCTCTTCCTTCCATGGGGAAGTCTTCATCAGAGAAGCTCAATTGATCTTTTAGGAGGATTGCCCCTACAAAATCTCCTAATTGCACATCATTAATTGTTTCAGGGACATGTACTTCGTTGAGTATCTTCAACAGCGTATTCTTGTGCTTTTCTGAGTTGATGAATAAATCCAGTAAGGATATTTGAGCTGGCATCTTCCTCAGCTGTTCTATCACTTCGTACTCACTGGTTTTGATAATGGTCATGAGTTTTTCTGCATCCTCCTTGGAGACCTCTTTCTTTTTGGACTCGCCTTCCCTAGGGGCGTAGAATCGTCCAGACCTCATTACAGCATCTATCTCCTTCGTCCCATATTCCCAGTGGACCGCTTTGGGGTCGTATACCTCTATTGGAGGGATCTGTATGGTTATTGTCTTTGGGCTAGATTTCTCTGGTTCAACTGTATCGTCCGCCTCCTCTTTCGGCAATTGGATCACAACAGGTTTGACCAGGTAATCTTCCATCTCATTTAAACTATCCAGTTCTTCCAATCTGATTACCACAGCCGTGGCGGATTCAATCATTGATACGATGTCGTCAGAGTCTTTTGTAAGAAGCTTTTTCCTATCCTTCGGGGTTTCTGGCGGAGTGTGCTCATCTATACCTCCCCATCCGTCTGGTACGATATCCTCCATTCTCTGATAGAAACTAGGAGGAGCAGAATATTTTACTTTAAAGTTGTATCTTCCAGAATCCTGACCCAGGTTGTCTACAGCTTCACCCATTCCAAGTGCGTTGGCCAAAAATCTACGATCTGTTAGACTTCGCCTCCTGGCCTCCAATTCGTCCCCTTCGAATTCTTCTTCCGGCTCCATGATCGACCCAAAGTCACCTACCAGATCCTCATGCGGGACGTCCCACGTGCTACCCTGCTCAGTTTTGATCACGAAGTGGCTTCCTTCCAAAGATAGAGAAGCTTCGACTCCCTCGAATCATTCATCGGTAATATCAGACATTATCCCCAAGTTCATCATCTTGGTAATACGTAGCTTCTTTACTTCAGCAGGGACCTCCCCTCCTTTCGGGTAGGACAAAGCGGTGACCAGAAGGTTAGTCAGTTTAGACATGTCTACCTTCAATCTGAGGTGGCATTCCTCTTCTTCAGTGAATATCGCCCCAATTGCTTGATGATCAGGGAGAGGGTTTTCTTGCACATTTAGAGCCGCACTGTCAAACTTCAGAATTTGACTGTCAATCAGGGCTTGCACCTTTAGCTTAAGGATATAGCAGTTATCAACATTGTGCCCTCTTTCGCCCATATGGTAGACACAGGCCTGGCTCTAATCAAAGCCGAGATATTTAACAAGATTTGCTATGGGTGGTTCCTTCGCCACCAAGTGTTGCTCCAGTAGCATCGGGAGTAGTTTGGACAAAGGCCTCGAGAGCTGTGAGAACTGCTTTGGGGGTTGCCTTCTTCTAGATTCTTGCCCTTTTTGCTTCGACCATGACGATCCTACTTTGGTCTGATTAAAATCGATAAATCCCTTGGATTTTTGGGAGTCCGGTATGAATGCTATGTCGAGTCCAGCCTCTTTTTCCTTCTTCAAGGGATATTGCTTCCTGGTGGAAATTTCATGAGGCCTCCTTTCTCTTAGAGCCCACTCCAGCCTTTCAGCCACCTTATCAGGTGTGCGAAGGTTTGACATCCGGAGGTATTCAATCGATCGAAATATTCGTAGGGGAGCGCTTTCAAGAACAAATCGATTAGCTCATCTTCAGGGATTGATGGCTTTACTTGTGTCGCTAAAGCTCGCCATCTCTGGGCGTATGTTCTGATCAATTCACCCCTTGCCTTCGAGGTTCGCAGCAAATCTTCCCTCGTCGCCGCTGTCGCTGTATTGAATTTTTATTGCCTGAGGAAATCCTTTGCAAGATCTTCCCACCCATCATAATCATCAATATCCAATTCAATGAACCATGCCAGAGCGGCACCAGCAAGACTTTCTTGGAATGTATTCATCAACAGCGGAATATAATCCGAATAGTGCGCCATTTTGCGCAGGTAATACATGAGGTGAGCGCGTGGACAGCCTGTCCTGTTATACTTCCTCACGAAGTCCGGCTCCTTGTAGTCGGGAGGGGTCTCCACCTTGGCGAATGGAGATATCTTGTCAAAGCGAGCCAATTCATAACCTTGGCTGTTCAAGCATTCTTCGATTTTGGCTAATCTCTTAGCCTCCACTTTAGTTTTCACAGTATGTTTCCCTTTCTCCTCCTTCTTGAGATTGATAACAACAGGGGAGGCTTTTTGTTGCGACTGGGTGTTTGGCTCACGGATATCCTCCTCTACACGTTGAGTATCTCCCATCGTCCCTTTATCAGCTGTATCAGGTGTAAATGATGGACCTGAGTTGCTCTGATTAGGAGCCATTGCTTGCTTAGCTTGAGCGGCTTCTAGCATTGTCTTAATATCGGCTATCATAGCTGCCAGAGCAGTCATCTGAGATTCCAGCATGCCTACACGCGGGGTCAGCTATTGTTGTTCCATTCTCGTTTTAAGCCGAGTGCGAAAACGATGCGTTGGTAATTTCGTGATGAGCATGTACCTATTTTAGAAAGAATTCCAGTGCGTTTTTCTTTTGTATTGACAAAAAGAAGTAGTTAATTCTTTTAGTTGCATGATTTCTGTTAGTAAATGAGAAAAAAGGACTACCTTATGAGCCTTAGTCTCATGGGAGTAGTTCTTTGAATCATTTGCCAAAAGAATTCATGAAATTAAAAGAAGCGTAATTTCTGACGATAGTTTTTATGCATTCGCAAAACATGTTCACATTCATGCTCATGTAAAAATAATATTCAGTACAAATGAGAATGCATGAAAAGGCATCGCAATGTTTGCTCATTTTACACTTGACAGAATAATCTATTCAAGTCTAGGACGTTTAAGGTCTAAGGTGTCATTATCGTCCCAATATGGATTCCCTTCTTCAGATTGAGACTCTTCCTCTTCTGAATACAACAACGGTCCCATGTCTTTAGGTACATATGGTTCTATCCCAGGTACGTATGGTACGATGTATTCGGGTACATAGGGCTCGACGAGGCTACGTCTGGTTGCCTCAAAATGCTGGACATATCCTGGGGTGGCCCTGTGGACGTTCTCTTCGCGAGTCATGGTTTCCGGCCAGCTTATATCTTCGGCTTGAGAGTTCTTCAGAGAGTGTACAATGAGCGCCACCTTGGCTTCGAACTGTTTCGTCTTCTCCTCCACGAAGGTCTCGTTTGGTATGTCAAAGGAAAAGATTCCTGGTCGAGGTGGGGAAGGAATCTCCTATAGTCCCCCAAACTGTCGGATAACCATCTTCGGATAATATGCGGTAGCGCCCGTGAATCCTAATAAAGGGACTGGGTCTTTGTCATTGCAGGCTAGTCTGACCTTGCCCAGGGTTGGCAATCTTAGCCGCCATCGGAGTTGTTCGGGTTTTAGAGTTCTAAGGAATTCTTTCCATTTTTTGAAGTTGAACTTAGGAATACGTGTATGGGTTCTGACGGAGGTTTTAAGAGGATGAGCATCGGGGCTGATCTCAGTGAAACCCATGCGGATATGAAATTGCATGATATGATATGTGAACCATAGGTACAGAAGATCACTAGAGGCTCTAAAGATTCCTTTCTTATTTTTCTTGAAGCGATTTAGGGAAAGAAAGGTCTCAGCAAGGATGATGTTTGAGTAATCTCACCCACAACAGACTTGTCTGACTATAACGGTCATAATAGGATCGAAGGTGACAGACGAAATCGGGAATAGTACGAAGCTAAAGAAGGCCAATACAAAGGCTCTACCTGATTTAGTCCCTTTAGCAACAGGGAGGTTGGGGAATCGATCTAGGAGGAAGGATAGTGAAATTCGCCCAGAATTGCTTTTGGCATCTGCTTTGACTTCTTTGAGGCTTGTGTCAAGGAATTCAGCTAATTGACTCAATGGTTCAAATCCTATGGGAGGTTGGACTAGCGAGTGAGTAAACTCAACTCCGATGACGGCGCTGTATTCTTCTATAGTGGGGGTAATCTCCAGTCCTTCCATGCAGAATGTAGCGGTGGTAGGATCCCAATAGATCGCCATGGCTTGGATAAAGGCAGGTGGACACTCAATCTTCAACAGATCCAATAGATATCCCAATCGTGATTTGGCATACTTTTGGCTGGCTTCACCCATGCTATCCTACCACGATTGGAGTTCGGCCCGTAGGACTTTGAACACTTGAATATCATTCTTTCCCATCAAATCTAAAATATGAAAATGATTTTGAAAAGTCAATCGTAAAAAATTACTTTAAACATATGATTATGCATATGTCATGAAGTATGCATGAGCTGACTTAATTGCATAGTTAAATTGAAGAAATGGAAATTAGGACCTTTGTTTCAGGTCTTGAAGGCCTGACTTAAAGCCTAATTTGAATTTCAGGGAAGTGAATTATGCAATTTAGTCAGGTTCACTGCAGCGACTAAGAGAAACAACAATGTCACATTCCATTGGCCAAAACATCAAATGAGCAGAGTGGAATGGATTTCTTATTACAATCAGGACGCCTAATGAAAGAAAGGTAAAGATAAACTCTTCAAACAAGAAAGCCATAAAAGGCCGATGGAATGTGAGGATCTAAATCACTCTCTTCCTAGAGGTCTACCCCTCTTCACAATGAAAGTCAGTCGGGAACCCTCCTCCGGTCGAGCGTGAGGGGTTGTCTTCAATGCGTTGATCAAGGTATCTTAGCTCCTCTGGACATTCTCTGGTCCATGGTACGATGAGTTCAGGAGCTTTCTCGGGTTTCACCTTTTTGAGTGTGATGCGCTTCGGCTTTGTCTTGATTGCGAGGCGTCTTCTCTTTCCCCAAAAAGTGATCCTGGGTATGTCTTCTTTAGCCTGTCGTTCGGCCTTTCGACGGGCGTATGCCTCCCTAGCCAGGCGGTTGCGACGTTGCCTCTGCATTTCTAAGTAACTCTCGAGCATCTCATCTCTTTGTCGCTTGAACCTGAGGTTGTCGACGTAGTAGCGGGTTTGACAATCTTCCGCATATCTTATCTTACGTCCAGTCAGCTCCCGACCATGCACGAATCTAGTGAAGTGCAGCCTTATGTTCGGTCCAGGGCAAGTAATTTTCCTCAGGTACTCGAAGGTTATCAACTCTGTTGAACTTTTAGGAAACAGCGACATCCTACCCCTTATCATTGTTATTTCGATTAGTCACTCGAGTGATTTTCATGATGCAAATGCATAAGAATGTATGTAATGCATGAGTCAATTTTAAAGTACAGGGTATAATAATGTACATTGAAAGTAAATGCCTTACCAACCATACTTGGGGGTGTGAAATGTGCCCCTATAACAATGAGCGGTTTTAGGTATACCAACCATCCATAGACATGCGCATGAGACAAGTGGGTATACTCTAAAAATCGAAAATCAGGTGAGGAACCTACGGCTCAAGCTCTCACGATCCAAATGAGGCAGATTCCTCCCCAAGAGTACCCACTCAAGAGAGCTAGATATCGTCAATTTGGATTGTGAGCGGGAACGAACACGAAAGTCTCAAGTGCCATCAAACGCGAGATCCTTTCGCATCCCTTCCCTATTTAAGGTAACCTAGAGGTGGTTTGCAGTCGGGGTTTGACCGCCAGTGTGTGCGATGTGTCGCGATCGTCACAATGCAAGTCATGCACAACAGTTTGTATCAAAACACCGCTTCAGTATGTGCGTAAGATAAACATACATTCCAAACTCCAACCTGCAGGAAAAATGTCAACAATCACTCCACCCCTTTTTTCTCCAATCTGCAAAAACATCTAACACAATGGTCAGCGTACGTACCTCACATTCGAGAGCATCTGCAGAAAATAATGTCAGATAAACCAAACAACTTTTTTTTAATCGGCTCAAGTCCTCTGGAATTCGGGAAACTGGAGATTCTGGTTTAGAGTTCGTTCCCCAGCGGAGTCGCCAGTCTGTCGCGACCCTCTCGCGGGGGGCGATGGGGCTAATGGGCCACCCGATCGCTGGCTTGATCGGATGCGGGCCTCTCCCAAGGTCCATTACCCAAATCGCAACGGTTGGATAGACATGGTCGACCTTCGGTGTGGTCTAGTGACATGTGATATGTGTACATGCCAAGGAGTCGCCACCAATCGTTTCTTGGAGGGTACGATCGGAAACCCTATCGAATAGTTGGGAGCTGTCTATTCGATTCTGCGGAAACCAGAGAAATGGGTTCGGGGACTTAGTTACGCCAACTGCTAGAGTTGACGCCCTTTCGATACATAAGCTAAATGGTTTATCTGATCCTAGGATTTCATACAGACAAGTGGGGTATAGATCCTAAATCTAGGAGTTTATGCAGATGAGAATGGCTATCCTATCACTCACAATCATTAAAAGTAAATGCTCAAATCAAGGATCCAGTACATGCGGATAAAGCACATGAAAGCAGCATGGCATCCCTAATTAGGCCCTATTAGCCTAGAGAAATATCAATCAAGGCTTAAGAGTGATTTGGACATGATTCGCCCACGAGGGGGCAGAATCATAATTTTGAACAATTCGGGAATAATTCACCTCGAAAGGGTAAATTCATCATTTTAGATGAATTGGGAAGTCAAAAGACGGAGGAAATAGGATTGGCCATCAATCCAATCCATTTTTCATTTTTCGAGAATTTTCAAGAATTTTCTGGAATTTAAAAGTGATTTTACCTTTGAAAGGGTAAAATCGTCATTTTTGAACGAAAATGAGGATTGGAAATTTCAAACATTAGGATTGGTCAACCACCTGACCCAAATCCTAATTTTAAGCAATTCTCAAAACTCGATTGGAGTAGGAAAGGCGATTTACCCTTTGAGGGGTAAAATCGTCATTTCAGGGAAAATAATGAGATTCGAAAACCCTAGCAAGAGGATTTGCCACCTAACTGGCCCTATCCTAATCTAGGCATTTTCAACTTATCTCAGAACACAAAGCAGGGACGAATTACCCCTAAAGGGCATTGTCGTCAATTCTTGTAAGAAAGGATAAGAAACCCCAAAAATAGGGTTGACCAGTTGTCTATGGTCAATCCTCAATTTTTGGGGATCTCTGGAGTGTCTAGGATTTTTCCATAATTTTTCCACTTTTTTTGGAATTTTCTAGCATTTTTTTTGGATTTTCTAGGATTTTTCTGATTTTTTTTTATTTTTAAAACCATTTTCTGATTTTTTTTATTTAAAAAAAAATATTATTCAGACCGGGTCAACCCGACCCACTCGGGTCGGAAACCCGGCCTACACCCGGACCCGTGTGAGACCCAAGCCCTAAACGACGTCGTGCCCGCCGTTTTTTTTTTTTATATTTTTGGATTATTCGGATTTAATCCGACGGCCTACATCGAACCACATGGCTTATCCGTGCCCATTAGATCTGATTACTAGATCCTACGGTCTAGATTGAACGATGACTTGATCGAGACCGTTTGATTGACTTACTAAGATATACGGCAAGGATTAGAACGTGAGACTTGATCTGAACCATCCATCCTAAAACGACGTCGCCTAACCCTTTACCTAAACGGCACCGTTTCTGTTCTGATTGATTTCCCTGATTAAAATTATTTTCGAATTATCCTAATTTCTAATCGAACGGCCACCGTTTATTCGACTCGATTAACCTCAACCGTCGGATCTACCTATTCAAATAACAGATCTCCTAACGGCCTGCTGACTGGACAACCACGTGGACCAATGGTGAACTGACACCTAAGACTTTGATCGGTTGACCACGCCACGTCAGCTTCGTCTTCAACCTCGCGACTCCAACGAAATGAACGGCTGTGCTTCTCCGGCGATGATCCAACGGTGGATTCTTGATGGAATCATGCGAGACCAACGGCAATCGACTCGCGATCGACTCTAGTTTAACATATCTAAGAATCGAAGCATCCTATTCACATAATCAAAAGCATCATGCGAACTGCCGAGTACGGCCATGGAAGCTCAATCACACAGACCACACGAAATCAGATCAATTCATTCACAGATTGACATGGCAGGAGGTGCAGAAGACTTACCTCGGGCTCCGATTGAGCCCGCGCGGCCTAGATTGGGCTAGGCAAGTATGAACAGCAGTCGGCTATGGAGGCTAAGTTCGAAGACTCGATTAGAGTTGTTCAGATAAAATCGATGCAAAATCAAGATGCGGGTATGGTCAGTGATGTTCAGGGAACAAGACGCATACACTAGATACAAGAATCATAGTCGGAAATGAAATCCTCCATTGAAGCTTAGTATAAGAGTTGAAGCTCCGCCTCACCTGTTTCGTCTGTTCCACGTACGCGGCCGACGGCGATCGACTCCGGGGACTTTGGACGACCTCCTGGAGCTTTGGTTTAGCCTGGAAAGGCCCAACCGGCGCTCTACAATTCGAGCTCCAACCTTTGACCACCGCGAGGGAAGGTGAGCTCTTTCTCTCTCGTTCTCTCTCTCCCTCGATTCAGTTTTCTCTTATCGAACAGAATTTTCCAACCCCTTTAACTGAAAGCCCCCGAAGGCTTATATCGCCCTTCGAGTTTTGGTGCCGAATCGGGGAACGGCCAACTGACTCGAATGGCACGTGCCATCACGTGATTTTAGGTCCAATCGGAGTCGGGGACGATGGGCATCTCGCTCGATTCTGTTTGGTCCTCCGGCGGGTCTCATTCCGCGTGAATTTAGGATGAATTTGGTCTGCGTTTGGGTAAATGTTGACTTTTGTAGGTCCGTAGTTTGACCGGCCGATTGCTCCCTACTCCGGCGGCCATTGATCATCATTCCGGCTCCAATCGACGGGGAATGGCCTAAGGAACTAAACGCCCACCATTGCGTCTTCAATTGAAGTCGATTGGTCCGTCAATTTCCCCGTCAAAGTTCGACCATTTACTGTTCATTCGCGCAGGTGCCTGAGGAAGACGATGACACTGTAGCGGACCGGTTCGACCGGTCCGACCGGCGGTCAGACCGGTCTGAACCGGTCTCGACTTGCAATTTTCCAAATTAAACCCAAATTAATAGGAAATTTTTGCAATTGAACCTCAGAATCGAATCTAGGGCATGAATTCTATCTAAAAATATGGTTTTTCCCAAAAGTTCATGTTAATTTCAATAAAAACCCCAAATTTCTATTTAATTACTAATTGGGGATTGTGCAATTGAGGGTTTAAATGATCAAATTGGGTCAAACCACCTATGCCAATCGATTCAAAATGATGAAAACCCTTGGGCAGCATGTTTAATTTGCAATGATAGTCCTTGAATTGAAAGTAATTTCAATTATGCCCAATTTCAAGGACTAAAATGCAATTAAGTATGTAATTGAGCAATTTGTTCGAACAATTGGGCTAAATTGAAGTGGGAGACAATCAGATTGAATGTCAAGGTCCTTAAAAATGCCAAAATTGTAAATAACTAGACTCAATTGATATTTTTTTGTCAAATTCAATCATATGTGTTACAAAGGAACACCTAAAATTGAATATGATTTTGAGCTTTTTGTGTGGTAAAAAAGACAAGGGATTTAAAATAAAAATATTGTTTATTTTTCCATTTTTTTGTGACCTCAAATTCTATTTTTTTCGAATTTTTTAGTATTTTTCTATTTTCTAAAAATACTAAAAGATGCGAAAAATATAAAAAAAATTATTATTTTTTGTCAAAAATGGTCCCTTAGGCTTGGTCAAGGCCACCAAAGTTGATTTTGTAATTTTTTGAGTTTTTATAGATTTTTTATAATTTTTCAAAGAAATGACCAAAAAAAGCTGATCGAAAATTAGGTGTCAACAAAGATGATGATACGCTCTCTCTTTTTTGTGTGACAAAAAATTCTAGAATGCAAAAAATATCACCAAGAATTGCTAGCACAGTTAAGGTGGCGACTTCCGCGTGTTCATTATTCCGTTCGTCGTTACGATTGGTGGTGTGTCTGAACTAAAGGCTCGACACTTATAGGGCTCGGATCGAAGAACATCTCAGCCAACTTATTTTCAAGCACGCTACTAGAGGTAATCCATTAACTCTCTTCGTTTATTCTGATTTTCAATTGAAACGCACGAACTACGCCTCTGGAGATACAAGTATGGGCAATTTTATTATTTCTGATGCATTTATTTATTTTATTTTTGCACATACGTATTACGTGAATCCCAACACATTCAGCCATCAAAACCCATCAAAAATCCATCCTCCAACCCACAAAAACAATTATATATGTCTTAACAAGGTTTGAGATGTGGTCTTACCAAGAATCAAGCCAAAACAAGCCCGAAAATCCAAAATGAAGCTATTAGGGTCGGAATAGGGTCGGGCAGTGACCTTTGCTCACTCAAACGGCTCTACGGGACAAACGGCTAGGTGGATTTGGGCTCATAATACCTTGTTGGAACGATAAGAGAAAGACCTTTTGAATGGCAGGTGACTCGTCTCCATCTGATGTCGGACGACGAAGTTATGGCCGGAACAGTGAAGGGCGATGGGACTGGGCAGTGCTGATCGAGAGAGAAAAAAGAGGAAAAGTGAGAGAGAGAGAGAGAGAGAGAGAGAGAGAGAGAGAGAGAGAGAGACGATGGTTTTCTTAATCCCAAAGAGCAAAGGCAAGAATGGTAGTTGGAAAAGACTAGAATTAATGCTTGGTAGATAGCCTTCTTCTTATAATGACACTTATCATATATCAATTGATATCTTGAATCCAATTTGCCAATGTGCCCTTAAATTTTCAGACACCATAGAGAAGAGGGGCAATTAACCAAAATGCCCTTGGTCCATTCTTAAGGAAAGAATATCCTTCTAGGGCAAAATGGTAATTCCATACTTATAGTCCAAAATCTCACTTTTTCAATATTAATTACCCTCGATGAGACGACGTCCAATTCCTTTCAAATGTTGGAATTCTTCATTGTCCGATATCCAATTTCGAGACCACATTTCACGTCAATAGCTGCAAAGAGGGTCAGAATTCGAAATGTCACATGTACCCAATAATCAGTACAATAAAACCATCCAGAACTATAATAACTTGTTCCTAATGATAAGTCATCACCATTGTTATGAAAGTTTAAAATGAAACCAAGTTTAACCACAATTAACACGGAAACTCAATTCCGTCGACTTTTCGAAGCATAAAACAAAATATGTAGAAATAGGGTGCGACCATTGCGCATATTCAATTGGTAGGTGCCAATCGCTTTAATTTCCATGCAGAAATTATTTTCTACATTTATCCACTTTGCTCCATGTCAAACTCATTGAAATTCTATGAAGATATTTCTATCATTCACTACATGATCCATGGCTCGTAAGTCTATAATCCATAAAGGATATGATTCAGTAACAAAAACTGAATTAGAGACTTAAGTAACACTCTCAAGTGTTCAATTTTTTTTTACCACAATCATGAGCAAAGTGACCCTTATTGCCACATTTAAAACATTTCACCTCTGAGATGTTTTTCATGAAAGGACATTTTCCTTTCTCATGTCGGTTAAACTTCGATTTCTATCATGAAGGGTCTGTTCTTTTATCCTTTCCCCTTTTTGAACCCACCTTGAAGCTTAGGCCTAGAGCACGAAGCTCCATTTGAAATAAAACCAGCATTCTAGTTCAAGACATCGCATAACATCCTTAAAAGCCTTTACTTTTTATTGTGGGTCAAGTGAATTTTCATATGCACACGGCTATGAAGTAAGGAACAAATTACTGTTTGCACTTGCTACTCATCAGTCAAAATATGGCATGCATTTTATAGTTCACTTATCATGTTTAACATACGCCACAAAGGTCGTCTCATATTCTGCTCATGTGACATTATATAAGTGTCAAAACTTGTAGTAATATGTCTCAACTTGGTGACTGATGTCTAACCAAACTTAGTATTTAATGCCTCCCACTTGGCTTTAGCATTTTCATAAATGCCTGAACTCATGCATAAAATCATTTTTCATGCTACTTAGCAACATATGCGAGCAATTGAGTTCATCCTTTTTTCATGCAGCAAATGTCGGCTATGCAGTATTCTCATCCTCAAGTGTTTCCATAACTAGGTCAAGAGCTTCAAATGCTTCTTGCTTTTCATAGCACAAGATTATTGTTGACACCTGATTTTCGACCATCTATTATTGTGATTTTTATTCTTTAAAATTAATTAAAAATATCAAAAAATGTGATAAAATCACAAAATCAACTTTGGAAGCCTTGGCCTGGCCTTAGGAACCAATTTTGAACAAAAAATATTTTTTGGTATTTTTTAATATTTTTCGAATTTATTTAATTATTAAAAATACCAAAAAAATCATAAAAATACCATTCGTGGTTAGCAAAATACACAAAAATATTCAATAATTTTTTTTAATTTCCTCTTCAAGTGTGTCACCTTAAATCTTGAAAATTCGGCTCGGGTCACTATGTTCCTTCACAAACATAAACCCGAACCGAGCCTAAAAAATCCTTCTCGAATCTTTTAATTTTTAATTTTCACCTTTCGTAAGCCATGACATTGAATTCTAAAATATCAAAGTGCAATTGGGTCAATTTGCCCTCCAATTTGATCAATTTTAAAAAAAAAAGGGCTTAATTGCATAAAAATCTTTTAATTTAGTCCCCGGTTTCACAATTTTTGAAATTAAATTTCATACGGGCATACCCATTAAAATTAAACACCTCTACCCCATATTTTTCATCATGCTGAATACATGGGTGGGTTCAATCCGGGCTAATTTGATCGTTTAGGCCCTCGATTAAGCAAAAATCATTTTCGGATCCTAGGGACAATTTGGGGTTTTCACTAAATTTCAATCAATTGATTCACGAAAATACCCATATTTGATAGTAAACATGTCAAGGAGTCCGATTTTGCCATCAATTTCATGAAAATAGGTCAATTTGGGGCCCAATTTGATCGAATTGGCCGAACCAGGCCGGTCGGGTCAGACCCGACCCGACCCGGTCCGACCGGGTCTGCAACTTGCAGACCCACCGGCCGAAAGCAAGGGAGGGCAGAGCATTAAAAAAACAAGCTTCGGGGCCAGGTTTTTGAGTAAAGAAGGACGACGAATGAGTGCGGGGGACACGACCGAGTGGTAGACGATCGGTTTGCGAGTTGAGGGACCCGGGAAATGGTTGGTCGGCCATGAAAATAGGGCGGGCCGAGAGAAAACGAGCGGGGGAGACCGAGAGAGATCCGGGGGCAGAGAGATGAAAAGGAGAACGAAAATAGAGTGAGGAGGGGGTCGGGGACTCGATCAAACCGCCGCCGCACCTACGCCCCGCCATCACAGCCCTCGGTGAACACATGTCGGTATTGCCCCTGTTTTTGCTCTGTTTTTGAGCCGTTGAACAGGGCTCGTCGGTCCGGCTCGATTTCGACCGAGTCGAACCAGAACCGATAGCACCCGATGTTCATGAAGGTGCGTAGGGTAGTTTTATACGGGTGTTAGAACTCAGCATCCCTCGCTGGGCCTCGACGAAATCATTTAATCACGTTTCGGTGTTTGCATATCACGTGTTCGACGAAATAACCGGGGGAGTGTCTCGATCCATCGTTCTCGGCCGGGCCTGTTTGTCCTTTTTTGTGTGAGTCTAGCTATGAGAACTCACTAGAATTATTCCTAAACCCGACTTCCCTTTATTTTTGCATTAAACCGCGGCGAAAACACGGCTCGCAGCTTCGCCGGCAACGGTTCGGACCGAGAGCTCAACGGGGGACTTCGAGCGGCTGCCGATCTTCAAGGAGCCTCAGGTAAGTCCCTAAACCATCCTTGGATGCTTGCCGAAAGACTGAAATCGAGATTCGATAAAAAAAAAAATCTGCAAATTGCTCGCCGGAGCCGGTTCGGTCGAAGCTTTGTCCGGCGGTTTTCCGACGTTGTATATGTCGGGTTTTGATTGTATGGCACTCAGGGAAGGTTGGGGAGTCGATGGGTGTCAAATTCGGGCTTTAAATCGGTCGTTTTCACGTCGGCATGGTGTCTCCGGGGAGCCGCCGGCGAGAACCGCCGGCGCCGGTCGTCTTCTCCGGCTAAGGGTGACCGCGCGTTGACTGGTCAACGCTGACGTGGCATGCCACGTAGGCGGCCACGTCAGCGTGGGGGGGGCCACGTCCCGAATAAAACAAAATCCAGATCGGACGGCCGTGGCTTCGCCACGTGTCGCGATCTGGGAATTTTGGAAAATTAAATAATTTTCAGAAATTAATAAATGATTTTCGAAAATAATAAAAATATCTTGATCCGACGGTTGATATCGCGCCAAGTGGCACTCCGAGGAGCGTCCGATCTGACCGAAGATCGGACGCGCCAGAGGAGGCCACGTGGCGCGTCCTGGACCATTCGATCCGGGGTTTTCTGATAAATAAGGAAAATAATAAAAATGTTTAAAAAAATAGAAAATCCTCCAAAAATCAAAATGTCGTCGTTTCGTTTAGGCCGGTTTCGACCGAAGGGTCGGGCCGGGCGCCCGAGAGGCGCGGGCCGGGTCTGACCCGGCCCGGAAAATATTTTTAAATAAATAAAAAATCAGAAAATAATAAAAAATAATAATAAAAAATTCAAAAATCAATAAAAAATAGAAAATCATAAAAAATTCAAAAAAAATTCGAAAAATTTAGAAAAATTCTAACAAAATTCCAGAAAATAGGAAATGGCCATATTCAACTGGCCACAACCTGTTTCGGGTCTTTCGGACCTCGGTCTTTTCAAAAATGACGGTTTTGCCCTTCCGACAAACCGTCTTCCAAAAAAATTCTAACAATTTTAGAAAAATTCCAAAAAATAGGAAATGGCCACAATCAACTGGCCAAGGCTCATCCCGGGTGTTTTGAACCCGATCCTTCTTAAAAATGACGATTTCGCCCTTTGGGCGAATCGTCTCCCAAAAAATGAAGAAAAATCAAGAAATTCCAAAAAATTCTCAAAAATGGGAAATGTCCACAAACAACTGGCCATGGAATATCTTGGGTAATTCGGTATCCAAACCTTCCAAAAATTGACGATTTTGCCCTTCGGGTTAATCGCCTCCAAATCTTCCCATTTTACCCCTGGTCCGAAGTCACACCTTCCTTAAGCCTTTACGGTTATACTAGGAAGTCATTGATCTGAATTGATGTGCATTGAAGTGATTTATTTATGTACTTGATTGCGCTTTCATTTAAATTGATTGTGATTGATAGGAACAGTCTTCCAATCTGCATGAAATCCTGAATTAAGCCTACCTCATCTAAAATTGCGCCTGCATGAACTCTTAGCCAGGAAAATCACTCGTGTTAGGTACCGAAAGGGCGTTGGTAAACACCGACGTAACCAAGTCCCCGAACCCCAAAATCTCTGGTTCCGCAGAACTGACCGACCTCTCCCAATCGGTTAGTAAGGTTTCCGGTCTACCCTCCAAGAAAGACCGGGTGGCGACTCCAAATGCATGCACAAGTTGCACATGCCACCACGACCACACTGAAGGTCGAAAGCGATCGACTCTTATCGTCGAATCCCTCAAAAAATACTCCCGCCGCGATTTGGTATGGGCCTAGGAGGGCTCGCACCGATCCAAGACCCGCGATCGGTAATCCATTAGCCGCGTCCGCTTCCGGACGGGTCGCGACAATTATCATATTCTATTTTTCATAATTTTCGCCATCCAATTTCTCATTTGTTTCGCCAAATTATGATATTCTAAAATATCGTAGCCATCGTATCTGAACACGAAGTTCTATAGACATGTATTCATGAATAATTGATGCTTAACATTTACGCATCTATTTTACACCAACTAATTATATTAATGAATAATTTCACATAAGGCCTCAGATTCAAAAGTTCACTATGTTCCCAATCATCGTCCAAGAATCCTCGCTTGAAATTACCATTGATATAATTATTTATGTAAAATTGAGTTCACCAAAGTTATTTAAACTTTATAGAACTCCCAAGTTGAATAAAGATAATAAATCAGATAATGATCTCTATATTTTGTAATTATAACATGGAATAACATGATTTGAACTATCCATACATACTTTACACATCAAATCATACTCAGATTACAGGATACATGCCAGCAATAAATTCTTTACATAATAAGGCTATCTATATGTAAGCCGTTTTTTTTAATACTTGAAAAATGCCCCAAAATATGTATATCATGGGCTTTCATATGCATTTTCATAATTTTAAATTTATCAAGCATGTCTACATAATATATCAAATTGAAGACAATTTCGAGACGAACGCAACGGCACCTCGTACGCCCCAAACGGAGCTCATATGCATCCACACGAGCCGATCAAAGTTTCTGCTTTGTCTAGTCAACGATTAGGGGTCAAAATGTAATTTCTCAAAATTTTGAGGATCGAATCATAATTTTAAGAAATTTCAGGGACGAAATTGTAATTTTGAAAAATTTTGAGGATCAAATTGCAATTTTTAAAAAGTTTGAGGACCAATTGTAATTTTTCGAAAGTTCGGGGACTAAAATGCAATTTTTGAAACTTTGGTTTGGCTGGTCAAAGGTCAATGGGTCGGGTCGTTGATTGGATCGGTACAAATTCGAACCGAGTTTGGAATATTCACAACTGGATTTGGGATAGATGTAAATCGGTTTTGGAATAGTATAAACCAGGTTAAGGACGCGGTTGGGCCAAGGGCGTGTGCTCCTCACGTGAACGCATGAGTCCCACGCGCACCGCGTCCCTCCGACGCGTGTTGGAACGTGCCGCTTCCTCCGGCGGCCGTTGGCGGCGGTCAACACCTCAAAATGTTCGTCTCGTCGATATGAGTCTAATGGTATACTCATTTCCCATTTTCGTCAAACAAAATTTCATGAAAATGCATCATTTCGCTGCTGTGTCGAGAACCCGATCCGTGGTGCCGCGTTCGGCGCGTGTGGCCTCTCTCGATATCGCCTCGCAACGGGCGACCACTCAAAATTCTCCTCTCGCTGAGCTCGTTCCGACCACGTATTCGAAAACGATTTTTATTGCACGAAATTTCACGAACGAACAATGAACAATAACCTTGAAATCGGGTTTTTCACGGTCGAATCGACGATAAAATAAAACATGATCAGGAAACAAGAACACATCGCTCTGAAACCACTGATGGGTTTTTCATACAAAATTGCTAATCAAGATCTACAAATGAAGTGGAACAATATAGATCCACATACCCATAAGCACGAAGTGCGGATTGCAACCATATGTCAATCAAACTTGAATCGTCAAGCCCTAGGATCCAATTTGAATCATTGATCAATGAAGTATATCACGTAAGATGAACATACCTCGATAGCCACAGATTGAGAGCCCCCATCGCAAGTGAGACACGATCCGGATCTGGCGATTGTTGACACCTGATTTTTGACCATTTACTATTGTAATTTTTATTCTTTAAATTAATTAAAATATCAAAAAAGTCATAAAATCACAAAATCAACTTTGGAAGCCTTGGCCTAGCCTCGGGGACCAATTTTGAACAAAAAAATATTTTTGGGTATTTTATAATATTTTTCGAATTTATTTAATTATAAAAATACCCAAAAAAAATCAGAAAAATACCATTCGTGGTCAGAAAAATACACAAAAATATTTAATAATTTTGTTTTAATTTCCTCTTCAAGTGTGTCACTTTAAATCTCAAAACCTCGGCTCGGGTCACTATGTTCCTTAACAAACATAAACCCGAACCGAGCCCAAAAGTTCCTTTTCGAGTCTTTTAATTTTCAATTTCCACTTTTTATAAACTATGACATTGGATTCTAAAGTCTTGAAGTGCAATTAGGTCGATTGGCCCTCCAATTTGATCAATTTTAACCAAAAAGGCTTAATTGCATAAAAATCTTTCAATTTAGTCCCCGGTTTCACAACTTTTGAAATTAATTTTCATACGGGCATACCCATTGAAATTAAACACCTTTACCCTATGTTTTTCATCATGCTGAACCCATTGGTGACCTCAATTTGGGCTAATTTGGTCATTTAGACCTTCGATTAAGCAAAAATCAATTTCGGATCCTAAGGGCGATTTGGGGTTTTCACTAAATTTCAATCAATTGATTCACGAAAATACCCATTTTCGATAGAAAACATGTCAAGGAGTCTGATTTTTCCATTAATTTCATGAAAATGGGTCTATTTGGGGCCTAATTAGGCTGATTTGGTCGAACCGGGCCGGTCGGGTCAGTCCGACCCGACCCGGTCCGACCGGGTCTGCAACTCTCAGTTGCAGACCCACCGTCGCCCAAAAGATGCACATTGAAGGGAAAAGCAGGGGTGGCGACCAAAGGTGGACGGGTTGTATTGTTTAAGAAAAGGGACGAGATAGTGGGGAATAAAAGGCTGAGTGGTCGATGGCCGTGGTGGCCAGAGCCGGTCGGCCATAAAAAACCAAAAAGAAAAGAAAAGGAGAGGAGAAAAAGAGGTCGGCCGAGGAGTAGGACAAGGAATCAGGGGGGAGAATCGGGGAGAGAGAGAAAGAAGGAGTGAGGGACGAGTGCAGGGCAGACCGAGCCGTCGCCTCATCATCGTATTGTCGCCGGCGGACCAGGTCACTTCCCTTTTTTTCTTCTTCTCTGCCCATTCTTTTCCCCTGTTTTTGCTTCGACCGAACAGGGTATCTTGGTCCGGCTCGATTCCGATCGAGTCGGACCAAACCTGATAGGCCTCATTCATCCTGATGATGCTTATAATAATATTCAGTGATCCTTTTAACTCGGTATTTATCTCCAAGCTCCGACGAAGTCATTGAAATAAGTTTCTGAGAATGCACGTTATATGCTCGACGAATTGCCAACAGGTAACGGAAGTGGTCGATCTGAGTCACGAACTGCGATCATTTCTATCTTGCGTCCTTATACTCAAATTCGCATCTAGAACGACTTCTATGACTGTTTTTCTCATTTTTTTGCATGAGTGTGGTCAAAATGGTCTAGCCGAGCCTATGCATAGACCCCGCCGGAACCCGGAGCTGAGGATCGTAGGCTAAGGGCCGTAGGACCTCACGGACCCCAGGTAAGTTTCTTGAGCCATCATATGTATTGAGCGTGTGTCAAAATCATAGTTTAAGTGGCTCGTCGCACCAAAATCAGTGCTCGCCGGAGGTTGTGGATATCGCCGGAAATTTGAAAACCCGAGCTTATGTTCGTGCGTTTCTGCTGTGGTGTGCTTCTGGTATGTCGTAGAGATCGTCAAGACGGTTAATTTGGCTTTGGTTTCGCCCGTTTTGGACGTCGGAGGGCCGAGATATGGCCCTCCGACGAGGCGCCGGCAAGGGAATGCCGGCGCCGGTCGTCTTCCCCGACGAAGCTTTGACCGGTCAACGCTTGTTGACCGGTCAAAGCTAACGTGGCGCTGACGTGGCAGCCACGTGGCGGCCACGTCAGCGCGCTGCGTTAATAAGATTTATAAAAATAATAATAAAAAAAAACGAAAGTGATCCGGCGGTCTAGAATGCGCCACGTGTCTCGATCAGAGGCGTCCATTCTCAACTCATGGAGCGACGTCGTTTTTGATTGTGGAGGAGGCAGGCCGGGTCTGGGTCGCGGATCCGGGCGTGGGCCGGGTCATCCGACCCGGTCCGGATAATTTTTATATATATATTATTATTTTTAATAATAAAAAAATAATAATAATAATAAAATTCAAAAAAAATCAATAAAAAATAGAAAATCATAAAAAATTCAGAAAATTCAGAAAAATTCTAAAAAATTCCAGAAAATAGGAAATGGCCATATTCAACTGGCCACGACCTGTTTTGGGTCATTTGACCCCCCAATCTTTCCAAAAATGACGGTTTTGCCCTTTCGGCAAATCGTCTTCCAAAAAACAAATTCCAAAAAATCCAGGAAAATCTCAAAAAATAGGAAATGGTCACAAACAACTGGCCAAGACTCATTCCGGGTGTTTTGAACCCCGGCCCTTCTCAAAATGACGATTTCGCCCTTTGGGCGAATCGTCTTCCAAAAATTGAAGAAAATTCAAGAAATTCCAAAAAAATTCTCAAAAATGGGAAATGGCCACAATCAACTGACCATGGAATATTTTGGGTAATTCGGTATCCAAGTCTTCCAAAAATTGACGATTTTGCCCTTCGGGCTAAATCGCCTCCAAATCCTCCCATTTTACCCCGGTCCGAAATCACACCTTCCCTAAGCCCTTATGGCTATACTAGGAGGCCATATGATGTGAATTGATGTGTATCGATGTGGTTTATTTATGCACTTGATTGCGCCTTCATTAAAATTGATTGTGATTGATAGGAATAGTCTTCCAATCTGCATGAAACCCTGAATTAAACCTACCTCACCCGAACTTGCGCATGCATGAACTCTTAGCTAGGAACATCACTCGCGTTAGGTACCGAAAGGGCGTTGGTAATGACACCAGCGTAACCAAGTCCCCGAACCCAAAATCTCTGGTTCCGCAGAACCGATCGATCTCTCCCAATCGGTCAGTAAGGTTTCCGGTCTACCCTCCAAGAAAGACCGGTGGCGACTCCAAATGCATGCACAAGTTGCACATGCCACCACGACCACACTAAGGTCGAAAGCGATCGACTCTTATCGTCGAATCCTTCTGAAAAATACTCCCGCTGCGATTTGGTATGGGCCTGGGAGGGCTCGCGCCGATCCAAGACCCGTGATCGGTAATCCATTAGCCGCGTCCGCATCCGGACGGGTCGCGACAGCGATCAATCGTCCATTGAGAGAGATTTCTATGGAGTTTTAGGGAGAATGCTTCTAACCATTGAAAGAACGACATACGTTCTGTAGAAGGAGAAGACGTTTTCTTCCTTTTCTCTTTATTATAGAATAGGAAACAAATCTTATTAATTGCAATCAATTATTGCAATTATGGCAATTGGCCAATTTAGCCCTTAATGAGCGCAATATTCCATTATAACATGAAGTATTCTGAAGGGAAGAAAAAATATTGTATGGAAGATCCTAAAAAGGTCAAAACAACTTAGGAGAACTTATAAATCCGATGACCCCTCCCAAATGTATTTTTGAGGGACAACAACATCAACTTTATCTTCTAAATCGGCCTACTATACTCAGATTTGTTATTTAGGGAGATAATACTTTGAAAGATATTGTATTTATTATCTATTACATACGAATATCTTTATGTGTTGGTTTTCAATCACATTGTCACATAAGGTAGAGCGAATTTTGGCCAAACTCATTTTCTTTGTTTGCAGAAGGCTCAAGCAGATTCATTTCTTTCTTCTTTTAATTACTCTCTCTCTCTCTCTCTCTCTCTCTCAAACATCCTAGACCCGGGAAGTACGGAGGGACGGACTAAGATCGCCTCGGCAGTACAAGGGCAAGGTTAAGATGCTTTCTCTTGTCCCACATCGCCTAAGAGGAAGTCTTGAGCTTGTTTATAGGGTGTCGGGGGCTCTAAAATTGCATGAGGCCTTTTCCTAGGCTAATTGCTCATGAAAATAAAACCGCGCGAGTTGTAAAGTCCAAAACGGATAATATCATGCAAGTCGGACCTCCAGACATTATAATGTTACCATGTTGGTCGTACTGCGGTGGTATAATGTTACCATGTCGGTCGTCAATGTGGCAAAGAAACTTTTTTAAATGCACTGTAATCTCAAAGACAATTAATAGATCATTACAGTAGATGCTTGAAGAGTGGCAGCATGCATCCATTTCTAGTGTTCTTAGACTCCTAATCCCTAGCGATCTTCCAAGTCCAACGAAGGCTATTCGAAAGAAAGTTACTATTAAGACATGCATTCTCTCTGTATATGTAACTTTCCTAATGTACATGTTACATATAGTGCAAGAGCTCACTGCATTTTAGAAAATAATTTGGCAATTGTTTTCTCAAACAATGTCTATTTATTTATTTATCTATCAATGAAACGTGTGGATCTTCTTGTTTAGATTATTTTATAGGTGAAAATAGCATATTTTGGTGAAATTATTCACCATATCAATTATTTTTGCGACAAAAATCAAATCCTCTTACGGGTTCAAACCACAAAATTGGTACTCAACATGATGGAGATTGGGGATAAGGGCCTACATGGAACCATTCTCATTCTTTGATTTTGATTCTGGGACAAAAAAGGATTAGAACCCTGTTTGGTAACGTAAATAAATTTGATTTTGTTCCCAGAATCAGTTTTAGAGAATCAGAATCAGTTTTAGAACAAAATCCAGAGCAAAAAAAAGTTGGTTCTAGAAAAAAAGAAGGCTCGCGCTTTTGCCACTTCCCTTATGACTTTGACACTCCTTTTTGAATGTGTTTTGACCACCCTATCTCTATGTGTGGCCCACCAAATGTGATACAATTTTATATCATTTTTTTAATTCTTTTATTTTGTTTCTTTTTTTCCTTGCTGATCCCGCGTTCCTCTTTTTCTTCTTCCTCCTCCTTCCCATGCCTCCCAAACATCTCTTTTTTTTTTCCTTGCATGATTTTGCTTCGACGCGTCCCTTTCCTTCCAAAAATCCCGAAAAGCTTCGCCACTTTACCATGTTCTCCCAAATTATGATAAAGGGAAGGAACAAACGCATACAATAATATTACTTCTAAGTCATGAGGTGGTACCCTAAGAACCATCCGGCGTGGATGCACCCTAAGAATTTTAGATTGTAGCAAATAATCAGAGATAAAAATTGGGATGAATGTCGCGACCCGTCCGAAAAACGGACACGGCTAATGGATTACCGATTGCGGGTCTTGGATCGGCACGGGCCCTCCCAGGCCCATACCAAATCGCGGCGGGAGTGTCTTTTGAGGGATTCGACGATAAGAGTCGATCGCTTTCGACCTTAGTGTGGTCGTGGTGGTATGTGCATCGTGTGCATGCATTTGGAGTCGCCACCGGTCTTTCTTGGAGGGTAGACCGGAAACCTTACTGACCGATTGGGAGAGATCGATCAGTTCTGCGGAACCAGAGATTTTGGGTTCGGGGACTTGGTTACGTCGGTGTCATTACCAACGCCCTTTCGGTACCTAACGCGATTGATTTTCCTGACTAAGAGTTCATGCGGGCGCAATTTCGGGTGAGATAGGTATGGTTCGGGTTTCATGCAGATTGGAATACTAGTCCTATCAATCACAATCAATTTAACGAAAGCGCAGTCAATTGCATAAATGAATCATGTCAATACATATTAATTTCAATCATTGGCCTCCTAGTATAGCCATAAGGGCTTAGAGAAGACGTGGTTTAGGACTAGGGGTAAAATGGGAAGATTCGGGGACAATTAGCCTGAAGGGCAAAATTGTCATTTTTTGGAAGGTTTGGATACCGAATTACCCAAAATATTCCATGGCCAGTTGTTTGTGGCCATTTCCCATTTTTGAGAATTTTTTTGGAATTTCTGGGTTTTTCTTCAGTTTTTGGAAGACGATTCGCCTGAAGGACGAAATCGTCATTTCAAGAAGGGTCGGGGTTCAAAACACCCGGAATGAGCCTTGGCCAGTTGTTTGTGGCCATTTCCTATTTTTTGGGATTTTCCTGAGTTATTTTTTTAGAATTTTTTGGAAGACGGTTTGCCGGAAGGGCAAAACCGTCATTTCGGAAAAGATTGGGGGTCGAAAGACCCGGAACAGGTCATGGCCAGTTGAATGTGGCCATTTCCTATTTTCTGGAATTTTTTAGAATTGTTTCTGAATTTTCCGAATTTTTTGAATATTTTCATGATTTTTCATTTTTATTGATTTTTTGATTATATTATTATTATTATTTTTAATATTTAAAATATTTTCTGGGCTGGGTCAAACCCGGCCCGCGCCTCTCGGGCGCCCAGCCTGACCCTAGGGGTCGGCACCGGTCTAAAACGACACCGTTTTATTTTTTAAAATATTTTTCTATTTTTTACAATTTTTTTGATTTTTTATGTATTTTATTTAATTATCCGAAAATTCCCCGGATCGGGCGGCTCTCATTGCGCCACGTGGCCTGTTATCGTGCGTCCGATCTCTCGCTCGATCGGAAGACCCACAGAGAGCCACGTGGCTCAATCATAGCCGTTGAATCAAAAATTAATTTATTTTCTTTTTTAGAAAAACCATTCAAATCGGACGCTCCGGATTGTGCCACGTGGCTATTCCTGGTGCGTCCGATCTTGGACAAGATCGGACGATCCACAGAAAGCCACTTGGCACATTCTCGACCGTAGGATCAGTTTTAATTTATTATCCGAAAATCATTTATTTTATTTTTCAAAATTCTAGGATCGCGACACGTGTCGCGATCGTGGCCGCCCGTTTTTATTTGACTTGAAAATACATGGATCGGACCC
The DNA here is from genome assembly GCA_021437785.1 of Rhodomyrtus psidioides. NCBI lineage: Eukaryota > Viridiplantae > Streptophyta > Magnoliopsida > Myrtales > Myrtaceae > Rhodomyrtus > Rhodomyrtus psidioides. Next base: position 2,081,664 of record JAILYB010000109.1, on the reverse strand, counting down.
CACCCGGCTGACGTGGCTGCCTACGTGGCACGCCACGTCATCCGTTTGACCGCTGACCGCCGGCGAAGTCGCCGGAGAAGACGATGAATAGTGAAAATTCCGGCGACTTCGCCGGAATCCTTGCCGGAAAAAGCAAACCGCCCCCGGAACTTCGAATTTTTTTGCCCAATTCGCATCATTCGACTCCTTAGACACTCAGCATCAATATGCAACCAAAAAGGGACAAAAATCACGTCGGTAAATGGCCGGACGAAGCCTCAACCGAACCGGCTCCGGCGAAGAATTCACAGAAAATTTTTATTTGTTTAAACTCGATTCCAACCGTTCACATGGCATCCAAGGGAGGTTTGAGGACTTACCTGGGGTCCCTTGATGGTCGGCGGTCGCCGGAAGTCCCTCGCCAAGCTCCCGTCCGAACCGTGGCCGACGGTACCCCCCGAGCTCGGTTTTCATCGCACCGCAATGCAAAAACAAGGGCAAGTCGAACTTAGAGTCGGTTCTAGGATTAACTTAGGGCCATAACCGAACATATGCCTCTCGAATCACGCACGGCCGGGGACGAAACCGAGTTGAAACATGCATCGGCATTTCATCGAACACGTGGCGTGCATAAAAAAAATATGGAGATCCGGCGAGATACCGACCTGTTCCGGGCTCGACGGCGGTGGCTGAAGCTCCAGTGAGGTTCCGCGGCGTGCGGGGAAGCTTCGTCGCCCTTCGGCTTCGCTCTCACTCGCTCCTCCCAACCCCCCCTCTCTCTCGGCCCTCCTTTTTAACACCCGAGCACTCCCTCCTTTTCATGGCCGACCGGCCTTTCTTTTCTGCCCATCACACTGCCCAAACACGAATATCCATCACTAGCCATTGTCCCCTCACGCGTGGTGTCCTTTTTCTTAAAAAAATCACTCCCCCACACTCGTTTTCCGCTCCCCTGTTTTGCCCTGCCTTGCTGTCCGCGGGTCTGCAACAATGTTGCAGACCCGGTCGGACCGGGTCGGGTCGGGTCTGACCCGACCGGCCCGGTTCGACCAAATCGCCCAAATTGAGCCCCAAATTGACCTCTTTTTATGAAATTGATGGAAAAATCAGATTCCTTGACATGTTTTCTATCAAATATGGGTATTTTCGTGAATCAATTGATTGAAATTTTATGAAAACCCCAAATTGTCCCTAAGATCCGAAAATGAATTTTGGTAATCGAAGATCTAAACGATCGAATTAGTCAAAATTGATCCCACCAATGGATTCAGCATGATGAAAACTATTGGGTAGAGGTGTTTAATTTTAATGGGTGTGCCCGTGTGAAATTTAATTTCAAAAATTGTAAAACCGGGGACTAAATTGAATAAAATTTGTGCAATTAAGCCCTTTTGGTTAAAATTGATCAAATTGGAGGGCAAATTGACCCAATTGCACTTCAAGACTCTAGAATTCAATGTCATAGCTCATGAAAAGTGAGAATTTAAAATTAAAAGACTCGAAAGGGATTTTTTAGGCTCGTTTCGGTTTTAGGTTCGTGAAGGAACCCTATGAATCGAGATACATTTCCCTGACAAAAAGTGAAAATATTAAATAGGGAATTAAAATACAATTTCTGAATATTTTTGTGTAATTTTCTGACCACGGATGGTATTTTTTCTGATTTTTTGGGTATTTTTATAATTAAATAAATTCCAAAAAATATTAAAAAATACAAAAAATATTTTTTGTTCAAAATTGGTTCCTAAGGCTAGGCTAAGGCTTCCAAAGTTGATTTTGTAATTTTTTGACCTTTTTTGCTATTTTTAATTACTTTTAGAAATAAAAACTAAAAAATAAAATATGGTCAAAAATCAGGTGTCAACAGCTGCCCCTCTTTGAGAGTGAGCTCGTCAGAGGTTGCTTTCAAAGATAAAATGACACCTGAATATTAACCGACTCAACTGGGGAAAAGAAATGCTATGACATCGGACCCTTAAGTCTTTTGATGAATGCTCAAATTAATCACCTGTTTACTCTAACAATTTGAACATGGGCCGGAGTGAGAGATGCTTACCTGAAGCTCACCTGTCGGATGATGTGCTTGCGGAATCTGGGGATTCGTCGTTACGCTCCCGACTGCGACGACTTTCAAGAAGATACCTAGGACTCGTTCAGAATATCCTAGGGAGATTAAGCTCTGACCTGTATGGTAGGTCATACCATTACGGGGTTCCTGACTGGTAGGAACCTAAGGAATGCGCATCCCATGCTTTGGGATCTGCCAAGGATTTTGATCCGTATGGTGGATCGGATGTATTGACCCTTCAGGCGGTTTCTACCTTTGGTTGAGTTTAGTTTTGACCCTTATGGCGGTGTCTACCTTGAGTTGACCCTTATGGCGGTTTCTACCATATTTGACCCTTATGGCGGTTTCTACCATTCAATTGACCCTTATGGCGGTATCTACCATTGAGTTTAGTTTTGACCCTTATGGCGGTTTCTACCATATTTGACCCTTATGGCGGTTTCTACCATTCAATTGACCCTTATGGCGGTATCTACCGTTGAGTTTAGTTTTGACCCTTATGGCGGTGTCTATCTTGAGTTGACCCTTATGGCGGTTTCTACCATATTTGACCCTTATGGCGGTTTCTACCATCAAGTTGACCCTTATGGCGGTTTCTACCATTCAATTGACCCTTATGGCGGTATCTACCGTTGAGTTTAGTTTTGACCCTTATGGCGGTGTCTACCTTGAGTTGACCCTTATGGCGGTTTCTACCATATTTGACCCTTATGGCGGTTTCTACCATCAAGTTGACCCTTATGGCGGTTTCTACCATTCAATTGACCCTTATGGCGGTATCTACCGTTGAGTTTAGTTTTGACCATTATGGCGGTGTCTACCTTGAGTTGACCCTTATGGCGGTTTCTACCATATTTGACCCTTATGGCGGTTTCTACCATTCAATCGACCCTTATGGCGGTATCTACCGTTGAGTTTAGTTTTGACCCTTATGGCGGTGTCTACCTTGAGTTGACCCTTATGGCGGTTTCTACCATATTTGACCCTTCAGGCGGTTTCTACCTTCAAGTTGACCCTTATGGCTGTATCTACCGTTGAGTTTAGTTTTGACCCTTATGGCGGTGTCTACCTTGGGTTGACCCTTATGGCGGTTTCTACCATATTTGACCCTTATGGCGGTTTCTACCATTCAATCGACCCTTATGGCGGTATCTACCGTTGAGTTTAGTTTTGACCCTTATAGCGGTGTCTACCTTGAGTTGACCCTTATGGTGGTTTCTACCATATTTGACCCTTCAGGCGGTTTCTACCTTCAAGTTGACCCTTATGGCGGTTTCTACCATGCAGTTGAGACTCCAGACTGATAGGAATCTAAGGGTGACGCGCCCGTTTTGTAGGGTTTGTCGGAGACTCGATCGTTCTGTAGATCGGTCTTGGAAAAGGTTTGCCTACTAAAAGGCTACGCCTATGAAATGACATATCCCGTCTTGTTGGGACTAGTCGAAGACTTGATCGTTCTGTAGATCGGTCTTGGAAAAGGTTTGCCTACTAAAAGGCTACGCCTATGAAATGACATATCCCGTCTTGTTGGGACTAGTCGAAGACTCGATCGTTCTGTAGATCGGTCTTGGAAAAGGTTTGCCTACTAAAAGGCTCCGCCTATGGAATGACATATCCCGTCTTGTTGGGACTAGTCGAAGACTCGATCGTTCTGTAGATCGGTCTTGGAAAAAGGTTTGCCTACTAAAAGGCTACGCCTATGAAATGACATATCCCGTCTTGTTGGGACTAGTCGAAGACTCGATCGTTCTGTAGATCGGCCTTGGAAAAGGTTTGCCTACTAAAAGGCTCCGCCTATGGAATGACATATCCCGTCTTGTTGGGACTAGTCGAAGACTCGATCGTTCTGTAGATCGGTCTTGGAAAAAGGTTTGCCTACTAAAAGGCTCCGCCTAAGGATTGACATCATTAAGGTCTCTTTTGGAAGGTTTACCTAACTCTAGGTTCACCTGAAGGCTATCCTGGGATTTAGGGGTTACCTGAAATCTTGCAGAAGGCTGAATTGTTCTTTCGACATGCGAGGTACATTTCTGGGATATGGGGACTCCAATTATCCTGCAGAAAGCTAAGACCTGCAAACTTTTCATTAAAAAGGTATCAGTTTGGGACCTGGGTTCTCCAGGGATCCTGCAAAACATGACCCTATGAGCTTTTCTTGACAGAGCAAGGCATCCTTCTGGGATCATGGGTTCTCCACGTCCGATGAGACTGTCTGAATTTTGAAAATGGGTCTCATGACGAGAGTTCTCCACGTCCGATGAGACTGCCTGATTTTTTAAAAAGGGTCCCGAGACGAGGGTTCTCCACGTCTACTGGGATTGCTTGATTTTTTCTTAAAAAGGGTCCCGAGACGAGGGTTCTCCACGTCCACTGGGATTGCTTGATTTTTTTTTTTTTAAAAAGGGTCCTAGGACGAGGGTTCTCCACGTCAAGCTAGGACTGTTTGATATTTTTGAAAAGGGGTCCTAGGACGAGGGTTCTCCACGTCATGCTAGGACTGTTTGATATTTTTGAAAAGGGGTCCTAGGACGAGGGTTCTCCACGTCATGCTAGGACTGCTTGATTTTTTGAAAAAGGGTCCCGAGACGAAGGTTCTCCACGTCTACTGGGATTGCTTGATTTTTTTTAGAAGAGGTCCTAGGACTAGGGTTCTCCACGTCATGCTAGGACTGCTTGATCTTTTGAAAAATGGGTCCTGGGACGAGGGTTCTCCACGTCAAACTAGGACTGCTTGATTTTTTTGAAAAAAGGGTCCTAGGACGAGGGTTCTCCACGTCATGCTAGGACTGTTTGATATTTTTGAAAAGGGGTCCTAGGACGAGGGTTCTCCACGTCATGCTAGGACTGCCTGATTTTTTTGAAAAATGGGGTCCTAGGACGAGGGTTCTCCACGTCAAACTAGGACTGCTTGATCTTTTGAAAAAGGGGTCCTGGGACGAGGGTTCTCCACGTCAGACTAGGACTGCTTGATTTTTTGAAAAAAGGGTCCTAGGACGAGGGTTCTCCACGTCATGCTAGGACTGCTTCTTTTAAAAGGGTTTTTTTCTTTTTTAGAGATCCCGAAATTTGTCGGGAATTCAGTTTTGAAACAGTGAAAGATTTTATCTCGACAAAGCTTCACTTGGGTCTGTTGAGGCGACATTCTAGGAGCTGGGTTCTCCAGGTATCCTGCAGAAAGTTCAAACCTGCGTGCTCCTTTCATTAGAGCGAGACATTCTTCTGGGTATTTAGGGTCTCCGATGGATCCTGCAGAAGTTTGAGCCTGAAAGATTTTTCTTCACCATGAAAACGTTAATAATCTTTGGGATGACCGCGGCTGTCCATTTGACAAAAACCATATGACTTAAGTTTTAATCGTGAAATGTGCATTTTGATGCTAGAGGTTATCCGAAGCATTCTTGCAGCATGCAAATGTGATCACAAATCCCTTGCACGGAAAATCTGGATCAACAGTTTGAGAATTCCAAAAAGAGTTTGTTCAAAACATCAATTAGAATATTTCTCGACAAGGAGATTCCTCTCACCTGTTTTGCGATAGTGGTTTTATAGGGGATGCACTCAATTCCCTACTAACCTGTGCCTAGGTTTCAGGCCCATTCGCAGCGCATACATTTTGATCGGTCGGGAGGTCTTCCACGGGACCGTAATGTTGGGCTTGGATATTGGTTTTCAAGGGGGACCCGCTTTGGAGTCGAGGCCATTGAATGAAAGTCTTCACCATCTGCTCCAGGTTTACAAGTCGAGAACCCTACAAAATGAGAAAGAAATAGCCTTGCTCGTACCTCTTCGAGCTAAGCTATTTGTTAACCCAAGTGTCTTTGTCAGAGAAGACTGTTTCAGGGTTGTAACATTGGTAGGATTGGGGACCGAAAAAGGCTTGTTTTTGGCCCAGAATTCACGAAGGGATTGACATTGGTGATCATTGCAAATTTGTCACCTGTCTTTTCCATTCTGCATCTTCAGTTTTTGAGATATGCAACCACTCTGGAGGTGTGCACAAATTCTTTAGAGAACGTCTCTTGTGGTATTAAGAGGTTGACAACTCTTTCTGTGTTTTTGCTCCACGGCTGACATCATTTGGGGAGTAGTCCTCTTGATCTGACTCCTTTAGGGGTTTTTCTCTCTTCTTTTCCCATCCAGGCTTCATTGGGGATCAATCAGACAACTTACACGAGCATCGGCCTTGCTTTTACCAGGCACTTTGCTTTTTTTTTTTATGCTGAGGATTTTCTTCGTCCTCATTTTCCTTTTGAAATCCCGCTTTTCTCATCTTCGGTAGATCGTGTTAGACATGTGACCAAAGGTCTAACAACTTTAAGCATTAACTTGGAAATTTCTTCGCAAACCCTAAGCCTTGAAATCCTTCGTTTCTGAAGTGGTGTTGCATTTGTCTTGGAAAGTGCAATGATCACCAACGGGTTTATGAAACGAATTTGCAGGCTCAACTTGGCTGTGCAAAGGATATGGTGTGTGGGATAGAGAAATGAATGCTTCTCGTCATCCTATGGCACTTGGATTACCATATAAACACACACAAAGATTAATGTTAGTCCAAGCAAGAAAATTTCTAACCATTTTCTCCTGATGCTGCTGGACTTACTCCCCTTTGGCCCCGATGTGGGGTGGTTCTTGACAGGGTTGAAAATGAAAACCGCCGTTCAAAGGGGTTGTCAATAGTCGCCTGTAGTGTTTGGGGATATGAAACGAATGCCTCCGTCGTCCCAATCCATGTAATTACTGCGAATGATCCCTACTTCCGTAGGTCCAGATTTTGCTATTTGATTCGCTCCACTCTTCTCTCAAGTGTGTGTAGGACATGTTTAGATTAGGCTTTGCCTCTCGTCTTTTGAGAAAACGTCATTTTGAAAGTTTTGAACAACCTTTGATTGGAACAATCTTTCATTTTCTCCAAAAATTTTACCCGTCAATGGGGTTTTGTGATGCACACGCATGTTCTATTCATGTTTAGACAACATCCTGTTTTAAAACATGAATGTCAATGAAGTGAGAATTCTATGTCTTTTCTGGACATTAGATTCTGAAAGCTTTTCTTTTTTTCTTCTTTTTTGGATCGGGGAAGGGGGTACTTACCTGTCCACCGTGGCTGGAGATCCCTGAAAACGTAAAAGAAACATGTCATTGTATGTTCACGGATTTTTCAAGAATCGGAACGATACTGCTTTACCCTTGGTCATGTGCTCCAACTAGTAATACATGGGATGTCAGAATCCTGTTTTGCCTTGATGGCGATCCCCTGTCAAAGACGGGAATTAGGTGTCAGTTTGCGTTCCGAAATTCAAGGCAAATTGGAATGATACAGCCTTGTTCTTGTTTCGTGTTTCCATTTGAACACAAACGTGCGGCTTGCAGAAGTTGGCCATCCATCTTGTGGCCTTGATCCCTCCGTTTGGTTGGCGATGAATCATTCCCCAGGATTTGCCCCAGAGGAGATCCATTTGTGTTTTTGGACGCATTCCAGCGCCACTCTCCAGAGTTCCTTTTATTCAAGGAAAAAGGAAATTGTTATCGGGATGCATGTCAAAGCATGAAGTGTGGAAATGATACTTTTTACCCTCCACTCGATCTTATAATCAAAGACCATTTCCTGGAATCCTGACTTCCAAGGCCAATGATTCTATTCGCCTCCTTGTCAGCGAGCTCTTTTCTTTTGTGGCTTTTTGGCGTCAGTAATTTCCTGTTAAATGAGGGAAAAACTTATGTTAAGCCTGTGATCTTCGAAGATTAGATTGGAACGATACAAAGTTACCGTTCACCCAAATTCGTATCTTGGGGTTTGATTCTGATGCGGACAACTCCGCTATTGCGTCCATTGACTTTGCTGGAGAAGACACATCTTTCTTTATCCAGCGCGAAACTGATTTACCTGCCCCAGTTAGGCGTGGTTTATCACGGCTAGGTGACGCTTGCCCTAGCTAACTTCATTTTTGTATATTGCTGCAATTCCCGTCCTATTTGGGGATGTCTTCTCTCATTGGATCCATGGTGGCGTCTTACTGACGTATTCATCTCTTTCGTCGATAATTGACGCGTCACATTTGATAGGGGTCGTTTCAATATTGTATACTGATGTGGACGATGAATGGTGCTTCATCTCGTCTGCATTCGTGGGTGGGCGTTGTTCGTGAGATGATCCTCGATCAAGTCAACAACTGTTTTGCCTCAGTTGGGCGGTGTTCGTCTTGGCAACATGCCTTAGCACTTTCCTGGTTTGTTAGCAATTTTCAATTCAATTTTGACAACGTCCATGCACCTGCACATGAAGAAATAGGTGTAGGTCCTTATTTGACTTCATTTGAAATTTCAGGAAAGAGATACTCCCTTCGGGGTTTTGTCTTTCCAACATTTGAAGGGACGGTGTTCTTCAAGTATTTCGCCCCAGGCAAGCTTGTCTGGGCGTTTGTCATCTCTGGGTTTAATGACCCTGGTCTGATGCGCCTTCATGGGGGATCATGAGAGTTTGCCCCCGGCCTAGCTCCTCGAAGCAAATGGGGGAGCCCGCTCCCATGAATTTTGTCGATTCTGGTCATTTATCTCAATTGCCAAAGTCTTCGATTATTTTCTTCTGTCTCTAGGCAGCTTGACAATATTGGGATTTGTCATGTGGCGATTTGGTGATTCTCTCGATCACCGTCGCCATTTGAGGTATTCGATGTTCCTGTTGAAAAGAAGAAATCTCATGAGTAAAGGGCATGTGTAATTGACTATTGGAATCGATACAATTTACCCTTGAAATTTGTCTTGCGGGAACCGGCATTTCTCCCTTTGGGTTCTCTGTACGGAGGGTATGTGCATGATATGCATGTTATGTATGCTAACGACGAAAAATGAATTTGTGCTTTTCGCTCTATTCAAAGAAGGCATTTTTATCAGATGTGTCAATCTGCAAAACTTGAAATTTTCTTTTCAAGCGTTCTTTTCACAGAAATTTCTAAATGATGATAAACTTCTTCAGGTTTTCTTAAAGGTTTTGTTTACAAATTGAGCCATTAGAATGCTCTTAAAAATGTTTAGCCAAAGTGCATGTCTGAGATTCCATGAAAAAGGGTACTTCCTATTTTGTCATTTGAAAGCACTACCTCCTGAGTCCTTTGCTTCTGTTCCCAACCTGAAAGGAGAAAGAAGTGAAACATTATTCTCATATCAAGAAAACAATCATTTTGGAACGATACGTCCTTTTACTCGAATCGATGGCTCCGTATCGTTCTCCTTCTTATTTAGAAGGGTTTGATGTGTTTTGTCTTTGATGGATTACTCCGCTTCATCATGATTCATGGGTGGTAACTGCTTCAGGGACTTCCCCTACGTATCCCCATGGTGAATTCGGCATATCCGACATTTGGTACCCTTTCCGGGTGGATGAGCGATTTGCCCCCAGCCCCTGAGTGTTTCGCCTGGGCTGGCTGATTTAGTTGTTGGCAGTTCGCTCATGCCGTGTTGGTGTATTCCTGCTTAGTTGGAGTCAGTCCATTCCATGTCAGGTGATTTTAGCACTTCGCACATTTCCAGTTTCTCTGATGTTTGGTATCTACTTTGTATTTTCTTTTGTGACACCAGATGATATGATCGTACGATCTTCCGAAAATCTCAGCATTTTGATGTTTCGCAGCGCTTCACAGTTCTTGGTCTCATCAATGCGTTTTGGTTTCTTCATGCATCTTTTGCCTTGTCATCGTTTCATGACGTCCCTCGAGCATCTTGCTATTTGACATCAGCGAGCACGGGTTTACTTGTGGCTGAGTACTTCAACATCCTGGAGTGTTACTTCACAAGCAACAATTTTCTTCATTGTGTCTTGTCGCATTCACCTTACGCTTTAACAATCTTTTACTCCACCTGTACGATGAAATGAATGAGTGACTCGATTGTTGTATAAGGAGCTTTAATTGGAACGATTACGGATTTACTATCCCAGCTCTAGTCACTTCGGGCATCCAAGACGATGGAAATTCTTTAGTGGTCCCATTCATTTTGTCATCACCTGCAAGAATGGAAAATCATATCAGCTTGTGAATAAATCAATTTAATTTGGAACGAATATACCCTTCTCGACTTCAAGAGAGTCGATCCAAATTAGGTTGCCCCAGCTTCACGTTGTCTACTTAAGGCTTATCACAATAAATCCATCTTGTTTTTGCAAACCCAATGGGTGATGCCCGATGAAGGTGCACTCCTTTCCATCTTGTAGGGAAGGCAAGCTCCCCTTCGTTGGTCTTTGACCATCTTATCCTGCTTTTCACCTGAGAGGAGGAGATAGGAAATATTATGGCAATATCTGATTGAAAGTCAATTAGGAACGACACATCTTTACACTTGATCCGGCTGCCCCGGTCAGGTGGCGTCTGCTCTAGTTGAGTGGGATATGCCCCAGTCGACTGCTTTGATCCTTTCACAATTTTTACGGTTCCCTTTTCAATTAGGGGATATCTGCCGTTCGGAGCTTCCTGTCTCTTTTCATCTTGGCGGGCTTTGCCCCAGTATGTCGTCTTAGTGAGAAGTTGACTCCTTTGTCTGTCTTCAAACATCCATCCTAGTGGCTCGAGTTGTCGACTAGCTTCGATATTCTTGAAGGACCACTCCCTCATCAGTTGACGATTTTTCTTGATGATTCCCTGGTCTTCCCTCATCAGTTGACTCTCTAGGGTGGTCCAGTGCTTTTAACTTGTGACTGATTCTTCACACAAGGCTTTGGATTTTGGTTCTGGAAATTGCCTGTTCGAATGACAAGACTATGTTAGAAATGGAAGTAAAGCATAAATCCTTTCAATTTTATGCTTTCTTGTGAATAATGAAGATAATGACTTTTACACAAGCCTTAACCTCATGTGAAAAGTTTTTACCGATGTTTTTCAAGAGAAAACATAAAACTAAAAGGAGCGTAATCCATGGTTATTAGTTTTGGCAAATCCCCAGAAAATCTGTGGAATTTCCAAGAAGATAAAAAATGCAATTCCAATGTGTCCTAAATTCGGTGAGAGGTAGGACATCCAAATTGAAATGATTTTCCGAAGGTAATTTGGATATCATGTCTCCTCTTGAATTCAGGAAACATGGACGACTTTAGTTAATTACCAAGGATTACCAATGATGCATGCTATAGACTGGTTCAATTCCATGTCCGGCGCACCATAAAATGAATGTTAGATTCTCGTACTTGGGTTAGACATGCCAAGTGTGAGTTCTAACGAAAATTTCATCTGGGTAAGACATGCAATTGAACCGAAAAATCCGAATGGTTGAGAGAAATTCCAGTGTCGCGCTCCAATGTCAAGACACTTATACAAGAATTAGAAATCGAGGTGTAAAAGATAGATGGGAGACCCACAGACGGGTGCTCCTTACAGACTCGATGATCCTGATAAAAGAAAAGGGACGACTGGAACGTGACCCTTAATAACCTAAAGAGGTGCCCCAAGTCGGGTCTTCGGGGGATGACGCCTGGTGTCTTTGGTTTGGCCCTTCGGGTCTCCGTTTTTATCAGATAACATCTTGACAGCGTCCGGCGGGTGTCTTGGATTTGCTGTTATCGCATATCCTTCAATTTCCGGTAAGGTTTACTGGATCATTCCTCGGACAGCTCGAAAAGGGTAAACTCCGTTGAATGTCCCGACAGCCTGATGGCGGATGAAGCGTCGCTCATACTTGAATACGTCCGGGATGTGGGACCGACTTGGAGAGGTCATCTCTTCTATCCATACTCTAACATGGAATTGGACTCAACCATCGGACTTGATGAATGCAGCATGTTGTGCAAAATGAAAGGCTGCAAATGAATTTAAATAGAAATGGCGGGACCTTACCATAAGTGGCGTTTAATGACTTTTTGGTTTTTAGGTATACCAACCATCCACAATACATGCGCATGAGACAAGTGAGGCTTGACTCTAGAAATCAAAATGGCTTAGGTGAGGAACCTAGAGGCTTCCCTCTATCCGAGTCGATAAATTCGTCCATGAGCGCAATCCACAACAAATGGATAAAAGTATCAACTTGGATAGTGAGTGGGATCGAATATGGTCGACCCCAGCGCAATCCACGCTAGAGCGTTGCATATCGATCCCTGATCTATGGCTACCTGAAAATGTGATTTCGCGGCCTGGGTTTGGGCGCTTTGTGCAAAGTGTCGTGATCCTCAAATATGCAGTGAATCATGCGCAACAATTTATATATCAATCAGCGCTTCAAATCATCCATATAACATACATTCCTACGCCCATCCTGCATAAGACAATGTTAATCACAGACTACACCTCTTATCACTCCAATCTGCAAAAACATATAACACCTATTGTGAGCGGACTTACCTCACCTTCAAGAGCGCCTGTAGGGTTAGAAAAATCACTCAACGTTTTAATTACGGCCTAAGTCCACTTGAGGTCCAGAACCAAGTGTTCTAGAACAAAGTCCCCAGCGGAGTCGCCAGCTGTCGCGACCCGTCCGAAAAACGGACACGGCTAATGGATTACCGATCGCGGGTCTTGGATCGGCGCGGGCTCTCCCAGGCCCATACCAAATCGCGGGGGAGTGTCTTTTGAGGGATTCGACGATAAGAGTCGATCGCTTTCGACCTTAGTGTGGTCGTGGTGGCATGTGCAACGTGTGCATGCATTTGGAGTCGCCACCGGTCTTTCTTGGAGGGTAGACCGGAAACCTTACTGACCGATTGGGAGAGATCGATCAGTTCTGCGGAACCAGAGATTTTGGGTTCGGGGACTTGGTTACGTCGGTGTCATTACCAACGCCCTTTCGGTACCTAACGCGAGTGATTTTCCTGACTAAGAGTTCATGCGGGCGCAATTTCGGGTGAGATAGGTATGGTTCGGGTTTCATGCAGATTGGAATACTAGTCCTATCAATCACAATCAATTTAACGAAAGCGTAGTCAATTGCATAAATGAATCATGTCAATACATATTAATTTCAATCATTGGCCTCCTAGTATAGCCATAAGGGCTTAGAGAAGACGTGGTTTATGACTAGGGGTAAAATGGGAAGATTCGGGGACAATTAGCCCGAAGGGCAAAATTGTCATTTTTTGGAAGGTTTGGATACCGAATTACCCAAAATATTCCATGGCCAGTTGTTTGTGGCCATTTCCCATTTTTGAGAATTTTTTTGGAATTTCTGGATTTTTCTTCAGTTTTTGGAAGACGATTCGCCTGAAGGGCGAAATCGTCATTTCAAGAAGGGTCGGAGTTCAAAACACCCGGAATGAGCCTTGGCCAGTTGTTTGTGGCCATTTCCTATTTTTTGGGATTTTCCTGAGTTATTTTTTTAGAATTTTTTGGAAGACGGTTTGCCGGAAGGGCAAAACCGTCATTTCGGAAAAGATTGGGGGTCGAAAGACCCGGAACATGTCATGGCCAGTTGAATGTGGCCATTTCCTATTTTCTGGAATTTTTTAGAATTTTTTCTGAATTTTCCGAATTTTTTGAATATTTTCATGATTTTTCATTTTTTATTGATTTTTTGATTATATTATTATTATTATTTTTAATATTTAAAATATTTTTTGGGCCGGGTCAAACCCGGCCCGCGCCTCTCGGGCGCCCAGCCTGACCCTAGGGGTCGGCACCGGTCTAAAACGACACCGTTTTATTTTTTAAAATATTTTTCTATTTTTTACAATTTTTTTGATTTTTTATGTATTTTATTTAATTATCCGAAAATTCCCCGGATCGGGCGGCTCTCATTGCGCCACGTGGCCTGTTATCGTGCGTCCGATCTCTCGCTCGATCGGAAGACCCACAGAGAGCCACGTGGCTCAATCATAGCCGTCGAATCAAAAATTAATTTATTTTCTTTTTTAGAAAAACCATTCAAATCGGACGCTTCGGATTGTGCCACGTGGCTATTCCTGGTGCGTCCGATCTTGGACAAGATCGGACGATCCACAGAAAGCCACTTGGCACATTCTCAACCGTAGGATCAGTTTTAATTTATTATCCGAAAATCATTTATTTTATTTTTCAAAATTCTAGGATCGCGACACGTGTCGCGATCGTGGCCGCTCGTTTTTATTTGACTTGAAAATACATGGATCGGACCCCACCCGGCTGACGTGGCTGCCTACGTGGCACGCCACGTCATCCGTTTGACCGCTGACCGCCGGCGAAGTCGCCGGAGAAGACGATGAACAGTGAAAATTCCGGCGACTTCGCCGGAATCCTTGCCGGAAAAAGCAAACCGCCCCCGGAACTTCGAATTTTTTTGCCCAATTCGCATCATTCGACTCCTTAGACACTCAGCATCAATATGCAACCAAAAAGGGACAAAAATCACGTCGGTAAATGGCCGGACGAAGCCTCAACCGAACCGGCTCCGGCGAAGAATTCACAGAAAATTTTTATTTGTTTAAATTCGATTCCAACCGTTCACATGGCATCCAAGGGAGGTTTGAGGACTTACCTGGGGTCCCTTGATGGTCGGCGGTCGCCGGAAGTCCCTCGCCAAGCTCCCGTCCGAACCGTGGCCGACGGTACCCCCGAGCTCGGTTTTCATCGCACCGCAATGCAAAAACAAGGGCAAGTCGAACTTAGAGTCGGTTCTAGGATTAACTTAGGGCCATAACCGAACATATGCCTCTCGAATCACGCACGGCCGGGGACGAAACCGAGTTGAAACATGCATCGGCATTTCATCGAACACGTGGCGTGCATAAAAAAATATGGAGATCCGGCGAGATACCGACCTGTTCCGGGCTCGACGGAGGTGGCTGAAGCTCCAGTGAGGTTCCGCGGCGTGCGGGGAAGCTTCGTCGCCCTTCGGCTTCGCTCTCACTCGCTCCTCCCAACCCCCCCTCTCTCTCGGCCCTCCTTTTTAACACCCGAGCACTCCCTCCTTTTCATGGCCGACCGGCCTTTCTTTTCTGCCCATCACACTGCCCAAACACGAATATCCATCACTAGCCATTGTCCCCTCACGCGTGGTGTCCTTTTTCTTAAAAAAATCACTCCCCCACACTCGTTTTCCGCTCCCCTGTTTTGCCCTGCCTTGCTGTCCGCGGGTCTGCAACAATGTTGCAGACCCGGTCGGACCGGGTCGGGTCGGGTCTGACCCGACCGGCCCGGTTCGACCAAATCGCCCAAATTGAGCCCCAAATTGACCTCTTTTTATGAAATTGATGGAAAAATCGGATTCCTTGACATGTTTTCTATCAAATATGGGTATTTTCGTGAATCAATTGATTGAAATTTTATGAAAACCCCAAATTGTCCCTAAGATCCGAAAATGAATTTTGGTAATAGAAGATCTAAACGATCGAATTAGTCAAAATTGATCCCACCAATGGATTCAGCATGATGAAAACTATTGGGTAGAGGTGTTTAATTTTAATGGGTGTGCCCGTGTGAAATTTAATTTCAAAAATTATAAAACCGGGGACTAAATTGAATAAAATTTGTGCAATTAAGCCATTTTGGTTAAAATTGATCAAATTGGAGGGCAAATTGACCCAATTGCACTTCAAGACTCTAGAATTCAATGTCATAGCTCATGAAAAGTGAGAATTTAAAATTAAAAGACTCGAAAGGGATTTTTTAGGCTCGTTTCGGTTTTAGGTTCGTGAAGGAACCCCATGAATCGAGATAAATTTCCCTGACAAAAAGTGAAAATATTAAATAGGGAATTAAAATACAATTTCGGAATATTTTTGTGTAATTTTCTGACCACGGATGGTATTTTTTCTGATTTTTTGGGTATTTTTATAATTAAATAAATTCCAAAAAATATTAAAAAATACAAAAAATATTTTTTGTTCAAAATTGGTTCCTAAGGCTAGGCTAAGGCTTCCAAAGTTGTTTTTGTAATTTTTTGACCTTTTTTGCTATTTTTAATTAATTTTAGAAATAAAAACTAAAAAATAAAATATGGTCAAAAATCAGGTGTCAACAATGAAAAATCCAATTTTGCATCATCGCCTGTGTTCAATAGTAAATCATGACATGTTCAACATGGTTCAATGTTGCATGCTTTCCTATAAGTGTACAACCTTATGTTCATGAAAATAACCAAAGGAGCAAGTAAATCGCAAATGTTCAGCCTATTTATAAAGCAAGTAAATGTCCCTCACGTGATTTTGATATCGGCAAAGACTATAGTGGAAAATATTTATGGCTGTAAGAGTGACCATCTAAAGTTTAAAATATTGAGTCAGATGAGCTCCGATATGCACATCGGATGCTAATTATATGATGAGTTTATCCAAAAGTAGCATAAGTTTGTTTCGGTAGTTTTTGAAGTATGGTTCTTTCTTGGCTGATATAATATGAGATAGAGCCGATTGTTTCTCCCGCAGTGCGTGTCTTTTGCTTTAAAAAAATGTGGTTTGCTGTATCGAAACCGACAAGTAAAGGAGGCATCAATTCACAGTTGCAGTTCGTAGTTACAAGCCTCCTGAAGTTTACAAGGCAAAGATTCTAACGTACGTTGATGAGGTTATCAAGAAGAAGGTAGGGAAGAAAACAAAATAAGTGTGCAGATGAAAACTAAAATAAAATTAAATCACTAATTCAAATCTCGCTTTATATTACCTGTCAAAACAAAACTCGTCTAATATTACCTTTGTGCTTCTCAATATTACCTTCGTGTGGATAAAAGGGGATCGTTGGGAAGGCCGGTGAAATTGTTGAGGAGGACGGGATTGACATAGTAAAGTCGAGGTTTTTGGAAGGAGATGGATGGATCGAAGCGAACGTCGTGCAGGAGAAAAAGGCGTGGGAAGGAGGAAGAAGAAGAAGAAAAGGAGGAAGGTGGGACTCGCAAGAAAAAAAAAGAAAGAATTAATAAAAATAGAATCATATAAAAATGTATCAGATTTGGTGGGCCACACATAAGGGATATGATGGTCAAAACATACACAAATAGGAGTGTCAAAGCTATAAAGGGAGTGAAAAAAGCGCGAGCCAAAAAGAATTACTTTTGAGAATTACAAAACAGAATGAAGTCTCACATCTCTCACTTTTCCCATTCAGTTCTCTCGTCATTTTTTCCTCAACCTAATAAAAATAAAAATAAGAAAAAAATGAATTAAAAATATATATATAATTTAAAAAATCCGTAAAAATTAGAGAAGCTTAGATTAGGCTAGTTTGACCTCATTTTCATAATTTTGGGCCTAAATTTCCTAGATTTGACAGTTTAAACTCATTTGCAAAAAATATTGCAAAAGATGAGAGCATCCAGTATGCAAATGATAACATATATACTCGTAGTTGTGCGTCACAAAATGTGACTGTCCACATGTGGAGCTGGAGTCAAGCTAGATTGTTGGACGAAAATAAAGATTTGATTTTCGTGAGTGATCTGATCAGTTGTCCAGTTTCTATGAACTAATGTATGCATATTTGTTAATCATTCAAAGACCTGTTCGTAAGATTTTTTCCCCAGTCTATGGATAAAATAGAATAAAATATAATACTATGAAGAAAATAAACGCATTGTTATGCTTTTACATCAAAGCGTAGAGGCTTTAATAACTTGGAAGTTGGACCAAGTCTTTTTGGCCCAAAAAGATTGGACCTTGTCGCATGAGATTGAGCTCCTCGCTCTTATTCTTATGTTACTAAAGAACAACACATAAGATTGCCCAAAAAAGCATGATGGAGCTAAGAATTTTCTGTATCCGTTAGAACGAGGGCTGCCGCGGACTAATCGCAAGTTTAATAGTCCAGGTCAAAACGAGGACTGCCACTTCGGCCTCTCCAACCTAACTCTTTTTTAACCTTTTAGAAGGTTTAAAAAAAAAGTGACTTGCGTGTCCAAGAAGTGACTAAGCACGTTTCTCCAATCTTTAATCTTATCCTTGTTGAAGAGTGGAAATTCCAAGTTCGACTACAGAGGTTGTTGTGAAATAAGGTGGATACTAATGGATCTTGTAATTAAAGTTCGATGCAAGGAAAAAGAAACTACTAGAGCAATCAACGGGGAACGATAACCAATGTTAGAGGCTTATGTGGTTTTTATCTGAGGAAGAGTCAGCTACCAAGATATCCACTGTAAATATAGAGAATATAGAGCTTAAACTCGCTCAAATTGCTAAGTGCTTTTCGAGGCCTAGATTTCACCCAAAGTAAAGCCCACTAATATTATCTCACAATCTATCGTAGAGGACTTGCTAAGGAAACTCATATAGAGAAAACCCTAATACTCATCTTATTTGCTATGGTGTGTAATAGTCAAATAGGATTGTTCTTAATATGTTCTTGGGTGACTTACCAATTTGAACTAGAAAATCTACTCAAATTATGAGTCCACTTAAAACTTGGAAAGTATTCCAATGTTTTTTATTTATTTATTCGCACGTCAAACCATTAGTCCTATTTGGATTTTGAATTTCTACTCGGAACATGTTTCTTCATGAATTCAAATTCAAGATACGATATAATTTAACAATGGTAGCAAGCAGACCGAGTCACTTGATGATCATAACAATTACAGTACTATTCTTGAGGACATCATAAACTTTAGAGAAAATTTTAAGTAAGGGCTTAAAGTGAACTATGTTTCAACTAAAGGCATGAAATTCTCAAATTGCCTCAAAGAAGAGTCTAACCGAAGAGCATTTTCATCTTTCACTTTTTTTTTTGCTATTTTTCCCTTTTCCTTTCCTTTTCTTTTTTCTTCTTCTTGTACCTCCCCCCTCCTCCCTCGGGCATTGCCAATCTTAGGCTCAAGCGAGGGCGGCCCTTGCCCGGTGCCAACAATGGCCGGGGAGGGGAGAGGAAAAAGAAAAATAGAAAAAAAGAAAAGAAATAGAAAAATAGAAAAAGGAAAAAAATCCAAAAAAGTAAATGGGTGAAAATGCCCTTCTGCCAAGCCTCCATTTGAAATAATGAGCGCACTTTAGACCCTTATTTAAAATAAGGTCTATTTCAAACTCTTATTTGAGAAAATGAAAGCATTTTAGGCTCTTATTTGAAATTTTCCCTAAACTTTGTATCTTGGCAAGCCCACACATGTGCAAATCAATCTCCCCCAAAAAGCAAATAAAATTACTATCTTTTTGGAGCTTTCATATTTTAACTGCTAAGTTAGGTCCACTAAGATTTTTTTTTTCAATTAGTCCCTCTTGCAAGGAATGATAGAAAACATCAATTATTACATGGTTCGACCTGCATGTCGGTACTTACGTCACGGAAAGAGTCACCTACCAAGACATCCACTATAAATGCGCAGATACAAAGTTTAAAATCTCTTAATAGCTAAAGTGTTTCTCAGCCCTTGGTAACATCCAAAGAAAAACTCATAAGTGCTATCTCACAATTTCTCACAAAAAACTCACTAGAAAGCTCAAAAAGAGAAAACCCCAACATTCCTCTTATTTGCTCTCGTTGGTAATAATAAGGTAGAATTCTGTATTTAATCATTTTTAGGTGACTTGCCGACTCAAATTAGAAAATTTACTCAAACTAGATATCCAACTCCAACATAAAAAGTATTTTGATAATTTCTTTCTTATTCGAACGCCAAACCATAACTCCTATTTGATTTACACTTTCTATTCGATCAGGTTTTCTTCTTGCACTCAAACTCGAATCATAATTTAAAAGAGGCGGTAGACGGTCACGTCAATTTCATACTATTCTTGATGATATCACAAACTTTTTATCTTGGCAAGCCCACACATGTGCAAATCTTCCCCCACACCAATATATATATATATATATATATATATTACCACCTTTGTGGGAGCTTTTGAATTCTAAATAGTAGGGTAAAGCCTCCTGTCAAGAACTTTCTTTTCTTTTCGATAAGTGTCTCTCCCAACAACTTGCAGACGAAGAAAGAGAGGTTTTGAGACAAAAGAGGCTTACTTGAAGGGCAAGATGATCGACAAAATAGGAAAAAATGAAAAGACCTATCGCTAGTGACCACACAATATCCATTACTTGTTGGAGAAAGCTGGGACTACTTTAGGGTTAGCTAGTGAAGTAAGATAGGGGTTTGAAGAAGACTCTCCCTCTCTCTCTCTGGTCTTTGTCTCTCTTGTTGATTTTATAACTAGGATCATTATCAGATCTTCTTCTTCTTCTTTTTAATGCTTTCCTTCTTCTTCTTTTTCCTCGAATGATACTCTTGTTGATTTGATGGGGGCTACAAAATCCCAATCCATTCGCTGCACCTGGAACAAAGTTAATGGGTCTCTGCATCTTCCAAGATCTTGCCTTGAGGGACACATGTTACGAGAAGGAGAAAAATTTATTGAAATTTTATAGTTAACGAGAAAAGTTTATCGGCAAATCACCAAAAAAAAAGTAATTTTCCAAAGTGAGATTGGATCATATCGAAAAACAGGTCCCCCCCCCCCCCGCGCGCTAGAAGCTTATCACATGTAAATTCATGCATGGATTTTAAGGGTGCGTGCAACTTTTTTGAGGGTTTGTGCTTCAACAAAGACAAAAGTGAACCCAAAAAAGATTGATGTTAGGTGGGGGCGGCGTTTTGATTTTTCTAGATACCAATCATACTTCCTGCCGAACGATGTTTATTGCTTCTTTTGTTTGCAATCCACTGTGAATCTTTTCCTTTTTCTTCTCTTCTTCAGCTTGGATAGTGAGTATGCTGAGATGGTAATGTCAAGTGAAGTGGGACAGATTCCTCTTTTTGAATGTTTCGGGAGTTGTGCTTTTGTGAAAACGCAATAGATGGGAAGAGAGCACATAGAAGTATATTCTGTAGGATTCCAAGTCCAGGATAGTCTTTTTAATTCGGGACTTGTAGCAATGCTGCAACGCGTCATAACTAGATTAAAGAGAAGAAGAGTCTAGCCTCAATAGCTTATAAGAGCCCTAATTAGAATTGTAACTAGGGCTCATTTTGGTAGACCCAAGCATGGGATAATGGGAATCTCCCAATCATTGCGACGATTGATTGCGTCTAACTCAATGAGGAAGTAGGGCAATGACGACAACCTTTTTTTTCTTAACATATCATGTGTCAAATTTTGGGCAGAAGTACAGCAAAGTGCCAATATTTATGTATAGAGATTACTTTAGTGCCAATATTTTTTTGTTCTAATCATTTAAATGCCAAATCGAGAAAAAAAATGATCACTTAAGTGCTAAGTCTCCGGAATTGGCACTAAAGTGATCATTTTTTCGTCGGAATTGGCACTAACTCGCACCAAGGGAGAGGCACCATTGTAAGTACGAGTTGGTGGCAGTGGCTGGTAAAACAAGTGTTGCATCGACAAAATATTTGTACCTCAATTTGCTCCTTGTGCATTAACCAGACAACAGCAAGTGAAAAAGGATAGATAACCTGTGTGAAAGGGAAAATTACCAAAAAAAATTTAACCATATTGCCCTTTTATCGGTTCTATTCTAACCATTTTAATTATGCTATTTTAGTTCTAAACATTTTTGCATTTTACCAATCAAATCCATCTGGAATTGCTAACATGAACGCCAACAGTCCTACGTGCTACAACTGATACTGACGTGGACAATCAAATAATATTTTTGGGTTTATTTATTTATTTATTTTTGTTCTTCTCTTTTGCTTCTTTCCTTTTATTTTAAATGTAATCATGACGGCAATGGTCTGGGAGAGGCCAGCCTAGCCAGTCGCGGGGCAAGGCAGCCTTGCCTTTACTTGGACAAGGCCGGGTGAGGGCCGAGAACCTTGCCTGCTGCCGATAAGGGCATCACAGCCCTTGTTAGCGATAGGCCAAAGAGGAAAAAAAAAAAGAAAAGAGGGAAAAGAGAAAAAAATAAATCAAAATACTAAAAAAATTATTAAAACATTAAAAAAAATATCCACGTCAGCGTCAGTCGTTCGATGTAGGACGGTTAACGATTTTCATACAAAATTGATAAGACAGATTTAGTTGGCAAAATATGAAAATATTTAGAATTTATTGATATATTTAAAAGGTTTAAAATTAAATTGATGAAAAAGTTAATGAGTTCGGGATTTTTTTGGGAAATTTTTCCGTTTGAAATGATAGATCTGGTTTTGTATCACGTAGTCATTATCGACTCATTGCAGCCACAGAAGAATTCCAACGTGCGATCTCTTATGCGGAAGGAAGCGAAGTTTGAAGGTACAAATGACTTGTGGCTGATGTTGTGTCACCTGTGATTGTACGAAGCTCGTGGAAAGAAGATGATGAGCTGTAAAGGGTTTTTTGTCGACCCAGAATCTTGTAAGGAATAAATTCGTTTTCTAGTTTTCTGGAATTCTTGTTCTTTGTTCGGAGGCATCTAGACCTACCCGATTGAACATCACCAACACAAGTATGCAGATATAGATGGGGAAAGCAGCAAACGATTTCTTACTAAGCTTAAGTACTTCGCTTTCAGAGTGTTGGACATAGATTTCCTCTTCACCAACATCTTCTGTTTCTTTTCGGCCTTTCAAGGTCGAAAACGACGTATCGGGACTCGTTCAGAACGTAACTCTCGCTTGAAGGAGAAAATTTATCCATGTCATGGGGACACGGTACGTTGCCTATCGAGCGGAGCGAGCCCACCAGTTTTCAATCAAGATCACTTGGCCTTACGTAATGAAAAGCATTTTCTTAGAACTTGTTCGGTTTATGGGGATGTTACCATGAATTCCTGGCACATTCACAAGAGAAATGCCTATTTCATCATCTGGTTGGTAAGAGAGCACATGACTTTTTGTAATAACTCGAGTCACTTATAATGGAATTCTTATTTGTACTTGAGATTTTCATGATCTGATTAATTAGAAACAATTCCTAAGTGGAACGACTGTTAGATAATGTCTCGAGTTTGAATTGTTTACGGATATAAATCGGTTTGTTATATCCGTAAGATTTGTTTTATTGAAGAAATATTAAGTTTGACCGGTTTGATTGGATATGGGTGGCTTTCTCTTCATTGTACAGTCAACATATCATGGAAAAGCCACGCCAGAGAAGGAATGCATATATTGCATGGGTCCCAGTCAAAGCTAGGTTTGTTGACTTCTTCAAAAGGGCACATATAAATGCGTGGATGCTTTCTCCAGTAAAAAAAATAGCCACCAACGAATAGACGAGCAGAAGTAGCCACACGAAAAAGAGGGTGTGGCACAGAGGTTTCTTGAGTGGGTCATCTTGACCTGCACGCACGAAGAAAGACGTATAAAACGTCTTGGGATGCCGTACGAAGAGAGACGCGAGAAGAACAGAAGCCGCGCAAACGAAAGGACGCGCGAGAGGTTCTTGATCAGCCGTTCGCAAAGCAAACAAGATGAGCACCGGCATTTCTCTGTGAGTTTTTCCGAGTGAATTCTCTGTGAGAATTTATGAGATTACTTGTGAATTTGCTTTTGGTTTAATCTAGGTGCGAGAAACACTCGAGTGCATGAACGATTGTAAATCTGACTCTCCGATTATAGTGGATTATATTGCTGGCTCTCCCCGTGGACGTAGGTACCGATCTCGGATCGAACCACGTAACTATCTGATGTCCTTTATTGTTCATCGTAATTTCTCTGGTAATTTCGTCTCGACATATTTGCAAGATCCGTTGGTGTTTCTGCATTATTTAATCACAACAATTGGTATCAGAGCTACGGTTAGAATTTCAGCAGTTGATTTGGGGCTTTTGCTTGTCTGATCATTGTCTTGAAATTCTGTTGTCGCAATTATGTCTGGAGCGAAATTTGAGATTGAGAAATTTAATGGGAGGAACAACTTTGAGTTATGGAGTCTCAAGATGGAGGCATTGTTAACGACTCAAGGTTTGGCTGAGGCATTGGAGGGCAATGATAAATTGCCTCAATAATGGAAGATGCCGAAAAGGACAGGTTAATCAGAAAGGCGAGAAGTATGATCAGGTTGCACTTATCGGATGAGGTGTTGATAGAGATAGCCGAGGAAAAGGATGCCACAGTGTTGTGAGCTAGACTTCAAGCACTCTATGGTATGAAAGATTTGAAGAATCGCTTGTATATGCTGAAGATAATGTTTCAGTTGCGGATGGCTGAAGGCACATCTATGAGAGCCCACTTAGATGAGTTTGATAAACTCATGATAGACTTGAAGAGCGTCAATGAGGCCTTGCCTGATGAGAAACAAGGTATGTTGTTGTTAGCATCTCTACCAGATTCTTTTGAGCACTTTATAGATTCGTTACTGCAGGGGCGTACTGCGATTACTTTGGAAGAGGTAAAGTCCGCCTTATTATCTAAGGAGTGGCAAAAGAAGTTAGGAGAAGATAACTTGGTGCAAGGTGGTGGGCAAGGTTTGTTAGTCCATGGTAGAGATTAACATAGAGAACCTGGATGTAACAGATGGAAGCGCTGTTCTAAATCGAGGTCTAATGTTAGGAACCGTCGATGTTATAACTGTAATTTGGTAGGGCACTATAGGAGAGACTGTCCGAAGTGTAATGGTAAAGGAGTTAAGGTGGAGTCTGCAGGTGATAGTAATATTGTTACTACAGCAGATAATAGTTCTAGTGATGCCAGTGATGTGTTCACAGTTGCCACGAGTTCATCAGGTGATGAATGGGTGCTTGATTCTGGATGTTCTTATCATGTAACGTCTCATAGACACTGGTTTACCACTTATCAATGCATGGAGGGTAGCAAGGTGTTTATGGAAAATGGTGCTGCTTGCGAAGTAGTGGGGATCGGAACAGTTCAGATTAAGATGTATAATGGAATGGTACGAACGTTGACTAATGTGAGGCATGTACCAGAACTGAGGAAGAACCTTATCTCGTTGAGTGCTCTTGACAGGTTCGGATATCGAATTTTCACTGTAGGTGGAGTTATAAAGGTCTCTCAAAGTGTGCTTACCATGATGTGAGGGAAGATAGACTGCGGGTTATATCTCCTCCAAGGAAAGACAGTGACCGGCTCGTCTGCTAGATTCTCGGATACTTCAGGTAAGGATACAACACAATTATGGCATAGGAGACTTGGACACATGAGTGAGAGGGACATGATTGTTCTAGGTCAAATGGGTCAATTGGGAGGTCATCGAATTGAGAAGCTGGACTTTTGTGGTCACTGCGACATGGGTAGTCAGCGGAGAGTGAAGTTCAGTACAGCAGTTCACCGGACCTCAGAGATTGTAGGCTGCGTACACTCAGACTTATGGGGACCCTCTCCAGTTCCGTCCAAGGGTGGTGCCAGGTATGTATTGTCTTTTGTTGATGACGTTTCAAGAAAAGTTTGGATTTTTCTTCTTAAGCACAAGAGCGAAGTGCTTGATCGGTTCAAGTCATGGAAGGCGATGATTGAAAAGCAGATAGAAAGAAAGATCATGGGCCTGAGAACTGATAAAGGGTTAGAATTCTGTTATGATGAGTTTGGTTAGTTTTGCGCAGAGGAAGGCATGGTGAGACACCGCACTGTTGCCGAGTCACCACAGTTAAACGGAGTTGCAGAACTGATGAACATAATTATATTGGAGAGAGCTCACTCTTTACTCTCCAATGCTGGATTAGATGAAGATTTCTGGGCTGAAGCAGTTAATACAGCTTGTTGGTTAGTGAACAGATCACCATCACCAGAGATTGACTGGAAAACTCCTGAGGAAACGTGGTCAGGTAAGTCTGCTGATTACACCGAATTAAGAGTGTTTGGTTGCCTTTTTCTTATGCTCGTGTGAGTGATGGCGAGCTGGAGCCGAGGGCAAAGAAGTGCATATTCCTAGGCTATGCACATGGGGTGAAGGGATACAGGCTTTGGTGCACAGAGGATGATTCACTCGGTTTTATGTTCAACAGTGATGTTACCTTTGACGAGTCTGCTCTGTTTCAGGAGTGAGGGGTCAATTAGGGAGAAAGATCTGGACGGTGTTTAGAAACATGTGGAGCTTCGGGTAGAGCCCAGAGATATTGAGAGTACAGTAGATGTGGCAGGGTCTGCAGAGTTGCTAGATTCCAGAACATTTGACAATTGTTCTGAGGTCATAGATGATGAAGCTTCGAGGTGGTCAGCAGAGGTGGATGAGATAGAGCGACTATTGTATACAGATATTAAAATAGATGATTTGAGTGCAGCAGAGACAGCTTCAGGTATGGAGATACAGAAAGAGACTTCTGGAAGAAATTCTGTAAGTATCCTGCTTAATGCATATGATAAATTATCTTGTCTGTCATAGTGTACTTGGATGGAGGTGGAGCAATTGTCCCATGCTTCACATGCTAGTACTGTTGGTTGTCTGGGTTATGACATGGATAGTACTAGGCTTGATCTATCACATGCAGTCAGGAAAATGTATATGATTAATCCAGGTATACATTGTGATGATGTGAAGTGGATTCTCCTGATTTTATTAGGGACGATAGGCGTTGGGTTATATTTTAGAGAATGTAGTTCAGGTAGTGTGGCGGTAACTAGATTTGTGAACCTAAGTCATGTAGGGAACCTGAAAGGTAGTCGAGTTCTGAGGAGTTATGCCTTTACTTTTGTCAGTTGTGCTATGAGCTGGAAAGTGCCATTATGGGACACTATAATCTCATTGGCGACTGAGACTGGAAACATGGTAGCAACAGAAAAAGTTGAAGATGCGGTATGGTTTGATGATTTGGTTAGTGATATTGACGTAGAACATTCAGTTGATGTGGTGTTCGGTAAAAGTCAGAGATATCACCGGAGAATCGAGTTCATTCGTGACAGAAAATTTTACGTCAGATATAGCATGTCAAGAGAGGATGTGACCAAGATAAAGTTTCTTGCGGTGGAAAATCCTGCCGACATGTGGATCGACTTCATTGCTCTAAATAGGTTCAAGCTCTGCTTGAGCTTGACAGACGTCTGTGAAGAGTGAGCGCCCGCGGGGCATTGGGAGAGCAGCATGGAATAATGAGGTATTATGACTTGGCTTCAAACATCGAGCCAATGTGGAGATTGTTAGATAATGTCTCGAGTTCGAATTATTTGCGGATATAAATCGGTTTGTTATATCCGTAAGATTTGTTTTATTGAAGAAATATTAAGTTTGACCGGTTTGATTGGATATGGGTGGCTTTCTCTTCATTGTACAGTGAACATATAATGGAAAAGCCACGCCAAAGAAGGAATGCATATATTGCATGGGTCTAAGTCAAAGCTAGGTTTGTTGACTTCTTCAAAAGGGCACATATAAATGCGTGGATGCTTTCTCCAGTAAAAAAATAGCCGCCAACGAACAGACGAGCAGAAGTAGCCACACGAAAAAGAGGGTGTGGCACAGAGGTTTCTTGAGTGGGTCATCTTGACCTGCACGCACGAAGAAAGACGTATAAAACGTCTTGGGATGCCGCACGAAGAGAGACGCGAGAAGAACAGAAGCCGCGCAAACGAAAGGACGCGCGAGAGGTTCTTGATCAGCCATTCGGAAAGCAAACAAGACGAGTACCGGTATTTCTCTGTGAGTTTTTCCGAGTGAATTCTCTGTGAGAATTTGTGAGATTACTTGTGAGTTTGCTTTGGGTTTAATCTAGGTGCGAGAAACACTCGAGTGCATGAGCGATTGTAAATCTGACTCTCCGATTATAGTGGATTATATTGCTGGCTCTCACCATGGACATAAGTACCGATCTCGGACCGAACCACGTAAATATCTGGTGTCCTTTATTGTTCATCGTAATATCTCTGGTAATTTCGTCTCGACAAATTTGCAAAATCCGTTGGTGTTTCCACGTTATTTAATCACGACAAAGGTCTTACTCGTTATAATCTAAACCAGGAGGTGAAAATCATACATAAACACAAGTTGTAGCTTGGAAAAAAAATGTGTTGTATAGATGTTCTTCTCATGAATGGGAAAATCATACGTAAACACTAATTTCTTATCCCACTTCATAATATTGTATGGCAGTCAGTCCTAAATCTTTCGATTATGTCAATTTAGTCATAAACTTTTTGATAATTTTTCAATTTAGTTTTTCCGGTCAATTTTGATCGGTAATCGCGGACATGGATGGCGACAAGCCTACGTGGATTCGCTTGGGTGGGGATGGCCCTCGTCGGCCCTCACCCTTGCCTAGGGGAGGGCGACCCTCGCCGGCCATCGCTTGTGGCAAGTGGCCAATAGGGGTGTGCATGGTCCGGGCCGATCCGGTCCTGACATGGAACCGGGGACCGGACCTATAGTCCCGGTCCCCATATTTTCGAGACCACACCAGGATCGGCGGTCCTGGCAGGTCCCGGTCCGGGCCCAGTAGGACCGCTAACTCTGACTACTTATAAAAGTCTAGCCCTTAGAAATTACAATACAATGTTAATTTACAATCTATAATCAACCTACGACGGCAAGATAACTACTTAAATACTAGGGGCACCCAACGTGTGTTCGATCCGGCCTTGAAGGCTTCACGTGATCTTTTATGCTCGTAATCGACGCCCCCATGTAGCCCGCTGAACTCAGGTGGGCGATGGAATCGAATTCAGATTTTATTTATTTCTTTTTTATTTTTGGTTGTAAAAAAAAATAGATTTCTCAAATCTGCATAATAACTCGAGTTTCTGTCCTCATGTACGTACGTGCTTATTTTCGTGCACGTGCCCATCATAAGGAACAGATCTTATCATCAATTAAGACTTGACTTTGTCCCAAAGTAATACCAAAACCCAAATTGCTAAATAATACGTACAATGACGCCACTAAACTCAAGAGGCGTGAGATGAGTTTCACACTTTCACATCTTCCTTATGTGAGACAAGGAAAATATGCTATTTTGTTTCTTTTACAAATAAAGACATGGTAATATCCCAAAAAAGTACATAATTGTCGAAATTCCCTATCTTAAATGGTTTAATCAAAATAATTTGCACATCATAGACATACTAGATTCGTCTCCAAAATTTGTTTATCACAAGAATTCTCGGGTGCTTAAAGAATCATTAACATAAATGTTGGAAAATGAGAGTGTATGGGAGTACCGTGGTCCATCCATGTATGCTATCCTAGCCCCTTATCCTCTTAGGTAGCTGCCAAAGGCAGCTATCGTTTTCAAACGTGAATAAGAATTACGTCCTCAGAACGTCGTTGATTTGTTGTTCCTTTAACAGAGAAGAATGTCGTTTTTTTCTTAAGAGAAAATGATGACGGATTCCGACTCAACTCCCGAACATCAAACGAATGAACGATCTTTCGAGGGACTACAAGAGGAACATTTAATCTATGAAAAATCGAGGTGGGTTCGTTCTGTGATGCACTTCTCTGATTAGTGATTCAAGTAAATTTCTAGGCTTATTAATTTCGTGTAATTCCGTTACGTATGTAATGGGATTTGTTCCCTTCAATAAATAATCACTTACAAATCATCATATCACTTGATAAATTTTTTTTCTTTGTCAGAACTTGATAAACTATTTTAGTGGCTAAAGTACAATACAAGTGCCAAAACTTGTATAGGGAGCTCACTTTAATACCAAAACTTTCAAAACAATCACTTAAGTGACAATCTTTTTTTAAAAACGATCACTTAAGTGCTAACCTTTTTAAAAAATGATCACTTCACTGCCAACTCCGATTTGAGCTAAAGTGGCCAACCAGAAATTGAATGTCGCCTATTTTTTTTTATTACTATTTGAGTTGACGTGGCTTGCTGGAGTTGGCACTGAAGTGAGTGTTTTTGAAAAAAAAATGGCATTTAAGTAATCGTTTTTTTTTTAATTGACACTTAAGTTATTGTTTTGAAATTTTTGATACTGAAGTGATTATTATTATTATTTTTTTAAAATAGCACTCACGTGATCATTTTGAAATTTTTGGTACTAAAGTGAGAGCTGTTGGTAATTATAATGTACTTAAGTCTTATTTTAGCTAATGAATCTTAGAGCTGTTTAGGACAGTTGCAGATGTGTTGTAACTGTGCAATAGCTGCCTCTTCGAATGCCGCGCCAAAGCATGTGTTTGGCAGCACATCTTTTAACGATGTTGTGCTATGGCTATAAATGACTCACGGGTTTGGCAAAAAATGCTACAAAATTGTTGTATCTATGGGAAAACAAGATCCGTAACGTTGTTGTATTTTTTTTCCTTACTATTAAAGTTTTTGGCATATTATATAGAACAACAATGGTCATCATCATCATGAAATGATAGCTATGATGTTTATATGTCCCTTTTATTATGACTACAATAGTAGTAGCAGTAATGTATTTCATAATATTGCTATTAATATTTTGTGATTATTGTTGTGTCATTATTATCATGATTTTTTTTTTGTAAAATTATCATGGAAACTTTATTAGTTATTGTCTATATTTCTAGAGAAAAAAAAATTCAAAAAAGGATCCCAAGTGCCATCAGTTTCTTAAATAAGGATCTAAAATTGACTTTATTTCAAATAAGGGATTTAAGTACCATCATTGTCTCAATGAAGGGCCTGAAGTAGATATAGTTATTTCAAATAAGGGCCTGATCTCGCCGACCGATTTTTTTTTTTTTTTTGTAATCTCTTAAAAAATAGAAAAAAGAACAAAACTAAAATAAAATGATAGATGACCATAATGCCCCTAACTAAAGTGACTCAAGCCCTTTTTTGAGAAATATACTTCAGACCCTTATTTGAAATAATATGCACTTTAGGCTCTTCTTTGACATAATAAGGGTACTTTAGGCCCTTATTTGAAATAATATCTACTTCATGTCCTTATTTGAGAAAATGAGGGTGTTTGGGGGTTCTTATTTGAAGTTTTTCCTATATATATATATATAAGTTCTCACGTAGGTGGAAGTCGCCGTGAAAGTACTGGAGCTACGAAGAAGCTGCCGTCGTAAATTTTTCACCAAATGCCTCAAAAAGCCAAATACCACATTTGTATGATAAGCACCTTAAAGCAAGGGATGGTTGGATAACTACAATCAAAGGAAAGTTTTGAGTGAGTCGCATTTAGCAGTAGAGATGAACATGGTTTCAGGGTGGAACTTGGAAGCTAGAATGGACCGATGAAGAATCGTTCTGGTTCTAGATTCCAAGGTATGCAAGTTTTAAAAATTGGAGAACCTATTCCAACAGATAGATTCTAGGTTCCACTGAAACTTGGTACAAGTTTTTTGTGTTTTTCTTCTTATATGTCTTTGGGCAATTCAGTAATATTCTATGGCATCCGATGATAAGTGTAATATAAAACTACTAATTTGAGCTTCCATTTCAGGTGATATTTATGATTGAGATTTTTTTCTTTTATTAGTATTTCATATTTTTGTGTGTGCCTAATTATGAATTGTAGTCAGTAGATTATAGCAGCAAATAGTGATCATTAAAAATGATGATTTTTTGCAATCGTTCAATTAAAATACAGATGGAACGCATGAGACCCTAGAACTTGTGACATAGTATATGTCTGCGGGCAATCCAGCGGTATTCCCTTGACGGCGTCAACAGAATAATTTGATTGCATAAATTTCACAAGTTTCAAGCCTTGATTGTAGTATTTGAAAGTTTTGTAACTCAACTACACTCTCGTGACAAGTTTTAGGACTTATCTCTAAATTATCCTGTCCAAATTCAAGTGAGTCAAATTCGAATCACCAAATGTGGCCCAAAATATTCTTTATGGACTTTTATATTGTATGTATATGTTTGTGCAGTATTCTTTATTGACTTTTAGCTTTGTTTGTGTTCCCCACAATGATGGCTCGTACACCTGTCGGGCTATAAGCATCTCGTGCGAAAGGGCAATGTGAACAATGAAATAACAATTATTGCCTGTCCGATCGTAGAATCCGGTTCTCTCCGTCGAGACACACAAGAATTCAGACCAGTCACCATTAACTTTTGTTTAGGTAAGGATGGCGATATCCACGGTCCAAAAACGACCCTTCAGAAAGTTGAGAAACCCACACGGACACGTATATACATCTATACTATGCTTTCCCATTTCTTGTGGCTTTTAAGTGTCAAGAGTTCTCTTTCGCCAGTTATAAATATCGTCGGAAATGAACCCTTTGCCGTCCCATTGGATGTGACGTGGCATACCAAAAAGAGAGAGAGAGACGCAGGAGACAAGAGAACAAAACCCTAGCACATCGAGGGGGTTGACGCCAGGAGGAAATGGAAAAAGAACCTCTGTACATCCAATCCATGCATGGGAAGACATTGGACTAGCCGAGCATCTGTGTATTTACTTAGCTCTGCTCCATTAAAGACTCTTCACCCCTCGCATCCTCTTTTGTCAAACTAGAGGGAGGAGGGAGGGAGGGATGGATTATTAGTTATTGAGTAAAAATTAACTAGGGTTGATGTGATTTTGCATGGCGAGTAGAATCCAATCTAGATCCGAGAGCCTGGCTGACAGGGACGCGCACTCGGATCTCAGCCGCTCGTTCTCCGCCTGCATGGCGAAGAACCGGCTGGCCACGAAGTCGAGCCGCCTCTTGAGTTCACGGTTCTCGGCGCCCAGCCGGTTCAGCTCGTTCGTGGTGTCCTCCAGGTGCTTCTTCTTGCGCCAGCGGGAACGGCGCGCTGACTCCCGGTTTGACATCATCCGCCTCCGCTTCCGTTCGTCCGCGGAGCTCAGGGTCCGGTTCGAGCCCTCCGAGCCGGAGTTGTTGGGGCTGACGGGGGGGTTCTCGGACTGCAGGACCGACAAGAGCTCTTCTAACTCGGCATAAGATAACCCGGTTTCGAGAACCGGGAGCTGGAGCTGAACCGGGTCATCCGAGCAGAACATGGCTCGCTGAACCGCTTAAGAATATTGGACCGGAGAGAGGAAAGAGAGGGAAAAGGGAGGGAATGCGGTGCAGGAGCATGGTATTTATAGGAGGGAGGGCCAGGGACACGTGGGGTCCATCCAGAGGAGACTCTTTTGAATGACGAGGGCAAATTTGTCCACAAATCCATCTTTAGGGTGAAAGGTGTGATTAATCAAGGGATTAATTAAATTTCAATTTTTTTTTTGTTTGGGGGGTGGGGTATATTAGGTAGCAATAGTAGTGGGATCACTTTCCCTCCTCCTATGTATGGATGTGCAAATTTTCTTTTGGCTTTTTGTAAAGTTAGAAGATGGGGGGTGGGTGGGACCCCAAGAGGAATTTTAAGTTTAGCTTAATTACGAAGAATAGGCCAAAGGCGTGACACCAAGTAATGAGATTAGAGAATAAACAGACAGATTCAGCCGAAGTCATATGGAATACGCAGGTGAAAAAGAAGTGGAGAGACAGAGAGAGGAAGCCAATAACTTGGAGGTACATGGAACTTGTCGGTGCCACAAAGATGTGAGGAAAAAAGAGGGCTCCCATGTGCAATGCCATGGATCTATTCCCATTCCCATTCCCCTTTTCTTTTCTTTTTTTTCCTTTTTTTTTTGTCTTTTCAAACTTTTCATGTCGACGTGATTTCTTTCTGCATCGTGATTGATTCTATCCGGACACTACCGTGCATGAGTTGAATTCATGCAGGGTTTTTTTGGAACTGATAAACTCGATGATCATATCACTTGTCAATGCCTCTTGTCAAGACCGAATTCTAAACTTTTGGCCTCTACTTTGGCATGTTTGGGCGAAGGTCTTATCCAATAGTACACCCGAAGAGATTGGTTAATGGAATTTAAATTGCCGAGAAATCTATCATTTTTTTTAAATTATTGTTATGTTCACTTTGATTAACTAGAATCGTGATGAGGGCTAATGAAGGCACTAATTCATTTATTTTAGGGCAATTAGTTCCCACCCTTGAAGGCATATCCGTTAGTGTATGTGAAAATTGACACTTGATATGTTTACTTGATCTAAAAAGTAAAAGCATGCATACGATATTCGAATATACTCATAAAAGATGATACGTGATACTAAACATCAACCTAAAAAAAATACCATGTGGTTGACTAGGTAAAGACTTTTCATCAATTCTACTTTGGACCCCCAAAGAAAATGGGCAGGAGGACAGCAGGAGTGCCAATATTTGTGTACGGCGCTCACTTTAGTGCCAATATTTTTTTTTGGAACACTTCAGTGCCAATTTTTGTCAAAAACGATCATTTCAGTGCCAAATCTGACGTGGCTTGCCGGAAATCATGACACGTGTCCCAATGTGATCTGATGTGGCTTGCCGTAAATCATGACACGTGTCATGTTGGCACTGAAATGATCGTTTTTGACAAAAATTGGCACTAAAGTGATCCAAAAAAAAATATTGACACTAAAGTGAGCTCCGTACACAAATATTGGCACTTGTAGTGTTCTTCCGCCAAAGAAAATGACTTGACCATGTGTAATTTATACTACCGATAACGTAATGACCCGCTTATTCCATATGGGTCATATCTCTAAAGGAGTACTTTGAGTAACCACAAAAAATGGTGTCAATTTAAGGATGTATTGACTTATGAATCACTCGAAACAGGTCTCTTCCAACCAATTGGAATTGGGATGTCACAAACTCTCACCGACACTCTCCCTATTTGATGTGTAGTTCGGTACTTTCCTGCATTATTCTTCATCCTATAAGTTTGTCGACGGTTGTATTATGTCTAGAGGTGGCAAATGGGTGGGTCGGGTCGGGTTTGGGTCGGGTCGAATATGGTCCGACCCATATTGACCCATCTGACCCATATTTAATGACCCAAACCCAACCCGACCCGGGACTGACCCATACCCGACTCAACCCATTTTGACCAATATTACCAAAACACAACAATTTTTTTTAAAAAATAATATTACTAAAATAGTTCCCGACCTCGGTCCCGGTCCCGGCCCCGGCCCCGGTCACGACCCCTGCACCGGTCACGGCCCTGGGACCCCGGCCTAGGGACCCGGCCCCGGGACCCCGGCCCTGGGACCAGGACCAGGCCCTCGCCCCAGCCCCGGCCCCGACCCCGGCCCCGGTCCTGAGACCCGACCCCTGCCCCGGTCCCGGGTCCAGGCCCCCACCCCCGCTCCCGCTCCCTGCCCCGGCATCGGGACCCGGCCCCGAACCGGGACTGGGACCCAGACCCAGCCCCGGACCCGATCCCGGGACTCGGCCCCGAGACCCGGCCCCGGCCCCGAACCCGGTCCCGGGACCCGGCCCCGAACCCGGTCCCGGGACCCGGCCGTAGACCTGGACCCGGCCCCAGGCCCTAGACCCGACCCCGGAACCGGGACCCAACCCCGGCCCCGGACCCGGCCCTGGTCCCGGTCCCAGCCCCGAGACCCCGCCCCGGCCCCGGACCCGGACCCGGTTCCCAGACCTTGCCCCGGCCCCGAAACCGGACCCGGACCCGGCCTTGGCCCCGGACCAGGCTCTGGCCCCGGTCTCGGCCCAGGACCCTGCCCCGGGGCCCGATCCCGAACCCTACCCCGAGGCCCGGTCCCGAGACCCGGACCCGGCCCCGGACCCGATCCGGGGACCCGGCCACGGACCCGGGACCCGACCCCGGCCCCGAACCCGGTCCCGGGACCCGGCCTTGAGACCCGGCCCCCGGCCTCGGGACCCGACCCCGACCCCTGACTCGGCCCCCGGCCCCGGCCTCGAGACCCGGGACCCGGCCCTGACCCCGCCCCGGGACTCGGCCCCGGCTCTGGGACCCGATCTCGGGACCCAGCCCCAGACCCGGGACCCGGCCTTGGACCCGGCCCGGGACTCGGTCTCTGCCACGGCCCCGGGACTCGGTCTCGGCCCCGGCTTCGGACCCACCCCCGGACTCGGCCCCCGGACCCGGCCCCGGCACCCGGTCCCGGAACCCGCCCTGGCCCTTGAACCCGACCTCTGGACCAGGCTCCAGGCCAGGTCCCAGTCCCGAGACCATTTATAACTTGTGGAAAGATGTTGTCCTTATGAGTCGATAGTGGGTCAATATGGGTCGATAGTGGGTCAATGTGGGTCGAAAATTGATTTAAGTGTGACCCATTGTTAACCCATTTTTAGTGAACCTTTTAAAAGTTAATGACCCATATTTTATAAATATGGGTCAAATATGGGTTTGTGACCCATATTGCCACCTCTAATTATGTCTGAACCCTGTCACCTACAATCCTTGGCCGCGTCTAGTTCGTCTTATTTTCCATACATCAACCGGAGGGGTTCTTGCTCTGATACCATTAGTAGCGACACAGTCCTTTTCACGTTGGCCATTTCCGCATGTGAATGGGTGAGCATTTGAGAGTACGTGTTGATTTATCAATCGCTCAATATGACACAATCGATATGTAACTTTATATATCACAAAAAAAAGCATTTCTTTGAGGACAAGATAAAAGCCGTAAGTTCTCCACGTGCACTCTCTCCATTGAAGTAGGAGAACAGGAAGATAAGGGTGAAATGAAAAGAAGACTGCATATACTTTATAACCTTTATTCTGACAGGTAAGGTAATCGATTTAGATCTCTCGAATTCGATCTCTTACTTTTCATGACTGTGATCTATATTATACCGACACGAGACACGATACAATACGACATGATATGCCGACACGTGAATTTTCAAAAAATAAAGAATTTCGACATGTTAAAACACGTCATATATTATATGTATATTTTTATATATACTCGATAAATTATTATTTTTATGATTTTAACATTGACTAAGCCCAAGCATCAATTGGAATGACATGGGAGAGATTATATTTGGTTTATGGTTACATACAGCAGAGCCCTTGAAAGAAAAGATCCCATGGTTCTGTACACTTAGAGAGAAGATGATCCTGCCCTGTTGGTTTCTCTTTGTCAACCTGAAACTAAGCAAAGAAACATAAGCAGGCTCAGAGCCTTAACACTAATCATGATATGCACTTCCAGTTCCAAGCATAAAACAGTGGAGACACTCGGAGACAGACAACTCGACCATCTGGAATCATCATCGCGGGCGGCTGTGCAAAAGGGAGCAAAACTAACTTGTTCCCCGGGCGAAACTGATCAAACGGGCTATTGGGTCTTGAATCAAGCAGTTAAAGCGCACGAGATTGCAGCAAAAGAAGTTTGTTTCCCCTCCGTTTGGTCAGAAATCTCAAAGCTATCTGAGACTGAGGAACACGAGGAGAAACTACGTACTCACTTGTGACAGAACAAGAAG
The DNA here is from genome assembly GCA_021437785.1 of Rhodomyrtus psidioides. NCBI lineage: Eukaryota > Viridiplantae > Streptophyta > Magnoliopsida > Myrtales > Myrtaceae > Rhodomyrtus > Rhodomyrtus psidioides. The sequence goes on along the minus strand of JAILYB010000109.1, from coordinate 2,044,710 downwards.
AAGAGATGTGCAGGCGAGGATGATGGAAGTGACTCTCGTGTGAAGCTGCCCCGTCGGAACGATAAATTATTATTTTTATGATTTTAATAATAATAACATCATAATGCCGAAACTGTTATTAATCTCCTCCTTAGACATGCAAGAGGAGGCGAGTTGACCGAGGAGTGAGAACGCAATCGGGAGAGGAAAGAACGCGAGATAGAGTGGAAATTAGATTAAAAAAAAAATTAGGGTTCTGACTCATTTACCTCTGGACACGCGAGTCCCTCGCGTGTCCCTTTAGTTGACCTCGTGTCCGAACTCGAACATGCGTTGACTGTGTGTCCGGGAGTGTCCAGCCGTGTCGGACACGTATCGGTGTCCAACAGGGCAAAACTTTTGAAATTTGCGTGTCCGTGTAACATAGACTGTGATGCCACTGACCACATTTGGAAGAGGGTGCAACATGGGAAATTCAAGGCAAATCCTATACATTGGCTCGGTTTATTTTGTAAAAAAAAAATTATTTGGAAAATATTTTCCTAAAAAGAATCGTTTGTATCGCTTACAAAAATGAATAGATAAACTTTTTCATTGTCTACGAAGATGTGTAGCTATAGATTATTACCGATAATGAAAATATTTTCAATTGATTAATTATTTTAAGCGATGTAAGCGATCATTTTTAATAAATTATTTTCTAAAATATTCATTTTTCGCGAAACAAACGGACCTACAAATTTACTCTTGATGCTCTATTTGACTGTAGATTTTACGATTAAGCAGAGGCCCAATCGACCTAAGCCTGCAGGATTACATCCACTATTGGATGGTGTAGAAAAAAAAAACAAACACACAAAGACACGGAGATTAATGAGGTTCGGCGATGTGTCTACGTCCTCGAACAACAAACTCTCACTTTTTTTTTGTTATTTTTGTTGTGTCGAACCATCCGCCAATATTCTACCATATATAAAAGAAAGGCTGCTTCAACAAAGGAAATCAGAAAAAGGAAAGAATCCCATAATTGTCGGAAAACAATAAAAACAAATCTCTTTTCCTAAGATAGGGAGAAAATCACACCAATACTCCTCCTCAAGTTGGGCCGAAGACATCATTAGAGGTCAACTTGCTTATCATTTCTTGAAACGCTCCCTTAGGTAATGCATTGGTAAAAACAGCGCCCTCACTCTGAATGTATGGGGTCTCAATTGTTTTGTCTTGCACATTTTCTCTCACAAAGAGGCAGTCCACGTCTATATGTTTGGTTCTCTCATGAAATACTGGATTTGAAGCTATATGAGTTGCAGCCTGATTATCACAAAACAGCTTCGTATGCTTGGTCATGCAATTGCAACCCAATTCCTGAAGTAGTAGTCTCAGCCACACAATTTCACCAGTAGTCACAGCCATGGCCCGATATTCTGCCTTCACGCTCGAACGAGCAACTACCGTTTGCTTTTTACTTTTTCAAGTGACAATGTTTCCTCTCACAAAGGTACAAAACCTCGTGGTAGATTTTCTGTCTATAGGGCTTCCAGCCCTATCTGCATCAATGTAGCCAACAAGTTCTGTGTGACCATTTATTTTCATTAGAATTCCCTTCCTAGGCGTAGCCTTCAAATGCCATTGCAAATGATTTATTAGCTCCATATGCCCTCAAGTTGGTTTATGCATAAATTGGCTCACATAACTAACAGTATATGCTATATCTGGTCTAGTGACAGTCAGATAAATCAGTCGTCCAATGAGCCACTGAAATTGCCCAACATCATGTAATGGAGTGTCGTCTGAAATGAACTTACTATTATATTCCCTAGGAATGTTGGCTGGTCTAACTCCCAACTTCTCGGTTTCCTTCAGCAAATCCATGACCTATTTTCTCTGAGATAAAAATAATCCTTTATGAGATCTCGCAACTTCAATATCCAAAAAGTACATCAATCTGCCAAGATCTTTGATATCAAATCCCTTACTCAAATGCTGCTTAAGTGCTTCGATTCCAGGTTGATTGCTGCATGTAATCACAATATCATCAACATAAACAAGCACAACAACTATACCTTTGTCATCAACCTTCGAGAACATTGAAGAGTCTAATGCCCCTCTTTTGAATCCAACATTGATGAGTACAACACTTAGTTTACCATACCAAGCTCTAGGCGATTGTCTGAGACCATACATGGCCTTCTTCAACCTGCAAACAATTCTATCTTTATTCTGTAAGGGGTGACCAAGAGGGAGATCCATAAGCCTTCTCCTCCAAATCTCCATGAAGAAATGTGTTCTTTACGTCCATTTGGAATAAGGTCCATCCAAAATTAACAGCTACAGATATAAGAACACACACAGTACTCATTTTAACTACAAGTGCAAAGGTTTCTTTATAGCTATACCATACGTTTGAGTGTATCCTTTTGCAACCAGCCTTGCTTTATATCTTTCGACCGATCCATCACTATTGTATTTGATCTTATAGATCCGCCAGCAACCAACTGTCTTCTTCTCACTTGGAAGTTGTACTAGTTCCCAAGTATGATTTCGATCTAAAGCCTGAAGTTCATCCTAAATTGCACCAACCCATACAACTTTTTCATTTGCTTCCTCATAGCTGTACGGGTCCTATTGTTCTTCAATAGCAGATAAGAAACTCAAAAAATTGTCAAAGATTTTGTCATAGCCAACAAATTCGTGAATAGGATGTTAAACTAAATAATAAGTAGTAAAATCTCGAAGACGAGTTGAGGGTCAAATGACACGTGATGTCCTTCGTAATGAGGTTGCATCCACTATCCTTTCTTTTGTCAGCCGCTCGATGACAATTCCAGATTCAGCTTCTAGAACAACAACTGCCTCAATCTCTCAATTTATTTCTGAATTTCTTGATCTGCAGACTCATGACCTGATGCACAGCTCTTATTGACGACTTCAGTGCCTCTATTGATGACTTCGGCTTCATTGATCCCATTAACATCCATAGGAAGAAGAGAAAATTCATAGGAAAACTTCTTATAATAATCTGTGCACTCCCCTTGAATGTAGTTCTTGTCGGAAAAAACATATGAGTTTCATAAGATACAACATCCCGAGAAATAGAGACACGCTTTGCGCAAGGCATAACATTTGTACCCTTTCTTGACAGATGAATAACCAACAAACACACATTTTCGGGCACGATGATCTAACTTTCCACCAGTTTGAGAATGAATATAACAGACACATCCGAAAATCCTTAGGTGTGATATATCAAATTTTTGCCCATATAACACTTCCATATGAGTTATAAACCCTGACACTCGACTAGGGAGTCTCTTAATTAAATAACAGCTAGTAAGAATAACATCTACCCAATAGGATTTAGGAAATTCCTAGAGAATAACAAGGCCCGGGTGACATCGAGAAGATGACGATTCTTCCTTTCAGCTACACCATTCTATTGTGGAGTACCTACACATGATGTCTCCTGAATAATACCTTTGTTTCGTAAAAACAACTGAAATGTCTGATTAGTGTATTTGGTACCATTGTCGGTACGAAGAACCTTCACCGAAGTATTAAACCGGTTAGTCATCATATTGCAAAAATCCTGAAAATTTGTAAGCACTTCACTTTTGTACTTAAGAAGTTAAAGCCAGGTAGCTCTTGATTTACCATCAATAAAGGTAATAAAATATCTAAAGCCTACTCTAGAATCAACAGGAGAACATCCCCACACATCTGAATGTACCAAAGCAAACAATTCAATTGATTTATGCAAATGTTTAGGAAAAGACAACCTATGTTGCTTGGCAAAGTGACATGGATCACAACTACTAGAATCATGAATCAAATATATATCTAAGGATTGCAACATCCGATCTGAAGGATGACCTACGCGCCAATGCCATAGACAAGAGGCATCCACAGCTCCTTCCTAACCACTTATGCTTCGCCATGCAAGTCTAAGATGTACTGCCCGTCCCGAAGTTGTCCTTCACCAATCATCTTTTTGATATTGCGTCCTAGAACAACACTTTTTGTGAAGTAAAAATGACGTTACAATTCCACTGACATTTTCTCTCAAACATTAAATTAGAGGATAATCCCGGAACCAATAAAGCCTCTTTTTTTTTTTTTTCGAAACCACATTCAGTTGCCCAGCACCTTGGGTTGGCACCTGCACTCCATTAGCAACTATGATCAGGGGATATAAAGAGCCAGCTGCAATATTAGATAGAATATGTAGAGAACAACACACACGGTCTATCGCACCGGAATCAACAATAAATCGATTTCTAGACTCAACAAAAATTGCATTAACATTACCAGAGGTCTTCGCAAAATTTATGGATTCAGGGCTAGAAGGACCTGAACCATGTGTCTGAAGAAGCTACTGAACCGCAATGTTAGGAACTCCAACTTGGATTGGAAGTCTGTGGGATTCCCTTGAATTTCCATCTTAGCATCTGGACCCTTGTCTTTATTTGGACGCAGCTGAGGATGCAAAATCCAACATCGTTCCTTGGAATGCCCATCTTGATCACAATGATCGCAATGAAAATGAATGGGCTTCTTTCCTTTCCCCTTGACAAACCGAGTACCAGTATCAATTTGCACGGCATTAGAACTAACATCGTTTGCGAAGTGCTACAATGAACCTACTGAAGGTGCCACAATCGAGTCAGAATGCACGACTCTCCTCCTTGTTTCTTCATTCTGTATTGTGGAGCACACAATACTAAAGGACAGCAATTGCAGCCTCATGAGAATGTCACGTTTGATATCTTCAAACTCAGGCCTTAGGCTTGCCAAGAGATGAAAAATTATTTTTTATTCTTCCCTTTGCACATAGTCACGTACATTCTAGGTTGCAGGTTTGTACTGACGGAGTTCATCCCACTATTTTTTATACTCCCCAGATGTTCAGTGAATGATTGATTTGTACCTTGCTTGGTGTTAGCAAGACCTTGTTGAAGTTCAAAAATTCGAGATGCATTATTGAATTGACCATACATCTCAGACAATGAATCCCACAAAGTTCTGGCCGAATCTGAATAAGCAATGATCTCATAGATTTTAGGCTCCATCGAGTTCAAGATCCAAGTCATAACACTATGATCACTTACTTCCCATTCTTCAAACTTTGGATGAGTCTCATCAAGGGCTGTATCCAAGCCTTGATCGGCCTACAAGCACGATGGTCACTACTCGCGACCATGGAAGGAAATTCCTTCCATTCAGCAAAATAAATGTAAGACGCTGGATTCTTCCCTCATGCACCACAGTCTTCGTTGATTCTGATCCAGAGCTCGTACCTTTGTCGGGAAGTTTTCCAAACTTTGATTCTGGATTTGTCATGGTGCCCACTTAATAGTGAACACTCAAAGAGAACGTGGATGAGATGAGTTCTTCAAATAATCAAGGTGAAAACCCACTTTGATACCATGTAGAAAAAAAAAACAATCACACAAAGACATGAAGATTAACGAGGTTTGGCGATGTGCCTACGTCCTCAGACAAAAACCTTCCGTTCTCTTTTTTGTTTTTGTTTTTGTTTTTGTTTTTGTTTTTTGTGTTGAACCATCCACCATTGTTCTACAATATGTACAAGAAAGGTTGCTTCAACAAAGGAAACGAGCAACCAGAAAAAGGAAGGAATCCCAAAATTCTCAGAATACAATAAAATCAAATCTCTTTTCCTAAGATTGGGAGAAAATCACCCCAATAGATGGTTTCCCCTTTATAAGGAACTTCCTATGATTAGTTCAAAGATTACCACATGAATGAAGTTATTTTCTAGCAATTTGAAGTGGGGCACGATCTAGTAATAATGATAAAATGGCGGGAGGAATATACTTACGTCGCAAAGCTAGTACTTTTTACTTTATTTAAATCATGTATTATGGATGGACCATTACCGGTCAAAAAGAACTTAAATGGTGTTTAGCCATCTCGATTTGAAAATCGACTGCTTCTTGCATGAAAACAAGTAAACAATCATATTCGCACAAGCCCCACTAGCTAATTTTGTTGACTTTTCAACTGGTCTTCGACACGTGTGAAGTTTGAGCTTGTTCCATGAAGCGCAACATGTCGATGGTCGCAGAAGAATGATGACATGGAGTAGTCTTCAAATTTATGATTTGTACTCTAATGTCACGAAACCAGTATTTTTTTTTTCTATTCACAGACTAAAGTTCGTTGTTGCTCCTAAGAAGAAAGCAAAGGCTACTGCTCAATGGTAATTGTGTCTAATTAGATTTAACCTGAACATTGCCAATGATTGCCACCAGAGTCCAAAGGTCACCACCCCCACCGCCGCTCCCACCGCCACTGAAGATCAGCCGTTTGCCATAGTAGCCTATTGCCCCAACATCCGACGACGCCGTGATGGCCATTACCATGAGTAACTCTCGTACACACACACACACACACACACACACACTCTCTCTCTCTCTCTCTCTCTCTCTCTCTCTCTCTCTCTCTCTCTCTCTCTCTCTCTCTCTCTCTCTCTCTCCGGGCGCCCCTACGATGCTCGAGCTCGATATAAGAAGGAGGGGTTCTGGTGTATTTTGGGTTGAGGGACACCGGAGGCATCATTCTAGCGGCACTAGACATGGTGATACGTGGTAATGGTATTAGATGTTATTGAAAGAGTTGCTTTTTTCTTTGGTACGTGCGTCAGCCACTAGAGACGCATTTGGTTGGAAAAGAAAAAAAAACCACCACTAAGAGAACGCGCAACAACTAATCACATGCGCTGCGCGTACAAACATGGCCGCAATGCAACGTTATTAGACGTATTCAGCTTGGGATCGCATTCGCCTAGCATGCTAATTTTCGGCAAACGCGATCTTAACATACCTAACACGCCTCTATTCTTTAACAAGTGCAGAAACAAAGTAGGGAGAGAGAAGCCAATGGGAGCGAACGCACCACCAAGGGCAAAAGCTGCTGGCTTGTGCTTTTGATTTGCTTCACCACTTCCAGGGAAAGAGAACGAACACTAGGTTTTGTTTTCCCACATGGCTATGCATTCCACTAAAGCTCAAAAAGCCCAATAAACTCCCCCATCCCTGGCAGTTTTCTTAGTTGAGCATTAGCTTCTTTTTTCTTTTTCTTTTTGTAAATTTCCTTCTGTGGATTGGCCGTTAGTTTCAGTTGCTGCACGTTAAGCAATTAAAGCCGAAAGGGATTAGTGGGTGGAGGGTAACATGCCAATGCATGCACACGTTCGTTCCCGCTGTTCCTCCTTTTTTGGCCGCTTTTTCTTTGGCCCCGCCTCTGAGATTTCAGTGGTTGTCTTGAGACCAGGCTTTGTTAACACAGCACTTGGTAGTAGGGCTCATGTGCTGCAGACCTTATTATGTCCGATCATAAGATGCCCTTCCCCTTTTGAAAACACACATATTAATAAACTCAAGACCCTCAAAAAGCACTACATGCTTTCACCCGCCCCTGCAGGTTGGTTTTTGTTGGTTTCCCTCCTCCTTTTTATTGTCAAAAAGGTAGATTGCAGCCCCTATTTTATAATGCCCAAATCATGTCATTGACCATCGATCGGGTCGAAGGTGTTTATCTCTGTACCGTACGCGTGTGAGCGCTTGCAAACCATGAAATTGAGGCTGCGAAAAGCCATGGAGAAGAAGACTCCTCTCGCACGGTTTGAATTACAGGGGATAACCTTTGACGTTTGTGGTAACATTGGCATTGTAGGTGTTTCAATTGGCATGAAAAGAAAAGTTCGGTTGTGCAAGAAGAGAGGACTAAGAAGTTGGAACCTTCCATATATGAGGGGTTTCAAGAGTTAGAAACTAAGACAGGGAAGAAAAAGGCCACGACGACAATCTCCGGCAAGGATTAGAAGCTCTCTCTCTACTGAGCGCCTCGAGATGGATTATCATTTGTCAGCAAGCAACCGAGAGCCTCGTGTGCCATTTAAATTTTCAAAAGAATTCCTAAACAAATTGTACTTTTCCCGATTCAGTCTCAAACCTTTTAATTTTGCCACTACAATTTTCCCCAACAGCGATAGTAGTATTAGTTATCCAAAACTTGTGTTGACTCATCTCTACAAATGCACGTAGACCAGTCCATGCATGTACATCGTATGAAGCTCCACCCAAACAATAACCGGTATGACCCTTAAAATCAGAAACCTAAAATGAATCGACCACTCATCCATCAGAAGATGGCGCTTTTCCTCCCCAAAACTGCCGCCATGTTCAAGCGTCTTAAAAATGACAAACGGCCCAGCCTGCACCGCCTCTATGCAGTAAACAACGAACATAAGAGATTATGTGGAAGAGCCCTATCCAGGCACAGTATTTTGACGTTGCTCTCTTTTCGATTAGGCACCATCTTTTCACTGGGTGAGAATCGCCTAACCTTCGGTTAGAAAGGTTAGGGAGATCCTAGCCCTCCATAAATGTTTTCCAAACATTTTCCCCTATAAAAAAGGGGGGAGGAGGGCTAGGATCCCCCTAACCTCCTAACCGGAGGTTAGGGGATTCGGATCCCTTTTCACTCTGTGAAGTTAGCATCTCTTCGACCAAAAAAATAAAATAAAAAAGTAAGCATCTTAAGTCATATGAAGCTCAGTTTGAATGGATACCGATGGCGATATTTGGTCTCTTTTAGCTCAACAGAGATGGATCCGGATCCCCTGCCCGGGTGAAATCCGCGCAGGGGTGCCAAGATGTGATCGTGGCCGTCCGTTCAATCAACGGACGGCCACGATCATATCAAATTGCGGCCGGCCATTTTTTTTTTTTTTGCTTTTCTGTCACTTCTTTCACCTCCATCAATCACAGCCGTCTGTTCAATCAACGGACGGCTGAGATCGACCCGGGCATGCCTTGGCAGGGAGGCACCCGGGCAGGCGATCCACGCCCAGAAGCTTCACGTATTACTGGGTATTGCAGGCTAGGCAAGAGAGGGAAATTTGATAAGTAAACGGATACCTAACTTTAGACGTGGCTAGTTCCATGGAACCGCCGATTCCGATTTCGATTCCGAACTTTTATTTTTTAAAAAAATTAATAAATAATGAAAAAAATTAATAAATTATAAATTATAAATTATAAATTGTACATTGTAATAAAATTTGAAAAAAAAAAGAGGGATTGGCTTGAGCTTAATGAATTATCATTAAGCGCCTACATATCTTTTTGGGATAGAAGAATCAAAGCTCATGTAGTTCTCTTACCTTTGGTAACCCCAACTTACCTCATCGTCAATCGTCATTACTCGTTGTTGTTGTTGTTGTGGTTGTATCTCGACATTCTTCACTGAAGAATTCGTTTTCTTGATCCAGCTCTTGTTGTCGAAATTTAGCCTTTGTCCAATCATCAACACAAGCTTGAATCTCCATACTTTTCGGACTTAATCTTGAACGGCGGGAGTCCAAAATTTTCCTCCAGTGCTAAATGTTTGTTCAACTGCCACTGTTGAAGAATGAGTCACTAATATCTGTCTTGCGATAAGGGAGAGAACTGAAAATTGAGTTGAATGGTTCTTCCAACACTCAAGAATCTTGAAATCTGCACTGTGTTCGGAACCACTGAACTCAAAAGCAATTATTAAATAGTTTTGTAATTCGAAAATACTACTTGTTGTCCCATTCTATTTTTTTTTTTGCTTACTCATGATCATTTTATACTCTCTACTAAGTGAAACACCCGCATCGCCTCGTGAGACACTATGTTGGGCAGATCCACTATCACTTAAATCATATCTACTACAAAATTCATTATATAAAGCTACTATAACTTCTTTAACCTCTCATTGTATAATTGAAATAACTATTGCTTCATCTAAATGTAAACAATCATAATAATAATCCCTAAGATAATCTCATAAACCATCTAATTTAGTACGTGAATAGAAAATAATACCAACTAAATAGACAATAATAATGCAACCATTTTTCTCGCATTACTAAAATACTCGAAGCTAATTCAATATATTTTTTATATTCATTAAAAGCACCGGCAATATTAACACACTCTATTAAAAATAAATACGTAGTAGGATAATAAATACTAGATAAAGCATTAGTAGCATCATTAAAAACTTTCAAAAAATCTAAAAAAAAATTGCAAACGTCCTAATGTTGCGAGAGTAAAGTAATATCGGGAATAATATTCGAAATAAAGGAACATAATAAATCTTTGTAATCAAAATTTTGTAGAAGCGTCTCGTAAGCAAAATTCCAACAAGTCAGAATATATTTTAGAAACCTTTTTTCCTTTCTACCATGTTGTTTACAAAATTTGCCTCATGCTTTCATAAAATGAGGACGGCTCCATAAAAATCTAATTGCACTCCACATTGGGTCGAGAGAAGTCACAAGAACTCGTAAACCATCATGTACACATAAATTCAAAACATGGCAAGCACGTCTAATGTGAAAAAATTATCCGCCAAAAGAGAGTTTACAATTTTTTTCTAACTTAGGAATAGAAGCAGTATTTGCGGCGATATTATCAAAATCAATTGAAAAAACTTTACTAATCAAATCATATTCTTCAAAAACTTGCCTAATTAATCTATAAATATTATGGGACATATGCATTTCAGAAAAAACTCGAAATGCAAGAAGTCTTTTTTGAATAACATAATCATCACCTATCCAATGGCATGTGACATCCATATAAGAATTAATATTTCAAGAATCAGTCCAAATATCGCTACCTATATGTACACGTCCATTGAATTCTCCAAAAAAAATTGTCAATTTCTTTTTTTATTTTCTATAAACATGGTCAAGTTCGCGTCTAAGAGTAGTTTTCAGAACATATGGTACTTGCGAAGCCAACGCAGTATTTACCAAATATCTAAAATTAAAACTTTCACTAATATTAAACGGAACATGATCAAGGGCAACATATTCAGCTAATGTTTGTTTATAAAGTGCATGAGGGTAACGGAATAAAGGATGAGGGTTAAGGTTGGCATACCCGGAAATTTGTTGTTGGCTAGTATCGATCCCTACTTGCGTTGGATGTTTTTTCGTCAGATGCCGATGAAATATTTCGTAGCCATCTCCTTTACTAAGTTTGTATGTTTGCGGATAATATTTACAGCTTATATCAAACTTGTCTTTATTTTCATTCCATACCTTGTTGAAGTGTAGCCATAAGTCGGATGTACCATCTAGGCTCTTCCGTCTCGGCTCCTTTGCTATCAACGTTTCTTCGACACCAATAGGAGGATGAAGACTTTCTTGCGTTGGGATGTACTCAGCGTTGGGATTGGGAACATAACATCGTCGTCGTCTTCCCAACATGCATATTCACAAGGATCATATGTAGGAACAAGATAATCAGATTCTCCCATCGGGCTCTTTCCCTTTCCAGCATTTCCGCTTCCACTTGCCATTTTTTGATACAATTGATCGGAAAGTTGATTCAAAAAATTAAAACGGAATTGAGAGAAAATAGCATATTGAGAGAATTTAAGCGAATTTGAGAGATTGAGAGTATTTGAGAGAATCGAAAGAAATTGTGAGAAAAATGAAGAGGATGGGAGAGGTATTTATAGAGTTTTTTATTTAAAAAAAAAAGAAAATTGAAAGTTCCAACGGCTCGAAGAGGTAGAGCCCGTTTGGGGGAACGGCTCTTCCTAGCTCCCAACTTTTTTTAAAAAAATTTCGGTTCCGAAAAATATGGAATCGGAACCGGCCCTTGAAGGCTAGTTCCAATTCCGGTTCGGAACTGTGAGCCCAGTTAACGGGCCGGTTCCGAGTGTACGGTTCCGAACGGCCACATCTAACCATATTAGTCTAAAAAGAAGGATCTCTCACCAATTAATTAGGGGTATTTTTGTCATTTAATTTTTAAATTTTTTCCTTTATTTATTTATTTTTTAGTTTTTCTAAAAATTTTAAAAACAAAAAATCTAGGCGGGAGGGCTTCCTCCCACCTGTGGACGTAGCCTCACCGCTAGTGGGGCGGCCACGTTTTTTTTTTTTAAATTTAATTTAACTGGGTACTAAATTAAAATCGTCTTTTAACTAAAACGCCCCTAATTGGCCGGAATATTTAGCCGGCCGGCAAGTGATGAGAGACCCTTATTTGAAACATGCATAATCACTTCAAGCCCTTTTTGAAACAAAGATGGCACTTCATGCACTTATTTGAAACAAATACCACTTCGAGCCCTTATTTGAAAAAATGAAAGCACTTCGAGCTCTTAATTGAAATTTTTCCTGAAAATCCTGACTTATACATATTGTTAAATTTATTTTTGTCTCCAAAACTCCCACAACTGTATATGTGCGACATAAAATATATTTTGTTTGCATGAAAAAAAAATCCTAAATTGTTTCCATCGTGGGATTTTTTGTCAAACCGGTAGAAGTTCAGTGTATCGATGATAGAATAAGAAATTAGAACTATTGGTGTCATATAGAGATAGCTTAAGGGTGTGCTCATTTCACCGAAATTGAATAATTTTAAATATATATATATTTTTATGAAAAAGCTCACTTATATTGCTCATAAAAATAAATGAGAAAAAAAATATTTTCCATCCTCTACGAAAATGTATAAACTCAAGAGAAAATTTCAATTAAGGGCCCCAAATGCCCTAATTTTTTCAAAGAATGGCCCCAAGTGAATGTTGTATCAAATAAGGGCCCCAAGTGCATCATTTGTTTCAAAAAAGGGCTTATTTTTGTCTTTTTTTCCAACTTTCTCTTTCTTTTTCTTCTTTTCTTTCCTTTTCATTTTTTTTCTTTTTCCTTTTTTCTTCCCCCTCCCGCCACGGTCCGCCGATGTCTGGTTCTCTCTCCATCTCTCTAGTCGTCTATACTCTCTCTCTCTCTCTCTCTCTCTCTCTCTCTCTCTCTCTCTCTCTCTCTCTCTCTCGGGCATCCCTAATCCGGAACAACGTCTCGCGCATCCTAGGGTGCTCGCAGTGTGGCTTCGTTGCCGAGCTCCCCGACTTCCAGGCGCATGTCGGCGGAATCAGCAGCCCAAAAAAAAAAAACTAAACTCCCCCTAACAACCGAATGAAAAATTCCTCCTTGAGAAGGACGATGCCTCCTCTCATTCTCTTTCTTTTCTTTATTTTGTTCCTCTTTTCACGAACCAGCCATGGGGCCACGATGCAAGCGCTACATGAGGCTGGCTGCGAGAACAGCGGTGCAACTATGAGACGGCAATACAGGCTTGTTGGTCGCGCGACTGCAAACACGGCGGGAGCGGCGACACGGGCTTTTTGGAAGGCCGATAGTTCCCTCCTGAGCTCTTCTTCTTGGCCTGCTTCGCTCACCGCTCAGTCAGAGCGCAATGCTCCTCTGGCTCTCTCTTTTTTTTTTTTTGGGACTGTGAGCCTTCGGCTCTATTCTCGCCTCTCTCTCCATGGAACGTGTATCTTCCCTTTTTTTTACTCTTTCTTCTTCCTTTTTTTTTTTCGCTCCTTTTGTTCGTGTGGAAGCACTCCCACCAGACCCCTCTCTCTCAAGAACTCACCCACCAAAGCTCTCCATTTTTCTCTCACGCTCAACTCTCTTTTTTTCTATCACGCTGGAACGACCCTCCCCAGAAATCTCTCTTTTTTTTCCTCGGCCCCCGTCTCCTTCTCAATCTCTCGTGCTCTCTCTGTTTTCTCTCGGTAAGGACGTCCAGTAAAGAATGTACTGTAAGAATGCGCCATTTGTGATCCAGTACATGGAGATGAAGTCGATGGAGAAGCGAGGTGTGAAGAGAGGATTCTGAATGAGGGTGGACGACTGGAGAGAGAAGTTGATGGAGAAGCGTGGTCACCGATGTGTGCAACGACCTGCTGGGCGGGTTCGCCGCGATCACCTCGGGCTGCTCCATGGTCAAGCCGTGGGCGGCGATCGTGTGTGGGTTCGTGGCCGCGTGGGTCCTCATCGGTTGCAACAAGCTCACGGAGAAGCGCAAGTACGACGACCCGCTCGAGGCGGCGCAGCTCCACGGTGCGTGGGGGCTGCTCTTCACGGGGCTCTTCGCAAGGGGGCTCTACGTGGATGAGGTCTACGACGGGGAGGAGGCAGGCAGCACGGGCTCCTCATGGGCGGTAGTGGGCGGCTGCTGGTGGCGTAGGTCATACAGATCCTGGTGATATGCGAGTGGGTGACGGCGACGATGGGCCCGCTCTTCTACGGGCTGCACAAGCTCAAGCTGCTGAGGATTTCGAGCGAGGATGAGATGCAAGGGATGGACTTGACCAGGCACGGCGGGTTCACGTACGCGTACCATGACGAGGACGAGGGGTGGAGGACCGGCTGGAGAAGACGCATTGGAGGAGATGGTGAACGGGATTTCGAGAGAGGGAGAAGTAGCAAGGGGGGAGGAAAAGGAAAAAAAAATGAAAAGGAAAGAAAAGAGGAAAAAGACAGAGAAAATTGGAAAAAAAAAAGAGAAAAAGACAAAAATAAGCCATTTTTTGAAACAAATGAGGCACTTGGGGCCCTTATTTGATACAATATTCACTTGGGGCCCTTCTTTGAAAAATTAGGGCACTTGAGGTCCTTAATTGAAATTTCCCCTAGACTTAATTTCTCATATGTTGTTATTTTTTTACTTCATTTACTAATTATCGTAAAATATGCAAGTGATATTTTTAGGAAATTTTTTTTTTTCAATCTTTAATTTTCCGTGAAATAAACAGAATCTAAAATTTTTTATGACTTAATAGAAAGTTTGAATTATTACCTTCATAATTGGCATAATCTAGGGGTTTTTTTTATGATATTAATCCCGAGTGCTTACTATTGCGCTCGCATAACTCCTCCTTTACAATGGATATAAGTATTGGCATGAATTAGCATATTATTTTTCATGAAAAAAATTAAAATTCAAAATAATACTCTCCATTTTCAAACTTTAAAAAGAAAAAGATGCAGTTTTTTTGCTTAAAACGGCAACTAGGATCTCGAGACGAAGTACGAGCACATCAGGCTGTTTTGTTTATAAAGCTTTAGCCCAATCCTAACCTCTTGTTGAATCTCACTCGTGATCAGCTTTATCAACTAGAGATAAGAGCGACACAATCGTTTGAAATGAAATTTTCAAATCACAACCATAGTTTAGCAATAAGGAGATATTCGCATTGAAAATGAGATTTTAAGTTTTTTTTTTCTTTCTACAAAGAGATCAGTTGTAATCAATAGAGAGAACCCAAAACAAAATATCATCACCCGAATTTGTAGATTTTTTCTGAATCATAAAGGTCTCTTTTAGGCTCTGTTTATTTTGTGAAAAATAAGACATTTCTGAAAAATATTTTTCAGGAAGTCATTTTTCAGAAAAGTTTACAATATTTTTCTGTATTTAGGTAAAAACCTGAAAATAAATAGGAAAAATTTACCCAAAAAAATAGGAAAATATCTTTCGACGTTTGGTATGAACTCTGCCTTGAGAAAATTACCAAAAAAATCATATTTTTATTTTTATTTTCTTCCTTTGCTGGTGATCGGCCATGGCAACAATCGATGACCCTCGCTTGTGGCAGGCGACCAGCCAAGGAAGAAAGAAAAAGGAAAAGGAAAGAAAGGAAACATAAAAAAATCATCAAAAAGAAATGAACGAAAAAGTAGTGCAAGGAGAATTCAAAGAGGAAATTGTTATCCCTACTTTTGAAGGTGATTTTTCTGTTGACCGAAAATATTTTTCATTGACTAGTTTATTTTATGTGAACCTAACGTCCGAAAATCCAGAAAAATTGTTTCCTGGAAGTTAATAATTAAGAAAATATTTTTCAAAAAATAATCATTTATATCAATTGAAATAATTAGCCAATGTAAATTTTTCTGTCATTATCAATAACAATTTATGTCTATCGTTCATTCATTCAAGAGATTATTTTTAGAAAAATCATTTTTAGAATATTAATTTTTCATGAAACAAACGGATCATTATGTTAGAATGAGCTGTAAAAAGATATTGTAAGCGTAGAAGATATATATTGGTTGTGATTAGCTAGATTAATGGATCTAGTTTATAGAATATATCTTTTAGGATGCTTTCCTTTATTTGTATATATATACCTCTAGGTCATTGTAAAAAAGATTATAAAGATATACAGAAAATAGAGGAATACGATTTCTTCCTCGAAATCTCTCTGTTAACATGGTATCAAAGCCCTAGAGTTGATCCATGGGAGAATTGTACGCCGACTTCATCTTCATCGTTCTCGTGGTCTACCTTGAATCCATGGCGGATCCGAACCCTACCGAATCATTGGTTCCCACCCAGAATCAAGGGGGAATTTGACCACATAAACTTTTTTGGAGAATCTGACTACCCGATTAAATCAGATTCTGACTCAAAACCATGCCGCTCCTCCAGCATCAACACCGCAGAATGATTCGGCTTCATCTCATATTGCAATTAAACTGGATGGAGCCAACTATGGATTATGGTCTCAGGTTGTCGAGATGTATATCGCCGGCAAAGACAAACTGGGATATATCAATGGAGACCTCCCTCAGCCGCATCCTACAGATCTCGGCTTTCGGAGGTGAAAAATCGAAGATTCGACTGTGAAAGGATGGCTTATCAACTCCATGGATTCGGCGTTGATTGGCAAGTTCATACGCTTCCCAACAGCGAAATCTGTCTAGGATGCAGTTGCAACAATCTTCTTTGACGGAACGGATGCCTCTCAAGTTTATGACCTGAAGAGGCGTGTGATTCGGATACAATAAGGAGGAGGACCGATTGAGGTGTATTACAACAACCTTCAAGGGTTGTGGAGAGAGATTGACTTTCGTCGTCCGAACCCAATGCCTTGTCCCGAAGACATTACGAGACATAATATGGCTATACAAGAAGATCGGGTTTACATATTCCTTGATGGACTGGATGACCGTCTTGACAAGTTCTGAGCAGATGTCTTGCAGATGCAGCTGTTTCCTACGATTGAACAAGCCTACGCGCGTGTTCGACGCGAAGATATGAGACAAACTGTGATGCTAACGAACAGTGACACTGCTCGTGATTCGACAACCATGATATCTCAAGGGAATAGGGCGAACGTCAAAGCAAATCCAGATTCCTTGCTGTTGACACCTGATTTTCGACCATTTATTATTGTGATTTTTATTCTTTAAAATTAATTAAAAATATAAAAAAAAAGGTCATAAAATCACAAAATCAACTTTGGAAGCCTTGGCTTAGCCTCGGGGACCAATTTTGAACAAAAGATATTTTTTGGTATTTTATAATATTTTTGAATTTATTTAATTATAAAAACACAAAAAAATCAGAAAAATAATATTTGAGGCCACAAAAATATATAAAAATAGCCGGTATATGAAAATTCAGGTTCAATTTTAGGTGTTCCTCGATCATCATAAAATTGAATTTGGGCAAAAAAATATTAATAATAATAAAAAGAAAAAAAAAAGAGAAAAACATAATCATTAAAAGAAAAAGCAAAAAAAGAGATTTGACCAAATAATTCTGTCTTTGCCTTTTTACTGTTGCTTTTATTTTTTTTTTTATTTTTTTTATTACTATTATTATTATTATCCTTATTTTTATTATTACTTTTTATCTCTCTCTTTCCCGCTCACAGGCTCCGGCATTTTTTTAACTCACTCTCTCTCCTCCTGTCTTGGCTCTCACGCACGACCACTCTCTCCTCTGGCGGCGGTCTCTTCTTGCTTCATCGTGGAAGGCCCGCCTCCCACGACCGAACCCTCCTCTTCCTCCGCTCGACCACCAGGCCGCGCGACGCCATCTCCGCCTCCTCGCCGCCGCGCAGCCACCACCACTCCGTTGCTGCCAGCCGCAGCTATCCTCGTCGAGCAGCTCCGTGAGCCGAGCCCTATTTTGCTCGTTGCTGCGACTTGTTTCAAGCCAAGCCTTAGGTCGCAAACCAGCCACCTCGAGCTGTCGTGCTTTGTCCGTCGGCCACCCCGCACCGCGTCGTCGCCCGCCTCGAGTCGCGGAGCCCCGAGCAGCCGTGAATCCCGCCACCATAGGGGCCGTTGATGCCCTGCCCCTGTTTCGATTCCCTCTGATCCGACGACCTCCACATCCTCTTCCTCGGGTGTTCTTGTGCCACCCTAGTCCAGAACCACACCACCACCGCACATCCCCAGAACTTCCAGTGCGTTGTGCCGCCACCAGACCCGTGGGAGCTCGCGGGATCGGGAGCTACACGGCTCGCGCCGCCATGCTCCGATCCCGTTCACTTCCGATCACGCCACACCTAAGCCGACGAACCTGTGACCCCCCCCCAGCTCAGCCATGGCAAGTTGTCGCCCTCGTAGCTAGTTGAGTTTCGCCGTCCCGACGCCCTTTTCAGCCTCTTCAGCGTGTCGTTCAGCTTCCGGAGTCGGTCCCAGCTAGTATTCGGCTGCGGAACAGCCACCTGACAACACGACCTCTTTCTCCATCTGCCTCACCTCATCACTGCAATCATAGCTATCAGGAGTCGCCGGAAAATCGTCAGGGAACTAGCGGTCAGCCCTGCTCTGTTTCGAGCTCCGGCTGCTGACTCGGTGTTTTGCAGCTGCTGTGGCGCTCTGCCGCGGCCACAGCCGTCCACCATCATCATCCATCTCCCTTCGACCTCCAACTGTCGTCCCCGATCGTCTCGTGCCGACCAAACAGCCCCGAAAGCAACTGAACGACCCGCAGGCCCGACGCCCTCTGTTTCTGCGTCCTTGGGTTGCGGCTTCTGTTCCGACGCCCTTCAACCTCCATCCACCCGTCTTCGACCACCACATGCATCCTTAAACCTCCATCGATCATCACCCGAAGTCTGGACGCTTTCAGATCCGAGGACAGCATCGACTACTTCCCCCCTGCATCTCAGTTTGCCATGTTTTGTTGCGAACAACTTCTGTTCGCTGCTGGTCGCAGCTGTCGCGACCCTTGCCGCCGCTGCTCCGGCCATCACTGGTCACCGGAACCTCCCTCAGACTCCCTTGCACCTCCATCGTCGATCCCGGAGTCGGTTACCATCCATGAACACCCGAAGCAGCCTCAACCAGCCTCGAATCCGCCATTTCCAGAAGCCATTCTAATCTGTTTGGATTGGTTTAGTGGGCTGCCAAGTTGGGCCTTGGCCCAATTCGATTTGGATTGAGTCCTGAGTTGCTGAGTTGAGCTTGGGCCATGATTTAGGCCCGTGGGATAATTTAGTTGGAAGATTGGGCTTGTTGTTCGAGATTTAGATTCCGCGGCCCGTTGGAGTTCGAGATTCGAGTCGAAGGATTTTTCGATAATCATCGCCAATCCCGACCCGCGTATTTGTGACACGCACGGAGATGGTCAACTGGGCGATTGAAGACTGGTGCCCAATCAGGTATATTGTGCGTACCTGATTCGTATATCAAAGTTATTTTTCTAAAGTATTGCCCTTATAGATTTGATTTGCATGTATTTGTTTCAGTCTAGTGGTTAGCTTATCTAGCTGGTCGAGTGTTATCTATTGTCAAAGACATCATTTTTTCTTTTTATTTATTTTTCGAAAATATTAAAAAAATAATAATAATAAAAAATTCAAAAATTCAATAAAAAATGAAAATTCAGAAAAATTCTAAAAAAAATTCCAGAAAATAGAAAATGGCCACATTCAACTGGCCATGACCTGTTCCGGGTCATTTGACCCCCGATCTTTCCAGAAATGACGGTTTTGCCCTTTCGGCAAACCGTCTTCCAAAAAAATTTCTAAAAAATCCAGATAAATCCCCAAAAATAGGAAATGGCCACAGTCAACTGGCCAAGGCTCATTCCGGGCGTTTTGAACCCCGACCCTCCTTAAAATGACGATTTCGCCCTTTGGGCGAATCGTCTTCCAAAAATTGAAGAAAAATTAAGAAATTCCAAAAATATTTTGGGTAATTCGGTATCCAAGTCTTCCAAAGATCGACGATTTTGCCCTTCGGGCTAATCGCCTCCAAATCTTCCCATTTCACCCCTGGTCCGAAGTCACACCTTCCTTAAGCCTTTATGGTTATATTAGGAAGTCATTGATCTGAATTGATGTGCATTGAAGTGAGTTATTTATGTACTTGATCGCGTTTTCATTTAAATTGATTGTGATTGATAGGAATAGTCGTCCAATCTGCATGAAACCCTGAATCAAACCTACCTCACCCAAACTTGTGCCTGCATGAACTCTTAGTCAGGAAAATCACTCGCGTTAGGTACCGAAAGGGCGTTGGTAATGACGTCAGCGTAACCAAGTCCCCGAACCCAAAATCTCTGGTTCCGCAGAATTGATCGATCTCTCCCAATCGATCAGTAAGGTTTCCGGTCCACCCTCCAAGAAAGACCGGTGGCGACTCCAAATGCATGCACAATTTGCACATGCCACCACGACCACACTGAAGGTCGAAAGCGATCGACTCTTATCGTCGAAGATTACTCCCGCCGCGATTTGGTATGGGCCTGGGAGGGCTCGCGCCGATCCAAGACCCGTGATCGGTAATCCATTAGCCGCGTCCGCCTTCCGGACGGGTCGCGACAGCTGGCGACTCCGCTGGGGACTTTGTTCTAGAACCTATGATTCTAGACCTCAAGTGGACTTAGGCCGTAATTAAAACGCTGAGTGATTTTTCTAACCATGCAGGCGCTCTTGAAGGTGAGGTAAGTCCGCTTATGATAGGTGTTATATGTTTTTGCAGATTGGAGTGATAAGGGGTGTAGTCCGTGATTAACATTGTCTTATGCAGGATGGCGTAGGAATGTATGTTGTGTGGATGATTTGAAGCGCTGATTGATAAACTGTTGTGCATGACTTGCATCGCGATGATCACGACACATGGACACACACAACCGCGCCTAAAACCCCGGGCGCCGCCTTTAGGAACACAATAGAAGGAATTGAAAATGGAATCTCCGTGAGGAAAAACACGGGGTAATCCACTTTTCAATTCCGCTCACTTCGAACTATGGATCGAGTCCCAATGCAACGATAGCTGTGCAATGGAATCGGCTCTTCCCAGAACTCGAGGTGGGAACCTTAACCTTAGGTGCCAAACCCTCTGATTTTTAGAAGTTCACCATCACTTGTTTCATGCGCATGTCTTTGGGCGGTTGGTACACCTAAAACCGCACATAAGTCGACGAGTTTGGTTGGTAAGACTCTCTATACCTCGGATCTATTACAGTTCCTATAAATATAGGCGTTTCATTCATTGCATTCTGGTGATTAGATTAAATGCCATTTCAAGGATAGATGTGTGTGTTTTTCCCAAACGTCCTTGATAGAAGACGAAGATGATGATATCCCATGACAAGCACCGAGTGAGCAACAAAGGAGCATACTATGGACATTATTGAGATATCGTCCAATGAAGATGACGAGTTGGGGCAAGTGATCCGGAAGTCACAGATCGAGCTTGGGGCATCCTTAAACGTTAGGATCACGTTCCTTTGTTTAATTTTCCATTACTAGTCCTCTTGTATAGGGTTTATTTTTATCGAGGCTTTCTCTATCTCACCCCTTAGAGTGATTGTATTAGGGATCTATTGGTGTATACATTTAGATGGAACTTGTTGCTTTTCTTTTGACAGGTCATGGGAATGTGATAGTGGCATTTTCTCTAATCATTCGAATACTCCCAAGTCAAGTTTATAATTCCTTTAGAGGAAATTAAAATTGGAAATCCTGCACGACCTTTTTGGTCGTATAGGGTAATCCAACCCCAATTTCGCTAGAAGGAATTATACACTTGAATTGGTCCATGCATGTTTTACGTCGCTGGTAATCCACGATAATTGATCGAGAACATCGGCGTTGTTTTGAATTTAATGACGAGATAGATGTCCAAATTACTCTCGTTCTTAACAAAACGGCCTTGATTTGGATGCCGTATCTTCAATTAAATTTAAAACACGTTATTATGCCTCGCACTTTTGAGTAATTCGTTCCTCTCGAAATTGATCAAAAGCGATTATTGTGAATTACATTCCTTTCAATAGTATGCTTTCTTTCGAGGAATATTGATAAAAACTTTTCGCGCAAGATTAAAACCCGTGTAAAAGTTCTTGTCCTTATTAATCATGGGCAAGCATATGATTGAAAGGGGTTTTTGATTTCTTTTTCAAATTATCCCTTCTGATTCTGTCTTTTTATTTGCAGGTAAAAAAATAGGTAATAGAGAGAAATCTTTTCCTGAACAAGTCTAAGGCTATTATCTCATCTGATCATGAGCGAGTTATAAAATCAGGACATATTTGCTCGGCTTATTGATATTATGGTTCGGCTCACCCAAGTCGAAGATGTTCGGATGCTCGAAGAAATGAACCATACAGAAGTTAAAACACACACACAAGAACTTTCATTTATTTTGCTCAGCGGAGGGTTTTCAGAAGCAGGTCATACAATTCGGGGCGGAAAAGTAAAGCCAAAGTGAGCCCTAATTAACGACACAAAGGAGCCCAACTGACCCTCCATGTTGTTAATGCTCTGCCCGTACTCACGACTCCGCATGTCCTGGTCCGCGAGCTTGAGGAAAAGGTTTCTGCATTCTCCCTTAACCTCAGTGACCTTGACCTCGTGTTCTTCGGTGATTATTTCCAAGTCCCGAACTAATCCATTCCCGTGAGCTATGTCTGCGGTTATTTTGTCAAGCCGTTCTTCCTGCCAGTCGCTTTGCAGCCTCAATAGGACATTGTGGCGGTCGTGCTCGCCAGCGGTCAGGGATAGGGCCAATTGATCCACCAGTTTTCTCCTCTCGCGAAGCAACGTCGCGACCCTCTCATTGGCAAACTCGACGGCCTTTTTGTGACTATCGGCCAAATAGTTGGTCAGCACCAAATGATCAGACCGATCCTGGTAACGAGCCCGCAAGACGCGAGCCACGAGAACCTCCCGATCAGCAACACGGTAGGCCTCTAAGGAGTGTGCAAAGAGGGTCGGGAAAGTTCTATATTCCCTCCCCAGCGTAGTACCTTCGAGGGAAGTGGTATCTAAGTCCTCGAGCAGGACACAGATTTCATCCGCGGTTGCAGAATGATCGGTTATGTACGCGTAACCGCGACCCAGTAGGTTATAAAGCTTTTCCCACTGGGCCAAGACATCAGTTGAAAAGGTGCGTACGGGAGAGGAGGCCATTTGCGTTGGGTTGGCTTGAGAATAAGACGAGTTTAACAGAGAGATTAGAAGGAAGAAGCTGATTATGCGAAAACGTTAACCTTCCATACATTAATTC
This sequence comes from Rhodomyrtus psidioides, assembly GCA_021437785.1. NCBI lineage: Eukaryota > Viridiplantae > Streptophyta > Magnoliopsida > Myrtales > Myrtaceae > Rhodomyrtus > Rhodomyrtus psidioides. Next base: position 2,021,603 of record JAILYB010000109.1, on the reverse strand, counting down.
CTCATTTTATAGCAACTCGAGGATGATGAAGGGTCTCAGTAATAATGCTGGTGGAGCCCAGTTAGGGGGTAAAGCAGGAGGTCCCCTCACGAGAACCATTGGATTCGTTTCGGTCCGCGATTTTCGGCTCATCAATTAAAAGATGTAAAAGATTTGTCGGGATCACCATTATTAGAGTTAGGTGGGAGGAAAGCGCAACTATCGAAGAGAGCCCTAACAGGGTTTGGCAGTCCCATCACGTTGAAAAGCTAAGCGAGAAATTCAAGGTCTTGAGGGGGAACGTTTGCCTAATGATGCTTGAGGAGCGTCTCCTGAACATGCAAAGTCACTTGAAGAAAACTTTATAGGGAGTGAACATACATGAAAGAGTAGAGATCTGAGTGGGCAAGAACCAATCAAACATTTCTCAATCCAACATATTTAAGAGGTTACTATCAGCTGCTAGAGGCGACTGACTCAAAAATCTCAGAAATTGAACCACAGGGGGATCTCGAAGATTCCAAGATCAAGTCTAACGCCAAAACCATGGAGCCCAACACTTCCGGCAACGGAAATCAAGATCACAGCGACGACGACAACGACATCCACAATGCTCAACTCGGGAAAAGAAGACGTCCTCACCAATACTCTCAGGAGGAAACCCAAATGCTGGAAACCCTTTTCAGTAAAAGCCATTACATGAAAAAGAAGTGGAGAATTGAATTGAGTCGGGAGTTGGGGATTAATCAGTCGAGGATCCAGTTTTGGTTTCAAAATAGGAGATCCAAATCGAGGGCTCAACGCAAACGTCAGGTGGTCGAGATTTTAAAGGAAGAAAACCAAAAGCTGCGAACAGAAAACATGAGGTATGAAAAAGCTCTCAATATTACCGTTTGCCCTCATTGCGATAACCTCGTCGCCCTCGGTAAGATATTCCCCGATAAGCCTCACGCGATGATTGAAGACGTTCATTTACCACCCTACTCCCTCGGGGCATCTCCTGCTCAACCAGATTTTGCCGGAGTCACGCATGAGCAGGATGATCCTACAAAGATGATACAAATGCCTCCTGGGGATGGGATTTGCATCGCTTTGATTGGAGTTATAGTTTCAAGGAGCTGGACGTTACCGCCGACCAGCTCAAAGCATATCAGCCTCATGCACAACAATTTTCGATAAGGTCGGGTCCTGCTGGAGATGAGTTAATCAGTCGTCAAGCCATCGATGCACTTTTGGGCCACGATAAGAGGAGGTTCGCTTGGCCCCCTGAACTGCATTCCAGATTCCTAGACGTGGTTCACCAAATGGGGATCGACTCAGCAACTCCGACGCGCATATTTAAGGCCATGAATGTACCGGGGCTTAGTAAGGAGCTGGTGAGGAATCACCTTGCTGCCTACAGAAAGCTATTAAAACAACGTCGAGCGGAGCTAAACCGGGAGGAATCCGTCTCGAGCTCAAAAGCTAGGGGGGACCGCCATTGTAATGCTCAGGCATCAAGAGGTACCCGGCCAAATCTAAGCATCAATCAAGCTAGCAACCCGACCACCGGCAAACTAAAAGTTGATCAGAATGTCCTCCCAGGCCATTTCAACACTTCTCAAGAGCGCGTGTCACAAGTACAGCGAGTGCGCACTCCTCCATTCGAGCAACAGTCGGCTGGTGCTCTGCCTGCCGCTGGTCAACCCACGACAGACGATTTCTTCGATGAGGGGCTCGATGCCTTGTTCAATCAGTGGGAAGCTGGCATGCTTGGACAGCCATGATCTAGCACCTGGCTCGGGGCACGATGGGTCGGTCACTACGAACACCCATAGGAAGAAGAACATGTTCACGAGTAGATCACTCATTTTATCCGTTGTAAAGTTCCTACGGGAACATTTTTCTTTAATGACTATAGTTAATTCTATATTAAAACCAACGCTATCGACGAACATCGTCATGCTTAGTTGTGATGATCCCTTGTTAGATTAAGTCTGAAACCAGAGACGATCTTTAAAATTTTGAGTGACCACGAACTCATTCCTCACCAAGCGCCCGGGATGCTGAAATGAAGAGTAACAGCATGCACAGGGAAAATGTCACTTTCGTTTGAACGATGAAAAGGGGTTGAGAGAAGATCATAGCGTTAATTCCCATGGAGCTAAATGAATGAAACGGAGTCATTAATTGCGGGTCCACCGATGCTCCCCACGTTCTCGGGCCTAGCAAATCATAAAAGGCGCCGAAAGATTGTAGACCCACCACTTTGAAGACTGAACTAGGGGACGAGCGCAATACTCGATGAAACCGAATCAATGCAAGAGAGTTTGTGATCCTATCACGAGGAAAAAGAAAGGGGAATACAGACGATGAGTAATTGCAGAATCTCGGGAGGAGCGCTTGCTTGCTGGTCTTCATATGCAGCCTGAAGGATGGTTCTAGGACACGCACAATCACTTGAGAAAATTTCTAGAGCGAGCAAACACGTAAGAGCGAATTGAGAAAGCTGAGTGAACTAGATCAGCCCGAGATACCCCGATCCATCATGTTTAAAAGTTATTCCCATCTGCTAGAAACGCCCGACCTGGACATTTCTGAGCACGAACTGCTGGGAGACTTTGAAGATCCTAGAGCTGAATCCTGCTCGAAGGCAATAGAAACTGACTCCTCCAGCGATGAAATTCTAGGTTTCAGCTACGAAGAAGGAGTCTATAATGATGACCGGAGCCGGAAAAGGAAGCAACTACAACGCCACACTCCAGGCCAAATCCGAGAGCTCGAAGCTTTCTTCAATGAATTCCCCACTCCAAGCAGACAACAGAAAATGGAGTTGAGCCGAAAAATAGGATTGGAGCTTTCGAAGGTCAAGTTTTGGTTCGCCAACAAACGAACCCGGGTGAAACAGCAATACGCAGACCATGAGTTACTGGTCCTGAAGGAGGAGAATGAGAAGCTTCAAGCTGAAAGCGCGAGATATAAGGAAGCTCTGACCAAGGCCACCTGCCTTAATTGTGGTAATCCTGTTGTCCTCGGCGAGGTGTTCCTCGATGAACCGTCCCTGTTGACGAATAACGCTCAGCTGTTACCGTATTCTCCACAGCATTTTCCGACACAGCCAGATATCGCCGGAGATCTGCATGAGCAAGTTAACACCATAGGATCAACACCAACATCCTCTGAGAAACGGGATATGAATCATCACAGGGGGAGTTCTCTCAATGACGAACTCGCTGTCACAGCCAGCCAATCCAAAGTCGGTGAGTCCCTCCCTGGACAACTTTTGAAACGACTAGATCCCGTAGAGAATAGCTACCGAAGTATTGACGATATTTTGGGTGATAAGAGAACAAGGTTTTACTGGACCTATGAACTTCACACCAAATTTGTTGATGCAATTCGAGAGCTGGGAGTTGATTCGGCCAGCCCACTACGCATACTCGAGATTATGAATGTGCCGGGGCTCTCTAGAATTAACGTCGAGTCTCACCTCAAGTACTATAGGAGATTGCTAAGGGATGGAAGGATAGCGTTAAACCATCATAAAGCCAGTTGGAGCTCAAGTGCCGGGCAGAGTTACAACCACGATGATTGGAGAGCCGAGAGCACCCAACCGTGTTTCAGCAATGACGGGACCAGCAGTCGTGTCAGCGACTCCTCTAACCCAAATCAGAATGCTCCGCCGAGCTATCTCAATACTCCTCAAGAGTATATACCGCAGTTCCAGCACATAGGGATTCCTCAGTTTGAGCGCGATTCGGTCATTAATGCTGTCCCTGAAGCGGATCTGGCATTGGTAGAGAGTGCACATATAAACCTGCCGGTCATTGGAGGAAGTTCCAATTCGAGGGGTCAAGTTGCTCACGGCGAGAGCAAAGAGAGGAATCCCTCGCCTGCAGTCGACGACAGCCAATCTGGGCACCAAGGGCTAGAAAGAACAGGCGATTTCCTTGAGGAGGAGCTGGACACTTGGATCAATACTCTTCAGGAATGTATGTCTCGACCCCAACAGGGCAATGACGAAGGTTCCAGCTCAAAGACTCCAGTTCCTCACAATGAAGGCGATGAAGGAAATCTGCCCCCAACAATTGTTGATACCCAACTTGAACATCAATGGCTCGAAGACCCGAGCAATTTCCTTGGCGATGAGTTCAATCTTTGGCTCGATCAATTTGGAGCCAGAGGGCCATCGCAGTGGTGACGCAAGGCAGGTGACCAAACGTCTGATGCGAGGCATGGTTACTCGATGAAAAATGCTTAGACGAAAGGGGTGGAACACTCCTATTGAATATGTTGTTGATCGCACTGTAAGATTCCCACGGGAACATCTTTCATTAATGTCTAGAACTAATTGCGCGTGAGTGTCAACATCACCCTTTGAGCATCTTCAAGCCGAGGGCCGTGGATTAATCGCTTAATCCGTGGAGCAAGTTCCCCGAACAATGACTATCACCCGCGGAGTATAATGGGATCTACCCCTTCAATACGAAATACGTTTGGCCGCGAAGCCACCTATTTGGTAAAACGATGTATCGTTCCTAAACGATCTTCAATCGAATACCGAAGTAATGTCTCATTTCTTTCCCTTCTCAGGTGATAAACGTGGATAAATCACTCAAGGAGCCATTTGTTCGAATAACAGAACAAACGTTGCCTAACTGGGGGCAGATGAACCATTGATGTGGCAAACACTCCAAGAATGGATAGGCGGATTTGATAGATGTTGTTCATATCAATACGCAATATCAGAACGGGATGAGAACCAAGAGTAAAGTTGTATCGTTCCAATTTGTCTTGAATTTGAGAATATGAATTGATACTCGTTATTTATCCTTGACAGGGGAATCGCCTTACAGACGAACAGGTTTTCACATCCCATGTATTACCCGTTAGAATACATGACCAAGGGTAAATTGTATCGTTCTAATCTTTTGAAAAATTCGTGAACGTACAATAACATGTTTCTTCCGCATTTTCAGGATCTCCAGCCGCGGGGGACAGGTAAGTATCCCTTTCCCCCAATCCATTGAAGATGTTAAACCAAAAACACAGAGAGAAAAAGAAAAAAGCTTTCAAAATCTGATGTCTAGAAAAGACATGGAATTCTAACTTCATTGGCATTCATGTTTTGAAACATGAGGTTGTCTGAACATGCATTGTGCACCATAAAATCCCCTTGACGGGTAAAATTTTTGGGAAAACGAAAGAGATTTTTCCAATCAAAAGTTGTTCAAAACTCTCAAAAGGATGTTTCCTCAAAAGAGAGGCAAGCTCAAATCCAAACACATCCTACATACACTTGAGAGATGAGTGGAGCGAACCAAATAGTAAAATCTGGACCTACGGAGGTAGGGACCATTCGCAGCGATTACATGGATTGGGACGACGGAGGCGTTCGTTTCATATCATAAACACTACAGGTGACCGTTGACAACCCACTTGAGCGGCGGTTTTCATTCTTGACCCTGTCAAGAACCACCCCACACCGGGGCAAAAAGGAAGTAAGTCCAGCGGCATCAGGAGAAAATGGTTAGAAATTTTCTTGCTCGGACTAACATCGATCTTTGTGTGTAGTTTATATGGTAATCCAAGTGCCATAGGATGACGAGAAGCATTCATTTCTCTATCCCACACACCATATCCTTTGCACAGCCAAGTTGAGCCTGCAAATCCATTTCATGAACCCGTTGGTGATCATTGCACATTCCAAGATAAATGCATCATCACCTCATAAACGGAGGAATTCAAGACTCAGGGATTACGAAGAGAATTCCCGGACTGATATTTAAAGCATGTTTAGACTATATGTCTAACATGATCCCATGAAGATGAGAAAAAGTGGGATTTCAAAAATGAATGAGAAAAATCCACGGCATCAAGAAAAAGCAAAGTGCCTGGTAAAAGCAAGGCTGATGCTCGTGAAAACTGTTTGATTGATCCCCAACAAAGCCTAGTTGGGAAGAAGAAAAAAACCACTAAAGGAGTCAGGTCAGAAAGACTGCCCCCTAAATGATGTTTGCCGCGGAGCGAAGACACAGACAGAGTTGTCAATCTCTTAATGCAGCCAGAGACGCTCTCTAAAAGATTTGTGCGCACCTCAAAAGCGGTTGCACGCCTCAAAAAAATTGAAGATGCATAATGGAAAAGACAGGTGACAAATTTGCAATGATCACCAATGTCAATCCCCTCATGAATTCTGGGCCAAAAACAAGCCTTTTTCGGTCCCCAATCCTACCAACATCATAACCCTGAAACAGTCTTCTTTGACTAAGACACTTGGGTTAACATATAGCTTAGCTCGAAGAAGTACGAGCAAGACTCTTTCTTTCTCATTTTGCAGGGTTCTTGACTTGTAAACCCGGAGCTGATGGTGAAGATTTTCATTCGATGGCCCCGACTCCAAAGCGGGTCCCCTTGAAAACCAATATCCAAGCCCAACATTACGGTCCCGTGGAAGACCTCCCGACCGATCAAAATGTATGTGCTGCGAATGATCCTAAAACCTAGGCACAGGTTAGTAGGAAGTTGAGCGCATTCCTTACAAAAGACCATTATCACAGAGCGGTGAGGAGCCCTCTTGGATGAGAAATTCTCCAATAGATGTTTTGAACAAACTCTTTTTGGAAATTTCAAATTGTTTGATCCAGATTTTCCGTGTAAGGGATTTGTGATCACATTTGCATGTTGCAAGAATGCTTTGGATAACCTCCAGCATCAAAATGCACATTTCATGATTAAGACTTAAATCATACGGTTTTTTCAGATGGACAACCGTCGTCTTCCCTAAGATTGCTAATGTTTTCTTGAAAAAAAAAAAAAAATTTCAGGCTCGAACTTCTGCAGGATCCGTTGGAAACACCAATCTCCCAAAATGTCGCCTCAACAGACTCAAGTGAAGCTTTGTCAAGATAAAATCTTTCACTGCTTCGAAATTGAATTCCCGACAAATTTCGGGATCTTTCAAAAGAAGGGATGAGGATAGAACCCCTTTTCAAAAATATCAAACAGGCCCTATCGGACGTGGAGAACCCTCGTCTCGGGACCCCTTTTAAACAAAATCAAGCAGTCTCATCGGACGTGGAGAACCCTCGTCATGAGACCCCTTTTTCAAAACAAACCAAAGGTAGATACCGCCTGAAGGGTCAAACAAAGGTAGAAACCGCCTGAAGGGTCAACTCAAAGGTAGATACCGCCTGAAGGGTCAAAACAAAGGTAGATACCGCCTGAAGGGTCAACTCAAGGTAGATACCGCCTGAAGGGTCAAAATGAAGGTAGAAACCGCCTGAAGGGTCAAACAAAGGTAGAAACCGCTTGAAGGGTCAACCAAAGGTAGAAACCGTCTGAAGGGTCAAATCATGGTAGAAACCGCCATAAGGGTCAGCTCATGGTAGAAACCGCCATAAGGGTCAATACGAGGTAGATACCGCCTCAAAGATCGACACGAAGGTCCGATCCACCATACGGATTAAAATCTCTGGCAAATCCCAAAGCGTGGGAATGCGTCTTCCTTAGGTTCCTACCAATTAGGAATCTCATAATGGTATGACCTAGAACTTAATCTCCCTAGGATTTTCTGTGACGAGTCCTAGGCATCCTCTTGAAAGTTGTCGCAACCGGCAGCATCCGACAGGTAAGCTTCAGGTAAGCCTCACTCATCCCAGCCCATGTTCCAATGGTTAGAGCAAACCAGGGATTAATTTGAGTTTTTATCACGAGCCTTAAAGATTCAATGTCATAGCTTTTCTTCACTCATTTTCCCAATCAAGTCGGTTAGGAATCAGGTGCCATCTTATCTTTGAGAGAAACCTCTAACGAGATTCCTCTCAAAGAGGGGCAGCTGTTGACACCTGATTTTCGACCATTTATTATTGTGATTTTTATTCTTTAAAATTAATTAAACATATAAAAAAAAGGTCATAAAATCACAAAATCAACTTTGGAAGCCTTGGCTTAGCCTCGGGGACCAATTTTGAACAAAAGATATTTTTTGGTATTTTATAATATTTTTTGAATTTATTTAATTATAAAAACACAAAAAAAATCAGAAAAATAATATTTGAGGCCACAAAAATATATAAAAATAGCCGGTATATGAAAATTCAGGTTCAATTTTAGGTGTTCCTCGATCATCATAAAATTGAATTTGGGCAAAAAAATATTAATAATAATAAAAAGAAAAAAAAAAGAGAAAAACATAATCATTAAAAGAAAAAGCAAAAAAAGAGATTTGACCAAATAATTCTGTCTTTGCCTTTTTACTGTTGCTTTTATTTTTTTTATTTTTTTATTACTATTATTATTATTATCCTTATTTTTATTATTACTTTTTATCTCTCTCTTTCCCGCTCACAGGCTCCGGCATTTTTTTAACTCACTCTCTCTCCTCCTGTCTTGGCTCTCACGCACGACCACTCTCTCCTCTGGCGGCGGTCTCTTCTTGCTTCATCGTGGAAGGCCCGCTGTTGACACCTGATTTTTGATCAGTCTTTCATAGTTTATTTTTTAAAAATTCATAAAAAATCTATAAAAAGTTAAAAAAATTAAAAAATCATCTTTGGTAGCCTTGACCAAGCTAAAGGAACCATTTTTGATAAAAAAAATAATTTGTCATATTTTTTAATATTTTCCAAAAATAGAAATATACATGAAAAATGAAGAAAAATAGCGTTCGATGTCGTAAAAATATAGAAAAATAGTCAATATTTTTATTTTTATTTCCTTTTCATTTTGAACTCATAAATAGTCAAAATTCAAGTTCAATTGCATGTATTTCTTCACGACGCATAGAGTTGAATTTGGCAAAAAAATGTCATTCGAGTATTTTAATTTGTAAATTTCTACATATTTTTTAGTCTTGACGTCCAATTAGATCGACCACCATCTACAATAAATTCCCCTTGCTGAATATTTTCGTTTTTGTTTCACATGATTTCATGATGTAAAACGCCGAGTGGATCCCCAAATATAATCGGGTCGGCATGAGCTCGACAGCTCGTCCAAGACCAAACCAGGGCACGGCGAACCCCATGTGAGTACTCTCGAACTCCTTCGATGCTTCCTAATGCTTTTCTTAGGTTAGATCGTGTGTAGAATGGCTAGGACAGCTAAATCATTCTTGAGCTGTGATTGATAAATAGGGCCTTACTAGGAATGTCATGTGATTTATTTGCATATCTAGATTCCTTGAGTTGCGCATTTTATTACTGATTGTGATTGCTAGGATAATCACTCCTATCTGCATGAATTTCTAGATTTAGGGTTCATACCTTACTCATCCGCATAAATCTCAGGCTAGAAAATTCAGTCAACTTAGGTACCGAAAGGGCGTCAACTCTGACAGTTGGTGTAACTAAGTCCCCGAAACCATTTCTCTGGTTCTCGCAGAATTGAATAGAAACTCCCAACTATTCGATTGGGTGGTCCAATCACACTCTAAAAAAAATGATTGGTGGCGACTCCATGGCATGCACACTTAGCACATGTCACTAGACCACACTGAAAGTCGATCACGCATACCTCCGTTGCGATTTGGGTAATGGGCCTTGGGAGAGGCCCGCGTCCGACCAGACAGGACGGCCCATTAGCCCTCGAGAGCCCGACAACCTCAAGAGGGTCGCGACAGACTGGCGACTCTGCTGGGGATTGGTTCTTAACCATTTAGTGGACTTGAGCCGATTAAAAAGTTGATTGATTCTTCTAACCTAATTTTATGCAGATGCTCTCGAAAGTGAGGTGTATATGCTAACGAATGTGTTAGATGTTTTTGTAGATGGGAGAAATAAGGGGTGAAGTGCTTGTTAACTTTGTTTTATGCAGGCATGAGTTTTGGATGTATGATTGTGTGGATGTTTATATTGAAGCGGTGATTGTTAAATAAAATGCATGTCTATTGCTTTAGCACGACACAATGAATACACACAATTGCGCCTAAAACCCCAGGCGCCCTCTTTAGGAACACAATAGAAGGAATTGAATATGGAATCTCCGTGAGGAAAAACATGGGGTAATCCACTTTTCAATTCCGCTCACTTCGAACTATGGATTGAGTCCCAATGCAACGATAGTTGTGCAATGGAATCTGCTCTTCCCAGAATTCGAGGTGAGAACCTTGGCTTTAGGTACCAAGCCCTATCTTTTGATTTTTAGGAGTTTTCCCTCACTTGTCTCATGCGTTTGTCTATGGAAGGTTAGTATACCTAACACTGCAAAAAATACAGAGAAGCTTGATTTTCTCTTAAGTTTGGTTGGTAAGACTTTTCTATCCCTCGAACTTGTTACAGCTCTTAATCATTATATTCATTGCATAATTCCGGTGATTGGATTAAATGCCATTTTGAGGATAGATATGTGTGTTTTCCTCCCAATGTTCTTGATGGAAGATGAAGATGGTGTCATCCCATTACGAGCGCCAAGTGGACAAGAAGAGCCTAAGTATTAAGATCACATTCCTTTGTTTTATTTTTCATTTCTAGCCTTCTTGTATAGGATTTATTTTGCTGAGATCCTCTCTATCTGATCCCTTAGATTGACTGTATTAGGGATCTATTTGTGTTTATATACATTCAGATTGAAATTTGTTGTATTTCTATTGACTTGTCATTGGAATGTGATAGTGGCATTTCTTCTAATCACTCGAATACTCCAAAATCAATTTTATAATTCCTTTGGATGAAATTGAAATTGGAAGTCTTATACAACCTTTTGGCCGTATAGGGCAATACAATCCCAATTTCGCCAGAAGGAACTATAAACTTGAATTGGTTCATGCATGTTTTGCATCATTGGTAATCCACAATAATTGATCAAGAGTATTCGTGTTTTTCAAATTTAATGAAAAGATAGATATCCAAATTACTCTCGTTCTTAGCAAACAACTTTAATTTGGATACCGTATCTTCAATTGAATTTAAAACACATCGTAATTGTGTACTTTTGAACATTCCATTGATTTTCTTGGAATTGATCAAAGGCGATTATCGTGAATTACATTCCTTTCAATGATATGCTTTCCTTTGAGGAATATTGATAAAAGCTTTTGCACAAGGCCAAAACCCTTGTAAAAGCTCTTATCCCTATTAATCACAAGTAAGCATAAAATTGAAAGGATTTATGCTTTATTTTTCAAATTCTTTCTTCTGATTCTGCCTTTTCATTTGAAACAGGTTAAAAATAAGTAGAGAAGAGAAGTCTTTTTGTGGATAATCGCGGTGGGAGGTTCCTTTATCCGATCATAAGCAAGATTAAAAAATCAAGATGTACACGCTCGAATCATCAATGTCAAAGCGCAGCTTGCCTAGGTTGAGAGTGGTCAGGTGTTCGAGAAAGCCAGCCATACAGAAGTTGAGACACACACATTAGAGCTTTCATTCATTTCGCTCAATCGAGGGACCTTAAAAGCAGATCATACAAATCATCGGGGTGGAAACATAAAACCGCAATGAGCCCTAATTAGCATCACAAAGGAACCTAGTTGGCCCTCCATATTATTGATGCTTTGCTTATACTCACCACCTCGAGACTCGAGATCTGCAAGCTTAAGAAGAAGGCGTTTACATTCCCATTTAAGATCGGCAACCTTGGTCCCGTGATCTTCGGCGGCTATTTCCAGGTCCCGAACTAGTCCTCTCCCATGGGCTATATCCGCGGTAATGCTGTCAAGCCTTTCTTCCTGCCACTCACATTGAAACTTCAACACGACATTACGACGGTCGTGCTCATAGGTGGTCAGGGATAAGGCCAAGCGCTCCACCAAATTTCCCCTCTCGCGAAGCAACATCGAGACTCGCTTGTTGGCGAACTCAACAGCCTTTCTGTGACTATCGGCCACAAGGTTGGCCAACACCAAGCAGTTGGACCGATCCTCATAGCGAGCTCGCAAAACGTGAGCCACGGTAGCTTTTCGATGAGCGACACGGTAAGTCTCTAAAAAGTTTATAAAGAGGGTTGGGAAGATTCTATATTCCCTCTCTAAATTAGTGCCCTCGATGGAGGTGGTGTCTATTTCCACGAGCAAAATACGGATTTCATCTTCAGTTTCTGGGTGATCGGCTATATGAGCATAGCCTCGACCGAGGAGGTTATAGAGTTTTTCCCACTGGGCCAAAATTTCGGCCGAGAAAGCGCGAATAGGAGAGGAGGTCATTTTCGTTGGAGTGAGGGAGAAGAAGATGAGTGTGGTAGAGTGATTAAAATACGAAAAGGCAATTATGTAAGAGTGTTAATCTTCTCTGCATTAACTCCTCCTTTTATAGCAACTCGAGAATGAAGAAAGGCATAGCAATAATGCTCGTGGAGCCAAGTTAATTGGGTAAAGCAATGGTGGCTCTTTCGGTGAACCATCAGATCTATCCCAGTCCGCGATTTCAGGCTTGATAAACCTAAAAAAGTTGTAAAAAGATATGTCGGTGTCACCATATTAAAATTGAACGGGAGTTAAGCGCAACTATCGAAAAAAGTTGCGAAAGGATTTGGCGGTCCCATCATATTAAAAAACTGAGCGGGAGGCGAGCGTAGTTCCACCTTTTTGAAAATAAGTGGGAGACAGACATGGATATCGAGAAAAGGAAATCGATTTGGTGTCCCTCCACGTTGAAAAGAAGAAAGAAGACGACAAAGCGGGAAATACGAAATCTTGGGAGCAACGCTTGCCTGATGATCTTCATCCATGTTTAAAGAACGTTTCATGGGCATACAGAACCACTCAAAAGAAAATTTAGAGAGAGTGAGCATACATGAGAGAGTAGAGAACCCTGAGTGAGCAAAAATTGATCGAACATTTTTCGATCCAACATGTTTGAGGGTTACCATCAGTTGCTAGAGGCGACTGATCCAAAAATCTCAGAAAATGAACTACTGAGAGATCTCGAAGATTCTAGGATGGCGTCTGGTACCAGAACCACAGAACCCAACCCTTTCGGCAACGAAGTTCAGGATCTCAGCAGCGACGACAACAGCAGCAGCGATGGTCAATCCCGGAAAAGGAAACGTCGCCAGTGCCACACTCAGAATGAAATCCAAGAGCTTGAAGCTTTCTTTAGTGAATGCCCTCTCCCGAACATGAAACAAAGAAATGAATTGGGCCAGAAGCTAGGGATGAAACCTTTGAGGGTCAAGTTTTGGTTTCAAAATAAGCGAGCCAAATTGAGGGCTCAACACAGACGTCAAGAACTTGCGATTCTAAAGGAGGAAAACGAAAAGCTTCGAGCGGAGAACATGAGGTATAAGAAAGCTCCCAGCACTATCGCTTGCCTTAATTGCGGTGGCCCTATCACTCTCGGCGAAATGTTCCTTGATAAGCCTTATATGAGGATTGAAAATGCTCATTCACCACCCCACTCCCTCGAACCATCTTCGATACAATCGGATTTTGTTGGAGATATGCATGAACAAATCAATTCTACGAAGTCAATACCGATGCCTTCTAAAGGATGTGATATGCGTCACCATGATTGGAGTTTCCTTAACGATGAGCTTACTATCACGACCGACCAATCCAAAGCTGATGAATTCCCTCCACAACAATTTCCGGCTCGATCAAATCCTACTGGAAATAGGCCAGAGAGCAATAGCCAAGTTGTCAACACTGTTCCGGGTCGCAAGAAGACGAGGGTCAATTGGTCCCCCGAGCTTCATCTCAAGTTCCTTAGTGCGGTTCAGCAACTAGGGATCAACTCAGCATATCCAACGCGCATACTTGAGATCATGAACATACCAGGACTCACTAAAGATGGAGTCGCGAGTCACCTCAAGAGCTACAGAAGGGCGCTAAGACAGCGCCACACAGCACTGAACCTGAAAGAACTCAACTTGTGCCTAAACACTAGGCATGGCTATAACTACAATGCCCATGAAGTAAGAAATACCCTGCCGAATCTAGGCACCGACCAAGCTGGTAGCAGCACCATTGACTACTTGGGCGCTAATCAGAATATTCCCCTGAATCATCTCAGCACCCCTCAAGAGTATATGCCACAAGTGCAGCAGGTACGAACTCCTTGGTTTGAGCAGCAACTTTTCGCTAGTGCTCTTCCTATCCCCGATCAACATATTGCGCCTAGTGTTCAAAGATCTGTCCGGCTTGGGCATATGATTTCGGAAGATCAAGCGGGCGGATGCTCTGAGGATTTTTGTTTCTTCCATTCCCAAATGGAAGGTGCTTTTGATAGTGAACCGATCAATCATCCTCTTATAATCTCGAGCAACGACGAAGGTTCTAGCTCAAAGAATCAGATCGCTCACAACAGAAACAGGAATCCTTCAACGCCAAGCGATGATGGTCAACCCGAATATCAGTTGCTCGAAGAATCAAAAGATTTCCTTGATGAGGAGCTCCATATCTGGATCGATCAGTTTAAAACTGATGGACTTATGAAGTTATGATCCAAAATGACGATTATATGTCTGATTCATGGTGTAACTGGCTGATCACCGAGAATCCTCAAGGGAACTAGGCACATGTGACTGGATGTATCATTAATCTTTCTGTCATAAAGTCTTCCATGCAAGATAATCTTCCTTAATGCCTAGAGTTAATCTGGGGCAGCGATCAGTACTACCTGCGAGCATCATCATGCTTGAGTGCGACAATCCCTTGTTAGATTAGAGTCGAGGCGAATCAATTGAACGCCACGAAGAAAAACATTTAAAGGCTTCACATAGGAAAATGCGAGCAAAAGCCCGAGCGAGCTCAAAGACGGTTAGCTCTGTATCGTTCTAAGGGACCTTTAGTCGTTATGAACTCTAAATTGAGCTTGTTTCATTCTCGATGGGGGTCGCTAACTGCTTCAAGAATTTTATAACAAAAAACGAACCAGTTAGGGACGCCAATAGTGCTGTGTCCTGGTAGTCAGTGAAATGGAAGTGGTACGAAACGTCAGGAGTTCGATCTCGGGATTGAAAAATCATTTTATCAGTTGGTCTATCACCCGATGAAGTTCAAAGAGATTCGACGCAGATGACTATAGAACTTGGGGCAATTCGAAAATCATCGATTCATTTTCATCAAGCGGCGAAGTTGGTATTGTAAAATGTGAAGCATGCAAATGACAAATCCGAAGCAGAAGGAGATGAATCATGATTCGCTTATCCAAGGTCGGGATTTCAACCTTCGACTAAAGCCAAATCTAGGATGAGTTTTTGATGTTGCCCACTCGACAAAACCCATCTCCACTGAAAATGGGGGCAAACCATTCCTACATCCGGAAAGCATGTCGAAGCCGAAGACATCAAATTCATCGTTTAATCCGTGGGGCAAGTCCTTGAAGCGATAGTTATCATCCGCAGAGCGTAATGGAATCCATCCTTTCAATGTAAAACGCATTTGGCCGCGGAGCCACCCATTTGGTAAAAAGAACGTATCGTTCCTAAATGATTTTCAATCAGATGCAGGGATAATGTTCTCTCATTTTCCTCTCAGGTGATGAACAGAGACGAGGCACCCAAGAAGCCATGCATTCAAATAACATAACAGTGCATGAAACACGCCCAAAAAGATGAATGAATCTCCTCCGACGTAAATCCTCGAGGTGGATTCGTTGCCCAACCAGACGAAGAAATCATGGCCACAAGCTTGAGGGCCGGCTTCTACAATCTGCACATTGGCATGCAGAATGGAATTCAAATCAAGAGTAAAGTAGTATCGTCCCAATTTGTTTTGAATTTGGAAACCCAAAATAATGCTTAATATTTATCCTTGGCAGGAGCTCGCCATCAGGGCAGACATATTTTCACAACCCTTGTACACTCGTTGGAGCATATGACCAAGGGTAAGATGTATCGTTCCAATTTTTGTAAATTTTTAGAATATACGATGACATATCCCTTTTATATTTCCAGGATCTCCAGCCTCGATGGGCAGGTAAGTATCCCTTTTCCCAATTCATTGGAGATTAAAAACTTTCAGAATTAATTCGATTCTCACATCTAAAAAGACATAGAATTCTTACTTCATTGACATTCATGTTTTAAAACATGAGATTGTCTGAACATGAATTACACATGTATGGTGCATCACAAAATCCCTTTGAAGGATAAATCTTGATGAAATGAAATGAATTTTTCCAACAAGAGTCGTTTGAACTGTTCAAAAGGGTATTTTCTCATAAGAGAAGCGAGCCTAATCCAAACACGTCCCATACACACTTGAGAGATGAGGAGATTGGAAATGATAGCGAAACCTTAACCTATGGATATAAGGGTCATTCGCAACGATTACATGGATCGAGATGACAGAGGCATTTATTTCTTCATTCCAAACACTACAGATGCCCATTGAGAACCCCATTGAACGGCGATTTTCATTCTCAACCCTGTCAAGAACCACCCCACATTGGGGCAAATGAAGGTTAGTCCAACAGTATCAGAAAGTAAACGGTTTGAAATTTTCTTGCTCGGACTAACATAAATCTTTGTGTGTTGTTTATATGATAATCCAAGTGTCATAGGATGACGAGAATAATTCATTTCTCTATCCTACACACTGTTATCCTTTGCACGACCAAGTTGAGCCAGCAAATTCATTTCATCAATCTATTGGTGATCATTGCATATTCCAAAGCAAAGGCAACATCACTTTAGGAATGGAAGCGTGCCAAAGTTTAAGTTGCATATCTAGCATGATTGCCGAAAATCCAAGCTCCAAAAGAAAAGAAAAACACGGGATTAAAAAAAGGGGGAAAAGAAAAATCCCTAGACATCAAGAAAAAGCAAAGTGCCTGGTAAAAAGCAAGGCTGATGTCTATTCAAAATATCCCCAGTAAAGTCTAGATATACGATGAAAAGACCCTGCAAAGGAGTCAGATCAAGATGACTACTCTCCAAATGATGTCGTGCTCAAATTGCAAACACACAAACAGACGGTATCTTAATGTAACAAGAGACGCTTTTAAACATCCTTGTGCGCTCTAAAAGAGGAGTGTACACTTCAAGAAATGGAGATGTTCTTCGAAGGACATGTGGCAAATTTGCAATGATCACCAATGCCAAACCCTTCACAATTTCTGGGCAAAAAATAAGCCTTTTTCGGTCCCCAATCCTTCCAATGTTACAACCCCGAAGCAGTCTTATCTGACTAAGACACTTGGGTTAATGTATAACTTAGCTCAAAGAAGTACGAGCAAGACTATTTCTTTCTCATTTTACAGGGTTCTTGACTTGTAAACCCGGAGCAGATAGTGAAAAATTTCGTTCAACGGCCTTGACTCAAAAGTGAGTCCCCCTTGGAAACCGATATCCAAGCCTAACACTACGGTCCCGTGAAAGACCTCCTGATCGGTCGAAATGTATGCGTTGCGAATGATCCTGAAACCCAGGCACAGGTCGGTAGGAAATTGAGCACTTTCCCTATTAAAGATCATTATCACAGAGCAGTGAGGAGCCTTCTTGGATGAGAAATACTCCAATGGATGTTTTGAGCAAACTCTTTTTGAAATTTTCAAATTGTTTGATCTAGAGTTTCCGTGCAAGGAATTTATGATCACATCTGTATATGGTAGGAATGTTGTGGATAACCTCCAGCAATCAAAATGCACATTTCATGACTAAAACTTAAGTTGTAGAATTTTGTCAGTTAGACAATTATTGTCTTCCCAAAGATTACTAATATCTTCTTGGCGAGGAAAATTTTTTCAGGTCTAAGCTTTCTGCAGGACTTTTGGCCACCCCAAAGACTGGGTGCGTCATCCTTAGGTGAAGCCTTTTAGTAGGCAAATCTTTTCTAAGACCGATCCACAGAATGATCGAGTCTCCGACTAGCCCCAAAGAGCGGGTACGTCATCCTTTGATTCATATCAATTTGGAATCTCATAAATGGTAGAAACCGCCTGAAGGGTCAACTCAATGGTAGAAACCGCCTGAAGGGTCAATCAATGGTAGAAACCGCCTGAAGGGTCAACACAATGGTAGAAACCGCCTGAAGGGTCAATGTATGGTAGAAACCGCCTGAAGGGTCAACCAATGGTAGAAACCGCCTGAAGGGTCAAAACAATGGTAGAAACCGCCTGAAGGGTCAATGTATGGTAGAAACCGCCTTAAGGGTCAACCAATGGTAGAAACCGCATGAAGGGTCAATGAATGGTAGAAACCGCCTGAAGGGTCAAAGGACTGGTAGAGACCGCCTGAAGGATCAACCCAATGGTCCGATCCACCATACGGATCAAAACCTTGATGAATCCCGAACGCGGGAGGATTCGTTTTCCCTAATAAGCCTTACATTAGGCAAGCCATTTCTAGTTTAGTCCACCACACGGATCAAAACCCTTGGCAAATTCCCAAATGTGGGATGCGTCTTCCTTAGGTTCCTATCAGTTAGGAATCCCATTATGGTTTGACCTACCATACAGGTCAGAGCTTAACATCCCCAGGACACTCCGATGACAAGTCCTTAGGAATCTACTTGAACCCATCAGACACAGAAAATGCCGCAAGCATTCGACAGGTAAGGGGCAGGGAAGTCTATCTACTCCTTAACTTTCTTACATCATATCAGGGAATTGAACGAGCACATCTCTTTTTAAGGAAAAGCACACATTGATGGACATGAAAATCGGATGTCATGATTTCTTTTCTTTTCCCAGTCGAGTCGATCGGAACACAGGTGTCACCTTGTCTTTGAGAGAAATCTCTGACGAAATTCCTCTCAAAGAGGGGCAGCTGTTGACACCTGATTTTTGATCAGTCTTTCATAGTTTATTTTTTAAAAATTCATAAAAAATCTATAAAAAGTTAAAAAAATTAAAAAATCATCTTTGGTAGCCTTGACCAAGCTAAAGGAACCATTTTTGATAAAAAAAAATAATTTGTCATATTTTTTAATATTTTCCAAAAATAGAAATATACATGAAAAATGAAGAAAAATAGCGTTCGATGTCGTAAAAATATAGAAAAATAGTCAATATTTTTATTTTTATTTCCTTTTCATTTTGAACTCATAAATAGTCAAAATTCAAGTTCAATTGCATGTATTTCTTCACGACGCATAGAGTTGAATTTGGCAAAAAAATGTCATTCGAGTATTTTAATTTGTAAATTTCTACATATTTTTTAGTCTTGACGTCCAATTAGATCGACCACCATCTACAATAAATTCCCCTTGCTGAATATTTTCGTTTTTGTTTCACATGATTTCATGATGTAAAACGCCGAGTGGATCCCCAAATATAATCGGGTCGGCATGAGCTCGACAGCTCGTCCAAGACCAAACCAGGGCACGGCGAACCCCATGTGAGTACTCTCGAACTCCTTCGATGCTTCCTAATGCTTTTCTTAGGTTAGATCGTGTGTAGAATGGCTAGGACAGCTAAATCATTCTTGAGCTGTGATTGATAAATAGGGCCTTACTAGGAATGTCATGTGATTTATTTGCATATCTAGATTCCTTGAGTTGCGCATTTTATTACTGATTGTGATTGCTAGGATAATCACTCCTATCTGCATGAATTTCTAGATTTAGGGTTCATACCTTACTCATCCGCATAAATCTCAGGCTAGAAAATTCAGTCAACTTAGGTACCGAAAGGGCGTCAACTCTGACAGTTGGTGTAACTAAGTCCCCGAAACCATTTCTCTGGTTCTCGCAGAATTGAATAGAAACTCCCAACTATTCGATTGGGTGGTCCAATCACACTCTAAAAAAAATGATTGGTGGCGACTCCATGGCATGCACACTTAGCACATGTCACTAGACCACACTGAAAGTCGATCACGCATACCTCCGTTGCGATTTGGGTAATGGGCCTTGGGAGAGGCCCGCGTCCGACCAGACAGGACGGCCCATTAGCCCTCGAGAGCCCGACAACCTCAAGAGGGTCGCGACACCCGCCTCCCACGACCGAACCCTCCTCTTCCTCCGCTCGACCACCAGGCCGCGCGACGCCATCTCCGCCTCCTCGCCGCCGCGCAGCCACCACCACTCCGTTGCTGCCAGCCGCAGCTATCCTCGTCGAGCAGCTCCGTGAGCCGAGCCCTATTTTGCTCGTTGCTGCGACTTGTTTCAAGCCAAGCCTTAGGTCGCAAACCAGCCACCTCGAGCTGTCGTGCTTTGTCCGTCGGCCACCCCGCACCGCGTCGTCGCCCGCCTCGAGTCGCGGAGCCCCGAGCAGCCGTGAATCCCGCCACCATAGGGGCCGTTGATGCCCTGCCCCTGTTTCGATTCCCTCTGATCCGACGACCTCCACATCCTCTTCCTCGGGTGTTCTTGTGCCACCCTAGTCCAGAACCACACCACCACCGCACATCCCCAGAACTTCCAGTGCGTTGTGCCGCCACCAGACCCGTGGGAGCTCGCGGGATCGGGAGCTACGCGGCTCGCGCCGCCATGCTCCGATCCCGTTCACTTCCGATCACGCCACACCTAAGCCGACGAACCTGTGACCCCCCCCCAGCTCAGCCATGGCAAGTTGTCGCCCTCGTAGCTAGTTGAGTTTCGCCGTCCCGACGCCCTTTTCAGCCTCTTCAGCGTGTCGTTCAGCTTCCGGAGTCGGTCCCAGCTAGTATTCGGCTGCGGAACAGCCACCTGACAACACGACCTCTTCCTCCATCTGCCTCACCTCATCACTGCAATCATAGCTATCAGGAGTCGCCGGAAAATCGTCAGGGAACTAGCGGTCAGCCCTGCTCTGTTTCGAGCTCCGGCTGCTGACTCGGTGTTTTGCAGCTGCTGTGGCGCTCTGCCGCGGCCACAGCCGTCCACCATCATCATCCATCTCCCTTCGACCTCCAACTGTCGTCCCCGATCGTCTCGTGCCGACCAAACAGCCCCGAAAGCAACTGAACGACCCGCAGGCCCGACGCCCTCTGTTTCTGCGTCCTTGGGTTGCGGCTTCTGTTCCGACGCCCTTCAACCTCCATCCACCCGTCTTCGACCACCACATGCATCCTTAAACCTCCATCGATCATCACCCGAAGTCTGGACGCTTTCAGATCCGAGGACAGCATCGACTACTTCCCCCCTGCATCTCAGTTTGCCATGTTTTGTTGCGAACAACTTCTGTTCGCTGCTGGTCGCAGCTGTCGCGACCCTTGCCGCCGCTGCTCCGGCCATCACTGGTCACCGGAACCTCCCTCAGACTCCCTTGCACCTCCATCGTCGATCCCGGAGTCGGTTACCATCCATGAACACCCGAAGCAGCCTCAACCAGCCTCGAATCCGCCATTTCCAGAAGCCATTCTAATCTGTTTGGATTGGTTTAGTGGGCTGCCAAGTTGGGCCTTGGCCCAATTCGATTTGGATTGAGTCCTGAGTTGCTGAGTTGAGCTTGGGCCATGATTTAGGCCCGTGGGATAATTTAGTTGGAAGATTGGGCTTGTTGTTCGAGATTTAGATTCCGCGGCCCGTTGGAGTTCGAGATTCGAGTCGAAGGATTTTTCGATAATCATCGCCAATCCCGACCCGCGTATTTGTGACACGCACGGAGATGGTCAACTGGGCGATTGAAGACTGGTGCCCAATCAGGTATATTGTGCGTACCTGATTCGTATATCAAAGTTATTTTTCTAAAGTATTGCCCTTATAGATTTGATTTGCATGTATTTGTTTCAGTCTAGTGGTTAGCTTATCTAGCTGGTCGAGTGTTATCTATTGTCAAAGACATCATTTTTTCTTTTTATTTATTTTTCGAAAATATTAAAAAAATAATAATAATAAAAAATTCAAAAATTCAATAAAAAATGAAAATTCAGAAAAATTCTAAAAAAAATTCCAGAAAATAGAAAATGGCCACATTCAACTGGCCATGACCTGTTCCGAGTCATTTGACCCCCGATCTTTCCAGAAATGACGGTTTTGCCCTTTCGGCAAACCGTCTTCCAAAAAAATTTCTAAAAAATCCAGATAAATCCCCAAAAATAGGAAATGGCCACAGTCAACTGGCCAAGGCTCATTCCGGGCGTTTTGAACCCCGACCCTCCTTAAAATGACGATTTCGCCCTTTGGGCGAATCATCTTCCAAAAATTGAAGAAAAATTAAGAAATTCCAAAAATATTTTGGGTAATTCGGTATCCAAGTCTTCCAAAGATCGACGATTTTGCCCTTCGGGCTAATCGCCTCCAAATCTTCCCATTTCACCCCTGGTCCGAAGTCACACCTTCCTTAAGCCTTTATGGTTATATTAGGAAGTCATTGATCTGAATTGATGTGCATTGAAGTGAGTTATTTATGTACTTGATCGCGTTTTCATTTAAATTGATTGTGATTGATAGGAATAGTCGTCCAATCTGCATGAAACCCTGAATCAAACCTACCTCACCCAAACTTGTGCCTGCATGAACTCTTAGTCAGGAAAATCACTCGCGTTAGGTACCGAAAGGGCGTTGGTAATGACGTCAGCGTAACCAAGTCCCCGAACCCAAAATCTCTGGTTCCGCAGAATTGATCGATCTCTCCCAATCGATCAGTAAGGTTTCCGGTCCACCCTCCAAGAAAGACCGGTGGCGACTCCAAATGCATGCACAATTTGCACATGCCACCACGACCACACTGAAGGTCGAAAGCGATCGACTCTTATCGTCGAAGATTACTCCCGCCGCGATTTGGTATGGGCCTGGGAGGGCTCGCGCCGATCCAAGACCCGTGATCGGTAATCCATTAGCCGCGTCCGCCTTCCGGATCGGTCGCGACACTTGCTGCAAATAGCTAAACCTAGAATTGCACAGGAAGGAGGAAGGCCTAACTTAGCACCTCGCCAGAGAACTTCTCCTATGGGAGGTTGCTCACATTGTGGCAATTCGAAGCATACCAAGGAGACGTGCTGCAAACTTCACGGATATCCAGATTGGTGGAAGGAGCTTCAGACTCAAAAGCAAACAGTAGGAAAAGGGAAAGCTTCTCGAATGATTGCTGAGCCTCAGACGATGTGTTCTGCGTCTCAGACGATGTGTCCTCAGCCATCCTCACTTCACATTGATTCACAGAATGTGACGTCAGAAGGTAACCATGGAATTGCTTTGGCTAGTCGCAATCAGACCAATTGCAATGATTGGATCATTGATTCGAGAGCCACGGATCATATGACTTTTGCCCATGATGACTTTGTTCGTACCTCAAATCCACGACGACACAGTATCTCAAATGCTAATGGATTCACCTATCCGGTGACTGGGGCTGGAGTTGTTGCGATCTCCCCTACCTTTTCTCTTCCTAACACTTTGCTTGTCCTCTCCTTATCGACTAAATTAATTTCGGTTGGAAAAGTTACTGAGGATTTGAATTGTGCTGTTACAATGTATCTTCATTTTTGTTTATTTCAAGATTTTCTCACGAAGGAGATAATTGGGCGTGGTACTAAGAGAGGGGGGTTGTATTACATGGATGACTTCAATTTCGGGAGTGCAAATAATGCTCAGAGTACATCCATCAGTAGGGAGAAACAGATATGGCTTTGGCATCGACGGTTGGGACATCCATCATTTGGTTATATGAAGCGGGTACTTCCTGATCTTTTTTTGAATTTGAAGGATTCAGACTTACAATGTCAGACTTGCATATTGGCTAAGAGTCATAGAGTTCTGTTTCCTATAAGTTTGAATAAAAGTGAAGTTCCTTTCTCTTTGATTCATTCAGACGTTTGGGGCCCATCGCCTATTACTGTTGCTTCTGGTTGTAGATGGTTTGTGATATTCGTTGATGACTGTACTAGGATGACATGGCTTTACTTGATGAAAGGCAAGAATGAGATAGCCAAGATATTTAGACATTTTCATACTATGTTACAGACCCAATTTAGTAGCCGTATCCAAGTGCTAAGAAGTGATATGGTGGAGAATATATGAATGAATACCTTACAGAATACTTTCAACAACATGGCATGATTCACGAATCATCCTACTCTCAAACACCTCAGCAGAATGGTGTGGCGGAGAGAAAAAATAGACATATCCTCGAGATAGCTCGAGCCCTGTTGATTGAAAGGCATGTGCCTCAAAGGTTTTGGGACAGTGCTGTAACTACAGCTGTCCATCTCCTCAATCGGATGCCGTCTAAAGTGTTGAACTTCCGAACACCACTACAGACCTTGTCCACATATGTTGCTCTATCGTCAGTTCTGACCATTCCCCTCAGGTATTTGGGTGTGTTGCATTTGTTCACATCCCGAAGAATCAACGGACAAAACTTGATCCATGTGCACGGCGATGCCTGTTCTTGGGGTATGGTATACACCAAAAGGGGTATCGTTGCTAATATCCTACCACCCGACGAATATATGTGATTATGGATGTCACTTTTGTTGAAGCTGAATCTTTTTATCCAGACTCCAATTCTTCCTTTCAGGGGGAGACACAGATAGAAATGGCGAATTGATTGGAGTTTTCTGGTAGTATATTTTCCGGAGGAGACGGAGGTCTTAAGGGAGTCGTGGAGATATCATCTGAGGGAGATAGGAAGGTATCATCTAAACAGGAAGCTGGGAAGGTATCATCTGAAATGTCCTCTGATTCTCAGAAGATGGTATCATCTAACTCATCATCTGAGAGATTAGAGGACGCATCGTCTGAGGCATTGTCTGAGGCAACGTCTGAGACATCACCTGAGGCATCATCTAAGGCATCACAACTTCAGTAGAACCAAGAAGAACAGCTTCCCCCTTCTCTAGTACCTGGCTCAACTCCTGAGGGTATTCCTAAGGTAATATCTTCTACTCCTTCTTGTGTCTTTGATGAATCTAGTACTTCTGTGGGATATAAACTACCCGCTAAGCACAATCGAGGCAAACCTCCGAATAGATATTCGCCGGACGCTAAAGAGAAGAGATCTGCATATCCCATTGCAAATTATGTGTCAACCAAAAGGTTGTCAGACCCACTAAAGGCGTTCGTATCAAACGTTTCTGCAGTTCATATTCCAGAATGGGTCCACAATGCTCTAAAGGATCCCAAATGGGTTCAAGCGATGGAGGAGAAGATGGCTGCATTAGAGAAAAATGAGACTTGGAAGCTAATAAATTTTTCCAATGGAAAGAAGACTGTGGGATGTAAGTGGGTCTTTTCTGTTAAGTACAAAGCAGATGGATCCATTGAGAGATATAAGGCAAGGCTGGGAGCGAAGGGATATACGCAAACCTATGAGATTAATTCTTAGGAGACTTTTTCTCCTGTTGCTAAACTTGATACTGTTCGGGTCTTGTTATCTCTTGCAGCTAATTTAGACTGGCCATTGCACCAGTATGATGTCAAGAATGCATTTCTTCATGGTGATCTTGAAGAAGAGATTTATATGGATGTTCCACCAGGCTATAATTCATCCTTACAACCTAAGATGGTATGTAAGTTGAAAAGATACATGTATGGACTGAAGCAATCCCCGCGAGCATGGTTTGGCCGGTTCATTTTGGCAATGAGGAGATATGGATATTCCCAAAGTGACTCGGATCACACATTATTTCTGAAACAACATCAAGGGAATGTAACATTGCTTATTATCTATGTTGATGATATGATTATTACTGGAGATGATCTGACCGAAATATCTAAGCTCCAAAAGAAACTTTCTGAGGAGTTTGAGATGAAGAATATGGGGGGTTGAAATACTTCCTAGGCATTAAAGTAGCAAGATCGATAGGGAGAATATTTCTCTCACAAAGAAAGTATGTGTTAGACCTTTTGGCAGAGATGAGAATGTTGGACTGTAAACCTGCAGACACACCAATTATTCAGAACCATCGACTCGGGGTATATCCAGATCAAGTGCCAACAAACAAAGAAAGATATCAAAAGTTAGTTGGCAAACTAATTTATTTATTGCATACACGTCTTGACATTGCATATCCGGTGAGTATTGTTAGCCAATTCATGTATGCTCCGAGTGAAGATCACATGAATGCAGTGCTGCGTATACTTCGCTACTTGAAGTCTTATCCAGAGCGAGGTCTGAGAATCTTGAAAAGGGATAACCTTGAGATCAAAGGGTTTACTGATACGGACTGGGATAGGAGTGCCTATGACCGGAGATCAACATCAGGATACTTCACTTTCGTGGGAGGAAACTTGGTTACTTGGCGAAGCAAGAAACAGAATGTGATGACATTATCAAGTGCAGAGGCCGAATTTAGAGGGATGGCCAAAGGGTTGTGTGAGCTCCTATGGCTGAAGAAATTAATGTTTGAGATTGGGTTCGCTCCGAGAGCCGAGATGAAGTTGTTTTGTGATAACAAAGCAGCAATTGATATCTCACATAAACCAGTTCAACATGACCGTACCAAACATGTTGAAGCGGATCATCATTTTATCAAGCAAAACTTGGATAACAATGTGATCCAATTTTCGTTTGTTCGATCTAAAGATCAATTGGCAGATATTTTGACGAAGGCGGTATCAAGCAAGATCTTCTACAACTCATTTGGCAAGTTGGGCATTCACGACATTTATGCACCAACTTGAGGAGGAGTGTTAGAATGAGCTGTAAAAAGATATTGTAAGATATTGTAAGCGTAGAAGATATGTATTAATTGTAATTAGCTAGATTAGTGGATCTAGTTTATAGAATATATCTTTTAGGATGATTTCCTTTATTTGTATATATATACCTCTAGGTCATTGTAAAAAAGATTATGAAGATATACAGAAAATAGAGGAATACGATTTCTTCCTCGAAATCTCTCTGTTAACACATTAGTTCTTGAAATTTTTCGAGATTTTTTGCGTTGCATAGGGAAATAATATCAAAACAGATTTCAGATAAACCAAGGAGAATTATCTCTATAAGTGCTCAGAAAAGTAATCCGAGTGGCTATTCCTTAGCTTCTCGCTAGTCTTTTGCCATGGGATCAGTCATGGGGAGCGAGCACTCATGTCTAGGACGAGTCGGATCCTGACCGGAAGGAAATTTGAAACCACTTGACTCGATCAAAGTTGTCGAAATGTCGAGACGAGATTACGAACAACGATGGTGGAGTAATTCGAGATTATCAAGGAAAATGTTGTTTAGGGTTTGCGACACAAATAGGAGTAACAATGATCATATGTCAAGGACTCGACAAATTCTTGGCTGCAAAATAGCTCGTGTAATGCCTAATGAGTCGATAATACTATACCAGCCCTTTCTCTACGGATTGTCCATAAGAACAGTATAGCAAATCACATCCTCACACCAAATCGAACCACGATCAATTTAGCTCGGACATACAACCTCTCGAGTGAGACATGCAAATCACTACGATATAAACAACTAGTTTCGCCCTGTCTTAGCCTCATAAAGATAGCAGCGTTAGCTCCCAACCAGTTTGTGTACGGGAGGTCAGACTCGCCTTTAGGGATTTCCAGCGCAAGCACTCTTAACATTACTCCCACGAACCAATGGTATCGTCTTTTCACGCCATTAACTCTCCACTTAGATGCCACAAGCTCCACGTTTAGCTCGCAAGGGTATGGGAGAATTGGGTCTATCACATTCTCCCCATGTCTAATTCGGCAATGAGTTCGTTGCAGGATGTTTCGTTGTTTCCTTGCGTTCCAACCATCAATGCCACTCTCTTGGGACTTACATGAATGGAACGCTCACCTAGCAGAACAAGCTAGTACGCTCCATCGGTGGCTTTTCCAAATTAAAACTGTTCGCGAATCTCCAGTCACTTGTGCATCTCAAGCCAACGCTCCTTCCACAATACTTTCTTTCATCTACTAGAATTCTCGTGATATTAGCATACCAATGGAGGTTTTTCTTCGTATTTGAAACGTGATAACATACCTCCTCTTGAGATTTGCCCATGATCCAAGAATGTTTTCTCAATTCGATGGATAATTTTATTTATCTCTATCTCCTCATTTCATTCTAGAAGCTTGACGAGAGACGCATATTGTCTGAGCCCTTCTGGGTCACGGCAATCACTCCACCCTCATAGGATCGCATAGAACATGGCAATGATCCAAGAATGTTTTCTCGATTCGATGGATAATTTTATTTATCTCTATCTCCTCATTTCATTCTAGAAGCTTGACGAGAGATGCATATTGTCTGAGCCCTTCTGGCTCACGGCAATCACTCCACCCTCATAGGATCGCATAGAACACTACCGAAGGGATTTTGCTCCGATACCATTGGCCACAGATCGATAGATTCTTGGTTGTGAAATAGCCTGTGTAACATCTAGAGAGCCGAGAAACCATGCCAATCTTCCTTTTTATAGATTATTCCCAAAAGCAGTATGGCGAATCACAGCCTCGCACCTCATCATACCATGCCCAATATAACTTAGACATTTAGTCCCCCGAGCAACATATAGACACTTCCGTACAATAACTGATTTCGGCCTGCCGTGACCTCATAAAGATAGTGTCATAAGCTCCTTATCAGTTTGTGCATAAAAGGCTAATCACGCCTTCAGAGATCCTCCAAGATGGTTTCCTCTCTTGGATTCCTAGCACGAGCACTCGACATTGTATCTGCCCTTCTGCATCAGCCATTGTTCACCCGATGTCACAAGCTCCACAAAGATATGGAAGAATTCGGTCCGTGACACATATTCACAAAAGCTTGAGTTCTAAGAGATGGGATCGGGTTGGCAATTGACACCGGGATACCACGTCTAGAAACGGGATCAAATGCAACCTTCCATGCAACCGATTTACAAGATTGGAAACTTTAGACGAATTTGGCCTATTGAATATAGGTACTGGTAATGACGGAGTATCGGATCAGGCTCATATATCGTCATTCCATCAGCATGCCGATAATTTCTTTCAATAATGGATCAGGAGGGACAAATGGATTTTGTCTACGGCGGAACACGAGTTGGCAAAAAGAGCACTTCACTAGGGAGAGGAAAAGAAGCCATCCACTAGTGTCTAAATTTTTTAGTCATTAGCGCGTTCGAGGATATACCTTATTCGAAAAACAAATAAACTATGAATCATGAACAGTACATGCCACATTCGGCCTCCCTCGTTGCTGAGTATAACTCAGAAAATGCGAGTGGGGACAAATTTTGGAATATTCACAAGTTACTCAAAATGCTCAAGAAAGAAAAGAAGAGGATCCTTGAACCGGGCATTGCACAATAGGACAAGAAGGTTCTTAATGGTACAATCGAAAGTTGCCCTTCAAGCATCACAGATAATCTAACCACATCTCTTACATCATTGCACTAACTTGATTAAAATCATGTACTTTACACGGTGAGGGAATATAGCTGGAGCTACAGAGCCAATTGGATGGTCCCCCCCAGCAAATTCACCAGCACAATCATGAAAGATCAAAGTAAGAACCGATAGGCTCAGCTCCATCAATAACAGAAGCTGAGGAAAAAAATCTAATTGGTGCCGGCATATAGCAAGGCATTGGCTGTGATGAGAAAAGGTGGCAGAGGTCATCATGTGAACGGGTAAAAGTTAGAGAAGAGTAAACTGCCAAGAAGGATATAGGCTGCACAATAGGCCCAAATCAAATATCCCCATCTTCGCGAACTAGGATAAATCATCAAATATGCAGCAAACCAATAGAGCGGAGCACTGGCAGACGGAAAACGAGTGGCAACCTGCCACTTATCATGCATTAGAACAAGCTCGCAAGATCCAAAATTATCGATCATCACTTCGTTCCAAACATTTGAAGCAAATGAAAAATTGGCAACACTATGAAAACTCACAACCATAACCACACTATGAACGTTGACTGCAGGTAGAAGCCTGTATTTAAAATCATTTCGAATTTAGCTTATGCTTTTATTTATGATAGGATAATTCATAAACTTCACTAAGCACCACAACATTCAAGACTAGCCAACTTTAGCTTGTAATTTAGAAGAGGCATGACAAGAGATTTTGCTTTACTGTATACGCCATTGCTTTACTTTTTTATATCCTGGTCCACACTGTATCTTGTAAGTTACCTATGAGCATTAACTGATGAGGATTAAAAGTAGAGTAGAGACCCATGTTGGAGTTTGGAGCTATTTTGATGCAATGAAGTTTGAGTTTACTAGATTGTGTTGTTTCCTTGAATGAGATTAAAGGTGTCAAGTAACCCAAACTCGTAAACTATGCTAGATTTTTTATTGGCATTTCCCACAAGCAATGTAAAATAGGGCAAATTTCATGCATTTAGGTAAATAAATGCCTCGTGTCATTATAAATTAAAGCATGTGCTAGATTTCAATTTGATCTAACCACATACTTCTCCCCCATATTTTGAAACCAAGTGTGAAATGTGCCTTTTTTCTGTGCCAAGAAATACATTAGGGTAATGATAGAAGCATGAGATCTCTTTGGATAATCAGAACATATATAGGTGCAGAAAAAATATACCGAGGAGGAATCTAACCTGCACATGCATGACAAACAATGCTGTTGCTCCCATGAAACCCAAGTGTACTATGAATGGGAATATTGAGGCAGACAAGTATGGTAACTCGTCAAGCAATTTATTCTCTTTTACTTGAGTTGAAGGTTTTGCTCTACCAATCATTTGTTTCCTCCTCCTAAGATGGCGAGTTTCTGTTAGAAGCACCATAATGCTGGCTTGTAACTTTTGTAGAAAAACTGATAGAAGACACTCAATTTTAAAAGAATATTATATACCACACATTCCCTTTTCGGGGTTGAAAAGAGGAGACAGAGCATCTACTTGTGCATGAAAGTCATAGCCTCTGAGTTCTGAAGAAGTTACCTGTATCAGTACTACTCACAATATCTGGAGAGCAAGTTTTTTCCCTTGAATATGACACTGGTCGAAGGAGAAATTCCGCAGACATCTCTTCAAGAGAAGCTTGAAATCCTGGTGAAAAGATGAGCTTAGGCCATGTCCTAGCATAGGTCAATATCGAGCAAACCGTTAAGGTCAAAATGGGAGATGCCAGCAGAAAATTTGGCATCTGTTTTGGATGGAAGAATTTTAAGAACCCTACTCCCCTGCATAAAAGAAAAAAAATAAATCATTACTAATACAAAATATTTAGCAGATCAATATGAACTTCCAAGCCCATACATGTATTAGGCCTTAACTTCCTCTTTGAATCAAAAACACCAGCAAGAAAATGGGCATACAAAGTGATATTATAACTGTAGGTGTTTCCCACCAGTCACTATGGAAAGTGACATTCACAGCTCATTGTCTAAAACCTTTCGGGCCTTCTCCAAAGATGCAGACATCAAAAGTAATGACTTACTCACCTAGTGAGTCGAAAGCAATCAACACGACCATATCTCACTTCAGTGTTATAATCTAGGGGTGCCTAAATTCATCCTGCCTCTTTTGCTCTGTTCAAGAAATAACACCATGGCGAACCAATAATCCATGATAAAACCATTAGTCATTTGTCTAGCCACCACATTCACCACTCAACTTTTCACCAAAACAGAACATTCCAACGACAGAACAAGTCACAAGAACCAACAAGTCCATTTTGGAATTTTTTTTTTTTTTTTTGGGTAAGGAGTCCATTTTGGAATATTTTCATTGCATAGAAACATACAACAGATTATCCCACTTGAATCCTCTCTTATAATGACATAAAGCAATCAATTACTAGTTGAAACAAATTAAGGTGCCCGAGAATATTCAAAAATTTCTGTTCTTTCAACTTAAGTCCAACAACACATTTCTCTTCTCTCTCACAGATTCAGTGTTAGATCTCATCGCCAGACAGTATCACAATCCAAACCCAATGCAAGAAAGGAAGCTTCTATGAATGGTCAATGCATCGTAAAGTAACCACAGATAAGCACATGCATCCACAATGTTAAACAGAATCTTATTATAGTAGTAATCCTGGGATTGCAACAGATACAGAGAAATGAAGCATCAGACTTTAAATTGAAGCCAATCGCCGATAGAGTGAATGCAAAAGAGCCAACATGACTTTATCAAATAGACACTTATCTTCTCAATTTACAAGTAAATGCTAGAAGCACTAACAGTGTCTAAGATCAATTGTTAAAATATTGTACCAGATGAGTGCTTCACCTACCAATAATGACCTTGGATGTAATTGTACATGGTAGGTATTCTCCCTCTGCACCAAGGTCTGAAGTCATCAAAATGATGTCCATGGCACATGTTGTAGTATCCAAAAGCTTGGAAAGAGATAAATGGAATAAATATAAAGAGACAGCGCAGGATTCCAACAGCAAAAACCTGCAGTGCAAGCTGAGATAGAAATTCGACCAAAAAAAAAAAGCTGAGATAGAAATAAATGGGTTAAAAGATAATCTCATCAGGCATACCAATCCTAGAAGATGCCGAGGGCTAGTGATTACACATAGATGAATAAGGTGCTCTATATATTCTTATCTGCTGTCCCATGGCACCAAGCTACGGATATGACCCCAAATGCACTCACAAAAAATAATCAGAATCAATTGCCGATACTCGTATGCATTTTGCACGAGTTGATTTTATGAACATGCCATATTCAATGTAACTTCACATCCAAAATCAACTCAAACCTATGACATGATCTACACACAATATAGAAGTTTGGTCTTGTAGGAGTGAAAGATGGTAAGCAGGCAGCTTATATGCCGGCCCCGTAATCTACCTCACGAATATCATTATGTAGCCTCTTGGAATCATCTTAGAACTTGAATTTTAGAATCCTTATTCTGCAGGTTCTAGAAGCCTTGTATCTTTTCTGTTTCAAATCAAAGTGCTTTGGACCTACCAATTATCAATATCTTAGATAGCAGTTACAAAGCAGAGACTAGAGTCGTGACACAACAAAACATTTTCGAGTTTAACCATATAAACAACAAGACAGTAAGGTAGATACCAATCAAGTTTCCAATTATAAGTTACATGAATTAGCTAACTGTCATGCTCTTTGGCTTAATGAGCCTGAAGAATGCTCATAGATCTAAAAGAAATGATTCTTTAATGCCACGTATAGCCATTTTCAGAGGAGCTATGCAAAGAAATTCCGAGATAAGTACACTATCAGTGCCATAACTTTCGAACGGCGTTCATTTGAGTGCCATAACTTTCAAAACGTTCACTTAAGTACCATAACTTTCAAAAATCGTTCACTTGAGTGCCATTGCTGACGTGGACCCGGGAAAAGCTGACATAGACGCCGGAAAAGCTGAGGTGGCACGTCGGAAAGCTAACATGGCGCACCGGAAAAGCTGACGTGGACGCCGGAAAAGTTGACAAAGCACTCAAGTGAACGTTTTAAAAGTTATGGCACTCACAGTGTACTTATCCCAAGTAATTCCATACCAAGATTCTTGGTATAAGGAGGAAATGACAACATATCCTGCAACCTACTATATACTCGTAATTGTCAATTTTTTGAACTCAAAATCCACCCCGTGTTCTTTACTACCCAGCTTGGAGCCTATCCAATCATTCCAATTCCATCGTTTTCCCTGGTAACCCCTACAGTAAATATACCCTGAGGTGTTCAAGTTAAGAAAACTCACAGAAGTTCGCTTTTTGTAAATCAAAGCTTCATAAGCCCTGAGCATTGTATGAAAACAGATATAGCCAGCACTAAGCATTCCATTCGACCTTGCCAAACCTGAAAAAGCAAGCCACAGAACAGCTGTACTCTGCGCACCAGAGAACCAGTGATATACCCCTCCAATTGAGAAAAGAGCGTACAGACTTTCAGAATAACTGCAAATGACATGGGCAAGAATTACACTCGGTCCGTTGGAGAAACCATTTAGGAGCAAAGAGTTTAGAATATTACATAGATGTGTAAAATATTGAAGCCGGGTTGAAGCAGAACAAGATAGACGCCCTAAGAGATGCCTTTGTGTCCTTCAAGATAATCACTGAAAGCCTGTTGAAAACACTACATACTCTTAAAACTACTCACTAACTCCCATGATCTCCACGTAATATAACCTCAAAAGCTATTTCATTTGGACGTTTAAGTCCAGCCCATATGAATTACTAGGTTTTTATTCCGAGAAACAGCTAGAAGTAGGAAATGCATTGGACAAGCACAATGTTGTTGCTGAGAGATGTTCAGCAATATTTTCTCTAACTTAAAATTTCAGAAAGAAGCCTTTCAAGTTGCGTAGCAAAAAGGGAGAGAGATGAAGAGAGATGATAGAATGAGAAAAAAAAGGATTCATATCATTTCTTGGTTGCAGAACCGGTTTTATACACGTAGCAAGGGAACACCCTTTTTGAAACCACAATTACACTTGCAACCTGCAACACCCACTTCTTAGACTAATAATAAACAACCAACCCCTAATAAAACTAATCAATCCCTAATGAAACTTGCCACCCCTATCATAATTACAACATTGCAACCCCTATCATTATTACTTGATTAAAATAACAAAAGTAAAACCCAATTGAATAGCATAAGGACAAAACATGCAGCAGAATTGATTCACGCATGGCTCCAACAAACTCCTCCTTGGATCAGTTGCTGCTGCAAACTCCTATTTTCTTTCTTAACAATTCAAATCTTCTAGCTTGAAGTGGCTTTGTGAATATGTCTGCAAGTTGATCTTCTGACCAGAATTCAACAACAGATCCTTCATTATCTTCTTCAGCCACAAAGCTTGATTTGCAGCTGCAGTAGCTGCTATAAACTCAGCTTCTGCTGTGGACTGAGCTACAATCTCCTGCTTTTTGGAACACCAGGAGAAACAGGCAGAACCAAGAGTAAAACAGTATCCAGATGTACTCTTCATGTCATCCACTGAGCTAGCCCAATCACTATCAGAAAAGCCCTGCAACTTAAACTTCTGGCATTTCCTAAACTTCACACCAAATAACAATGTTCCTTTGAGATATCTCAAGACCCTTTTTGCAGTTACAAAATGTAACTGACTCGGACTACTCATGAACCTGGATAGAACACTCACAGCAAATAGAATATCTGGTCTAGTTGCTGTAAGATACATGAGACATCCAATCAAACTTCTATACATAGAAGCATCTACTGCATCTGTTTCATCATTCTTCTGCAGCTTCTCCTTAGCAGCCATAGGAGTGCTGACACTTCTACAATCTTCCATCTGAAACTTCTTCAGAATTTCCTTCATGTATTTTTTTTTTTGCAGATGAAGATCTCATGTGAATCTTGTTTGATTTCCAGACCCAAGAAATAAGTCATCTTTCCCAAGTCTGACATCTCAAAAACTGCAAACAGACCTTGCTTCACCCTTTCTATCAGATCCACATCATTCCCTGTCACCAACAAATCATCTACATAGAGTGACAAAATTACAACACTGTGATTCACCCTCTTGACATAAAGAGTGAATTCACTCAAGCTTCTTACAAAGCCAAAATCTTGCAAATGTCTGTCTATCTTCTCATACCAAGCTCTTGGAGCCTGCTTCAGTCCATATAGAGCTTTCCTCAATCTGTATACCTTCTCTTCTTGCCCTTTGATACTGAAACATTCAGGTTGTTCAACAAAAATCTCCTCCTCAAGCTCTCCATTCAGAAATGCAGACTTGACATCTAACTGAAATATAGGCCACTCATTCTCTGCTGCAACAGCTAATAGTAGCCTAATTGTATCAAGTCTTGCAACTGGAGCAAAAGTCTCAGAATAGTCTACTCCCCATATTTGAGCATAACCTTTCACAACCAGTCTGGCTTTTTGTTTATTGACAGAACCATCAGGATTAAGTTTTGTTCTGAACACCCACTTAACCCCAATCACGTTCTTATCATATGGTCTATCAACAAGCTCCCATGTGTGGTTCTTCTGAATCATTGCCAACTCCTCCTGCATTGCTGCAATCCATCTCTGATTCTTATTAGCTTCCACAAAGTTAGCTGGTTCAAGCACTGCCACATTGCTTCTTTCATAAATTTCAGCAAGTGACCTTGTGCCTCTTACTGGAAGACCATCCATAGTATCTTCCAATCCATCCACAACTTCATCAACCTGTACAATTGTTGTAGGTTGTTCTGCAGATTGATGTTGTCCTACATTCTTTTCTTCTGTCCAATTCCACTCTTCTTCCTCTAGAAAAACAACATCTCTGCTCACAGTCACCTTTCCTGTCATAGGCTGAAAAATCTTGTAAGCCTTTGATTGGAGATTGTACCCAATGAAGATTCCAGGCTCAGCTCTTTGATCCAGCTTATCCCTCTTGACCTGTGGAACATGAGTATAACACAAACACCTAAAAATCTTCAAATTCTTCACAGAAGGTCTAACACCATACCAGGCTTCAAAAGGTGTTGATCTCTTGTCGCGACCCGTCCAAAATCGGACGCGGCTAATGGATTACCGATCGCGGGTCTTGGATCGGCGCGGGCCCTCCCAGGCCCATACCAAATCGCGGCGGGAGTATTTTTTTTAGAGGATTCGGCGATAAGAGCCGATCGATTTCGACCTTAGTGTGGTCGTGGTGGCATGTGCAATTTGTGCATGCATTTGGAGTCGCCACCGGTCTTTCTTGGAGGGTAGACCGAAAACCTTACTGACCGATTGGGAGAGATCGATCAGTTCTGCGGAACCAGAGATTTTGGGTTCGGGGACTTGGTTACGCTGGTGTCATTACCAACGCCCTTTCGGTACCTAACGCGAGTGATTTTCCTGACTAAGAGTTCATGCAGACGCAATTTTGGGTGATATAGGTATGAGTCAGGGTTTCATGCAGATTGGAAGACTGGTCCTACCACATCACAGTCAATATAATGAAAGCGCAAGTCAAGAGCATAAATAAATCATGTCAATGCACATCAATTTCAATCATTGGCCTCCTAGTATAGCCATAAGGGCTTAGGGAAGGTGTGATTTAAGACTGGGGGTAAAATGGGAAGATTTGGAAACGATTAGCCCGAAGGGAAAAATCATCAATTTTGGAAGGTTTGGATATCGAATTACCCAAAATATTCCATGGCCAGTTGTTTGTGACTATTTCCCATTTTTGGGAATTTTTTGGAATTTCTTGATTTTTTTTCTTCAATTTTTGGAAGACGATTCGCCCGAAGGGCGAGATCGTCATTTTAAGAAGGGTCGGGGTTCAAAACACCCGGGATGAGCCTTGGCCAGTTGTTTGTGGCCATTTCCTATTTTTTGGGATTTTCCTGGATTTTTTAGAATTTTTTGGAAGACGGTTTGCCGGAAGGACAAAACCGTCATTTTTGGAAAGACCGGGGGTCGAAAGACCCGGAAAGGGTTGTGGCTAGTTGAATGTAGCCATTTCCTATTTTCTGGAATTTTTTAGAATTTTTCTGAATTTTTCGAATTTTTTTGAAATTTTTTATGATTTTTCATTTTTTATTGATTTTTTGATTATTATATTATTATTTTTGAATTTTTTTTAATATTTAAAAATATTTTCCGGGCCGGGTCAAACCCGGCCCGCGCCTCTCGGGCGCCCGGCCCGACCCTAGGGGTCCGAAACCGGTCTAAAACGACACCGTTTTGATTTTTTAAATATTTTTTCCTATTTTTTAACAATTTTTGGATTTTTTATCTATTTTATTTAATTATCCGAAAATTCCCCGGATCGGACGGCCCACGTTGTGCCACGTGGCTTCATCTCATGCGTCCGATCAAATACTGGATCGGACGTCCCTCAGTGAGCCACGTGGCCAAATCGTGGCCATCGGATCAAAAATCGATTATTTTTCTTTTTTAAAAAAAACTCCAATCGGACGATCAGAAATCCGCCACGTGTCCAATCGTGGTGCGTCCGATCTTGGATAAGATCGGACAATGCACAGGAAGCCACTTGGCACATTCTCGACCGTCGGATCGATTTTAATTAATTATCCGAAAATCATTTATTTTTATTTCTGAAAATCATTTTTAATTTTCCAAAATTACAGGATCGCGACACGTGTCGCGATCCGGGCCGCCCATTTCGTTGGTTTGAAAATCAACGGACCGGTCCCACCCGGCTGACGTGGCGCCCACGTGGCATGCCACGTCAGCCGTTGACCGGTCAGCGGGGCGCCGGCCCGCCGGAGAAGACGACCGGCGCCTCGCCGGAACAGTGAAAATTCCGGCGAGGTCGCCGGAAAATGCCCAAAACCGAACCAAAACTCAAAATTTTGGGGAAATTTTTGTGGCATTCGGACCCTCAGCACCTCAACATCATTACATACCAAAAATAAGGCCATGGACACGTCAAAAACGATCGGGACGAACCCCCGACTTCCCGGTGCCGGCGACGATTTACACAATTCGTTTCTTTTGCTCAAGCTCGATTCTCAGTCATCAAATAGCATCCTAGGATGGTAGGGAAGATTAGCATGAAAGTTTAAAGCCAGAATCGCGACAAATAGGGGCCGGGATGGGTCGGCCGAGACTCCAAAAATACGATACTCGTTTAGGCATTTTGTCGAACAGTCGGCGTGCATTAGAGAAATGGAGCTCAGGGGAGAATACCGACCTGCTCCGGGCTCGGCGACGGCAATGGCGACCTTGGTGGTGATGAGTGAAGTCCGCTGGAGGTTCGGGGTCGTCGGTTGTCCGTTGTCTCTGTCCGAAGTCCTCCCACCACATTTGTCGAGCTCGGTTTTTAAACCGAGAATCTTCCACCGTTTTCGTGGCCGACCGCCCGCCTCGACGACCACTTCCTCGCCAGGGCACGAGCATGGGTCTTCTCCCATGTCCCCCATGCTCGTTCTGCTCTTGTTCTTCCCAAAACGCACGCCCCCGACACGCCCTGTTTTTTCTTCTTCGGTGCGCTACACGGGTCTGCAACTGAGTTGCAGACCCGGTCGGACCGGGTCGGGTCTGACCCGACCGACCCGGTTCGACCAAATTGCTCAAATCGGACCCCGAATTGACCTATTTTCATGAAATTGATGGCATAATCGGACTCCTTGACATGTTTTCTATAAAATATGGGTATTTTCGTGAATCAATTGATTGAAATTTTATGAAAACCCCAAATTGTCCCTAGGATCCGAAAACGAATTTCGCCAAATTGAGGGGCCAAACGATCGAATTAATCAAAAATGAGCCCACCAATGGATTCCTCATGATGAAAACTATAGGGTAGAGGTGTTTAATTTTAATGGGTGCGCCCGTGTGAAATTTAATTTCAAAAATTGTAAAACCGGGGACTAAATTGAATAAAATTTGTGCAATTAAGCCCTTTTGGTTAAAATTGGTCAAATTGGAGGGTAAATTGACCCAATTGCACTTCAAGACTCTAGAGTCCAATGTCATAGCTTATAAAAACCGAGAATTGAAAATTAAATGACTCGAAAAGGATTTTTTTAGGCCCGGTTCGGGATTAGGTTTGTGAAGGAACCCCATGAACCAGGCCAAATTTCCCTAATAAAAAGTGAAAATATTAAATATATAATTAAACTAAAATTTCTGAATATTTTTGTGTAATTTTCTGACCACGAATGGTATTTTTCCTGATTTTTTGGGTATTTTAATAATTAAATAAATTCCAAAAAATATTAAAAAATTCAAAAAATATTTTTTGTTCAAAATTGGTTCCTAAGGCTAGGATAAGGCTTCCAAAGTTGATTTTGTAATTTTTTGACCTTTTTTGATATTTTTAAGTAATTTTAGAAATAAAAACTAAAATAAAAGATGGTCAAAAATCAGGTGTCAACACCTCTCTAAGGCCTTTGTGGGCAATCTGTTCAACAAGAACACTGCAGTATTAGCTGCCTCGGCCCACAACTTCTTAGGTAACATCTTATCCTGCATCATACATCTAGCCATCTCCATAATGCTTCTGTTTTTCCTCTCACTGACCCCATTCTGTTGAGGTGAATAGGGAGCAGTGAACTGCTGCACAATGCCTGCTTGCTCACAATTTAACTTAAACTTATGGGCAGTATACTCAGAACCATTATCAGACCTGAGCATCTGGATTTTCTTCCCACTTTGATTTTCAACTAAGGCTTTAAACTTTACAAACACATCAGCAACTTCAGACTTGGCTTGCAGAAAATAAATCCAGCTCATCCTAGTCATATCATCTGTGAAAGTAATGAAATACCTGCTACCGGTAAGAGATGGTTCTGACATAGGTCCACATAAATCTATGTGGACTAATTGCAGCTTCTCACGTGCTCTCCAGCCTCCTCCTTTGAAAGGTAATCTGGCTTGCTTGCCCAGAAGACAAGTTTTGCACTGTGAAAATTCCTCCTCCAAACTTGGCAAGTCATCTGCCAAACTATTCCTCTACATAAACAACATGTTCTTCCTGTGAACATGCCCAAGCCTTTTATGCCATAGCTCTGCATTTTCTTCTTTGCACTTCAAAGCCATTTGTTGCATCTCTTGTGGCTTGAATAGAAAGCATTTGTCCTTCATTGGTATTCTCAGCACTTCCTTGCTATCTGCATTATCAATAAGGCATTCCTTCCCGTCAAACTTCACCTTATAGCCCTTCTCAACTAATTGACCAACACTCAACAGATTTTGGTCAACTTTTGACACAAAGAGAACATCATTTATCAGCTTCACCTCCTGATTTCCTTCAATAGCCACTGTACCCTTCCCTTGCACTTCGATATACTGTCCATTACGAATTCTGACTTTGGACCTGACTGACCTGTCTAGACTCCTAAACAGCTTCAAATTGCCAGTCATATGATTTGTACAGCCACTATCCACCAGCCATGCATCATTCACAACAGAAGAGCTAGAACAGGAAGCTACAAACAAGTGTTCTTCCTGTTGACACCTAAATTTTGATCAACCTTTTTCCTTTATTTATTTATTTATTATTATTATTATTATTATTATTTTTTAAAAAAATTCATAGAAAATCTATAAAAAGTTGAAAATTTGAAAAATCAATTTTGGTGACCTTGGCCAAGCTAAAGGAACCATTTTTGACCAAAAATATAAAATAAATAAATAATATTTTTTTTTCGATATATATATGAAATATCATAAACATAGCATAGAGATGGTGGAGATTGGGGGGTCAAAGATTCTTCCCTGCTTTCGGTCTATACGTTACGAAACCTTCGTGATTATTAAAATCCCACTCTCATCGATGGACTTGTTTCTTTTGGTGGGTAGGTACTCTGAGGAAATTCCTAAAAGCCAAAGGGAAGCAGAATATATCACAAAAAGAAGGGAGTGGCGCCGTTGCCGAAAAAGGAGAGGGCATTAAGAGGGGACAAGGGAGAGTGGAATTAATAAAAAAAAAAGCAAAAGAAAAGGAGTGGCTCCTTCCTCAACAACCCCAACATGCATCTTTTTAGGGGGGTTCTTCTTCTCCATCGGGAGGATCTTCTGGGGGATCATCGACGAGAGAACATTTTCTTTCGCGAAACCCATGCTGAAAAACAGACCTATCGAGGGCGCTTCTGCTTCCGTAGGAGGTTCAAGCTTCGCGTGGCGGAAGCGCCGGGCGAGATCAAGAACCTGTTTGTGCAATATTCGGAGAATGGGATCATGACCGTCGATCATCTCCATAGGTTCTTGATCGAAGTTCAGAAAGAAGAGACTCCCGAGAGTTAAAAAAAAAACGCATGGAGACAGCCATTGGCGGCCAGCCTCTGCGCCAAACAGACCGGGAGTCAATGCGATTCGCGCCGGCGTGCTCCGTTCTTCCCCCTTGATCATTTTTGGTCGCACCACACTCGAGCTCAACGAACCTGCGACCCATTCTCTCTTTGCTCGTTACCTCACCAAACCCCCATGATCAGACCCGAGACTCCTCTATCGATGGACCCGGCACCATCCGATGGTTTCTAGCTCTTGTTCAGCCCCGACCCGAGCCTCCCTTCAGTCCATCTACAGCCCTGACGAATCCGGAGGATTGTTGCCCGCAAAGCCGAAGCTTCTGCTCAGCCTTTCCAGCCGCCGCTCGGCCATTGTTCTGGGGTCTCCCTGACGTCCACCTGGTCAGCCATAGTC
This sequence comes from Rhodomyrtus psidioides, assembly GCA_021437785.1. Lineage (NCBI taxonomy): Eukaryota > Viridiplantae > Streptophyta > Magnoliopsida > Myrtales > Myrtaceae > Rhodomyrtus > Rhodomyrtus psidioides. The sequence goes on along the minus strand of JAILYB010000109.1, from coordinate 1,979,939 downwards.
CCCCCAACGTCCCTGTTTCGCTGCCCGACGTTAGCTCATATCAGCTCCATTTTCCGAAGTCGCACCGCCATTAAACAGCCCGGAACTCGTCATCCTGTTCTCCATTGCCTACCCACGGTTCCGCTCGAGGTTGACGCTGCTGCTGTTCGAACCTCCTATGTCCGGCTCCGCCCCTCCACAGCCGTATCTCGATCTTATCCCGGCCACCCCTTTGCGACTCACTTTCTGCCGCTCAACCCAACACTCTAACTTCATCACTCCAACCTTGAACCATCAACGAATACGGCGAAACAACCATTTATGGCCGTGAAAGATGGGACACGAACGAGAGATGAGAGACAAGCTATCCCAGCCGCGACGATGAGCGAGTCACAGCCGTGATGAGCGATTCCGGACAAGTGGAGCATGATGGTCGTCGACGGACGATGACGAACGGCTGCAAGCCGCATGTGTAAGTCTCTTAAACTTTGATCTTTGCTAGAGTTTGTTGAAGTCAGGATTGAAGCCGTGAATAGTACAAGAACAGAAGCTGGTCGTGAGCATGGGGGTGACGTTGAAACTCTATGAAATAGCAACCTGAAGAAGATGATGCATTAACATAAGCAATAGAAATAATAGTAAAAAAAACGTGAATGCTTTGGTGAGTTGGAATGTGGGCTTGCTTCCGCGGGTTGAGTCCGTTTTTGTATGTAGGTTAGTGTATGGGCTGGATTAGTAATTTGGGCCTTAGATTAAAAAATAAAAATAATAAAAAATAATAATAAAAAATCAAAAAATCCAATAAAAAATGGAAAATCATAAAAAACTAAACAAATTGGGAAAAATTCGGAAAAATTCTAAAAAATTCCAGAAAATAGGAAATGGCCATATTCAACTGGCCACAACCCGTTTCGGGTCTTTCGGACCTCGGTCTTTTCAAAAATGACGATTTTGCCCTTCCGGCAAACCGTCTTCCAAAAAAATTCTAAAAATTCTAGAAAAATCCCAAAAAAATAGGAAATGACCACAATCAACTGGCCAAGGCTCATCCCGGGTGTTTTGAACCCGATCCTTCTTAAAAATGATGATTTCGCCCTTTGGGCGAATCGTCTCCCAAAAATTGAAGAAAAATCAAGAAACTCCAAAAAAATTCTCAAAAATGGGAAATGGCCACAATCAACTGGTCATGGAATATTTTGGGTAATTCGGTATCCAAGTCTTCCAAAAATTGACGATTTTTCCCTTCGGGCTAAATCGCCTCCAAATTCCCCATTTTATCCCCGGTCCGAAATCGCATCTTCCATAAGCCCTTATGGCTATACTAGAAGGCCATGTGATGTGAATTGACGTGCATTGATGTGATTTACTTATGCACTTGATTGCGCTTTCATTTAAATTGATTGTGATTGATAGGAATAGTCTTCCAATCTGCATGAAACCCTGAATTAAACCTACCTCACCCGAACTTGCGCATGCATGAACTCTTAGCTAGGAACATCACTCGCGTTAGGTACCGAAAGGGCGTTGGTAATGACACCAGCGTAACCAAGTCCCCGAACCCAAAATCTCTGGTTCCGCAGAACTTTTCGATCTCTCCCAATCGGTCAGTAAGGTTTCCGGTCTACCCTCCAAGAAAGACCGGTGGCGACTCCAAATGCATGCACAATTTGCACATGCCACCACGACCACACTGAAGGTCGAAAACGATCGACTCTCATCGTCGAAGAGTACTCCCGCCGCGATTTGGTATGGGCCTGGGAGGGCCCGCGCCGATCCAAGACCCGCGATCGGTAATCCATTAGCCGCGTCCGCTTTCGGACGGGTCGCGACAGCTGGCGACTCCGCTGGGGATTTTGTTCTAGAACCTATGGTTCTAGACCTCAAGTGGACTTAGGCCGTAATTAAAACGCTGAGTGATTTTTCTAACCCTGCAGGCGCTCTTGAAGGTGAGGTAAGTCGGCTTATGGTAGGTGTTATATGTTTTTGCAGATTGGAGAAATAAGGGGTGTAGTCCGTGATTAACATTGTCTTATGCAGGTTGGGCGTAGAAATGTATGTTGTGTGGATGATTTGAAGTGCTGATTGATAAATTGTTGTGCATGAATTGCGTTGTGATGATCACAACACGTGGACACACACAACCGCGCCTAAAACCCCGGGCGCCGCCTTTAGGAACACAATAGAAGGAATTGAAAATGGAATCTCCGTGAGGAAAAACAAGGGGTAATCCACTTTTCAATTCCGCTCGCTTCGAACTATGGATCGAGTCCCAATGCAACGATAGCTGTGCAATGGAATCGGCTCTTTCTAGAACTCGAGGTGAGAACCTTAACCTTAGGTGCCAAACCCTCTGATTTTTAGAAATTTACCATCACTTGTCTCATGCGCATGTCTTTGGGCGGTTGGTACACCTAAAACCGCACATAAGTCGACGAGTTGGGTTGGTAAGACTCTCTATCCCCCCAAATCTATCACTGTTCATATAAATATAGGCATTTCATTCATTGCATTCTGGTGATTAGATTAAATGCCATTTCGAGGATAGATATGTGCGTTTATCCCCAACGTCCTTGATAGAAGACGAGGAGGGTGATACCCCACGACGGACACAGAGTGTGCGATAAAGGAGCATACTATGGACATTATCGAGGTATCATCCAATGAAGATGACGAGTTGGGGCAAGTGATCCTGAAGACACAGATCGAAACTGGGGCATCCTTAAACGTTAGGATCACATTCCTTTGTTTCATTTTTCATTACTAGTCCTCTTGTATAGGGTTTATTTTTACCGAGGTTTTCATTACTAGTCCACTTTTTGGAAATTTCAAATTGTTTGATTCAGATTTTCCGTGCAAGGGATTTGTGATCACATTTGCATGTTGCAAGAATGCTTTGGATAACCTCCAGCATCAAAATGCACATTTCACGATTAAAACTTAAGTCATACGGTTTTTGTCAAATGGACAGCCGTGGTCTTCCCAAAGATTACTAACGTTTTCTTGGTGAAGAAAATTTTCAAGCTCAAACTTCTGCAGGATACCTGGAGAACCCAGCTCCCAGAATGTCGCCTCAACAGACTAAAGCGAGGCTTTGTCAAAATAAAATCTTTCACTGCTTCAAAACTGAATTCCCGACAAATTTCGGGATCTTTCAAAAGAAGGGGTGAGGATGTGACCCCTTTTCAAAAATCAAGCAGTCCTAGCTTGACGTGGAGAACCCTCGTCCTAGGATCCCTTTTCAAAAATATCAAACAGTCTCATCGGACGTGGAGAACCCTCGTCATGAGACCCATTTTCAAAATTTAGGCAGTCTCATCGGACGTGGAGAACCCTCGTCATGAGACCCCTTTTCAAAGCAAAACAATGGTAGATACCGCCTGAAGGGTCAACTCAACGGTAGATACCGCCTGAAGGGTCAAACCAAGGTAGAAACCGCCTGAAGGGTCAACTCATGGTAGATACCGCCTGAAGGGTCAACTCATGGTAGAAACTGCCTGAAGGGTCAGCTCAAGGTAGAAACCGCCTGAAGGGTCAACTCATGGTAGAAACCGCCTAAAGGGTCAACTCACGGTAGAAACCGCCTGAAGGGTCAACTCAAGGTAGAAACCGCTTGAAGGGTCAACCCAATAGTAAAAATCACTTAAATGGGCAACTCAATGGTTCGATCCACCATACGGATCAAAATCCTTGGCAAATCCCAAATGGGACGCGTCTTCCTTAGATTCTTATCAGTTAGGAATCACATTATGGTTTGACCTACCATACGGGTCAGAGCTTAACCTCTCTAGAAACGAGTCCCTAGAAATTCTCTTGAATCCATCAGACACCGCGAAAATCGTACAAACATCGAACAGGTAAGTGGCAGGTATGTCTCTCTATTATCTCACTCTCTCATGACAAATGAACGTTTCCCCTTCAGGAAAGAGCATACATGGACAAGCATGAAGATTGGATGTCATGACTCCTTTTCCTTTAGTTTCCCGAGTCAAGTCGATCAGGACTCAGGTGTCACCTTATCTTTGGGAGAAACCTCTAACGAGATTCCTCTCAAAGAGGGGCAGCTGTTGACACCTAAATTTTGATCAACATTTTTCCTTTATTTATTTATTTATTTATTATTATTATTATTTTTATTTTTTAAAAAAATTCATAGAAAATCTATAAAAATTTGAAAATTTGAAAAATCAATTTTGGTGACCTTGGTCAAGCTAAAGGAACCATTTTTGACCAAAAATATAAAATAAATAAATAATATTTTTTTTTCGATATATATATGAAATATCATAAACATAGCATAGAGATGGTGGAGATTGGGGGGTCAAAGATTCTTCCCTGCTTTCGGTCTATACGTTACGAAACCTTCGTGATTATTAAAATCCCACTCTCATCGATGGACTTGTTTCTTTTGGTGGGTAGGTACTCTGAGGAAATTCCTAAAAGCCAAAGGGAAGCAGAATATATCACAAAAAGAAGGGAGTGGCGCCGTTGCCGAAAAAGGAGAGGGCATTAAGAGGGGACAAGGGAGAGTGGAATTAATAAAAAAAAAAAAGCAAAAGAAAAGGAGTGGCTCCTTCCTCAACAACCCCAACATGCATCTTTTTAGGGGGGTTCTTCTTCTCCATCGAGAGGATCTTCTGGGGGATCATCGACGAGAGAACATTTTCTTTCGCGAAACCCATGCTGAAAAACAGACCTATCGAGGGCGCTTCTGCTTCCGTAGGAGGTTCAAGCTTCGCGTGGCGGAAGCGCCGGGCGAGATCAAGAACCTGTTTGTGCAATATTCGGAGAATGGGATCATGACCGTCGATCATCTCCATAGGTTCTTGATCGAAGTTCAGAAAGAAGAGACTCCCGAGAGTTAAAAAAAAAACGCATGGAGACAGCCATTGGCGGCCAGCCTCTGCGCCAAACAGACCGGGAGTCAATGCGATTCGCGCTGGCGTGCTCCGTTCTTCCCCCTTGATCATTTTTGGTCGCACCACACTCGAGCTCAACGAACCTGCGACCCATTCTCTCTTTGCTCGTTACCTCACCAAACCCCCATGATCAGACCCGAGACTCCTCTATCGATGGACCCGGTACCATCCGATGGTTTCTAGCTCTTGTTCAGCCCCGACCCGAGCCTCCCTTCAGTCCATCTACAGCCCTGACGAATCCGGAGGATTGTTGCCCGCAAAGCCGAAGCTTCTGCTCAGCCTTTCCAGCCGCCGCTCGGCCATTGTTCTGGGGTCTCCCTGACGTCCACCTGGTCAGCCATAGTCCCCCCAACGTCCCTGTTTCGCTGCCCGACGTTAGCTCATATCAGCTCCATTTTCCGAAGTCGCACCGCCATTAAACAGCCCGGAACTCGTCATCCTGTTCTCCATTGCCTACCCACGGTTCCGCTCGAGGTTGACGCTGCTGCTGTTCGAACCTCCTATGTCCGGCTCCGCCCCTCCACAGCCGTATCTCGATCCTATCCCGGCCACCCCTTTGCGACTCACTTTCTGCCGCTCAACCCAACACTCTAACTTCATCACTCCAACCTTGAACCATCAACGAATACGGCGAAACAACCATTTATGGCCGTGAAAGATGGGACACGAACGAGAGATGAGAGACAAGCTGTCCCAGCCGCGACGATGAGCGAGTCACAGCCGTGATGAGCGATTCCGGACAAGTGGAGCATGATGGTCGTCGACGGACGATGACGAACGGCTGCAAGCCGCATGTGTAAGTCTCTTAAACTTTGATCTTTGCTAGAGTTTGTTGAAGTCAGGATTGAAGCCGTGAATAGTACAAGAACAGAAGCTGGTCGTGAGCATGGGGGTGACGTTGAAACTCTATGAAATAGCAACCTGAAGAAGATGATGCATTAACATAAGCAATAGAAATAATAGTAAAAAAAAGGCAGAAGGACAGCAGGAGTGTCAATATTTGTGTACGGCGCTCACTTTAGTGCCAATATTTTTTTTTGGATCACTTCAGTGCCAATTTTGGTCAAAAACGATCATTTCAGTGCCAAATCTGACGTGGCTTGCCAGAAATCGTGACACGTGTCCTAATGTGATCTGACGTGGCTTCCCGGAAATCATGACACGTGTCCTGTTGGCACTGAAATGGTCGTTTTTGACAAAAATTGGCACTAAAGTGATCCAAAAAAAAATATTGGCACTAAAGTGAGCTCCGTACACAAATATTGGCACTTGTAGTGTTCTTCTGCCGTAAAAAAAACGTGAATGCTTTGGTGAGTTGGAATGTGGGCTTGCTTCCGCGGGTTGAGTCCGTTTTTGTATGTAGGTTAGTGTATGGGCTGGATTAGTAATTTGGGCCTTAGATTATAAAATAAAAATAATAAAAAATAATAATAAAAAATCAAAAAATCCAATAAAAAATGGAAAATCATAAAAAACTAAAAAAATCGGGAAAAATTCGGAAAAATTCTAAAAAATTCCAGAAAATAGGAAATGGCCATATTCAACTGGCCACAACCCGTTTCGGGTCTTTCGGACCTCGGTCTTTTCAAAAATGATGGTTTTGCCCTTCCGGCAAACCGTCTTCCAAAAAAATTCTAAAAATTCTAGAAAAATCTCAAAAAAATAGGAAATGGCCACAATCAACTGGCCAAGGCTCATCCCGGGTGTTTTGAACCCGATCCTTCTTAAAAATGATGATTTCGCCCTTTGGGCGAATCGTCTCCCAAAAATTGAAGAAAAATCAAGAAACTCCAAAAAAATTCTCAAAAATGGGAGATGGCCACAATCAACTGGTCATGGAATATTTTGGGTAATTCGGTATCCAAGTCTTCCAAAAATTGACGATTTTGCCCTTCGGGCTAAATCGCCTCCAAATTCCCCATTTTATCCCCGGTCCGAAATCGCATCTTCCATAAGCCCTTATGGCTATACTAGAAGGCCATGTGATGTGAATTGACGTGCATTGATGTGATTTACTTATGCACTTGATTGCGTTTTCATTTAAATTGATTGTGATTGATAGGAATAGTCTTCCAATCTGCATGAAACCCTGAATTAAACCTACCTCACCCGAACTTGCGCATGCATGAACTCTTAGCTAGGAACATCACTCGCGTTTGGTACCGAAAGGGCGTTGGTAATGACACCAGCGTAACCAAGTCCCCGAACCCAAAATCTCTGGTTCCGCAGAACTGATCGATCTCTCTCAATCGGTCAGTAAGGTTTTCGGTCTACCCTCCAAGAAAGACCGGTGGCGACTCCAAATGCATGCACAATTTGCACATGCCACCACGACCACACTGAAGGTCGAAAACGATCGACTCTCATCGTCGAAGAGTACTCCCGCCGCGATTTGGTATAGGCCTGGGAGGGCCCGCGCCGATCCAAGACCCGCGATCGGTAATCCATTAGCCGCGTCCGCTTTCGGACGGGTTGCGACACTTCCTCAGTCTCATTTACTGCAATCTGTGCTTCTTCTGCTTGCTGATGATTTTTCTCTTTGCAAATAGCTTCCATGTGACCAAACTTGTGACATCTTCTGCACTTGACATCAGGCTTTCTCCAGCATCTAAAGGACTGGTGATTAATTCCACCACAGTGTTGACAAGGTTTCTTATTCTTCTTCCAGTTGCCAGACCCACTAGAACTTCCTTCTTTTGCTTCAAACTCTGAGTCACGTGCATTCCCTTTTGACTGATTCCATTTCTTCCATTTGCCTCCATCATTAAACTTCACTTTAGCTTGCAGTGCACCCTCTACGTGCTCTTCTCTTCTCATCATTCTTCTATGCTCCTGTGCCTGCAAGGCACTTAACAATTCTGCAAGCTTTATATCAGCTATGTCTCTTGTATTTTCCAAAGAAGCTATGGTAGCTTCAAACTTCTCTGGAAGAGACACTAAGATCTTCTGAACCAGCCTTTCATCCTTCAAGTCAGTCCCCAAGACTCTGATCTTTTCGGCTATCTCAATCAGCCTATCAGAATATTCCTTCACTGACTCTGAATCCTTCATTTGCTGTCTCTCAAACTCCCTCAAGAGATTCAGCACCTTCATGCTTCTTATCTTCTCATCTCCCTCGTATTCAGTCTTCAAGAAATCCAATATTGCCTTCGCAGAATCACATCTCATGATCCTTGTGAAGATTGGGGCTGAGACAGCAGCGTACAGGCAAGACTTTGCCTTGGCCTTCCTTGTGGTTCTCTCTTTATGGTACTTTATCTGATTCATGGTCGGATCGTTTGGAAGTGGAGCAACCTCATAATTATTCTCCACAGCCTCCCATAAATCATGACCCTCCAAGAATGCTGTCATCTTGACAGCCCAAGCTTGATAATTTTCCCCAGTAAAGACTGGAGTAGCCATAGCAGAGAAACCACTTGAACCTGCCTCCATCACACACGCTTATCTTCACTTCACAGTCCCTTAAGATCCTTCAGAAGAGCTCTGATACCACTGTTGTTGCTGAGAGATGTTCAGCAATATTTTCTCTAACTTAAAACTTCAGAGAGAAGCCTTTCAAGTTGCGTAGCAAAAAGGGAGAGAGATGAAGAGAGATGATAGAATGAGAAAAAAAAAAGGATTCATATCATTTCTTGGTTGCAGAACCGGTTTTATGCACGTAGCAAGGGAACACCCTTTTTGAAACCACAATTACACTTGCAACCTGCAACACACACTTCTTAGACTAATAATAAACAACCAACCCCTAATAAAACTAATCAATCCCTAATGAAACTTGCCACCCCTATCATAATTACAACATTGCAACCCCTATCATTATTACTTGATTAAAATAACAAAAGTAAAACCCAGTTGAATAGCATAAGGACAAAACATGCAGCAGAATTGATTCACGCATGGCTCCAACACACAATTGTGAAGAAAAGAAATCTTCCCATGAAGTACAATCTCAGCGCAAACACTGGGCACTGGAATCACTTCATAAAAAATTTGATGAACTTAAAATAATCAACTAGAACACTTGGTAAATAAGCATCTCTCGGCCTTCAGAATCATATCCTCCAAAAGTAGGATAAGCATAATAATGTTTCAAACGTCATAAACCCACCGTCATGTGAGACAGAGAGTGATAAGATTTATGACCTATAGAAATAAACTGCAGCAAACACAAAGGCAATGTTGCTGATGAGGTAGCGTGAAAGTCCCAAGACTGCTTTGTATCCGATCACAGGAACCAACGGAAGAAGAAGTGGTGTCGACGGATAAGATCACATGAATAACATACAAGAGCACAATGATGAATCAAAGCAACTAGAATAACAAATCCAAACCTGTTCAAGATGAAACGGAGATGAGGAAGGGAAGCAGAGGGAAAAAAGCTAAGGTCTGCTCATAAAAAGGCTAATGTCAATAAAGTTCTAAAACTGGCCACAAAAATGTAATGCATTCCTAAATTTTTTTAAAAATATAATGAAATCATAAAATTTATCAAATTGATATAATTGAGTCTTTTCTTTAACTCCGTCTAATTTTATTAAGGAAAAATGCCGACATGATTTTTTATTATGTTTTTTATTTTATAAGGCATCGATCTGAATAAAAAGACGTCGTTTTGCTTCAAATTTGATTTTTTTTATTTAATTTATATTTAAAAAATATATAAAAGGAAAACACAGGAAGCCGCCGCGCGCCGAGATGGTCACAAGCCATCCCTACCCTCACCATCGTTGATGACAGCAAGAAGGGTGCAAGCCCTTGCTTGAATTTTCTTTTTTGTGTTTTTTTTTTTAAGTTTGCCTTTTTTAAAGATAATCTAAACTAAATTTTTTATTAGAAAATTAAATTTATGCCAAAATGATGTCATTTTTATCCTTACGTCTCATGTTTTAGCCATGTTATCGCCACGTAAGAAAAAAGATATAATAACAAAAAAGTCAAGTTTGAAATAAATATGTTGTTGATGTTGAACAAAAAAGTCAAGTTGGATGGAGTTAAAGAGAGAACTTGATTGCTCCAAATTTGATAAGTTTTGTCTTAATTGCATTTTTGAAAGTCGTATGACTTAATTGTAATTTTTTAAAATTTTAGGATTCAATTATACTTTCGTGACAAATTTTGGGATTTCCAGTTCATTTACCTTAATCTTAAAGGTTTTATTTTTTGGGGAAATAAAACTAGTTTCTTAAAGCATAAGCAACGGTCTGTTTATTTTCATATGATAAAACTAATAGATAAAGTCGGAGTATTCTCGTAATTTCAGAAGTACTTTTTTGGGCATGTATGACCACATTTTTAGAGTATAAAGTGCTTCTGGAATAGAAAGTTGTTTGGTTACGTAACTTTATTTTTCTAATTCTAGAGCTTTTTTTTTTTTTGCTCCATAAGTAGTTTTGGTGTCACTTAAAAAAGTAAAAAAAAAAAACTTCCAAAAATAGAAAAATCAATTTTTGGCCAAAAGTTGATTTTTAGAGGAAAAATGTTGTCATGTGCACCCTTAGATCATTGTCGCCTCAGAAATATTAAACATAATCTCACATCACTTAGATGTATAATTATTAGGGAAGATTTCAAATAAGGACATGAAATGCGTTTGAAATGGATCTTGTTTCAAATAACGCCATGAATTGCTTAAATCGTTTCAAAAAAAGGTTTAATCGAATGACATTTTAGTCCTTTAATTATTTTCTACTTTTTAATTTTTAATTTTGTTTTTTCTTTATTTTATTTTTTATTTTTCCTCTTCTCTTCCATCTCCCTCGCCACCGCCATCTCCACTGCCTGCCGGTCCCCCATCCCCCTCCCCTCCGGCGCCGCCGCCGCCCACAACGGCCCCTGGGACGGGTCCACTTCCCGAGCATGTGGGCGCCAAGGAGGCGTTGTTGCTTCCTGCTAACACTCCGATTTTCTTCTGCCTTTTAATTTTTGCTTTTGTCCAACGTAAACGCAAGTCGGTTTCTCTCCACATTAGAGTTCAATATTCAAGCCCCTTAGAGCAACGAAGAGAGTGAAGAAAGAAAATTGCCAGATTCAGAAAAACCGAGCAAATCCACTGACTTCACGAAATTGTACGGAGCCAGCTGGAGGAACATCCTTCTTATGATTTTCTCTTAAAGTCACCCAGCAAATAGAAGTGTTGCAGTCATCGCTTAAAAGTTTCGAAGTAGATGAGCGAAAATCATTATTTAGGATATTTTTCGGAAACAGAGTCGCGCAATGCTCTGCTTTACACATCGAACACCTGAGGATATGCATAATTCAGCAAAAAAAAAAAAAATCTTCCAGCAATCTTCATATGAAACGAATAAATCTTGAGCGCTAAGCAGGATCGTCGCTTTGTCTCTAGGCATGCTTCCCCTCCTTCTTGTTGCTCAAGACGATCGAAGTGGAAGCTGAACTGGGGGCGCTGCGAAGGGCCAAGTTCTTGGGTTGCCGTTCGAGATCTTCGTACTCCGCGTCTCATTTCGGCGTCCGGAGGGAGACCAAGTTGTTGGCTGCCGCTTCGCCGGGATTGTCTTGCAGGGGATGCCAATAAAAGAAATCGGTGGGGAAGAAACTGTAGCGCGACGGACCGGACGGTGAGGACTGACGGGCTGCTGTCCACGGGCCGTGGCGGCCGGCGGCAGCCCAGAAGGGTGGGGGATGCGGGACTGGCAGGTGACAGGGGAGATGGGGTTGGCGAGGGAGATGGGGAGGGGGAGGGAAGAGGAAAAATAAAGTACATAAATGCAAAAATAAAATAAAATAAAATAAAATAAAGACGAAAATGTCATTCGAACAAGCTTTCTTTTGGGATGATTTAAGCATTTCATGCTCATATTCGAAATAATGTCAACTACAGATTTATTTGAGAAAATGGATGCACTTCATATTCTTAATTGAAATTTTCTCTAATTAGTATATCGCCTGTATACATAGTCTCCCGTTGATCGATGGTATAAGTTCTTAGGTTGAACTTTTAATTAATAAAAGCTTTGCAATATAAAGTCGATTTTCACCAACATAGCAAATGATTTAGAGAGCAGGAGATAGAGTAATCTCGCTCTGCTCTTTGAAGTCTCTGTCTGAAGTCATAGGTGTAAAAGTCCGAACCCGAACCCGAGCCCGGCGCGAAGGAAATTGTGCGTGTGCCACTCAAAGCATCTCTTGCAATTACTTTGTAATACATTAAATTTGGTGAAATTAAACCATATTTTCATCGACAGGTAACAGCCAACTAATCCTACTCCGCAAGCGTAGTAATACTACATATTTTCAATGTGCGTTCATCTCGAAGGTAAATGAACTGGAAATCCCAAAATTTATCACGAAAGTATAATTGAATCCTAAAATTTTAAAAAATTACAATTAAGTCATACGACTTTAAAAAATGCAATTAAGACAAAACTTATCAAATTTGGAGCAATCAAGTTCTTTCTTTAACTCCATCCAACTTGACCTTTTTGTTCAACATCAACAACATCTTTATCTCAAACTTGATTTTTTTGTTATTATATCTTTTTTCTTACGTGCCGATGACATGGCTAAAACATGAGATATAAGGAACAGTTTAGTGTTTCGGGGTAAAAATCCGAACGCTAAGGGTCTAATTGAAGAAGCAGATGCCATTCTCATAAGCTATAGTAAGTGGAACGTTAGAGATTGCAGCTACAGGAAAACAGGTTCTGACTTACCTCTAGAATGGGTGCCTCTGGAAAACCCTGATTTGAAGATGAACGTCGACGCCTCTGTGGGGGGTGCAGACTATGGCGGTGCCATCGCTGGTGTTCTTCGAGACTCCAGTGGCTCTTTGCTAGGAGGATTCACAAAGAAAATCTCCCCCTATACACCTTTGGTCGCCGAAGCTCAAGCGCTTCTCACGGGTTTGTAGCTTCTTGAAGAGAAGACAGAGGTTATGGAAAAGAAGCTTCGCGTTAAAGTAGAGTCAGACTCAATGCGTGTAGTACTTGCAGTCAACAGAGAACAGGAAGCCACCTGGGAAGCAGAGAACTTTATCCTCCAAGCCCAAACAATTGTAGCCCGCCTCCCGAACATCTCTGTGGCCCACTGCAAAAGATCTGCAAATCAAACGGCAGATTGGGTCGCGAAGATGTTTCGGTCTAATAGTCTCTCTGTCCACTGGTTCTGCCCCGCCACAACCCCTTTGGGATTTATTATGTGTAGATGCTCCTCGTACGATCCTTCATGTACGACATTTTATTTATCAGTAATGCAAATTTTCTTCGACCAAAAAAAAAAAACCCCCAATATGTCCATCCATAAGCACATTACTTGACTTTGGATCGCAATAAATTATTGGGCTTTGGCATTGATTATGGAAATAATCCAATGCAAAACAATATCAATAGAAATGTTCATCCTTTGGGCGAGACTCAATTTCTTCGAGTGCCCATCTCCATCATTTTGAGCTAGATTTCGGTGTAGCCACTATTCTAGGCTGCCATTGACCGAGTACCCGTAGACTGAAGCCTTAAACTCATCACCTATAATCAATGCCTGAGCTCTCCATCTAAATTTTCATAAGATTTTCGGTGTTTTACATGCTTTGAAACTTCGCATTTTGTCTTGAAGCTCTTGAGAGCAGCATGCCGTGTTCGATTAAGCACCTTAACGGCAATGACATTTTCATTCTCTTGGAGCTGCCCCTATAGATGAACCCAAAGCTTCCGACCCCGATTTGATGGCATTAGTTGTTACTTATTTTCAATATGTCAAAGATTTGTCTATAATATACTTTAAATAAGTGGTCGTTTAAATCATTATGTTTATTATCTCCCATTAGTTGGTAAATGGCAGATTTATTACATTTGAAAGGTAAATGGACAATTGAAAATTATCCCATTTTTAAGAAATGCATACCAATACCTTTGATTTCAATGGTTGACATGATTTGTCCTGTCTTTCTCTTTCATTCCTTGTCATTTCTTTTCTTTTCAGGTAACATACTATTCAAATTGAATATTTGGATTATTCGTCATCTATTTACTCTAACTATATTATTTAAGGGCTAATTTTTTTTTATTTGTTATGTACTTATACCAACAGAAGTCCCATGACACATTAGAGAAACATATTTCATCAATTCAAACATTGGAGCGACCACTGTCACTGAAAAATCCATTAGAAACCATCGTCCTTATTTTCCAATTTTTTTAGATCGTTGCAGAAAATGAGTTAACGAAAAATCTTTTTATAGTCAAAGGAAAATCTATATTTTATTTAGTGAATAAAATCGTCCTTTAACAATCAAAAATCAATTTCCGTTATACGACTCGACATAAACACTTGGATGAGAGACCTCGGCATTTTGGCATGAAAACCCCAACGCTCATGTATAAGTCCTTGGCGGGCCCAGGAACTCGATGCCTATGACGAAGTTCTCAGTGGCTATACTTGAGACTCTAATACTTATGCTCGGCTCCCAAGCCCATGTCCATCAAGGCTGGGACTGGTTCCTTAGCAGCGAGGCCCAAGAAGTAGGCCCAAGTCACTAGCATCCAAGCCGGGGTCTCCAAAATTGGGCCCGGGAACTTGGTCGTGTCACCCTACCCGGATGAGGCAACCCTGACGACTACAATCGGGCGAAGGCCAACCTCGCCTGAACGAGGGTTGCCCTCGCTAGTCGTAGGTGAGATCGACCCTCTCTAAATCATCGCCCCTTGCTCAAGGTAGGCCGATGCCACCCTCAACAACCACATGAGGGCCGACCTCAACTGGACGAGGATCACCAGGACTCGCCTATGGTGGGTGAGGGTTCATCGGCCCACGGTATAAAAAAAAAAAAAAGTAAACCAAAAAAAATTATAAAATTTCCAAAATCATTAAAATATTATTAAGAATATCCATGTCAGCATCGCCCATGTCACGTAAGACGGTTGATGTCCACGTTAATAATTTTCAGCCAAGATTGATCAAATGGACTCAATTGACAAAACGTAAAAAAGCTTATGACTGAATCAGTGCTACTGAAATGTTCAGAATTGAATTGGTATAAATAAAAAAAATTTAGAAGCATTTTGGAATTTTTTTTCATGTCATGCGTGAGAGGCTTAAAGAGAGTGGGGGGGTGATGTACAGGGTCGGGTAATTTCTTGGTCCTTCGCCGGTACTTGTGGATTCAATGGTACAAGAAGGGGGACACCATTTGCTGCCCAAATCGTGACATGAAATGTTATTCGGACAGTAGTAGATCAAGGTATGCAACGACCAGAAGTCATGATAAAAGGTCCTGGTCTCGGAAGAGATACAGCATTACGAGCTATTCGTAGAAATGTTATATTGTTAAGTTTCGTACGTGATGTAACCCCTATGGCTGTAGACCTCCTAAAAAAATACGTGCGTAGAAATCAAAATGAAAGAGATTTCAATAGCTAGATAATTGGAGTGAGTATCACAAAGACCGAGAGTAAGTTTTTTATTTAGCTCCGTATGTTCATTTCATTCTTTACTTTGGAGAACTCCAATCCTTTTTTTTTTTTCTATATTGACAAAAAAACCCTTTCATTCTATAAATCATGGGGCTCACGCACTTTGACTTTTCATAATGCGAAACTAGGTAAAACACATTTCATTACACTCAACAATTAACCGAAATCCAACCCAAGTTTTCCACAATCCTTCGAGATTCACATTTCCTTTCATCTCTAAATTTCACAAACAAAAGTCGGTCGGCAGAAGAAATAAGCCACCTTTTGCCTTCTTTGCAAAAGACATGTAAAGTTGTAAAGGAGCTATAGCATCAAGCACAAGACACAGATTCCTAAACAAACCCCAAAGAGAGAACAAAGGAAAACCCCACTCAGCTCCGCAACAAGAGGGCATCTAAATTTCTGACAATTTCCCTTAAGCCAAAACCAGCCCATCTGTAGGAAAACAGCAGAGCCGACAGCTAATAAACATCAGTGCTCCGACCCAACAAAAAAAAAAAACATCAGTGCCAAGGTTCAACACCACTTTAAGGAAAGTCCCCTACAAGCACAACAAGCGCAAGCACAAGTTATCACCTTTTCTCCTTCCAAGTTCCAACTAATTTTATATAAAACCCTTCTAAGCAAGCAAGGTCTGCGTGAGAAATTAATATTCTAAGTACAGGTTGGGTCGAGGCACATGGGTTTTGCCTTGTTATGACTCTGGTTGAGTTCAAGCTTTAACCTCGAGCTGTAATGGAGGATGACATTAATGGCGGTAGCTTAGGAAGACGATTGCCGCATCGAACAAGCAACTATCTGCGCCCACTGTCTCAGCCTTGTCTTCACCACCTGAGGATCATCGCCTGCACAGATGTTTCATGCATCTTCTTGATTCTATGAATGGTAAAAGGAGGGAAGCGATGAGCAGAGACCTTTTTGCTTTGAGACAGAGAGAGAGAGAGAGAGAGAGAAAGAGAGATGATTCTTACTGGGGCCGCATATGGCGTGGGGGCTGCCGACGGGGGACGCGCTGTCGCAATCCGACGCGGTCGAGAGCGACGCCTCCATCGGCTTCGGAGCGCTCCCGTTGTGCTGTTTCGTCACGGCGTAGTAGAACCCTAGAGCCGGCAAAGTGTCCGACAGGCGGTCATCCACAGCCTCCGGCGAGTCAAACCCGAACCCGAGTTCTATGCATCCCTTGAGCTCGTCGAGGTCCTCGTCCGTGACGCTCTTGCTCTGGCGGTTCTTGGCGTTCCCCTTGCGCCGGAGCCATGCCTCCTCCCGGAACATGTCGGGAGACCACGATTTTTGCTTGTATATAGACGACCGGTTCCTCAGCGGCGGCGGCGACAGTAGTAGGGGCATCTCTTGGTCAGGTTCATTCTGTGGCTGTTGACGAATCAGCTCGCAATTTTCTTGGATATGCGGCGGCGGTGGCGGCGGCGGCACATTGGGAGGGCGCATGGCGGGGGGCAACCCCGAGCACCACCCCGCGAGCCGGGGGTGCACAGAGGCCGGGGGGGAAGCTCGCGGGGGGGTGGGGGAGGAGCGAGCGCTATGGCTTGTGTGATTTGGCCTTGTTGAAATAGAAGAATGTGTATTGTGTGAAAGGTTTAATAAGGGGGGGTTGGCGTGGTGGGTCAATGTGGGGCATGCTTCTTATTGATTGGTTAGGTCCATGTCGTCATGACATGTCTTTTAGCTTTTTAGCTTTTTTTTTTTAATTCTCTTGGTTCTCTCCCGTCCTTTCTTGCTTGAAAATCACTCCATCAAAAATTATCTTTTTTGTTTGCCCTAAAAATATTAAGTGGCAGAAATGATAACAAAAGAAAGAAACATTAAAATCGTTCAATTGGGAAAATCTTTTTGTGCATTCAATCTACGTGAAGAGTAGCTTGGAGATATAATAGTGAAACTTTTTTTTCTTTTGGAGGAGTTGAAAAGTGCTGGCTAATACGGTGATACCAGTTACCTCAACGAGATCAGTCCTGATTATAACTTTATCATAACTTCGTCTACCCAAGTGGCCGAGCCTCCGCTAGTTGAGAGCTAATGATGGTTTGTGTGACTTATAAACAGCCTAATAGGGGCTCGACCATTTTCCTCACAAGGATCCTATGGATTAACACGAAATCGGGAGGCTTGAGGACCAAGACGGGCGAAAGCTACGCGCTTATAATCTGAATTACTGTGTAAAATCTCCCCGAAAGTACTCCGATATTACAGTGCTCTAAGCGATTAAGCTAAGGTAGCCTAGATTATTCAGACGAAAAGATGAAAGAAAAAAAAATCACATGAATTTAATGGACGCCCTTACTTTTAAGCTCGGCAATGAACATCACTTCTGTCCAAATTCACGAGAAAATGCTACGCAATGACCAAGGAAGACAATGCGTAATGACAAGGAAAACAGACGTGAAGTGTTCCTCAATAATACACAAGTTTCTAGGGTTTCTCTTATATAAACAACTGTGTTTTCGCGCATATCTTGCGGGCTTTGCCAATCACATAACTTAATCTCGAGCCCAAGAGTCAAGTCTGATGACGGTTTAATAGGACAATAATTTCCCCAGAAATACATCTGTATAAGCCCTCTCGTTTTCAATATGATGTTTTTTTTTTGTTTCTCCAGCTTATTATATTAATAAGATCTTCTTCTTTTTCGTTGTGCAAAAGTTTTGTCTTTTATGAATGGATTAGCACGAGGAATATAAATATGTGAAACAGTTTCATGCAGAAGTAACGAAGGTTAATTGACTTTGGCTAAGAGCAATATTGCTAGCTCCGCGAAATTTTATTGAATAATCTATATTCTATTCGGCATAATGATGAATCTACAAAGTGTTTTTAAGAGCCGACGGAATATATTAGATACAAGAAAAATCGTACTCAACAGAAGCCAAGCAAGTTAAATTTTAGTGTGCGTTTGTTTGTGTTGGAATATATAAATATTAAATTATACATTTTTCTAACAGCTTAAGCTTTTAGAACAGTTGGTTGTGATCCCTTAAAAATCTTTCATGCTATCAGAGCAGAAGACCAGACTAAACGTGATAAGGAGTGTTAGAATATATAAACAAACTAGTTGTTTTCCTGAAACATGGTTTATAGAAAAGCATTTTCCTTTAACATGAAATTTTTTTTCCAAACAAACGCACTCTTAGGCTTGCACCATCGAATCATAATTACCACTCAATTACCAATATAATCAATTAATTAACCAAAAGCAGCTCCGCTAACTCCCCGACCACGACATGCCCTTGACTTCACTTCTGGGGCTTGGTTGTTCAGACCCACTTTTGTCTAAGTATGAGTATATACCATATGATATGCTTATTCCATGATAAGACTTAAAACACATTAATAGTTAACAGATCGAACAGCATAGGTTTATTCAAAACACCATATACAAAATCCCTCTGCAATATAAGAAATATCTTCAAGATGTGGACCGGCTCATCCTCCAAGAATAAATTATTTTTAAAAAAAATCGCGTGAATAGTTGTCTTGATAAATTAACAAATAAAAACATGATAGTGATCTACGTCCATCATTTTCGAAGGGATAAAAAAACACAATTAGAATGCGTCACCGCGACTTAATCTATAATTTGCTTAGATCAAACTACACTCAATTAGTAATAATTAATCTGATTTGCCTTCAAAGTTGCACACTGCAAGTTGTACACATATACCATGCGCTAGAAGATGCCAAAGGATGCAACTTACGTTGTCGACGTCATCATTGATCTAGACTAATCTCGGGTGTTAATTGTGGAATCAAAACATTAGAGAGAGAGAGAGAGAGAGAGAGAGAGAGAGAGAGAGAGAGTTAGTCCAAAAATGGATTTGTAAGTTTAGAAATAGGACGATCCATGGATGAAAATGGAGACATGATCCGAGGTGAACTTCACCAACCAACTTCCAAATTAGTGAGATTTCTTGACTTTTGTCATCAATAATTACTCCGCTTTCGATAAAAACACTCTGACCACCCACGTCAAAAATTACCTAAAATAGATATAAAATAAAAGTTTATATTGTCCAAAAAATCTTAAACCAATAATACTAGGCTTAATTCAATCCTATTTTTTTTTAATTTATCCATTTTAATCCTAACCCTTTTGACGATTTGCCAGTTTAGTCGGGAAAAGTGTCAAAAAAGTCCTAAACTTATTGCCCTATTGCCAATTCAGTCTTAAACCTTTTTTTGGTACCAATTCAATCCTAAACCTTTTGCATTAGTGTCAATTTAGTCCTAAACCTTTTTTTGGTGCCAATTCAGTCCTAAACCTTTTGCATTAGTGCCAATTTAGTCCTAAATATTTTGTATTTATGCTAATTGAGTCAATTCGATCAATTTTGGTCGAAAATCATTGGCACAAATATCAATTGTCCTACGTGGCACGGTTTACGCTAACGTGAATATTTTTTGATATTTTAAATAATTTTTAAAAATAATTTTTAGAAAAACAAAAATAAATGCTTAAAAATTATTTAAAATTATAGAATAATATTAAAAAAAATCTAAATCAGTGTTTGTCATGCCACGCAGGATAATCGATGTCCACATCAGTCATTTTTTTTTATCAAAATTAGTTGGATTAACTCAATTAGTATAAATTATCAAAGATTTAGGACTAAATTGACACTAATACAAAATGTTTAGGACTGAATTAGCACCAAAAAAGGTTTAGGACTAAATTAGCACCGATGCAAAAGGTTTATGACTGAATTGGCACCAAAAAAAGGTTTAGGACTAAATTAGCACTAGGGCAATAGATTTAGGACTTTTTTGACACTCCTCCCAAGTTTAGTCTATTTGGCTAAAATTACTCGGAAATCAATGCCGTAACCGTCGGTTGTCTTACGTGGCATAGTTGGCATTAATGTGGACGATTTTTATAATTTTTTATTCTTTTCTTTTCTTTTCGATTCTTTTCGATGTTCATCTTCTAGGAAGAACGACAGGGATTGTCGAGCCTCGGTGATCACTAGCAATGGTCGCCAGTCAAAACTAGCCGCGAGCGAGGACGAAGTCTGAGATAGCGGTCGATGAGGGCTTCGCAGCCCTCCCCCCGATTTGGGCCAAAGCTTGAGGCCCTTGCCAATCAGAGATCTGGCCAGGGGAGAGCAACGACCTCTGCCCGTTGTCGATGAGGGCTTCGCGGCTTTGGCATAGTGGCCATCAATGCCAAGGCTCCTGCGACCCCCGGTAGCCTTCTGCAAAGATGAACAATGCCCAGGCTCCTTGAAAGAGGCCTGCTCCTGTTTAAGGGCAACCACGTAATATAAGGCAATCGTTGGTCCCGACATGAAAGAGAGCACGCAAGAAGGACGATACCTATGGATAAGCTGTCGAGAACTCAGAAGGTTTGCCGTGTCCCATCGGCCGTCACCATTCTAATCACGACCGCCGTTTGATCAGGAGAAGTTCTTTATGCTAAGTTTGAACAAGTAGCCGTTGATTTCGACCTACATGGGCTACAAGCAATTGGGTCTCAAGAAAAGATTTGTCCTTCCTCTTCATGTTTGTTGCGGAAAACGCCAAAAAATGGGCAAATTCAAGCTCGTAATAGCAAGGATGAAAGCAAAATAAAAACACGAGGCACGATAAACGTGGAAAACCCAAAACGGGAAAAATCACGGGGAGAGAGAGGGGCTTCACTATTTTCAATAACAAGTACAAGAGTACAATTAAAGATCTAAAGATCTGACAAGAAGAAAGTGAAAACAAAGGGTTTCGGGGCATAAACTAAAGTAAGCATCCCTATAAGATATCCAAGATATCTTTTTTATACCCTCATCTAAGAAATCCTAATACAAAGTGAATGGTCCAAAATAACCTTATCACAAATTTGGAAGTCAGAATATAACAAATCTCCACCTTGACTTCAAATTTCCAGAAGAGCATTTTGCCAAACGCCACAAGATCTCTCTCCCTCACCTTCAAGAGTGACCACATAAGACCACCCGCCAAACAGTAGAATTAACGACGCACACCCCTAAGCCTACGTGAGCATACTCGATGTAGGAAACAAGGGATGAACCGCCATTAACACCGCCTAAGCAACTCAAATGGTGAGAACACCAACCAAATCCAATCAATGCTTGAACTTGTCAAAGGAATTGGTTTAGTCAACGTATCTGCTGGATTATCCGCTGTAGGTACTTTCTTCACTATTACTGTACCTGTAGCAACCTCATCACGCACAAAGTGATAACGAATATCGATGTGCTTCATTCTCTCGTGATACATCGCGTTCTTGGTCAACTGAATCGCACTTTGGTTATCGCAAAAGATAACGGAGGCTCCCTCCTGCTTCACCCCAAGTTCTGTAACCAAACGCTTCAACCAAAGAGCTTCCTTCGCTGCCATGTACTCTGCTTCAGTGGTAGATAAAGCAATTGTATCTTGTAAAGTTGCTCTCCAACTAACTGCGAAACCACCAAGCATAAAAACATAACCTGTCAAAGATCTCCTTTTATCGAGATCACATGCATGGTCAGAATCAACAAAGCCAACAACTGAATGCCTTGTATCACAACCTCTATCAAAGACCAAACCAACATCTGAGGTACCTCGGATATATCGAAGAATCCACTTCACTGCTTGCTAGTGGGCTTTACCTGAATTTGCCATATACCTGCTCACAACACTAACTGCTTGGGAAATGTTTGGACGAGTGCATACCATAGCATACATAAGACTACCCACAGCACTAGAATATGGAATTCGAGACATCTCATCTTCATCTTCTTTGGTTTTCAGTGACAAAGAAGCAGAAAGTCTAAAGTGGGATGCCAAAGGAGTACTTACCGATTTAGGATTCTTCATACCGAAACGTTCAAGCACTTTCTTAATATACCCCTTTTGTGAAAGATATAACTTCCCAACCTGTCTATCTCTACGAATTTCCATACCTAGAATTTTCTTAGCAGCTCCAAGATCCTTCATCTCAAATTCCCTGCTAAGTTGCTTCTTTAATTATTGTATCTCTGACATGTCCTTCGCTGCAATAAGCATGTCATCCACATACAATAGCAGATAAACAAAAGAACCATTACGCAATTTTTTATAGTACACACAACTATCATGCGCACTTCGCGAGTATCCATGACTTAACATAAAGCTATCAAATCTCTTGTACCATTATCGTGGAGATTGCTTAAGACCATACAAAGAGCGTTTCAACTTGCAAACATGATCTTATTTACCCTCAACAATGAATCCCTCTAGTTGAGACATATAAATTGTCTCATCAAACTCGCCATGCAGAAAAGCGGTCTTGACATCAAGTTGCTCAAGTTTTAGATTATAAAGGGCTACCAAAGCGAGCAACACACGAATGAAACTATGTTTCACAACTGGAGAGAACACTTCATTGAAGTCGATCCCTTCCTTCTGACTAAAGCCCTTCACTACCAAACGTGCCTTGAATCTTTCATCTTCAATCCCTGAAATTCCCTCTTTTCTTTTGACAATTCACTTGCATCCAACTGCTCTTTTGCCCTTAGGCAATTTCACAAGATCCCAAATTTGGTTCTTATGAAGAGGCTCTATCTCTTCATTCATCCCAACATGCCACTTCTCAGATCTAAAACAAATAGTAGCTTCACGAAATGTAGAAGGCTCTTCAATACCAAGTTCTTCAGCAACTGTAAGAGCATATGCTACCAAGTCAGCAAAACCATACCTTTGATGAGGCTTAATTTGTCTTTTAACTCTCCATGCAGCTAAACTCTGAGGTTGTTCAACTTCTTCTACTCCTTCTTTAATCGAATATGAGTCTTGTTACTCACTATCACTTTCTGACTGAATAAGAATGTCTTCAGAGGTTCTTTGTGGATACTTTACACTAAATTTCACCTCTTTCGCTATATTCTCTTCCTGAATATCTGTAGACTCAACAACTTTTCTTTGATCAAGTATAGAATTTTCATCAAAAGTAACATCTCTACTGATTATAAATTTTGGTGACTGAGGATCAGAACACCACAATCTATATCCCTTAACTCCATCTACATAACCAACAAAAATACATTTCTTGGCTCTAGGTTCAAGCTTACCATCTTTTACATGATAATAAGTGGGACACCCAAGTACTTTCAATACAGAATAATCAAAAGGTTTACCAGACCATACCTCGTTTGGAGTCTTACATTCAATTGCAGTAGAAGGTGAACGATTCACCAAATAACATGTCGTGTTCATGGCTTCAGCCCAGAAATCTTTATCAAGTCCAGCATTATAAAACATACATCTAGCTCTTTCTAAAAGTGTTCGGTTCATGCGCTCTGCCACCCCATTCTGCTGAGGCGTATACCTGACTGTTCGATGTCGAACAATCCCTGAATTTTCACAGTACTTATTAAAATCACCTCCGCAAAACTCAAGACCATTGTCTGTTCTGAGACGCTTTATCTTCTTACCAATTTGATTTTCAATCAATATCTTCTACTTCTTAAACGTATCAAAGACGTCACTTTTACGCTTCAAGAAATAAACCCAGACTTTCCTAGAAAAGTCATCAATAAAGGTCAGAAGATAAACTGCATCACTTTTAGATGTAACATGTGCAGGTCCCCACAAATCGGAGTGAATATAATCAACTGTGCCCTTCGTCGAGTGCACTCCAGTACTGAAACTAACTCTGTGTTGTTTCCCGTAAACACAATGCTCACAAAAATCAAGTGAAATTGTATGCTCCCCATATAGTAAACCACGCTTACTCAGGATAGTCATTCCTCTTTCGCTCATGTGACTCAACCGCATGTGCCACAACCTTGATTTATCAGAATCTAAAGAGGATGATATATTTAAAGAACCCTGTCGCGACCCGTCCGAAAATCAACGGACGCGGCTAATGGATTACCGATCGCGGGCCCCCACTCTGAAATGTGGATCGCGGGCCTTAGATCGGCGCGGGCCCTCCCAGGCCCATACCAAATCGCGGCGGAGGTATATCTTTAAGGGATTCGACGATAAGAGTCGATCGCTTTCGACCTTCAGTGTGGTCGTGGTGGCATGTGCAACTTGTGCATGCATTTGGAGTCGCCACCGGTCTTTCTTGGAGGGTAGACCGGAAACCTTACTGACCGATTGGGAGAGATCGATCAGTTCTACAGAACCAGAGATTTTGGGTTCGGGGACTTGGTTACGTCGGTGTCATTACCAACGCCCTTTCGGTACCTAACGCGAGTGATTTTCCTGACTAAGAGTTCATGCAGGCGCAATTTTGGGTGAGATAGGTTTGATTCAGGGTTTCATGCAGATTGGAATACTAGTCCTATCAATCACAATCAATTTAACGAGAGCGCGAGTCAAGTGTATAAATAAATAATGTCAATGCACATCAATTTCAATCATTGGCCTCCTAGTATAGCCCTAAGGGCTTAGGGAAGATGTGATTTAGGGTTAGGGGTAAAATGGGAAGATTCGGGGACAATTAGCCCGGAGGGCAAAATTGTCATTTTTTGGAAGGTTTGGATACCGGATTACCCAAAATATTCCATGGCCAGTTGATTGTGGCCATTTCCCATTTTTGAGAATTTTTTTTGGAATTTCTTGATTTTTCTTCAATTTTTGGAAGACGATTCGCCCAAAGGGCGAAATCGTCATTTTTAAGAAGGTTCGGGGTTCAAAACACCCGGGATGAGCCTTGGCCAGTTGATTGTGGCCATTTCCTATTTTTGGGGGTTTTCTTGGATTTTTTAGAATATTTTTTGGAAGACGGTTTGCCGGAAGGGCAAAACCGTCATTTCTGAAAAGATCGGGGGTCGAAAGACCCGAAACAGGTCGTGGCCAGTTGAATGTGGCCATTTCCTATTTTCTGGAATTTTTTAGAATTTTTCTGAATTTTTCGAATTTTTTGAATATTTCATGATTTTTTTATTTTTTGATTATTTTATTATTTTCTGAATTTTTTTTTTTTAAAAAAAAATATTCAAAAATATTTTCCGGGCCGGGTCAAACCCGGCCCGCGCCTCTCGGGCGCCCGGCCCGACCCTAGGGGTCGACACCGGCCTAAAACGACACCGTTTTATATTTTTAATCATTTTCCTATTTTTTTACAATTTTTTTGATTTTTTATCTATTTTATTTAATTATCCGAAAATTCCCCGGATCCGACGGTTCTCATCGCTCCACGTGGCCTCATCCTGTGCGTCCGATCTTCCACTAGATCGGACGTCCCTCAGTGAGCCACGTGGCCAAATCGTAGCCATCGGATCAAAAATCAATTATTTTCCTTTTTTAGAAAAACCTTCGGATCGAACGCTCTAGAACGTGCCACGTGGCCTCCTCTGGTGCGTCCGATCTTGTACAAGATCGGACGTCCCTCAGCGAGCCACGTGGCACATTCTCGTCCGCCGGATCGATTATTCGAAAATCATTTATTTAATTTTCCAAAAATCCAGGATCGCGACACGTGTCGCGATCGTGGCCGTCCGTTTGTTTTATTTGAAAATAAGCGGACCGGACCCCACCCGGCTGACGTGGCTGCCTACGTGGCACGCCACGTCGGCCGTTGACCGTTGACCGGCCGGAGGGTCGCCGGAGAAGACGATGAACAGTGAAAAATCCGGCGGGAATAGTAAAAATTCCGGCGAGGTCGCCGGAAAATGCCCAAAATTGACCAAAACTCAGAATTTTTTGGAGATTTTTACACCATTAGACTCCCTAACATTTCAACATCATCATACCACAGAAATGAAGGCCATGAACGCGTCCCAAATAGGCAAAACCGGACCTCCCCGAACCCGGCTCCGGCGAGGTATTTTCCGAATTTTTTTCTTATCAAAACTCGATTCTAAACCATCAAACAACACCCAAGGAGGGTCTAGAGGCTTACCTAAGCTCATTTCGAGCTTGAAGACCGCCGGAAGTTCCCCGTTGAGCTCCCGGTCCGAACCGTTGCCGGCGAAGCTCCGAGCCGTGTTTTCGCCGCGGTTTAATGCAAAACAAAGGTCAACACAAGCTTAGAAGCAATGCTAGTACATATTCAAAGCTTGATACCCGCAAATGGGGGTCGGGAAAGGCACGGCCGGGATAAAATCGAGTCGAGGCACCCGTCGGCATTTTATCGAACACATGGCGTGCGTATGAGAAACGGTGATCGGAGGAGAATACCGACCTGTTTCGGGCGTCGCCGGCGACTGCGACTGCTTGGAAGGTCTTGCTTCAGGTTCTCTGGAGCTCCCCCGAAGTCCTTCTTGCTCGAACTCGCTCGACCTCCCCTCCCCGGCCGATTCTCGGTTTTAACCGAATCCCCCGCGGATTTCGTGGCCGACCGGCGACCTCGACGCCCGCTCCCTCTCCGGAACACGAGCCTCGGTCTCCACTCATGTCCCCCACGTTCATTTGCCTTCTTTTTCTTCAAAAATCGCGCCCCCCCACGCTGCCCATCTTCCCCTGCCTTGCTGTTCAGTGTATTCTGCACACGGTCTGCAACAATGTTGCAGACCCGGGTCGGATCGGGTCGGGTCGGGTCGGACCCGACCGACCCGGTTCGACCAAATAGTCAAATTGACCCCCCAAATGACCTCTTTTCATGAAATTGATGGCGAATTCGGATTCATTGGCATGTTTTCTATCAAATATGGGTGTTTTCGTGAATCAATTTATTGAAATTTAGTGAAAACCCCAAATTGCCCCTAGGATCCGAAAATGAATTTCGTCAAATCGAAGATCTAAACGATCGAATTAGCCGAAATTGAGCCCACCAATGGATTCATCATGATGAAAACTGTTGGGTAGAGGTGTTTAATTTTAATGGGTGTGCCCGTGTGAAATTTAATTTCAAAAATTGTGAAACCGGGGACTAAATTGAAAGATTTTTATGCAATTAAGCCCTTTTGGTTAAAATTGATCAAATTGGAGGGCAAATTGACCCAATTGCATTTCAATACTTTAGAGTCCAATGTCATAGCTTATAAAAGCCGAGAATTGAAAATTAAAAGACTCGAAAAGGATTTTTTAGGCCCGGTTCGGGATTAGGTTTGTGAAGGAACCCCATGAACCAAGCCACATTTCCCTAATAAAAAGTGAAAATATTAAATATATAATTAAAATAAAATTTCTGAATATTTTTGTGTAATTTTATGACCACGGATGGTATTTTTTCTATTTTTTGGGTATTTTTATAATTAAATAAATTCCAAAAAATATTAAAAAATTCAAAAAATATTTTTTGTTCAAAATTGGTTCCTAAGGCTAGGCTAAGGCTTCCAAAGTTGATTTTGCAATTTTTTGACCTTTTTTTGCTATTTTTAATTATTTTTAGAAATAAAAACTAAAATAAAAGATGGTCAAAAATCAGGTGTCAACAAACCCACAACGGTACTTCCCTACAGAACATAAAGACTATTCTTCTTATTACCTCTCATCACAATCAAAGAGTCCTTTGAAATTTTCAAAACTCCACCTCCACCAGTATACATGCATCCAGTGGAGTCCAAACTGCTCAAAAAAATAAGGTTCTTCTTCAAATCTGGGATGTACCTAACATCTGTCAAAGTTCTTACTACATTGTCATGACATTTGATCCGCACTGTACCAATACCCACAATCCTACAAACTGTATTATTACCTACGTTACACCGACACGCCTTCTCAGAATTTTTTTGCGTATCCGACACGCACGCGACTCGGACACGCACGGATACGTAAGGACACGAGGGTGATACGGTCAACGGTCAACACGCATCTGACCTCCCAAATTTTGCACTTTAAAACTAGGACCTTCGACTAACCCAATGGGCCTTTTGTCTTTACTCATAGCCCAACCACACAACCACCTAAGGCTGATCGACTTTTGTCTGCTTTTATAAGCAGCTTCCCTTCTCCATCTTTATTTGTGCCCGATGTGGGACAAAGACGTGGTGGCAGACTTGCCCTTGTTCTTTTTCTGTTCGAGACAGAGAACATAATTACAGGCTTTTCTTGTTTATTTGGAAAATAATCACTCAACTTTAACCAAAGGCAACGTTACATAATCTAATACTGAACACCCATAGTCATGTTTTTTTTTTCCATTCTTGCTAGATTCGCCTTGTTCCTTTCAGCTCGAGATAAGAAAATAATTACAAGCTTTTCTCGCCAGAGGTTCCACCATTATGACCTTCTTGATCTTTGTTTCATCTCGTCTTGGATGTATCAGAGTGCTGAAGAATTATTCATGTTATCATAGATGTTAAGTATTTTTTTTATTATTAGTCAGCTAGAACTTCTACCTCATTTGCTAGAACTTCTACCTCAATTTATTGTGTATATATAAAAATATACATATAATATACAACCGTGTCCCAACGTGTCGGAATTCTCTATTTTTTTAGAATCACCGTGTCGGTGTGTCGTGTCGCAAGTCGTGTCCCGTGTCCGTGTAACATAGATTATTACCCATCAAAACTGAACCACCAGTGACTTTCTCATATGTGTAGAACCAATCTTTATTTGGGCACATATGGTATGAACAAACCGAATCCAAAATTCATTCATCGTCTATGCGACAATTCGAAGACAAAACAGTAAGAACATTATCTGCATTAGCAGACTCATTATCCTTTACCAGACTAGCCGAATCAGAGCTGTCCATCAACCTTTTCCCCTTAGCTTTAAGTAAAGGACACTCGATTTTATAATGTCCGAACTTGTGACAATAGTAACATTCAACATTTTTCTTGTCCTGGTCTGATCTAGATTTTGAACGCCCTTTAGAATTACTGCGTCTATCTCGATGATTCGACATTCCCCTAACAACTAAGCCATCTGCTTTATCTGCACTACTACTCGCATTCAACTTTGTACGCATCTCCATGGAATTCAGCGAGGCCTTTACATCCTCAAGAGTTATGGATTCTCTTCCATACAACATAGAATTCACAAAATTCTCATACGAGCTCGGTAGCGAGCATAACACAATTAGGGCTTGATCCTCATCATCTAATGTCAAATCTATATTTTTCATATCCATAACAATTTTATTAAAATCATCTAGATGTTCTTGGATAGGAGTACCTTCTTGCATCTTTAATGTATAAAGACGCTGCTTCAAGAATAACCTCGCGATAAGAGATTTCTTCATATAGAGACTCTCTAACTTTTGCCATAATCCTGATGCCGTTTCTTCATCAGTAACTTCACGAAGCACCTTGTCAGACAACGACAATTGGATGGTGCTATGCGCCCTTTCTTCCATCTCCTCGATCTCTGTCGTAGTCATGTTGTCATGATATTTCCCATCCAAGGCTCTAACCGAACCTTCCCGACGCAACAAAGCTTTCATCTTTATCCTCCATAGCCCGAAATTATTTTGGCCATCAAAGGGTGCCACTTCAAACTTGATAGATGTCATCTCGAACAAAAGATCGAAATTCATTCGCTCTGATACCAATTTGTTGCGAAAAATGCCAAAAGATGCGCAAATTCAAGCTCGTAATAGCAAGGATGAAAGCAAAATAAAAACACGAGGCACGATATACGTGGAAAACCCAAAACGGGAAAAATCACGGGGAGAGAGAGGGGTTTCACTATCTTCAATAACGAGTACAAGCGTACAATCAAAGATCTGACAAGAAGAAAGTGAAAACAAAGGGTTTCGGGGCAAAAACTAAAGTAAGCATCCCTATGAGATATCAAAGATATCTTTTTTATACCCCCATCTAAGAAACCCTAATATAAAGTGAATGGTCCAAAATAACCTTATCACAAATTTGGAAGTCAGAATATAACAATGTTACTGCCTCCACTCCACTCGCGGCATTCCCATGTCAAAGTCCATTCTTAATGCATGACAACTTGAATTGAATATCATCATGAAAATTTTTATACAAGGAAGTCTACCTTGGCCTTGATCATGCAAAGAGAAAGCTCGCGCGCGCTTGTCAAGCTTTTCTAACAAGAAATTTACTAAAAAAGAAGTTTCTAAATCTGTTACACTTATACCATCTTAGTTCTAAACTTTTCAATTGTGTCAATTGAGTACTAGTTCCTTTTTTCACGTTTTGCTTATTGGGTCAATCTGGAAAATTTTGATGGGAAATCACTAACATAAATACAGGCTGTCCAATGTGGCACAGCCGGACGTATGGCAATTTTTAACTATACTTTAATGATTTTTGAATTTCTTTATAATTTTTTCTTTTTCTTTTCTTTTCTTTTCCTTTGAACTTAGGGTTTGCAAGGGCCAAGACGCCCTTTCCCCGAGCCAACAAGGGTTATGGTGTCCTGGCAAGATCTGATGAAGGCACACGGCCCCTTGCCTATCGCTGAATTTTGCTAAGGGTGTTAGCGATTAATGTAAAACTTCATGCGGAAAATTTAATCATTGACGGATCTTCAATCTTCATGATTCTCACAAACAATAAAGATGAAGACGTACCTTTGTTCATAGCAATTCTTCAAGAACGATCGACGCAGAAAATGGAGACGATGAAGAATCTGATTTCTCTCCCTTAACCCTATGTTCTTTTACGTATTCTAACAATGGAGAATATAATACAAAACTGACGTTACTTTTACGTTACGTTAAAACATCATTTTCAATAGGGTGGAGAGAGGACCTGAAAACGTTATCAAAAGGTGACTCTTCAAGAGGTGCCTTCATCAAAGTATTTCAGAATCGCATCTTTTCAATTGTATCTTTTCATAAGGATAATAACTCAATTATAACATGAAATAATTAGTAAACCATTATTATAACATCATATAGGCCACATTTATTTTTACATTCTCCCACTTGGTCAATATGAGTTTCTTTTCATGGTTTAATAAACACCATAATGTGCACAATAACGTCATGTTATAATCCTTTTTTAATTGGCTATCACATAATTATCACAATAAAGTAAAGTAGACTAATGCAAGACATAGCGGTTGTGTGTCATTAATCAACATAGTCCCTTCTATGTACTACAATTATAGCTCTCTACTCATTATGATGCATAAGTAAGAAATATATCAATGGTCAAATTATAATGTCTCCGTTAGAGACTATTATGTTTAACATTCATCTACTTCCAATAAGGGTGTTAGCAATTAATGTAAAACTTCATGCGAAAAATTTAATCATTGACGGATCTTCGATCTTCATGATTCTCACGAACAATAAGGATGAAGACGTACATTTGTCCATAGCAATTCTTCAAGAACGATTGATGTAGAAAACAGAGACGATGAAGAATCTGATTTCTCCCCCCTAATCATATGTTCTTTTACGTATTCTAACAATGTATACAAAATTGACGTTTCATTTACGTTACGTTAAAACATCATTTTCAGTAGAGAGTAGAGAGGACCTGAAAACATTATCAAAATGTGCATCTTCAAGAGGTGCCTTCCATCAAAGTATTTCAGAATCGCATCTCTTCAATTGCATCTTTTCACAACCAATATAACTCAATTATAACATGAAATAATTAGTAAACCATTATTATAACATCATATAGGCCACATTTATTTTTATATTCTCCCACTTGGTCAATATGAGTTTCTTTTCATGGTTTAATAAATACCATAATGTGCACAATAACGTCACGCTATAATCCTTTTTTTAATTGGCTATCACATAATTATCATAATAAAGTAAAGTAGACTAATGCGAGCCATAGAAGTTGTGTGCCATTAATCGACATAGTCCCTTCTATGTACTACAACTATAGCTCTCTACTCATCATGATTTATAAATAATAAATATATCAATTGTCCAATTATAATGTCTTTGTTAGAGACTATTTTATTTAACATTCATCTACTTCCATCATGTATATTAAGTAGAAAACAAGATATATCAGAAACGCACATAAATGAGCTCTGAGTGTCAAATACATAAACTAAATAAAGTCATAATACAATATCATAATGGAAGTCCAACAATGCCAATCTTTTCAACATGTTCATTAAATATTTTGGGTGGCAGTCCTTTTGTTAATGGATCTGCAATCATAAGATTGGTATTGATATGTTCAATTAACATTCTTTATTTCTTCTTCTTTAACGGACAAGTATTTGATTTCCATATGCTTAGCCTCCTTAGAATACTTGTCGTTCTTAGAGAAAAAAAAAACTACTACAGAATTATCACAGTAAATTTTCAGCGGTTGGCAATACTATCGACAATCACAAGCCCTGAAATAAAGTTTCGCATTCATAACCTATGTAGCACCGACACTCCTCCTAGGTAAGAGTGTCGTGTCGGACACCGACACCCATCCGATACCTCCCGACACCCGTGTCGGTCGCGTTGACCGCGTGTCGACATTTCGACACTTGGTCAACACGGTTGACACCTGTGTCCGGCACATGTGGTCAACGCGTGTCGATTTCCAACACTTGGTCAACACGTCAGACACTTGTGCGACACGCATGTCAAGCATTTTAAAAAGCTTTTTCACTAAAAAAAATATATATTCATTTCATCATTAGCCAAATAGACATTAGAAATAATTCTTCATATCTCATTCTTGACAATTTAAAGAGTCAATGTACTTGTTATTCTCACTAGACATCAAATGTGGGACTCCTTTCTTCACATTGTAAGTTTCTAGATCTCATTCATGGCTTTTTAAAATGACTTCATATTTGTCATCTCACTCACCACCAATGTGGGATTCTCGAATCTTCTCAAGTTATTTTGTTTTTGTCTCTCTTAATCATCACCGATGTGAGATCAATTCTAAGGCTTTTTTAACTTTCTATTTATTTATGAATTTGAATCAAATTAATTTGATTGAAATAATCCTAAAAATAATAATTTATTATGTGTATATATGATATTATATATTTAATATATAACGTGTCCCCGATGTGTCGGATTTTTCTATTTTTGAAAATTGGTGTGTCGGCGTATCGTATCGTGTCGTATCATGTCTTCGAGTCGGTGTCGGTGCCCATGCTACTTAGTCCATAACCCATGAATAGTGTCCCCGATGTGTCGAATTTTTCTATTTTTGAAAATTGGTGTGTCGGCGTATCGTATCGTATCGTATCGTGTCGTGTCATGTCTTCGAGTCGGTGTCCGTGTCCGTGCTACTTAGTCCATAACCCATGAATAGTGGCCTCAAAGCATGCCACAAACTGAGCCTCCATAGTAAATGTAGCAATGACCGACTTCTTCGCACTTTTCCATGAAATTGCACCTCCAGCAAAAAGGAACAAATAACCAAACGTTGATTTCCTTATATCGGCGCATCCAACTAAATCTGAATTTAAATATCCAATCACTTCAAGATGATTGGATCTTTTATAAGTAAGCATATATTTCTTTGTTCCTTGCAAGTGTCTGAGAACTTTCTTTGTAACTTTTCAGTTATCCAATCCTGGATTACTTCTGACAAAAAAAAATCATGGATTACTTTGATACCTGCCTAGCATTCCGACGACAAAACTGATGTCTAGTCTAGTGCAAGTCTGAGCATACATTAAGCTCCCAACAACAGATGTATAAGGAACACTATCCATTTGCTTTCGTTCTAACTCACTTTTCGAACGTTGCATAAGGCTAAATTTGTTCCCTTTTTGAATTGAAACTATTCCTACCGAACATTTGTCCATATTGAATCTCTCTAGAATTTTATTAATATAGGTTTTTTGAGACAACCCTAACAATCATTGTAATCTATCACGGAATATTTCTATTCCCATCACATACATTGCCTCACCTATATCTTTCATTTTAAAAATTCTCAGAGAGAAATTTCTTGGTTTCATGTAACAAACCAAGATCATTAGCAACAAGCAAAATGTCATCAACATACAGGACTAGAAAGATAAACTTGCTTCCACTAACATTCAGATATATACACAGATCAACGGTGTTTTCCTTTAACTCAAAAGAGGGTATGGTATCATTGAGCTTGAAATACCATTGTTGGGAAGCTTGTTTAAATACATATATTGACTTCTTTAATTTACACACAATGTGTTTATTTCCTTAAATTGAAAAGCCTTCAGGTTGGTCCATATAAACATCTTCCTCCAAATTTTTCATTAAGAAAGGTGGTCTTCACATCCATTTGGTGTACTCTAAATTGTAATGAGCCACAAAGCCAAAATGATTCTAAGTAAGTCTTTCTTAGAAACTAGTGAAAAAGTCTCCTTATAATCAATGCCTTCTTTCTGAGTAAGACCTTTAGCAACAAGTCCGGCCTTATACCGATCAATATCACCTTTTGAGTCATGCTTGGTCTTAAAGACCCATTTACACCCGACCTTTTTACACCCCTCAAGCAATTCAACAATATCTCAGACTTGATTCTGATCCATAGATTTTAACTCTTCTTTCATGGCATCAAACCACTTTATAGAGTCACTACGTTCTATAGCTTGTGAAAATGAACTTAGATCATTATCAATTCCTAAGTCAATTTCTGACTCTTGTAAATAAACCACATAGTCATTAGAAATAGCTATACTCATGTCTCTTTGAGATCTTCTTAATGCTATTTATGGTGGTTCAACTATTGTTGGTTCATTGTTGATATGTTCATTATGGAGTGATTGATTATTTATATGTTGTTCTTGATTATTGTTTGGTTGAACAATAATATCAGGAACAACTTTAGAAGTTTTAGGTAAAGAAACCTCCACCCTAACTTCTTAAATGCAAGCATCACGCATTCTTTCACTCCTACTAATGACGACATTCTTCATGAACCTAGTGTTTCCAGATTCAACAATTCTCGTTCCATGATTAGGACAGTGAAATTTATACCCCTTGGATTTTCTGCATAACCAATGAAATAACCATTGGTCGTTCTAAAATCTAATTTCTTTTCATGTGGATTATAAATACGTACTTTTACTGGACAGACACAAATATGTAGGTGTCGTAAACTAGATTTCCTACCCGTCCACATTCAAATGGAGTCTTTGAAACTGCCTTACTAGGAATTCTGTTTAATAAGTACATAGAAGACTTTAATGCATACATCCACATAGATAATGGTAAAGATGAATAATTCATCATACTCCTAACTATTCTCATCAGAGTACGATTACGCACCATTTTGTTATGGTATACCCGACATTGTATATTAAGCACAAATATCATGTCTTTCAAGAAATTATCAAATGGACTCGGACACTGTTCTAATTCATCATACTTTCCATAGTATTCACCACGTCTCTCCACCCTTAATATTTTCACCATTTTATCTAATTGTCTTTCAACCTCTTTAATATACACCTCAAGTGCATCCACAAATTGAGATTTATCATGCAATAGATAAACGTAACCATAACGTGAAAAATCATCAATAAAGATGATAAAATAACTTTCTCCACCAAAAGATGGGATATCAAAAGGACCACATATATCAATGTATGTAATTTCAAGAAGCTCGGTGTTTCTTGTGGTGTCTTCCTTAGTATGTTTTATTTGTTTAACCTTAATACAATCAATACGCACTTCAAGATCAGTAAAATCTAAATTTGAAAGAATTAATTCTTCACTAATCTTTGCATCATATCTTTGGATATGTGGCAAGCATAATTCTCATCAACTAAACTACGTTTAGTGCCAACATTATGATGCAACTATGGTCTCAACAAACGCATTTTATCAAGTTTAAACTTGTAGAGACCGTCACATAAAGTTTCAGTTCCAATCTCATTCTTAAACAAGCTAAAAGATCTACAACCAAACTTAAAGGAAACCCGCTATATCAAGTTTTGACAAAGAAACTAAATTGCAGGAGAACATATGTACATAAAAGGTTCGACACAAATCTAAATAGTGTCGAGTATCTAATACTACACAATAAGTCTTAATGCCTTCAACTAGAGCTTTGTTTCTACTCCCCATGTACACATAGTTCTCATTTAGCTTTAGGGATTGGATCGTAAGGAATCCATGCATCATATTGGAAACATGAGTGGTAGCTCCCGAATCAATCCATCATGTATTATGAGGAATTTTAGTAAAGTTTGATTCAAAACATACTAAAGCAGAAAGCTTACCTTTCTTTTTGAACCAAGCTTTACATTTTAGACAATCTTTCTTCAAGTGTCCACTTTTATTACAAAAGTGACACTTAATAAGATTGTATTCCTTCTTGTGAATTTGAGAAGCCTTAGAAGAGTCATTCAGGATGTGTAATCCTTTCTTCTTGCTCTTTCTACCTTTCCCAACTTTCCACTTGAAATTCTTTTTAGGCTCTCAATGACTTAAGAAATGAATAGAATGAGCATTTTGATTCTTTATCCTTGAACAAACATACTGGCCAATTCATTTACATTCCACTTATATTTTACAGTGTTGTAATTCATCTGAAGTGGCCCATATTGCTCATGAGGCAAGTAATTTAGTACAAACTAAAATAAAAAATACTCATCCACGTTCATTCCCAAATTCTTTAACTTTGCTACTAGATTTGTCATCTCTAGGACATGTTTATGCATGACACGTGAACTATCATATTTCATGGTGGTTAAAGTGCTCATCAATGTACCAGCAAGTGACTTGTCAGCATTTTGAGAATGCTCTTCCACAAATTTCATAAATTCTTTTGCACTATTAATTTTGGGCAGAGTGGTCTTTAAATTGTTTGATATTGTCATTTACATGAACATTAGGCTTAGTCTGTTCGATCTTTCCCAAGCTTTATGGAAAGACATTTTCATCATTACTACTTTCATCAGTAATAGTAGCTGGTTTCTCAACTTTAAGTGCTAAATCAAGATCTAGGATACCTAAGTGAAACTGGACTTATTCACTCTAATCAGAGAAATTCATTCCATTGAATAATGGAACAGACGAAGCATGCGAATGAAGAGAAACAGGTATAGATACTGCAAGTATGTAAGAAAATACTCATGCATTAATGCTTTGAGAATATCACAATTAGATTCAAATAAAACATTACATGTATATTATAGTCATCCTTAGGGAGATCCTATGATACACCAACATATATTAAATCATAATGATGCTAACAACCTTTATTTAGCAATTACGAATATATCTCATTAAAATTTATTTGCTGTCTTTGGATATATAAATAAATATAATAAGACATTTGAATTACCAACCATTACGTTCATGAATTATAAGAAATTAATTAACCTTTGAGTTAATCCCCAAGTTCTTATAATATATTAACTTCAACATATCCACGATACCAATAAAAATATTTAACATATCAAGTTCAAGCATCAAATAATCATGAAAAATTGAATAAAATAATATGAATTTCAAAAGCTCGAGAAACTTAAGTTCGGCCACTTTGGTGACTAACTAACTATTAATTTTCCAAGCTTTATTAAATTCATGTGCCCAAGGGCAAAATGGTAAATTCAGCATTCAAGGGCAAAATAGTAAATTGATTAGATCAAGGGCAGAATCGTAATTTAAAGAGCTACGGAAAAAAGTAATTTAGTTGCAAGAAGACAAAATAGGGGCAAAACTGTAATTTCGCAAAAAAGACAAAATAGGGGCGAAACTGTAATTTGCAAAAACTGACAAGATAGGGAAAAAGACAAAACAGTAGCAAAAGACAAAATAATGGCAAAACCATATGGTCTTCTTCCTTACACGTTTACTTCCTCTTCGCTCATGTTCATCCGCTCAAAAAATTACACCGCAACTGCCATCGCTCATATCTCCTCCGAAAACCCACTTTAAACCAAATTAAAATATGGGTTTCGAAGATCTCATTGAGGCGACCACGCAGGCCCTTGAATCAGTGAAAATGGCCAAGAAATTGATTGGAAGTACGCAAAACCTCAATTGGACGTAAATCCTAACCACCGAAATTTTTCCCACTTAGTTCACCTTCGACGATCACCATAATACCGACTTGATTGAGGGCTGTAGTTACCTATGATGATGCGACACTACTGTATAAACTTCGGGTGGTGAGTGCCTAGAATACAGCCGAACTCGAGGTTTTCTTTGTCGACCAGATTTGCCTCAATTTTCAATTCATTGAAAACCCCATGAAAATTCATCCATAAACATTAACATAAATGTATCAAGCATTACCACACGTGTAGAACTTGATACATGCTTTATATAATTGGAAAATCATAAGATTCTAAACTTCGCTCTGATACCAACTATTAGCGATTAACGTAAAACTTCACGCGGAAAATTCGATCATTGATGGATCTTTGATCTTCATGATTCTCACCAACAAAAAGGATGAAGACATACCTTTATCCATAGCAATTCTTCAAGAACGATCGATGCAAAAAACGAAGATGATGAAAAATCTGATTTCTCTCCCTTAACCCTTTGTTCTTTTATGGAGAATAGAATACTAAACTGGTGTTTCTTTTACGTTATGTTAAAACATTGTTTTCAATAGGGTGGAGACAGAACCAGACTTTTATTTGAAAATGTTATCAAGAGGTGCCTTCCGTCAAAACACTTCAGAATCGCATCTCTTCAATTGTATCTTTTCATAACCAATATAAATTAATTATAACATGAAATAATTATTAAACCATTATTATAACATTATATAGGCCAGATTTATTTTTATAAAGGGGTCGCACGCCCTCGCCCTCACCCTCACCTAGTACGGGCAAGGGTAAATTAGCATTAGCCTATGGCCAACGAGGATGTGGCCGGTGACTCTTGCCAGCCCTAAGTCCAGGAAAAAAAAAAGTAAAGAAAAGTTAAGGGAAAAAAATATAGAAGTTCAAAAAATATTAAAATATTATTTAAAATGCCTCTGTCAAGGTCGGTCTTACATTATGACCTTGGAAAAGGCTTCTTTGATTGGTACCAGTGCAATTAATATGGGTTATAAATCCATATTTGTTGCATATTTTGTATAAAATTGATCTTATATGGGTCATTAACTTTTAAAATGCTCACTAAAAATGAGTCCAAAAGATTGAAGTAAAATTAAACAAGTCAATAATGGGTCCACATTTAAACCTATTTTCGATCCATATTAGATCTATTTTCGACCCATAAGGAAATTGCATATGGGCCCAATATAATATTTCAAAGGCTTCGTAATATAATACAATGCAATTGGGCCGCTGCCGGTTGCCCGTCGTCTGTCATCGGCCGCCAGTCGCCGTCCGCGGTTTGTCGGCCGTCGCTCGCCGGCCACCTATTAGGCCTAATATAATACTTCAAAGGCTTTGCTATATAATACAATTGCAAGTGGGCTGCCGCCGATAGCAGAAATTTTTTAATAATAAAGTATTTTTGAAATAAAATATATTTTAATAATAAAATTATTTTTGAATAGTTAATATCTAAAAAAATTAGAAAAATCTAAAAAATCTAAAAAAATTAAAAAAGGAAAAAAAATTCACTAGATTTTTTATTGTATGGAAGTATTTTAGTAATATTATTTTATTAGGATATTATTGTGATTTAGTAATATAGGCCAAAATGAGTCGAGTCGGGTATGGATTAGTTGCCGGTCGGGTCGGGTATGAGTCAAAATGAGTTAGATGGGTCAATATGAGTCAGACCATATTCGATCCGACTCAAACTCGACCCGACCCACCCATTTAACACCTCTAATTGGTGTTAGTTTAGTTTTTGAAGGATCAAACTGTGTGAAAGATTTTATCAAGCATCGTTTGCCTAAAGTAAAGCAAAGTGTCATGAACTTAGGAAATCTTCAAGCGGATTGGAGTTTCCTCTTGAATTTCCAAATTACGAGGGGTATGACTGGAGTACGGTCGTCCTAGAATTTTTGTCAGCCCCAAGATTGAAATTGTTTTCTTCCTACAAGGTATCCTAAGGATCGTAGGATGCTTAGGATCTCTTTCTATTCCTAGGATTCGAGAATAGGATCGTCCTAGGCTTCCTTCTTGCATGATGCCAGTCACCTATACCTATCTGTTTCTATTGTCTTTTTATGAAAGTTTACCTTCTCACATAGTTACATTGTATGCTTGAGCTAGTAATCAAAATGGGTTGGACCTGAGCAGGACCTTAAAAGGCTCAAGAGAAGACAGGGGAAGAAACTCCCCAGTGTAGTGGAAAGATCTCCCCGAAAGTTCTCTCCACATTTATTTTTTCCAGGAAAAAAAAAAGATTCATAGGGAATTTAGGGGCCTCTAGTTAGGGAAGGTAGAACCCAGGTCGACGAAAGTTGGCGACTACTTGATAAGCAAGTATAGTAGTTTCCCGCGCCAGGAGTCAGAGGGGAAGTTTCGGCTTTATGCTAGGTCGACGTGTGTTTCGCACAGTGTTTTCAACCGACTTGTGGAGCTAGTACCCCTTATTGAAGACGTTGTTCTTTGGATCCCTTTCTGTTCCTAGGATTTGAGAGTAGGACCGTCCTAGGTTTCCTTCTTGCATGATCCCAGTCACCTATGCGTATCTGTTTCTATTGACTTTTTTGAAAGTTTTCCTTTTCACATAGTTACATTGCGTGCTTGAGCTCGTGATCAAAATGGGCTGAATATGCGGCGGATGCGAACCCATAAAGGCCGAGATAGGGTTGGGTTTTGATGTTTTAAACTCAATTTAATCTGTTTTTCAAAATTTTACAGTACTTCTATGTAACTTTGCCCACTAAAATTGAGTTTTTTTTTTAAAAAAAAGGAGTTCTCTGTGGCATCCACCTTTAATCTAACGCGATCGTTCAAAATAGAGCTGACGAGCTTGCCGGATCAGTGGCCAAAACCCTTAAGGTACAAAAGCTGCGGATGAGGAAGATCAAAAGATGGAAAAAGAAGAACACCAAGTGATCCTAAGTAATCGTTATGGAACCAAGTATAAAAGGAAGAAATTATATAATAAAAAAAAAGTTCTAACTCTATTGCAAATGTATCAATTCAGTCCTAAACATTTCAATTGTGCCAATTGAGTCCTAACATTTTTACATTTTATCAGTTAAGTCAATTCGACTAATTTTGGCTAGAAATCGCTGACGTAGACGTAGACGTCGATCGTCCTACATGGCACGGTCAACGTTGACGTAGACAATTTTTTGTGTAATATTCTACTCGCATTTTGAATTTTTATAATGTTCTTTTTGTTTTTTTTTTATTCTTTACTTTTCTTTGTTTTAATTTTTCAAACTAAGGGTCGCTGGTCAAATCTCGCAGGCCATAGGCCAAGGTTGGGAAGCCCTCACTCAAGTTTTACCAAAATATCTCTTTAGGCCACCGTGGTAGATCAGCTAATATGGTGGCTGACTGGCTAGCAAAGGAAATTTGCTCAGACTCCCTCTCTGCCCTTTGGTTGTTTTATCCCCCTCAAATACTTTGGGACTTGCTATGTACTGATGCGCCCTCCTTGAGGTCGGTCGCTTTGAATCCTGAATGATTAATAAAGGAATATCTCTTCCAACCAAAAACAAAAAAACAAAAGTATACGCCAGCCTTGGCCATGCCATGTAGAACATTCGGTGTCCACATTAGCGATCTCCGATCAAAGTTAGCCTGATGGACTCAATTGGCAAAACGTGAAAAATGTAGGATTTAATTGACATAATTGAAATGCTTCGGATTGTATTGACGCAAATGTAATAAGTTGGGGACATTTTTGGTAATTGTCCGTTTAAAATACAACGTAACACAATGATAGGAGGGAATTATAATAACATGGTGACAACACGCACAATTGCCCAAAACTACAATGAGGTATTTCAGCTCTAGCACACTTGGCACACAAAATTAGGTATTCCGCTCTTTCAACTCCGGGGAGATCTTGTTCCTAATCATTGGCATATGCAACAGAGATTGCAAAAACGTGTAATGCAAAATAAAGAAAGGCTCAATTTTCGATTACGAAAAATCATTATCACTTACATTTCGTTAAATCTGCGGGTGCACTATATATTTTACAAGTTCAAATTGGAGCTAATTTCTTAAAAACAAAAATACCAACTTTAAGTTTAATGACGATTCTGGCCCGAACTTTTTTTAGGGTGTGTTTGTTTTGGAAAAAGCATTTTCAGGAAAAGTATTTTATGGACTTTCGTTCGTTTGATTCACGAAAAATGATTTAGTCAATAAAAAGTACCAATCAATAAAGATTTTATTCATTAAACTAGGAAAATAAATTTCTCAAAATAAAAATATGAAAACACTTTCCCAAATTTGAGTCTCTCACTTCCTTTGAAAACAAAGTTGGGGTCGATCCCGGGGCCGAGGCCGACGACCCTGGCTGGGGCCAGCGACCGAGGCCGACGACCGTGACCGGGGACCGAAAGCAGGGCTGGGGCCGGGGACCGAAGATCGGGACCGGGGGCCGGGGCCGGTGACTAGGGCCGAGGCCGGGGACTGAGGATCAGGGTCGGGATCGGGGCCTGGGATCTGGACCGGGACCGGGGCCGGGGCCGGGGACCGGAACTGGGGCCAATGTCAGGGCTGGGGACCAGGGTAGGGGATTTGGACTGGGGCCAGGGCCGGGGCTAGGGACCGGGGATCGAGACCGGGGACCAGGGCCGGGGCTAGGGACCGGGGATCGAGACCGGGGGCCAGGGCCGAGGCCGAGGATAGAGGATTGGGGCCTAGACTGGGACTTGGGCCGAAGATCTAGAACTGGGTCGGGACCGGCGACCGGGGTCGAGGCTAGGGCCGGCAACCAGGGCTGGGGCCGACGATCGGGACAAGGGATGTGGACCGAGGCTGGGGCCGGCGATCGGGATCGGGGTCGGTGTCGGGGTTGGGGACCGGTGTTGGGGCAGGGGTCGGGATTGGAACTAGGGATCGGAACCGGGGCCGAGGACCGGTATCGAGGCCAAGAATTGGGATCGGGACCGGGGCCGGGGATCGGGATAGGGACCGGGATCGGGACCGGGACCGGGGCTGGGGCGAGGACCGGGATCGAGGATCGGGACCGGGGCTGGGACAAGAGATTGGGGTCGGGGCCGGGGCCGACTATTGAGGCCGGGGTTGGGGCTGGGATCAGGGATCGGGGCTGAGGCCGGGGACCATGGTAGGGGCAGAGGGTGGGCCTACGCCGAGGATCGGGGCCGGGGATCAGGACCGAGGAACAGGGCCGGGGCCGAGACCAAACAAAGGAAAACAAATCGTTTTCCAAATGAGAACCAAACACCGAAAAATATTTTCGATAACATATTACCAAACAAAGGAAAACAAATTGTTTTCCGAGAAAATGGTTTCTAGAAAATCACTTTCCAGAAAACGAATTCCCGAAAATCACTTTCTTTGAAACAAACACACCCTAATTTAGAAGTTAGAACCATTAGTTGTCCAATGTGGCAATTTCATATCATCAATAAATCCACGTGGCTTGCTGACGTGGATTTAAGGCATCGTTTTCTTAGCACGGAATTTGAAGTTGTTCATTTCCTTCACATCTGGCACAACTTGAAGGACGAAGGATAACCTATTTATCATTTCCTTCACTTTACGCGCAAACATCAGCTGTCTAATTGGAATCAAAAACTATGTATTACACCCATGGAGAGACGCCATGGAGGAGATTCGTCAAGCTCACGACTAAAACCTTCTTTTTTT
Source organism: Rhodomyrtus psidioides (assembly GCA_021437785.1). Taxonomy (NCBI): domain Eukaryota; kingdom Viridiplantae; phylum Streptophyta; class Magnoliopsida; order Myrtales; family Myrtaceae; genus Rhodomyrtus; species Rhodomyrtus psidioides. The sequence continues at coordinate 1,936,234 of JAILYB010000109.1, read as the reverse complement.
AAACAAGTCCAGCCCTACCCCATTCCTAAAGAGGATGAATAACTTCATATTCCGTGTCAATAAGATGATGAATAGTATCTTAAATCTATGTCAACAAGCCACGTGATTTTATTGATGACGTGAAATTGTGATGTTGAATAACTAATGTTCCAAATTAAGGGAGGCGGAATTTGGGACTCGAGTTAAAGTTTATGTTTTTTCATGAGATGAAAAAAAGTTTGGGCCCGAATCGTCATTTTTTGGAGGGTATGATTGGACCACCCTATCGAATAGCCAGGAGTTTCTAAATAGTTTGGGCCAAAATAGTCATTGGACATAAAGTTTGTGTTTTTTTAGACAAAAAAAAGTTTGGACCAGAATCGTCATTAGGCCTAAAGCTGATGCTTTTTTATGGAATTAGTCCGTTGAAATTGTGACAAAAGTGGGCAATTTTTCAAATTAATTTTTTTAAACAAAATATTTATCAATTTAATATTTAAAAAAATATTTACCAAATTGAGTGCCAATCGACAATTGGGCCGCCGATTGGCACCCAAAATGGGATTTTGGGCCCCAATCGGAGGTCCAATTGCCGATATGGGGCTCCAATCCCCCAATCGGCAATTGGGCCACCGATTGGGGCCCAAAACCAACATTTGGGCCCCAATCGATAGCCTAACTGCCGATTGGGGCCGAAATTTATTTTTTTATTTTTTTTTTCAAAGGATTCGTCTCGAAAAATTATGCGAAATAAAAAAAATCGTTCCAAACGGACACCCGAGCGATGAGATATGCCCTTTCAAAGTATTATTCATCGAATTTTTAAAACTTTGCTAATTTAGGCATCCATTTAAACGAGTAAATTATAAAAGTATCAATTAGATAATAAATTATATTGAAATTACGTAAACTTTGAGGAAAAAAAAGCACTACATAATTCATATTTCACCATTAAAATTGACTATATATATATATATATATTTATAAAAGTATCAATTAAATAATAAATTATAATTGATGCCTAAATTATTAATAAAATTTCAATTATAATTTATTATTTAATTGATACTTTTATAAAAAATATATATAAATTTAAAAGTCAATTTTAATGGTGGAATATGAATTATGTAGTGTTTTTTTTTCCTCAAAGTTTACGTAATTTCAATATAATTTATTATTTAATTAAAAAAATTATAAAAAAAATATAAATTAAAAGTCAATTTTAATGGTGGAATATGAATTATATAGTGCTTTTTTTTCCTTAAATTTTACGTAATTTCAATATAATTTATTATTTAATTTAAAAACTTTTATAAAAAAATATAAATTAAAAGCCAATTTTAATGGTGGAATATGAATTATGTAGTGTTTTTTTTTTCCTCAAAGTTTACGTAATTTCAATATAATTTATTATTTAATTGATACTTTTATAATTTACTCGTTTAAATAGATGCCTAAATTAGTAAAGTTTTAAAAATCCGATAGAATAATACTTTGAAATGGCATATCTCATCGCTCGGGTGTCTATTTGGAAATATTTTTTTTTTATTTCGCAGAATTTTTAGAGACGAATCCATTGAAAAAAAAAAGAAAATAACAAAAAATAAATTTCGGCCCCAATTGGGCAGCCGATTGGGGCCCAAAATCCCATTTTGGGTGCCAATCAGCGACGATTGGCACCCAATTTGGTAAATATTTTTTTAATATTAAATTGATAAATATTTTTAAAAAAAATTAATTTAGAAAATTGCCCGACAAAAGTGGTCATTTGCGCCTTGTATGCCCATTTCCCGAAAAGAAAAATAAATGGGTGAAAAAGTGCTTGGGAAATCGAAATAATCCCATCTTTTGTTTCTAACGAGAAAAGGGCCCAAATTTGAGTGGGTATTAAAGAAAGAATGAATTTGATCAATCTTGTACGTTCCAAAAGCAAAGAAATGTGAAATATAACGAGTGGTAGGTACCTGGACAGTGGATGTTCAAGGCACATAATTAGCGATCCAACCAAATTCATCCATCTCGCTTAAAGAAATGTCGAAATCGCAATTTGATTGCAAAAGATATATCCTTGTTAAAGGGGTTGAACTCAGAATCTCCCGGTATGAGTCGACTCTAGAACAAAGGATCCAAAATCACCTTGGAAGGGGAAACTTTCTCTAGATATCTTGCTTGAAAGAAGACCGAAAAAGCAATAAGATTGCAGCAGATAAAAAACTTTTAGGAACTTTAATCACATTTTTTTCAAAATTTTACGACTTGGCTGCAATTTGTGCCAAAACTACTTAGGACTTTTGGTGTAATTTTCCCTTCTTATCCTCGATAGGCCCAGACCCACGAACGATAGGCCACTCATGTCTCAATTTGAATTCGTTTACCAATTCAACCAACAACAAAAAATGGCCAGCTTGAACAAGGACCAAATAAATTTAGTACCCAAAATAGATGTGCCTTCTCCAAGATTCAACGGTGGAGTTGGCAACTAGTACATGACCGTATGCTCCTCACAAATGACAAAGTCAAAAACAAGCCTAGACAACGTATCAGCTAAAAATAAACCTAGTTGAAAAAGCTTCTCGGATACTTTTTCAACACCTTTAACTTGTTGTACACTCTCAACACAGTTGAAGTCTTCGATGTTTCATTAATTTGATCGACCCGTGCCGCGTTCATTTGACGGGCCACTCGTAAAATGCAAGAAGCATTTGAAACGAGACCGCTATTGCGGGAGCGACAATATTCTATTGAGCTTCTCGACTTGTGACTTTCGAGTAAGGCGAATCAGTTAAGATGCATCTGCATCTGAGCCTCCGAGAAATGGTAATAATCTTTTCTTTTCTTTTTTAAATTCTAAACTTGGAATAGAGGAACCCATTAGTTGAACCTAAGTTAGACTTTTCTCTGGCAAGTTAGATGTTTATGGGAACCATGTTCACAAGATAAGTCATTAGGCGCCTTTCACTCTGATTGTGCCATTTCATACATTTTCTCTCCTCTATAAAAAGTGTTGAGGTTATCTCACATCGGTTATGGAAGGGGCTGGTGGTCGGTTTATGAGTGTGAGTGAATGCTTCAACCTTTGAGCTAGCTTTTGAATTGAGAGAGGCTCAAGACCATCCAACAAAAAGCTATGTTGTCTTTGGTGCGTTTAATGTGATGCTTATAATACTTCAAAAAAAAAACTATATACATGACATGGGTGTCTGAACTTGTGAACCCCTAATTCACACCGATATGGCGATCCCATTCACATCCTCTGTCCAATGTCTCTTTCGAAATTCTACTTTACCTTATTGGGTAATGAGGATTGCGCGATGAAATTAACAATCACCTTATTAGGCTGAGGGACAATGTGATTTAAGTATGAGACGCGCCGTATTCAAATTTAGTGCTTATCCACTTAGCAAGAGTTATCCAAACTCTAATTTAGTTAAGGCATATTGATAGATTTTCATATCGGCCCAATGATACATACACATAGAGGTGGCAAATGGGTGAATTAAAGGAGTATTAAGTAAGACATAAAAGGGTTGGTCCAGAATGACCAATTTAACTCATGCCGTCTCATTTAATGTGGTCACAATAACTCTCATTTTGAGTGCATTGATTAGGCATAATTCCCTTAAAAAGCACAAAATTTATGTAGAGTCTGAATTCTTGCATAATTTTTTTTTCTCATAAGAAATGCACTAACTTTAACTCGTGTCTCAACAATAACCTAATTTTTTTTTCGTCATAGAACGCGCCAACTTTAGGTCGGGTCTTAATTATAGTCCAAGTTTTTTATTGTCTAATAAAAAAGTATTCACTGTCGATCGGTATCTAATTTGGCCCTTTCAAGTTTCTATCCAATATGCTGTTAAGATTCGAAGTATCATTTCACGTGGAGGTCAAATTTCGATACCAATTCAACTGAAAGTTAGTGTGTTCTACTCTCTTTATGTTTCTGTCGATATAGCAAACTTCATCAGCAAACACGATCTCTTCTCTCCCGATTTGCTCTGGGAGTTTGTGTACGTGGATAAATTTCTGCAGTTGATCTTGAGTGGACGTGAAAATCAGTTCGGTCATTCTTCTAATCGACAATCAACGAGGAGGATGGTCGTGACGTGACTCTACATCTTCTCCAAAGTAGGCCGCTCTCCTCTCTCAATTTAGATTTGGGTCAAGTTTTAGGGGGGTTTTACTCTCCCGAGCTAGACTCGGATATAGATTTGAGAGTTCCTCACTGACATTTGATGTCTTCTTTCAACATGTTGGTATTGGTGTCTCTGCAAGGCGATGGGAATGAGGGCGTTGATCCTATATGCACATTCCATGCCGTTGCAAATGGATTAGAAAAACTCTATGTGTCCTCACCACTGAATCTAGTGAACGTCCCTTGAACGTTTACTATGGCAAACCTGTTCTCGAGAGATGAGAGTGTGCTTCTAGCTATAGATTGTGCTTTGTTATGTGTTTTTAAGTTTTTGTTTTATTTCCTAGTTACTTTGGTCTTCGCTAACATGGACAAATTTAAATAATCTTTTATCAAATTATTTATTTTGTTATTTATTTCTTTTTTCTATTTTTTATTCTTTTGTTTTGTTTTCCTTTATGTTTTTTCTTCCCTCGGCCAACCATCGATGAGCCCAGCGACAGTCGACGGTCACCCTCACTTAGCCTAACGTCGACTACCCTCGCCTGGACTACCGAGAGCAACCGTCACCCTATCTGGCAAAGGGCAGGCGAGGGCGGCCATTGCCAGCCAAGGCCCGGGCGTCCCTCGCTCAAGCCTGGCGAGGGTGGCCGGCTATCATGAATATCTCATAGCAAAGATTCTCTACTTTGTGTTTTAGGTGCAGACACAAACAGATTTCAGCACCGTCTTTTTCGAATTTGATGATTGGGACTTTTTCTTGGAGTTCAGAGGAACTTCCTCCAGAAGTACATAATATTTTCCTTGGGCAAATGAAAATAGATCCTTACTTAGCTTGTTAAGCTTCTTCAAACGGAATAATGTAAGCATCCCATCTCCTAGTAGAGATGAGCATTGTTTCAGGATATGCAAAGCAGGTTTCAGGCTTCAAAGGTAGGTTCCGGATCCAAGATATGTGGAATCTGGAACAAGTATCCGTGGTTTTTTTTTTTTTGGTACATGCCTTCGCGCGCGATGCCGCAGTGTTCTATAACGTTCGACGATGAGTGTGTAATAAAATGAGCATCCTGTTCTGACGGGTAGGTTGGAACTTATATGGAACCTGAAGCAGCTCACTCCCATCTGTGAGACTGGAGTGAGTGACTAGTGCTCGAACAGACGAGATACTGCAAGTTTAAGGATTTTGGGGGTTCCTTGGAGATGCCAAATCAATGGTTTTCTTCGAGAGCACCCGAATGTTGGGATTTTGTTGTGAAATCCCTTAAGAAGTGAATGAGCAAAGAAGGATGAAGAGTCCCACATAGGATAAAGAGTAGATGGTGGATGGGTTTAAATATTGGAACCTCACAAATGGGTTTGGGTCCCAAGGGGCACCGCACTTTTGTGGACGGGAGAGGACCTACGCAAAGCTAGGTCGGCCCACACGCGCACGCCGCCTGCCGGCTCGGTTCGGTTCGGGCCCGGGTCCACGCGTTTAATTATTTTTTACACCATTTTTTTTATTATTACTCTTTTTAAATTGAAGGGACACAATCTGAATAGACATGTCCGGAAATTTCCGAACATTCTTTTTCGTCCGAACAGATGTGTTTGCTCGACGTTGAACGAACATGAAAGTTCAACCGATTCAGATTAAATCGAACGAACATGATTGTTCGAATAAGTTCGAACATACATATCCGTTTTGAATAAAGCGAACAAACATGTTTGTTCGAACAGAACTCCTTTGGTTCGCATTCCTTCGTCAACAGAATTGTTCGGCTTCGCGACTCTTCACTTCATTGTCTATAAATACAAACTCCGGCCGTCATTTTTCAACTACTGAAATTTTCGACAACCATTCATTATTCATTTCATTGTTTGTGCGATTGTTCTACGAAGTTACGTTCGCCGGTGTCCTTTGAAGAAGTACCGCTTCAGAGGAACGCGATCCATTCTATCCTGGGAGATAATTGTCCAAGGTCCTCGGGTACTGATTGATGGGGCAAATTTGTCTTAAGGACACAGGGATTTTTCGTTGGGCTCGGATCAACATTCTGCTACTCGTTTGCGTTGGCTACATGTTAGTCTTCATCTTACAATACTATTTACACGAACTTAGGAGATAACACCGAATAGAATAGGAAGGAAAACGAAAGGACTACAAGGTGAGGGGAGGGAGAAACGCCCTCCAATCGGAGGAAGAAAGATCAGAGGACAACACGCTCTTGAACATTAAAAAAGAAGAAGAAGAAGAGGAGGAGGAGGAGGAAATCATGGTGACGATGAGAAGAAGCAATTGGAAAATTTGGAAAAGGTGGTTAGGTGGGGGAAAAGGAAATGTCTTCTCTTCTCACCCCCGTCGGAAGAAGAAGAAACCAAACACTTTCCATGTGCTATGTTTTTCTCGAGACATTCGTCAACGAGGCTCTCGGGATTATTTTCTGAGCATTTGGAATTGAATTGATCTCGGATGTGGCGGCCCGGCTCTAGATGCTGCTCCGGCCCTATCTTCGGATGCCGAGTTCGAATCCGACCTTGTGCACTCGCTTTGGACTTGACCGGCGATGAGGGGGTGGGGAGGCTTTACTGCAACCCTCCCGACCCCTCAAGCAGGTAACTCAGCCCGGTCGCGATCGGGCATAAATAAGAAAAGTGCGGGTCCTCCCTTGCGGCTATCAAAACCCCTCTTAAAATTTAAAAAAAAAAAAAGAAAAGGAAAGAAAGAAAGAAAGAAAATCCAAGGCATAGGACATTGCAGGAGAAGCTTCCTCCAAGAAACGACCAAGAAAACCCTCCACTAGAAAATTCCCCTCCTCCTCTTTCTCTCTCATCATTTTCTTGAGGAAAGGCAAGAAAATGCGTGTTGTCCGTTTCTCTCTCTCCTTTGAAAGACGACCAAAGTGGTGGAATCCTTTTTAAAAAAATCTTTTTCAGCTTCTCAACACTTCTAGAACTAAAAACCCTGAACAACCCATCATCATCTTCATCATGAACAAGAAGCCTCCTCCTCTATAAGTTTCCAAAGACCCCCCACCATCTCCAGAAAAAAAGGAAAAAATTTCCCTTTTTCGTTTTTCCTGTTTTTGATCCTTCTGGGTTTCCATTGACGAGAGAGGAGTTATGTTCAGCCATGGAAGAAGCTGATACAAGAAGGAAAAGAGCTTGCCACACCCTCGTTCACATCTCCGGGTTCTACTGCTGGGGCTGGGAGTTCCTCACCGCTCTCTTGCTCTTTAGTTGCTCCATCTGATCAACACCGCCGCCTCTCATCGATTCCCCCCCCCCCCCCCCTCTTCCATTCTCTCTCTCTCTCTCTCTCTCTCTCTCTCTCTCTCTCTCCCACCTAACAACCTGTAGCTGTTGCTGCCGGGGAGAGGGTTAAACCCGGAAAACACCGGCAAGGGAATGGCCCAGCGCTCGGCTCCGGCGCCGTTCCTGACGAAGACGTACCATCTGGTGGACGATCCGGCCACCGACGACGTCATCTCGTGGGGCGAGAACGGCCGGACGTTCGTGGTGTGGAAGACGGCGGAGTTCGCCAACGATCTGCTCCCCACCTACTTCAAGCACAACAACTTCTCCAGCTTCGTTCGCCAGCTCAACACCTACGTAAGTTTTCTATTTTAATTAGGATTATTCCGAAACATAATTTAATTAATTTTTTTTTAGGGTATTCTAGATGAAGTCTTCCATCGAAATCTTTTAGTGAATTTTTCCAAAGATCTTTTGCCTAACTTGGAGGCGCTCCTTAAATGAGACTGCATGGACGATTTTGCCCTTTCTTCTGCATGCATTGAATTTTATTTTTTATTTTTAAATGGGGTCACTGGTCAAGGATTGGCGCTGCCCCGTTGGGGGCTGTACATAATTGACTCCGGCGTGCGCACGTGCGGACTCCAGTTGAGTTTATTGAAATTATTTGGAAATTTTCTGATATTCAAAGGGAAAGTTCAAACCTAACTAATAGTGTCCTCGTCACGAAATTTCTATGTCTACATTTAAATTCGCAAGAAATTTCAAACTCTCTTATAAATGCGTCGAGGCTCTGATAAAAGATGAATACCGAGCAATAAAGCATGATTAATTCAATGTGAAATGTGGTCGAAGTCTCAGTATGTAGAATCCGAAAGGTGCTAGATGTTGTTGATGATACTTACAATTAGATATTTAACATTAAGAATAGGGACTTTGCTCTTGCATTTAAATTTCTTTTAGCAGCTTGAGTTGTCAAATCGAGATATACATCCTAGACAAAAACTTGTCCGGATGCATCTTCCACAGTCGTCGAGTTGTAGGTTAGTGAAGTAGCGAGCAACTACAGTGATGGGAGCGCATTTGGAGCGCGTTTGAGAAAAACTATCCAATCACTTCTAAAGAAAAGTTCAATGTAATTTTTTTTTTTGGGTCAATTTTCGTCGATAATCGCCGGCGGTGTGCAATATAGGATGGCCGGATGAGTGGATCACTACATTGCCGATTTCCGACGAAAATTGACTGGAGGAAGGAGTATATTGAAATTTCGCTCGAGGGCCTGGACTAAATTGGTAAAATTGAAAAGTTTATGACCGAGCAAACATCCGCACAATAGGGTTAGGGCTGATTGGGTATTTTTTTTTTTCCCCTTGTAAAGTCGTGTCTAGGAGCGGTGTTTCAAAGACTATATGATAAATAAAACAAGTCGGGACATATTATATATGTGTAGCACACCATTTTGTGTTATTTTATCATTGACTATGAATGTAGTGATCGAAGGGATAAATTCTCCAGCTAGGTCTTTTGGGTGTTTGTTTTGACTATTCTTGCATCACAGAAACGAGTGCCCTTAATTTCCAAATCCACGGTCCAATTTGATGGCCATGATCTTCTCTTGCTTTTTTTTTTTATAACTCAAAATGGCTATGATCTTCCAAAAAGTAGATTTTGTCGTTGACAAATGTGAAGGTTCATCTACAAAATTATTTATGACCTCGTCCCTTTGCACTTATTCTTTCTTTTCTTTTCTTTTCTTTTCTTTTGAGAATTTGACATTTTGATTCTGATTGTTTTGCTTCACATTACTTGATTACTATTTTCATATACGTAGAGAATTTCTTTTTAATAATGGAAGTTTGCTTTTCTTAGTGAAAGTTGTCTTGTAAATTCAATCAATGAAATGATTTTTCATACAGCTTTTTAAAGATAATTTTTGAATATACGAATATATCAAACTTGATGGCTCTCAAAGGTGGTGAATTAACAAGAGGTTCGATTGATCATCGGCAAAGTACTAATATTATATTATGACCTGTCGTCTGGAGTAAAGTTATTATTTTATATTTTACTTTTACAATTTGTGCAAACATTGCAACTATTTAAGCGCGTAAATACATTTCAAAATTTATGGATAATCATTTACGTTATTTCTAAAAAACTTACGAATTTTGGTGGAAGGCTCTTGCGTTATTTTTTCAGTAAATAAAAACCAAAATATAACCCTAGTGAAAAAGCCTTGAGGCTTGAACGCATTGCGATGGTATAAAATACTAGAACCAACGCACCTACGGGCGCCACGTGTATTTCCTAAATGAGTGTGATCTCACACACACATATGGGGATACGAAAATGGACGATGTTCGATCGTGATCGCAAGCCTCTTCGCAGGGCTTCAGGAAGATCGTGCCGGACAAATGGGAGTTCGCCAACGAGCACTTCAAGCGCGGCCAGAGAGAACTCCTCTCCGAGATCCGCCGCCGCAAGACGGCGGCGACGCCTCCTAACCCCCCGGCCTCCGGCGTGGGGAAACCGGCCTGCGCCGCGGGAGGCCAGGCCTCGCCGGAGAGCTCAGGCGAGGACATGGGGTCCACGTCCACGTCGTCCCCGGCGGACTCGAAGAACGCGGGTTCGGTGGAGACGGCGGCGGTCGCGACGGCCGCCCAGTTCGCGGACCTGACGGGCGAGAACGAGAGGCTGAGGAGGGACAACGAGGCCCTGAGCTTGGAGTTGGCGCAGGCGAAGAAGCACTGCGACGAGCTGGTGGCGTTCCTGACCGGGTGCCTGAAGGTGGGGCCCGAGCAGATCGACGGCATCGTGCGGCGCGGAGGCCGGGGGTCGGCGGCGTTGGCCACCGGGGACCGCGTCGACGGTGTTGATCGCGACGACGATGACGATGACGAGGAGGAGGAGGAGGAGGAGGAGGAGAAAGCAGGAGGAGGAGTTGGTGGGGAGAAGAGCACGAAGCTGTTCGGCGTGTGGCTGAAGGGGAAGGAGGAGAGGAAGAGGGCGCGGGAGGAGAAAGCGGGGCCCGCGGGGATGGAGTTTCGTCAGCCGTTGATGAAGACCAGCAGGGTCTGCAACTGATCGTGCGGTCGGAAAGCGATGCTGGGCCGGGGTGTACTGCAAGGTCGTTGCACCTCAGGCACACCAAATTGCGAAGTTTTAGGGACTTTTCATTTGATCGGTCCGTCGTTGGTTTAGGAAGGAGAAAGAGACTCATCAACCTTAAGGTTTCAATTTCTCTGTCTTCTGTTTGAATTTATTTTTTTCGTATTTTTAGATTTTTTTTTCCTTTGTGGGGTTTGGTGATAGGGATTCTGATGAAATAGATAGATTGGGTTCCTAAGTCGGTTTGTAAATTTGTTGGTGGTGGAGCAAGTGGGGATCGGGAAAACAAAGAAGGGTCTTCACACTCCTTAGTCAATCAATGTCAATTGGCAACTTGAATCTCCTGCGTAAGCTTTTCGATTCTTAACTGTGGTGGCTAATCTAGTGATGTACATTTAATATTCGAGATCCTTGATCACAGGCTCTAAATTCTCCAATCTTCTCTTGGCATCTGAAAATCTTGACTCGTCCTTTATGATTGATACGTGGCATGGATGTATGGCACGAATGCAATTATATGGACGCGATTGAAGGGTGCAATTGGAATAGTGAATCCTACCTTCGTAACAATAGCTGACTTTATCGTGTTACTATACCTGACTTTGCTTTGGTAGCAATAGCATGAATTTTGATGAGAATAGCGAGTCTGCCTTTACTCCTCGAGATAGATCGAAACGTCTCGAAATGAACGGTAAAGTCAAGGACCCGTGGCGATGGGGTGTTGTCGAACCGATGGTTGCTTGCAGCAATCGAGAGCTGTTGGCTTAATCCTCGTTACTTTCCCTTAAATTGGAACGAGAGATAAGGAGGAGAAACTTTCGTGACGGTCCGTGCGTTTGGTACGACTGTGGTTGCGTTGTGATTGACTTGCATTATTTGTGGGTATTTACTGTAAAGTGTTGTGGTTTGTGTATTTTGGTAACATATGTTTTAAATTTATATTACCTGATGAGTCCACTTTCTAAAATTACTATAAAGTGAGGAAACTTTTAAGGGCACTATAATTTTAAGGAATATATCCGTGAAAATTGCCACGCCCCTTTTCCCAAATATAGCTTCTCAAAAAAGTTGCACGGAATAGGTTTCATTTTATTTTATTTTATTTCGTATTTTTGATTCCTATACAAATTTTGCATCCATTACGAAATATTTGATTTAATTCATAACTACTCGGTATTGTCTACCACGTTACGAACTTTCCGATGCTTAGCTCTTGATCGAGCTTAGATAATGATCTGACTTTGAATCACATATTATAGTGATTGCCATTGGATTGAATGAAATCCAAGAGTCATTTTCAGAGAGGCATAGTTGAGGACCCAATTGCAAGACTTGTTCGAGTTTAGGGGACTGAAATTGCAATTATCCCTTTCATAAATGTGGACCCCACATTTGTTGTTATTTTTCACGAAAATTATAGCGTTGGACCCATAGACTTTGCCCGTGGCTGATATTTTGGAGAAAATGAGAAAATATTGGGTGAGTTTAACATGCCACATTGGCAAAATACCACTCCATGGCCGCCACATGTCTAAGTGGGATCCATCATTTCTACTTTTTCTCACGTCCGTTACCTCCGTCACGCACGCCCTCCTCTCCTCTGTTAATTTTTCTCTCTCCTCTCTCTGTTTATTTTTTTTTGTCAAAATCTTCTCTCTCTCTCTCTCACGATCTCACAAAGTTTTACTGTTTACCCTTCTTCAACTTCAACGAACCCACCAGGACACCATGGGTTTTGAAGCTCGCGTGCACACAGTGAAAATGCTTTCGGTCGGAGTCGCCGCCGTAGAGCTTACGGCCGAAGTTCCAGGGACCGGACGGTGGTCAGCGTCAGGCTACGCAGAGCAGCGGCGCGCCGTCGCCGACGCCGTGGTTGAAGAGTGCGGGATCAGGAGTGGCGGGGCTGTCATCATAGTAGATGTTCTTGAGGAGATCGTCCATGATGACGGCGCCGGAGGCATCGGCGGCATTGCCAGCGGCAGCGATGGGGGGTTGCTGTTGTGGTGGTCCTGGAGTTCGGAGATCAGAGCGGAGAGGGAGGATGATATAGAGGACTGGAGCAGCAGATCCGATCCCCCCTCGACGAGGTCGTGTAGGTCATCAACTTGGACGACGCCATGACCGGCCCTCCCCCCCCAAAAAAAAAAATTCCGCCGAGTCTCTCGGCCTCGACTCAACCGGCGGTTTCCGATTCCCAGTTTCTTCGGGCTCAGTACTAACCAACTCTCTCCGACGACTTCGTCCTCAGAAATCGCGAAGCCGACGGCAATTCCGATTCCGACGACGGAGCGGTCGATCGTTGCTGCAGAGATTCAGAGAGAGAGAGAGTCGCGAGCAGTTGGAACAGGAAGGAGAGAAGAAAGTAGTAACGGAGGGGAGAGGGAGATAGACGGACGGGGAAGAGAGAGGCAAACGAGAAAGATGGGGAGGAAAAGATCTGAAATGTGGGCCCAATTTTGACACATGGCAATCAATGAATGGAGTGATATTTTGCCACAGTGGCATGTTAAACTCACCCAATATTTTCTCAGATATTTTGATGTCCGTTGGAAGTTTTATCGAGACCCACCGTTAATGGCAGTCGTCTTTCGCCCCCTCTCGCTGCTCTCCCGACCCCCTCCGCCGCCGTCGCCTTCTCGCTCCCCGTCTTCTCGCTCTTCCTCTGCTCGATTCGCAGCTTCTTCTTCTTCTTCTTCTCGATCGCCGTCTCCGGCGTCATCAATGGAAGCTGCGGACAAGTTCATGGAGTTCCCTCACGTGTCGGCCCCGCACAGGAGCCTGATGATCGACCTCGTGTCCGTGGTGGAGGAGCGGCTGGGGCCTCAGTTGCTTCCCTGCTCTCTCCCGCACGATGTCCGGTACTACCAGACCGATGCCGGTTCGGCTCGCGGCTCGCTTTACGTCAGGCGCGGCCAGGGCCCTTCCAAGGTACGATTTTGCTCTTCTGTCTTCAGTGATGGGATTTTTCTCCATCGATTTGTGGTCTGGTACAGAGCGTGGTGGCGAAATTGAAGTTGCGAGAAGAGTTTACGAGTTGGGAGAGAAGCTTAGAGTGGGATTTTAACTCCTGTCTGTAGACTTAGCATCATATGGTCAATGGAGATTGTATACCAGCCGTCGCTTGAACAACCATAATCTTGAGTTCTCGTCCAATTTAGCTGGTAGACTGAGACTATGTTTTGCGTAAATTCCAGGCCAAGGTTCTGGAGAAGTTTCATTCATGTTGCAATAGCTGGTCCTGCGTAGAACTGATTTACATTTGTGTACGGATTACCTGTAGTGTAGTCTCATACGGTGCGTGATTCCATGGACCTTGATGAATCGATATAGATTAGCAAGAAATACTTCACATGCATGATCAAGTTCTTATTTTATGACCGAGTAAGTTATAGAAGAGGAGCTATCTTATCCACTCTGATCAAAATTTAGCTGCTCTCCATTTTAAAGTATATATCATATGGATCAAATCTAAACCAGATGATTTGTGAGGTCCAGTTGAGTTCTTGGCGGCAGAAATTTAGCCTTCTTTGGAGGTCCTGCTCTGGTACATTTCCTTTGCCTTGCTCTGGAAATGAAAGGCTTTGTAGGCCTCAACGACACCAAAGCAATATTTCTTGCTTGGCTGTATAAGCAGTAGATAAGGAACTTATTCTGTCTGCCAGTGTTTTGCTGCCGCTTTGTGGAGTCCTTGATTGCTTTGGTCTCCAGCATTTTACACTTGAGGAAAGTTCTCATAAAACTGATGTTCCGATGACACGGTCTGATACAGTGATTAAATTCATTCAATTGCAGATAGTCATTTTTTGATGTTCACCGTCCTTCCCTGGAACTATGGTCTATATCAGTCCTAAACATGTTGGTTTGTGATGATTGTGAACCTGCACCAAGTCAATCATTTGTAGATTATTGTGATATACAGACCATATAGGGAAATTTGAGTTCAGTTCTTGGGAAAACGTAGTGTTTGCTTAATTATTTCTTTTGGTTTGTCAGGTTGATTTTTTGTTAGGAAGTTGGCTAAACTGTCAGCTTCCAACTGGAGGATCACTGAACATAACCAGCCTTTCGGCTTACCTCAACAATTCAACCGATGCTCCAAATTTTCTGTTCGAACTCATACGGAGCAGCCCAACATCTCTGGTCCTAATCCTCGATTTGCCACCTCGCAAGGACCTCGTAACTCACCCTGACTACCTTTCAACATTCTACGAGGAGACCCAGTTGGAGTCCCGCAGGCAAGTGCTCGAGAAACTTCCAGAGGCTCAGCCTTATTTCTCCTCGGCCCTTTACATACGCTGCGTAGTCTCTCCCACGGCTATCATGCTTCGCATAGAGAGCGAGGCAGGTAAAGCGGAACACTTGGACGAGATTGTCGAGAATCACGTCTCCCCCGTTGCCAAAGAGGTCCTGGGAATATGGTTGGATAAGTGTGCCTCTGTGGACAGAAACGTGGAAGAGGAGGAGAGAGCGTACTTAGAGAGAAGGGATGGGATAATCAAGAGGAAAACTATCGAGGTCGATCTTGGGTCCAGCTTTCCGAGGTTGTTTGGTCCAGAGATAGCTAACAGAGTCTTGGATGTGCTAAGAGAGGTTTATGGCGTATGAACTGACGAGCCATGGGACTGGTGCAGAAATTCTCTCCCCTTCACCTGTTCATGGCGGAACTTCTGTAAGAGCCACTCTTATACCCACTTCTCAGATTGGTGGAACAGGTTCCCCTGTCATTAAACAGTAGACCCCGTTAGAGTTTTCCCTGTTAGAGTTTTGCCCTTTCTTGAGTGCAGGATTTAACCTGAAGGGAATGAAGGCCAAAGCTTCAATTGTCCCGTTCAGAGCTGTGTTCGGTACGGACAGAGCCAACGAGGCCAGCATTCTCAAGGAAGCCAACATTGATGAACAAGATTAAGGTCGTGTACATTCATAACTCTGTCATGTTAGCTATACGATGAAGTATAGGATGAGAGTGTATCCAATCTTTCGACAATATCGAAGCCAACCGAGTTGCCGACTCGCGCTACAGGTTGTTTGAATAGAATTGTGTACTGGCATCGATGCTCTCTAACATGGGCTAAATCTTACCGCATTGGCGAATTGTAAGGCAAAAACCAAGAGGATCGGGACCGGGGGTTCCCAATCGCCGGACCTATTTGATAAATCAACGTGAAAAATGCCAACTTTGGGAATTGACAATTGCGCTCGACGATAGCTTGACAAGTTATATTAGGAGCTTTCATTAGTATCAATTTTTAATTTTGGGAAAGCTAATCAAGCTGCGGATTGGACCGCGATAAGCCACCAAAAAAGGACTCTATCCTCTAATAATTGAATGTTTAGGACACCTCAATCTCCTTGAAATATATTATGCATTGACTCTCGCTAATTTCGCTTGTTTAGCATTGCTTTCAAATGAATGACATGATTAATGTTGACAGACCCAAAAAAAAAAACAATTACTTTCCAGATTGTGCGTGTTTGATATGACTTTTTTTTATATTAAAATCTTGTAAAATTATTATGTAAAAACTTGATATTTTTATCTTTATATTAAAACCTATATAGTCCTTTTTCATACGAAATGAAAATATTCGTACCTGTGAAAAAAAAATGACGATTTTTTCAAAATTCCCCATCCCACAATAGCCAAAGAAGCGGGATTCGGATCCTCTACCTTATTTTTATTTTTATTTTTATTTTAAGGTAAGGATCCTCACCCTTGATACAGAGGGTTCACCCCATACAAGGGTGAGGTGGGTAAGTCGGATCGGGTCTGGATTCCCTGCCTTAAAGGCAAGGAACCTTAATGGCTAAAGGCCATTGGATCTTCCCCCCGTAAAAAAGGGAAGATCCAAGGGCCTAAAATATAAGGTTCCTGCCCATTTTTTGGCTGGGCAGGGTGATTCCCACCCTTCAAAGGCGGAGACCACCTTATTGAATGGTTGGGATCGCCTACCAAGGAAAAAACCTTGGCAGGGCGATCCTGACCCCCATTCAATAGGGGGACCCACCTCATTGAATGGTGGGATCTGTCAAGGAAAAACCTTGAACCTGCTTTTACTGCTTTTAAGGCAGGAAGCGGCTCTTCTCCTACATTTTCGCCGTCGCCAATCCCAACCGGGTCGAACTCGATTTCTTTTCTGTCGTTCCCCATTTTTCATAGGCGGGAATTCTGAAGAATGGTGATTTCGTAAAAAGATGCGACCAAACCTGCGACATGCTGTTGAACTCCCCATGGCTCCACGCTTCCTAACTATTCCTCGTGCCTCCAAAGATCTCGCCTTCGCGGCGCCTGAACGATCCCGGCATGGTTTCAGTTGGCCTCAGTACCGTTGCCTACTTCGCCCGTGCGTTGAAGCTCTGCAAGGATCCCGAGCGTTTGAAGCCCTTGAAGTGCCTCCTGATCGTGAATGGACTCGCCGAGGACGGTCTCTTGGTCTGCGAGCTCATCAAGTCCTGCTTCCGCTTGGGTGATCCGCGTCTAGCTCTGTCTTCTTTCCGGGGTACCCGCGGGGTGACTCTGCCGTTGCAGAATTCGATGGTCAGGGGTCTCTGCGATCATGGGTTGCATGAGCAGGTGCTGTGGGTTTATGGGAAATGTCGAAGTTCCGGTTGCCCGTCGGACAACTTCACTCTTCCTCTTGTGCTCAAGGCTTGTGCCGCTCTTGGTGCTCTTGATGTTGGGAAGGAGATACATTGTGTTGCTTTTAGAGCTGGGCTCGAGGCCAATGTTGTGGTGCAGACCGCTCTGTTGGATTTCTACGCAAAAACTGGTCGTTTGGAGGTTGCAGACAAGGTGATTGATTTAATTCCTGAGCCAGATTTGGTTTCTTGGAATGCCCTGATTGCTGGCACTTCTCTGAATGGCCTTCATAACAAAGCGCTGGAGCTTTTCGGGAAGATCTGTGCGATGGGATTGAAGCCTAATGTGAGTACTCTGGCCTGTGTAATTCCTGCATGCACATGCCTAGGACGTTCGGACGTTGGCCGATCTCTCCATGGACTTGCATTTAAATCTGGACATTTGTCGAATGGATATTTGGCTCCTGCTTTGGTATCAATGTATGCTATGGATGATAGTCTATGTAGCGCAAGAGATATGTTTGAGTCTCTTCAAGCAAAGAATGTGGCTGTTTGGAATGCTTTGATCCACGCATACAAGCAGAAACAGAAGGCAGTTGATGTTTTTGAGATATTCCATCGAATGGTTCAATCGGGAATTCAGCCTAACGTCGTCACATTTGTGTGTATCATCCCTGCATGTGAAAATCTGCGTGATTCTGTGCATGGTAAATGCCTTCATGCTTTAGCAATGAAACATGGAATAGGTTGTCAGATATCAGTGGGAGCCTCCCTCGTATCATTTTATGCCAAGCACGGTGATATAAATTCAGCCAAGTCGCTTTTCGATGATATGCCTGACAGAAACTTGCTGACATGGAATTCATTAATTTCAGGTTATGTGCATAACAGGCAATTGGGTGAAAGTTTGGCTGTCTTCTCTGAAATGCAATTTGTAGGATTGACTCCAGATCCAGTTTCAATTGTTAGTATCGTTTCTGCATGCTCCAAACTTACAGCAATTCTATTGGGAAAATCTGCCCATGCATTTAGTGAGAAAATGGATTTTGTCTCTAACCTTAACGTGTCAAATGCTCTCCTGGCATTTTACTGTGAATGTCATGAACTTTCTTCCTCATTTGCTCTATTTAACAGAATGGCCTCAAGAGACGTTGTGTCATGGAATACTTTGATATCAGGATGTGTTCGCACTGGACATTTTGAAAAAGCGTGGGAGCTCGGTCACCTTATGCAGAAGGAAGAAATGAAGTTGGATTTTGTTAGTCTAATAAGTATCCTCCCAAGTTATGTTTCGACTGACTATTTGCTACAAGGGATGATTCTACACTGCTACGCCATCAAAATGGGGTTTGCCTTGGACGTTGCTTTAGTAAATGCTCTTATTTGCATGTATTGTAACTGTGGAGATCTCCATTCTGGTAGTTTGCTGTTTAAGATCATGCCTAGAAGAGATTTGGTCTCATGGAATGCTCTAATGACTGGCTATCGAAACAAAAGACTTGATGGTGATGTCCTTCTATTGTTTCATCAAATGATGGAGGAGGATCAGATTACACCAAATGATGTTACTTTGATAAATTTATTGCCTTCATGTTGTTCGCTGCTGCAAGGCCAGTCCATACATGCCTTTGCTCTAAGAAGAGGGATTCTACGAGACACTCCCTTACTTACATCACTTGTATCCATGTACACCAGATTTGACGGTATCAGGTGTAGCCTCAGGTTGTTTGAAACGGGAGATAAGTTGGACATCTCTTTGTGGAATTCCTTAATGAGCATGCATGTCCAAACAAAATATTCGTGCAAAGCAGTTGATGCCTTCTGCCAGTTGCTTCGTATGGGATTGGAGGCTGACCATGTTACAGTCCTGATCTTAATTTCTGCTTCTGCTCAACTAACCATTGCGAACCTTGCCCATACCGTGCTGTCTTACGTGATTCGGAAGGGCTTCGAGAAAGATATTGCAATCAACAATTCCCTTATTGACTTGTGCGCACGGTGTGGAAACTTATCAATAGCGAGGGATCTATTCGATAGTTCCGATGATAAGGACTTAGTGTCCTCGAACGTGATGATTAATGCATATGGGGTGCATGGAAAGTTCGAGGCTTCTCTCGACCTTCTCTCGCGGATGGAACTCACTGGCATGAAACCAGATGCCGTCACTTATTTAAGTATCCTGTCAGTTTGCAGCCATGCTGGCTTAGTTCATCAAGCCAAGATGATTTTTCGTTCTATGGTTGAACAGGGAGTATCTCCAAACACAGAACACTATTCTTGCATGGTAGACCTCCTCGGAAGAAGAGGACATCTGCACGAGGCCTTCGAGATTGTTAAAGGGTCACCTCATCTAGCTTCCACTGCCCTTCTCGAGTCTTTGTTGGGTGCTTGTTCTGTGCAGGGAAATGCTGAAATCGCAGACGGAGTATGCAAAATGCTGTTGGAAGCGGACCCGAGCAACTCTGTGCCGTATGTGAAGCTCCACAATACGTATGCAGCGGCGGGACGGTGGATGGATGCTAGTAGAGTGAGGTCTGGAATGGAAAGGAGGGGGTTGAGAAAAGTCCCTGGTTATAGTCTTGTTCATGGAAGTTAACAAGTCATGTTTACTTAGCCCAGGACTATGGTGTATCGTGTTCATGGGTCCTTGGAAATGGTGAAATCCACGTCTTGATTTACATAAGAAGAGAAAGTCATGCAAATTACAAATGCTGATTTGAACGTGAGCTACCACCACTCATGCAGTGACACGACATCGATCCGCAACGCAAGCTCCGGGTCAATCTCTCCGCACAAACCCCTTTAACATATCACTTCCCTTTCCGTTGGACATAAACGTGCGTACAATGCCACTTTTCTCACGATATCTTCTTTTGAAATTCTCTACGAGGTAATGCACAAATACAAGTTGAGGTGCCTAATAAAGGTCGTACCAACCAACAAAAGATCGTTTTTTTTTTGTTCATTTTAAATAAAAAATATATTACGAAATTAGGGTAAGAAAAAATTATTTACAAGATTAGGTCTTGCTCGGCAGATATCGTTTTTTTTTAGAAAATAAGAAAAAAATGATTTGGGTAGGGTTTTGAGTTTTTTTTTTCCCAATTTAATACAAAAAAAATATTTACCAAATTTGCTAACCTCGAAAAATAGGGTTTTGTGCGAGACAAGGCGTGTTTTCTTTGAATCATTTTTTTAAGTTCTATTTGCCGGGGCTACGGAGCATCATATATATATACGTGCCTCAATTTTGAGGAAAGCGAGTGAGCAAGCGAGGCGACTGGATCAAGATGACACGCCTCAACTCCGAGGAAAGCGAATGAACAAGCGAGGCGACGGGGCCACGGAGGATCATTTTACGCGCCTCGACTATGAGGAAAGCAAGCGGACAAGCGAGGCAACGACGTTCGCTCGCTAGGCCACGGAGTGATTATATTTATGTAATATATATATATATTTACGCATCTCAACTCCAGGAAACCGAGCGAACGAGCGAGACGATGGGATCACAATGATGCGCCTCGTTGCTCCGCGGCCCTGCGAGCGAACGTTGTAGCCTCACTCGTTCGCTCGATTTCCTTGAAATCGAGATGCGTAAATATTTTTTTTTTACGTAAATATGATCGCTCTGCGACTTCGCGAGTTAACGACAAGGCGACTCCGAGGAAAGCGAGAGAACAAGCGAGGCGATGGGACGAGGCGTGTCATCGCGATCACATCGTCTCGCTCGTTCGCTCGCTTTTCTCGGAGATGAGATGCGTAAATATATTTTTTACATAAATATAATCGCTCCGCGAAAATCGAGAGAGGGGACGGGACAGCGAAACGACGAGGTGTGTCATTGTGATCCCATCGCCTTGCTCGTTCGCTCGCTTTCTTCGGAGTCGAAATGCGTAAATATTTTTTTTACATAAATATGATCACTTCGTGACCTTGCTCATTCGCTTGCTTTACTCAAAGTCGAGGAGCATAAATATTTTTTTTTTTACGTACATATGATGCTCTGCGGCCCCATCACCTCACTCGTCCATTTGTTTTCCTAAGAGTTGAGGTGCGTCATCTTGATCTTGTTGCCTCACTTGTTCGCTCGCTTTCCTGGGAGTCTAGGCGCGTAATTTTTTTTTTTTTTTACGTAAATATGATACTCAGCGGCCCCATCAAATAGAACTTTAAAAAATAAGTAAAAGAAAACACGCCTCGCCTTGCTCAAAACCCTATTTTTCAGGATTAGCTAAAAAAAAACTCAAAACCCTCCCCAAATCATTTTTTTCTTATTTTCTTTAAAAAAAATGATTTCTCGGCACATGGTATGCCGAGCAAGACCTAATGTAAATAGTTTTTTTCTTACCCTAATTTCGTAAATATTTTTTTTAATTAAAATGGTTAAAAAACCCCAAAAGATCCTGCATCGGGCTTGGCCCGCGATCCAGGCACCAAAACAAGTCCATCGATTATTGCATTCTTGGATAAACACTAAATGTGGGAGACACAAAACAAGTACCAGAAACATCAATTTATATTTCCTCAAGCATCAACATGACAAGCGTGAAAGCCATTAGAATTATACTCTGCTACAAACACGTATTTTCCACAGGACGTATCAGTCTACACATCGAGAGTTACCAACATGGTAAAAAAAAAAAATAGTTGGATCACCATATTTCCGAGGTTTTCTCCCCCTAGAAAATAAACAATCAGTTCACATAAAACCGAAAGAATAGAGAGATCAAAACTAATGGCCAAACATACAATAATCCAAGGGCGGCAGCATCCTGACCTGATTGACTAGCACACTGGATGCACCATCCAGTTATAGGACTCAGCAGTAACAACAATCCAAAAATGCTTATCCTGAGATACTTTCTGCAAGTTTTATTAGGTTTGGCATGGCTCCTTCTTGATAGTCTCACGTAATATCCCAGATCTCAGCACTCACCTTCAAGGCAAGCAGACTTTTTCCGAAATACAAGTTTCATAGTGGAGCCTACCAAATGTCACTCTTTATCTGCCATGATGACATCAACTTTCCATGGTCTTTTATGAGGTTGCTGTTCTCCCACCGCTAGTCTGCTTAGCCACATATATTTGCTTCACCTTGGAGGAAGCAAAGCTCTTTTCTGAACCAAAAGAATGGTTCCGTCCTTGAAAACCTGTTCGGCGGTGAGGCCATTCGTTGCCCTTTTGAGAAGGGCCTCCTCTCGGATAGTTATACGCAGAAGAGCTGCTGTAATTCTGGGAAGAAATACTTCTCTGATGAGAAGGTTTGTTCTCGAAACCTGCAGCTGTTTCAGAGCTGCACCCGTCATTATCACCGCCATTCTGATGATTAACGTTGCCAGCATTTAAAGGTGAATTCTTGGTGACAATACTCTGAGTAGAGGCCCCTGAACTGGAGCTTGATGGGTCTAGCAGTCCTAGCTCATCAGGCAACCGATTGGCACTGCCATCTGTTGCCACAGGAAAATTCCGACTGCTTTCTGGAGTTGAGGTGCGAGTATCGGCAAATCTGTTGGCAGCTAATGATTGGTCAACAGAAGGGCCATTGTTAAACTGTGGAGGAAGTGCCCCAGCTTGCTGCTGCATTGGCAAAGACATTGAAGAGGACTGTAGTGGAGAAGCAGGAAGATGAGTCCATCGAGCATGGACCGACATCTCGGGATTGGTCTGCAAAGAAAAATTTCAACCAATAATCAGTGTCATATAAAGCAGCGAACACAAATCCACAACCAACCTTATTTACTTCAACTTAAGGAAGGAGATATCAATTTTCCTAACTCTCCAACTCTACCATATGATAAACATTACCTACAAAGATCAAATCTGCAGTCTGTATGACATTGGATTCACATGCACAAACAAGGGCAAAAGTTGTATCTCTTTCCTGACTAGCCTCAGTTGAGTAATGCTTTTATTAGGCTTTATGCCAACGAAAATTGGGACCCCTTCAGAAAATTTTAGATCTCTTCTGAAAAGACAACTTCAAAGAACCACAATTCCATTATGCAGATTTTAATGGTTCAAGTCCTTGATATGCAGTCTTTCTTTCACCAAGTGAAGAGTACATTGTGATAGCACATTGAACGAGAAAAACAGAACTTAAAAGCAAAACTAAATCACTTCATGAACAGCCGTTCACGTCTTGCTTCTTAACGTCAAAATACAAAAGATATTGTGAGGCCAGAAAGTCTCTTCTGGACGTCACCAGCAAGTTTGCCATAGAAGATGCATACTGGTACTAAATCAAGTAATTTATATAACTCTTTCCCAATATTTTCTCCTACAAGGGGAAACGCTCATGTCCTTTCATTTCAGTTTCAACGAATATGGACCTCCTGTTTTATGATTTATGGCTGTTGTCATTGTCCGCACATCCCAAGCAGTCACAAAAACAGTATGAGAGCTAAATCAGGTATGATTGTGACAAAAGCCACCAAGGATCTGACCTTTCAGCCAGAAAGGAGATAAGTAAGTACCTGGAAAGGAGGCACATCAAACATAGGGGAAGCTATGGGCAATAGAGGTGAGCCAGGAGCAAGATGCTGAATTGGAGCAGGCATGTTTGCTGGATTGCGCTGGGTGGGAACGTTTAAATTGTTCATATCTCCCTCACCAACCATCGGAGAGGATGCAGGATTGTGCTTCCAATCAGGTTGCCTTCCTGAAGGTATGAAAGTGGTGCCCATGAAACTCAAGCCAACCTGTCCAAACTGCCCAACTGGTGCAAAATGATTATAGACAACCATATGCGGTGGGCCCTGAACTCCAGGTATTCCTCCAGGACTGATGAAAGGGCCAGTAAACCCTGCAGGAGGACCGTAAAATGAATCTACACCAGAATGGCATTGTGGCCAGGACCCATGTGGCCCCGAATTGGGTGCACTGCTCTTCTGTGATTGCTGTTGTGTAGATGCAGATTCCTCATTGGGACCGAAAGCAAATATTGGACTCCCCATCATTGGGTTCATCTCATAGAAAGGAAAATGAGAAGGTGGCCCTCCAGGGAAATGTGAAAGCATCTGGCTTGAAGTGCTCTGTGAGCTTGTCAATGGTTGCCACAAGGAAATGGGAGGGGTTTCAACAGAGAGGTCAGCAGGAAGAGAAACATTTAGACACTCTTCCGCCCTTAAGTGATTTGCCGACTCCTGATCACCAGCTACACCTAAAAGTCATAATGAAGCATATATGATCAACCACATGTTCCGCCAAACCCAAAAATGAATGCTCGTGACGAAGCTGTGAAAAGTTTCACTACCTGTGGATAACCCGTCAACATCTACGGCTCCAAAAGTTTTGGCATCTGAAACAGAAACAGTGCGACCCAGTCCATTCCCAACTATCTCATCACTGCTAATTGCAGCAACAGCAACAGCGGAAGCAGCTGCTTCAGCTTCAGCTTCACTATCTTCTAGACGAACACAGGGCTCACCTGAGTTCTTATCTTTCTCAAAAAATATGTTGCAACCATCTTCAGTTGCGGAAAGTTTATGAGAAACTTGAACATCCGAAAGACAAGAATTTGGTGAGCATATCCCATGAGAAAGAGAATGGCTGCTAGGAGGAAGAACCGTTGGAGATGTTACTGCACCTGAGTTTAGCATTAACCACACAAGCAAGTCAATAATTGGATATTGTGGTACATTACTACACATGGAAAAAATTGCTCACCAAACTGAATTTTTTCCCCCGCAAGCAGTGAATTTATTGGACTTGCTGCCGAAGAAAAAGATTTGTCTTTTGCTGATATGGACGCCAATGGCACACTACCCTCACTAGCTGTAAAACTAGATTCTCCAACAGAAACACGTGCATCAAATTTTGCAGGCTTCATTGCCTCATCAAGTTGTGACTGTGTAAGGGACATAACCTACAATATAATTATATCACTTTCAAACATATCCAGAAAGCAGTATCAGACTATAAAGCATGGATCAATGCAAGTTCTTCCTTTTCTATGTACTTTAATTTACATTAATAGTAAAACATTTCAAACAAAAACGAAGAAATCCCACATATCTTCTGATAAATTTGTGAATCAACTTATTATAAACTGTCCACTCTAATAAAGCTTGTCACAGTAACTAAGCACCCATTTAACTCACATAGATTCAAATAAATATCGAGGTAGTTACACAGCTTTTATTAATCTATAACGCAAAGAAACCAACTGAAAGATCATAATTCACAAGTATCTAAAAAGAATACTTGAGAGACAACCAAAGAATAAGTTGATGGATCGCCAGACAGCCCATCAATAATTTCACATGGAGCATGGGACTAACCTGTTGGTTAATCCCTGAATTACCCCAGGAGTCCAAGGGTTGTACATTATCCATGACCTTATTCTTGCTCTCAAATATTGAGCTTGGCCCAAGATTCTTTCCAATGTCAGCTGGAAGGGACCTGCATGAAGAGAGGGGAAAAACGAAAATTGAAATAAATTACTTCGTCTTTCAATGCAACTATAGGACGTATAAACTATATACATGATCTTTTGGGGAACCGACTCAGCCTGAGCTTCAGTTTTAGCGGCAGGTTTCCCAATTGGAGCCAATGGTTGCGACGCCATGGAGGCACTAAAGCCAACTGATACTTCAATATTTGCCAAACCACGTCCATCTGCAGCAGCAAAGTTTGTGTGACCCGTGGTCACAGTTTCTCCACTTCTCAAAGAAGAGATTCTCTGGGAGCTACTGGGGAAGTTAGTCGTATTGTGCAATGGATGAGACTTCCTTGGCACCTAGAATATAATGGAAGTACAAACAACATTAGTAAGCAACATCTCAGCGATAACAGATGTTGAAAAGCTAGAAGTTTTAAAGAAACCTTTGCAACACGGGACTTTGCCTTGATCTCTTTCTCTCTCTGCTCACGCTTGTCGTTCAGCATTTGCCTCTTTGACCTCACCTCAATGAAGTCATCTTCATCACTGGGGGCTTCTATTCCAGGTTGCTGAAAAACACGCACAATACCGCTTTGAAGAGGAGCATCAATATCTTCTTCATGAACATTGCTCTTAGGGATTTGCTCAAGAGAGAGTGGCTGGTGAACAGACTGGGTCTTTGAGATCGACTCTTTCAAAGATCGCTTTTCATTTCTGCTTCGAGATTCCATTTCTTGAGTATTCATTGAGCCAGATCTAATAATTTCAGACTCAAATGTCCGCTTGGGCAGTTTACTTGACAATACAGTCTTTCCAGAACCAGTTTTTCCTGAAATTACTGTGCTTCTAGCATTTACACTTGACCTGTCATCCAGCCCAAGGAGGGAAGGTGAACCAAGGATTGCTGATCGCCTTCTTTCGCCGTTCTCTCTAACTCGGAACTCAGTTCGCCTTACAGTACGTCTCTGCCTTCTTTGATATCCTGAAGAATCTGACTGGGAAACCTCATTTTCTGGTAGAGATGATCTTGATGCAGGGTTTTTAACCTTGAACACATAATGCTTCACTTTTCCGCCATTTACAGAGCCATGAACCTTTGATCCATTGAAATCCCTTTCTTTCCTGAAGGTTTGAGATGATGGAACCCCAGTTATGCCTTGCCCTTCCCATTTTTTCGAATTTGACATGAATTTGTAGTTCTTGCCACCTTCACTCTGTTGGTCCGGCTCCTCTAATTTGAAAACCGGAACATTGTTGCCCTCGAGAAACTGAGCATTCTCTGCTCGATCCTGCTGCATGGTCAACATGCTTTCTGCTTTGTCTCTGGCTGCTGATGGATTTAAGTTTTTCATTGCCTTATCTTGAGGCAGAATCAAGTGCCTGGGAACAACACCTGATTGGCTTTCTGCTGACAGAGATGCATCATCCATTTTTGCAAGATTTTGAGCAGGTACGTCTTGACTTGGTCGAACAGACAAAGAAGCATCCCGATTATGGTTAAAAGGAAAATTAGCTGGAACATTTGGCTGAACCAACGATACTGGCTGGGGAGCCATGGGCACAATTCCTGGAGGAAATGCAGAGGAGTATCTGAGCTGTCCAAACTGAAAAATAGGAGGATGTGCTTGTTGCATTGGACTAAGAGATGGAGTAACTTGAGGATGCAAATGAAGAGGCATCTGTATGGAACCAATTTGAATAGCTGGCACAGGAGATGGTATCAAGGAAGGACCAGAAAACAGACCGAACTGAAGCTTAGGTGCTTCAGTCTGAGTAGCAACACCAGGGGCAGTAGAATGCAATATCAAGTTGCTACTGGATGGAAATACATGCCTGACAGGAGCATCTGTGTTATCAGAAATCTGAGAAGCTGCCGACGTAACAGCAATATTGTTAGGCTTAATCACCAGGCTTTGCATGGCTTTCTCTGCTTCCTGTAGCAGCCTAGATGAAGCATCCATGTTTGATTGACGAGAACCATCAACATGTTGACCAGTCCGCACATCACTGCTCGGTCTGACTGAGGACTCCTCTTCTTGACCATGGCCAAGAGAAACCGATGGCACCGCATAAGCAACTTCTCTGTTCCTTGGACTTTGTTCATAATCATCACTTGGCACAGGAACTTCAACGCCCTCATTAAAGCCTAAAACCAAGTTGCTCACAAGCCCAGCTGAACTTTCATTCTCCAAGTGAATATCGTCAAACTCATGATGTCCATCTCCAATTTCATCATCTGCTTCTCGTACTTCATCTTCTTCCTGGTATCCCTCTTCATCTTCATCATACTCTTCTTGCTCCTGCAAAAGTTCATTGTTCTCTTCAGTCCATTCTCCTTCGTCCTCGCTAGAAATAGATCTGGAAGCATTTGCAACCTGCCCAGCTTTTGTAGGTAAGACGACAGCTTCCTTTTCAGGGATGAGAAAATCTCCATCCTGTCCAGCTGCTGACTTCACAGAATAGTCCCCAGATTCATCCAAATCATCATGAGAAAGATGAATAGGAGAATCAGGGGGGCTCGAAACAGAGAGAGAGGACTGGGAGTCACACCTGGGTGTAGTCTGTGGATCTAGTTTCTGCTGATCAGTGCTCTCTTTCTCGACACCAACTAATTCATGATCCACATCCTCTTGATGACCCACCCCATGACCCACATTCAGAGTTGATTCACTTCTTACAGAATCTGTATGATTCATCTCGCTATCTAGAAAAGATGACGGTCCTGGACGCTCAATTTCACCTCCACGTGCATTCTTATGTATGGAAGATAAGGAAGGAGGAGGGAGAACACGAGGCTGCCTCATGGAATACCTTGACCTTCCAAAAGAATAAGATCCATCTGCCTCGGGATTCTGATAAAATTGTTCAGAAGAGGGAGGATAAGGATAACCATGGGACCGACTGTGCCCCCACCCAACATCACCAGCAAACCTCTCATTAAAATTCTCATGGAACTCAGGATCAAGCTCAGGATTCCTATTAACAGGATCTCCATCAAGATTCCACCTGTGCCCTCTAGTGTCAGGGAAATCATCCATCTGAGGCTCTGACATCCCTCCTTTGTTGTAACTCCTATAAGACACATAACCAGCTCCACCATTGAACTCTTTCCTATGTAATGTTCTTCCTCCGTGTGATGCATCTCGTCTAGGGCCATATTGACCACCCTCTTGTTCTGCCAGACCAAAGGTTGAGCTGCTCCCTGTCTCAAACGGGTCCCTTCTCCATGAATTAGAAGGTTTCCCTCTTTCCATTGATATTGAACTATCCCGAGAAATATTTGGCCTGCTGCCCACCTCAAAAGTTCTATTGAAAGTAGAAGAATCAGAAGATGCGGGAGTAGCAATCCTCTCAACCATATTTTCACTATCTTCCCAATCACCTGTATCTGCTCCCCTCAAAGTATCTTTCTCTTTCAGCAACCCTGCATATCTCTCATCTGCAATTAAAGAGTTACTACTACCTCTTCCTGCTTCAGCCTGCCTCTTGGCAATCCTCTCCTCTAGTTCCAAAAGCTTTTGCTTAGCTGCCTGTTTTCTCCTTTCTTCTTCCAAGAGAGCCCTCTGCCTCTCCTCTTCCCTCGCTATCCTCTGCTCCTCGGCTCTGCGCAAGGCTTCCAACCTTTCTTGTTCTGCTCTCCAGGCAGCTTCTTTGGCTTCCTCTTCAAGCCTTCTCTGCATTTCCTCCTGTTCTATGGCTAGCCTAGCTCTCTCCTCCTCTTCCCGACGGGCAAACTCCAAGGCTCTTTCTTGTTCCTCGAGAATGCGCTGCCGTTCCTGCTCTTGCATCTTCTGAACTCTCTCAAGTTCAGCCTCAAAAGACTCCCTGACAGGGTCATAAAAGTCGGTCTGCTTAAGCATATCTTTTTTTCTTTTCAACACGCCTACAAGGCTTCCAGAAAGAGAATCACGCCCATCACCAAAATCCTTTAAGAAAGGGTCCTCCAGATAAGGCTTTTCAGTCTTTGAGAACGGACGTTTGTCCTTTGCAAAATTAAGTATTGGATCATTCATAGGAAGGCCTGTACCACCAGATGAGCTTTTGGATGCTGAAATATTTTGGGGACCATCACCACTGTATTTGGTGAATTGTTCAGAGCCATTACGGGTTCTCACAATCCGCTCTGTCCCTCGACTACTGAATGAATCTAAATTGCTTTTCCATGACAGTCTCCCACCTTGTCCATAAGCAATGTCCTTCCTTCCAAGATCATCTGGCGCACCATCTCTAAAAGGTGAAGAGACATGCTTATCATCCTTTTTTGTATCCATACTCAACATAGATGACCTGATACCAAGATTGTTTCTGTCGTTTCTGGATTCTGGTACACCAGCTCCACCTTTTGGAATGGGGGAAGATACTCTCCATGAGTTTCCTTCCCTGCCTTCGCCACCAGATATTCTAACATCTCTGCCATGAGGGTCTGCTCTATGGACTTCGCTGGAAGAATATTTCCCAGTTTCATTGTCACGCTGACCCCACCTGTTAAGAGAGCCATGAGCTGGTTTGTGAGGCGGAAAACTTACCTTGGGCATATCAAAATCCCCATCCCAATAAGCTTCACTCTTGGAAAAGGCATTGTCTCTGCCACGTTCTATCAAACCATGACTAGTATCACGCTCATCATCAGCCCAATCAGACCTTGGATTCAATCGAACAAGAGGCAGTGGCCCTGAAAAGTAGTCATCCTGCTTTCGACTCTGCTCAGATGTTCGAGAACTGCCAAAAGTATGATTCTCATTCCCATTTTCATGAACATCATTAGCAAAACTATGAAGAGATGACAGCACTTGAGGATGCATGTCAACAAGGGAGCTCATATGAGAGCTTGGCCTCTGCTCATTACCTGCCTCCTCACAGGATAACTGCTTTTGTTTCAGATTCAGACCATCCTTCTGCCTCTGTGATGAGCCAGATGCAGCAGGAACCGCAGCTCGCAAAGAAGGGAAGTCCTCTCCCCTCAAAACTGAAGCTTTCTGCACTGGCAGATATGCAGAAACTACAGGTCCAGACCGAGCCGAAGGTGGCATATACGCACTACCTCCCTTATTCAAGGCATCAACAGCACTATGCAAATCCAGATCAACTGCCCCAGAAACACACTTATCACCAGAACCAGCAACTTCTTTCTCCTGCAAGCCGACAGTCACTGGTTTAGTCCATCCCATACCAGATGAACCGGGCCTCATCCCACTTCCACTCACCCCTCCACCAGTAGCACTGCCGCTGGTTCCCAAGGTGTCGAATTTCTCATGCTCCTTCCTCAAAGACGGCAAGTTCAAGGGGGGTGGAACAGAAAGCTTGGGCCCAGCTTTCTGTGAGCTACGAGGCCGCGAAAGCACCACCATACCTCCACTTCCACTGCCACCATGACCACTAACCCGGGTTCGACTCTGTCCATAAGAGTTTGCTTGGTGGTGCTGTGCATGCTGCCCGTAAGATTTGTTCAAGTTCACCGACACAAATTTGGTCCCAACTCCAGGATTGGCCATGTCCGAACCCAACACTTCACTCGTTCCGTGGCGGATACAGATCTCCGCCAACGCATCAAAGCACGAACACTCAACCCGCCCCAACAATACGAATCAACTTTAGAGCTTACAAGATCTAACTATGGAAGATCGACCAGAAGCAGAATCGAAACAGAACACCCCTTAACCCTGATCAAACAAGGAGAAACGTACATATCAAAAGCTGCCCAAGCTCTATAAGCAATGACTGATCGAACTAATCACCTAAATGAAACAGAGAAAACCCGAAATGACCTAAGCTGACATTGCGGGGATCAATTAGGGTTTCCTTACAGTGATCAGGCGCATCGTAAGAGAAACGAAACGAAATGAAGAGGCGTAGGGGGACAAAGAGCTTACCTCCACGGGCGTAAGATAGAGGACAAGAAGGTAACGTGCGCCGAGGGAAGCGAGGAGGAGGAGCCAAATGGAAGCCCTACTGAGACAGAAGGGGAAGAGAGAGAGAGAGGGAGACAGGCCTCGAGGACGAGAGAGAAATAAGAGCCGGTTCTTTGTCTTCCGGTTTGTCCCTGTAACTTTTCTTTAATTTACATATGTGCCCCGCTCACCAGAAATCAAGCCAATCTGCATCCCTTTTCTTTTGCATTGTGAAGCGAGAGACGGTTGTAAAATCATTATTTAGGAAAAGTGATTCTAATTAAAATAAATTTGTCTAATTCTGCTCCCTAGTTGAGTTTTAGATAATTAGAACGCGTTTGATAACTGCATAAAAATTTTATCCCTAGAACATAAATGTGTTTGGTAAATGCACATAATTTCTGTTTTCAGGAACAATTGTTCTTTTCAATTTTTATCATTTAAGTCAAATAATTACATAGTTACTTTGTGAAATTTCATCATACATTTCAAATTAATCGAAGATTAATTCATATTGATTCTCTTATATAATATATTGCATATTGAAACGTAAAAATAAATATCAAGAATCATCATAAGTAATTTTCGGCATTTATTGTGAGGTTTCATCCAACTCTTTTAAGAGAGCGGATAACCAACACGAGCGGCACCCTCATTTCTGCATGAAAAATGCACTGCACTATCATGCATTGGTGTGCGTTTTTTATTCAAGGGAATTAAATATTACCCTTAATTCATCCAAAACTTAAGAACAAGAGCTTAGGGGTGAGCGGTTTCGGACCTACCCGTCTATATATGTTCCTCATTTTTGGGAACCTAGAACCTACCTTGTATATCTTGGAATTTAGAACCTACTTTGTCCTAGGTTCCAACGTCGGTTCTAGGTTACACTCAGGTTCCATATATATTCTTAGTTGAACGATTGCTGTGATTAATTACATTTAATGATCATCATCTACTACTAAAATCTACTAGCCACAACTCATATTTAGACACACGAAAAGTGTAAAACAATAACAAAGTAAAAGTTTCAATGATAAAGTAGTTTCAGATTACATACTTATCATTGTCCTTATAAAATACCTCAGAATGACGCGAAGGCATATACTAAAAAAAATATAAAAACTTGCTCCAAGTTCCACCTACCTAGAACCTGGAACTTATCCGTCAAAGCAGGTTCCCTAATTTTTTGAACCCGGTAGGTAACTTGGAATTTGGAACCAATCGGTTCCTACCGGTCCAGTTCTACAGGTTCTAGGTTCTACCTTGGAACCATATTCACTGCTACAAGAGCTTGTTAAGTATTCACGCTAGTTATTTGTCTTTTTCCATAATTTTCTAAAACTAGACCAAGTCTAAAGTACGTAAACCTATGCAAATCACAATCAATGAAATCAAGTGCATAATCAAAGAATCATGACATTGATGAATCGCATTATAAAACCCTAACGAAGCCCTAAGGGCTTAGAAAAATGTGGTTCGGGTTTAATTTCAGATGTGCTTATGATTTTTCTTAAAAAGAACAAAATCAATGAAATCTAGAAAATTTATATCCAAATTTATGAAAATGAGGTCAAAGTAGCATAATCTAAACTTCTTCTGTTTTTAGGAGTTTTCTAATTTTTTTTATTATCTTTTTTTTTATTATTATAAGACCTTATTCTTCTGTTTTAGACTGAGGGAAAAATGACTTCATTATGATTCTCAAAAGTGATTCTTTTTTTTCAGAACCAACTTTTTTTGTTCTTGTTTTTGCTCTAAAACTAATTCTGAAAATAGTATCAGAATCAGAATTATTTACATTAACAAGCAGGGTTCTTATCTTTTTCTGTTCCGGGGAACAAATCAGAATGGTTGTCATGCAGATCCGGAAAAGTGATTCTGATTAAAATGTTTTTTTTTCT
Organism: Rhodomyrtus psidioides; assembly: GCA_021437785.1. Classification (NCBI taxonomy): domain Eukaryota; kingdom Viridiplantae; phylum Streptophyta; class Magnoliopsida; order Myrtales; family Myrtaceae; genus Rhodomyrtus; species Rhodomyrtus psidioides. Next base: position 1,903,030 of record JAILYB010000109.1, on the reverse strand, counting down.
GATTTTGTTCCTCATATGTGTTTTGGAGAGTCAGAACACGTTTGATAACTGCATAAAATTTTTGTTCCTGGAACAGAAATGTGTTTGGTAAATGCACATAATTTCTGAAACAATTGTTCTTCCAAATTTTTTTCATTTAAGTCAAATAATTAAGTAGTTACTTTGTGAAATTTCATCCTACATTTTGAATTAATCAAAGATTAATTCATATTGATTCTTTTATATAATATATTGCATATTGAAATGTAAAAATAAATATCAAGAATCATCACAAGTTATTTTCGTCATTTATTGTGAGGTTTCATCCAACTCTTTTGAGCAAGCGGATAACCAACACAAGTGGCACCCTCGTTTCTGCAAGAAAAATGTACTGCACTATCCTGCGTTGGCATGCATTTTTGGTTCAAGGAAATAAAATCTTAATCTTAATTCATCCAAAACTTAAGAACGAGAGCTTGCTAAGTGTTCACCTTGGATATTTTGTCTTTTTCCAGAATTTTCTAAAACTAGACTAAGTCTAAAGTATATAAACCTACGCAAATCACAATCAATGAAATCAAGTGCACAATTAAGGAATCATCACATTGATGAATCGCATCATAAAACCCTAACGAAGCCCTAAGGCTTAGAAAAATGTGGTTCGGATATAATTTCAAAGGTGCTTATGATTTTTTTTCTAAAAAAGAACAAGATCTATGAAATCTAAGAAATTTATGCCCAAATTTATGAAAATGAGGTCAAACTAGCTTAGTATAAGCTTTTTCTATTTTGTGGGATTTTTTTTTGTATTTTTTGGAAATTTTCTAATTTTTTTTTCTAATTTTTATTTTATTCTAATTTTTTGTTTTTATTTTATTATCTTAAAAAAAAAATAAGACCTCATTGTTCTTGTTTTAGATTGAGGGAAATTTGACTTCATTCTGTTTTGTTATTTTCAAAAGTGATTCTTTTTTTAGAACTAACTTTTTTTTTGTTATTGTTTTTGCTCTAAAACTAATTATGGGAACATAATTAGAATTATAATCATTTACATTACTAAACATGATTCTCATCTTTTTCTGTTCCGAGAAACATAATCAGAGAACCAAAAATGGTTGTCATGTAGGCCCTAAGTCTCTGCTTATTTCGCGAAAAAATGACTCGTTTCTGGAAAAATATTTTTGAAGAAGTCAATTTTCAAAAAATGACTATATTTTTCAGTATTTGGTTGAGACCTAAAAGTGAATTGGAAAATATTTTCCTTTGTATGGTTAGTAAAATCTAACTTAACCAGGTCTTCCTAAGTGGTTGCTACTAACATGTATAATTTTTTATTTGAAAAAAATCAAAATTTTAATATTTTTCATTTTTTTCCCTTCTTTCTTCTTTAATTTCTTCATCAGCCAGCTAATAAGCACGGACATGCCTAAGAGGTGGTCGTGTTGGTGTGGAACACGCGTCGGACACTAACAAACGTTCAACATGCTCCGACACGCAGTCAATGCGTGTCGAACATCGGACACGTGGTCAACGCCGGCTTGTCATCGGGGGCACGCGAGTCGGTGAGGAAGAGCTTGGCTGTGACCTGACTCCTTATGCACTTTATCGGCCTCCTGACAACTACTGTGGTGGTGTGTGGAGTCAGATCTCGCCGGGGAAAGCTTGAATTGGAGGGCAAAGATCCGAGGGACAGAGTGAGGAGGCCGTCTTCGTCTCGGGTCATGTGAGAGAGCGACATAGATGAGAGAGAGCGACGAAAGAGAAGGGGAAAGCAACATACGCTTGAAGAATCGAATGGACGCGAGGCAAGGCGGACGGTAGAAGAATCGAGCACAATCCAAAAGGGGGATGACAATGCGCAACGGAAAAGAGTCGGGGAGGATGAACCCATAAAACCATTGTATCAAGATAAAGTGAGAGAATAGAGGTGCAGCGTTTTTAACTTTTGGGGCAACGGGAACGTCGGGAAAGAGGAGGCGGAAATTGGTGGGGGCCTTTTGCAATTTGATTTTCTTTTTGCTTCACTAATTGTTTTTTTTTTTAATTTCCAGAAGGCTGGCTTTTGGGATCAAATTACAGGAATGCTTATGGCAGAAGTTTCTTTTTTTTTTTAATTATAAGAGTTCTTTCTATAAAATTCTTTATTTAAAACAATAATTGAAATAATAATTCATTGTATATATTTAATATACAACGTGTCCCAACGTATCGAAATTCTTTATTTTTTGGAAATGACGTGTCGGCGTGTTGTATCGTGTCGTGTCATGTGTCGATTTTTGTGCTACTTAGTCAGTCAGTCGCCGACCACAACGGGGGTCAACGATTAGTGACAGGCGAGGCGAGAGCCTCGCCTTACCAAGCTCAGGCGACGATGAGGCTGGGGCGAAGTGGGCTCGAGTCTCGCCTGTGGCTGGTCGTTAGCGTTGCCATGGTCGGCAACGGCGGATGTAGTAAAAAAAGAAATAAATAAATAAAACAAAAATTTAAAAATTTAAAAAATATAATTAAAAAGAAAATGAATGTGAAGAGAAGAAATATGAGGAAAAATATTTTCCTCTGTATGAGAAGAGGAAAAATGTAATGGAGTTTTTTTTTCATAGGGGTAAAATATTTTCCTCGACTGGCTTATTTTTTTAGCAACAAACACTGCATAGATCGTATTTCCGATTTGAATTCCTGTTTGCATGGGACTAGTGGGCGGTCTTGTACATGAAGATCTTTGCTTTAATGGAAAGCATTTTTGTCCTCCAATTTAAAAATTTGACACTTCCAAAAAATTTGTTCCAAGAAGCAATTTTTTCAAGAAAATGATACTGAAACCTGAAATTATTTTCCTTCACTATAAAAGGAAAACTTACTTTTATTTTTCTAAGGGAAAATACCACCAAAAATCCTTAACTATACCTATTGTGATACATTTACCCTGAACTTTTTTTGTGACACTAAAAATCCCGAACTTTACCCATTGTGACACATTTGCCCTAAATTTTTTTTGTGATACAAAAAACCCCAAACTTATAACCTTATGACACATTTACCCATCCGTTAAATTTTCGCCCTTAAAAGTCTAACGTGGCATGGTTATATTTTTTTCAAAATAAATTAGGATGATGTGGCACTTGCCACATCAGAAAAAGATTAAAAATAAAAAACTAAAAAAGCAGAGGAAAAAGAGAGAGAGAGAGAGACAGCAGATGGTCTGGGGAGCCACCGTCGTTCTGACTTCGCCACCTAGGGCCGTCGAACACCGCGATCATCGGAGAAGCTTTCTTAGTTCTGGGTTGATTCTTGATTTGTAGTTTGTCATATTTTGGAGAGCACTTAATAAACATTCAAAAGAAATTTAGGAAAATAAAGGTTTTTCTTTGGGAATTTGATCTCCGAACGTCGAAATGGAAGACAACTCGTCGCTGTTCGGATGCCGGCAGGTGGCGAAACAGGCCAAGCCCTCATCTATTCTCGTTGGTTCGATCTCTATCACTCAGAGGTGGGGCTTTTTTTACTTTCGATAATTTTTTGTCGGGTTCTTGTTGTGGATGAATTTTGGGTTTGATTGTTGTTCTGTTGCTTCTTGTTTTGTTTTATAGGCTCCAAAAGGAACTGAAGGCTCTGATGGTGTGTGTAGTGTTTCTTGTTCTTTTGGGTGTTTTCGGACTGTGTTTCTCTTGAATTTGTACCCAGTTCTGTCGCATCTTCATCGACTTTTGCTATATGCACCGGCCAAAGAACGTGTTTTTTTTCTTGTTCTTTCTCTTTGCTTTGAATTTTCTGGACCATGTTCATTGGAAATTCTGTCATTACTTGGTGGAAATTCAAGGATCAACCCAGAACTCAGAAGCTTCTTCGTCATCTGCTCGATTTGGGCAAAACTCGGACATGCTGCAGATCTGGACAAACCCGGCCATGAGGCTAAACCCGATGCCGGGACCGAGCTTTGCTTGTCCACGAGGGTCGATCGTCCGCGGTGGTTGACGGCCCTAGGTGGCGAGTCAGAACGGCGATGGCTCCCCAGCCCAGACTATTTGTGATCTCTCTCTCCTCTGGTTTGTTTTTATTTCCTCCACTTTTTTAGTTTTTTATTTGTAATCTTTTTCTGATGTGACAAGTGCCACATCATCTTAATTTATTTTGAAAAAATATAACCATGCCACGTCAGCCGCCCCATTAGACGGAAACTTTATGAACAAGTTTGGGATTTTTTATGTCACAAAAAAAGTTTAGGATAAATATATAGTAAAGTTCAGGATTTTTGGTGTCACCAAAAAAAGTTCAAGGTAAATGTGTCGCAATGGGTATAGTTTAGGATTTTTTGTGGTATTTTCTCTTTTCTAAAGAGGCGTGCACTATACTTCGATACATTGTAAACGATTGTTATTTTCTTTTGAAACCTGGCCTCCGCTAGCCCAGCCTCGGGGAATTAAGATATTCATGCACGTAATAGTGCATATTTGATTTTGGCTCATAGGTTGCGGGGAATTTTGTTCCGCGACTTAGGGAAAAGTTCAAAAAAAGGCTTGCTCTCATTTTATCAAATAAAAGCTTGAATTACCTTGTTTTAAATAAGGGTTAACATCATAAAAAACCTCAAACTAATACACATGTGACAGATTTACCCTAAATTATTTTTTTTATCATGGAAAACCCCAAACTAGTATGGCTGTGACAAATTTACCCTCCGTTAAATTGTGTTAATATCATGAAAATTTTCAAATTGATACGCATATGACAAATAGAGGATAACAATCCCAAGATGAAACACCCGTCTATTGCCACATGTCATAAACTTATCAATTTAACGGTTAGATTTAACGAAAATTAACGGATGATAAATCTATCATAAATGTACCAGTTTTGGGTAAAATTGTCACAAATGTACAAATTTGGGGTAAAATTATCACAAATGTACCAGTTTGGAGTTTTTTTGTGGTTAAAAAATAGTTTAGCATAAATTTATCATATGTATACCAGTTTGGGCTTTTCTGTGGTATTAACCCTTCAAATAAAGACCTGAAGTATCACAATGTCTCAAATAAGGGCCTAAAGTGGCCATGACCATTTCAAATAAGAGCCTCACTATGCTGGACGGCTAAATTCCAACCGATCAAGGGTATTTTTGTCAAAATATACTTTTAACTTAATTTTTAGTTAAATTAAATTATAAATTAAAAAGCTGAAAAAAAGAATAAAAGCACAAGCGGGAGGGGCCTCCTGCTTGTTTTTTTCATCCTTTTTTTTGTTTTTTAGTTTTAGTTTTCTTTAATTTTTTTGAAAAACTTAAAAAATGAAAAAATAATAAAAAAGTAATCAAATGACTAAAATGTCCCTACGAATTGGTGAGTTAGGCTTTTTTTGGGACTAATAAGGTCACTTGAAGCCCTTATTTGAAACAATATCCACTTCATGCCCTTATTTAAGAAAATAAAGGCACTTTAGGCCTTTTTTTGAATTTTTCCGGGACTTAATAACAAGGCTTTGTTTTTTTTTACCCCTCGTTAAATTGTGTTAATACCATGAAAATTTTCAAATTGATACACATATGACAAACAAAGGATAAAAATCCCAAGATGGAACATCCGTCTATTGCCACGTGTCATAAACTTAGCACTTTAATGGTTAGATTTAACAAAAATTAACGGATGATAAATTTATCATAAATGTACCAGTTTGGGGTAAAATTGTCATAAATGTACTAGTTTGGGATTTTTTGTGGTTACAAAAATAGTTTAGGGTAAATATGTCACATGTGTACCAGTTTGAGATTTTATGTGGCATTAACCTCTCAACTAAAAGACTTGAAATACCTCATTGTCTCAAATAAGGGCCTAAAGTGGTCATGACCATTTCAAATAAGGGCCTCACTTTGCTGGACGGCTAAATTCAAAACGATAAAGGGTATTTTTGTCAAAATATACTTTTAACTTAATTTTTAGTTAAATTAATTATAAATTAAAAAAATGAAAAAAAAAATAAAAGCACAAGTGGGAGGGCCCTCCTGCTTGTTTTTTCATCCTTTTTTTTGTTTTTCAGTTTTAGTTTTTTTTTAATTTTTTTTTGAAAAACTCAAAAGATGAAAATAAAAATAAAAAAGTAATCAAATGACTAAAATGTCCTTACTAATTGGTGAGTTAGGCTTTTTTTGGGACTGATAAGGTCACTTGAAGCCATTATTTGAAATAATATCCACTTCACGTCCTTATTTAAGAAAATGAAGGCACTTGGGGCCTTTTTTTTTGAAATTTTTTCGGGACTTAATAACAAGGCTTTGTTTATTTTTACCCCCCGTTAAATTATGTTAATACCAAAAAATTTTTCAAATTGATACGCATATGACAAACAGAGAATAAAAATCCCAAGATGGAATACCTGTCTATTGCCACGTGTCATAAACTTAGCATTTTCACGGCTAGATTTAACAAAAATCAACGGAGGATAAATTTATCATAAATGTACCGGTTTGGGATAAAATTGTCATAAATATACCATTTTGGGGGGTTTTTTGTGGTTAAAAAAATAGTTTGTGGTAAATATGTCATATGTGTACAAGTTTGGGATTTTCTGTGGTATTAACTCTTCAACTAGAGACTTGAAGTATCTCGTTGTCTCAAATAAAGGCCTAAGGTAGCCATGACCATTTCAAATAATGGCCTCACTTTGCTGGACGTCTAAATTCAAAACGATAAAGGGTATTTTTGTCAAAATATAATTTTAACGTAATTTTTAGTTAAATTAAATTATAAATTAAAAAGCTGAAAAAAAGAAGAAAAGCACAAGAGGGAGGGCCCTCCTGCTTGTTTTTTTCATCCATTTTTTGTTTTTCAGTTTTTGTTTTTTTTTAAATTTTTTTTAACTCAAAAAATGAAAAAATAATAAAAAAGTAATCAAATGAATAAAATGTCCCTACTAATTGGTGAGTTAGGCTTTTTTTGGGACTGAGAAGATCACTTGAAGCCCTTATTTGAAATAATATCCACTTCATGTCCTTATTTAAGAAAATGAAGGCATTTCGGACCTTTTTTTAGCTCCTTACATTACCACAACGATGATATGTCTCATGGCCAGCATCAAATGTGCGACGTTCGTGCTTTTGCTGATCACTGCTTGGTCATTGAGCTCTGAGATCCAGCTGAACGCAATTTTCTATGCGTTACGTGTCCAAGAAATTGGATAAATTAAAAAAAAAAATAGTCGAGTGGCCTTACTGTGGCTCCCCAGGCAACAATGGTATGTGGATTGTTTTGCACAAAGGTGATGATGACAGTCATTCAATTTTTGGGTGCTCACATTCCTGGGTTTTGTCCTGTGTTCACACAAAAAGGCCCGCTCTCCACCTTCGTCTTCAGTCCTTTGTTGCTTGTCATATCGACACTCCTAAAGCTGAGAAATCCTTGTCGAGAAACTATATGTTGAGACATATAGTATCCATTTGGCGGTAAATATTGGGTTAGGATATGTGAACCGCGAAAGCCGACAAGTTTCAAACTAGGGTATGCGATTTATTTAAATAACAATGCGATCCAATTAGATTCTCATTCATGTGTTCTCAACAGGGTATTCAGGGGTAAAGAACCTCACGCCGACAATCAACTCGAAGAAGTGAAGACGATCCTCGAAAACCACTGGAAGTGGAGGCCTAAAGATCGAAGCTTTACCTCAGAAGTTTCATCCTCAACTCTCAAATGGATTAAACCGGTTGGATCTGACTGGAAGTTGAACGTGGATGCTTCGGTAGGGGGCGACGTTGCAGATGGCGCCGCTGCAGGTGTCCTACGAGACTCGAAGGGGCTCTTCCTCGACGGTTCCACCAGAAAAATTGGATTTTGCGGCCCTCTAATAGCCGAAGCACATGCTGTTCTCGCAGGTCTGGAGTTACTCAGTGCGAAAACGGAGGTGAGAGAAAGGAAGGTTCTAGTTTCGATTGAATCACAGACTCCTTAAGTTCAGTTCGCGCGGTCAACGACTTGGCAGATCCGTATTGGGAGGCCGAAATCTTCATCAGCAAAGCCCCACAAATTTTGGCCCATCACCAAAACATCTCGCTGGTCCACTGCAGAAGGGATGCGAACCATGTAGCCGACTGGGTTGCTAAAACGCATCACGTTAATCCTCTCCTGGCCCTTTGGGTCTCTCCCCCTCCCCAACCCCTTTGGGAACTCCTCTGTGTCGATGCCCCGAGTGTGAGCTGTTATGCTCGAACCTCTAATATTTAGTAATGCAAGTTTGCTTTTCCCGACCCAAAAAAACAAAAAAAATCCATCCTGTTGCACATATTGACAACGTAAAATTTACTGCCATTGCCATAATTGGACAACCGTCCATTGAAATTCGTTTACTCGAAAGACGCCCATTTCAGATCTCATCTCTTTGCATAACTACGGTACAGACCATGTTGGGCTTTTAAAAGCCCAGTCCAGCCCACTCTTTGTTTTATTAGAAATAGGTCTATACTAGGGCAACGTGGGTGCAACACTTTTTTAAGAGAACACCATCCACCGTGAGAGCGTGTGCAGCGAAAAAGAGAACAGTAGCCATCGAGAGAACAGAAAAAACGCAACAAACAGTAGGGGCGCAGCAGCAGTTTTTTCTAGGCGTTCAACTGAGATCAAATTGACGATTGGAGGTCTTCCCGTGGTCCGATTGAGCTGAAATTTTGACAGCATCTTCAAGACTCGTTGTTCTTGATTTTGTACGGTTGGATCGTGATTTGGAGGTATTTACTGTAGCTGTTAGTGGGTATTTCGAGACTGCATATTTTGTGGGTGATTTTCATCCGGATCTCTCGTTTACGGTGTTGTTGTTGCTTGATCTTCACTTATAACTTTGGGATTTTATTGTCATTGTATTTAGCGAGTTGTGTACCAAAACGATTAATATATAATGAAGATTCGGGTGGATTCCGTGAGCGGTCTCGTGGTTTTTATCCTTCGCATTGAAGGGGTTTTCCATGTAAAAATTCTGGTGTTGTTTTTCTTTCAATTCGCATATTTCCATTGGTTGTGCTCGAATCGGTTTCTCACAGATTTAGTCAAAGGGGGAAAGTTATATCCGCTGTCTGTTTTTTCCAACATAGTGGTATCAGAGCATTATTTTTGACTGAACGATGGAACCGAACGTGAGCAGAATGATTAGTTTGAATGGAAAGAATTATCATGTATGGAGAGGAAAGATGGAAGATCTACTATATGTGAAATGGTGACATTTACCAGTGTTTGCTGATACTAAACCTGATAATATGAGCGATGCTGATTGGAATCTTGAGCACAAAATTGTGTGTGGATTTATTCGACAATTTGTCGATAATAATGTTTTGAATCACATCAGTAAAGAATCACATGCTAGAACTTTGTGGAATAAGCTGAAATCATTATATGCACGGAAGATTGGCAACAACAAAATATGTTTGATTAAACAATTTATGGAGTTACATTACAGAGATGGCCAATCTACATCAGATCACTTGAATGAGTTTCAGGGAGTGATAGATCAACTTTCTGCCATGAATATTAAATTTGATGATGAAGTGCAGGGACTTTGGCTGCTATGTACCTTATCGGATTCTTGGGAGACATTTCGTATGTCTTTAATTAATGCTGCACCTGATGGTATTGTTACCATGAATTTTGCAACAAGTGGTGTTCTGAATGAAGAGATGAGAAGAAAAACACATGGTTCTTCCTCTCATTCGGAAGCTCTAGTTGTTGAAAACAGGGGCAGAAGTCAGAGTAGAGGTCCAAAAGGTAGATACAAGAGCCGAAGCAAGTCAAGATCATGGAAGAAGACTATTGAGTGTCATCATTGTGGTAAGATGGGTCATATGAAGAAAAATTATTTCCAGCTGAAAAATGAGATGAGGAATGAGAAGAAAAATGGCAATGAAAATAACGAGAGAAGAAATAATGGTAGGGATGATCGGGTGGCAACTGCTACTGATGAACTTGTTATTGTTTGCGATGATGATAATGTTAATTTTGCATGTGATGATTCAAACTGGGTTATTGATAGTGGAGATTCTCTTCATATTACCTCTAGGAAAGAGTTATTTACATCCTACAGGTCAGGAAATTTTGGTACCTTAAGGATGGGTAATGACGGTTTGGCTGCTGTTGTCGGCATATGAGATGTGTGCTTGGAGACTAATACCGGAGCAAAATTAATTTTGAAAGATGTTAGACATGTTCGTGATATTCGTCTGAATTTGATTTCAACTGGAAAGCTTGATGATGCAGGATTCTGCAGTACTTTTGACAATGGTCAGTGAAAACTCACCAGAGGCTCATTAGTTGTGGCTAGAGGTATAAAACAATCTTCCTTATATTTATTTCAGGCTAAGATTTCCAAGGACATGTGTAATGTTGTGGAAGATGAGAATGCAACTGCATTATGGCATAAGAGACTTAGTCACATAAGTGAGAAAGGAATTGCCTTGTTAGCTAAAAAGGGTTTACTCTCTGGAGTAAAGAGTGCAAGACTTGAGAAGTGTGCACATTGTTTAGCAGGAAAACAACGAAGAGTTTCTTTCAAGAGTCATCCGCCTTCGAGAAAATCAGAGTTGCTAGAACTAGTGCATTCAGATGTTTGCGGTCCAATAAAACCACTAACACTTGGTAGTGCAGCCTACTTTGTAACCTTCATTGATGACCATTCAAGACAATTATTGGTTTATTTCTTGAAGACGAAGGATCAAGTGTTAGATGCATTGAAGCAGTTTCAAGTTTCAGTTGAAAGACAGACTGGAAAGAAGTTGAAATGCATTCGTTCAGATAACGGTAGTGAGTACATCGGACCATTTGATGAATATTACAGGTAACAGGGAATTCGACATCAGAAGACACCTCCTAAAACGCCTGAGTTAAATGGTGTAGCGGAAAGAATGAACAGAACACTGATTGAGAGAGTCAGATGTTTGATTTCAGATGCAAAATTGCCAAAATCTTTTTGGGGAGAGGCTTTGAGTACAGTGGTACATGTTCTTAATATTTCTCCCATTGTTGCTTTAGATGGTGATGTTCAGACAGAGTTTGGTTTGGAAAGGAAAGGAAATTTCATATGATCATCTAAAGGTGTTTGGCTGTAAAGTTTTTGTTCATGTTCCAAAGGATGAGAGGTCCAAGTTAGATGTCAAGACAAAAGAGTGCATCTTTCTTGGTTATGGTTCTGATGAATTTGGCTACAGACTTTATGATCCAATTGCAAAGAAAATTATCAGAAGTCGAGATGTAGTATTCGTTGAGAATGAAACCATTTGTGATATTGAGAAGTTGAAGAAGACAGATTCCCGTGATTCTGATATGTTAGTTGATACTAGCTCAATCTCACCTTTTGAGTTGCAGGAACAGTTGCATGATCAAGTTGAAGACGGTGTTCAAGATCAGACTATAGATCAGCAGGTTCAGGGTCAGAGTCAGAATGATCAGCCGGTTGAAGATCAGGCTCAAGATGATCAGCATCATTCAAATGACAATGATGCTCAAGAGATTGCACCATTAGCTCCACCAACTACTACTTTGAGGAGGTCTGCCAGAGACCGCACCTCATCTACTAGATATTCCTCTAATGAGTATGTTCTGTTGACAGATGCAGGTGAACCTGAAACTTTTGAAGAAGCAGTAGAAGATAATAACAGGAAGGAATGGTTTGATGCAATGCATGATGAGATGAAGTCATTACATGACAATCACACTTTTGAGTTGGTGGCATTACCTAAGGATAAAAAAGCTTTGAAGAACCGATGGGTTTACAGATTGAAGCCAGATGAGACGACTTCACATCCTCGATATAAAGCCAGATTGGTTGTTAAAGGCTTCAATCAGAAAATGGGAATTGACTATGATGAGATATTCTCACCAGTTGTAAAAATGTCTTCAATTCGAGTTGTTTTGAGTTTAACAGCTAGCCTTGATCTCGAGGTTGAGCAGATGGACGTGAAGACCGCTTTCCTTCACGGTGACTTGGAGGAAGACATATATATGAAGCAGCCTGAAGGTTTTCAGGTAAAAGGTAAAGAGAATTATGTTTGCAAACTGAAGAAAAGCTTGCATGGCTTAAAGTAGGCGCCGAGGCAATGGTATAGAAAATTTGAGTCTTTTATGGGGGAGCAATCCTATAAGAAGACCACTTCTGATCATTGTGTATTTGTACAGAAATTCTCTGAATGCGATTTTATTATCTTATTGCTCTATGTTGATGACATGTTGATTGTTGGTCAGAATACTTCTAGGATTGACAGGTTAAAGCAAGATTTGAGCAAGTCCTTTTCAATGAAAGACTTGGGGCCGGCTAAGCAGATTCTTGGTATGAGGATCACTCGCGACAGACAGGCGAAGAGATTATGGTTATCTCAAGAGAAGTACATAGAGAAAGTACTTCAAATGTTCAAAATGGACAAAGCTAAAGTTGTAAGTACACCTCTTGCTACACACTTTAAGCTTAGTCATAAACAATGTCCGTCAACTGAGAAAGATCTGAAAAAGATGGAAAAAGTTCCTTATGCTTCTACAGTGGGTAGTCTGATGTATGCAATGGTTTGCACAAGACCAGATATAGCTCATGCAGTTGGAGTGGTTAGTCGTTTTATGTCAAATCCAGGTAGAGAGCACTGGAATGCATTGAATTGGATATTGAGATATCTCCGAGGCACTTCTAGTTTGAGACTTTCATTTGGGAGTGATAAGCCGATTCTTGTTGAATATACTGATTCTGACATGGCAGATGATATTGACACAAGGAAATCTACTTCGAGTTGTCTGATTACTTTCTCAGGGGGAGCTGTGGCTTGGCAGTCAATGTTGCAAAAATGTGTTGCCTTGTCTACGATAGAGGCAGAGTTCATCGCAGCAACTGAAGCATGTAAGGAATTGCTTTGGATGAAAGAGTTCACGCAGGAACTTGGTTTCAGTCAAGAGAGGTATGTTTTACTTTGTGATAATCAAAGTGCTATACATCTTGCAAAGAATTCCACTTTTCATGCCAGGTCAAAGCATATTGATGTGAGGTATCACTGGATATGAGAAACTCTGGAATCCAAAGGGTTAGAACTTGAGAAAGTACACACAGAAGATAATACTTCAGATATGATGACGAAGGCTCTCATTAGAGAGAAGTATGAGTTTTGTCGGCGTCAAGCCGACATAGATTTCTCTTGAATTCTTTTGTGTCGTGATCTCCCTCAATGGGCTGGAGGGGGAGATTTGTTGGGCTTTTAAAAGCCCAGTCCAGCCCACTCTTTATTTTATTAGAAATAGGTCTATACTAGGGCAACGTGGGTGCAACACTTCTTTAAGAGAACATCATCCACCGTGAGAGCGTGTGCAGCGAAAAAGAGAACAGTAGCCATCGAGAGAACAGGAAAAACGCAGCAAACAGTAGGGGCGCAGCAGCAGTTTTTTCTGGGCGTTCAACTGAGATCAAATTGACGATCGGAGGTCTTCTCGTGGTCCGATTGGGCTGAAATTTTGATAGCATCTTCAAGACTCGTTGTTCTTGATTCTGTACGGTTGGATAGTGATTTGGAGGTATTTACTGTAGCTGTTCGTGGGTATTTCGAGACTGCATATTTTGGGGGTGATTTTCATCCGATTCTCTCGTTTACGGTGTTGTTGTTGCTTGATCTTCACTTATAGCTTTGAGACTTTATTGTCGTTGTATTTAGCGAGTTGTGTACCCAAACGATTAATATATAATGAAGATTCGGGTGGATTCCGTGAGCGGTCTCGTGGTTTTTATCCCTCGCATTGAAGGGGTTTTCCACGTAAACATTCTGGTGTTGTTTTTCTTTCAATTCGCATATTTCCATTGGTTGTGCTCGAATCGATTTCTCACAAATTTAGTCAAAGGGGAAAAGTTATATCCGCTGTCTGTTTTTCCTAACAGACCAGACATCTCAAATTAGTAGGCTGGTGCGATTTTCAATGGGTCGAAAATAAATCCTCTAGGCCAACTCAAGCTCCAATTATTAGTAATTTTCCCATTAAATATGAAAAATAGCACATGGAAAAATAAAATAACCAGTTAAAAACAAATTAAACATAAAAAAATTAGAAAATAAGAAATTACTAAAAAAAAATTGACGAGTCAAATTACTAGAGCACATCTCCTGTTATTTCTATTTCTACTAATTAGCTTATTTACTTTGCCAGGTATCTCCGTAATTTATGAAACCATACTTCTTGTTCTTATATATAGGCGTGTGCAAATCAACCGAGAACAGCCGGGCCATCCATAACTGGCTTAGAACCAGCGATTCCCATGGAGACCGGTTCGATTCTAGGTTCCATACCTGGAACCGCCCACCAGGACCGAACCGATATAATTATATGTGTGTGTGTGTGTGTGTGTGTGTGTGTGAACACTAGGAATACTAAAAGCCATGTACAACGCTTACTTTTAATGTCAAAAGTTTCGTCTGAATCACTTAAGTGACAACTCTGATATGTTTGGCTAGAAACCCCACATGGCACTTTTTATTAACATTTGAAGTCGACGTGGCTCGCCGAAGGTCCAGTCAGCAATTAAAAAAAACTAAAAATTGATATATATTCAAAATTAAAAAATAAAAATTTAAAATTACTTAGTTTAAAAAATGAAATTTCTGAAAACTAAAAAAAAAAGGACATGTGCAATAGAGGTCCTAAAACTTGTCATGAATGTGAAATTGAGTCCTAAAATTTACAAAAAAATGTAATCAAAATTTAAAACTTGTCATATTTGTGCAATTGAATCATTCTGTTAATTCCTTCTATTTGGACTAATGAAAAATGACGGCATTTTTTATTATTATTTTATCTCTCCTATGTATGTGGGAATGAAATGGCTAAGACGATGTTCTTTTGGTTCAAATTCAATTTTTAATACAATTTTACTTAAATTACAATTAAAAAAGAAAAATTAACTAGTTTTTTAAATACGAATTTTACTTAAAATAAATTGAAAAATAAGAGTAAATTAAAAAATTATAAAAAGGAAAGAAAATCGGGATAGAGAACCAGGCGATGAGGGCTTGCACAGCCTATGCCATCGCCACCGTCCCACCATCATCGAGCCCCCCACCAGTGGCTGACGACCCTTGCCAGCCGTAGGGGAGGGTTTATAGGCCCTTGCCAGATTTGGGTAGGGGTCGGGACTCTCTCCCAAATCAAAGGAGAGTCGTCAACCATCGTCCAGGTCTGGCCGATCGCCGTCACTGGCGAGGTGAGGGCTGCGACCCTTGCCCGAATTTGGGTGAGGGCCTACAGGCCCACATCCGTGATTGGTGAGGGTTGCCAGCCATTGGCTAAGGCTAAGCGAGCATGCCCTCGCTGTTATTCCCAAGTTCGTATAAACAGAATTGCAAGTCATAGACTAACCTGTAGCCAATGCAAATAAGTATCGATCCGAGCCCAACGAAATATCGTTGTGTCCTTAAGGCAAATTTGCCCCCTCAATCAGTACCCGATGACTTTGGACAATCGTCTTCCAAGATAGAACGGATCACGTTCCTTAGAAGCGGTACTTCTTCAAAGGACTCCGGCGAACATAACTTTTGGAGAGCAATCGCACAGATGAATATGAGTGATGAACGGTGGAGAGCAAAAATGTCAGTAGTCGGAATATGACGGTCGGGGTTTGTATTTATAGACAATGGTGTGAAGAGTCGCGAATCATTACTCTTGATGAAGGAATGCGAATCAACAGTTCTGAAATGAACGAACATGTTTGTTCGACGGACGAACAGTTCTGTTCAAACAAACATGTTCGTTCGTTCGATTCCGAACGAACATGTATGCTCGACGTACGAACTTTCATGTTCGCTCATATCTGTTCGGACGAAAAAGAATGTCCAGAAATTTCCAAACATGTGTCTCTTTAATTTAAAAAGAATAAATAAAAAATGATGGTGAAAAATAAATACACCTGGGCCCGACCCGAACAGAATCGAGCCGGCCGGCGGGTGGGCGGCGGCGGCGCGCGCGCATGGACCCACTTAGCTTTGCGTAGGTCCTCCTCCGTCCACAAAAGTGTGGTGCCCCTTGAGGCCCAAACCCATTTGTGAAGTTCCAATATTTAAAGCCATCCACCATATATATTTTTTCCTATGTGGGACTCTCTTTCCTTCATTTCTCATTCACTTCCTATGGGGTTTTGTAACAAAATCCCAACAATCCCCCACATGAATGAGATGTTCAAATATCACGACTCTTCGTGTATGCATGAAATGCAATGTGCGATTATTCCATAAGAGAACGTTGCATTAGGATAAGTAGTTTGAGACTTTGAATTTTCCCTAGTGAGACCTATCGGACTTACTCGGTCAATCAGTAGACTTGATGTCTTTGAACTGTCGACCTTTGGTGTAAGCCTAGACAATAGAAATCACACAACTATCTCTCGAACAAAGTTAGTTCTCATTGTTGTGTTCATTTTGGCCTTGAACACCGCCTGGTCTCATGAGTGTTATAGAGAATTCAGCCTTTCAATTCTCACAAAAGCAGCTCTCACTCACACTCACATAGGTGATTTCTGAATATTTTGTAATTTACATACTTTATTCAGAATCATTAAAAGCTTTGCTTAACCTTCACATGTCAGTACTGTTTTCATCCGGGAATGAGTAAGAATTTACAGTACTCTACTCTGTCTTCATAACTTAGTTGTCCCTTTGAACCTAGATCTTGGGATCTCCAGTCAACTAGGTAGGGTTTCCGCTATGATGACTTATTTATAGGCCTTTAAACCCATTCCCCTTGAAGTTTTCACAACCAACTCTCTAGTTAGGCCTTATGTTAGTGGATCCGCAATATTATCTTTTGACTTCACATAGTCAATTGTGATAATTCCACTAGAAAGAAGTTGTCTTAGAGTATCGCGTCTTCGACGTATATGTCGAGACTTACCGTTATACATGACATTCCTTGCCCTTCCTATTGCCGCTTGACTATCACAATGAATACATACAGCTGGCACTGGTTTAGGCCAATTAGGAATATCTTCCAAGAAATTTCGAAGCCATTCTGCTTCTTCACCGGCCTTATCCAAAGCAATAAATTCTGATTCCATGGTAGATCGTGCTATACAAGTTTGTTTGGATGATTTCCAAGACACTGCTCCTTCACCAAGTGTAAACACATATCCACTTGTTGATTTTGTGTCTTTTGTACCGGTTATCCAATTTGCATCACAATATCCTTCAAGTACCGCTGGATATTCTGTATAATACAAAGCATAGTCTTGAGTATGCCTCAAGTAGCCCAATACACGTTTCATAGCTTTTCAATGATTTTCATTTGGACTAATTGTAAAACGACTTAACTTGCTTACCGCACAAGCTATGTCTGGCCTAGTACAGTTCATGACATACATTAAACTGCCTAGTATACTAGCATACTCATTTTTTTTGGGTAAGGCTAGCATACTCATTTTGAGCTTTGCTTTCATCAGAATTCTTTGAGAGATGTAAATTAACATCTATCGGGGTATTTACTGGTGCGATGCCTAGATTCTTGCATTTTTCAATAATCTTCTCAATATAATGAGATTGAGATAGAGACAATCCTTCATATGTTTTACGGATTTTAATTCCTAAGATAACATTTGCAACCCCCATGTCTTTCATATCAAATTGCTTGTGAGCATGCGTTTGGTTGCTTTGACAACCTCACTATTGCTGCACAATATAATCATATCATCTACACACAAGCATAAAATGGAAAAGCTATTATGAGTGTTCCTAACATATACACATTTGTTGCACTCATTAATCTTGAAACCATTCGACAACATGACTTGATCGAATTTAGCATGCCATTGTTTTATTGCTTGTTTCAAGCCGTAGAGTGACTTGATAAGCCGACATACTTTTTTCTCTTGTCCTGGAACAATGAATCATTCAGGTTGCTCTAAATATATTTCTTCTTTCAAATCCCCATTTAGGAATGCTGTTTTGACATCCATTTGATAGATTTCAAGTCCATACAACGCTGCTATAGCAATTAACATCCGTATAGATGTAATTCTCGTGACAGGTGAATAAGTGTCAAAATAATCAAGACCTTCTTGTTGCCTGTAGCCTTTTACTACAAGCCGAGCCTTATACTTATCAATAGTACCATCTGCTTTCATTTTCCTCTTAAATATCCACTTACATTGTAGTGGCTTATTATCAGGAAGAAGATCAACCAATTCCCAAGTATGGTTAGACAAGATAGATTCAACTTCACTATTGATAGCTTCTTTCCAGAGCGGGGCTTCTGGAGATGTCACAGCTTCCTTAAATGTCCGAGCTCATTCTCTAACAAATATGTTAGAAAATCAGGTCCAAAAGATGTAGAAGTCTTTTGTCTTTTACTACGTATAGGTTCATCCTCCATTGGATCACTTCTAGATGTAGTATCTCGAGGCCTCTTATCGTTATCAATTGGCTTATATACTATGTTATACGGAAATATATTTTCAAAGAACGAAACGTCCCTTGATTCAATAATCGTATTAACATGTATATCTGGAATCTCAGACTTGTGAACAAGAAATCGATATGCATTGCTATTCAGAGCATATCCAATAAAAACACAATCAATGATTTTTGGTCCTCTCTTAACCTTCTTAGGTTTAGGAACAACAACCTTTGCTAAACACTCCCACACTTTGAGATATTTCAAATTAGGCATTCTGCCTTTCCACTTCTCATAGGGAGTTTGTTGTGTCTTTTTGTGGGGTACTCTATTTAAAATAAAGTTTGCCGTCAAGACACTTATTCCCATAGATTTTGTGGTAAACCAGAACTATTTAACAATGCATTCATTGTTTCCTTTAGAGAACGATTTTTCCTTTCCCTCACACCATTCGATTGTGGTGTGTAGGGAGCGGTGATTTGGTGAATAATGCCAAACTCAGAACAAATTTCCTCAAAAGGAAATTCATATTCACCTCCTCTATCACTTCTTATTATTTTTATTTTCTTATTTAACAGATTTTCAACTTCAGATTTATAGGTTCTAAAAGCATTCACAGCCTCATCTTTGCTACTAAGCAAATAAATATAACAATACCTCAAAGAGTCGTTTATAAACGTAATGAAATACTTTTTACCACCCCTTGACGGTATTGTTTTCAAATCACATATGTATGTGTGTATTAAATCTAAAGGTTCTGTGTTTCTCTTATCTACAGAATGAAATGTAGGTTTAGAAAATTTAGATTCAACACACACTTGGCATTTTTCACTTGGACAGTCAAATTTTGGCAATAATCCTATGTTCATCAATTTCTTTATTGATTTATAATTGACATGTCCTAGTCTAGCATACCAAATATCAGGAGACTCAAGCACATAGGTAGAAGCAGTTTTATTCATATCATCATTGGATACAACAGTCATTACATTCATCTTGAACAAACCATCACTCAGATAACCTTTTCCTACATACATCTCATTTTTGGAGAGTACAAACTTGTCAGATACAAAAATCAACTTGAAGCCATTCTTGCTCAGGAGAGATCCGGACACTAGATTCTTGTGAACATCTGATACATGCAGAACATTATTTAGTGTCACGATTTTGCCAGATGTCATCTTCAGAGCAATTTTTCCAACACCTTCAACCTTAGAGGTTGATGAATTACCCATATAGAGTTTTTTTTATCACCCCCCACAGTAGTGTAGGACGAGAATATCGATCTATTTGTACAGATATGACGAGTTGCTCCAGTATCAATCCACCACTCCTTGGGGTTTCCCACCATGTTGCACTCAGATATCAAGGCAGTAAGATTGATATCCTCAACACCATTGAAAATTCATTCCACCATGTTGGCCTGAGTTTTTGTCTTTTCTTGGCTCTGCAGTCTTTGGCTCAATGTCCAGACTTTCCACAGTTGAAACATTTGCCAACGAACTTCTTTTGGCCTTGGGGAATCTCTCTCTAGACTTGCTAGGCATTTTCCTCTTCGTGTTGGGTTTCGTCCCTTCTTCAACAACATTTGACTTTGAGACTTCCAGATTCTTGGCAACTTTCTTCTCAGAAAGCCTATTATCTTCCTCAATCCTCAATCGAACAATCAAGTCTTCAAGTGACAACTCCTTTTTCTTGTATTTGAGATAATTTTTGAAATCTCTTCAAGACGGTGGCAGTTTTCAATGAATGCAGCCACTTGAAATGACTCACTCAGTGTCATTCCTTCAGCATGAATATCATGCAGGATCACTTGAAGCTCTTGAATTTGACTTAAGACAGTTTTAGAATCGACCATCTTAAAATCCAGAAATTTGTCGACAATGAATTTCTTCAATCCAGCATCTTCTGTTTTGTACTTCTTGTCTAGACTATCCTATAATTCTTTAGCCGTTTTCAGCGGACTATAGACGTTATAAAGGGTATTGTCCAGACCGTTGATGACATAGTTGCGATACAGGAAGTCAGAATGCTTCCTGTCGCGACCCTCTTGAGGTTGTCGGGCTCTCGAGGACTAATGGGCCGTCCTGTCTGGTCGGACGCGGGCCTCTCCCAAGGCCCATTACCCAAATCGCAACGGAGGTATGCGTGATCGACTTTCAGTGTGGTCTAGTGACATGTGCTAAGTGTGCATGCCATGGAGTCGCCACCAATCATTTTTTTAGGGTATGATTGGACCACCCAATCGAATAGTTGGGAGTTTCTATTCAATTCTGCGAGAACCAGAGAAATGGTTTCGGGGACTTAGTTACACCAACTGTCAGAGTTGACGCCCTTTCGGTACCTAAGTTGACTGAATTTTCTAGCCTGAGATTCATGCGGATGAGTAAGGTATGAACCCTAAATCTAGAAATTCATGTAGATAGGAATGATTATCCTAGCAATCACAATCAGTAATAAAATGCCCAACTCAAGGAATCTAGATATGCAAATAAATCACATGGCATTCCTAGTAAGGTCCTATTTATCAATCACAGCTCAAGAATGATGTAGCTGTCCTAGCCATTCTACACACGATCTAACCTAAGAAAAGCATTAGGAAGCATCGAAGGAGTTCGAGAGTACTCACATGGGGTTCGCCGTGCCCTGGTTTGGTCTTGGACGAGCTATCGAGCTCATGCCGACCCGATTATATTTGGGGATCCACTCGGCGTTTTACACCATGAAATCATGTGAAATAAAAACGAAAATATTCAGCAAGGGGCATTTATTGTAGATGGTGGTCGATCTAATTGGACGTCAAGACTAAAAAAGATGTAGAAATTTACAAATTAAAATACTCGAATGACATTTTTTTGCCAAATTCAACTCTATGCGTCGTGAAGAAACACATGCAATTGAACTTGAATTTTGACTATTTATGAGTTCAAAATGTAAAATAAATTAAAATAAAAATATTGACTATTTTTCTATATTTTTACGACATCGAACGCTATTTTTCTTCATTTTTCATGTATTTTTTTATTTTTGGAAAATGTTAAAAATTATTAAAAATTATGAAAAATTATTTTTTTATCAAAAATGGTTCCTTTAGCTTGGTCAAGGCTACCAAAGATGATTTTTTAATTTTTTTTAACTTTTTATAGATTTTTTATGAATTTTTTAAAAATAAACTATGAAAGACTGATCAAAAATCAGGTGTCAACAGCTGCCCCTCTTTGAGAGGAATTTCGATCAACTCGACTGGGAAAAGACAAGGTGACACCTGTGTTCCGATCAACTCGACTGGGAAAAGAAAAGAAATCATGACATCCAATTTTCATGCCCATCAATGTGTGCTTTTCCTTAAAAAGAGATGTGCTCATTCAATTCCCTGATATGATGTAAGAAAGTTAAGGAGTAGATAGACTTCCCTGCCCCTTACCTGCCGAATGCTTGCGGCATTTGCTGTGTCTGATGGGTTCACGTAGATTCCTAAGGACTTGTCATCGGAGTGTCCTGGGGATGTTAAGCTCTGACCTGTATGGTAGGTCAAACCATAATGGGATTCCTAACTGATAGGAACCTAAGGAAGACGCATCCCACATTTGGGAATTTGCCAAGGGTTTTGATCCGTGTGGTGGACTAAACTAGAAATGGCTTGCCTAATGTAAGGCTTATTAGGGAAAACGACTCCTCCCGCGTTCGGGATTCATCAAGGTTTTGATCCGTATGGTGGATCGGACCATTGGGTTGATCCTTCAGGCGGTCTCTACCAGTCCTTTGACCCTTCAGGCGGTTTCTACCATTCATTGACCCTTCATGCGGTTTCTACCATTGAGTTGACCCTTCAGGCGGTTTCTACCATTGGTTGACCCTTCAGGCGGTTTCTACCATACATTGACCCTTCAGGCGGTTTCTACCATTGTGTTGACCCTTCAGGCGGTTTCTACCATTGATTGACCCTTCAGGCGGTTTCTACCATTGAGTTGACCCTTCAGGCGGTTTCTACCATTTATGAGATTCCAAATTGATATGAATCAAAGGATGACGTACCCGCTCTTCGGGGCTAGTCGGAGACTCGATCATTCTGTGGATCGGTCTTAGAAAAGATTTGCCTACTAAAAGGCTTCACCTAAGGATGACGCACCCAGTCTTTGGGGTGGCCAAAAGTCCTGCATAAAGCTTAGACCTGAAAAAATTTTCCTCGCCAAGAAGATATTAGTAATCTTTGGGAAGACAATAATTGTCTAACTGACAAAATTCTACGACTTAAGTTTTAGTCATAAAATGTGCATTTTGATTGTTGGAGGTTATCCAAAACATTCCTGCCATATACAGATGTGATCATAAATTCCTTGCACGGAAACTCTAGATCAAACAATTTGAAAATTTCAAAAAGAGTTTGCTCAAAACATCCATCGGAGTATTTCTCACCCAAGAAGGCTCCTCACTGCTCTGTGATAATGATCTTTAATAGGGAAAGTGCTCAATTTCCTACCGACATGTGCCTGGGTTTCAGGATCATTCGCAACGCATACATTTCGACCGATCAGGAGGTCTTTCACGGGACCGTAGTGTTAGGCTTGGATATCGGTTTCCAAGGGGGACTCACTTTTGAGTCAAGGCCGTTGAACGAAATTTTTCACTATCTGCTCCGGGTTTACAAGTCAAGAACCCTGCAAAATGAGAAAGAAATAGTCTTGCTCGTACTTCTTTGAGCTAAGTTATACATTAACCCAAGTGTCTTAGTCAGATAAGACTACTTCAGGGTTGTAACATTGGAAGGATTGGGGACCGAAAAAGGCTTATTTTTTGCCCAGAAATTGTGAAGGGTTTGACATTGGTGATCATTGCAAATTTGCCACATGTCCTTCGAAGAACATCTCCATTTCTTGAAGTGTACACTCCTCTTTTAGAGCGCACAAGGATGTTTAAAAGCGTCTCTTGTTACATTAAGAGACCGTCTGTTTGTGTGTTTGCAATTTGAGCACGACATCATTTGGAGAGTAGTCATCTTGATCTAACTCCTTTGCAGGGTCTTTTCATCGTCTCTCTAGACTTTACTGGGGATATTTTGAATAGACATCAGCCTTGCTTTTTACCAGGCACTTTGCTTTTTCTTGATGTCTAGGGATTTTTCTTTTCCCCCTTTTTTTTAATCCCGTGTTTTTCTTTTCTTTTGGAGCTAGGATTTTCGGCAATCATGCTAGATATGCAACTTAAACTTTGGCACGCTTCCATTCCTAGAGTGATGTTGCCTTTGCTTTGGAATATGCAATGATCACCAATAGGTTGATGAAATGAATTTGCTGGCTCAACTTGGTTGTGCAAAGGATAACAGTGTGTAGGATAGAGAAATGAATTATTCTCGTCATCCTATGACACTTGGATTATCATATAAACAACACACAAAGATTTATGTTAGTCCGAGCAAGAAAATTTCAAACCGTTTACTTTCTGATACTGTTGGACTAACCTTCATTTGCCCCAATGTGGGGTGGTTCTTGACAGGGTTGAGAATGAAAATCGCCGTTCAATGGGGTTCTCAATGGGCATCTGTAGTGTTTGGAATGAAGAAATAAATGCCTCTGTCATCTCGATCCATGTAATCGTTGCGAATGACCCTTGTATCCATAGGTTAAGGTTTCGCTATCATTTCCAATCTCCTCATCTCTCAAGTGTTTGGATTAGGCTCGCTTCTCTTATGAGAAAATACCTTTTTGAACAGTTCAAACGACTCTTGTTGGAAAAATTCATTTCATTTCATCAAGATTTATCCTTCAAAGGGATTTTATGATGCACCATACATGTGTAATTCATGTTCAGACAATCTCATGTTTTAAAACATGAATGTCAATGAAGTAAGAATTCTATGTCTTTTTAGATGTGAGAATCGAATTAATTCTGAAAGTTTTTAATCTCCAATGAATTGGGAAAATGGATACTTACCTGCCCATCGAGGCTGGAGATCCTGGAGATATAAAAGGGATATGTCATTGTATATTCTAAAACTTTACAAAAATTGGAACGATACATCTTACCCTTGGTCATATGCTCCAACGAGTGTACAAGGGTTGTGAAAATCTGCACTTCACATAGTAACACAAGATTGTTGGGTGTTCTAAAGTTCTTTCGACTTCTTGGTTTTTGGAGAAAAATGAAACTTACATGTCTGCCCTGATGGCGAGCTCCTGCCAAGGATAAATATTAAGCATTATTTTGGGTTTCCAAATTCAAAACAAATTGGGACGATACTACTTTACTCTTGATTTGAATTCCATTCTGCATGCCAATGTGCGGATTGTAGAAGCCGGCCCTCAAGCTTGTGACCATGATTTCTTCGTCTGGTTGGGCAACGAATCCACCTCGAGGATTTACGTCGGAGGAGATTCATTCATCTTTTTGGGCGTGTTTCATGCACTGTTTTGTTATTTGAATGCATGGCTTCTTGGGTGCCTCATCTCTGTTCATCACCTGAGAGGAAAATGAGAGAACATTATCCCCGCATCTGATTGAAAATCATTTAGGAACGATACGTTCTTTTTACCAAATGGGTGGCTCCGCGGCCAAATGTGTTTTACATTGAAAGGATGGATTCCATTACGCTCTGCGGATGATAACTATCGCTTCGGGGACTTGCCCCACGGATCAAACAATGAATTTGATGTCTTCGGCTTCGACATGCTTTCCAGATGTAGGAATGGTTTGCCCCCATTTTCAGTGGAGATGGGTTTTGTCGAGTGGGCAAGATCAAAAACTCATCCTAGATTTGGCTTTAGTCGAAGGTTGAAATCCCGACCTTGGATAAGCGAATCATGATTCATCTCCTTCTGCTTCGGATTTGTCATTTGCGTGCTTCACATTTTACAATACCAACTTCGCCGCTTGATGAAAATGAATCGATGATTTTCGAATTGCCCCAAGTTCTATAGTCATCTACGTCGAATCTCTTTGAACTTCATCGGGTGATAGACAAACTGATAAAATGATTTTTCAATCCTGAGATCGAACTCCTGACGTTTCGTACCACTTCCAGTTCACTGACTACCAGGACACAGCACTATTGGCGTCCCTAACTGGTTCGTTTTTTGTTATAAAATTCTTGAAGCAGTTAGCGACCCCCATCGAGAATGAAACAAGCTCAATTTAGAGTTCATAACGACTAAAGGTCCCTTAGAACGATATAGAGCTAACCGTCTTTGAGCTCGCTCGGGCTTTTGCTCGCATTTTCCTATGTGAAGCCTTTAAATGTTTTTCTTCGTGGCGTTCAATTGATTCGCCTCGACTCTAATCTAACAAGGGATTGTCGTACTCAAGCATGATGATGCTCGCAGGTAGTACTGATCGCTGCCCCAGATTAACTCTAGGCATTAAGGAAGATTATCTTGCATGGAAGACTTTATGACAGAAAGATTAATGATACATCCATTCACATGTGCCTAGTTCCCTTGAGGATTCTCGGTGATCATCCAGCTACACCATGAATCAGACATATAATCGTCATTTTGGATCATAACTTCATAAGTCCATCAGTTTTAAACTGATCGATCCAGATATGGAGCTCCTCATCAAGGAAATCTTTTGATTCTTCGAGCAACTGATATTCGGGTTGACCATCATCGCTTGGCGTTGAAGGATTCCTGTTTCTGTTGTGAGCGATCTGATTCTTCGAGCTAGAACCTTCGTCGTTGCTCGAGATTATAAGAGGATGATTGATCGGTTCACTATCAAAAACACCTTCCATTTGGGAATGGGAGAAACAAAAATCCTCAAAGCATCCGCCCGCTTGATCTTCCGAAATCATATGCCCAAGCCGGGCAGATCTTTGAACACTAGGCGCAATATGTTGATCGGGGATACGAAGAGCACTAGCGAAAAGTTGCTGCTCAAACCAAGGAGTTCGTACCTGCTGCACTTGTGGCATATACTCTTGAGGGGTGCTGAGATGATTCGGGGGAATATTCTGATTAGCGCCCAAGTAGTCAATGGTGCTGCTACCAGCTTGGTCGGTGCCTAGATTCGGCAGGGTATTTCTTACTTCAGGGGCATTGTAGTTATAGCCATGCCTAGTGTTTAGGCACAAGTTGAGTTCTTTCAGGTTCAGTGCTGTGTGGCGCTGTCTTAGCGCCCTTCTGTAGCTCTTGAGGTGACTCGCGACTCCATCTTTAGTGAGTCCTGGTATGTTCATGATCTCAAGTATGCGCGTTGGATATGCTGAGTTGATCCCTAGTTGCTGAACCGCACTAAGGAACTTGAGATGAAGCTCAGGGGACCAATTGACCCTCGTCTTCTTGCGACCCGGAACAGTGTTGACAACTTGGCTATTGCTCTCTGGCCTATTTCCAGTAGAATTTGATCGAGCCGGAAATTGTTGTGGAGGGAATTCATCAGCTTTGGATTGGTCGGTCGTGATAGTAAGCTCATCGTTAAGGAAACTCCAATCATGGTGACGCATATCACATCCTTTAGAAGGCATCGATATTGACTTCGTAGAATTGATTTGTTCATGCATATCTCCAACAAAATCCGATTGTATCGAAGATGGTTCGAGGGAGTGGGGTGGTGAATGAGCATTTTCAATCCTCATATAAGGCTTATCAAGGAACATTTCGCCGAGAGTGATAGGGCCACCGCAATTAAGGCAAGCGATAGTGCTGGGAGCTTTCTTATACCTCATGTTCTCCGCTCGAAGCTTTTCGTTTTCCTCCTTTAGAATCCCAAGTTCTTGACGTCTGTGTTGAGCCCTCAATTTGGCTCGCTTATTTTGAAACCAAAACTTGACCCTCAAAGGTTTCATCCCTAGCTTCTGGCCCAATTCATTTCTTTGTTTCATGTTCGGGAGAGGGCATTCACTAAAGAAAGCTTCAAGCTCTTGGATTTCATTCTGAGTGTGGCACTGGCGACGTTTCCTTTTCCGGGATTGACCATCGCTGCTGCTGTTGTCGTCGCTACTGAGATCCTGAACTTCGTTGCCGAAAGGGTTGGGTTCTGTGGTTCTGGTACCAGACGCCATCCTGGAATCTTCGAGATCTCTCAGTAGTTCATTTTCTGAGATTTTTGGATCAGTCGCCTCTAGCAACTGATGGTAACCCTCAAACATGTTGGATCGAAAAATGTTCGATCAATTTTTGCTCACTCAGGGTTCTCTACTCTCTCATGTATGCTCACTCTCTCTAAATTTTCTTTTGAGTGGTTCTGTATGCCCATGAAACGTTCTTTAAACATGGATGAAGATCATCAGGCAAGCGTTGCTCCCAAGATTTCGTATTTCCCGCTTTGTCGTCTTCTTTCTTCTTTTCAACGTGGAGGGACACCAAATCGATTTCCTTTTCTCGATATCCATGTCTGTCTCCCACTTATTTTCAAAAAGGTGGAACTACGCTCGCCTCCTGCTCAGTTTTTTAATATGATGGGACCGCCAAATCCTTTCGCAACTTTTTTCGATAGTTGCGCTTAACTCCCGCTCAATTTTAATATGGTGACACCGACATATCTTTTTACAACTTTTTTAGGTTTATCAAGCCTGAAATCGCGGACTGGGACAGATCTGATGGTTCACCGAAAGAGCCACCACTGCTTTACCCAATTAACTTGGCTCCACGAGCATTATTGCTGTGCCTTTCTTCATTCTCGAGTTGCTATAAAAGGAGGAGTTAATGCAGAGAAGATTAACACTCTTACATAATTGCATTTTCTTATTTTAATCACTCTACCACACTCATCTTCTTCTCCCTCACTCCAACGAAAATGACCTCCTCTCATATTCGCGTTTTCTCGGCCGAAATTTTGGCCCAGTGGGAAAAACTCTATAACCTCCTCGGTCGAGGCTATGCTCATATAGCCGATCACCCAGAAACTGAAGATGAAATCCGCATTTTGCTCGTGGAAATAGACACCACCTCCATCGAGGGCACTAATTTAAAGAGGGAATATAGAATCTTCCCAACCCTCTTTATAAACTTTTTAGAGACTTACCGTGTCGCTCATCGAAAAGCTACCGTGGCTCACGTTTTGCGAGCTCGCTATGAGGATCGGTCCAACTGCTTGGTGTTGGCCAACCTTGTGGCCGATAGTCACAGAAAGGCTGTTGAGTTCGCCAACAAGCGAGTCTCGATGTTGCTTCGCGAGAGGGGAAATTTGGTGGAGCGCTTGGCCTTATCCCTGACCACCTATGAGCACGACCGTCGTAATGTCGTGTTGAAGTTTCAATGTGAGTGGCAGGAAGAAAGGCTTGACAGCATTACCGCGGATATAGCCCATGGGAGAGGACTAGTTCGGGACCTGGAAATAGCCGCCGAAGATCACGGGACCAAGGTTGCCGAGCTTAAAGGGGAATGTAAACGCCTTCTTCTTAAGCTTGCAGATCTCGAGTCTCGAGGTGATGAGTATAAGCAAAGCATCAATAATATGGAGGGCCAACTTGGTTCCTTTGTGATGCTAATTAGGGCTCATTGCGGTTTTATGTTTCCACCCCGATGATTTGTATGATCTGCTTTTAAGGTCCCTCGATTGAGCGAAATGAATGAAAACTCTAATGTGTGTGTCTCAACTTCTGTATGGCTGACTTTCTCGAACACCTGACCACTCTCAACCTAGGCAAGCTGCGCTTTGACATTGATGATTCGAGCGTGTACATCTTGATTTTTTAATCTTGCTTATGATCGGATAAAGGAACCTCCCACCGCGATTATCCACAAAAAGACTTCTCTTCTCTACTTGTTTTTAACCTGTTTCAAATGAAAAGGCAGAATCAGAAGAAAGAATTTGAAAAATAAAGCATAAATCCTTTCAATTTTATGCGTACTTGTGATTAATAGGGATAAGAGCTTTTACAAGGGTTTTGGCCTTGTGCAAAAGCTTTTATCAATATTCCTCAAAGGAAAGCATATCATTGAAAGGAATGTAATTCACGATAATCGCCTTTGATCAATTCCAAGAAAATCAATGGAATGTTCAAAAGTACACAATTACGATGTGTTTTAAATTCAATTCAAGATACGGTATCCAAATTAAAGCCGTTTGCTAAGAACGAGAGTAATTTGGATATCTATCTTTTCATTAAATTTGAAAAACACGAATACTCTTGATCAATTATTGTGGATTACCAATGATGCAAAACATGCATGAACCAATTCAAGTTTATAGTTCCTTCTGGCGAAATTGGGATTGTATTGCCCTATACGGCCAAAAGGTTGTATAAGACTTCCAATTTCAATTTCATCCAAAGGAATTATAAAATTGATTTTGGAGTATTCGAGTGATTAGAAGAAATGCCACTATCACATTCCAATGACAAGTCAATAGAAATACAACAAATTTCAATCTGAATGTATATAAACACAAATAGATCCCTAATACAATCAATCTAAGGGATCAGATAGAGAGGTTCTCAGCAAAATAAATCCTATACAAGAAGGCTAGAAATGAAAATTAAAACAAAGGAATGTGATCTTAATACTTAGAGATGCCCCAGTTTCGATCTTTGAGACGTGACTTCAGGATCACCTATTCCAAATCGTCATCTTCATTAGATGATACCTCAATGATGTCCATAGCAGGCTCTTCTTGTCCACTTGGCGCTCGTAATGGGATGACACCATCTTCATCTTCCATCAAGAACATTGGGAGGAAAACACACCTATCTATCCTCAAAATGGCATTTAATCCAATCACCGGAATTATGCAATGAATATAATGATTAAGAGCTATAACAAGTTCGAGGGATAGAAAAGTCTTACCAACCAAACTTAAGAGAAAATCAAGCTTCTCTGTATTTTTAGCAGTGTTAGGTATACTAACCTTCCATAGACAAACGCATGAGACAAGTGAGGGAAAACTCCTAAAAATCAAAAGATAGGGCTTGGTACCTAAAGCCAAGGTTCTCACCTCAAATTCTGGGAAGAGCCGATTCCATTGCACAACTATCGTTGCATTGGGACTCAATCCATAGTTCGAAGTGAGCGGAATTGAAAAGTGGATTACCCCATGTTTTTCCTCACGGAGATTCCATTTTCAATTCCTTCTATTGTGTTCCTAAAGAGGGCGCCTGGGGTTTTAGGTTCAATTGTGTGTATTCATTATGTCGTGCTAAAGCAATAGACATGCATTTTATTTAACAATAACCGCTTCAATATAAACATCCACACAATCATACATCTAAAACTCATGCCTGCATAAAACAAAGTTAACAAGCACTTCACCCCTTATTTCTCCCGTCTAATCTAACACATTCGTTAGCATATACACCTCACTTTCGAGAGCATCTGCATAAAATTAGGTTAGAAGAATCAATCAACTTTTTAATCGGCTCAAGCCACTAAATGGTTAAGAACCAGTCCCCAGCGGAGTCGCCAGTCTGTCGCGACCCTCTTGAGGTTGTCGGGCTCTCGAGGGCTAATGGGCCGTCCTGTCTGGTCGGACGCGGGCCTCTCCCAAGGCCCATTACCCAAATCGCAACGGAGGTATGCGTGATCGACTTTCAGTGTGGTCTAGTGACATGTGCTAAGTGTGCATGCCATGGAGTCGCCACCAATCATTTTTTTAGGGTATGATTGGACCACCCAATCGAATAGTTGGGAGTTTCTATTCAATTCTGCGAGAACCAGAGAAATGGTTTCGGGGACTTAGTTACACCAACTGTCAGAGTTGACGCCCTTTCGGTACCTAAGTTGACTGAATTTTCTAGCCTGAGATTCATGCGGATGAGTAAGGTATGAACCCTAAATCTAGAAATTCATGTAGATAGGAATGATTATCCTAGCAATCACAATCAGTAATAAAATGCCCAACTCAATGAATCTAGATATGCAAATAAATCACATGGCATTCCTAGTAAGGTCCTATTTATCAATCACAGCTCAAGAATGATGTAGCTGTCCTAGCCATTCTACACACGATCTAACCTAAGAAAAGCATTAGGAAGCATCGAAGGAGTTCGAGAGTACTCACATGGGGTTCGCCGTGCCCTGGTTTGGTCTTGGACGAGCTATCGAGCTCATGCCGACCCGATTATATTTGGGGATCCACTCGGCGTTTTATACCATGAAATCATGTGAAATAAAAACGAAAATATTCAGCAAGGGGCATTTATTGTAGATGGTGGTCGATCTAATTGGACGTCAAGACTAAAAAAGATGTAGAAATTTACAAATTAAAATACTCGAATGACATTTTTTTGCCAAATTCAACTCTATGCGTCGTGAAGAAACACATGCAATTGAACTTGAATTTTGACTATTTATGAGTTCAAAATGTAAAAGAAATTAAAATAAAAATATTGACTATTTTTCTATATTTTTACGACATCGAACGCTATTTTTCTTCATTTTTCATGTATTTTTTTATTTTTGGAAAATATTAAAAATTATTAAAAATTATGAAAAATTATTTTTTTTTTATCAAAAATGGTTCCTTTAGCTTGGTCAAGGCTACCAAAGATGATTTTTTAATTTTTTTAACTTTTTATAGATTTTTTATGAATTTTTTAAAAATAAACTATGAAAGACTGATCAAAAATCAGGTGTCAACACTTCCATGCATCCACAGCAGCAACTTTTTCTTTGTTTGTCTCTCCTACGTCCAATTTAGGACCATCCTCATTGAGGAATCTTGCCAAGTTCAAGGTCGTGAGATAGAACAACATCTTCTGTTGACATCTCTTGAAATCAGAACCATTGAACTTTTCTGGCTTTTCTCCATGATTCGGAATAGGATTAATCGGAGTTGAAGTTGAAGCCATTTCTATTGCAAAATCAGAATTTTAACAATTAACAAGACTATAAACGGAATACTAGTAATAACGTATAAGTAAAACCAAATACTTGTAATGACGCACAATCAACTATACGTGGTGCAGTAACGTATATTTTATAGAAATAAATTACCACACAAAAATTATCAGAATAGACAAGACGTGATATGCGAAATAGAATATTGTGGAACTTCAAATGACTGCGTCAATTCTGTTTCAATGCTACAGAATACTTACAACGATAAAACCACATGAACTAAGTACGAGGATCGTCAAACGATCAAAAAGAAATAAATTTTGTCTTAAGATTGTTATTCCCAAGTTCGTATAAATAGAATTGCAAGTCATGGACTAACCTGTAGCCATCGCAAATAAGTATCGATCCGAGCCCAACGAAATATCGTTGTATCCTTAAGACAAATTTGCCCACTCAATCAGTACCCAAGGACTTTGGACAATCGCCTTCCAGGATAGAACGGATCATGTTCCTTAGAAGCGGTACTTCTTCAAAGGACTCCGGCGAACGTAACTTTTGGAGAGCAATCGCACAGATGAATATGAGTGATGAACGGTGGAAAGAAAAAATGTCAGTAGTCGGAATATGACGGTCGGGGTTTGTATTTATAGACAATGTTGTGAAGAGTCGTGAATCATTACTCTTGATGAAGGAATGCGAATCAACAGTTCTGTTCGAGCAAACATGTTCGTTCATTTGATTCCGAACGAACATGTATGTTCGGCGGACGAACAATTCTGTTCAAACAAACATGTTCGTTCGTTTGATTCCGAACGAACATGTATGTTCGACGTACGAACTTTCATGTTCGCTCATATCTGTTCGGACGAAATAGAATGTCCAGAAATTTCCGAACATGTGTCCCTTTAATTTAAAAAGAATAAATAAAAAATGATGGTGAAAAATAAATACACATGCGGACCCGGGCCCGGCCCGAACCGAGCCGGCAGGCGGTGGCGCGCGCGTGGACCGACTTAGCTTTGCGTAGTTCCTCTCCCGTCCACAAAAGTGCGGTGCCCCTTGGGGCCCAAACCCATTTGTGAAGTTCCAATATTTAAACCCATCCACCATCTATTCTTTTTCCTATATGGGACTCTCTTTCCTTCATTTCTCATTCACTTCCTATGGGGTTTTGTAACAAAATCCCAACACTCGCCACTTAGTTCTCCATCCCCTTTTCTTATTTAAATTTTTAGCTTTTTTGTTATACTTTTAAGCTTATTTTTTAATTTATTTTAAATAAAATTAGAAAATTTTTTTAAATTTTT
This sequence comes from Rhodomyrtus psidioides, assembly GCA_021437785.1. Lineage (NCBI taxonomy): Eukaryota > Viridiplantae > Streptophyta > Magnoliopsida > Myrtales > Myrtaceae > Rhodomyrtus > Rhodomyrtus psidioides. The sequence continues at coordinate 1,869,676 of JAILYB010000109.1, read as the reverse complement.
TTTAACTTATTTTTAAATCTAAGTTTAATTTTTTATTTTTTTAAATTTAGAAGTCCACGTGAAAGTCCGTGTGGTCTTATTTTTTTTTAAAAAAATATGCCACTTAATATTAAAAAATTCAATTATAAAAGCCATGTATTAATTTTGGCCGGAATGTCTCATCGGAGATACTTAAGTGATAGTTTTTCGAAGGTACTTAAGTGATAGTTTTTTTCTTCGATTTGACACTTACGTGATTTTGTCAAAATTTTTGGTATTAAAGTGAGCGCCGTACAAAATTTGTGGGTCTTTTGATGTTCTTCTTCCTATGTATATATGTTTTCTAAATTACATATCCCTTAGCAGTCTCTCTCTCTTACCACTTTCCCTTCTTCTTTCTCCAATCTCTTGACTCAACGCCTTTTACTAGTCAGTCTTGTGTACTTCAGCTCTCTCTATTTTATCATGCTGACTTGCTTCTAACTGCATTTTCACATTGCATCTTCCAAAAAAAAAAAAATACAAAACCCCATCTCAATACCATGGACCACCTCATAGCAGAGCCAAGATAAAGGTCCATCTTATTCACCCTTATACAATTACAAGTCTTTAAAAAAATCTCACCTTATTAGGACCGTTTCCATGGATCCACCTGAAAATTGAACCCGTGTGGGTCCTTGAAACCATTGAACAATTCTCTATTTCTATTTTATAGAAATGACCTTAAGTGGGCAGTTCCCGATTTGAAGGTGGGAATTGCCCACCCAGACCATGCTCATCCTTCTTATAGATAGAAGAGGTTGCAAAAAAGGAAGAAATAGAAATGTCACATCAAACTATTCTAGGAAGGATTATCTGTCACACGACTCTATAAAGAATAGGAAAAAAGTCACGGTTGTGCTCCTACCTAAAGGAAGCAACCTCAAAACAAAAACCAACATAAACATGTTAATATGAGTTAATACCACAAAAAATTCAAAAGTGGTATACGTGTGATACATTTATCTCAAAAACTAATTTTAATATCATAAGAACTCTGGGATAAGTATACTAAAAGTACCAAAAGTTGCATGCAGCGCTCACTTTAGTGCCAAAAATTTCCGCCTAGTCACTTTAGTACAAATTTTTATGAAAAACGATCACTTAAGTGCCGGCTTCGATCTACTTGGCTGGAAATTTGACGTAATATTTTTTTTATTAATATCTAAAGTCGATGTGGCTCGTCGGAGGTCCAATCAACAATAATTAAAATAAAATTTCAAAAAAAGTTATTAAAAAATAAAAAAATTAATTAGAATTAAAAATAAAAAAGCTAAAATTATGCTCAAAATTTTAATGAGACAAAAAAATCTCAAAACTTAAAAAAAAAATGCATAGGCGGGCAAACCCTTGTCGCCACTGTCACCTTACCATTGCCGGGGATGGTTGGGTTCGGTGACCCCCACCGGCATCCCCCTCTCCTTAGCCATTGTCGGCGATAATGGGGCGGCATTGATGAGGGCAGTGCGCCTTTGCAACCCCCTGTCTCTTTTTTAGCTTTTTTTTCAAATTTAATTTAATTTTTTCAATTTTTTTAGCTTGTTTTTAATTTTAGAAATCCAAGTGGACTGTTTTTTTTTTAAATTTCCATGTCATTAAAAGTTTAATTATAAATGTCACATAATCAATTTGATCAAAATTTCTCGCCAGAGGCATTTAAGTTGTTATTTTTTCTTCGATTTGGCACTTGAGTGATCTTACAAAAATTTTTGACATTAAAGTGATCACCATACATAACTTTTGGCACTTTTAGTGTACTTCTCCCCGAAAACTCCCGAGGGCACTGGAGTATCATTTTAGGATTTTTCGTGACATATAAATTAATTTGAGGTAAATATGACACGGGTGTACACATTCGAGAGTTTTTGTGATGCAGAAATTAGCTTGGGCTAAATGTGAAACGAGTGTACCAATTCGGAAGTTTTGTGAGCCAAAAATTAATTTGTGAGTAAATGTATAATTGGTGTACCAATTGGGGTTTTTAGAGGTATTAACTCTTAAAATATGTATCCACTCATATATCCTTAACAACAACAACAACAACAACAACAACAACAACAACAACAACAACAACAACAACAACAACAACAACAACGAGTTGATAACAAAAGTAGAGTTCTAAAGTCCACTGATTGAAATATAAACTATCCTAAACTAACCAACGAAACCTCAACAAGCACCATTTCATATACATATTGAACTATCTCAACTCATACCATGATACCCAACATTAGCTGCCAAAAGTTCCCTATCAATATTGCTATTTCCCACTTGCCGCTAAGGGTGCGCATGGTAACACTTCTGCTTCAGAAATGATTTCTGAAGCAGAAGTTGATTTTTCCATTTCTATTACAGAAGTAGAAGTTAAAAAATAGCTTCCATTTCAGAAACTGTTTTAAAAGTAAGAGAAAGACGTTTGATAACTAGAAGAAATTTATACTTTTGAAATAGAAAGCTGTTTGGTAATGGTTGAAAATTCCACTTCTAAAAATCTTAAAACGACCACGTTTTTTGGAGTCCTCTTTCGGGCAAATTTTTACCCAAATTAAAAAATGACCACTTGAGAACCCTAAATGGTCCTTATCTCTTGCATTCCTTGATGGCGCCTCTGATTCCTCGTCTGGGCAATTTACCAAAATTAAACACGGCCATTTGAGAACCCTAAAGGGCTCTTCACTCTTCCATTCCTCGACGACGTCCCTCATATTTATAAACTCGTCTCCTCCGCAAAGTTCATTCCTTGTCGCAGTCTCCGAGTGCTCGTACGATCCATCCCATCTTCATTCTTCATCTCCTCTCGACAGGTAAGCAGCATATTCTAAATCTCGCGGTCCTTTGGCTGTTCCACTGTAATTTACGGTGATGAAACCTGATTTGGGATGGTTGGTTAGGGCTCATTCTGTTCTGCTAGTTCCTGGATTCTAGAAATCACTGTCTCGATTGCGCTTTGAAGTTCGATTTTGTCCGTAGCCTCCGTATGTAGTTATTTACATGCGAAAGTTATTGATTGTTTTGAGTAGCTTTTATGGGGTTGGAGGCTTCATGGGTTGATTCGTGCTTGTGAATGTTTTTTCAGTTTAGCATAGTTTTGGTATTGAATCTTTTTTGGGCCAAGTTTCATCTCCTTAAACGAGAGGATTCGAACTTCTGATTGTGCATTCTCTTAATCGCCATGGAATCCCTTTTAGCATCTGAGTTTTTCTACTAGGCTGATACTGTGCAACGTATAGAATTTCGAAGAGATATTTTGTTTTCCTTAGTGATGTTATCTGACAAGTAATTGCAACTGAGTATGGTAATATGGAGGTTCTGTTCGTCGATTGCTTGTTTATATTTGTCGCGACCCGTCCGCAATCGGACGCGGCTAATGGATTGCCGATCGCGGGCTTTGGATCGGCGCGGGCCCTCCCAGGCCCATACCAAATCGCGACATGGGTATTTCTTTAAGGGATTCGACGATAAGAGTCGCTCGCTTTCGACCTTAGTGTGGTCGTGGTGGCATGTGCAACTTGTGCATGCATTTGGAGTCGCCACCGGTCTTTCTTGGAGGGTAGACCGGAAACCTTACTGATCGATTGGGAGAGATCGATCAGTTCTACGGAACCAGAGATTTTTGGGTTCGGGGACTTGGTTACGTCGGTGTCATTACCAACGCCCTTTCGGTACCTAAAGCGAGTGATTTTCCTAATTAAGATTTCATGCAGGCGCAATTTTGGGTGAGGTAGGTTTGATTCAGGTTTTCATGCAGATTGGGAGACTATTCCTATCAATCACAATCAATTTTAATGAAGGCGCAATCAAGTGCATAAATAAATCATGTCAATGCATATCAATTCACATCAAATGGCCTCCTAGTATAGCCATAAGGGCTTAGGGAAGGTGTGATTTAGGGCTAGGGGTAAAATGGGAAGATTCGGGGACAATTAGCCCGAAGGGCAAAATTGTTATTTTCTAGAAGGTTTGGATACCGAATTACCCAAAATATTCCATGGCCAGTTGATCGTGGCCATTTCCCATTTTTGAGAATTTTTTGGAATTTCTTGATTTTTCTTCAATTTTTGGAAGACAATTCGTCCAAAGGGCGAAATCGTCATTTTCAAGAAGGTTCGGGGTTCAAAACACCCGAAAGGAACCTTGGCCAGTTTTTTGTGGCCATTTCCTATTTTTTGGGATTTTCCTGGATTTTCTGTAATTTTTTTGGAAGACGGTTTGCCGGAAGGGCAAAACCGTCATTTTTGGAAAGATCGGGGGTCAAATGACCCGGAACAGGTCATGGCCAGTTGAATGTGGCCATTTCCTATTTTCTGGAATTTTTTAGAATTTTTCTGAATTTTCCGAATTTTTTGAATATTTTCATGATTTTTCATTTTTTATTGATTTTTTAATTATTTTATTATTTTCTGAATTTTTTTTAAAATATTTAAAAATATTTTCCGGGCCGGGTCAAACCCGGCCCGCGCCTCTCGGGCGCCCGGCCCGACCCTAGGGGTCGACACCGGCCTAAAACGACACCGTTTTATTTTTTTTTAACATTTTTTACATTTTTTAACAATTTTTTTGATTTTTTTAACTATTTTATTTAATTATCCAAAAATTTCCCGGATCCGACGGCTCTCATTGCGCCACGTGGCATCATCCTGTGCGCCCGATCTTCCACTAGATCGGACGCTTCGGAGGGAGCCACCTGCGCAGATCTTGACCGTTGGATCAAAATCATTTTTTATATTTTCTGAAAAATATCCTCCCATCCGACGGACCAAAACGCGCCACGTGTCGGACTTCGATGCGTCTGATCTTGAGCATGATCGGACGACTCTCAAATCGCCACTTGGCACATTCCTAGCCCTCAGATTTACATTTTTTATTTATCTGAAAATCAATTATTTATTCCGAAAATATAATTTTTTTATTTTTTAAAGGACAGGATCGCGACACGTGGCATAACCATGGCCGTCCGATCCTTTTATTAAAAAACACGGCTCGGTCCCGCCTTGGCTGACGTGGCTGCCGACGTGGCAAGCCACGTCAGCCGTTGACCGGTTGACCACCGGCGATAGCCGCCGGAGAAGATGATGAATAGTGACTATTCCGGCGGCTATCGCCGGAATTTTCGCCGGAAACCCCAAATCTTACCCGAAACTCAGTGTTTTTCCCTCATTCCTTCGGCATTTGACTCCCCTAACCACCCAAATTAGTGTACGACTAAAACATGACATCGAACATCGTCAAGAAGCCCCGAATGGGCGGCCACCGAACCGACTCCGGCGAGGTGGATTCGCAGAAAAATTTTGAGCTTTTAAAGTCAATTCTGGACGTCAACATGGCATACACGAGAGTCAAGGAGACCTGCCTACGGTCGCTTGAGGCTCGGCGACCGCCGAAATCCCCCGGTCGAGCTCCCGGCTTGGGCCGCAGCCGGCGAAGCTCGAACCGCCGCCTTCAGCGGTTCCCGACGCAAAAATAGCGGACAATGGAGCGGAGGATCGATGATAGAACAATTTCTAAACTAGATTCGCATGAAATGAAGCTTGGCAAGGCATGGCCGAGGCCCACGAAATACATAGCTCGCTTGGGCAATTTATCGAGCACATGGTGTGCGACCGTGGAGTTAGAGCTTAGAGGGGCTACCGACCTGGTGGTGGCTTGTCGACGGCGGCCGAAGCTCCAATGGTGATCAGTGAGGTTAGCTCGAGGTCCGGGAAGGTCGCTCCAACGCCGGTCTCTGTCAAAAAAAAAACCCCTACCTCTCGGCCTCACTCTCCCCTTTAAACCCGAGCCAGCCTCTCCCCGGTGGCCGACCGCCCGCCTCGACGCCCGCTCATTCTGCCAAAACGCGAATATTCCTCTGCTCGTTGCCTCCCACGCTCGGTTGCCCTTTTTTTCTTCCCCAAAACCGCGCCCCATCTTCCCCTATTTTTTTTTATCCTTCTCGGCCAAGTGGTCTGCAACAATGTTGCAGACCCGGTCGGACCGGGCCGGGTCGGGTCTGACCCGACCGGCCCGGTTCGACCAATTCTTTCAAATTGGACCCCAAATTGACCTATTTTCGTGAAATTGATGGCATAATCGGACTCCTTGACACATTTTCTATCAAATAAGGGTATTTTCACGAATCGATTGATTGAAATTTTATGAAAACCCCAAATTGTCCCTAGGATCCGAAAATGAATTCCACCAAATCGAAGGTCCAAACGGTCGAATTATTCAAAATTGAGCCCACCAATGGATTCAGCATGATGAAGACTATAGGATAGGGGTGTTTAATTTTAATGGGTGTGCTCGTGTGAAATTTAATTTCGAAAATCGTAAAACCGGGGACTAAATTGAATAAAATTTGTGCAATTAAGCCCTTTTGGTTAAAATTGATCAAATTGGAGGGCAAATTGACCCAATTGCACTTCAAGACTCTAGAATTCAATGTCATAGCCTATGAAAAGTGAGAATTGAGAATTAAAAGACTCGAAAAGGATTTTTTAGACTCGTTTCGGTTTTAGGCTTGTGAAGGAACCCCATGAATCGAGCCAAATTTCCCTGATAAAAAGTGAAAATATTAAAGAGGAAATTAAAATAAAATTTCTGAATATTTGTTGTAATTTTCTGACCACGAATGGTATTTTTCCTGATTTTTTGGGTATTTTTATAATTAAATAAATTCCAAAAAATATTAAAAAATTCAAAAAATATTTTTTGTTCAAAATTGGTTCCCAAGGCTAGGCTAAGGCTTCCAAAGTTGATTTTGCAATTTTTTGACCTTTTTTGTTATTTTTAATTAATTTTAGAAATAAAAACTATAATAACGGATGGTCAAAAATCAGGTGTCAACAATATTTTGTGGGGTTAAGTAGTTTACATTCCATGAAGCCTTGAATGTGGGAACGAGACATGTTTCTGGTCATTTGTTGGATGCAATGGTGTCATTCACGCTTCACTGATTCTTAGAATCTATATTACACGATTGCTCGACTCCATATAGGGCACTATCTTTGGACATTGGGTCTGACGAAACCTTCCCTCTTCAGTCCCTTCCTTAGCCTCATTAGAAAACCAGCAAACACCCCCAATTGGGCCATTAGAGTAAAACAATTTCTTGACTGTCATTTTTTCTTTAAAAAATGACAATAACCTTATTCAATTGGGTCATCAGAGTGTAAAAATTTCTCGATTTGTTGTTGAGAGCGTCGACGGCTATGCTAATCTTTGCTAACTGACATTACCACTGGCTTTTATACAGGTAATGGGAGCAATGAGTCTTTTGTTGTAATGGCCCTCGACAGTTACTTGTTCTTATGAGAACATTGTTATGTTGCATACTGCCGCCGAGCTTGTGCAAGCCTTGAGATGTTCTTTGAATTGGTGTTAATTGATTGGGAGCAATGCCTCAGTTTGCGATTTATATTGGTTGAGATTTTGAATGAGGGTGTCCTTCCTGTTGTAGTAGAAGGTTAATTTTTTGTATGCTTTAGATATTTTACAGACTTGCATGGTGGACTCTATATGAACGCGTGTCTAGAGATTTGTGTATGCCGAAAGAAAATTCATGAATTTCTTACTTTATAGAAATCTGGTAGAGTAATCCATCCTTAAGTAAATGTCCTCACTTTATCTGTTGCAGATGGCACGCTCAATAACGTCAGTCCCTCCAACCGACAACGATACGTCAGTGTTATGCTATTTTGGCCTCAAAGCTCCTCTACGAATAGTAAGGACAACTGACAATTGGGGAAGACGATTTCATGGCTGCCCAAGATACAACCATAATAATAAAGGGTCAAGTTGTAGTTTTTTCAGTTGGGTTGATGGGGAAAGTCAATCGGCGATGAGTGAGTCCAAAAGAATTGACTGAAGCAATATCAAGCAAGGATCAACATCGAGCTATAATGAAGATGATGGTAGTTCAATTGTCGTTGAGATCAAAGCTCTCAAGGCACATCTAAAACAAATGAAGCAAGTGAAACAAGAATTGACAAACATGAAGAAGCAAAATTGTAGATTGAAGTTAATTGTGGTTGTATTATTGTTGTTTATAGTAATATCACAATGTCTGAGTTTGCTGTAGACTCTATTACTATGAACATATTTGGTACGCATGTGCTCTATATTAGTGGGATCAATGAAGTGACTGTTTTTTTTTTGTGGATCACTTACATAGTGATCCTTTCATAATGTGGATTACTTGGTGATTGTATTGGAAGCTTGATTCCCACATTCTGCTGATCTAGTGGATATATAGGCAGTAACTTTAAATTTTTTAAGAGCTTGCTGCTTGTTTATTAGTTGTCGTCTTCCCACCAGACTATTCTTATTAGTACAATAGCCAATGAGTTTCTTTGGCTCCTGAAGTGCAGCATATTCCCCTTCTTCTTGCTTTTTTTTCTTCATTTTTTTTGTTGGCCTTCTGATTTTGATTAATGTACTCAGTAGGTCAGTAGGAATTTTGGGCATGTTATTTTTTTTTTTCGAAATTTTGAGGGTGATATGTCATTGAAATGGTCAATATGCATGGGAGAAATATGCCAGAATCTATTTGTAATTTACCAATTTCGTGATCTTCATCGCATTTTTTTTTTGCACATGCATGGAATTGTGCAAGCTCCGCCTAAAGTACGCTACTAGGAATTGTGCCAGGTCCTCCAAAAGTAGGCTATTTGAATGCGTTTTGTTTAAAGCCGAAACAGAATAAAGACTGGAATTTTGCCCTGCTGTTTTCATGTGGCCAAGAAAACTGAAATTATAACCGGTATCAATCGGCTAGATATAAATGTTGCAATGGCCAAGAATACTGGCAAGCTATTTTCACACGTCAATTAAAATTCCATTCACCAACCAAACTTTCGACACATAGTTAAAGAATTCGATAGAACAACAATAAACCCAGGAAAAGAGGACGGTTGTGTTAGGGCCATTCGCCTCCTCTACCATCATGACTTTAAAATCATCGACACAGAATTACAAATGTGGCTAAGGCAAGAGGAGACTGGACGAGCTTCCTGTTGCGTGGGGCTGCCATTTTGTGAGCAACCCAAATGTCTTCGGCAAATCTGCAAAAAGCAAGTACTCTTTATGGTTTAATCAAACAGCGAAGAAACCAGTTCTTTTGTAGAAGACATTCGGTGAAAAAAAAAATTAGTTCAGACATTATTAAGAATCAATTCAATGTCAAAAGAATTTTAAAGCCTCTAAATCAATTTTTTCCTTGAAAAATAGGAACATACCTGAAGTACAATTATAGGATGCAGAGCAGTTAGATAAGAGAAAAGAGTTTTGGTTCCCTTGGTCTGATAAGCATGCACATGTCCATTTGATTGTCCCAAATGCATTAGAACCTTCAAAACATGGTTCATATGAAACAGTAAGCAATCTACACTAGAAGAACAGCTCTGGTACATATGACCTTCGTGTACAATCTAAATAGTAAGCAATCTACACGTGAAATGCCCCATCATCATCACCATCACCATCACCATCCGTGAAACAACAAAAATCAATGTTGATGCGTGAATGAAAACTAACAGTATATGGCTTTTCTGGGTAATCTTTGTCGCAGAACAGCTCTGGTACATATGACCTTCGTGTACAATCTAAACAGTAAGCAATCTACACGTGAAACGCCCCATCATCATCACCATCACCATTTGTGAAACAACAAAAATCAATGTTGATGCGTGAATGAAAACTAACAGTATATGGCTTTTCTGGGTAATCTTTGTCGAAGAACAACTCTGGTACATATGACCTTCGTGTACAATCTGCAAAAAATAAAATAAACATAGTAGAATCTGCAACAGTAAGCAATCTACACTAGACAATGGTGAACATGAATTGAACTGAAGCTATTTTCATACTTTGACTGATGATATCAAAGCTAAGTCCACAAAATAAACTCTTACAGCCGACATGGAACAATAATATAGCTACATCTTCATATTGTGTCATTGCACAGATGAGGACTTTGAATTTCTTCGTAAAATGAAGCAGCCCTCTGTTTGTGATTAATCTGCGTCTCTTGGGATGAAGTCACGGTTCGCAAGGGTTGGAGAGAGTGCAGGAGGTGGCCCCGCTCCATATGACATCAACAAAATTCACAACCACAGCTTTATCTCAAAAATCATGCCAACCATCAAAAAACAAAAAACCTTGCAGTCATGGAATCTCATCCATGTTATGATCCCTTGCCATTTTATTGGCAATATGCTTCCTAAGAATGTTCATTTCGTTTCCCACCTTGATCGGTAAAATATCTGTAACCTCATCATTCGCAAGTTCACACACATATTCCGGATTCCCATATGTGGAAAAATTCCTATCCCTCCGGTCTTGATCACGGATGTAGTTGTGAATAGTACAATATGCTATTACAATATGTGCTTGCTTTTTAATTGAAAATGGAGGCATGTGTCTCAAAATAAAGAAGCGGTTCTTCAAAGCCGCAAACGATCTCTCAATGTTATTCCTTAGTGATGAATGCCTATAGTTGAACAACTCTCTTGCAGTAGTTGGTCTGGCATTTCTTCTGAAATCATTTAGATGATACCGATCACCTTTAAAAGGTGTTAGAAATCCTGGAGATGATGCATACCCAGAATCTACCGCATAGTATTTGCCTAAAAATAAGCATTCTTAGATTAATCATTATATGAAACAATGGAAAACTCATAAAGATGATTTCTTGGTTTAGAATGAACAAATAATTGGAGGTGGTCGAGGAAATTGTAGTTCAGGAGTCTCAAGTGCTGCCGATAGCACCCGACAATCATTTGCTGTTCCTTCTTAACCAGCATACACAAACGTAAATTTCATATCAAAGGAACACACACACAGCACGTTCTGAGTGGTAATTCCCTTTCTACCTCTGAAACGGATTTGCTCCGCAACAGGTACGGAAGCATGAACATGGGTGCCATCAATAGCCCCTACGCGCCCCTGCCACAGTTATAAAAAACTAGCATCATATAGATTACCAACAAAATTAAAACATTTGTGCAAATATGAAAATCTTACCCTGAAGTAAGGTTCATGCTTCGGATCCAAAAGAATCTCATGTGGGACAACATCAAAAGTAGGTGGTACGATAACCTCCCTTGACAATCTTAGAACTGCTTTCAATACACGATTAAAGTACTTACTAATAGTATGTCCAAAATGTTGGAATCTCTCACATAAAGCTCTATTCGAGTTCTTGTGAGAAATCATACTTAAGAAAATCCCAACCCGTTCATCTATTTTCAGATATCGACTATCTCGTAGCCAACCTCTTGCCTCCAGCAAACCACAAAGGTTAAGAAATACATGTCTCTCCATACCAATTGCTTCATATGCTCTATCCGAATGTCCAAAAAGAACTTCTCTCATCCATTCAGGCCCCGACAGAATGCTATCTCTTATAGGTTCTCTTGTGTGCATGGACCTATGCAACTCAGCAAGATACAACCATGCCGTAAGTAAAAAAAAAAATCATCATCATCATCATCATCATCATCAAAGTCTTCATCATCTAATGGAATTTCTTGAACAGAAGTTACTTCATCACTTACCCAGTCCATATCACCTAAAAAATGAAAGGCATGAACCAATAAGGTCCCTTATGACAACATATGAAAGGTGAAAACAAAAAGTAAATATGGAAACCATAACATATCCACGAATAAATTAGGAATCTAAATAATAATAAGTGCATAAGTGGCAATCCAAAGTAATGAACATCGGTCACAACATAACCATAGTCGCATAATAAAAACAACCCCAAAGTATCTCAAATACATAGGTCTTCAGTGAAATGAAGCCATCCAAAAACTCATAGCATACGTGGACATCTACTTAAATAGAATTCAGAACTGCAAGTCTCCATTCGGGTTTTGTTAGGACAAAACCCTCTCTCCAAGACCCATTCAAGTTAGCATGGTTCATTGCTTTGGTGTAAAGTTTTGGGTCCATCTCAGGCATGTCATTCAGGATGGCAATCACGGCTCCCATGGAGTAAGGGTCTGTCGGTTGGGGGGCTTGCGAGGTGACAGAGGTACGTGATGAACCGCTCATCTTCATTGACGGCTTCTTGAAAGACTTTGCAGGTGCTGGCAAAATCATATCCACCACTCTTTCTCCTTCTCTTGGAATTTGGAGTCCTATCCAATTTGTGCTTCTCACGACTTGGGATAGCCGTCGGTTCATTATCCAACCCCTCTCTAGTTTCATTGAAATTACCCAATTCCTCTCTAACATGTGCATCTCGTGATTCTAATTCCTCATCACCAACATTTTCACCAGAATCACCATTGTCATCGTCAGTTGATGACACCATCTCCTGCACATTTCCTGTAGCTGCATCTCCCCTGGCATATGAATCCCCAAACAAAATACAAAGCTGGGGATACAAAGGAAGCCCTTCATACCTGAATTTGGCCCATTTTGGATTAGCCTGCGCCATTTAAAAAAAAAACATACATCACCAATATTATTAAAGAATGCTTAGAAATAAAGAACCAAAATACCAAGTAAGGCTATACCTTGATATGAGACCCCCAAACAGTGTCATCCTGGACGACAACCTTCTTGTTTACATTATCCCATCGAAATCCCGATTGGTCGAGAAGCTTCTTAAAACTAGCGTATTCATCCTTCAGTTTGAAACATTTGTTCTTAAACTGAGCTTGAATATACTCCCGTCCTGTTTGTTTGTTGAACTCTTGCCGAATGTTATTCCACCCTGCTTTGTTGAAGGTAGTGGTAGTTCGATTTCCCTTTTTAACCTCGTCTACCATGACACTTACAAACAATTGGGTCAAATGTTCGGTCCACTTTGCATTGACCGTCTCTTTGTGGGTTGCCATTTAATTTAAACTGCTTCATTATAAGATGATACAACTCATTAATTCAATTACAACATTCTTCAAATTCATAAAGAAGATGCTTATATGCATTACATAATATAAAATAACAATAATAATTATTGAATTTATAATTGAAAAACACATCATGGTAAGGGATGGGAGATACCAGCTATTTATCGGCAAATTTGCATACCTATGAAAATCAAAGTGTGATATGATCAGTTAAAGCAAATTTGCAACGACTCGCGACGAAAAAGTAAACAATTGAATTTGATGCAAGAAGTGAATGCCACATCACGCGCTTAAGGGAAAGCTTTCCCCCGTCCAAACTATTTTTCCAGATTGTACGAATCCCAAACTATCATATAAGAGGCATATAACCATTGCGAGGGAAAAAAAAGGAGACCAACATCCATATTCATGAGATACATTATTTAGAAATATGTCAATCGACATAGGGAGGGAGGGATGGATAGAAAGAAGACGATTCGCAGTAAGACTGCATCCGACGGTGGAAGATCCATGACAGGAGTATGAACATCACTGAAGCACTTCGAATGCAGATGGAAGTTCAGAAGCAGCTCCACGAACAACTTGAGGTTAGCTTTTGACATGTGAGAAAATGTTCTCTTGAAGTGAAGGACATCATGTTGCTGGCCTGCAGATATAGAATATTTACGTTATGCTGCTACAAGAATCTTCTCCTCTTCCACATTGTGCATCAGATTCTCAATCATATTTGCTGAAACATCTAACTAAAAGCTAAAAGAAAATTGCATCCGATGGTGGAAGATCATCTTCATTGACTACTAACTGGTTCCAGATCTCATATTAGCGCCAAAGCGATGGAAGATCAGGGTTCGAATCAGTAGAATGTGGGATTCCACTAACTCACATATGAACAATCAATTAGTTAATGTTAACTCAGATCTCAATCGATTTATCAGCTCACCTCCCTCCTCTCGAAAAAAGTCCAACCCGAATAACAACAATCCTACCATTTTACCGAGAAATCGAACTGAGATAGAAACGGTGAAGCCATCTGTAAAATCTTCATGTGAAAACGACAAATGAAAACCCTAAAATCGAATTGAAGATAAAATCAATACAATGCGAGGGACAAAACCCTAACCTCCAACAGATTTGAGTTAGGGATCAGTAAGCACTGAAGATTGAGGTGGACCTTCGCGATAGCAAGATCAGTCAGTCGTGGTGGGTCACTTGTACAAAGAGAGTGCGAAGTCGGAGATTTCACGGTCGGTCACCTGTACAGAGACGGACTGAAGTGTGAGAGTCAGATGAGCGAAGATTCCACCGTCGCAGACGAGCGAAGAGAGAGGTTCGCTTTGCCGAGCATCGCGGGAGTGGACAGACCAACAGTTCGCACAGAGGACAGATGAGCAAAACAGAACCAAAGACAGAGAGATGGGGGGACACGAGAGAGAGAAGAAGAAGAAGACTGACCTTCGCTTTGGGAGGCCTTAGCAGACGAGCGCACAGAGATCTTCGCTTTCTGGAGCATCGCGGGAGCGCACGACCTTCAGGAAGATGAGCCCTAAAAATCGATTGAAGACCACGGAGTTCGCACAGAGGAAAGATGAGCAAAACAGAACCAAAGACAGAGAGAGGGGGGACACGAGAGAGAGAAGAAGAAGAAGACCTACCTTCGCTTTGGGAGACCTTCGTAGTCGAGCGCACAGAGATCTTCGCTTTCTGGAGCATCGCGGGAGCGCACGACCTTCAGGAAGATGAGCCCTAAAAATCGACTGAAGAGAGAGATAGATAAACGATAGATAAATGAGGCGTTTCTCACAAAATGACTTTTTTTTAGAAGCTACTTTTTTTAGCTTCTCAAAACTCAACAAAAAATGGCTTCTTTAGAAAAAAAAATGCTTTCAGAAGTAGAAATTAATGATCATGAACCAAACGGCTTTCTCTTTCAGAAATTGCGTTACCAAACGCATTTATGCTTCAGAAGCACTTCTGGAAGAGAAATTCTCTTCCAGAAGTGTTACCATGCACCCCCTAACTGAGCAATGTGGAAAAGTTTTGGATTGAAAGGAGTGAGCAACCGTAGTTTGGTGAGTATTATATATCTTTTCTAAGCAGATCGAACCATCATGTATAATTATAATTAAATAAAAAAACCCATTTATCTCAAATATGGTATAACATATTTACAATATAAAAAAGGAGCTTTATCTTTTCAATAAAGCTTTGTACGTATTAGAAATATTCATCCAATCAATAATTTCCAAACAAACATCAATGGTCTATTCTAGTAATCAATCTGGTGCTCAATATATATGTGATCACTCTTGACGGCCCGTGACAAGTGCGACCAAGATTCCCTCCCTAGTTAAGTCTCCAACGATATTTCCGATAGTCTACTCACAAGGATATCCTGAGAATATATGCACACACACAAACTCTTCAATAGATTCAGAATATAACGACAATGAACATCAAACGACTAACATCATCCTTTCATAACCCACAAAAAAATCATAATATGAATTAGAATGTATTTCACAAACCAAAGCATACATCTTTTGGCAATTCAATTCAACAACCTTAATTCAGTTTATAAACTAGATTCATTAACTAGCGCTTATAACCTTTCACAAAGCATTTCTGAAATATTCTCAAATAATTGATCCAAACTATTTCAAGGGTCTCGTCATTTCAATATCCAAAAAGGATGTAAATGCCGGATTCAGTTTTTACACAATAAATACGTTGTTAGCAAAATCATAACGTAAACATAATAGATCTAATACTTGTCACTTTTGAATATAAGTTTACAAACTCAAAGATAGGATAAGCACTATTTGTCGCGACCTAAAAAATTAACATTTCTAGGCTAATGGATTATCAGGTTAATTTTAATGACTAACTTGATTCGGACTCTCCCAATCCCTACCAAATCGCAACTTAAGTTAATCAGGATGATTTAGAATTTGGAGTTGCCACTAACCATTTATGGTAGGTTGATTAGAAACCAATATAAAAATAGCGAGAGGACTATTCTTATTCATACGAACTAGATATTGTGAATTCGGAGACTTGATTACACTAGTTAATTAAAACTAATGCCCTTTCGGTACCTTAAATTTCATGAAAGTCCTAAGTTGGCAATTAAAGCTTGATTGAATTCTCTTTAAGTTCAAATGAGGTGTTTTTGTGTTTTCTCTTTTTGGATAAATGCAATTCATGATATGCAAAGACCAACCTATATGATATGCAAAAATGCAAAGGCAAACACATGCAAGACATGTCGACTAAATCACACACGCTAGATGACATGACGACAACACTAAAGAGATGCTAACAATAAATTTAACATGCAAGCTATAGAAATAAACATGCAAAATATATAACATGCGAAAATTCTAATTGACTTAGATAACATGCGGTTCTTTATTTAAGCAAATAAATTGTGCCAAACTAATTAACCCAAAATGAATGACATGTGAAATACGACATGGTAAAAATAAAAATGAGATGCAAACATGCAACGTCCGAAGATGACATGTTGTAATGCAATGTGGATGATTTTTTATTTTTTATATTTGCATAGAGGGCAACGTAATGAGATACACAAAAATATGAATGCATGGATAATATGCGCTAATTTTTGAAAATATGGATGAAG
Organism: Rhodomyrtus psidioides; assembly: GCA_021437785.1. Taxonomy (NCBI): domain Eukaryota; kingdom Viridiplantae; phylum Streptophyta; class Magnoliopsida; order Myrtales; family Myrtaceae; genus Rhodomyrtus; species Rhodomyrtus psidioides. Next base: position 1,853,179 of record JAILYB010000109.1, on the reverse strand, counting down.
GATTACAAGATACACGAAAATATGATGCAATCAAAAAATAAAGCAAGATCTCAAATGAGAAGATTTTTATTTTCAGCAATATAAGATGCATGAAATAAGACACGACTCAAAGATATGCTAGTGATATTTTGAAAATATGGAATGCAAGATATGATACTCGAAATCATGAAGTGAATATGGAAGACAATATTCAAAAATATGCATGAGAATGATGTGAGATATTCAGAATATGCATGGAATAGCACGAGACAGAGTGAGCGAATTTTATTCCAATTTCTTTGAATTTTTGGCCCAATTTAAGATATCTTGATGGTAAACCCAATGAGATAAAGTTTTTAAGAAACTTTATCTTCCTAAAGATTTAATAGACATGATTTCTAGGAAACCGTGCCTCACTAAATTTTAGGAATTTTTTTAAAGCTTATCAAGAAGTGTAAATCAAAAAGATATCAATCAAGCATAATCAGGCAATCCAAGATACCAATCGGAAAAACAGATCAAAACACATCTTCTTGCAATTTCCAAAAAGAAAGATTTTTCTAAATCTAAAGTCACACTTTTTGAATATAACGAATTAGATCTAAAAGACAATAGATCAGATTAGCTAAATTCTCATCTTTACTAAGTTGGAGGATCGTATCCGAACGGCGACGGACTAGTTTGTCCAACTTAACGTAGATGTTGCCTATTAGGAAATAAAATTTTCTAATTTATATTTAGATTTTTTTTATTCTGATTTTTTTTTTTTTGGTTCTGAAATTCATGACCAATGAGTCCAATTAAAATCCTTTTTCGAGAAAAGAGATGTTGAGAAACAAGTTTATTAACGCACAAAATTCTTTGTGAATTTTCTCTGTTTCAATGCCCAAAACTAGCAACTAAAACAGCACGAATATATGCCAAACAGCCTTAAAAATAAATGAAATTCTTACGGGAGCACTCCTGTCAAATCTGCATGAGTTACTTACATGAGTAGCACAAAAAACAACTCGTTTGACCAGGAAACAGCATGCGAACAGCATTAAAATAGCAGCAGAAACATGTCAGAACAGCATGTTTTTTATCCCAAATCAACAGCGAATCAACCTTAATAAATATGAGAAAGTTACCTTGATTTGTTGCGTTAAAATTCCGCGGGGCTGTAAATTCACAAAAAGAAGGCTCTGTTTTGGCCCGATTCGCAACAAAACAGCTCTTGAACCGAGAAGAAGACAGACAACAAGTGTTTGAGGCTTCAGTTAATCGGCGGAGCAGCTGGTTGGAGTTTCGTGTGACGATGGCTGGAGCGAAGAGAAACCGAGAGCAAAAGTGTGTTCTCCAGCCGAAGCAGCATACGTCTTGAAGTGGACAAAATCAACACCCTTTGCCAGGCACTCTACCCTCACGTATTTCACTCTCAAAAAATTTCTTAGGGAAAATCTTGCGTTCTTTTTTTTTTTTTCCTTCCCCCCCTTTTATGAGGCACTGTGAATGATCTCTTCATAGGCGTGACAGTGTAAGGCAATAAAGAAATGAAATAAATTTTTTATTCCATGCAGAATATTCGAGCCAAATCTTTTTCTTTGTGGATTCATCCTTCTCTCTCTCTCATAATTCATCTAGAAGAAAGCCTTGTGCAACATTGTATCTCATGTGACACTCTTTCCCTTTTGCTGATGATGGCCGACCCACTCTTTTCTTTTTGTAGCTGAATTCTCAAGATTTTTTGTTCCAGTTTTATTTCAAGTTCTAACTATCCCTGATTCGTAACGTTTCGTATGGTAATGTTCGACCACCATGGGTTCAGTCGAATTTTTATTATACGAGCTTAGTCCAGTCTACTTAATTAAGCTTCGAGCACTCAATAAGTCCACCCGTCAACGGTCCAAATTAAATAAAATGCAAAGCATGATTGGAAAAATAAAAAAATGAATGTTGAGTTTATTTTTTGTTTAGAACTAAAATTAGTTCTAATTTTTATGTAGAAAATGACTAAAAAAAATTCAAAATTTAGGTATCAACACTATTCACCTAGAATTGTAAAATCAAACCACGAAGGCTACTTGCGTCGATGAACTCGAAATTCTATCAATTTCTAGAGAAATGAATATAAACAATCACGTAGCTAAGACTCCACCAAAATTCACTTATTCGGTGACAAGAAGATTCCTACGCGCCAACAAAGCTTGCCCTTAGCAGAGCATTCAATTATGTCTGCCGTATCGAGCAGCTCATGTGTCATATTTGGTCGTGTCATATCTTTTACACCGAACGCTGATTCAATTGAGCTACTGTTAGAAAGGAAAAGAGAAAACTCTTTCAAAGTGAACCCATTAAAAGATGGCCGAAGACAACGAAAAAATCATCGCGAAAAACAGAAGTTCGTAACTGGGTCCAACTAAGCACGGAAACTTCAAAAATTCATCCCGATCAAATCATAACTCCAAATTTGGACCCCAAAAAAAAAAAAAAATTCATAACTCCAAATGGGCTTCTCTATAAGATCTCAAGGCTCCATGATACTCTGAAAATTTACTACTGTACAACTTCATAACTTAATAAGCTCTAAAATGAACCCATTAAAATAGAAACCTACGCCGATCCGAATTTCATGCTTAACTACCAAAATTTCTTTACCGAACGCTACGAAAGGAAGCTAAAATAATTCACCGAGACGTTCAAATGGTGCACGCCCTAAATTCCTCTTCTTCTTTCCCTCGATTCTCCAAGCTCTCTTTTTTCTCTCTTACTTTTCCGCTGTTGTTTCACTTTGTTTTCTTTTCTTCATGTCTCTCTACAGGGAACATAAGGACCTAATTAGATGGATTGAGGAGTCTGACTTGGGCCTTTGGACTTCCCTCAACTTTGTATTTTTGAAGCCCAGCTCCTAGTGTCAGTTGAGAATTATCAAACCACCTAACAAAGCATCAAGACTGGGTATCCAAACTCCCAAATATATCTCACAAATTCAAAACTAGAACAGTGAAAGTGCAAATCGAAGGCATACATAAATGGTCTTAAATACACTTTAAATTTGGAAATGAGGGAAATCAAACAATTAAACCGGTTGAGAGTCAATAAATTTATTTGGGAAAAATCCAAAAAGAGCATTAAGTCCTCTTGTTTTCTCAAGTGAACCTTGTTTCAAATAAAGGCTTGAAATACCCACATTTTCTCAAATAAGGGCATGCAATAAATATTATTTCAAATAAGGGCCTGAAGTGACCATAAAATCTCAAAAAAGGTTTTGATTTCAAGGGCATTTTCATCTTTTTACTCATTTATTATTTTTCTATTTTACTACACTTTTTTTTATCTGTTTTCTCAAAAGTTAAGGAAAAAAGAAAAAAGAAAAACATCACATACACAGGCGGGGGATAGCCCTCCGCCTGTGCCCCCACCGACCCCCCACCGACGGTGGTCCCACGGCCACAAGTGGGAGAGGCAGTCCTCTCGCCTGTGTGGCTCTTTTTTTTCCTTCCTTTTTTTTTTTTTAAATTTTAAAAATAAAAAGGGGAAAATAGAGAAAAATGAACAAAAAAATTAAAATGTGAAATGATGAAAATGCCCTTCAGGCCATACCCTTTTTTAAAACACTATGACCACTTCAGGCCCTTAATTGAAACATACTATGTCAATTCGGGTCATCATTTGAAACAAAATTCATTTGGGGCCCTTATTTGAGAAAACAAGAGGACTTCAGACCTTTTTTTGGATTTTTCCCTAAAAGTTTTTCCAAAGCATAACAATAGTTCTAATTCTGGACTGAACATGTGAGGGGCCATCTCTAACCCATTCATTTCCTTAAATTCAATTTATAGGAAAAAAGATTAAACAAATCTTTATTTCAACTTTATCCACTACCTGCTGGACATGTTCATTGTTCCTAGTTAGGCCGTCTAATAATCCACAATTTATTGTTGTTCAACCTTCTCCCTATTTCCGTCTGAATGCGCGAAGAATGCGGTCAACCTTTCTCCAAAAGTCTTTTGTTAGGATCAGGAATCATCTTTGGGACACTTGACGTTGGCCAATAATCTTAAACTTTTTATATTTGTATCAATTTAATCCTAAATTTTTTGCATTTATGCTAATTGAGTCCATCCAGCTAATTTGATCGGAAATTGCTAATATGGACGCCGTACATAGCGCTGACATGGACATTATTTAATAAGGTTTTAAAAATATTTTTTTAATTTTTCTTTCATTCTTTCTTTCTTTTTCCTTTTAACAGCGAGGGCCGCCTCATCTGCCTTGAACGATGCCCGTGAAGGTTGCTAGCGACCCTCGCCTAACAAAATAAAAGAGAAAAGAAAGAAAAAACAAAAAAAAATAATTAAAAAACAAAAAAATAATTGAGAATAATTAGAAATTCATGTTTTAAAAAACTATTAAAAAAATTTACCTCAACAACTTCAAGCGAAAATTGACCAGATGGATTCAATTGGTATAAATACAAAACTTCTATGACTAAATTGACACAATTGAAATGTTTAATATTGATTGGCACAAATGCAATAAGTTTAGGACTTTTTTGGTATTTTTCCCAACTTTTTTTGTCCCATCAAAAATCCTCAATTTTAGGTTCAGTTCCAATTCTACCCTAATTTTTTGTCTCATAAAAAATTCTTAACTTTTGGTCTAGTACCAATTCTACCATAAACTTTTCTTTGTCTTATAAAAAAATCTCAAATTTAAGTCCAACTTCAATTTTATTCCAATTTTTTGAGCTCATAAAAGATCACTGATATTTGCTTGAGTCATAAATCTACCTATATTAATCCTTCGTCAAAATAGACGTTAGTGATTTTGCGCTTGATATTTGATCTTTTGTGCTTGAGAATGTTCCTTCTATCATGGTTAGGGAGTTCGCGCTCGAGACGCTTGAATAGCTCGCGGTTGGGAGTTTTTCATTTCACAGTTGTCCATGAGAAATTTTGGACGAAGGGTTAATAGTGACAGATTTCTGACAAAAGTAAAATGGGCAAGGCCGAGTTTGCCCGGCGACGGTGGTGAGGCTTAGCTTGGGCGAGGCCAACCTCGCCTTCGACGGCTCTGTCCTCTGGCCAGCCGCCAATCCGGCCATCGCTTGGAGGAAGAAAAAAGGAAAGGAAAAAAAAGAGAAAGAAAAGAATTAAAATAACAAAAGATCTGAAAAAAATTAAAAATTGTCTCATCAGTGCCGGCTGGTCGAAGTTGGCCGGACTGAATTAGCACAAATGCAAACGGTTTGGACTGGATTGGCACAAAAAGGATTTAGGATTAAATTGATACAATTGCAATATGTCCAGGACTTGTTTGGTAATTTTTTCGAGAAAAAAAAGTTTATGTTATAATTGGGACATGACAAAAAGTTGAGGGCTTTTATTGAGCAGAAAAAGTTTTTGTAGGAATGGGATTGAACCTAAATTTGGAGGTTTTTAGTCTTTCACTTTTTTATATCATCCCATCATTTTAGGTCTAATACCAGAAAAAACCTCAAACTTTAACTCTTATATCAATTTATTACCTAAATCTTTTTTTGTGTCAATCCAGTCCAAATCACTTTTTTTGATCCGCTCCCAAGGATTCCCCTTTCATTTCAAAGGTGAAAGCGTTTCCGCCTAACAAAGTTGCCGATGCCGAGTGTTTCGACAATTTGAGCGAACGAAGTACTGAAAAACTTTTCTCGAGTCGCAAAAATAGCATTTACACGCACTCTGAGTAAGATATGACTCTTTCGATAATGGGGCAAAACCAGAGAAAACCTTTGATCCTCGCTAAATAATTCAATTGCTGACTAAGTGAGCCCTTCACTTATTACATGTTCGATTCAATGATTATCGATTAAACTTAATGTTGACTTAATTACTGAATTATATGCTAATTTATGCGTAGCTAGCACAGCAAACCAATGTTGATTTGTTAAATGGATGATGTATGGCGTGTTCTAACCATAAGACATGAACCCTCTTATCTATGTTCGTGTTCCAGAGAAAAAATTGACTTCAAAACCCAAGCTTCTGAGTTCCAGCGTGATGGCTAGGCACTCGCCTAGAATGAGTCGGGTGCCCGGCAAATGACTCGAGAGCATGAGCCCGAGTGCCCGGCCCCGATGTGGCCAGGCATCTGTCACCTTGCCTGGGCTTTCATGCTCGGCTGCTCGGGCCGCTTCAGAAGCTCCCTCGACGTATCATCGGACCTAGTCCTCATCTCCAGGCTCAGACCTACTCCGATTGTGGCAAGAAATTGATCAGCAAAACAACATCCAATGACTCATAACCCGGAAAAATGAGTCTAAGGAGGTCATTCGCAATCAAGTCCAGGATCTGATGATCATAAAGTTCTCAATAGATTACCGTCCTGTGCACAGGTAAGAACGTCTCTCCTACCTTAAGACCTTGAATTTGATGGGGTTCCTAATCGACTTTGGGAATAGGCTGACGGTGACTCCTAGTAAATAGGACCCCCGAAACCTGTTCTCACATGGGGACCCGGTTCGGACTCTCCAAGTCCAGACCCAATCCTACCGAAAGGGAGCACAATTCCCCGACATTGCGAATCCAATGACAAACCTATGAAGCTGTTCTCCCACCCCAAATTCATTCCGATGCGTTACGTTGTTGAATCCTCAATGCATCACTCCCATTATTGGTGGGCCCTCCTTTAGGCCTCCAAATAATCCTTCGAATTGAATCTCTTTCTGATAGATTTGTCCGGATTCATACTCGAATCTAATGCTAAAAGTCTTGAATCGTTGGCATTCACCATAACTCTATTTGCTGGTTTGAGCAGACTGCGGCGCACTTCTCCAATGTGCTTTATCTTGTGCGATGACTTCAGTATAACAGATCCTTTTTAAATGCTTAGCTTTTGAACTTCTTGTCTTAATTTTATTGCACATCAAATTTTGGGCCAATATAAAAAAATAACTTTAGTATTTTTTTTTTGGTAAAAACCAATAACTTTAGTATTTGTCTCAATTATATTCAATTTTTTTTTGTCTCATAAAAAATTTCAAAACTTTTACTTGTATCCCAATTTTACCGGCCTAATACCCAAAAAATCCAAACTTTTAGTTTTGTCTCAATTCTACTTGCCTAATAAAAAAAAACTAACTTTAGCATATATCCCAATTATACCCATTTTTTTTTTGTCTCATGAAAAGCCCAAACTTTTACTTTTGGCTCATAACACCGTTAACCTTCCATTCATAATTATCGTTGGTTAATCTCACGTGGCATTTTCACGTGAAAAAACCCCTCAACTTCTCTTCTGTTGTATACTTCTTTTACACATTGTTAGGAGATATAGAGCCACTCAAGACGGCACATTTTGGATTCTCCTTCGAGACAACAGATCAAAGAATGGCTAGACGTGGAGATATGATTATTTGGACGAATGATATCAAATCTCGTTATCTATGAAACCCGTTGTTTCCTAATTTCGAAGATTCATTGGTAAGTTTGGAGAGAGGCTGACGATGGTAGGAGCGGAGTCAGATAATGATGACTGGGATTTCCCAACCATTCCGCTCATTTTGAAAAGACTGCGCCGCCCATGGCTCTACACCCTAAGAATTCAATTGTTAGGTATGAAGAAAGGTTAGAATTTCCTTGATATAATTGGCAGGATACTAAAGTTGGATCTTTTATTATTATTATTATTATTATTATTAAGCCGGTAGAATTGGGACAAAAGTAAAAGTTGAGGGTTTTTTTATGAGAAAAAAAGTTTTAGATATAATTGGAATATATACTAGAGTTGAGGTTTTTTTTTTTTTTTGGATTTTAGGCCTATTAAATTTAAATGCACTTTCCAACGGAATTTTATTTGTCTTGCATGCTTCACATGTGCAGTTCCAATGTTCGAATCATTTTTTTTTTTGTTGGAATTGTTCGAATCTTACTCGGCACATTGCGGGGATGTCATACAATGAATGTATACGTATATAGAATGCATTAGTACTTTAAAGTTGGTGGTTTTTGCCTTTCACGAAATGGTGGACTTACTCTAGTGGTGGAGAAATTAAACTTGCCGAGGAATAAAGATGTAATTGTAAACTTTGGTAGGAATCAAATCCAATAATAGCAATTCAAATTTGCAACCAGAACAAAAATGTTCTCTACTTTTCCTTATCATTTTACTCGGAGAATCAGCCGACTTTTCCTTTATATCAAACGTGCTTGCGTCAATCATGAACGATTCCTCAAGTGGGTCACACCAAAAAAACAAAAAAGAACGTTTTTTTTTTACAACAAATACAAAAAGAATGTTAAGTGGTCATCTTTGATTGCGTTTGTTCCACGAAAAACTCAGGATTTAAAAAACATTTCTAAAAAAATAATCATTTTATATCCCTTATAAAAATGAATTAATGAATGAAAAATATCTTCATCACCCACGAAAATAATTAGGCAAAAATTGCTGTCGGCAAGGAAAATATTCCCGTTAATTAATTTTCTTGAGCAATATAACTAATCATGTTTTGAAAAATGTTTTTCAAATCTGAAATTTTCCGTGAAAGAAACGCATCCTTTATGCCATCTCTCTTCCCAAAAAGGAATAAAGTTAAAGCATGTCTCTTAAAGAAATCTCCACCAACATATGTCTATAAAAGAGGAAACGTTGGAACGAATGCCTCATATTTCTGACTTGACATAAGTTTTCCTAACTTCTTGACATTCTTCATAGCTACTCCCTTAAAATGTCAAGATTCGGTCTTAATCTCAAATTCTCTCTATCAAGAAAAACATCGTTAAAGCCAGGCAAACCGAGCCTATCGAAGGAAACTAGCCTGAGACCTACCGCCTCGCCGAGGATTTATCGGCCTAACACTGAAGAAATGAGACGGGTGTTCGATAAGTTGGACGCGAACAGAGATGGGAAGATCTCGAAGGAGGAGTACAAGTCGGCGATGGGGATCCTGGGCAAGGGGATCAGCGATCACGAAGCGAACGAGGCGTTCCAGTTGATGGATGCCGATAAGGACGGGTTCGTGGACTTCAAGGAGTTTCTGGAGGTGCATGGGTTGGGGGGCGGGATAAAGAGCAGCGACATCGAGGGCGCGTTCCGAGCATACGACCTGGACGGGGACGGGAGTATCAGCGCAGAGGAGCTGTGGGAGGTGATGAGGAGCTTGGGCGAGAAGTGCAGCTTGGAGGCTTGCAAGAGGATGGTCCGCGGGGTGGACGCCGATGGGGACGGCTGTGTCAACATGGACGAGTTCATGAACATGATGACTCGTACCATGAAGCCGTGCTAACTATGACTAATTTGGTTACATGTTAGGTCCATCTGCTGCTGTCGTTTGGACTCAAGATACCCATGATTGACCAATAAAATGTTCCGATTGATGCGGTCCTTTTATTCGAATCGTAGTATCCCACGATTTTACGAGAAAAAATCGTGAGAATCGCTAAGTTGCTGATCAAGAGTTTCTCTATTTGATCTCTTACATTATGGTAATAGCTTCATTGTAAGCTGCGTTTGGATCCTCTCTTGTTCCTTGCATGTTGGTATTTTAGTTGTTGGTGGCTGACTCCCTTCACATTTCACAAAGTGTGGAAGGTTTTTGCTGTCTGTATTGATTGGTAATTAATGTAGAAAAGGACTCTTAAATAGGATACGAAAATACCAACTCCGTAGAAAAATTTGTAAATTGAAGAAATCGGTGAATGTCAATTAGCAAACGAAGAATTGGTAACCCCAAATCAGTTAGTAACTTAATTAGAAGAAAGCAATTAAATCACACGAAAAAGAGGTTGATAATTTCACATCAAAGTCGATAAATTTAAGGCGCCACTAAGAAAGGTAAACGAAAGTCCGTTAAGATAAGATAGGTTTTCTTTGTTAGAGATACGAAAATTTGGTTGTTTTATAACGAAACATGAAATAATATCAGTAAGTAACTAAAATAGAATTGGTAGTCCACAACTAATAATATCGGTAAGTAACTAATATCATTTTGGTTTGATTCGTGGCATCCCAGAGGACCTCTCAACAAGATCTTCTCGGATAGGAACATCTACCAGTCGCACATTTCTCGGCAGGCTACGGTATCAGACTTCATATCTTCCTCGCCCCTCTCCCCCCTTATGTTTTGAAGTCAATTGCAGCTTGGCCGGAGCCCCTCCCCTTGCTCTCTCAGGGCGAGGATCGCTTTACTTGGTTGGGCCATCCCTCCAAAGCCTTCTCCATTGCCTCGGCGTGGGACATTATTCGCCCAAGGGGGTAGACCGTGCCTTGGCGATCCTTTATTTGGGATCGCGCCCTTGCGCCTTGTCATGCCTTTCATTTATGGCTGATCATGCGGAATAGACTGCCCACTTAGGTACTCTCACTAACCGATGGTAGAATCGTGGATGCTACATGTGCCTTCTGTTCTTGTAGACCAGACTCGATTGACCATCTCTTTTTTGGATGCCGTACCACCGGAAGTCTTGCTCTCTTTTGGGCAGCGAAATGTAATCTTGCGTGGCGCCATGGGTCATGGCGGGATAACTTAGAATGGGCCATGAAGCACATTTCTGGTCGAAGCTTTCATTAGAGTATCGTTCGCTTTGCTTTTGGAGCCTTGTACCACATTATTTGGAAGGTAAGGAATAACATCCTTTTTCGGAATCAAACTCTGTTCTTGCCGGCAATCAAGAAACATCTCGACAAGGTGGTTAGAGATAAGGCCCTCACGTTCAAACATGTTGAAGACACCTTACGGAACCGGAGGATGCAAACTAGTTGGGGCATCGATCCAATATATATATTTGTGACCGGAGGTTTGTCCTATGGGCTGTTTCTATTTTAGCCGTTTGGCCGTCTCCTTTTGCTGTTCAGGGGTTATATACCCTTCTATCGGAATTCTCCTTGTTGGTTTCGGGTTTCACCTTTTGTATAGCTGTGTTTTGGTAAAGTCAATACAAATCTTACCTTCACCAAAAAAAAAAAAAACCTAGTTGGTATGACCAGATCCAAAATGTGCAATTACATAGTGGCTTTAGACAAGGTGGTCATTGCCTTTGATGAAGGACCGCAACCGCCTCGTGGCGGTAATTGCTATCGCCTCGGCTAGGAAAATTGGACTACCGAATGATGTCGTTTGAGATCTAGATCTACCGCGAGGGGAGAGAGAGAAAGAGGAAGAGGGAGGGCGGCGGGGGAGGAGGGACATGGCTAGACAACGGCCATCACGGTAGCCGCCATTCCTCCCCCAAAACAAAGAAAGACAAGGAACGAAGAGAGGAACCAATCACACAAAGAGAGGAGAGGATGTCGTGAGGTATAATTGCCAAAAATGTCTTAAATGTTATGAAATACATGAATGTTTGAAATATATGAATGAATATTCATTATATTCATCCTATCTAATGTACCTTTTATGGTACATTTCTAAGTTCATCTCCCTATCAATATGTTCATCTCCCTATCAAATGTATGTATTAATTCAATACATTAGTATTAATGATAAGTGCATCCCTATTCTTCTATAAATAGGAGCTTAGTTTTTGGTCAAAAGATAAGTTGAAATAAAGAGATTTCTCCTTTGGCTTTCTCTACTTGCTCTCTGTTCTCTCTGTTATATACTTGCAGCGCGATATTTTACAACATGTTATCAGCACGAAGATCTACCAATTGAGAAAGTAGGTAAGTGTTCTCTTTGTTTTCTTTAATCAACTTATACTTCATCTTCTTCTATCAATTCTTCATCTTTTATTTTTTTTGGTCTGAAACCAACTTCAAATCTAAAAGTGTCCTTCTGCTCCTGAAGTGGCGGTGGTTATTTGGAAATCCTTCTAATTATTTTAAAGAATTCATTTTGGTACAGAATTATGGCAAATATTGAAAAGCCCAAATTCCACATCCTGGAAGTGAGTGGAAATAATTATCTGTCCTGGTGCCTTGACAAGGAAATGCACCTCAAAGGGCAAGGTCTCGCTAATGCAATCACAGAAGATGGAATCTCAAATGATAAAGATAGAGTAAATGCACTGATTTTTATTCGTCGTCATGTGCATGAGAGCCTGCAGACTCAATATTTATCCGTTCGAGACCCTCAGACCCTATGGAGGAGGTTGAAGGATAGGTATGAACATACCAAGACTGTTATCCTCCCTAAAGTGCAGTATGACTGACAGCATCTCAGGCTGCAAGATTTTAAATCAGTGTCTTACTTTAACTCCGCTTTATTTGATGTTATTTCTCGACTTGAGTTATGCGGTGTCAAGCTCACTGATGCGGAGCTATTAGAGAAAACTTTCTCCACCTTCCATGCTTCGAACATTGTATTGCAACAGCAATATCGGCAGCATCATTTTGCCACATACTTTGAATTAATTTCTGTGCTCCTGACTGCTGAGCAAACAAATGAACTGCTGCTCAAAAATCATGATCTTAGACCTGCTGGCTCAAAAGCATTGCCTGAAGCACATGCCAACTATGAGAAAAATACTGGCCATTTTATGAGCTATAAGCGCAGGCAAGGACATAATCCTCGAAGGGGTAGGGGTGATAGGAATTTTAACCGCCCTAGGAAATCTAACCTTGGCCCGTATCATGACAAAGAAAAGAAGCCAATGAAGGAACTAATGAAAGTATTTGCCATCGCTGTGGCATGGGTGGGCACTGGTCACGTACTTGTCGTACGCCAAAGCACTTTGGTGATCTATACCAGGCATCTTTAAAAAATACGGGCAAGCGTAGTGAATCTCACGCCATTGAAATTAATCCTACTGCAATAACCACTGTTGAGGCCAACAATATCTCTGTTGGTGGGACTCCTCTTGCTCCTGAAGCAGCAAATGCATCCTTGGATGTCTCTGATTTCTTTGAGGACCTCTGATTGCTTTGATCAGGCATCAGACTGGTGGATGACAACTTAGACTTCGAGTTTTATGATAATTTCTTTCTAGTTATTTTTTCTTTAAATGTATTACTCTTTTATTATTCTCTAATATGGTTATGTAATGAAATGCTTATGAACCTTATATTTGTTATTTTTGAAATTTTATTTGATCTTATAACTTATATACCAATTTTATGATACTTGACACATGAAGTTGTCAACATAAATGCAAATGGAAAATACCGAGAAAAAGGAAGATGTTTGTTTGCTTGATAGTGCAACAACACATTCCATATTTTATAGTAGACACTTTTTCTCAAGTGTGACATTGCGTAAAGCACATGTCCATACAGTATCAGGTCTTGTTAAGATTATTGATGGTTTCGGGAATGCCACAATTGTTTTGTCAAATGGCACCATCCTGCATATTGAGAATGCATTTCTAAGCAGTAGATAAAAAAGGAATCTACGTAGCTTCAAAGATGTACGCCGAAATGGGTACCATATTGAGACTATTTATGAGCAAAATAAGGATTTTCTCGGCATTACCTCTTATAAGATGGGCCTGAAGACCATCTATGAGAAGTTAGAAGCTTCTCCTACGGGTTTGTATTGTGTCATGATTAAGGACATTGAAACCTATGCCACCATGTCCTGGAGATTGGTAAATCCTGATAAGTTTGGATTGTGGCATGATCGCCTTGGTCACCCTGGCGCTACAATGATGCGTAGAATAATTCAGAACAAAAGATGACACCCTTTAAAGGATACAAAGGTTTTGTTGTCCAATGATTATAATTGTGAAGCTTGTTCACAAGGAAAACTCATTATCAAACCTTCTCTAACAAAGGTTAATCTTGAATCCCCTTTATTTTTGCAAAGAATTCAGGGTGATATTTGTGGACCAATACAACCACCAAGTGGACCGTTTCGATATTTTATGGTACTAGTGGACGCATCCTGTAGATGGTCCCATGTTTGCCTATTATCTACGCGCAATGTCGCATTTGCACGTTTACTTGCGCAGATTATAAAGCTCCGGGCACATTTCCCTGATTATCCAATTAAGAGCATAAGGATGGATAATGTTGGTGAATTTACATCAAAGAGTTTTGATACATATTGTGCTTCACTCGGAATCGAGGTTGAGCACCCAGTAGCAAATGTTCATACTCAAAATGGATTGGCAGAATCCTTGATTAAACGCATCCAAATCATTGCCCGCACTCTATTATTGAGAACAAATCTCAACGATATAGCATGGAGTCATGCAGTTTTGCATGCGGCGGCCTTAATTAGATTGCGGCCCACTGCTAGTCTCTTACAATCTCCCCTTCAGATGGTTCTTGGTTATGAACCTGATATTTCACATTTACGCACTTTTGGTTGTGCAGTACAGGTGCCTGTATGTTGGGTTTGATTCGCCGTCCATTATTAGGTTCTTGGAACCAACTACTGGTGATCTTTTTACTGCTAGATTCGCATATTGTCATTTCGATGAGACAGTGTTTCCATCAATTGGGACACCTATGACTGCAAAGCAGAAACCAGTTGAGGTTATCTCTTGGAATGAAAAAGATTTATCTCATTTAGACCTAAGAACTCTTGAATGTGAAAACGAGGTGCAGCGTATAATCCATTTACAGGCTATGGCCAATAGACTTCCTGACGCATTTAATGATGCTACTAAGGTAACGAAGTCTCATATTCCAGTTGCAAATGCTCCAGCTAGAATAATTGTTCCCGAAGGACAGGATAAAATGGATCAAAATCCACCACATTTGAAGCGTGGTAGACATTGTTCCTCGAAAACGAAGGGGAAAGAATCAGGAATCCGCTCCAGAAGAGTCCGGTATTGTGCTTGCTCCCAAAGCGCTTATTGCCCCTGAAGAGGTACAAACCCATGAAATGATCACCAACCCCGAGAATACTGAGAATTCCATTACATATTGTAATGAGATTTGGGATTGGAATGAAATCATCATGGATGATGTTTTTGCATTCTCAGTTGCTCATAAAATTATGGATGATGATTGTGAGCCACAATCTATTATTAAATGCCGTCAAAGGCATGACTAGCTTAAATGGGAAGAAGCAATTAAGGCCGAATTAGCTTCTCTAGCTAAACGAGAGGTTTTTGGACCTGTAACTCGAATCCCCGACAATGTAAAGCCTGTTGGATTTGTCCGAAAACGAAATGAGAAAAACGAGGTTGTGAGATATAAAGCCCGACTCGTTGCTCAAGGATTCTCCCAGCGACTTGGGATTGATTATGATGAGACATATTCACCTGTGATGGATATGATTACATTTCCTTTTCTAATTGGCCTTGCAGTCTCTGAAAGATTGGAAATGCGTCTTATGGACGTTGTGACAGCTTATCTATATGGCTCATTAGACTCTGATATTTATATGAAAATTCCTGAGGGATTTAAAATGCCTGAAGCATGCACTCCCCGCAACTTATTCTCAATAAAGTTGCAAAGATCTTTGTATGGGTTAAAGCAATCCGGTCGCATGTGGTACCAACGCCTAAGTGAGTACCTAATTAAGGAAGGGTACAAGAATGATCCTATCTGCCCATGCGTGTTTATTAAGAAATCAGAAATCGGATTTGCTACTGTAGCAGTTTATGTCGACGATATGAATTTAATTGGAACTCCAGAAGAGTTAACTAAAACTGCTGAGTATTTGAAAAGGGAGTTTGAAGTTAAAGACTTGGGTAAAACCAAACTTTGTCTTGGTCTAGAGCTTGAGCATAAAGCAAATGGAATAATTGTCCATCAATTAGCATACATTGAAAGATTACTTAAACGCTTCAACATGGACAAGTCTCACCCATTGAGCACCCCTATGGTTGTAAGGTCTCTAGATCCCCAAAAGGATCCATTTCGTCCTAGAAAATCTGATGAAGAGATACTTGGTCCTGAAGTACCATATCTCAATGCAATTGGGGCGTTAATGTACTTGGCACAATGTACGAGACCAGATATCGCTTTCGCGGTAAATTTATTGGCACGTTTTAGTTCTGAGCCAATTCGGAGACACTGGAATGGAGTTAAACATATTTTTCGTTATCTCCGAGGAACCATAGATTTGGGATTATATTATTCCAAGGATTCCACTACATCTGGTTTAGTTGGATATGCTGATGCTGGATATAAATCTGATCCACATAAGGCTCGCTTTCAAACCGGTTATTTGTTTTGTTATAACGGCACTGCCATTTCTTGGCGTTCTACTAAACAATCGCTAGTAGCTACATCTTCTAACCACTCTGAGATTATTGCTTTATATGAAGCTGGAAGAGAGTGTGTTTGGTTAAGATCTGTTATAACGCATATTCATAATTCTTGTTGTTTAACACCGGTTGCAAATTTTTTCACTATAATTTATGAAGATAATGCTGCTTGTATTGCACAAGTTAGGGGAGGATATATCAAATGTGATAGGACCAAGCATATCTCGCCGAAATTTTTCTATACTCACGAACTCTAAGAAAGTCGACAAGTTGATGTTAAACAGATTCAATCCATAAATAATCTTGCAGATCTTTTTACCAAATCATTGCCAACGTCAATTTTTGAAAAATTAGTATATGGCATTGGTATGCGGCGAGTTCACAAGATGCAAGATTGACTAGCCCTAGTAGTGGCTATATGGTTTAATTGAGGGGGAGATATTATGAACTATGCACTGCACTCTTTTTCCCTTTTGTCCGATTTTTGTCCCACTGCGTTTTTCCGGCTTAAGGTTTTTAATGAGGCAGTATCATTCTATGCACATTCATAATATGATGAACACAACGAATATTCAAGGGGGAGTGTTATGAAATACATGAATGTTTGAAATACATGAATGAATATTCATTATATTCATCCTATCTAATGTACCTTTTATGGTACATTTCTAAGTTCATCTCCCTATCAATGTATGTTTATCTCCCTATCAAATGTATGTATTAATTCAATATATTAGTATTAATGATAAGTGCATCCTTATTCTCCTATAAATATGAGCTTAATTTTTGGTCAAAAGATAAGTTGAAATAAAGAGATTTCTCCTCTGGCTTTCTCTACTTGCTCTCTGTTCTCTCTGTTCTATACTTGCAGTGCGATATTTTACAACATTAAATATATTATAATTGTACCAATTCAGTTCTAAATATTTTTTTTTGTCAATATAGTTGTAAACCTTTTGTATTTATGCCAATTCAATCTTTCTGACCAACTTTGGCCGAAAATCGCTTACGTGGCACGGTCGACGCTAACGTGGAAATTTGTAATAATATGTTAATATTCTTCGAATATATGTATATTTTTTTTCTTTCTACTTTTTTTTTATTCTTCTCTTCTTCCTCAATCGGTCACTGACCGACGACCGGCCAGATTTGTGGGTGGGCGACAGTGAGGCCGACCTCGTCGTCGCCAGTTGCCGGCGAGGCGACCTCGCTCTCTACAACCTCCAAGCCTCTCTCTATATCTGCATCCTCGCCCTCTTGCTCTTCTCTCTCTCCAACTTATTTCATTTTCCTTCCTTTACTCCAGCAACATAAATAGTAACAACAGCAGTAGCAGCAGCCATAGCAACGACGATGACCACAAGTGTTGCCGCAATCGCAGCCGCAACGACGATAACAACTGGAAGAAGACGATGATGACCCAATTCTCAGATTCTTCACGCCCTGCCCAAGACTCACCATGTCAAGGAAAAAAGAAAGAGAAAAAAGAAAGAAAAAAAAAGATTTTTTTTTAAATTTTAAAATAAAATATTTTTAAAAAAATTATAACTTCAACGCCGGCCACGTCATATCTGCGATTTCCAGCCAAAATTGGCTGGAAGGACTGAATTGACACAAATGCAAAAGGTTTAAAACTGAATTGGAAAAAAAAGGTTTAGGACTGAATTAGTACAATTACAATAAGTTTAGAACTTTTTTTTTTGTAGTTTTTCCGATTTTGTGATGATAGAGAGCATGGGACTTCACCAAAATAAGTGGCCATCACTGGGATCGCCAGCCAGTTAGTTTTGTGCGACCTACAAACTTTCTTCTATTAATTACCAATAACTAGATTTGGGTTACCAGCTCTCTTTTTTAGTTGCATAAAAATATTTTATTTTATTTTATTTTCTTAAATTTACTTACCAGTAAATTGAGTTTCTACTCTTATTTGTCTTGTCTACTAATTTTTGAAACTCACTCACCAACTCTTTTTAAACATCATCAACCTCAAATAGATTGATGACCAGATTCTTTTACCTTTTAAATCAGGGATATGTTCATTAGAAGTCATAAAATTTATTGTGAAAGTGTAATCGAGTCCTAACAAGAACAGTAGAAATTTTATATTATTACCAAATGAATTTCTGTTTTGAAAAAAAAAAAATTGCATCGCTATCAAGCGTATTTCTCTGCTCAAAAACTTATACAAGAAATAAAAAAAGAAAAATCTATTTTTAACTAGCCCCGAAAACATAATGATTATGGTTCGCGCGCTAAGACGTCATTCTTCTCTTTCTTTAATCTCTTTCTCCGACTGTGCTCGGAGGTGCCATCCGGTTAGACTGGTCAACCTCTCCCCAGTCGGCTTTTCCCTTTATTTGGGGGACAGTTCACCACGTGTCGCAACCCCATTTGTTCATTGACAGTGGAAAGAAGATATCCACCATGTGATTGACAACCCTAACTCACGTGGTGGAAAGCCCCCTGCCCTTGCCCATGTTGCCCTCGGTCACTAGATTAAACCACTCCTTTTGTCCTACCTTGATCATGTGACTTCTTTAATTAGGGATCCGAAAGTGAGTGCCACGTCCAGTTCATTCTCTGCATCTCAAGCAAGAAGTGGGTGGTACATGAAAACTTTAATGTCGGAGTGTAGGTGCAAGTTGTGCTCGGATATCCCGCGTTAGAGATTTAATGTGACGAGACTGGTTAATATCTTAATTGGCATCTAAATCATTGGCTTAATCTTTTAGCAATCGCAAACTCTGTTGAATATGTTGATGGGCTCTCGTTTGAATTTTCTCGGATAAGAAGTATCGAGATTTTACTGGTGCAGGTTTGCGGTGGTCGATGTGTGAACCGCTCCGATGTGCATTGACTTTGGCGAATGACTCGGGATTCCGTTGCACATCCGACTAGCGCTAAATAATTACTAGTTATAGAAAAGTTATTAACACATTAAGAGATTACTGTCACTGTTACCATTTCATGTATTTCGACACGAAACTATATTTCGGTAAATTAAAAAAAAAACATGAAACTATATAGATTGATTTCTCTCTCTCTCCACAGAAGCCATGCACTGCGGTGGTGGTTCTAATAGAGAAAGAGGTTTGGGACTCAAATTTTGTGTGTGATTTTTCTGAGAGTGTGAGATTAAATAATGTAGTGTGGCAGAATTCTTTTAACCCTTTATTATTTGGTTGGTAATGTGGCAGCCATTTCGATCGATAATTTATCAATTTACCCTTTTGAATGGAGAGAGATTCGATCTTATTCTTGGCGTGTTCTCACAAGTTCACATTAGTAATAGATTTTCGCTTATGACGAATACCCTCACCATAAAGAGAGCTATTCGTGATATTGAGCTTGTTAGGATTTATTTTGACCTTTTACTATTATGGTATGGTTCATACTCCTCATCGACAGAAAAGTACGGGAGTCCCTCTCCTCGGTGAGTGAACGGAGGTCCGTGGTAGCCGCTCTGGTGGGGGTTGTAGGGGTAGCGTCCCTCATAGTTTGAACACATATTTTCCTTGATAGTTTAAGTTTGGGCTCATGAATAGTTCTTACTATATATTATCTATTTCTCTTATAATTGAGAGATGTAACTAAAGCTCATAAGTGCTAATTATAGCGGAATCATCTGCTGAATGTAACTATAATTTAAGAGTGAGCCAAAATAAAATCTTGTGTCTTGATTTCTCTTTATTGCTTTTACGCTTTATTTCCTTGTGATTGTACGCTGAATCCTAACATTTACTCAAGATATCTTTCCTCGCAACCATATATTGTATTTGGATAGAGAGCAATCATAGACGGTTTCAAGACAAGTCAACCGACATCCATATTATTTTGGCCAAGATGCGTAAAAATATAAGAGGTAGAGTGAAATTAGACCTTCCCAGACAAATGTAGTATTGGCTACTATGTGGAGACTTCCTACCTCTATCTTTTTTTATCATTACCTTAATTTGCAATGCTCGGGGATGCCTCTAAGCTGTTGTACTTCTTCTGCTATACAATACTTACATATATATAGCATGCCTTTTAACTTGTTCTTATCTAAAGCACCTGAAATTTTCACAAATTGTAAGTGTTAAAATTTACACACGCATATGATTTGCTGTTATAAAATTGATGCTTATTAAATATTTTGAATTTTGCCCAAAAAAAAAGGTTCCAAGAAGTACTTTTGTTTTAGCTCAAACGTAAATAAATGCGACGGATCTAAACGATGAGTTCTGGAGTGACACATCCATGGTATTTGAAAGTCGTTTGTGGGGCCGATTAAAAGTTCAATTTCTAAGAGATTACCTGAACCTGCATCGTCTAGTTTTCATAAAGACAGACCCAAAAAACCAATTCCACAAGCAAATTGGTTCGAGCTGATTCATTTGTATGAGGGGAACTTCTACAATGTTGTGCCCCTACTAGAAGTTATTGTGGGTGACATCAGCCACCCAAATCATAAGTATTTTAATCGCTATAATTTTTCAAAAAATTCCTCAAGCCCTAAGCTTTTCAATTATGCCAATTTAGTCATAAACCGTTCAATTTGTTCAATTCAGTCCTAAACCTTTTGAAGTTTGCCAATTTAGTCTTAAATTTATTATTTGGATAATTGTGTGAAAGGACTATGATGACAATTGATAGAAAAAAAAGTTTAAGATTATCTAGGACTAAATTGACACAATTGAAAGGTATAGGACTAAATTAACAAATAATCAAAGTACTTTTAGGACTAAACTGACATACTTGAAGGGTTTATGACTAAGTTGGTTGTCGTGTAATAAGTTTAGGGCTTTTTGGATAATTTTCTGTACTTTAAGTTCAGCTGTTCGATATGATCCACATAGTTAACGAAATTTGGATTATTAGATAAGGCGGGCTTAATATGGGTCTTTCATGAGTCCCACTATATATATACACACACACAAACACGTAAAAAGAAAAACTAAACCAAAGAAAATTTCGGACATGCGTGGTTTAATATTTATATTCCAACACTCCCACTCACGCTTAGTTTGGTCTTTTGCCTAGACCTAAGCGTGGACAAATTAATTGGGGAGGCAAATAGGGGCCTGGAAAGATTTGAACTCAGGACCTCCTGCTTTGATACCATGTGACATTTGGTG
The DNA here is from genome assembly GCA_021437785.1 of Rhodomyrtus psidioides. NCBI lineage: Eukaryota > Viridiplantae > Streptophyta > Magnoliopsida > Myrtales > Myrtaceae > Rhodomyrtus > Rhodomyrtus psidioides. The sequence continues at coordinate 1,832,022 of JAILYB010000109.1, read as the reverse complement.
GGACCACTTGCCAACTGCTCTAAAAGCTTAAACTATTAGAAGAAGGCATGATTTAATATTTATATTCCAACAAGACGCAAAGGATAATCCTGAGGGTGGCAGAGTTGATGGGCGCAATTGACTGGGCATGCAAAGTGCTCTAGGATCAGAATTACTTAGCACAGGCCAAAGGTTCGAACTTAGTCGATCTATGTAGCCTGCGGAATGTTTCACGAGCCAACAAATGGTATGGCTTCTCAACATAAGTGAGAACAAGATCTGAAGATTGGAAAGGTATTAATAAGGCAAAGGAAAAGGAAAAGGGAGATGCATGTGGGGGAGTCATGGCTTTCCCTTGCTTTGAACAAGGAATAGAACCATGTGTTGAGGTAGAGCATTGGGTAGTGGTAGGAAAGCGAGTTCATTGTCTCCTTGAAACGAATAGATCTCATGGATATATGTGATCACATCGGATGTCCAGGATTAAAAAAAAATAGGGAAAAGAAAACAAAAATCTCAAATTATGCCCATTGTGAAACATTTATCCAAAAAAATTTATGACACAAAAAATTCTAAACTTGTCTCCGTATGATACATTTACCTACCGATACAAGTTTAGGAATTTTGGTGTCACAAAAGAAAATTTGGGGTAAATGTATCACATCGATACGGGTTAGGAATTTTTTATATCACAAAAAAAAAATGGAGTAAATGTATAAAGTTAGCTTGATCCATTAAAAATTTAGTCCATTTGATCACGGATTAGTTTGACTGATCCTTTGACTCAGAACGTAATCAGGAGTCAATGAGCTGGCTATAGCCATAGATCGGAGGAACACGTGGCCACCAAGATTGCTTTCAGAAACCTTATGTCGCCTCATGAAGTAACATGCTCTTTATTCATCGGACATTGTGTGGGAGTAGTGGAAGGTCACTCTTAGGGTTATAGCAATGTGCGATTATTATTCAAATTGGAGCGACCATTATTATGGTGGTTCGAATATGCTAAACAAAGATACTTAGTTCCAGGGGTTTGTTTAGGAAAAGAAAAGGAGCACTCTTTAAAATTGTAGGAAGGATGTGGTTGATGAGTGCCTTAAAGACACCGATTAAATGATCGATTAGAGAAACTTTACGGTTTCCAATGCACTGTCCATCATATTTTTTGACCCCGTGTTTTGCATAATCAAATTGGGCATTGAGTTACCTCAAATCAGATAAGAACGTGAGATGATGTTGATGGGAGTGCGCAGCAGAAGTCCGATACATTAACCTGGGGAGATCGCCAAGATGGAGCCCATGTTCGAGCTCGTTAACATATTCAGTGAAACCCACACATCACTCAAAAACTTAAGCTAATGAGTTATGGGCCAACATGGATAGATTAACTGCTCTACACCACTTCGATTCTCCGATGTGGGATTTCTTTTTAACTCTTTAACACAACTCGCTCACACGTGCATCTTAACAGATCTTTTATCTGTTAAGGAAGATGCTTGAGTATCATTTTCATAGACGGAGTGGTAATTCACAATTATTAACTATGGTTTATGATAATTTGAGTTAAATTACTATGGCGTTGGTTTTATCGATCTTTTCGGTGTGATGTGGGAGCGACTGGTCCATTTCAAAATTAGGGGAGGGGAACGAAAGACGAGAGAGAGGCTTGCTTTGAAAACTTTGCATGCCGTAGGACTTTGTCATACAACACGAAGTGTTTTATTCCAGAGCAAAAAGTTATCGAATTGAAAGGATTATGAATAAATAAGTAAATATCACGGATATTCAGAGTAGGATTCCGTGTGCTAATTATATTGCAATTTAGATGGAAGACCCACATATTTTTTTTTTATTTTTTTGCTAAAAGGAAAACTAACATTTTGATAAAAGCTCTCCTCAATCTTCACCAGTTATATGAATTGGTTGATGCGAACAAGAGAAGTAGTTCTTGCATATTTGAGCTAGTTCTTCATTGGTAAAGATACTAATGTTCTTGACTATTACCATAACAATCGCCCAAAGACTGTTATAAAATCAATTTTCTTAGTAAAGAATAAATATGGGTGATATCTAAGTTTGCAAATCCTAGAGCAAAAGACTGATTGAAAGAAATTTTCTCCAATTAAGGATTGAGGAAAAAATGACCACAACCTGATTAGGCTTTACATTAAAAAGAAATGATGTAGAACAGTTAGCATATGATTTTCTTGACAAATTGGATCGCCAGAAGTCCGCGTGACTTTACCGCTAGCTTCGGATCTTGGGTCAAACGATCTCGGTTCGCGCTCAAAATTGGTCGGTTGAAGCGAAACGGCCGTCTGATTCAAAATCACATCTTTGCTATGAACTACGATGGATTTTAGCGTTTTAGAGTCGTTTAGATCACTTTTCAAACAGTTTTCTATTTTAGGCAATTTCGAATATTTCAATTATTTGCTATCTTTGATTCGAATTCTCTTAGATTAGCTTAGATATGATTTTGATAATGTTATCTTTAACGATTCTATATATTTTAGGAGTCCTATCTATATAAAGGACGTCCGCCATTTGTAATATTCAGACTTTCATTAATCGAATTCAGAGTTTTATAAGGAATTGATTTCTTGTTTATCGCTACACTGCGTCAAGATTTGTACATCCTTAAATAAATTCACAAGCAGTTACATGTTGTAGTCTCAATCTTTTTCTTTTTTTTTTCTAATAAGGTTTTAGGAAAAATGATCATAATGTCATCATATCATAGCATAGTCAAAATTAATAACATGGCCAGAATATCATGACGAATACATCCAACACCACTTCCTCTAGTTAATTATATATAAAGAGGCACTCCCGCTTCATTGAAACACTGTCCATTCTCGTATTGCAGTTGTCTCCATTTCTCTCACACATCCTTCCTCCTCCACCTTCATTACCCATCCGAGACCATCTTGAAAAAGGGAAATCACGATCCAATGGCATGCATAGACACGTACAACTCCGATCAATCGCAGTACAAGGGAGTGCCGATAGGCGCGAGGATCTCCTTCTCCAACGACTTTGTCGACCCGAACCATTCGGCGAAGCAAGATGTGACGAGGAGTCCCAGATCAGAAGCAGCAGCAGCAGCCGCTTCCGCAGACTTTGAGTTCTTCTCACCGTCAGCGGCGGCAGCGGCGCCAACCGCAGGGTTCTCCATGATGAGCGCCGACGAGCTCTTCTTCAAGGGAAGGCTGTTGCCTCTCAAGGACACGATATTCCCGAAGGCGGCAGTGACGACTCTGAGAGATGAGCTTCTGATGAGTGAGGATGAAGATGATGACAGTGTGTCTGTGAAACCACCAAAGGGGTCGAGCACAAGGTGGAAAGGGTTTCTGGGTCTGAAGAAGACGAGCCACACTACGTCCAAGAGATCGGTTGAGACGATCAGTGATGAGAAATTTGTTGAGTATGAATTCAACGGTGAGAAGTGTGATCTGGCCTCATATGATCATAAGACTATTACTCCTGGCAAGGCAACACCGGTGAGTATAATTTGCTGTGAAAATGGAATAAGCTTTGTCACGTCGGGAACCGATAGATTTTGTTAACGAGTACATCGAGACTTTATCGAGCCCTTGCGAAATCAGGCTTATCAAAGATCGAGATCCATCTCTAATTAACGGTTTTCCGAACTCGATGCAGGACGTGACGAATCATGGAGGGTCGGAACGCAGAGACACCGAGATGGTATTGTAGGAGATTCAATTCAACCTTTGTGGTTGGGTTGCCGTGTGTTTTGGTGGTGTGATTCACTGGTCGTTTGTGAAGTTATCGTGAGTCATGTTTGGACAAGATTCAAGATGTCAATGTTTGGATCATCCTGGTCGCGTTAGCACTTTTAAGGTTGTCTTTTCTTCTTCTTTTCTCTCCTTTTGTTTTTTGGGGGCGGGCTTAGTTTTTCCTCTTCCAATTGAGTGGAGATGTGCCAATGTAAATTATCTCTTTATTTTGTCAATGAATGTGTGAAAAGCACAAGCTGTTTAAATTAGAAGGACTATGATTGCCTCCGTTTCTGATTAGAGAAAAGATTTTTAGATCAACACAAATCAACTTTTTACATTTTAGGGAATGTACATTTCTATAAACCCACCAACCAGAGACTTTCCCAGCACGCAGGAAAATACGAGACGAAAAAGATAAATACGCGAACAAAATATCATAAAAACCAATAAGTCAATAAATAAATAAATAAAAATGAGGAGTGAAATGAATATGTTAGGATTAAGACATCGAAAATGAGATGGAGCAAAAATGAATAGATTCGATTTCCTATGTCCCACTAAACGTAAATGAATTTCCATATTTGATAACCCGTTTAAGTTTTGACTCACCTCTTATCTTTTCAGTTGATATTTCAAATTTTCCGAAGTCACCGGTCATCATAAAAGGAAACCAAAAGCATATACGATGCACATTGGTCACTCTTAGAATTAGGACGTCAGAAATCAGGTGAGTGAAACGAATAGATTCGATTTCCTATGTATCCTGACTCACGTGTTTTTTTTTTTTTTTTTTTTTAAATTTCAAACTTTCGGGATTCACCGGTCATCATAAAAAGGAAACCAAGAGCACATACGAATGTCGAGATAGATCTACTTGAACAGTTAAAAATACCAAGTTGGTAGGTCAAGAAGATCAATTTGGAATCCGGTTTCTGGTTCAATTGTCAATTGAAGGAATTTGAAATTCGATATGACAGCAGAGCCACGAGCTTTGCTTCGTTACGAAACCAAAGGAGCAGCACATGCTCCCTTATCTTTTGGTCAACAAGTGTTTTGGTGCTCACGACTCCGAAGTCTACTTGAAAATTGAAGAATCACGGTGAATCCTCCCCCAATTCCTGCCGTTTATTCTGTATACACTTGTCATATCAAGCAATCATACAAGCTGTGTAATCAATCATGTAGCCTGCAACTTTTGGATTCATCCAGAAATTGAAGGAGAGCAATCGATAGTCTATTTGACTGTTTTTGTCCCGTTTGTGGACTTATTTTTCCATGCTATCTATGTACGAAATAGAAGAATGGCGTTATCGGAGTGATGATATAGATGGTCTGAATTTTTCCAGTTATTCATGATGTGTCTGTTTGAGGGAAAATATTTTCCGGGAATTCGTTTTAGATAAAGCAAATCAATTTGGTAACTGTGAAATATTTTTTGGTCATGCAATATGGTCCTTGAATTTTTTATATATTAAATTTAATCCTTTTTTTAGAAGCAACTCATTTGAGTCCTTTTCTTGAAAATTTTAATGGTGTTTGCTTATGTGGAAGTTAGCCGATATGTTGCCATTGAAAGTCTAAGTCGGCATCCATAACTTCTTCCGGTTTAAGTTTGATGAATTTACTCCTTCTAGCCAGCCCCTCATTGCAGGGGAGTGCAAACTGGACCAGATCAGCCCGAATTGGATCAGGACTTGACCAGACCGCAGAGGTTGGTTCGGTCCTTGAGAGGGGCGGTCCGGTCCCCGGTCCCAATAAATGGGATCGGTGATCGGGCGGTCCGGTCCTCGATTCCATGGTGGATAGGATCGGACCGCCCGAATGGGAAAAAAATAGAAATTTTGGAAAAAATAATTGACCTAAATCTAATCCTCATCTTCATCTTCTGCTCGATAGTCGACACTTACTCCTCTAGCTAGACGCAAGTTTATTTATTTTCATCTTCTGCTCGACAATCGACATTTACTCATGTCACTAAACGCTCGAGTCTCGCATTCGCAACGTAGCTCTGTCATCCAAGGTTTAATTTCTATAAGCAGCTAGTGTTAGTGGTCCCATTGGAATCAAACCGGGACAGGACCGAACTGCCGATCCTGGTCTAGTCCGGTCTCCGTCCGGTCCATGATCCCAAAAAATTGGGGACCCAGACTACCGGTCCGGTTCTTGATTTCATACCAGGACCGGACTAGCTCGAACCATGCACATCCTACCTCATTGGTGTGGTTCTCTAAACAAACTGATTGGTGAAAATATGCTAGTAAAGATATGACTAGTAACTGTTGGAGATCCTGATTGAAGATTGAAGATCAGATTGAACCAATTGATCTAATTGATTACATATTCTAGGAAAATGAAAATCATGTATATTGTTTCCTTTTATTTTTGGTGTCTTGTCAATATTATAAATGTATAGACAATACCTTTCATGAAATATACAGAGAACGTCATTCTTACATCTGTTTTCTAGCTCATCGTCTTTCATGGTATCAGAGCTTCAATCCTTGGCCTAGCTTCTGCTATTCCTACTCTTGATCATTTTTGCTTTCTCTTGTTGCTGCAATCACACCTGCAAAACAGAGTCAGAATTACTGAGAGAAATCATTCATTTTTTCTTTTACCATGGAAAAAAAGAACCAGGAACAACTAACCGTGTCTTCCCATTCGGGCATGGAGGATGCGCCTCCAACAGCTCCTGAAGATGTTATTATTGAGGAACAGCCCAGTCAGGACAATCCCCTTCAGGTTCAGCCCGTTCAGTGGCAACATTTTCAGGCCAACCAAAGGCAGCCTATTCCAGGCCAACCAATCCAGTTGCCGTATATGCCGGCTCCAATAGTCCCGTGGTACTATGGACCTGCTCAGCCCATTGTCTTTAGGTCATCATTGCCATCATCAACCGAAGAATCGCAAGGTCGTACACAGCCCGAGGGAGGTTTACCAGTCGGATATGGGGCAAACTCAACTCCCTGGTTCAGCTTTCCTTATGCGGGTCAATTACCAAAAATAGGTATGACAACGGGTTTTGGAACGGATCCATATCCGCCTCCTCCACCCGGCTACCAAGCTTTTTTTCCGTATCCAGTCGGAATCAACAGTAATCGGCTGGAAATCGGAGACCCGCTGTACATGTCACCATCCGACGGACCGGAACTGCGACTAATCAACTTTCAGTTGGCTGGTCCCGAACATTATTCTGCCTGGGCAAGGGATCTCCGCCGAGCACTTGTCACGAAAGAAAAAGATGGTTTTCTTGACGGCACAATCCCAATTTCGGCCGATGAACGACAGCAACGTCACTAGCGCCGCTGCAACCAATTAGTGCGACAGTGGATTGGGAATTGCCTTACGGCCGAGGTAGCTGCCGGTTTACCACCAACTGAGGATGCGAAGACCATGTGGTTGAATAAATGGGAGATGTACGGAAAGCTCGATCGAGCGAAGCTTTTTTCCCTTACACAGGCTTTATCTGAACTCAGACAAGGAAATCAGTCCGTGACAAGTGTTTTCAATCGCTTATCCTCACTGTGGAACGAAATCGAAGGAGCCGAAGAAACCCTAGTCGGGCCTGAAGAGACCCTTCAGCAATACCGAGACATACGCGACCGAGAGAAAGCCACGAGATTTTTATTGGTACTAAACGAAGAGTACCTACCTTTTCGGACTCAGATCCTTAAGATGGAGCCACCGCCGACGCTCGGCCGAATTTTTCAGTTAGCCGTTCAGGAGGAAAGCGAGCGATCGACAATGGGGACGACAACGAGACACGATGAGGGAGTAGCCCTTTTGGCCTTCTCACCCAATCGAGCTCAGAATAGCCGCGGGGACGGCTTGGAAAGCTCCGGCGTGTCCACTGTATCTCAAGAACAATGAAGAAGAAAGTTCGAGAGCACGTCGTTCTTTTCTGGAGGAGCGACGAAGGAGTACCCTAATTACTTAGGGTTGGATGGCCACGATCTAAAGATGAGATCTAACGGCTCAAAAATGATCAGCAGGGCACGCGAATCAAACAACTCTCGTGCGGCCACGTCATTAGGGAAAATGGCTGGTAATTTTTTAAAATCCAAAAATAAATTTTGTGATTATTGCAAAAGGCCAGATCACACTGTAGATACATGCTGGAAATTATATGGACGTGCAAGTGATCGTAAGAGGAAGGATAAGGAAATATCTGCCTATCAAGTTTCTATGCAAAAGCCAGACGGGATCCACAACACTATTACACATGATCAGTATCAAAATATCATAAACATGCTGAACTAGTTGAAGAACCATGATAAGAGTGCAAGTTTTTCAGGTACCTTTCTATCCCAAGCAAATTCTATTTCGGTCAATGCATGGGTAGTCGATTCATGTGCCAGTGACCATATAATTTACACTGAGAGTTTATTTTCCCATATTGATGAATGACCTCAATTTTCTCAATCAGTGCGACTTCCAAATGGTAACACTACTGAAGTTACTAAAAATGGAACTGTTCAGCTTGGGCAAAATTTAATCCTTCGAAATGTTCTATATATCCCTGAGTTCAAATTCAATCTTCTTTCTGTCTCGAAAATTTGTCGAGATAATTCCTGCAATGTCATTTTCAATTCCGACAATTGCTTGTTTCAGGACCGTACGACTGGGAAACTGATGGGCTTGGGTAGAGTTGAAGATGGGTTATTTTTCTGGGTTAACTCTCTTGGAGATTTTCATTTCTTGAATAAAAGCATTTCTTGTAATGCTACTGCTATCAATAAAAATCCCCTTTATCATCAGCGTTTGGATCATAATGCAAAATTTCCCAATCTGAAATGTTCAGTATGCCCTCTAGCTAAGCAATCCATACGACAATTTCCCATTAGTACATCTCGAGCCACTCGTCCTTTCTCACTAATGCATCTCGATATTTGGGGTCCTTATCATGTGACACATCGTGATGGATGTCGTTTCTTCCTCACAATAGTTGATGATTTTTCACGTGCCACTTAGACATTTCTCATGCAATCTAAAGGTCAGACCGTTTCCAAATTATCAAAATTCTTTTCCATGATCAAAACGCAATTCGATACATCTGTTCAAAAAATTCGAACAAACAACGGTCGTGAATTTCTTTCCATTGATTGTCAATCATTGCTTACTTCTCATGGTATACTCCATGAGACTTCCTGCGTTTATACTCCACAACAAAATGGAGTTATGGAACGCAAACATAGACATCTATTAGAGGTTGCAAGAGCTCTCAAATACCAAGCTTCTATTCCTGAGCAATTCTGGGGCGATTGTGTGGTCACTGCTACTTATTTGATTAACCTCATGCCGACTAGAGTTCTTGGAGGTCGTACTCCTTACGAATTACTTTATAAAAAATTGCCTTCCATTGATCATCAGCGGACATTTGGATGTTTATGTTATGCAACAACCGTGGGACCTGGGACTAAGATAGATCTTCGTGCCACTCCATGTGTTTTTATGGGATACCCCACTCTACAAAAAGGGTATCATGTTATGGAAATATCTACTGGATATTTTTTCGTTAGCATGGATGTTATTTTTATGAAGACATTTTCCCTTTTCAAAATGGGATTTTTTCATCTTCAGTCACTTCAGATCGACCAAACTTCTTAGAAGACAATGTATCACCCTCTTCTCCATATTTTGTTGCTCCAACAAGACTGATTGCATCAGTTCCAAGTGAATACACGGAAATGGCATCTCCAGCAGTGTCGAGATCATCTTCAATGACTGATCCATCATCCCCTATTATTGATTCTTCATCATCACCAGTGGTTTCTTCTCCAGCTAGTTTATTAGATGTTTCTTCCCCAGAATCGCCTCCAGTTCCTCCAGAGCAACCACGACGTTCTGGGCGCATTATTCGTTCGCCTACATGGACCAAAGATTATATTTGTTCAGCATCCAAAAATTCAGGAAGTCCCTATCCTATATCATCTTACGTGTCTTTTAGTCGGCTTTCTCCTACATATATGTGTAGCATTAGTCGGATTTCCGAGGAACATGAACCATCCTCATACCAGGAAGCTGCACGAGATCCTCGATGGCAAAAGGCAATGGAAGCTGAACTTAATGCACTCATTGAAAATCACACATGGGATGTTGTTCCTCTACCTGAGCATCGCAAGCCTATCGGATGTAAATGGGTCTACAAAATAAAATTCAAGGCCGATGGATCTGTTGAACGCTACAAGGCTCGTTTAATGGCACAAGGCTTCACTCAAAGGGAGGGATTTGATTATCATGAGACTTTTTCACCAGTTGCGAAGGAAGTAACTTTCGCACTTTCTTCTCAATTGCGGCTGCTCATCACTGGCCCCTCCATCCGATGGATGTCAACAACGCTTTTCTTCATGGGGACCTTAACGAAGAAATATATATGAATCTTCCACCGGGATTACACAGACAGGAGGAGTCTCATGTATGTCGTCTTCGAAAATCCCTATATGGTCTCAAGCAGGCTTCTAGACAATGGTATGCCAAATTTACAGATGCCTTAACTGCAGCAGGATTTCAGCACTCAAAATATGATTATGCCCTCTTTACAAAGACATCAGGTACTGCGTCCATTTATTTGCTGATTTATGTTGATGACATACTTATCATGGGAAACGAGGAGTCTAGCATTAACAAACTCAAGGAATATTTACATTCTACATTCCACATTAAGGATTTAGGATCACCAAAGTACTTCCTTGGGATTGAGATTGCACGTTCAGATAAAGGCATCAATCTCAGTCAACGAAAGTTTGCTTTGGAAATTGTATATGAAGCCGGTTTATTAGGATGCAAACCGACCGTCATACCCATAGAACAGAATGTCAAGATGACAAGTCATGAATATGATTTGGGGACTTCCACTTCCACTGATGATCCAATACTCAAAGATCCATCAAGATATCAGAGGCTTGTAGGAAAGTTGATATACCTCACCATGACAAGACCTGATATATGCTATGCCATTAAGATATTGAGCCAGTTCATGCACCAACCAAAACAATCTCATATGAACGCAGCATTGAAAGTAGTAAAGTATCTAAAGGGATGTCCAAGGCTCGGAATCTTCTTATCTCGTGACTGCAACATGAGAATGATAGCTTTTTGTGACATTGACTATGCCACTTGTCCAATGACTAGAAGATCCATTACTGAATTCTGCGTAAAGTTGGGAGAGTCCTTGATCTCATGGAAAACTAAGAAGCAAACAACAATCTCTTTGTCATCCGAAGAAGCAGAATACTGTGCAATGGCCAAAACTGTTTGTGAGATTGTGTGGTTATGAGGATTACTCTCTGATCTCGGGGTACAAGTAGAGGGACCAACTGAATTATTATGTGATAACGATGCAGCACTCAAGTTGGCAGCGAACCCAGTTTTCCATGAAAGAACGAAGCACATTGAAGTTGATTGTCATTTCACTCAAGATAAATTTCGAGAGGGAATTATGGTCACTAAAGGAATTGGGACAGTGGAACAACCTGCAGATATTTTCACCAAATCGTTATGTCAAAGGCAGTATGCGTATCTCCTAAGCAAGCTTGGCGTCCTGGATATATATAGGCCGTCCGCTTGAGGGGGAGTGTTGGAGATCCTGATTCTCCTGATTGAAGATTGAAGATCAGATTGAACCAATGATCTAATTGATTATGTATTCTAGGAAAATGAAAATCATGTATATTGTTTCCTTTTATTTTTGGTGTCTTGTCAATATTATAAATGTACAGACAATACTTTCATGAAATATACAGAGAACGTCATTCTTACATTTGTTTTCTAGCTCATCGTCTTTCAGTAACTTTTTTTTTGGGTAAGTTACCAAATTGGCAACCCTAATAATAAGTAACACAAACAAAGGTTAAAAATTATTTAAGCCATTGGAAAGAAAAATATGTTGGTAACCGATAAGTTTTTTTTTTTGTCAAAGATAATAGAAGTTGGTATTTAACAGAAAAAACCAAATAAACATTAGCAACTAACTTGAATAGGAGTTGGTAACACAAAATTGTTCGGTAATTAAAAAAAAATTGGCAATCACAAGTTGGTAGCAACTTCTAAAAAAAGTTGGCAAGGCGGTAAAAAAAGTGGTAATAGAATACAACAATCGGTAAATTAAGATAAACTTAGTCTTAAGTAACTTTGATGAGACTTGGTAATTGTCGCGACCTAAAAGAAATTTTTATGTTAATGGATTATCAGGTTAATTAAATTAACTAACTTAATTCGAACTCTTCCAAGCCCATACCAAATAGCAACTTAGGTTTATCTCATGAAAAATTATTAAATTGGAGCCGTCATTAATAATTTACGGTAGGTTATTTAGAAAACCTTAATAAGATATCGAGAGAAATATCTTATTTTTACGAACTAGAGAAAATTGAGTTCAGGGACTCGGTTACATTTATTTGAAAAATTAATGCCCTTTCGATACCAATTTCATGAAAAATCCCTTTCTATTGATTGATGTGAATTGAATGATCAATTGGGAAAATAGGACCATATAATAGGTTAAAATGATTTGATTCTTGTATTTTCTCGACAAAATAAAACAACCAAAAATTTGAATAAAAATAAACAAAAATGCCCATAATGTACCTTTAAATTCCGAACTCTTCGATAAATTTATTTATTCCCAAAGATTTGAGCTAGAGCAGAATTTTAACCGCTATATCCTCGAAGATTTGAGCCAGTATGTGGATATATGTATAGAATAACATCATCCCTTTTCCTAAAGTCAGAACATGAAAATTTTATATTAAATTACAATCCTATTCCATAACACTGATCCAGCATGAGTACAAAGAACTCCAGAGAGTTTTATGTGAAGAAAATCAAGAAATTCCTTCTGAGATTTGGCCATATCAACACGCGAATCTTTCGTGGGATAGGCCTAAGATTCATTATTAAACAATCCAAGCACTAGAAGAGTTTAGAAGAAACTAGCCAGGTTCTTCTATGGACATAGACACTCAAGATCCTTGGAGAGGACCATTATCCCAAGATCCTTATCCTACTTAGAATATTCCATCCAGCACCCAAGACGAGCCATCCAGCTCCACTTGGCCTCAGTTTCAAATGTGGCCCCAGCCTCAAATGTCGTCCATCTCTACTCGACAAGATCCCCAGGACCCAGTCACTATAGAAGACATCTTGTCAAGAGAAAGGCACACGGCAGAACAAACAACAAGAGATAGTCCCGCACTATCAGATGACCCAGAGATAAGATTGTCCCAGCTCAAAGAACAGTGGCTCTAGCGTGCATATAAAAGAGAAAAAAAGATGGTCCAGACAATACAGATTCCAATGATGCAAATTATCACCCTGACCTAGATCGTCGAAGACTTTGAACTCGTGTGCTTTGTCTTTATGTGTACTTTGTGTAGTGTTGGCCACTTGTCTGTCACATGCATGTTAAGTGTTTCCTCCCTTCAATTATTGGCCTTGAATGGTAAAAAGGTTTGTGTCGACAGAATCATTGGATCCACTAGGACCAATAATTCTAGTTGTGTTAAGTTGTGTGTTCGATCACACATATAAGCCCGCTTTGTATGTAAGAGGCAGATTTAGCCTTCTCTGAAATATAGTGTGAAGTTCTCCAAACCCATGAATTTCTAAGTTCTCTCTCTTCTTCTCTCATATAAGCATGGTTTTTCAAATTTTAGAATCCTCTTGTTGATTTAGTAGAACGATTAGTTTAATATGCTCTTCACACAGTACATGTGTCATTTTTTAATTAATTTTTTAATATTACGTGTCAATTTTTTTTAAAAAAAATCAACACACATGGATGCCACGTAGACGTTTCAACATTAAAATAGTTAATTCTTTTCATAAAAATTAAAATTAAACTAGAAAATAGCCTAAAAATCAAAAAAATGAAAAAAAGGTAACGTCCCCCACCATCGCCGACAAAGGCCGGCGAGGGGTGGGGGATGGCCCAGGGGGGTCGCCGGGGTCAGGTGACCCATACCTTGGCCGGGCCTGACCAGCCTCGCCCAACAGTGGCTTGGTGAGGCTTGGCCGTCGATGGGCGAGGTCGGTCAGGCCCCGCCACGGCGAGGCCTCTGCGGGGGTCACCGGGCCCACCCATCGTCGGCTATTGCCGGCGATGGTAGAGGCGACGATGAGGGCTCATACCCCTCGCCACTGCAAAGGCTCCATCTTTTTATTTATTTATTTCTTTCTTTCTTTTTTTAGCTGTTTTTTTTTTCAGTTTTTAGATTATTATGTAGATTTTTTTATTATTTTTTGCTTTTTGTTATTGTTGATTAGGATCTCCAGCAAGCCACATGTGCGCCACACATGATTTTCGGTAAGCCACGTCGGACATGGCACTCAAATAACCATTTTTAAAAAAAATTAGCACCAAAGTGATCTAAAAAAAATTGGCACTAAAGTGATCTCCGTACATAAATATTGGCACTTCTGTTGTACTTTTGCCTTTGATTTACTAATCCTAGTCTGTGTCGGAATTAATTGGGACCGTAGGATTATGAGTTCCCGCATCTACCAAAACTCTAGCTAGATAAGACTCTCAAATTAATCAAACTCTTTATTAATTTGATAATTTGAAGAGTCCTACCCTTACTAGGACTATCAATTTTCAGCCAATGGAGATGTGAAGAGGATTGTGGTCGAAAATGGCCTCTCTTGTGGATTTAGAATGCAATTCAGGGCCTAATTGGGTTCTGGTTAATTAAATAGGTAATTTTTTGGTCAAATTAAATAGGTAATTAACTAGGGGCTTTACTCAATTAAATGATCAGAGTGGGCTAATTTGAAGTTGAAACTAGGTCCACATCACCACATAAGTTCGGCACACTCCATGTCCTGTCATAGCCGAAATTTTCAATCACATTATGGGCTCGTCTTGCATTCTGAGGCTCAAGTAAGGCTTTTAATAAAATGGCTTTTTCTAAATAATATATATTTTATTAAAAGCCTTAATTGTAAAATTAAGCTTGAATGGACTAAAATGAGCTTGAAAATAGGTCCAATTAGCCTCACTGATTTCGGCACACTCTCTCTTGTGCGTAGATGAAAATTTCAAGCTGAATCTGGTCCATGTCACCTGTCAAATTAAGCTCAAGTGACTCACATCTAGTTTGAATGCAAATGCATGACCGATAAAAAAATAGATATGCAATGCATGGGAAATTTATTTTTTGTGAGAATTATGACTAGTTTTCATTTTTATGCAAAAATGCATGTCCTGAGGAAATGCCAAAATTTAGATGTCAACAGTAATTTAAAATCATTTGGTAACTAAGTAGAGAATATTGATAAGTTGCTCAAATAGATGTTGGAAATTTCACATAATAGTTCGTAAATTAAAGCGTGGGTAAAGGTATATAAAATTTTGTAAATGAATGTGTTATATATAGACGAAGTCAATAATTAAAAGAAAGTAAACACGGGTAACTAGTTCGATTGAGTGTTGGTAACACAAAACTTGTTGATAATTTAATCGGATCAAAGTTGGTAGTCACTCCAATTAAAATTAGTAACAGTCAAAACAGAGTTAGTAAATCTAACAAGTTTTTTTTTTTGGGTCGAAAATCTAACAGGTTGATAAGTAAGATTTTGGTAATTCAAGATAATAGTTACTGAATTAAAAAAAAACATTTGTAAGCAATTCAAATTGGTATTGGTAAACCATAACTAATTGATAATCTAGTAGGAGAAAAAATGCAAGTTGCACAAACAAATAAAGATAAGAAAATTCATGTAACTATTGATAAATTTAAGGTGTTTGTAATAGAGGCTAATAAGAATTGATTAATAACTAAAAATTTGAAATAAATGTTGGTAAGTAATTTAAATGTGAATTAACTTTTCAAAACTCGTCGCCACTTTTATTGAAAAAAAGTGGATGAGTTGCTCAAAAAAAGATGAGTCAATTTATGTAGAAGTTGGTAACTTTAAGATGTTGTTAAGAAGTACAAATAGAAATTAGTAGAAGATAATAACAATTGACAACTTGTAAATTGTCAAAAAAAAGTTAGTGATTTCATGAAAATATTATAAGTTACCTGTAAGTTATCGGTAAATCAGGTGACCTGATAACTTTTTGCAATCACAATGTTTTCAATACTTACCAACTATTTCATAAATCTGCAATCTACTTTCTTTTTAGAACCGGAATAGTAGAATTAGAGAAAAATGTCAAGAAAGTCCTAAATCTTTTTTTATTTTGCCAATTCTATTATGAATATTTTAAGTTTGCCAATTCTTTTTTTCAATCCTAAATATTTTCTCCCTTTTTCAATTCAATTCTATTGGCCGAAAATAGTTGACGGTCGCCTGTCGTAAGTGGCATCGCCGGAGTTAACGTGGATAATTTTTAATATTTTTTTCAATTTTTTTTTTGTTTTTCCCTTATTTTTCCTTTTTTCTTTATTTTGTTTTTCCTTTTTCCTTTTCTTTTTCTTTTCTTTTTTTTCCCTCCAGCGCCGACCTTTGCCAGCATCAAGTGGGAGACGAGCTTATCACCAGCTCGGTTGTTTTTATCTTCTTCGTGAACCATGTTGGCCCCAAAGCCGAGTCGGTGAGCAACTGAGCATGACGCAGATCTGTCGAACTTCGTGGCTCACATTTGAAGGGATGTATCGCAAATCGATTCAGAACGAACACATAGATGATAGAAGAAAAAATAGACGACGCATGATTTACCCAGGTTCACCCCAGAATAGGGCTACGTCCTGCAAAGAGATTTCACTATGATTCTGTTTACAGCCGCACAACTCGTTACAATTATCAGTCATAAACGAGCATAATATATACACTAAATGTGCTCAAAACCTAAGCCTACCCGAAACCCCTTTGATCCCACAACAAACGGACCAACTTAAACAAAAGCCCAAATCCGAAACCCCGTCCACTGATCGGGCAGCGGGATAGC
Organism: Rhodomyrtus psidioides; assembly: GCA_021437785.1. NCBI lineage: Eukaryota > Viridiplantae > Streptophyta > Magnoliopsida > Myrtales > Myrtaceae > Rhodomyrtus > Rhodomyrtus psidioides. Next base: position 1,815,408 of record JAILYB010000109.1, on the reverse strand, counting down.
CGTGTCGGGGGCACTGCCCTCGAACTCCCGCATTCCGTGCGCAGGGGTCATATGTCGTCGGATCATACTTCAGTTTCTCTAAGCTAATGCGGAGGTCATATGTCGTCGGATCATACTTCAGTTTCTCTAAGCTCACATGGGCATGCCCGGTATGAGAAACAAGGGTCCCCGAAGTATTCGTCAACTCCAACAACATTCTCTCTTCTTGTTTCTGCAACGCCGCCCAAAGAACCTGCACTCGACATTAGCCGTTGTTAGGATGGTTGCCAGTGCGGTCAAACTGCCAGCAAAGGGTATGATGTCACAATGGACGAAAGCGAGACGAGCAAAGTAATCTTATATCTTCAAGTAACAGAAGATTTCTAGGCTCGCCACGGGAATATGAATAATCCGAAACTTTTTCGTTTTCAATGTTGATTGTAATTGAAGAGAAGACACCAATAGGCCTAAATTTCGTGGCCAAGTAAAAGTTCAAAATGAAAACTAGATTATGTCCATGTATTGTCCTGAGAAATGATTAAGTGATTGTCATTAGTCGACCGTGAGAGTAATGACTTGTTCTGGACCACAATATAATAAACAACAATCAATTAGTAATTACTGTGAAGTCCACTCTTTCAAAATTTTGTGGCCGAAAATAGATTGTTGCTCTCATGGTGAATTATGGACAGTATGCTAGCCGGACTCTTCAATTATAAAGATAACAACTATGCTTAATGTAATAATACTATTCATATGAAAAAAAAAAGCTAGATTAACTTCATCTTCTTCGATTGGGTAAGAATCGTAAGATCAATCTTCTTCCATGAATCTTTCGTTGCTTGTTCTACGTCAAAATCAGTCTATTTGCATGCTTTTGTACATGAAAACTGCTTAGTCCACCTTTTGATAAATGGATTGAATATTGTGGATATTTAAAGTTTTCTCATGTCTTGACCCCCAAAAAAAAAAAAACATTAGAATTTTGCTGTTATGACCTCTCTTTTTTTTGGGTACAAAAGTTATGACCTCTTTTTGTTTTTCTGAAAAAGCAACAATTTTTTTTTTTTTTTGGTTATCTCAAAAAACGAAGAAAGGGAAGCAGCTCTGATTTGGGTGTAGGTGGACATGTGTTTGTGGGCTGTCGTGTCCTGAAAATCCGATGAGCAACCTCGTACTGTTTCCAAGGCATGAACCTGTGGTCAGGATGATCCTCTCACTCATGCCTTTTCAAGTTCTCCGGTAAAACTTTTCCCTAGTAACACCATTTTGGATTTTTCTTTTCAAAATTCTTGATGATGATGATGATGATGATGATGAATCAGATCCTCTCTTCTCAATGGTGCTTCCAAGATCGTGGCGAATGATCTTCGTATTGCAGTTTTGTCCTCCATCGTCAAGAGCATGACTATGTCCCCTTCTCTTGTGTGCTGGCTGAAGATTCTCTACGTTGTGTTCGCCTTCTTCTCAGCTTTCTTTCTGGGTGCTCTCAAAGGTCCTCCATTTACCAATTGTCCGAATTTGAATTTGTTTGTCTATCTCCCCCGTCTCATGCATGAAATTTAGCATTTCTCTGTATTTAATCTCTTCATCTGATTTATCTTTTTCCATTTTTTGCAGCTGCTGTGGTGGGTCCTTTTGCTCGTTTGATTGTGATACTGGGGAATGCTGGGGTGATTCTGGGGTTGTTCCCTGCACATGTTACCTGGACAGTCCACACCATCATAAAGTAATAGTGTCCATAAGTTGCCTATAACCTTCTACACTAATGTTCACTTATCTTATTCCATCATGTTCTATGATATGTTATTTCTCTTTTTTTGATGATTCTATTGCAGGATCAATGGACTTGATGGCCCTCTTAAAGCAGCCATCCTTCTTGGTCTGCCTGCTTTGTTTGGAATATGGTTAGTTTTGAGCTTAGTCGGGACCGTGCTTTTTGGTGTTGGCTATGGTTTTTTCGCGCCCTGGGTCTTGTCTTTCGAGACCTTCAGACACGAGGATGAATCGAAGAAATTCCTCCACTGCGTTAAGGTGATACTTTTTCTCGGAGCTTACTCTTGTCTGGAATTAGGAACTTAATGTTAATGCCAACTCTGATAACACACTTTTGGTTCTTTCCCTTAAATGCATTTCTTTTGATGTCCTAGGATGGGACATGGGATACGATAAAAGGAAGTTGTACTATGGTTCAAGATTTCATGGACATCTGGGGTCACTCATACCCTACTTATTTGAAGGAGCTACATGAATCCGCGGCCACACATGAGGTGCAGACTTTTAGGTAGATTACAGCGAATATTCAGTTTGCGCTTTTTGTTGCTTTTATTTCTGAAAGATTGTCGGTTCCGTTAGCTCATACTAATTTGTGGACCGAACATTGAAATAAATTTCTTGTGCCAATAGTTCAATTTAATGATTTAATTTGATGAGATATGGAGGTGATGTTCCAGGCATCTCAATGAACCATCATGGCATGGCTAATTAATGATTATGGTAATAACCAAAGCCGGCAAAGTTGTAGGTTCACCGAGTTTCGCGAAGTCTGAAAGCAGTCATTTGTGAAGGAACTAAATTTACCAGCTTCTTTCTCCCTCTTTTTGGTTTTGTAGATTAGTTCATATTGCTGGATGCATCCTGGTTGGTCTGATGGGGCTAATCGTGGATGTCCCACATTATACCGCCATTATGGTCATCAAGAGTCCATACATGCTATTCAAAGGCTGGTTTCGCCTGAGACACGATCTTATTAGTCGAGAGGGTCCGTTTCTCGAAATGGCCTGCATTCCGATTGCCGGTTTGACGATTTTCATGTGGCCCATTGCCGTAGCTTCGAGCATTTTAGCAGCTGCATTTTCGAGCTGCTTTATAGGACTATATGGGTCAGTCATCGTGTATCAGGTTTGGCCCCTACTTCACAGTTTATTTTTCTTTTTCATCAGTACCACCATTTTTGTAAAGATTAGACTCCAACCCTGTGGAATTTCGTGGAGGCAGGAAAGATCTTTTCAGAGAGGCGTAGCTTATGTCATTGCGATGGTTGCTGAATTCGATGAGTACACAAATGACTGTCTGTATCTTCGGGAGGGAACTATACTTCCAAAGTAAATAAGTCGTACCCTTCCATCATAATGTGGCTATGATTAGCACAAATGCTACGCTGTAGCATTTTCCTTGTCGACCATTTACTTTCGGAGGTTTTGACAAGAAGTAAACGTTTCCCACAGCCAGGCCTTCATACAGAAAGCAAAAGGCTTCTCAATCATCCGAGTTGTTGGTCGGAGGGAATCATACAGATAGAGGCAAAACCGCATCTGCATCTGAAGAAGCACCAGCGAAGCTTGTACCTAGCCTAGTTCAGTCAAGATCAGTGAGGGATACAATGCAAGAAATCCGGATGGTGCAGGTACATTGGGTTCTTTAATGGTCACCAGTAAGAAAAATTTTATTTCACTATGAACTTGCTGAAAATCGCTAGTCCACACGACTTTCCCACTTTTTGACAGCTTTGGGGGAAAATGATCAAGTCCCACAAAACAACAGGCAAAGCACTTTTGGATGCTAACATAATAACAGCCGCCGATCTGTTCGAATGGCTGAAAGCAAAGAACAGCAGCGAAGCGACTATTATAGGCATAGGCCTGCCATGTTATTCTCTCTTGCAGACCGTCCTCCACTCTATCAAAGCTGGTTCAGATGGTTTCCTGATGCGCGATGGCTTTGAGCTGAACCAACTGAACAGACCGAAGGACAAAGTGTTAGACTTGTTCTTTGGTCCTGTTCTGGTTCTGAAAGAACAGATCAAGGTCATGAGATTGGAAGAGAGTGAGGTGAGATTCTTAGAGAAAGTAGTTCTTTTTGGGAGCAATAAAGCTCGTATGGATAGGTGGAAGAATGGTGGAGTCGAGCCTCAGGATCCTCTCAGAGCTGCTCAGATCCGGGGTATTAGCAGAAGGTATGTATTTAATAGATCAGTAAATTCCCTGATGAAATTTGAAGAACAATCGATGTTTCATTAATTTTTCCGGTTGGGACACTATACTCCATGCACCTTGTTGGTGGTACATTTTCGCCATTTGTCAACTGCTTGAATTGTTATTTCGATCTTATGCGATCAAATCCTCACGAGAACCAGAATTTCTCTGGGTGTCTTCTCATATCCCCTGAAGATTATCCATGTTGGTTGCAATAGCAGATTCTAGTTTTGTTTTGTCTTACAAATAAAATACAGGGTCTTAACTGTCTGGAACATATGAAGACACTGTCATTCCAAATCCAATGACATTGAAGTACATGCTTGAAGATCTAGCGGACTGAGCAATCTTTTTCATTTTATTCTTTGCCTAAATGACCGCCATAGCATAGCTAGAGTGCAGCGCTATAACATTCTCTTTGCGCTAAAATCGTTGCATTTACAGTTCACCGTGGACTGACTCACCATATCGATGCTTGCAATTTACACAAAATTTTGGCAGGATGATAGGAATTGTAAGAAGTGAATCGAAGTTACCGACGTACAGAAGGAAATATCATCGGGTGGTCAAGGCTTTGGTCACATATTCTGCAGAGAAGGAAGGTTCCACTAGCGATACTTCAGTCGGATCCGGTGTCCGCCTGGAAGACGCCTTAGTGTAAATTAAGGTGTGCCATTTTGTGGAGTTAGCAAATGAACAAAATTCTGCAGATGTTAATGGAAGTTTTGCAGAAGATTGGTCTTCCCATGAAAATGTTAGTCATGTTCATCTGATAATGACACAGTAGTTCAGATACATGAACTTCAAGGGCGTGGCACATACAACCATAGTTGTTAAGGCGATGAGGCGACAAGGCGAGCAGAGGCCCCTAAAACGCCTAGGCGATTAGGCGCCCGCCTTGTCGTCCGCAAGGCGATAAGGCGACAATATAGCTAAAATTTTAAATATATATATATATATAAAATTGTATATTTTACAATTGTAATTCAAAACTTACATTCATGATTCAACAGAATAAATATATGCATGAAAAATTATTAAAAATAAACAACTATCAAATATATTTAAGATATATAATAATCATAAAATGGAGTAGGTAATCGAGATTAAGTAACTATATGTTCAGTAATTTCAAAATAGTTTAATATGCTCTACTAAATAAGTTTCAAATATAAAGAAACGTCTCAAACATATAAAAATGGTAACTCAAATATTGTCATCAAGCATTACTTCATTTTCATTGTTCTCTCCACATCGTCAATTTTGGAAAAAAAAGAAAAAAACCCAAACAACCCCCACACCCCTCCCCCCCGGTTCACTTTCTCACGTGGCTCCTCTCTCTCTCTCTCTCTCTCCTATTCACTTTCTCACCCCACTTTCTCCTCTCTCTCTCTCTCTCTCTCTCTCTCTCTCCCTCCTGTTCACTTTCTTTTTCCTCTCCAGTCTTCGTCTTCTTCATCAGCTTCTTCTCGCCGATCGAGCCCCTCCGTCTCTGTCCACCTCAAATTCGACATCGGCCGAGACCCAGACTCGAGAACCCCTTCCATCTGCGCCATGTCTCAGCCACCGAGACCTCCTCCACCACTGCCCAGTTGAGTTCGGCGATCCTGAGCCGCTGCGACAGCCCCCCATCGAGGTCCTAGCTCGCCCGTGCCGCCGTGCTCAGGCCCCAAGACAAACCCAGCCACCACCCGAGCCTCTGTCCCACGGTCGCGACCCTAGATCTGCGAGCTCAGCGACTCGACGCCAGCTTCACGCTTCGACCGCCGTCGACCCACAACCCCGACACCACCCCGGAGCCTCGACCAGCAGCCGCGCGACCGTCGGACACCATCCGACCCAGATATGGCTGTTGTCCAGCCTCGTAGCTGGCTGATCCGAGTCTGCTCCGTCCAAGGCGCCCAAGGCGTCGCCTAGGCGTCCAAGGCGCCCAAGGCGTCCACAAGGCGACGCCTAGACGACCAAGGCGCCCGCCTTGAGGAAAACCAGCAAGGCGCCAGGACGCCTTGGGCATCCGAGGCCGCCTTGTCGCCTAGGCGTCGCCTAGGCGACGCCTTAATAACTATGCATACAACTGTCCTAGATTTGTACAATGCCAATTTCACTCTCTCTTTTTCTGTTTCTGTGCATACAACTGTCCTAGATTTGTCCTATAACTATGCATAGTAACGTTTCTATTTCTGGGAACAGTTTTAGAACATAAACATTTTTTTGTGTTTCTGCTCCCTGTTATAATTTCTGGGAACAGAAACGCGTTTGGAAACTGGAGAAAAATTATGTTTCTGGAATAAAAAAAATAATAGAAACGCGTTTGGTAACTGCAAAAAAAATTCCGTTCTTACATTTTCATTTAATAAAAGGGACTATATATATAAATTAAGATGTCTTTATCTTTTCAACTTATCAAATCAAATTAAGTCTCATTTGTTCAATTTAATAATCATCGGTGACCAATATATGTATAAGTAATTTATGTACGATTTATGAAATTACACTATGGACGAGATCAACTAAGACAAAAAATAAAAAGAGAAGGAGCTAATTGGAATTGAACAATAAGAACATCAAATATGTTTTTCATACATAGGAAAAATTACAATTACGAGTCATACACAAATGTTCCCAAATAGTTAAAAATATGATTACATAATTGAAAAATATGAAATTTCAAGCATATTACAGTCCCTGGCCATTTTATTTGCAATACTTTTCCTAAGTACGTTCATCTCACTTGCCTGCACATCCGACACACCATCAGCAACCTCTTCTTCTGTAGACACATATGCATAGTTAGGATTACTATAAATGGACAAGTTTCTGTCAATCCTATCTTGGTCGCGAATATAATTGTGAAGAGCGCAACAAGCAATCACAATGAGCGCTTGCTTCCGAATTGGAAAGGAAGGCATGTGTTGTAATATAAAGAACCATTTCTTCAGTGTCCCAACTACTCTCTCAATTACGTTCCGAAGTGAAGAGTGCCTATGATTGAACATTTCTCTTGTTGTTGTAGGCCGTCTTCCTCTACCTCTATAATCATTGAAATGATACCGTTCACCTTTAAACGGCGTCAAAAATCCTAGAAGTGCTGCATAACCAGAATCTACCCGTAATATTTGCCTACAACAAGTGTGGCGTCCCAGACCGCCACCCTACGGTCATAGGTCTCTAATAACGTTAATTAGATATTATTCTTATAATAACCAATAGACTATAGTCTATGATCCACAGGCCACAAGTACTACAAGACAATATTCAATAGGAATTTAACAAGTTAGAAAGCAATATGAGGCATTCATAACATAAGGACTAAAACTTTTATTTATAAAACATAACGCATGACCATATAGGAGTTCATATATATATACAAGCAAAGACTCAGGTCGTCGATCCATAGGCATAACTGAGATGGCCAAAAAAAAAAAAAACTACTCCATCATCCTACGTAGTCGCCTACACAAAAGTCACCAAGACTATCTCCAGTCCTCAATCCTCCTCGGACTGGCCAGAAGGAAACATCTCCTCGTCCTCAGACTCTTCAAGTGGCTCTGGCGGTGGAACATACACCTCTGGAAATATAGGCTCTGGAGGAGGGATGGGTGCAGCAGCACCAGCAGCAGCAGGAGGCACAGCTACAGGAGGTACAGGAACTACGGGCTCGACAGGAGTTAGGGGTGCATCGAAAGTACTCTCGGAAAAAGGACCTACAAATCTATTACCTACTCGTATATATATAGCATACCAACGATATATAGTCAAAGCAGGCTCTCCCTCATCGACCCACATAGTATGAACATGCACAACAAGTTTCAGATGCGATACATCAATATGTATCATGTCACAATAATAAGACTCATAATCAAATGGAACTCCAAAACGTCAAGGAACTACTGCCATGGATGCTAGTCTGAAAATATATCCACAAATGTGGGTTAGCACGACGGCTAGCAAAAAAACATTCAATCTCACCATAGGGGTCCTACGACTCCCTAGGACGAAATATAAAACAATCCTGTGACCGTATAATACAGTAGCATTTCAAAACTCAATCAAGAATTATATGATACAGAAATGCCAGAATATCATAAATATGACATGCTCTTCGCTCATACAACCATCGCCAAGCCAAATGACTTGCGACCTCTATTCCGGGGCATCCTCGTCGCATGGTACGACTCTACCCCGCACACAGCTCAGGGTCGTCAAGTACGTACAAATCCCCGCACACAGCCCAGAGGCGTCAACTCGATTCAGTGCACTGAAGAGCAATTACTCCACATATCTCATCGGATATCAATCAGGTACCATGTACCAATGCATGCTCGGCCATGAATCATAGAATTCTCGGTAACAATATTGCATATGATGTAACAATGACGGGCCGACTAACGAGCTTGCCTACTCACAAAATATGCGCATGAGATATGATAATATAATAAACCATCGTGCAATGCATCATGGTTGGAATGTTTCCGATTTAAGACAACAGTCAATTCCTCATTCTCATTAGGACTTGGCATTTCATTAAACTACGAATGCAATGGCCCAATTCAATCTCAATTTACACTTTAAACAAAATGGGAAACAGACTTACTCTAAACTGAGAAGCACCGAAACTCCAAACTATAACTCAAGTCTAGCTTCTACGAATCGACTAACCGTCGCCACTATCACTACTCCTATGTCTTTCCTTCATTTTTAAGCTTGAGAATTGGCAAGGTGACTTAAATCAACTTCTTTTACACAGTTAGACAGAAAGGAACAGCAGAATCACAGAATCCAGTTTCGACCCTAGGCTTGCAATTTATTCCAAATTTCTTCAATTCTCATAGGTGTCAACGTGTCTATGATCTTCCTATACCATCCATTGAGTTTCATCCTCTAAATCATGCAATGTGGCTCATTATAACCTCAATCGATACGCTGAATAGAAAAAGAAACAATTCTGCACTGAACCGAACACAACTCAGAAGACAACAGGTAATTCGACCCTAATTTTCTTCTAGCAAACCATCCATTGCTATTTTCACCATAACCTAATTCAATTCTTCACTAAGTAACTTCCAAGCTTGCCACGTGACTCGAATTCATCTTCATTTGCAACTAAGAGCAAAATAAAAACTGCACTGTCCTCATTTACCTCACCGAGCAGAAATAGCATGATCAACTCCTAATTCGAGCTTCCTAGGATCACATTACAACATTACACAACTATCCTATGATAAGATTGAAGGAATTCTTGCCTTTGATAGCTTGATTTGCTCGAGTTCTACGCTTTCTTCTTCTCGGTTTCTTCGAAAATGCCGAGCCGCCCCTCCTTCTTCTTCCTTCTTGCTCTCGACCTCTCTCTCTCACTCTTTGCTTTGCTTGGTCAAAAAATGGTGGAGGGTGAAGATGAGGAGCCTTATATTGCATGTCTATGGAGGTCCTCTAGTGAACACTTGTTCGAATTGGAGGTCTCATTCCCCCAATCTACCGCCAAGTGTTCGCGCCCCTAATGGTGGTAGATCATTGTCATGGAATTTGACAAGACTCATCACCAATGCTCCTTCTTACATCTTCCCTAGGTGGATCGGCCAATACAATTTCATGCAAGAGGGGACTTAGGCGCCACTTGTCTAGTTCTTGAGGATCCATTATCTAGGGAAAGATCTTAAGGGGATATATGACCAGTGGATGCTCTTGCCTCTTCCCTAGACTCACCCGACCAATAGAATGTCATGGAATTTTGAGACATGGCCGCCACTTGTCCTAACCCCAAGTGGTTGGTAATCATTTGCTAGATTGTGGTGGGATTGACAACCAATAATCTTCTTGCATTTTCCCTATACATGGTCGGCCAATGAAATTTCATGCAAAGGAGGACATTGCCGCCACTTGTACATTATCTCCATCGCCGAAAATGATGGTGAGGTCTCCATGGGATTGTCGACCAATGATTAGAGCCACATTCTTTGTTGCTTTCCCTAGGTTCATTCAACCAATAAAATTTCATGCAACAAAATATAATGCCGCCACTTGGCATTGCCCTTAGTGGCCGTCCTCTCTTATTCACCTATCTTAGGAAAATTTCGAATAGATGACCCTATGTACAAGAATTCCCATAATTTCATAAGTAGTCGGTCCATCTGATGGTCATCTTGATTTTTTTCCAAATTTTATCCAATGTATCATCGTTCTTTAAAATAGAATCCTCGATCAATACTTCAGTGTTTGTCTATATTACTAAATAAATCGAATCCTCATCTCGCATGCCTCTTAGCGAACCTTCACAATTCCCAAATCCTAATGTCAAAAGTCAACTTCAAAACCCATTTGATCATTTCTGATCGTTAGGAATCTAGTAAACAGGGGATGCCACAACTTTTACCCCCTTATAAGAATTTCGTCCTCGAAATTGGATTCCTAGTTCCAAGGTCAAGTCTACAGAAAGAAAATCAATCTCTTCTACAGCAGGTCGCAGCAAAAAGGTTTTTGCTATAGTCATTTACAAGTATCGATTTACAAACATACATTCACCAATCCTGGGGGTCGATCCAGCGACCACCTCCTCGGACCATGTCACTCCCCAGGTGCCACTCGGCTATTAAGCCGGCAGCGGTTTTCAAGCACTTTAAGTTTCTTTTAACCACTCCTTCAGACTATTGACTGTTGATACTCATTTCTTTCCTATTTTCTCGTAGAACTTAATTAATCATGTCTTGGCTATTTAGACTGGTCAATCACTCCATATCTTTGTAAACATATCATGCACTTTCTACATTATTCATTGCAACGGAATGCATCATGTCTGGTGAAGAGTCTTAATACTAACCTGTAGGTTCAAACAGGTGGGGGTGTTGTTGCTTCATTTTCTCTTCAAGTTCCCAGGTGGCTTCCTCCATACCGTGATACTGCCATAAAATTTTCACCAGGTGAATAGTCTTGTTCCTTAGCACTTGCTCTTTTCGATCCAAAATTCGCACTGGCTTCTCTACATATTTACCTTTCTCGCTCACCCAATGGTTTCATAATCCAATATATGCTCTGCGTCCGGATGATATTTCCTCAGCATAAAAACATGAAACACATCATGAACATTTGACAACTTTGGCGGTAAGGCTATCCGATAAGCTAAATCTCCCATCTTTTCCAGAATTTCAAAAGGTCCAACATATCTAGGGCTTAATTTCCCTTTCCTCCCAAATCGTGATATTCCTCTGAGTAGTGAGACTTTTAGAAACACATAGTCGCCCACTGCAAACTCCAATGGTCTTCGCCGTCTGTCGGTATAACTTTTCTGACGACTTTGAGCTGTTTTAAGGTTATCACAGACAATTTGTATAACCTCAGTTGTGATTTGGATCAATTCTGGCCCTGTGATCTTTCGTTCTCCCACTTCATCCCAACATATGGGTGTTCTGCATCTTCGTCTGTACAAAGCTTCAAATGGTGCCATGTCAATACTCTTCTGAGAACTGTTATTATAAGCAAATTCCGCTATGTGTAATTTCTCTTCCCAGTTACCTTTAAAATCTAAAGTACATGCTCGAAGCATATCTTCTAGGATTTGTATGACTCTTTCTGTCTGACCATCTGTTTGAGGGTGGAAAGCTGTACTAAACTGAAGTTTAGTTCCTATGGCTTCTTGTAAGCTCTTCCAAAATTTTGATGTAAATCTTGGGTCTCGATCTGAAGTAATGCTCACTGGAATTCCATGCAGTTTCACTGTAGTCTGTACGTATAGTTCAACCAATTTCTCCAAAGAGTATGTTGTCCTAACTGCTAGGAAATGAGCTGACTTAGTCAATCAATCCACAATTACCCAGATAGAATCATGTCCCTTCGACGTTCTAGGTAGCCCTTGTACAAAATCCATAGTTATGTGTTCCCACTTCCACTCGGGAATATCTAATGGTCTGAGCATTCCAGCAGGCTTCAAATGTTCTGCTTTCACTTGCTGGCAAGTTAAGCACTTTGCGACATATTCAGCAATATCTTTCTTCATTCCATTCCACCAATAGTGTTGTCGAAGATTCCGATACATCTTCGTGCATCCAGGATGAATGCTATAATTACTTCGATGAGCTTCATTCAGAATATCATTTCTTAACTTTTCCTCCTCTGGTACACATAAACGTCCTTGGAAACGAAGAATTCCATCTTCCGAAATTGAGAAATCCGGCATTTTGCCCTCTGTTGTCTCTTTTCGTAGCTTTGAGATTTCAAGATATGTCTGTTGTAACTCTTTGATCCTTTGTACCAATTCGGACTCAATTCCCAGTGTGGCAAACACGCCAGTCAATTCATCCAGTTCGACTCTGAAATCTGAATTGGAAACTTCTTTTAATAGTTCCCACTCTTTACTCATTAAGCTTGCCAAATGTAGTGTGGTCCCCCGACTCAAAGCATCTACTACTTTGTTCGCCTTGCCAGAGTGGTAGAGAATTTCACAATCGTAATCCTTGAGTAATTCCATCCATCTCCTTTGCCTCATATTTATTTCCTTTTGAGAGAAAAGGTATTTTAAACTTTTATGATCAGTGAAAATTTGGAATTTCTCTCCATACAGATGATGCCTCCATATTTTCAATGCGAAAATTACTGCAGCCAGTTCTAAGTCATGCGTCGGATAATTCAACTCATAAGGTCGTAACTGTCTTGAAGCATAGGCCACAACCTTTCCATGTTGCATTAGAACACAACCCAATCCTTTATGAGATGCATCACTGTATACCACGAACCCTCTTGGTCCTGACGGTATGGCTAATACCGGGGCCGAAGTCAATCTTTTCTTGAGTTCTTGAAAGCCCTGTTCACACTTTTCTGTCCATTCAAACTTAACTCCCTTTCGGGTTAATTGAGTCAAGGGTCCCGTAAGTCGAGAAAACCCTTCCACAAACCTGCGGTAATATCCAACGAGACCAAGGAAACTTCGTATCTCTGTAACGGTAGTCGGTCGCGGCCAATTTATAATAGCTTTGATTTTGTCGGGATCGACAGAGATTCCATCCTCCGTTACCATATGACCAAGGAATATAACCTTGTCTAACCAGAATTCACATTTGCTAAATTTTGCTTACAACTGGTGTTCCCTCAATACTTGTAACACCTTCCGTAAATGTTTCTCGTGTTCATTCTGTCCCTTGGAGTACACCAAAATATCGTCAATGAACACTATCACAAATTGATCCATATAGGGTTTGGACACTCTATTAATTAAATCCATGAATGCAGCAAGAGCATTTGTAAGTCCAAACGGCATGACTACGAACTCGTAGTGTCCATACCTGGTTCGAAAAGTAGTCTTGGAGATATCTTCTTCTCTAACTGCCAATTGATGATAACCCGATCTTAAGTCAATTTTTGAGAAAACGGAGGCTCCTTGCAGTTGGTCGAACAGGTCATCAATTCTTGGCAGAGGATACCTATTCTTGATGGTCACCTGATTTAGTTGTCTATAATCAATGCACAAACGAAGTGACCCATCCTTCTTCTTGACGAATAATACTGGTGCTCCCCATGGTGAAGTACTTGGTCTAATAAATTCCTTATCCAGTAATTCCTACAACTGTACTTTTAACTCCTTAAGCTCTGTCAAAGCCATTCTGTAGGGAGCTCTGGAAATAGGCTCAGTCCTTGGGGCTAGTTCAATAGTAAACTCTACTTCTCGCTTCGGGGGTAATCCTGTCAATTCTTCAGGAAAGACATCTAAAAATTCTTGAACTACTGGGACGTCATTAATGTCCACTTCCTTCTTGGTTAAATCTCTGATGCTAGCAAGAAAACCCCGACACCCATTGCCTAGAAGTTTACGAGCTTCCACTGCAGACTCTACTGGTATAATTGCACGGGTTCCAGTTCCCACAAACTCGAAACTGGTCTCATTAGGAGGGCTAAATCGAATCACCTTTTTGAAATAGTCTACATTGGCTCGTAAGTCACGCAGCCAATCCATGCCGATAATGGCATCAAAGTCATAGAACCATAACTATTAGGTCGATTTTCTGACTTTGACCTCCTATCACGATTTCACATCCTCTACAAATCAGAGTAGTCACTATTTTGTCCTTCAGTGGTGTGGATACACTAAGGGGTACTTCGAGTATTTCAGGTTTTAGTCTACACGATTCAGCAAACCTTGTTGATATAAAAGAATGCGTTGCTCCAGTGCCAAACAGCGCATATGCATCCTTATCACATAAAGGAATCATACCTGCTATAGTCGTCCCAGAGGCTTCCGCTTCCTCTCGAGTCATAGCCTGGATCCTGCCTTGAGCTGGAGGCCTTTGTTGCGCTCCAATAGGCTTCGCTCGATTGTCTTGATTCTGCTGAACTTGTTGTCTTTTCTAGGGACAATCTCTCACTAGATGCCCTGTTCGTCCACATCCATAACATTCTCTCCCAGTATTACATGGCAGATTACCATGAGCCTTGCCACAGCGGTTACAGACTGTCTCGGTTTCGAACTTGTCCTATTGCTCGGTTCTTTCCAACTCCACGAAATTTTCCATAATTGCGTCGTTTATAGGGAGTCTCTTGGGATCTATCAAACCATCTGGGCCTCTTGTTATCCTGCTCCTGAGTCGTTACGCGGTTGGCTCCTGCCTTATGTTCTGCTTCATTCTTTTCTTTTGACAGCACTTCTTCCACCAGCTGAGCTCGGTCATATAACTCAGAATAATCCCGAATCCTTAGAGATGCCAGTTTCTTCTGTATTTCGATCTTAAGGCCATTTAAGAACCTCTTACTCCCGCATTCTTGAGTTTCAATCAGTTGAGGAGCAAACCTAGAGAGTTCTGAGAATTTTGCTTCATACTGCACTATAGTCATGCTGCCTTGAGTTAGGTTCATAAACTCAGAAATCTTTTGGTCCCTTGCACAATTAGAAAAGTACTGGCCGCAAAAGGCATTAACGAAGGCTTCCCATGTTACCGCTGTTCCTGGTGGAAACACCACATTCTTGCTCGCATTCCACCAATGCTGGGCATTGTCTTCCAGTTGATATTCTGTCAAGGTAACTCTATCCACATTGTTACAATTGAACAACTTGAAGATTTTCTCCATACTCTTTATCCATTTTTCAGCTTCGTGAGGTTCTCCTAACCCCGTGAACTGTGGTGGTTTCAGCTTCAGAAAGTGTTCTACCAACTTTTGCAATCGTCGGTCACCTGCTCCATCTTCGGCTCTAGCTGGAGCTTGTCGGGGTTGAGCTCCTATTGCTGTACCAAGATTAGCCAAAGCATGTAGGATTTCGTCAGTCCGATCAACTGTTCCCTCGACCCTTTCTCCTGCCCCAACATCACCATTTCCTCCAGAAGAGGATGCTGTTGTCCTTCTCATGGTGAACTATTGATCCTGCACATCATCCATATTCAATTGAGTCTGACTCATCAAATCTCTCAGTCATTAACAATGGAAAATTTCTGTGAGTACTCCAAATATGGCCGCTAATTACACGGCAATCTAAGCAATCACATGCATTGGTCTCTATTGCATGTATCCTAACATTTCAACTTCTATCGCACCTTATTACTCCGGGTAAAACTATGCTCTGATACCACCTCGGAGAGCTGTAGCGTCCCAGACCGCCACCCTACGGTCATAGGTCTTTAATAACGTTAATTAGAGATTATTCTTATAATAACCAAAAGACTATAGTCTATGATCCACAGGCCACAAGTACTACAAGATAATATTCAATAGGAATTTAACAAGTTAAAAAGCAATATGAGGCATTCATAACATAAGGATTAAAATTTTTATTTATAAAACATAACGCACGACCATATAGGAGTTCAAATATATATACAAGAAAAGACTCGGGTCGTCAATCCATAGGCATAACTGGGATGGCAAAAAAAAACTACTCCATCATCCTACGTAGTCGCCTACACAAAAGTCACCAAGACTATCTCCAGTCCTCAATCCTCCTCGGACTGGTCAGAAGGAAACATCTCATAGTCCTCAGACTCCTCAAGTGGCTCTGGCGGTGGAACATATACCTCTGGCAATATAGGCTTTGGAGGAGGGATGGGTGCAGCAGCAGCAACAGTAGTAGTAGCAGGAGGAGGAGGAGGCACAGCTACAAGAGGTACAGGAACTACGGGCCGACAGGAGCTGGGGGCGCATCGAAAGTACTCTCAGAAAAATGACCTACTAATCTATTACCTACTCGTATATATATAGTATACCAACGATATATAGTCAAAGCAGGCTCTCCTTCATCGACCCACATAGTATGAACATGCACAAGTTTCAGATGCAGTACATCAAGATGTATCATGTCACGATAATAAGACTCATAATCAAATGGAACTCCAAAACGTTTGGGAACTGCCGCCATGGATGCTAGCCTGAAAATATATCCACAAACGTGGGTTAGCGCAACGGCTAGCAAGAAAACATTCAATCTCACCAAAGGGGTCCTACGACTCCCTAGGACGAAATATAAAACAATCCTGTGACAGTATAGTACAGTAGCATTTCAAAACTCAATTAAGAATCATATGATACAGAAATGCCATAATATCATGAATATGACATGCTCTTCGCTCATACAACCATCGCCAAGCCAAATGACTTGCGACCCTTACTCCAGGGCATCCTCGACGCATGGTACGACTCTACCCCGCACACAACTCAGGGTCGTCAAGTACGTACAAATCCCCGCACTGAAGAGCAATTACTCCACATATCTCATCGGATATCAATCAGGTACCATATACCAATGCATGATCGGCCATGAATCATAGAATTCTCGGTAACAATACTGCATATGATGTAACAATGCCGGGCCGACTAACGAGCTTGCCTACTCATAAAATATGCGCATGAGATATGATAATATAATAAACCATCGTGCAATGCATCATGGTTGGAATCTTTCTGATTTAAGAAAATAGTCAATTCCTCATTCTCATTAGGATTTGGCATTTCATTAAACTACGAATGCAATGGCCCAATTCAATCTCAATTTACACTTTAAACAAAATGGGAAACGGACTGGCTCTAAACTTAGAAGCACCGAAACTCCAAACTATAACTCAAGTCTAGCTTCTACGAATCGACTAACCGTCGCCACTATCAGTACTCCTATGTCTTTCCTTCATTTTTAAGCTTGAGAATTGGCAAGGTGACTTAAATCAACTTCTTTTACACAGTTAGACAGAAAGGAACAGCAGAATCACAGAATCCAGTTTCGACCCTAGGCTTGCAATTTATTCCAAATTTCTTCAATTCTCATAGGTGTCAACGTGTCTATGATCTCCTATACCATCCATTGAGTTTCATCCTCTAAATCATGCAATGTGGCTCATTATAACCTCAATCGATACGCTGAACAGAAAAAGAAACAATTCTGCACTGAACCGAACACAACTCAGAAGACAACAGGTAATTCGGCCCTAATTTTCTTCTAGCAAACCATCCATTGCTATTTTCACCAAAACCTAATTCAATTCTTCACTAATTAACTTCCAAGCTTGCCACGTGACTCGAATTCATCTTCATTTGCAACTAAGAGCAGAATAAAAACTGCATTGTCCTCATTTACCTCACCGAGCAGAAATAGCACGATCAACTCCTAATTTGAGCTTCATAGGATCACATTACTACATTACACAACTATCCTATGATATGATTGAAGGAATTCTTGCCTTTGATAGCTTGATTTTCTCGAGTTCTACGCTTTCTTCTTCTGGGTTTCTTCGAAAATGCCGAGCCGCCCCTCCTTCTTCTTCCTTCTTGCTCTCGACCTCTCTCTCTCTCACTCTTTGCTTTGCTTGGTCGAAAAATGGTTGAGGGTGAAGATGAGGAGCCTTATATTGCATGTCTATGGAGGTCCTCTAGTGAACACTTGTCCGAATTGGAGGTCTCATTCCCCCAATCTACCGCCAAGTGTTCGCGCCCCTAATGGTGGTAGATCATTGTCATGGAATTTGACAAGACTCATCACCAATGCTCCTTCTTACATCTTCCCTAGGTGGATCGGCCATTACAATTTCATGCAAGAGGGGACTTAGGCGCCACTTGTCTAGTTCTTGAGGATCCATTATCTAGGGAAAGATCTTAAGGGGATATATGACCAGTGGATCCTCTTGCCTCTTCCCTAGACTCACCCGACCAATAGAATGTCATGGAATTTTGAGACATGGCCGCCACTTGTCCTAACCCCATGTGGTTGGTAATCATTTGCTAGATTGTGGTGGGATTGACAACCAATAATCTTCTTGCATTTTCCCTATGTATGGTCGGCCAATGAAATTTCATGCAAAGGAGGACATTGCCGCCACTTGTACAATCTCTCCATGGCCGAAAATGATGGTGAGGTCTCCATGGGATTGTCGACCAATGATTAGAGCCACATTCTTTGTTGCTTTTCCTAGGTTCATTCAACCAATAAAATTTCATGCAACAAAATATAATGCCGCCACTTGGCATTGCCCTTAGTGGCCGTCCTCTCTTATTCACCTATCTTAGGAAAATTTCGAATAGATGGCCTTATGTACAAGAATTCCCATAATTTCATAGGTAGTCGGTCCATCCGATGGTCATCTTGATTTTTTTTTTCAAATTTTATTCAATGTTTCATCGTTCTTTAAAAAAGAATTCTCGATCAATACTTCAGTGTTTGTCTATATTACTAAATAAATCGAACCATCATCTCGCATGCCTCTTAGCAAACCTTCACAATTCCCAAATCCTAATGTCAAAAGTCAGCTTCAAAACTCATTTGATCATTTCTGATCGTTAGGAATCTAGTAAACAGGGGATGCCACAACAAGGTACAATATAGAATTGTTATGAAATGCACCGCAATATGATCATTAGCAAACTACTACTGATAGACAAAGAAAATACCTGGTGATGGTCGAGGGAAATTCTGTTGGGGATCTTCAAGTGCGGCCGAGAGCACCTGACAATTGTTGGCTGATCCTTCCCATCCAGCATACACGAAGGTAAATTTCATGTCAAAGGAACAAGCACATAGCACATTTTGGGTGGTGGTGCATTTCCTATTTCTATATGGAATTTGCTTCGACATAAGCACAACAGCACTGATGTGCGTACCATCAATAGCACCTATGCAGTCATGTGATTTTATAAAAGTATAGTGTTATGTAAGATTATCAATTAGAAATATTTGATGATGTAAACTTAATATGAAAAACATACCTTAAAGTAGCGCGAGTAGTTAGGATCCAGCATAATCTCCTCTAGGACTATATCAAAGGTAGGTGCTTTGCTGAAAGTTTGATAATCGTTTCCAACACTACATTAAAATACCTGCTAACTGTTTCTGGGGAATGTTGGAATCTCTCAGTTAAAGTCCTCATAGAGCTCTTGTGACCAATCATCAATAAAAATATACCCACTTGTTCATCCACCTTAATTTTTCGACTATCTTTCAACCAGCCATTTTCACTCATTAAATGACAGATTCAGAAAACATGTCTTTCCAATCTAAACGCCTCGGATAGAACCGAGTGTCCAAGAAGAATCTCGCTTACCCATTTGGCTCATGTTTGGTTATTGTCCCTACATGGTTCTTTGGTATGCAAGCACTGGTCCAACATATGAGGATAGATCCATGAACGTATTATTGTAATATGAAACTCATTCAAGCATGTTCCAACTGGATTTAACTGTCCAGTAGACACAATACTTGATTCCTCTTCCATTGTACCTATATCATCACACAAATACAATGACATTAATGTAGGTACTTGAAAAAAGAACATAAATTTCATGCAATCCATCATACTCATAGTAAATGCAAACAGAAGAGTCTCAACATGAATATCCTTAAAACCAAACAATAACAGACGATCTATGTCTGTCATATAATAAAATGAAACCAAACACCACATAAAAATTCAGAATACATTTCCAAACATCTACTAAAGATTTTGAAGAAGTGCATTCCTCCTTCCGGATGTGCTTATGATGAAAGCATCCCTCCATTCAGCACTAGCACATGATTTGTCCACTCCTTTGGTGCAAAGACCATCGTCCAACTCAGGTATCTCAAGTAGAATAGCAACCGCGGCAGCCACAAAATAGGGGTTCACAAGTGGTTGTGAGGTGGCCGATGAGGACTTGATCATATCTTCAATGGCTTTGTAGGTCGTGGTTAAGTTGTACTGGTTGCTCTTTCTTCTTCTCTTGGTATTCGGAGTCCTATCCAAGTTGTACTTATCATGAACTGGAGTAGTAGGATCGGCAGATGTGAAGTCTTCCTCATCAACGTGGTGATCATCAAAACCCTCCGGGAAATCATTACCACTAACTGCAAAGTTATCATCATCATCATCATCTTCATCAACGTGGTGATCATCAAAACCCTCCGGCAAATTCTGGCTAGTTCCTATTGCTTGCTCCCCAGTAGCATATATATTAGCAAATATAATGCACAACTCAGGATAAATAGGAAATCCATCTTTCTTGAATTTCGCCCACTCATTATTATCTTGTAATTTTCACAAGAAATAGTTAACATAATCAAACATTTTAAGACCAATATGAACAATGGTCTAAAAATGACCAAATGATACCTTGACATGTGTCGCGACCCATCCGAAAGGCGGACGCGGCTAATGGATTACCGATCGTGGGCCTTGGATCGGCGCGGGCCCTCCCAGGCCCATACCAAATCGCGGCGGGAGTGTTTTTGAGGGATTCGACTATAAGAGTCGATCGCTTTCGACCTTAGTATGGTCGTGGTGACATGTGCAACTTGTACATGCATTTGGAGTCGCCACCGGTCTTTCTTGGAGGGTAGACCGGGAACCTTACTGACCGATTGGGAGAGATCGATTAGTTCTGCGGAACCAGAGATTTTGGGTTCGGGGACTTGGTTACGCTGGTGTCATTACCCAACGCCCTTTCGGTACCTAACGCGAGTGATTTTCCTGACTAAGAGTTCATGCAGGCGCAAGTTTGGATGAGGTAGGTTTGATTCAGGGTTTCATGCAGATTGGAAGACTGTTCCTATCAATCACAATCAATTTAAATGAAAGCGCAATCAAGTACATAAATAAATCACTTCGATGCACATCAATTCAGATCAATGACTTCCTAATATAACCATAAAGGCTTAAGGAAGGTATGACCTCGGACCAGGGGTAAAATGGGAAGATTTGGGGACAATTAGCCCGAAGGGCAAAATCGTCATTTTTGGGGAGTTTGGATACCGAATTACCCAAAATATTCCATGGCCAGTTGTTTGTGGCCATTTCCCATTTTTGAGAATTTTTTTGAATTTCTTGATTTTTCTTCAATTTTTTGGGATTTTTATGGATTTTTTTTTAATTTTTTTATTTTTCTCGACAAATATTTCAATAAAAAGCATGTCTTTGACAATAGATAACACTTAACCAGATAAATAAGCTAACCACTAGACTGAAACAAATACATGCAAATCGAGTCTATAAAGGCAATATTTTAGAAAAATAACTCTGATATACGGATCGGGCATGTAAAATATACCGGATTGGATACTAACCTTAAATCGCCCAGCCTCAGCCTGCAACCATTCTTCGTGCGTTTCACCTCAGTCACCAAGCCCCATTGAGCTTCCATCGCCATGGGTATCATCATCAGTCGCCACATTGGAATGTCAAAATGGTGCATCAAACCTTTGGAACGTGCACTTACTCAAAGTAGATAGTCAGCAAAGTCCAGCCAATTAAAGGATAAAACGAGTGTCTCGAATTAAACTCTAATTATCGCGCTAATTTATCTACTAAGACATGCATAATATTCAGACATTCACAAGCGAAGTTAAAACTAAGTCATGTGAATTGAACATGGAGGACAAATCGACAATCAAACACATATAAAGCCTAATTGAGAAAATATAAGCAAATAAATGCATTTTCTATCTATTTCTTTTTTTTATGAAATTTTATGACTTTTAATTACTTGGAATTTTTCTATTTTTTATTTTTTTTACTTTTTTTTTATTAATTAATTAAATAGGACAGGGGGGGTCGGGCTCTCGAACCCGGGCCTGGAGCAGGCCGTCGGGCCTGATCGGGCCCGAACAAGAAGACCCGAATCGGGCCCGGTCGGCACCAACAGGCCTCAGGCCTGAGCCCCTTTTCCTCATCCGAATTGGGCTTCAAAATTCCAGGCCCAGCCTTCTCTTTCTTGTCATGCTAGCCCATTCGGAGCCCACTTTCCTCTCTACTATTTCAAGACCAACCCACAAACAGAGGTAAACCAGCCCATACCTTTACTATTCATCTTCTTCTTCATGCAACTTCCTGCGTCGCGGCACCGAGGCAAATAAAAACGGGCCGACGTCAGAACGTCGGCACAGGCGGCTTCGTCGACCGTCGGGCTTCCGCGCAGGTCCGGCCTGGTCTCCTCTATTCTACCACGCCTCTTCGCTCGTCGTCGTGCGCCGCCGAGACTCGTTCCTCATACCACCGGACCTTCTGGACGCCGACCTGTTCTGTCTAGCTTGTGCCCACCTGCGCTTTCAGCCTACCGGCGCCCTTGACCGCCGCTTGTCACCCCCTAGCGCCACAGAGTTAGCCGAGCCCATGTGACCATCCACCCTTGTGACCCAGACAGGATTTGCAGGTGCAACTTCATCACCAGGAAGCTACGGGCGATTCTCCTCCCCGAAGGTCATTATTCCATCCACCACCCAATATCCAAGAACCTGGTTTGGCGTTTCTTGCAGCTTCTTCAATCGTCCTTACAAACTCTTCCTTGCGATAACAGCACGGAGTTCCGCCTGGCCCATCTGCAGTCCTCCGAGAATCATGTAAACATGGGAGTTGATGAACCCAGAAACCACAACGTTCGGTGCCAGAGTGCACCAACTCCTTGAGAGACGAGTAGCTCCCCACTAGGAGGACCCGACCGCTGCGAACGGCCATGGAGTTGTCGAAGGGCAGGGACGCATCGCTCGTGTATATGCCGTTTCACACGATCAGGTCCGCGATCGGAGACGACCGGATGAAGGGGAGCAACGACCGTATGCTCGACCAGTAGTAGGCGTCGAGGAGACGGAGCGAGAGGAACGACAGGAGGAGGACGACGGAGGCGGAGATGACGATGGGGAGATTCATGCGTTCGGTTTCAGCTGGCTCTCGTTAGCCTAGCCATGGATACGGGTTCGCGTTGCCACGGCTCGATTTACTCGCGCATCCCGCCTGGTCCGGTCCACCTCGCTGCCACTACGAACCTGGTTCACGAGCGCCTTGAAGACCACCGAGGCTTCAGTCACGACTCTGCTCAGTTGAGCCGCAAAAGGAGAGCATTCCACCTTCCAGGTTCTAGTCCTAGACCCAACCTTCTCAGTGGCGCCCGAAAACTGATCACGAAGAGCTATGGGTAAAGAGTTTGGCAGCTCGGACCATGAGGAATACTCACAGGTTGTCGATGAGAAACGCCAGCCCCTCTTTTTTTTAGTCGCCCTCCCTTGGTCTCCTTTGAACCCTTCCTCTTAACTCCGTCATCTCCGAACACTCTGTCCTCTCTTTCTTTCTTTCTTTTTTTCCCTTTTCGGTTCTCTCCCTCTATTTTGTTTAATCTCACTTTTTTTATTGCATGGTGGAGGACAGACTCCCTGCTGTCCTCTACTTCCTCCAAAAATTTTTATATCCCACCATCCCCATAACAACATCGTCACCTTCCCTTTTCTTTTTTTATCGCGCCGCACCTTCAACTTCCTTCCTTTAGTGACTTCTTTTGTAAAAGAACTCTTGAAAGGTGGGACACTCTGATCATGAGGACTCGAGGGTGGAGAGTATGCTTGCCCTTTGGCGATTCATTTTCATTAAAAAAAATAAAATAAAATAAAATAAATAAATAAATAAAATAAAATAAAAATAAAAATATTTTAATTTTTACGGATTTTCAATGAATTGTTTTTTTTTCGAAAATAAACTAGAAAAGACTGATCAAAATCCATGTGTCAACAGCTGCCCCTCTTTGAGGGTGAGCTCGTCAGAGGTTGCTTTCAAAGACAAAATGACACCTGGATCTTGACCGACTTAACTAGGGAGAGGAAATGCTATGACATTGCATTCTTAAGCCTTTTGACGAATGTTCAAATTAATCACCGGTTTACTCTTGCAATTCGAACATGGGCCGGAGTGAGAGAGGCTTACCTGAAGCTCACCTGTCAGATGCTGTCGGTTGCGACGACTTTCAAGAAGATACCTAGGACTCGTTATTCAGAATATCCTAGGGAGATTAAGCTCTGACCTGTATGGTAGGTCATACCATTATGGGATTCCTAACTGGTGGGAACCTAAGGAAGGCGCATCCCACCCTTGAGGCGATTTCTACCTTTGTTTGACCCTTTAGGCGGTTTCTACCTTTGATTGACCCTTTAGGCGGTTTCTACCTTTGATTGACCCTTTAGGCGGTTTCTACCTTTGTTTTGACCCTTTAGGCGGTTTCTACCTTTGATTTGACCCTTGAGGCGGTTTCTACCTTTGATTGACCCTTCAGGCGGTATCTACCATTGTTTGTTTTGAAAAGGGGTCTCATGACGTGGGTTCTCCACGTCCGATGAGACTGCTTGAATTTTGAAAAGGGGTCTCATGACGAGGGTTCTCCACGTCCGATGAGACTGCTTGATTTTGTTTAAAAAGGGGTCCCGAGACGAGGGTTCTCCACGTCCGATGAGACTGCTTGAATTTTGAAAAGGGGTCTCATGACGAGGGTTCTCCACGTCCGATGAGACTGTTTGATTTTTTGGAAAGGGGTCCTGGGACGAGGGTTCTCCACGTCATGCTAGGACTTTTTCTTTTAAAAGGGTTTTTTTTTCAAAGATCCCGAAGTTTGTCGGGAATTCAGCTTTGAAGCAGTGAAAGATTTTATTTTGACAAAGCTTCACCTGAGTCTGTTGATGCGACATTCTGGGAGCTGGGTTCTCTAGGTATCCTGCAGAAGTTTGAGCCTGAAAGATTTTTCTTCACCAAGAAAACGTTAGTAATCTTTGGGAAGACCACGGCTATCCATTTGACAAAAACCGTATGACTTAAGTTTTAATTGTGAAATGTGTATTTTGATGCTGGAGGTTATCCAAAGCATTCTTGCAGCATGCAAATGTGATCACAAATCCCTTGTACGGAAAATCTGGATCAAACAATTTGAAAATTTCCAAAAAGAGTTTGTTCAAAACATCTATTGGAATATTTCTCGACGATGAGGTCTTCTCACCTGTTTTGAGATAGTGGTTTTTATAGGGGATGCACTCAATTCCCTACTAACCTGTGCCTAGGTTTTAGGCTCATTCGCAGCGCGTACATTTTGATCGGTCGGGAGGTCTTCCACGGGACCGTAATGTTGGGCTTAGATATTGGTTTTCAAGGGGGACCCGCTTTGGAGTCGAGGCCATTGAATGAAACTCGTCACCATCTGCTCCGGGTTTACAAGTCAAGAACCCTGCAAAATGAGAAAGAAATAGTCTTGCTCGTACCTCTTCGAGCTAAGCTATATGTTAACCCAAGTGCCTTAGTCAGAGAAGACTGTTTCAGGGTTGTAACATTGGTAGGATTGGGGACCAAAAAAGGCTTGTTTTTCGCCCAGAATTTATGAGGGGATTGACCTTGGTGATCATTGCAAACTTGCCACCTGTCTTTTCCATTCCGCATCTTCAATTTTTGAGGCGTGCAACCGCTTTTGAGGTGTGCACAAACTCTTTAGAGAGCGTCTCTTGTGGTATTAAGAGGTTGAAAACTCTTTCTGTGTTTTTGCTCCACGACTGACATCATTTGGGGAGCAGTCTTCTTGATCTGACTCCATTAGGGGTTTTTCCCTCTTCTTTTCCCTACCAGGTTTCTTCAGGGATCGATCAAATTGTTTACCCGAGCATCGGCCTCGCTTTTACCAGGCACTTTGCTTTTTCTTGATGCTTGGGATTTCTTTAATCCCTTGTCGCAAGTGAGATGCTTGGCAATTGTGCTAGATATATGACTTGGCTCTTAGCACGCTTGAGTATCAACTTAGTAGTTTCTTCGTAAACCCTAAGTCTTGAACTTCTCCGTTCCTGAAGTGATTTGCCTTTGTTTTTGGAACTTGCAATGATCACCAATGGGTTTATGAAATGAATTTGCAGGCTCAACTTGGCTATGCAAAGGATATGGTGTGTGGGATAGAGAAATGAATGCTTCTCATCATCCTATGGCATTTGGATTACCATATAAACAACACACAAAGATTGATGTTAGTCCGAGCAAGAAAATTTCTAACCATTTTCTCCTGATGTTGCTGGACTCACCTCCATTTTGCCCCAATGTGGGGGTGGTTCTTGACAGGGTTGAGAATGAAAACCGCCGTTCGAAGGGGTTGTCAATGGTCACCTGTAGTATTTGGGGATATGAAACGAATGCCTCTGTCATCCCAATCCATGTAATTGTTGCGAATAATCCCTACTTCCGTAGGTCCAGATTTTGCTATCTAATCCGCTCCACTTCTCTCCAGTGTGTGTAGGACGTGTTTGGACTAGGCTTTGCCTCTTGTCTTTTGAGAAAACGTCCTTTTGAAAGTTTTGAACTTTTGATTGGAAAAAATCTCTTTCATTTTCTCCAAAAATTTTACCTGTCAAGGGGATTTTATGATGCACCATGCATGTTCTTATTCATGTTCAGACAACCTCCTGTTTTAAAAACATGAAAGCCAATGAATTTTGAATTCTATGTCTTTTCTAGACATTAGATTCTGAAAGCTTTTCTTTTCTTCTCAGTTTTTATTCAACATCTTCAATGGATCGGGGAAAGGGATACTTACCTGTCCCCCGCGGCTGGAGATCCTTGAAAATATGGAAGAAACATGTTATTGTACGTTCACGCATTTTTCAAAAAATTAGAACGATACATCTTACCCTTGGTCGTGTGCCCCTACGAGTGCACACAGGTTGTGAAAATCTGTCCTCCTTGATGGTGAGTCCCTATCAAGGATAAATAACAAGTGTTAACTCATATTCCCAAATTGAAGACAAATTGTGACGATACAACTTTACTCTTGGTTCTCATCCCGTTCTGACGTCGCGTATTGATATGAACCACGTCTATCAAATCCGCTTATCCATGCTTGGAATATTTGCAATATCAATGGTTCAGCTGCCCCTGGTTGGGCAACGTCTGTTTTGTTATTTGAACAGATGGCTCCTTGAGTGATTTATCCACGTTTATCACCTGAGAAGGGAAAGAAATGAGACAGTACTTTGGTATTCGGTTGAAGATCGTTTAGGAACGATACATCGTTTTACCAAATGGGAGGCTTCGTGACCAAACGTATTTCGTGCTGAAC
Organism: Rhodomyrtus psidioides; assembly: GCA_021437785.1. Classification (NCBI taxonomy): domain Eukaryota; kingdom Viridiplantae; phylum Streptophyta; class Magnoliopsida; order Myrtales; family Myrtaceae; genus Rhodomyrtus; species Rhodomyrtus psidioides. The sequence continues at coordinate 1,788,196 of JAILYB010000109.1, read as the reverse complement.
GGGGTAGATCCCATTATGCTCCGCGGGTGATAGTCATCGTTCATGGAATTTGCTCCACGGATTAAGTGATTAATCCATGGCCCTTGGCTCGAAGACGTTCAAAGGGTAATGTTGACACTCAGAGCGGTTAGTTTTCAGCGTTAATTAAAATGTTCCCGCGGGAACTTTACAACGAGATCCGTAACACATTCATTCGACGTATTCACCTCTCACTCTCCTGAGCCTTCTAATGATTTAGCACACGAGCTTCGAACCAGATGTCCGGTCGCCGGTACCGGTCACGACTGCGAAGATGCACTTGTTCCAAAATGCTTGACCCATAGGCTGAGTTGCTCATTCAGGAGATCGTCCGACCGCTCGAGTCGTTCAAGTTGAGCATCCTTAATTGCTGGTGACGGACTTCTCCCATTTTCGGCATGAACAACCTGGTTCCTCGGTTTATGCGTGATCCACACGCCGAGTTGCTCACTGAGGGACTCACTTGAAATTTCAAGCCATTGACGCCCAAGTCGGGCATCCTCAACCGTTGGCGATGGGTTCCTCACACTACTTTCGACATGAACAACCTCACTTCTCGAGTTGGTATTTTCATCGTTGTCCAGTAGGTTTGTACCCAATACTGGATTCGCCGTAGGAATAACACTAACGATCGGTTGATGCTCAAATTGGGGAGTCCATACCTGCTGAAATTGTTGTACATACTCTTGGGGAGTACCAGGGTAACTCAGGGGGGAATTCAGCCGATCGAACCAAGAATAGATGTTTTCAAGGAGATCGTCTGAACCATCGAGCGACTGACACTCAGGTTGAGTATTGTCGACTACTGGAGAAGGAATCTTTTCGCCATTTTCGTCATGGACCACCTGATTCTTCGAGCCGGAATCTCCGTAATCGTCTCGCAAGATTGTACGTGCATCTCCTGCCAATGTTAGATCCGCTGTAGGACTAGCATTAACGGCCAGTCGGTGCTCAGACTGGGGAGTCCCGATTTGCTGAAATTGCGGTACATACTCCTGAGGAGTACTAGGATAACCCAGGGGAGTACTCTGATTGATGCCTGAACAATCGACCGTGTAATTGTCAGTCCCATCGGTGTTAAGAGGTGATTGGATGCTTCCTGCTTCATGAGGATTGCGATCACAGCCATGCTCATCGTTTAAACTTGAACTGCCTTTATCTTGGTCTAGCGCCACTCGTCCATCTCTCAGTAGTCTTTTGTAGCACCAAAGGTGGTTCCTGACTTTATTTCTATCCAGTTCCGACATGTTCATGATCTCGAGTATGCGCGATGGGCGAGCCAAACTGATCCCTAACTGTTGAACTGCATCAACAAATTTGCTATGAAGCTCCGAGGTCCAATAAAACCTTGTTTTCTTGCTAGCCGAAGTAGGGTTGGCAACTCGGCGGCTACTCTTCGCGGAATCTGGTCGTGTTGAACCGCCTCTATCTTGGTCTAGCGACGCTCGTCCATCTCTCAGTAGTTTCTTGTAGCGCCAAAGGTGATTCTTGACCATATTTTTAGTCAGTCCCGGCACGTTCATGATTTCGAGTATGCGCGATGGGCAAGCAAAACTGATCCCCAACTGTTGAACCGCATCAACAAATTTGCTATGAAACTCCGGGGTCCAACGAAATCTTATTTTCTTGCTAGCCGAAGTGGTGTCAGCAACTTGGCGGTTACTCTTCTCGGAATCTGGTCGTGTTGGAGGTTGCTCTGGAGGGGATTTAGTGGTCTCAGATCGGCTGGTCATGATGGTGAGTTCATCATTGAGCGGACCCGACTTGTCATGACGCATGTTCCCTTCCACAATGGGCGTAGAATTTGACCTTATAGCACTAGTTTTCTCTTGTAGATCCTCGGCGGTACCCGCCTGTTCCGAAAGATGCTGCGAAGGGCATTGCAACAAATGAGCATTATAAACCCCCAGATCTGGCCCTTCAGCGAATACTCCGTCCGTGGGAACAGGGTTACCGCACTCAAGGCAAATAGCGATGCTTAGAGCTTTTTTGTACTGAATGTTTTTTATTTGAAGCTTTTCATTTTCCTCCCTCACAATCGCTAACTCGTGCCGATCGTGTTGCTGCTTCAGCCGGGTTCGTTTGTTTTCAAACCAACACTTGACCTTCCGAGGCTCCCACCCTATCTCCTGGCCCATTTTGATTTTCTGTTCCATGTCCGGATAGGGGTATTCCCTGAAAAACAATTCGAGTTTATGGACTTGACCTGAAGTGTTGCGTTGGAGACATTCCCCTTTCTGACGCTGATCACCGTCGCGGGTACTGTTCTCGTTAACCAAGCCGCGGGTTTCATCATTAGAAGGATCGGTCTCCATGGCCTTCGTGTCAGGTTCGGTCCTGAGATCTTCAAATTCTTCCAGCAGCTCAAGCTCGGAGACCTCCAAGTCTGGCGCTTCCAGTAAATGACAGACTCCCTTGAACATTTTGACCGGAATATCACTGCTTGATTTTCCGTTAACTCAGCTTTCTTTGTTCCTCCTTGGATCCTCACTTTCTCTGCAAATTCTGAAAGGTTAAAGGAGCCGGATCACCGTTCTTTGATCAAAGTTGATGGCTACCCGACGAGCGCTCTTCTCAATGTTTCGAGATTCCCACCTCGTCCTTTTGTGATGGCTACCTGACGAGCGTTCTTCTCAAGGCTTCGTAATTCCCACTTTGTCCTTTTTTGCTCTTTTCTACGTGAACGAAGCCTGAAGATCTCTTGCGTTGATTTCGCTTTGTCGAGCACTACGCTTGTCCCCCTGGCCCAGTCTCTAGAGTAACAAGCCTGCCCACCTTTCGGCGCCATTATGTTTCGTAAAACCCGAGATCACAGGACGGTAGTGGATTCGTGACTCATCGGGGATGCATTAACGAAACCCGCTTGGCTCTACTGCACATAAAATATTATTACCACTTCTCCCTGTTTACTCGAGCATTTATAAGGTGATAGATTGATGTCAAGAAGATTAACACTTTAGCCTTATCAGACTCAGCCTCTCAAACACTCTTCACATTCCCACTCTCCTCTCCGTCATTCCATCGCATATGGATTCCTCCTCTGTGCCTGCTGCCTTAGCTGAAACTTCGACCCAATGGGTACATAAACAATCATCCTGAAGCTGCGGTTGAAGTTCGTACTCTGATTCCGGCCCTGGATACTGTGTGTATTGAAGGTACGAAACTGCAAAGGGAGTTTGTGATCTTCCCAACTCTCTTCAACAATTTCCTGCAGGCTTATGAAGTTGCTAGCCGGGAGGTTACTTTGGCTGGTATCGTGCGAGCCCGTTATCAGCACCGAGCTGAGTCCTTGATGTTAGCCATGCTGACAGCCGATAACCATAAAAGGGCTGTTGAATACGCCCACGCCCAGGTTTCGATGCTGGTCCGTGAGAGGGACAACTTGGTGGAGCGTCTGGCTCTTTTTGACACCGCCTTTGAGCAAGACCAGCACAACTTCGTGCTGAGGTTCCAGTGTGCCTGGTTGGAGGAAAGGCTTGAAGACCTGAGCATGGATATAGCTCGCGGGAGGGTGCTGGCTCAGGACTTAGAGCTTGAGTTCGAGTACTATGACACCAAGGTGAACGAACTTAAGGAGAAATGTCGTCTCCTTTTCTTCAAGCTTGTAGACCTCGATTCCTGGAGTGTGGGTTGTAAGCAAGGCATGAATAGCATGGAGAGTCAGTTAAGCTTTTTTGTGATGCTTGTCAGAACTCATTTTGGGTTTACTGCTCCCCCTCAGTGATCCACTTGTAAACTTTCCTGCTGAATGAAATAAATGCGAGTTTGTTTATATATGCTCTTTCATTCTGCATTGTTGACTAGCCAAGAAAGGTTTTTGCTTTCAGATCTACGCGACTCCTTTTTCGCCTGTGTCAACAGATTGACTACGCATCATTCTCACAGCCTGACGCTTTATATTTGATTGACTTGAATGCCTCGTGAGAAATAGATTTGTAGTTGCTCGAAACTTAAAGATTGCCCCTGATTTTGTGGTCATTGCGTTTGGGGCCGCTAGTAATCTTTCACTTTCGAGCTCGATCACATTCTGCTAGTAACTCATGCTATCAATTCTGCCTTCACGCGTCGGGGCTGATTTTACCTTGAACTTAATAACAAGGAATTACCGTATACACACGAGATGACGTTCGCGAAAAAAACATTATGCAAAATCAACTCTGGCTATTGAAGAAACAAACGCATGCACCGATGAGAACTTTACAATAGGAGATACATCCTTCTCGCGTACATCCCCTTCTTTCTTTGGGCATGTCCAATGACTAACCAATCTGGCCTCAGCTTAGGTGTGCCTTTACCAACTGCAGATCATGGTTGCCAACCTTTAATAGCTTCCAACTGATCGAACCAGGTATCAAGTCCTTCATCGAAGAAATCACCCGACCCCTCGAACGATTGATGTGTAGGTTGAGCTGCATCGCCCGACGGGTTCTTCGAACTAGAACCTCCATCTTTGTCTGGAATTATAAGAGGAGATTTGATCGATTGGCTACCACAAGCATCTCCCACTTGGGGATTAGGGAAATAAGAATGCTCCAAGCATTCTCCCATTAGATCATCTGAAGCCACATGCTCTGATTGGGCAAACCCTTGAGCACTGGGCGTGGTGGGCTGATCTGCGACAGGATGAACACTGACTAGCTGCTGCTCGGACGGAGGAGTGCTTACTCGTTGCACTTGTGATGCGTGTTCTTGAGGAATATTGAAATGACTCGCGAGGATATCCTGATCAAATCCCCAATAGTCGTCCAGATTCGACCGGGCCTCATTTGTCATAAGAGTGCTGGGTTCGCAGCCGAGTCTATTGCTCGGATTCAGTTCTGTATAACGCTGTCCTAACGCCCTTCTGTAGCAACCAAGGTGATTCGCGACTAATTGCTTGGTAAGTCCCGGTACGTTCATGACCCTAAGTATGCTTGTCGGACCTATGAAGTCGAGTCCTATCTGTCGAACTGCGTCCAAGAACTTGAGATGAAGCTCCGGGGGCCAAGTGAATTTCTTCTTCTCGTCGTCCAGAGTGGCGTTGATAGCCTGCCGACTAACCTCTAACTCCTCTTGAACCGTATCTGATCTTACCGGAAGCTGTTGTGGAGGAGATTCATGGGCTTCGATGAGGTGACTCCGATCATAACGACACGTATCTTCTTCCTCCGAAGACACTGGTATAATTTCTGTAGGATCGATCTGCTCATGCGCGCCATTAGCAGGATCTGATTGTACCGGAGATGGCTCAAGGGAGCAGGGGGATAAATGAGCACCTTCCATCTTCGTAGAAGGCTTACCGGGGAACAATTTACTGAGGGAGGTAGGGCCACCGCAGTCAGGGCAGGTAATAGTACTGAGGATTTTCTCATACCACATGTTTTCCATTTGAAGGTTTTGGTTCTGCTCTTTTAGGGCCGTGATCTCCTTACGCCTGTGTTGGACACCTAGTCTGAAACGTCTATTCTGAAACCAAAAATGGATTCTCATAGGATTCATTCCCAGCTTCCGGCCCAATTCAATCTTTTGTTCCTCGCTTGGGCAAGGGCATTCATCGAAGAAAGCTTCAAGCTCCTGGATTTCTTTCCGAGCGTAGCGCTGGCGACTTTTTCTTTTCCGGGATTGAGTGTCGTGGCCACTGCCGTCGTCACCACTGCGATCTTGATGTTCGTCACGGGCAATGTTGAGTTCCATGGCTTTGATGTCGAATTTGATTCTAGAGAATTTGAGGTCTTTCAACGAACTCGTCACTCGGGGTTCTCTGTTCTCTTTTGTATACTCGCTCTTTCGATTTGTTGCCTCCTTTTCCTCGAAAGCTAGGTCTGTTCCGCAAGCATTATTGCTGCAACTTTTCTCCACTCTCGAGACGCTATAAAATGCGGAGTTGGTGTTTGGGGGATTAACGCTCTCATATAATTTGCTTCCATCTTCAAATCGCTCCATTACACACCTCTCCGTCGAAAATGGCCTCTTCCCATGTTCCCACTTTCCCAGCCGAAGCTTTGGCTCGATGGGAAGAGTTCTATAACCTCTTGGGTCGAGGCTACGCTCACATAGCTGATCATCCCGAAACCGAGGATGAAATCCGAGTCATGTACGGGGACCTGGACATCACCTCCCTCGAGGGTACTGCGCTGGGGAGGGAATACAGAATTTTTCCAACGCTCTTTACAAACTCTTTGGAGGTCTACCGCGCTGCTCACCGGGGACTTACCGTGGCTCGTGTCCTGCGAGCCCGTTATGAGGATCAGTCCGACCGCCTAGCGTTGGCTGACTACCTGACCGATAGTCACAAAAAGGCTGTTGAGTTCGCCAAAGAGCGGGTTTCGACATTGCTACGCGAGAGGAGGAATCTGGTGGAGGACTTAGCCCTATCTCTGGCTACCTATGAGCGCGATCGACGTAACGCCCTGCTAAGGAACCGAAGCGAGTGGCTGGAAGAAAGGCTCAACGGCATAAATGAGGATATAACTCGTGAGAATGGACTTGTTCGGGACTTGGAAGCAGTCGCCGAAGATCACGAGACTCAGGTTGTTGCAGTCAATGATGAACGCAAACGCCTTCACCTCAGGCTTGCGGACAATGATACGCGGAGTGGTGCGTATAAACAAAGCATCCATAACCTGGAGGGCCAGCTGGGCTCCTTTGTGTCGTTGATTAGGGCTCACTTCTGCTTTACTTTTCCACCCCAATGAATTGTATGATCTGGTTTGGGCAAGAATGAATGAAAGCCCCCGTGTTTGTTTTAGCTTTTATATGATCCATTTCTTCGAGCATCCGGACATCTTAGACTTGGATGAGCTGATCCATAATAAGTCGAGTAGATGTGTTCTGATTTTCTAACTCGCTCATGATCAGATGAAAGAATAGCCTCAGACTTATCCAGGAAAAGATTTCTCTCTATTACCTATTTTTTACCTGCAAATGAAACGACCGAATCAGAAGGAATAATTTGAAAAAGAAAGCATAAACCCCTTTCAATCTTATGCTTGCTCGTGATTAATAAAGACAAAAACTTTTACAAGGATAATCTTGTGCGAAAAGTTTTTATCAATATTCCTCGAAGGAAAGCATACTATTGAAAGGAATGTAATTCACGATAATCGTTTTTGACCAACGACGCGTTTTAAATTTAATTGAAGATACGGCATCCAAATCAAAGCCGTTTTGTTAATAACGAGGGCAATTTGGACATCTATCTCGTCATTAAATTCGAAACAATGCCGGTACTCTTGATCAATTATCGTGGATTACCAGTGGCGTAACACATGCATGAACCGATTCAAGTGTATAATTCCTTCTAGCGAAATTGGGGTTGGATTACCCTATACGACCAAAAGGTCGTGCAAGACTTCCAATTTTAATTTCCTCTAAAGGAATTATAAACTGGACTTGGGAGTATTCGGATGATTAGAGAAAATGCCACTATCATATTCTAATGATCCGTCGAACGAAATACAACAAACTTCCCATCTGGATGTATACACCAGTAGATCCCTAATACAATCACTCTAAGGGGTGAGATAGAGAAAAACCTCAGTAAAAATAAACCCTATACAAGAGGATTAGTAATGGAAAATAAAACAAAGGAATGTGATCCTAACGTTCAAGGATGCCCCAAGCTCGATCTGTGACTTCCGGATCACTTGCCCCAACTCGTCATCTTCATTGGACGATATCTCAATAATGTCCATAGTAGGCTCCTTTGTTGCTCACTCGGTGTTCGCCATGGGATATCATCCTCCTCGTCTTCTATCAAGGACGTTTGGGAAAAACACACACATCTATCCTTGAAATGGCATTTAATCTAATCACCAGAATGCAATGAATGAAATGCCTATATTTATATGAACTGTAATAGATTTGAGGGATAGAGAGTCTTACCAACCAAACTCGTCGACTTATGTGCGGTTTTAGGTGTACCAACCGCCCAAAGACATGCGCATGAGACAAGTGATGGTAAACTTCTAAAAATCAGAGGGTTTGGCACCTAAGGTTAAGGTTCCCACCTCGAGTTCTAGAAAGAGCCGATTCCATTGCACAGCTATCGTTGCATTGGGACTCGATCCATAGTTCGAAGCGAGCGGAATTGAAAAGTGGATTACCCCGTGTTTTTCCTCACGGAGATTCCATTTTCAATTCCTTCTATTGTGTTCATAAAGGCGGGGCCTGGGGTTTTAGGCGCGGTTGTGTGTGTCCATGTGTCGTGATCATCACAATGCAAGTCATGCACAACAGTTTATCAATCAGCACTTCTAATCATCCACACAACATACATTCCTACGCCCAACCTGCATAAAACAAAGTTAATCACAGACTACCCCCCTTATCACTCCCATCTGCAAAAACATATAACACCTATCATAAGCGGACTTACCTCACCTTCAAGAGCGCCTGCAGGGTTAGAAAAATCACTCAGCGTTTTAATTACGGCCTAAGTCCACTTGAGGTCTAGAACCATAGGTTCTAGAACAAAGTCCCCAGCGGAGTCGCCAGCTGTCGCGACCCGTCCGAAAGGCGGACGCGGCTAATGGATTACCGATCGTGGGCCTTGGATCGGCGCGGGCCCTCCCAGGCCCATACCAAATCGCGGCGGGAGTGTTTTTGAGGGATTCGACGATAAGAGTCGATCGCTTTCGACCTTAGTATGGTCGTGGTGACATGTGCAACTTGTACATGCATTTGGAGTCGCCACCGGTCTTTCTTGGAGGGTAGACCGGGAACCTTACTGACCGATTGGGAGAGATCGATCAGTTCTGCGGAACTAGAGATTTTGGGTTCGGGGACTTGGTTACGCTGGTGTCATTACCCAACGCCCTTTCGGTACCTAACGCGAGTGATTTTCCTGACTAAGAGTTCATGCAGGCGCAAGTTTGGATGAGGTAGGTTTGATTCAGGGTTTCATGCAGATTGGAAGACTGTTCCTATCAATCACAATCAATTTAAATGAAAGCGCAATCAAGTACATAAATAAATCACTTCGATGCACATCAATTCAGATCAATGACTTCCTAATATAACCATAAAGGCTTAAGGAAGGTATGACCTCGGACCAGGGGTAAAATGGGAAGATTTGGGGACAATTAGCCCGAAGGGCAAAATCGTCATTTTTGGGGAGTTTGGATACCGAATTACCCAAAATATTCCATGGCCAGTTGTTTGTGGCCATTTCCCATTTTTGAGAATTTTTTTGAATTTCTTGATTTTTCTTCAATTTTTTGGGATTTTTATGGATTTTTTTTTAATTTTTTTATTTTTCTCGACAAATATTTCAATAAAAAGCATGTCTTTGACAATAGATAACACTTAACCAGATAAATAAGCTAACCACTAGACTGAAACAAATACATGCAAATCGAGTCTATAAAGGCAATATTTTAGAAAAATAACTCTGATATACGGATCGGGCATGTAAAATATACCGGATTGGATACTAACCTTAAATCGCCCAGCCTCAGCCTGCAACCATTCTTCGTGCGTTTCACCTCAGTCACCAAGCCCCATTGAGCTTCCATCGCCATGGGTATCATCATCAGTCGCCACATTGGAATGTCAAAATGGTGCATCAAACCTTTGGAACGTGCACTTACTCAAAGTAGATAGTCAGCAAAGTCCAGCCAATTAAAGGATAAAACGAGTGTCTCGAATTAAACTCTAATTATCGCGCTAATTTATCTACTAAGACATGCATAATATTCAGACATTCACAAGCGAAGTTAAAACTAAGTCATGTGAATTGAACATGGAGGACAAATCGACAATCAAACACATATAAAGCCTAATTGAGAAAATATAAGCAAATAAATGCATTTTCTATCTATTTCTTTTTTTTATGAAATTTTATGACTTTTAATTACTTGGAATTTTTCTATTTTTTATTTTTTTTTTACTTTTTTTTATTAATTAATTAAATAGGACAGGGGGGTCGGGCTCTCGAACCCGGGCCTGGAGCAGGCCGTCGGGCCTGATCGGGCCCGAACAAGAAGACCCGAATCGGGCCAGGTCGGCACCAACAGGCCTCAGGCCTGAGCCCCTTTTCCTCATCCGAATTGGGCTTCAAAATTCCAGGCCCAGCCTTCTCTTTCTTGTCATGCTAGCCCATTCGGAGCCCACTTTCCTCTCTACTATTTCAAGACCAACCCACAAACAGAGGTAAACCAGCCCATACCTTTACTATTCATCTTCTTCTTCATGCAACTTCCTGCGTCGCGGCACCGAGGAAAATAAAAACGGGCCGACGTCAGAACGTCGGCACAGGCGGCTTCGTCGACCGTCGGGCTTCCGCGCAGGTCCGGCCTGGTCTCCTCTATTCTACCACGCCTCTTCGCTCGTCGCCGTGCGCCGCCGAGACTCGTTCTTCATACCACTGGACCTTCTGGACACCGACCGGTTCTGTCTAGCTTGTGCCCACCTGCGCTTTCAGCCTACCGGCGCCCTTGACCGCCACCTGTCACCCCCTAGCGCCACAGAGTTAGCCGAGCCCATGTGACCATCCACCCTTGTGACCCAGACAGGATTTGCAGGTGCAACTTCATCACCAGGAAGCTACGGGCGATTCTCCTCCCCGAAGGTCATTATTCCATCCACCACCCAATATCCAAGAACCTGGTTTGGCGTTTCTTGCAGCTTCTTCAATCGTCCTTACAAACTCTTCCTTGCGATAACAGCACGGAGTTCCGCCTGGCCCATCTGCAGTCCTCCGAGAATCATGTGCACATGGGAGTTGATGAACCCAGAAACCACAACGTTCGGTGCCAGAGTGCACCAACTCCTTGAGAGACGAGTAGCTCCCCACTAGGAGGACCCGACCGCCGCGAACGGCCATGGAGTTGTCGAAGGGCAGGGACGCATCGCTCGTGTATATGCCGTTTCACACGATCAGGTCCGCGATCGGAGACGACCGGATGAAGGGGAGCAACGACCGTATGCTCGACCAGTAGTAGGCGTCGAGGAGACGGAGCGAGAGGAACGACAGGAGGAGGACGACGGAGGCGGAGATGACGATGGGGAGATTCATGCGTTCGGTTTCAGCTGGCTCTCGTTAGCCTAGCCATGGATACGGGTTCGCGTTGCCACGGCTCGATTTACTCGCGCATCCCGCCTGGTCCGGTCCACCTCGCTGCCACTACGAACCTGGTTCACGAGCGCCTTGAAGACCACCGAGGCTTCAGTCACGACTCTGCTCAGTTGAGCCGCAAAAGGAGAGCATTCCACCTTCCAGGTTCTAGTCCTAGACCCAACCTTCTCAGTGGCGCCCGAAAACTGATCACGGAGAGCTATGGGTAAAGAGTTTGGCAGCTCGGACCATGAGGAATACTCACAGGTTGTCGATGAGAAACGCCTTCCTCTTAACTCCGTCATCTCCGAACACTCTGTCCTCTCTTTCTTTCTTTCTTTTTTTCCCTTTTCGGTTCTCTCCCTCTATTTTGTTTAATCTCACTTTTTTTATTGCATGGTGGAGGACAGACTCCCTGCTGTCCTCTACTTCCTCCAAAAATTTTTATATCCCACCATCCCCATAACAACATCGTCACCTTCCCTTTTCTTTTTTTATCGCGCCGCACCTTCAACTTCCTTCCTTTAGTGACTTCTTTTGTAAAAGAACTCTTGAAAGGTGGGACACTCTGATCATGAGGACTCGAGGGTGGAGAGTATGCTTGCCCTTCGGCGATTCATTTTCATTAAAAAAAATAAAATAAAATAAAATAAATAAATAAATAAATAAAATAAAAATAAAAATATTTTAATTTTTACGGATTTTCAATGAATTGTTTTTTTTTCGAAAATAAACTAGAAAAGACTGATCAAAATCCATGTGTCAACAGCTGCCCCTCTTTGAGGGTGAGCTCGTCAGAGGTTGCTTTCAAAGACAAAATGACACCTGGATCTTGACCGACTTAACTAGGGAGAGGAAATGCTATGACATTGCATTCTTAAGCCTTTTGACGAATGTTCAAATTAATCACCGGTTTACTCTTGCAATTCGAACATGGGCCGGAGTGAGAGAGGCTTACCTGAAGCTCACCTGTCAGATGCTGTCGGTTGCGACGACTTTCAAGAAGATACCTAGGACTCGTTATTCAGAATATCCTAGGGAGATTAAGCTCTGACCTGTATGGTAGGTCATACCATTATGGGATTCCTAACTGGTAGGAACCTAAGGAAGGCGCATCCCACACTTTGGAATTTGCTAAGGATTTTGATCTGTATGGTGGATCGGACCTTTGTGTTGATCCTTAAGGCGGTATCTACCTCGTGTTGACCCTTATGGCGGTTTCTACCTTGATTTGACCCTTCAGGCGGTTTCTACCTTTGATTGGCCCTTTAGGTGGTTTCTACCTTTGTTTTGACCTTTTAGGCGGTTTCTACCTTTAAGTTTTGACCCTTTAGGCGGTTTCTACCTTTGTTTGACCATTTAGGCGGTTTCTACCTTTGTTTTGACCCTTTAGGCGGTTTCTACCTTTGATTTGACCCTTGAGGCGGTTTCTACCTTTGTTTGACCCTTTAGGCGGTTTCTACCTTTGATTGACCCTTTAGGCGGTTTATACCTTTGTTTGACCCTTTAGGCGGTTTCTACCTTTGATTTGACCCTTGAGGCGGTTTCTACCTTTGATTGACCCTTCAGGCGGTATCTACCATTGTTTGTTTTGAAAAGGGGTCTCATGACGAGGGTTCTCCACGTCCGATGAGACTGCTTGAATTTTGAAAAGGGGTCTCATGACGAGGGTTCTCCACGTCCGATGAGACTGCTTGATTTTGTTTAAAAAGGGGTCCCGAGACGAGGGTTCTCCACGTCCGATGAGACTGCTTGAATTTTGAAAAGGGGTCTCATGACGAGGGTTCTCCACGTCCGATGAGACTGTTTGATTTTTTGGAAAGGGGTCCTGGGACGAGGGTTCTCCACGTCATGCTAGGACTTTTTCTTTTAAAAGGGGTTTTTTTTTTCAAAGATCCCGAAGTTTGTCGGGAATTCAGCTTTGAAGCAGTGAAAGATTTTATTTTGACAAAGCTTCACCTGAGTCTGTTGATGCGACATTCTGGGAGCTGGGTTCTCCAGGTATCCTGCAGAAGTTTGAGCCTGAAAGATTTTTCTTCACCAAGAAAACGTTAGTAATCTTTGGGAAGACCACGGCTATCCATTTGACAAAAACCGTATGACTTAAGTTTTAATTGTGAAATGTGTATTTTGATGCTGGAGGTTATCCAAAGCATTCTTGCAGCATGCAAATGTGATCACAAATCCCTTGTACGGAAAATCTGGATCAAACAATTTGAAAATTTCCAAAAAGAGTTTGTTCAAAACATCTATTGGAATATTTCTCGACGATGAGGTCTTCTCACCTGTTTTGAGATAGTGGTTTTTATAGGGGATGCACTCAATTCCCTACTAACCTGTGCCTAGGTTTTAGGCTCATTCGCAGCGCGTACATTTTGATCGGTCGGGAGGTCTTCCACGGGACCGTAATGTTGGGCTTAGATATTGGTTTTCAAGGGGGACCCGCTTTGGAGTCGAGGCCATTGAATGAAACTCGTCACCATCTGCTCCGGGTTTACAAGTCAAGAACCCTGCAAAATGAGAAAGAAATAGTCTTGCTCGTACCTCTTCGAGCTAAGCTATATGTTAACCCAAGTGCCTTAGTCAGAGAAGACTGTTTCAGGGTTGTAACATTGGTAGGATTGGGGACCAAAAAAGGCTTGTTTTTGGCCCAGAATTTATGAGGGGATTGACCTTGGTGATCATTGCAAACTTGCCACCTGTCTTTTCCATTCTGCATCTTCAATTTTTGAGGCGTGCAACCGCTTTTGAGGTGTGCACAAACTCTTTAGAGAGCGTCTCTTGTGGTATTAAGAGGTTGACAACTCTTTCTGTGTTTTTGCTCCACGACTGACATCATTTGGGGAGCAGTCTTCTTGATCTGACTCCATTAGGGGTTTTTCCCTCTTCTTTTCCCTACCAGGTTTCTTCAGGGATCGATCAAATTGTTTACCCGAGCATCGGCCTCGCTTTTACCAGGCACTTTGCTTTTTCTTGATGCTTGGGATTTCTTTAATCCCTTGTCGCAAGTGGGATGCTTGACAATTGTGCTAGATATATGACTTGGCTCTTAGCACGCTTGAGTATCAACTTAGTAGTTTCTTCGTAAACCCTAAGTCTTGAACTTCTCCGTTCCTGAAGTGATTTGCCTTTGTTTTTGGAACTTGCAATGATCACCAATGGGTTTATGAAATGAATTTGCAGGCTCAACTTGGCTATGCAAAGGATATGGTGTGTGGGATAGAGAAATGAATGCTTCTCATCATCCTATGGCATTTGGATTACCATATAAACAACACACAAAGATTGATGTTAGTCCGAGCAAGAAAATTTCTAACCATTTTCTCCTGATGTTGCTGGACTCACCTCCATTTTGCCCCAATGTGGGGGTGGTTCTTGACAGGGTTGAGAATGAAAATCGCCGTTCGAAGGGGTTGTCAATGGTCACCTGTAGTATTTGGGGATATGAAACGAATGCCTCTGTCATCCCAATCCATGTAATTGTTGAGAATAATCCCTACTTCCGTAGGTCCAGATTTTGCTATCTAATCCGCTCCACTTCTCTCCAGTGTGTGTAGGACGTGTTTGGACTAGGCTTTGCCTCTTGTCTTTTGAGAAAACGTCCTTTTGAAAGTTTTGAACTTTTGATTGGAAAAAATCTCTTTCATTTTCTCCAAAAATTTTACCTGTCAAGGGGATTTTATGATGCACCATGCATGTTCTTATTCATGTTCAGACAACCTCCTGTTTTAAAAACATGAAAGCCAATGAATTTTGAATTCTATGTCTTTTCTAGACATTAGATTCTGAAAGCTTTTCTTTTCTTCTCAGTTTTTATTCAACATCTTCAATGGATCGGGGAAAGGGATACTTACCTGTCCCTCGCGGCTGGAGATCCTTGAAAATATGGAAGAAACATGTTATTGTACGTTCACGCATTTTTCAAAAAATTAGAACGATACATCTTACCCTTGGTCGTGTGCCCCTACGAGTGCACACAGGTTGTGAAAATCTGTCCTCCTTGATGGTGAGTCCCTATCAAGGATAAATAACAAGTGTTAACTCATATTCCCAAATTGAAGACAAATTGTGACGATACAACTTTACTCTTGGTTCTCATCCCGTTCTGACGTCGCGTATTGATATGAACCACGTCTATCAAATCCGCTTATCCATGCTTGGAATATTTGCAATATCAATGGTTCAGCTGCCCCTGGTTGGGCAACGTCTGTTTTGTTATTTGAACAGATGGCTCCTTGAGTGATTTATCCACGTTTATCACCTGAGACGGGAAAGAAATGAGACAGTACTTTGGTATTCGGTTGAAGATCGTTTAGGAACGATACATCGTTTTACCAAATGGGAGGCTTCGTAACCAAACGTATTTCGTGCTGAACGGGGTAGATCCCATTATGCTCCGCGGGTGATAGTCATCGTTCATGGAATTTGCTCCACGGATTAAGTGATTAATCCATGGCCCTTGGCTCGAAGACGTTCAAAGGGTAATGTTGACACTCAGAGCGGTTAGTTTTCAGCGTTAATTAAAATGTTCCCGCGGGAACTTTACAACGAGATCCGTAACACATTCATTCGACGTATTCACCTCTCACTCTCCTGAGCCTTCTAATGATTTAGCACACGAGCTTCGAACCAGATGTCCGGTCGCCGGTACCGGTCACGACTGCGAAGATGCACTTGTTCCAAAATGCTTGACCCATAGGCTGAGTTGCTCATTCAGGAGATCGTCCGACCGCTCGAGTCGTTCAAGTTGAGCATCCTTAATTGCTGGTGACGGACTTCTCCCATTTTCGGCATGAACAACCTGGTTCCTCGGTTTATGCGTGATCCACACGCCGAGTTGCTCACTGAGGGACTCACTTGAAATTTCAAGCCATTGACGCCCAAGTCGGGCATCCTCAACCGTTGGCGATGGGTTCCTCACACTACTTTCGACATGAACAACCTCACTTCTCGAGTTGGTATTTTCATCGTTGTCCAGTAGGTTTGTACCCAATACTGGATTCGCCGTAGGAATAACACTAACGATCGGTTGATGCTCAAATTGGGGAGTCCATACCTGCTGAAATTGTTGTACATACTCTTGGGGAGTACCAGGGTAACTCAGGGGGGAATTCAGCCGATCGAACCAAGAATAGATGTTTTCAAGGAGATCGTCTGAACCATCGAGCGACTGACACTCAGGTTGAGTATTGTCGACTACTGGAGAAGGAATCTTTTCGCCATTTTCGTCATGGACCACCTGATTCTTCGAGCCGGAATCTCCGTAATCGTCTCGCAAGATTGTACGTGCATCTCCTGCCAATGTTAGATCCGCTGTAGGACTAGCATTAACGGCCAGTCGGTGCTCAGACTGGGGAGTCCCGATTTGCTGAAATTGCGGTACATACTCCTGAGGAGTACTAGGATAACCCAGGGGAGTACTCTGATTGATGCCTGAACAATCGACCGTGTAATTGTCAGTCCCATCGGTGTTAAGAGGTGATTGGATGCTTCCTGCTTCATGAGGATTGCGATCACAGCCATGCTCATCGTTTAAACTTGAACTGCCTTTATCTTGGTCTAGCGCCACTCGTCCATCTCTCAGTAGTCTTTTGTAGCACCAAAGGTGGTTCCTGACTTTATTTCTATCCAGTTCCGGCATGTTCATGATCTCGAGTATGCGCGATGGGCGAGCCAAACTGATCCCTAACTGTTGAACTGCATCAACAAATTTGCTATGAAGCTCCGAGGTCCAATAAAACCTTGTTTTCTTGCTAGCCGAAGTAGGGTTGGCAACTCGGCGGCTACTCTTCGCGGAATCTGGTCGTGTTGAACCGCCTCTATCTTGGTCTAGCGACGCTCGTCCATCTCTCAGTAGTTTCTTGTAGCGCCAAAGGTGATTCTTGACCATATTTTTAGTCAGTCCCGGCACGTTCATGATTTCGAGTATGCGCGATGGGCAAGCAAAACTGATCCCCAACTGTTGAACCGCATCAACAAATTTGCTATGAAACTCCGGGGTCCAACGAAATCTTATTTTCTTGCTAGCCGAAGTGGTGTCAGCAACTTGGCAGTTACTCTTCTCGGAATCTGGTCGTGTTGGAGGTTGCTCTGGAGGGGATTTAGTGGTCTCAGATCGGCTGGTCATGATGGTGAGTTCATCATTGAGCGGACCCGACTTGTCATGACGCATGTTCCCTTCCACAATGGGCGTAGAATTTGACCTTATAGCACTAGTTTCCTCTTGTAGATCCTCGGCGGTACCCGCCTGTTCCGAAAGATGCTGCGAAGGGCATTGCAACAAATGAGCATTATAAACCCCCAGATCTGGCCCTTCAGCGAATACTCCGTCCGTGGGAATAGGGTTACCGCACTCAAGGCAAATAGCGATGCTTAGAGCTTTTTTGTACTGAATGTTTTTTATTTGAAGCTTTTCATTTTCCTCCCTCACAATCGCTAACTCGTGCCGATCGTGTTGCTGCTTCAGCCGGGTTCGTTTGTTTTCAAACCAACACTTGACCTTCCGAGGCTCCCACCCTATCTCCTGGCCCATTTTGATTTTCTGTTCCATGTCCGGATAGGGGTATTCCCTGAAAAACAATTCGAGTTTATGGACTTGACCTGAAGTGTTGCGTGGGAGACATTCCCCTTTCTGACGCTGATCACCGTCGCGGGTACTGTTCTCGTTAACCAAGCCGCGGGTTTCATCATTAGAAGGATCGGTCTCCATGGCCTTCGTGTCAGGTTCGGTCCTGAGATCTTCAAATTCTTCCAGCAGCTCAAGCTCGGAGACCTCCAAGTCTGGCGCTTCCAGTAAATGACAGACTCCCTTGAACATTTTGACCGGAATATCACTGCTTGATTTTCCGTTAACTCAGCTTTCTTTGTTCCTCCTTGGATCCTCACTTTCTCTGCAAATTCTGAAAGGTTAAAGGAGCCGGATCACCGTTCTTTGATCAAAGTTGATGGCTACCCGACGAGCGCTCTTCTCAATGTTTCGAGATTCCCACCTCGTCCTTTTGTGATGGCTACCTGACGAGCGTTCTTCTCAAGGCTTCGTAATTCCCACTTTGTCCTTTTTTGCTCTTTTCTACGTGAACGAAGCCTGAAGATCTCTTGCGTTGATTTCTCTTTGTCGAGCACTACGCTTGTCCCCCTGGCCCAGTCTCTAGAGTAACAAGCCTGCCCACCTTTCGGCGCCATTATGTTTCGTAAAACCCGAGATCACAGGACGGTGGTGGATTCGTGACTCATCGGGGATGCATTAACGAAACCCGCTTGGCTCTACTGCACATAAAATATTATTACCACTTCTCCCTGTTTACTCGAGCATTTATAAGGTGATAGATTGATGTCAAGAAGATTAACACTTTAGCCTTATCAGACTCAGCCTCTCAAACACTCTTCACATTCCCACTCTCCTCTCCGTCATTCCATCGCATATGGATTCCTCCTCTGTGCCTGCTGCCTTAGCTGAAACTTCGACCCAATGGGAGAGATTTTACCATCTCTTGGGTAGAGGTTATGGCTACATAAACAATCATCCTGAAGCTGCGGTTGAAGTTCGTACTCTGATTCCGGCCCTGGATACTGTGTGTATTGAAGGTACGAAACTGCAAAGGGAGTTTGTGATCTTCCCAACTCTCTTCAACAATTTCCTGCAGGCTTATGAAGTTGCTAGCCGGGAGGTCACTTTGGCTGGTATCGTGCGAGCCCGTTATCAGGACCGAGCTGAGTCCTTGATGTTAGCCATGCTGACGGCCGATAACCATAAAAGGGCTGTTGAATACGCCCACGCCCAGGTTTCGATGCTGGTCCGTGAGAGGGACAACTTGGTGGAGCGTCTGGCTCTTTTTGACACCGCCTTTGAGCAAGACCAGCACAACTTCGTGCTGAGGTTCCAGTGTGCCTGGTTGGAGGAAAGGCTTGAAGACCTGAGCATGGATATAGCTCGCGGGAGGGTGCTGGCTCAGGACTTAGAGCTTGAGTTCGAGTACTATGACACCAAGGTGAACGAACTTAAGGAGAAATGTCGTCTCCTTTTCTTCAAGCTTGTAGACCTCGATTCCCGGAGTGTGGGTTGTAAGCAAGGCATGGATAGCATGGAGAGTCAGTTAAGCTTTTTTGTGATGCTTGTCAGAACTCATTTTGGGTTTACTGCTCCCCCTCAGTGATCCACTTGTAAACTTTCCTGCTGAATGAAATAAATGCGAGTTTGTTTATATATGCTCTTTCATTCTGCATTGTTGACTAGCCAAGAAAGGTTTTTGCTTTCAGATCTACGCGACTCCTTTTTCGCCTGTGTCAACAGATTGACTACGCATCATTCTCACAGCCTGACGCTTTATATTTGATTGACTTGAATGCCTCGTGAGAAATAGATTTGTAGTTGCTCGAAACTTAAAGATTGCCCCTGATTTTGTGGTCATTGCGTTTGGGGCCGCTAGTAATCTTTCACTTTCGAGCTCGATCACATTCTGCTAGTAACTCATGCTATCAATTCTGCCTTCACGCGTCGGGGCTGATTTTACCTTGAACTTAATAACAAGGAATTACCGTATACACACGAGATGACGTTCGCGAAAAAAACATTATGCAAAATCAACTCTGGCTATTGAAGAAACAAACGCATGCACCGATGAGAACTTTACAATAGGAGATACATCCTTCTCGCGTACATCCCCTTCTTTCTTTGGGCATGTCCAATGACTAACCAATCTGGCCTCAGCTTAGGTGTGCCATTACCAACTGCAGATCATGGTTGCCAACCTTTAATAGCTTCCAACTGATCGAACCAGGTATCAAGTCCTTCATCGAAGAAATCACCCGACCCCTCGAACGATTGATGTGTAGGTTGAGCTGCATCGCCCGACGGGTTCTTCGAACTAGAACCTCCATCTTTGTCTGGGATTATAAGAGGAGATTTGATCGATTGGCTACCACAAGCATCTCCCACTTGGGGATTAGGGAAATAAGAATGCTCCAAGCATTCTCCCATTAGATCATCTGAAGCCACATGCTCTGATTGGGCAAACCCTTGAGCACTGGGCGTGGTGGGCTGATCTGCGACAGGATGAACACTGACTAGCTGCTGCTCAGACGGAGGAGTGCTTACTCGTTGCACTTGTGATGCGTGTTCTTGAGGAATATTGAAATGACTCGCGAGGATATCCTGATCAAATCCCCAATAGTCGTCCAGATTCGACCGGGCCTCATTTGTCATAAGAGTGCTGGGTTCGCAGCCGAGTCTATTGCTCGGATTCAGTTCTGTATAACGCTGTCCTAACACCCTTCTGTAGCAACCAAGGTGATTCGCGACTAATTGCTTGGTAAGTCCTGGTACGTTCATGACCCTAAGTATGCTTGTCGGACCTATGAAGTCGAGTCCTATCTGTCGAACTGCGTCCAAGAACTTGAGATGAAGCTCCGGGGGCCAAGTGAATTTCTTCTTCTCGTCGTCCAGAGTGGCGTTGATAGCCTGCCGACTAACCTCTAACTCCTCTTGAACCGTATCTGATCTTACCGGAAGCTGTTGTGGAGGAGATTCATGGGCTTCGATGAGGTGACTCCGATCATAACGACACGTATCTTCTTCCTCCGAAGACACTGGTATAATTTCTGTAGGATCGATCTGCTCATGCGCGCCATTAGCAGGATCTGATTGTACCGGAGATGGCTCAAGGGAGCAGGGGGATAAATGAGCACCTTCCATCTTCGTAGAAGGCTTACCGGGGAACAATTTACTGAGGGAGGTAGGGCCACCGCAGTCAGGGCAGGTAATAGTACTGAGGATTTTCTCATACCACATGTTTTCCATTTGAAGGTTTTGGTTCTGCTCTTTTAGGGCCGTGATCTCCTTACGCCTGTGTTGGACACCTAGTCTGAAACGTCTATTCTGAAACCAAAAATGGATTCTCATAGGATTCATTCCCAGCTTCCGGCCCAATTCAATCTTTTGTTCCTCGCTTGGGCAAGGGCATGTCGCGACCCGTCTGGAAGCAGACGCGGCTAATGGATTACCGATCGCGGGCCTTGGATCGGCGCGAGCCCTCCCAGGCCCATACCAAATCGCGGCGGGAGTATTTTTTTGAGGGATTCGACGATAAGAGTCGATCGCTTTCGACCTTCAGTGTGGTCGTGGTGGCATGTGCAACTTGTGCATGCATTTGGAGTCGCCACCGGTCTTTCTTGGAGGGTAGACCGGAAACCTTACTGATCGATTGGGAGAGATCGATCAGTTCTGCAGAACCAGAGATTTTGGGTTCGGGGACTTGGTTACGTCGGTGTCATTACCAACGCCCTTTCGGTACCTAACGCGAGTGATTTTCCTGGCTAAGAGTTCATGCATGTGCGATTTTAGGTGAGGTAGGCTTAATTTAGGATTTCATGCAGATTGGAAGACTGTTCCTATCAATCACGATCAATTTAAATGAAAGCGCAATCAAATACATAAATAAATCATTTCAATGCACATCAATTCAGATCAATGGTTTCCTAGTATAACCATAAAGGCTTAAGGAATGTGTGATTTCGGTCAGGAGGTAAAATGTGAAGATTTGGAGGCGATTAGCCCAAAATGCAAAATCGTCAATTTTTGGGAGATTTGGATACCGAATTACCCAAAATATTGCATGGCCAGTTGATTGTGGCTATTTCCCATTTTTGAGAATTTTCTGGAATTTCTTGATTTTTAGAATTTTTTTTAGTTTTTTTATGATTTTTTTTATTTTTTTTATATATAAAAAAAAAACCGGACCGGGTCGGATAACCCGGCCCACGCCATTGGCGCCTACTCTGGGCCTTAAGGGTCTGAATTAGTACAACTGTCCAAGACCACGAGTTAGGCCCATCTCGTGTATTTAATGATTTAAGGGAAAGTCCACCTTTTTTACTAAAGCCCGATTCGAAATAAGGCTAGATCTGGGCCAATTTTCCTTCTATTCTTTCCTCTAAAGGCCCAGAATGTGATCAGATTTTTTTAATAAACCCATATGCCAACACAAGCTCAAGTGGAATAAATCCTACGTACACCCACTTATCCTCATCATTCACGTTTGTAAATTTTTTTATTATTTTTTCTTCTTCATCTCTTTTCTTTATGTTATCTTCTTCATGGGATTTCTTTCTTCCACGAAAGCCTTCTGCAGAGCTTTCCCTTGACGCACATCAATGTCAATTCTGCCATAAGCCGACGACTTCGACTACCGAAATCGACGTAACGCTACCGGTGATTGCCTCCTATCGCCGAGAACTCTTCACACCCACGCCTAATAACAGAGGTCTTCGACGATCGCGATCCTCAACACCCATCGACGTTGGCCACCACCTTTGCTGGCCTCGCGTCTCGCCGCCGTCGACCGACTTCCACCATCAACGACAAACGCTGGCGTCGAAGCCCGACTCCGGCCTCGAAGCTGACCAGCCCCAACTTTAAAGCCCTGGATGCATTCACACGAGCTTCGCCCCGAGCACTCTTCTTCTATCCTCTTTTTTTCTTGTTTTTACTAAAGCTAAGCTCTCCCTCCCTCTAGAGAAAATTTACTTCTGCCCCTCCCGTTGGTTTATTTTCTTTTACCGAGAGATGCCTTGATGACCCTCGACACCTCCACAGGCCCAAAAAAACATGATCAGATGGACGTGAAAACAGAACCGAAGAAGACTAAACGAGTGCGGCTCAGGTACGGGACGGAGCAAGGTCATGTAACGACGCGAAGCAAAAGGAAAGAGAGAAGAACGCACAGGTTCCATTCCATGGCCAAGGGATACAAGTCGCAGATTTATCAAACGAACTCAGTATTGCAGGTGAGGTAAAACAGAAGATGGGTCGAAACCTCAAGCGAGCCTTACCTAGCTGAGAAGTAATGAGGAAGCCTACCACGAACGACGAAAATGTGGATACTGGAGGTGCGGCTACCGGCGTCCTCTTCTCCTTCTCGGTAAAAAAATGAAGAGCATCCCCCACTTTTTTAGCGATCTCTCCATTTTTTCTTCGTATCTCCTTCCTTCATTTTTTTTGCTCCCTTCACCCTCTCTTTTTTTTTTCTATCTGTCCGCTCACCCCTCTGAGCTCTCTCTTGTTCCCCCCTTTTTTTTAGTGGACGTGCCCAACTCCTAAAAAATAAGAGGATCATGCTGTTCTTTTCCTTGGATCCACCTGCACCATCTTGTCTTTCCTTTTTTTTTATCATTATTCATGTTTCAGTTTTTGAGGCGCCGCTCCCCCACTCTTGCTCAATGGATAACCTGTCTTCCACTCCCTCTTCTTTTCATTTTTTAAATCCTTTCTCTCTTGCACCAAAGATAAGCAATCCAATGGGTCTGGAAGCTACAGTCGAAGCAACTGCAGATTTTCTCAACAAAGCTGTGAAGCCGGTTATCGTAGGTGGGCCGAAGCTCAGGGTGGCCAAGACCCAAAAGGCCTTCACGGAGTTCGTAGAAGCTGCTGGGTATCCAATCGCCTATATAAAAATAAATATTTTTTATATATATATTTTTTTTGTTCAAAATTGGTTCCTGAGGCTAGGCTAAGGCCTCCAACGTTGATTTTGTAATTTTATGATTTTTTTGCTATTTTTAATTAATTAATTTTTTTTAAAATAAAGATCAAAGTAAAAAGAAATTAAAAATCAGGTGTCAACAGCTGCCCCTCTTTGAGAGTAAGCTCGTCAGAGGTTGCTTTCAAAGACAAAATGACACCTGAATCTTGACTGACTTAACTGGGGAAGAGAAAATGCTAGGACATTGGATTCTTAAGCCTTTTGGTGAATGTTCAAATTAATCCCCGGTTCGTTCTTGCAGCTTGAACCTGGGCTGAGGGGAGGGAGGATTACCTGAAGCTCACCTGTCGGATGTTGGTCGCTGCGACATCTTTCAAGAAGATATCTATGATTCGTCATTCAAAATATCATAGGGAGGTTAAGCTCTGACCTGTATGGTAGGTCATACCATTATGGGGTTCCTAACTGGTAGGAACCTAAGGAAGGTGCATCCTCTGTCTTTGGGATTTGCCAAGGATTTTGATCCGTATGGTGGATCGGACCTTTGTGTTGATCCTTATGACAGTTTCTACCATATTTGACCCTTAAGGCGGTTTCTACCTTTGGTTGACCCTTCAGGCGGTTTCTACCATTGGTTTGACCCTTCAGGCGGTTTCTACCTTGAGTTGACCCTTCAGGCGGTTTCTACCATTGGTTTGACCCTTCAGGCGGTTTCTACCTTGAGTTGACCCTTCAGGCGGTTTCTACCATTGGTTTGACCCTTCAGGCGGTTTCTACCTTTGGTTGACCCTTCAGGCGGTTTCTACCATTGGTTTGACCCTTCAGGCGGTTTCTACCTTGAGTTGACCCTTCAGGCGGTTTCTACCATTGGTTTGACCCTTCAGGCGGTTTCTACCTTGAGTTGACCCTTCAGGCGGTTTCTACCATTGGTTTGACCCTTCAGGCGGTTTCTACCTTGAGTTGACCCTTCAGGCGGTATCTACCTTGAGTTGACCCTTCAGGCGGTTTCTACCATTAGTTTGACCCTTCAGGCGGTATCTACCATTAATTTGCTTTGAAAAGGGGTCTCATGACGAGGGTTCTCCACGTCCGATGAGACTGCTTGAGTCTGTTGAGGCGACATTCTGGGAGCTGGGTTCTCCAGGTATCCTGCAGAAGTTTGAGCCTGAAAGATTTTTCTTCACCAAGAAAACGTTAGTAATCTTTGGAAAGACCACGGCTGTCCATTTGACAAAACCGTATGACTTAAGTTTTAATCATGAAATGTGCATTTTGATGCCGAAGGCTATCCAAAACATTCTTGCAACATGCAAATGTGATCACAAATCCCTTGCACGGAAAATCTGGATCAAACAATTTGAAATTTCCAAAAAGAGTTTGTTCAAAACATCTATTGGAGAATTTCTCATCCAAGAGGGCTCCTCACCGCTCTGTGATAATGGTCTTTTGTAATGAATGTGCTCAACTTCCTACTAACCTGTGCCTAGGTTTTAGGATCATTCGCAGCGCATACATTTTGATCGGTCGGGAGGTCTTCCACGGGGCCGTAATGTTGGGCTTGGATATTGGTCTTCAAGGGGGACTCACTTCTGAGTCAAGGTCATTGAATGAAAATTTTCACCATCTGCTCCGGGTTTACAAGTCAAGAACCCTGCAAAATGAGAAAGAAATAGTCTTGCTCGTACTTCTTCGAGCTAAGCTATATGTTAACCCAAGTGTCTTAGTCAGAGAAGACTGTTTTAGGGTTATGATGTTGGTAGGATTGGGGACCGAAAAAGGCTTGTTTTTGGCCCAGAAATTACGAAGGGTTTGACGTTGGTGATCATTGCAAACTTGTCACCTGTCTTTTCTTTTCTGCATCTTTAGCCTTTGAGGCGCGCAACCTATCTTGCGTTGTGCACCAGCTCTTTAAAGAGCGTCTCTTGTTGCATTCAGAGAATGACTCTCTCTATGTCTTTGTTCTGCGCTTGATAGCATTTTGGGGAGCAGCCCTTTCAGATTTGGCTCATTTAGGGATTTTCTCTTTTCCCATCCGGCTTCATTGTGGATCAATCAAACAACTTACACGAGTATCGGCCTTGCTTTTACCAGGCACTTTGCTTTTTCTCGATGTCGTGGATTCTTTTCTCATTTTCATCTTTTTTTTTTTTTTGAAATCCCTTAGTCTTGAGCTCTTCCGTTTCTAAAGTGATGCTGCATCCATCTTGAAATGTGCAATGATCACCAACGGGCTCATGAAACGAATTTGCAGGCTCGACTTGGCTATGCAAAGGATTCGGTGTGTGGGATAGAGAAATGAATGCTTCTCATCATCCTATGGCACTTGGATTACCATATAAACAACACACAAAGATTAATGTTAGTCCGAGCAAGAAAATTTCTAACCATTTTCTCCTGATGCTGCTGGGCTCATCTTCATTTTGCCCCGATGTGGGGTGGTTCTCGACAGGGCTGATAATGAAAACCTCCGTTCAAAGGGGTTATCAATGGTCATCTGTAGTATTTGGGTATGTGAAACGAACGCCTCCGTCGTCCCAATCCATGTAATTGCTGCGAATGGTCCCTACCTCCGTAGGTACAGATTTTGCTATCTGATTCGCTCCACTTCTCTCTTAAGTGTGTATAGGACGTGTTTTGATTAGGCTTGCCTCTCTTTTGAGTAAACCTCCTTTTGAATGATTTGACAAATAATCATATTTGGAAAAATTCATTTCTTTCTTTCCCAAAATTTATCCATCGAGGGGATTTTGTGATGTATCGTGCATGTCTTATTCATGCTTTGGGCAACCTCCCGATTTAAATCATGAACATCGATGCATTGGATAATTTTCATGACGGCTGAAAGTATTTTAACATTTTTTTATCTCCAGCTAACTGGGAAAGGGATACTTACCTACCTGTCGTGGCTGCAGACCCCTGAAAATGTAAAAGAAGCATATCATTACATGTTCACGAATTTTTCAAAAATCGAAACGATACATCCTACCCTTGGTCATGTACTCTAACGAGTAGTACATGGGATGTAAAAACTTGTTCCTCTGCAAGGCGACTCCCCTGTCAAGGATAAACAATAAGTGTCAATTCATATTTCCAAATTCGAGACAAGTTGGGACGATACAACTTTACTCTTGGTTCTCATCCCGTTCTGACGTTGCGTATTGATATGAACAATCTCTATCAAATCCGCCTATCCATGCTTGGAGTGTTTGTAACATCAATGGTTCATCTGCCCCCAGCTGGGCAGCGTCTGTTCTGCTATTTGAACGCATGACTCATTGAGTGATTTATCCATGTTTGTCATCAAATAAGTGGCTTCGCGGCCAAACGTATTTCATGTTGAAGGGGTAGATCCCATTATGCTCCGCGGGTGATAATTATGGTTCATGGAACTTGCTCCACGGATTAAGTGATTAATCCACGGCCTTCGGCTTGAAGATGCTCAAAGGGTGATGTTGACACTCACGCGCAATTAGTTCTAGATATTAATGAAAGATGTTCCCGTGGGAACCTTACAGTGCGATCAACAACATATGCAATAGGAGTATTCAACCCCTTTTCTCGAAGCATTTTTCATCGAGTAGCCATGCCTTGCATCAGACGTTTGATCACCGGCCTCGCGTCACCACTGCGATGGTCCTCTGGCTCCAAATTGATCGAGCCAAAGATTGAATTCATCGCCAAGGAAATTGCTCGGGTCTTCGAGCCATTGATGTTCAAGTTGGGTATCAACGATTGTTGGGGGCAGATTTCTTTCATTGCCTTCGTTGTGAGGGATTGGAGTCTTTGAGCTGGAACCTTCATCATTGCCCTGTTGGGGTTGAGACATACATTCCCGAAGAGTATTGATCCAAGTGTCCAGCTCCTCATCAAGGAAATCACCTGTTCTTTCTAGCCATCGGTGCCCAGATTGGGTGTCGTCGACTACAGGCGAGGGATTCCTCTCTTTGCTCTCGCCGTGAGCAATTTGACCCATCGAATTGGAACTTCCTCCAATAACCGGCAGGTTCATATGTGCACTCTCTACCAAAGCCAGATCCGCTTCAGGGACAGCATTAATGACTGATTCGCGCTCAAACTGAGGAATCTCTATGTGCTGGAACTGTGGCATATACTCCTGAGGAGTATTGAGATAGCTCGGCGGAGCATCCTGATTTGGGTTAGAGGAGTCGCTGACACGACTGCTAGTCCCGTCATTGCTGAAACACGGTTGGGTGCTCTTGGCTCTCCAATCATCATGGTTATAACTCTGCCCAGCACTTGAGCTCCAACTGGCTTTATGATGGTTTAACGCTATCCTTCCATCCCTTAGCAATCTCCTATAGTACTTGAGGTGAGACTCAACGTTAATTCTAGAGAGCCCCGGCACATTCATAATCTCGAGTATGCGCAGTGGGCTAGCCGAATCAACTCCCAGTTCTCGAATTGCATCAACAAATTTGGTGTGAAGCTCATAGGTCCAGTAAAACCTTGTTCTCTTATCACCCAAAATATCGTCAATACTTCGGTAGCTATTCTCTACGGGATCTAGTCGTTTCAAAAGTTGTCCAGGGAGGGACTCACAGACTTTGGATTGGCTGGCTGCGACAGCGAGTTCTTCATTGAGAGAATTCCCCCTGTGATGATTCATATCCCATTTCTCAGAGGATGTTGGTGTTAATCCTATGGTGTTGACTTGCTCATGCAGATCTCCGGCGGTATCTGGCTGTGTCGGAAAATGCTGTGGAGAATACGGTAACAGTTGAGCGTTATTCGTCAACAGGGATGGTTCATCGAGGAACACCTCGCCGAGGACAACCGGATTACCACAATTAAGGCAGGTGGCCTTGGTCAGAGCTTCCTTATATCTCGCGCTTTCAGCTTGAAGCTTCTCATTCTCCTCCTTCAGGACCAGTAACTCATGGTCTGCGTATTGCTGTTTCACCCGGGTTCGTTTGTTTGCGAACCAAAACTTGAGCTTCGAAAGCTCCAATCCTATCTTTCGGCTCAACTCCATTTTCTGTTGTCTGCTTGGAGTGGGGAATTCATTGAAGAAAGCTTCGAGCTCTCGGATTTGGCCTGGAGTGTGGCGTTGTAGTTGCTTCCTTTTCCGGCTCCGGTCATCATTGTATACTCCTTCTTCGTAGCTGAAACCTAGAGTTTCATCGCTGGAGGAGTCAGTCTCTATGGCCTTCGGGCAGGATTCAGCTCCAGGATCTTCAAAGTCTCCCAGCAGTTCGTGCTCAGAAATGTCCAGGTCGGGCGTTTCTAGCAGATGGGAATAACTTTTAAACATGATGGATCGGGGTATCTCGGGCTGATCTAGTTCACTCAGCTTTCTCAATTCGCTCTTACGTGTTTGCTCGCTCTAGAAATTTTCTCAAGTGATTGTGCGTGTCCTGGAACCATCCTTCAGGCTGCATATGAAGACCAGCAAGCAAGCGCTCCTCCCGAGATTCTGCAATTACTCATCGTCTGTATTCCCCTTTCTTTTTCCTCGTGATAGGATCACGAACTCTCTTGCATTGATTCGGTTTCATCGAGTATTGCGCTCGTCCCCTAGTTCAGTCTTCAAAGTGGTGGGTCTACAATCTTTCGGCGCCTTTTATGATTTGCTAGGCCCGAGAACGTGGGGAGCAGTGGTGGACCCGCAATTAATGACTCCGTTTAATTCATTTAGCTCCATGGGAATTAACGCTATGATCTTCTCTCAACCCCTTTTCATCGTTCAAACGAAAGTGACATTTTCCCTGTGCATGCTGCTACTCTTCATTTCAGCATCCCGGGCGCTTGGTGAGGAATGAGTTCGTGGCCACTCAAAATTTTAAAGACCGTCTCTGGTTTCAGACTTAATCTAACAAGGGATCATCACAACTAAGCATGACGATGTTCGTCGATAGCGTTGGTTTTAATATAGAATTAACTATAGTCATTAAAGAAAAATGTTCCCGTAGGAACTTTACAACGGATAAAATGAGTGATCTACTCGTGAACATGTTCTTCTTCCTATGGGTGTTCGTAGTGACCGACCCATCGTGCCCCGAGCCAGGTGCTAGATCATGGCTGTCCAAGCGTGCCAGCTTCCCACTGATTGAACAAGGCATCGAGCCCCTCATCGAAGAAATCGTCTGTCGTGGGTTGACCAGCGGCAGGCAGAGCACCAGCCGACTGTTGCTCGAATGGAGGAGTACGCACTCGATGTACTTGTGACACGCGCTCTTGAGAAGTGTTGAAATGGCCTGGGAGGACATTCTGATCAACTTTCAGTTTGCCGGTGGTCGGGTTGCTAGCTTGACTGATGCTTAGATTTGGCCGGGTACCTCTTGATGCCTGAGCATTACAATGGCGGTCCCCCCTAGCTTTTGAGCTCGAGACGGATTCCTCCCGGTTTAGCTCCACTCGACGTTGTTTTAATAGCTTTCTGTAGGCAGCAAGGTGATTCCTGACCAGCTCCTTACTAAGCCCCGGTACATTCATGGCCTTAAATATGCGCGTCGGAGTTGCTGAGTCGATCCCCATTTGGTGAACCACGTCTAGGAATCTGGAATGCAGTTCAGGGGGCCAAGCGAACCTCCTCTTATCGTGGCCCAAAAGTGCATCGATGGCTTGACGACTGATTAACTCATCTCCAGCAGGACCCGACCCTATCGAAAATTGTTGTGCATGAGGCTGATATGCTTTGAGCTGGTCGGCGGTAACGTCCAGCTCCTTGAAACTATAACTCCAATCAAAGCGATGCAAATCCCATCCCCCAGGAGGCATTTGTATCATCTTTGTAGGATCATCCTGCTCATGCGTGACTCCGGCAAAATCTGGTTGAGCAGGAGACGCCCCGAGGGAGTAGGGTGGTAAATGAACGTCTTCAATCATCGCGTGAGGCTTACCGGGGAATATCTTACCGAGGGCGACGAGGTTATCGCAATGAGGGCAAACGGTAATATTGAGAGCTTTTTCATACCTCATGTTTTCTGTTCGCAGCTTTTGGTTTTCTTCCTTTAAAATCTCGACCACCTGACGTTTGCGTTGAGCCCTCGATTTGGATCTCCTATTTTGAAACCAAAACTGGATCCTCGACTGATTAATCCCCAACTCCCGACTCAATTCAATTCTCCACTTCTTTTTCATGTAATGGCTTTTACTGAAAAGGGTTTCCAGCATTTGGGTTTCCTCCTGAGAGTATTGGTGAGGACGTCTTCTTTTCCCGAGTTGAGCATTGTGGATGTCGTTGTCGTCGTCGCTGTGATCTTGATTTCCGTTGCCAGAAGTGTTGGGCTTCATGGTTTTGGCGTTAGACTTGATCTTGGAATCTTCGAGATCCCTCTGTGGTTCAATTTCTGAGATTTTTGAGTCAGTCGCCTCTAGCAGCTGACAGTAACCTCTTAAATATGTTGGATTGAGAAATGTTTGATTGGTTCTTGCCCATTCAGATCTCTACTCTTTCCTGTGTGTTCACTCCCTATAAAGTTTTCTTCGAGTGACTTTGCATGTTCAGGAGACGCTCCTCAAGCATCATTAGGCAAACGTTCCCCCTCAAGACCTTGAATTCCTCGCTTAGCTTTTCAACGTGATGGGACTGCCGAACCCTGTTAGGGCTCTCTTCGATAGTTGCGCTTTCCTCCCACCTAACTCTAATAATGGTGATCCCGACAAATCTTTTACATCTTTTAATTGATGAGCCGAAAATCGCGGACCGAAACGAATCCAATGGTTCTCGTGAGGGGACCTCCTGCTTTACCCCCTAACTGGGCTCCACCAGCATTATTACTGAGACCCTTCATCATCCTCGAGTTGCTATAAAATGAGGAATTAATGTATGGAAGGTTAACGTTTTCGCATAATCAGCTTCTTCCTTCTAATCTCTCTGTTAAACTCGTCTTATTCTCAAGCCAACCCAACGCAAATGGCCTCCTCTCCCGTACGCACTTTTTCAACTGATGTCTTGGCCCAGTGGGAAAAGCTTTATAACCTACTGGGTCGCGGTTACGCGCACATAACCGATCATTCTGCAACCGCGGATGAAATCCGTGTCCTGCTCGAGGACTTAGATACCACTTCCCTCGAAGGTACTACGCTGGGGAGGGAATATAGAACTTTCCCGACCCTCTTTGCACACTCCTTAGAGGCCTACCGTGTTGCTGATCGGGAGGTTCTCGTGGCTCGCGTCTTGCGGGCTCGTTACCAGGATCGGTCTGATCATTTGGTGCTGACCAACTATTTGGCCGATAGTCACAAAAAGGCCGTCGAGTTTGCCAATGAGAGGGTCGCGACGTTGCTTCGCGAGAGGAGAAAATTGGTGGATCAATTGGCCCTATCCCTGACCGCTGGCGAGCACGACCGCCACAATGTCCTATTGAGGCTGCAAAGCGACTGGCAGGAAGAACGGCTTGACAAAATAACCGCAGACATAGCTCACGGGAATGGATTAGTTCGGGACTTGGAAATAATCACCGAAGAACACGAGGTCAAGGTCACTGAGGTTAAGGGAGAATGCAGAAACCTTTTCCTCAAGCTCGCGGACCAGGACATGCGGAGTCGTGAGTACGGGCAGAGCATTAACAACATGGAGGGTCAGTTGGGCTCCTTTGTGTCGTTAATTAGGGCTCACTTTGGCTTTACTTTTCCGCCCCGAATTGTATGACCTGCTTCTGAAAACCCTCCGCTGAGCAAAATAAATGAAAGTTCTTGTGTGTGTGTTTTAACTTCTGTATGGTTCATTTCTTCGAGTATCCGAACATCTTCGACTTGGGTGAGTCGAACCATAATATCAATAAGCCGAGCAAATATGTCCTGATTGTATAACTCGCTCATGATCAGATGAGATAATAGCCTTAGACTTGTCCAGGAAAAGATTTCTCTCTATTACCTATTTTTTTACCTGCAAATAAAAAGACAGAATCAGAAGGGATAATTTGAAAAAGAAATCAAAAACTCCTTTCAATCCTATGCTTGCTCATGATTAATAAGGACAAGAATTTTTACAAGGGTTTTAATCTTGCGCGAAAGGTTTTTATCAATATTCCTCGAAAGAAAGCATACTATTGAAAGGAATGTAATTCACGATAATCGCTTTTGATCAATTTCGAGAGGAACGAATTACTCAAAAGTGCGAGGTATAATAACGTGTTTTAAATTTAATTGAAGATACGGCATCCAAATCAAGGCCGTTTTGTTAAGAACGAGAGTAATTTGGACATCTATCTCGTCATTAAATTCAAAACAACGCCGATATTCTCGATCAATTATCGTAGATTACCAGCGACGTAAAACATGCATGGACCAATTCAAGTGTATAATTCCTTCTAGCGAAATTGGGGTTGGATTACCCTATACGACCAAAAAGGTCGTGCAAGATTTCCAATTTTAATTTCCTCTAAAGGAATTATAAACTTGACTTGGGAGTATTCGGATGATTAGAGAAAATGCCACTATCACATTCCCATGACCTGTCAAAAGAAATACAACCAAGTTCCATCTAAATGTATACACCAATAGATCCTTAATACGATCACTCTAAGGGGTGAGATAGAGAAAAACCTTAGTAAAAATAAACCCTATACAAGAGGATTAGTAATGAAAAATAAAACAAAGGAATGTGATCCTAACGTTCAAGGATGCCCCCAGCTCGATCTGTGACTTCCGGATCACTTGCCCCAACTTGTCGTCTTCATTGGACGATATCTCAATAATGTCCATAGTAGGCTCCTTTGTTGCTCACTCGGTGTTCGCCATGGGATATCGTCCTCCTCGTCTTCTATCAAGGACGTTTGGGAAAAACACACACATCTATCCTTGAAATGGCATTTAATCTAATCACCAAAATGCAATGAATGGAACGCCTATATTTATACGAACTGTAATAGATTTGATTTGAGGGATAGAGAGTCTTACCAACCAAACTCGTCGACTTATGTGCGGTTTTAGGTGTACCAACCGCCCAAAGACATGCGCATGAGACAAGTGATGGTAAACTTCTAAAAATCAGAGGGTTTGGCACCTAAGGTTAAGGTTCCCACCTCGAGTTCTAGAAAGAGCCGATTCCATTGCACAGCTATCGTCGCATTGGGACTCGATCCATAGTTCGAAGCGAGCGGAATTGAAAAGTGGATTACCCCGTGTTTTTCCTCACGGAGATTCCATTTTCAATTCCTTCTATTGTGTTCCTAAAGGCGGCGCCTGGGGTTTTAGGCGCGGTTGTGTGTGTCCATGTGTCGTGATCATCACAATGCAAGTCATGCACAACAGTTTATCAATCAGCACTTCAAATCATCCACACAACATACATTCCTACGCCCAACCTGCATAAAACAAAGTTAATCACAGACTACCCCCCTTATTACTCCAATCTGCAAAAACATATAACACCTATCATAAGCGGACTTACCTCACCTTCAAGAGCGCCTGCAAGGTTAGAAAAATCACCCAGCTTTTTAATTACGGCCTAAGTTCACTTGAGGTCT
Source organism: Rhodomyrtus psidioides (assembly GCA_021437785.1). Taxonomy (NCBI): domain Eukaryota; kingdom Viridiplantae; phylum Streptophyta; class Magnoliopsida; order Myrtales; family Myrtaceae; genus Rhodomyrtus; species Rhodomyrtus psidioides. Next base: position 1,754,234 of record JAILYB010000109.1, on the reverse strand, counting down.
AGAACCATAGGTTCCAGAACAAAGGTCCCCAGCGGAGTCGCCAGCTGTCGCGACCCGTCTGGAAGCAGACGCGGCTAATGGATTACCGATCGCGGGCCTTGGATCGGCGCGAGCCCTCCCAGGCCCATACCAAATCGCGGCGGGAGTATTTTTTTGAGGGATTCGACGATAAGAGTCGATCGCTTTCGACCTTCAGTGTGGTCGTGGTGGCATGTGCAACTTGTGCATGCATTTGGAGTCGCCACCGGTCTTTCTTGGAGGGTAGACCGGAAACCTTACTGATCGATTGGGAGAGATCGATCAGTTCTGCAGAACCAGAGATTTTGGGTTCGGGGACTTGGTTACGTCGGTGTCATTACCAACGCCCTTTCGGTACCTAACGCGAGTGATTTTCCTGGCTAAGAGTTCATGCATGTGCGATTTTAGGTGAGGTAGGCTTAATTTAGGATTTCATGCAGATTGGAAGACTGTTCCTATCAATCACGATCAATTTAAATGAAAGCGCAATCAAATACATAAATAAATCATTTCAATGCACATCAATTCAGATCAATGGTTTCCTAGTATAACCATAAAGGCTTAAGGAATGTGTGATTTCGGTCAGGAGGTAAAATGTGAAGATTTGGAGGCGATTAGCCCAAAATGCAAAATCGTCAATTTTTGGGAGATTTGGATACCGAATTACCCAAAATATTGCATGGCCAGTTGATTGTGGCTATTTCCCATTTTTGAGAATTTTCTGGAATTTCTTGATTTTTAGAATTTTTTTTAGTTTTTTTATGATTTTTTTTATTTTTTTTATATATAAAAAAAAAACCGGACCGGGTCGGATAACCCGGCCCACGCCATTGGCGCCTACTCTGGGCCTTAAGGGTCTGAATTAGTACAACTGTCCAAGACCACGAGTTAGGCCCATCTCGTGTATTTAATGATTTAAGGGAAAGTCCACCTTTTTTACTAAAGCCCGATTCGAAATAAGGCTAGATCTGGGCCAATTTTCCTTCTATTCTTTCCTCTAAAGGCCCAGAATGTGATCAGATTTTTTTAATAAACCCATATGCCAACACAAGCTCAAGTGGAATAAATCCTACGTACACCCACTTATCCTCATCATTCACGTTTGTAAATTTTTTTATTATTTTTTCTTCTTCATCTCTTTTCTTTATGTTATCTTCTTCATGGGATTTCTTTCTTCCACGAAAGCCTTCTGCAGAGCTTTCCCTTGACGCACATCAATGTCAATTCTGCCATAAGCCGACGACTTCGACTACCGAAATCGACGTAACGCTACCGGTGATTGCCTCCTATCGCCGAGAACTCTTCACACCCACGCCTAATAACAGAGGTCTTCGACGATCGCGATCCTCAACACCCATCGACGTTGGCCACCACCTTTGCTGGCCTCGCGTCTCGCCGCCGTCGACCGACTTCCACCATCAACGACAAACGCTGGCGTCGAAGCCCGACTCCGGCCTCGAAGCTGACCAGCCCCAACTTTAAAGCCCTGGATGCATTCACACGAGCTTCGCCCCGAGCACTCTTCTTCTATCCTCTTTTTTTCTTGTTTTTACTAAAGCTAAGCTCTCCCTCCCTCTAGAGAAAATTTACTTCTGCCCCTCCCGTTGGTTTATTTTCTTTTACCGAGAGATGCCTTGATGACCCTCGACACCTCCACAGGCCCAAAAAAACATGATCAGATGGACGTGAAAACAGAACCGAAGAAGACTAAACGAGTGCGGCTCAGGTACGGGACGGAGCAAGGTCATGTAACGACGCGAAGCAAAAGGAAAGAGAGAAGAACGCACAGGTTCCATTCCATGGCCAAGGGATACAAGTCGCAGATTTATCAAACGAACTCAGTATTGCAGGTGAGGTAAAACAGAAGATGGGTCGAAACCTCAAGCGAGCCTTACCTAGCTGAGAAGTAATGAGGAAGCCTACCACGAACGACGAAAATGTGGATACTGGAGGTGCGGCTACCGGCGTCCTCTTCTCCTTCTCGGTAAAAAAATGAAGAGCATCCCCCACTTTTTTAGCGATCTCTCCATTTTTTCTTCGTATCTCCTTCCTTCATTTTTTTTGCTCCCTTCACCCTCTCTTTTTTTTTTCTATCTGTCCGCTCACCCCTCTGAGCTCTCTCTTGTTCCCCCCTTTTTTTTAGTGGACGTGCCCAACTCCTAAAAAATAAGAGGATCATGCTGTTCTTTTCCTTGGATCCACCTGCACCATCTTGTCTTTCCTTTTTTTTTATCATTATTCATGTTTCAGTTTTTGAGGCGCCGCTCCCCCACTCTTGCTCAATGGATAACCTGTCTTCCACTCCCTCTTCTTTTCATTTTTTAAATCCTTTCTCTCTTGCACCAAAGATAAGCAATCCAATGGGTCTGGAAGCTACAGTCGAAGCAACTGCAGATTTTCTCAACAAAGCTGTGAAGCCGGTTATCGTAGGTGGGCCGAAGCTCAGGGTGGCCAAGACCCAAAAGGCCTTCACGGAGTTCGTAGAAGCTGCTGGGTATCCAATCGCCTATATAAAAATAAATATTTTTTATATATATATTTTTTTTGTTCAAAATTGGTTCCTGAGGCTAGGCTAAGGCCTCCAACGTTGATTTTGTAATTTTATGATTTTTTTGCTATTTTTAATTAATTAATTTTTTTTAAAATAAAGATCAAAGTAAAAAGAAATTAAAAATCAGGTGTCAACAGGGCATTCATCGAAGAAAGCTTCAAGCTCCTGGATTTCTTTCCGAGCGTAGCGCTGGCGACTTTTTCTTTTCCGGGGTTGAGTGTCGTGGCCACTGCCGTCGTCACCACTGCGATCTTGATGTTCGTCACGGGCAATGTTGAGTTCCATGGCTTTGATGTCGAATTTGATTCTAGAGAATTTGAGGTCTTTCAACGAACTCGTCACTCGGGGTTCTCTGTTCTCTTTTGTATACTCGCTCTTTCGATTTGTTGCCTCCTTTTCCTCGAAAGCTAGGTCTGTTCCGCGTTCTGTTTTTGAAACGACGGAACTGTTTGCCTCTTGCTCAGCTTTCCGACACGAAGGGGTAACCAAATCCTTCCGCGGCTTCTTCGATAGTAGCGCTCGCCTTTCACTTTTCCTCGATAGTCATGCCTGTTCAGCACTGTCTTCTCTTTTTAAGTGGCAGAGCTGTTCACTCGCCGCCCAGCTTTATGCGTGATGGAACAACACAACCCTTTCGCGGCTTCTTCGATAGTTGCGCTCGCCTTTCACTTTTCCTCAATAGTCATGCCTGTTCAGCACTGTCTTCTCTTTTTAAGTGGCCGAGCTGTTCACTCGCCGCCCAGCTTTATGCGTGATGGAACAACACAATCCTTTCGCGGCTTCTTCGATAGTTGCGCTCGCCTCCCTCCCAGCTTTAATAATGGCGAGACCGAATTTGTCAGGCCTGAAATTGCGGACCAGGACATGTCTGATGATTCACGGGAGGAGCAGCCCTCGCTTTACATTAATTAACCCGGCTCCACAAGCATTATTGCTGCAACTTTTCTCCACTCTCGAGACGCTATAAAATGCGGAGTTGGTGTTTGGGGGATTAACGCTCTCATATAATTTACTTCCATCTTCAAATCGCTCCATTACACACCTCTCCGTCGAAAATGGCCTCTTCCCATGTTCCCACTTTCCCAGCCGAAGCTTTCGCTCGATGGGAAGAGTTCTATAACCTCTTGGGTCGAGGCTACGCTCACATAGCTGATCATCCCGAAACCGAGGATGAAATCCGAGTCATGTACGGGGACCTGGACATCACCTCCCTCGAGGGTACTGCGCTGGGGAGGGAATACAGAATTTTTCCAACGCTCTTTACAAACTCTTTGGAGGTCTACCGCGCTGCTCACCGGGGACTTACCGTGGCTCGTGTCCTGCGAGCCCGTTATGAGGATCAGTCGACCGCCTAGCGTTGGCTGACTACCTGACCGATAGTCACAAAAAGGCTGTTGAGTTCGCCAAAGAGCGGGTTTCGACATTGCTACGCGAGAGGAGGAATCTGGTGGAGGACTTAGCCCTATCTCTGGCTACCTATGAGCGCGATCGACGTAACGCCCTGCTAAGGAACCGAAGCGAGTGGCTGGAAGAAAGGCTCAACGGCATAAATGAGGATATAACTCGTGAGAATGGACTTGTTCGGGACTTGGAAGCAGTCGCCGAAGATCACGAGACTCAGGTTGTTGCAGTCAATGATGAACGCAAACGCCTTCACCTCAGGCTTGTGGACAATGATACGCGGAGTGGTGCGTATAAACAAAGCATCCATAACCTGGAGGGCCAGCTGGGCTCCTTTGTGTCGTTGATTAGGGCTCACTTCTGCTTTACTTTTCCACCCCAATGAATTGTATGATCTGGTTTAGGCAAGAATGAATGAAAGCCCCCGTGTTTGTTTTAGCTTTTATATGATCCATTTCTTCGAGCATCCGGACATCTTAGACTTGGATGAGCTGATCCATAATAAGTCGAGTAGATGTGTTCTGATTTTCTAACTCGCTCATGATCAGATGAAAGAATAGCCTCAGACTTATCCAGGAAAAGATTTCTCTCTATTACATATTTTTTACCTGCAAATGAAACGACCGAATCAGAAGGAATAATTTGAAAAAGAAAGCATAAACCCCTTTCAATCTTATGCTTGCTCGTGATTAATAAAGACAAAAACTTTTACAAGGATAATCTTGTGCGAAAAGTTTTTATCAATATTCCTCGAAGGAAAGCATACTATTGAAAGGAATGTAATTCACGATAATCGTTTTTGACCAACGACGCGTTTTAAATTTAATTGAAGATACGGCATCCAAATCAAAGCCGTTTTGTTAATAACGAGGGCAATTTGGACATCTATCTCGTCATTAAATTCGAAACAATGCCGGTACTCTTGATCAATTATCGTGGATTACCAGTGGCGTAACACATGCATGAACCGATTCAAGTGTATAATTCCTTCTAGCGAAATTGGGGTTGGATTACCCTATACGACCAAAAGGTCGTGCAAGACTTCCAATTTTAATTTCCTCTAAAGGAATTATAAACTGGACTTGGGAGTATTCGGATGATTAGAGAAAATGCCACTATCATATTCTAATGATCCGTCGAACGAAATACAACAAACTTCCCATCTGGATGTATACACCAGTAGATCCCTAATACAATCACTCTAAGGGGTGAGATAGAGAAAAACCTCAGTAAAAATAAACCCTATACAAGAGGATTAGTAATGGAAAATAAAACAAAGGAATGTGATCCTAACGTTCAAGGATGCCCCAAGCTCGATCTGTGACTTCCGGATCACTTGCCCCAACTCGTCATCTTCATTGGACGATATCTCAATAATGTCCATAGTAGGCTCCTTTGTTGCTCACTCGGTGTTCGCCATGGGATATCATCCTCCTCGTCTTCTATCAAGGACGTTTGGGAAAAACACACACATCTATCCTTGAAATGGCATTTAATCTAATCACCAGAATGCAATGAATGAAATGCCTATATTTATATGAACTGTAATAGATTTGAGGGATAGAGAGTCTTACCAACCAAACTCGTCGACTTATGTGCGGTTTTAGGTGTACCAACCGCCCAAAGACATGCGCATGAGACAAGTGATGGTAAACTTCTAAAAATCAGAGGGTTTGGCACCTAAGGTTAAGGTTCCCACCTCGAGTTCTAGAAAGAGCCGATTCCATTGCACAGCTATCGTTGCATTGGGACTCGATCCATAGTTCGAAGCGAGCGGAATTGAAAAGTGGATTACCCCGTGTTTTTCCTCACGGAGATTCCATTTTCAATTCCTTCTATTGTGTTCCTAAAGGCGGCGCCTGGGGTTTTAGGCGCGGTTGTGTGTGTCCATGTGTCGTGATCATCACAATGCAAGTCATGCACAACAGTTTATCAATCAGCACTTCTAATCATCCACACAACATACATTCCTACGCCCAACCTGCATAAAACAAAGTTAATCACAGACTACCCCCCTTATCACTCCCATCTGCAAAAACATATAACACCTATCATAAGCGGACTTACCTCACCTTCAAGAGCGCCTGCAGGGTTAGAAAAATCACTCAGCATTTTAATTACGGCCTAAGTCCACTTGAGGTCTAGAACCATAGGTTCTAGAACAAAGTCCCCAGCGGAGTCGCCAGCTGTCGCGACCCGTCCGAAAGGCGGACGCGGCTAATGGATTACCGATCGTGGGCCTTGGATCGGCGCGGGCCCTCCCAGGCCCATACCAAATCGCGGCGGGAGTGTTTTTGAGGGATTCGACGATAAGAGTCGATCGCTTTCGACCTTAGTATGGTCGTGGTGACATGTGCAACTTGTACATGCATTTGGAGTCGCCACCGGTCTTTCTTGGAGGGTAGACCGGGAACCTTACTGACCGATTGGGAGAGATCGATCAGTTCTGCGGAACCAGAGATTTTGGGTTCGGGGACTTGGTTACGCTGGTGTCATTACCCAACGCCCTTTCGGTACCTAACGCGAGTGATTTTCCTGACTAAGAGTTCATGCAGGCGCAAGTTTGGATGAGGTAGGTTTGATTCAGGGTTTCATGCAGATTGGAAGACTGTTCCTATCAATCACAATCAATTTAAATGAAAGCGCAATCAAGTACATAAATAAATCACTTCGATGCACATCAATTCAGATCAATGACTTCCTAATATAACCATAAAGGCTTAAGGAAGGTATGACCTCGGACCAGGGGTAAAATGGGAAGATTTGGGGACAATTAGCCCGAAGGGCAAAATCGTCATTTTTGGGGAGTTTGGATACCGAATTACCCAAAATATTCCATGGCCAGTTGTTTGTGGCCATTTCCCATTTTTGAGAATTTTTTTGAATTTCTTGATTTTTCTTCAATTTTTTGGGATTTTTATGGATTTTTTTTTAATTTTTTTATTTTTCTCGACAAATATTTCAATAAAAAGCATGTCTTTGACAATAGATAACACTTAACCAGATAAATAAGCTAACCACTAGACTGAAACAAATACATGCAAATCGAGTCTATAAAGGCAATATTTTAGAAAAATAACTCTGATATACGGATCGGGCATGTAAAATATACCGGATTGGATACTAACCTTAAATCGCCCAGCCTCAGCCTGCAACCATTCTTCGTGCGTTTCACCTCAGTCACCAAGCCCCATTGAGCTTCCATCGCCATGGGTATCATCATCAGTCGCCACATTGGAATGTCAAAATGGTGCATCAAACCTTTGGAACGTGCACTTACTCAAAGTAGATAGTCAGCAAAGTCCAGCCAATTAAAGGATAAAACGAGTGTCTCGAATTAAACTCTAATTATCGCGCTAATTTATCTACTAAGACATGCATAATATTCAGACATTCACAAGCGAAGTTAAAACTAAGTCATGTGAATTGAACATGGAGGACAAATCGACAATCAAACACATATAAAGCCTAATTGAGAAAATATAAGCAAATAAATGCATTTTCTATCTATTTCTTTTTTTTTATGAAATTTTATGACTTTTAATTACTTGGAATTTTTCTATTTTTTATTTTTTTTTACTTTTTTTTATTAATTAATTAAATAGGACAGGGGGGGTCGGGCTCTCGAACCCGGGCCTGGAGCAGGCCGTCGGGCCTGATCGGGCCCGAACAAGAAGACCCGAATCGGGCCCGGTCGGCACCAACAGGCCTCAGGCCTGAGCCCCTTTTCCTCATCCGAATTGGGCTTCAAAATTCCAGGCCCAGCCTTCTCTTTCTTGTCATGCTAGCCCATTCGGAGCCCACTTTCCTCTCTACTATTTCAAGACCAACCCACAAACAGAGGTAAACCAGCCCATACCTTTACTATTCATCTTCTTCTTCATGCAACTTCCTGCGTCGCGGCACCGAGGCAAATAAAAACGGGCCGACGTTAGAACGTCGGCACAGGCGGCTTCGTCGACCGTCGGGCTTCCGCGCAGGTCCGGCCTGGTCTCCTCTATTCTACCACGCCTCTTCGCTCGTCGTCGTGCGCCGCCGAGACTCGTTCCTCATACCACCGGACCTTCTGGACGCCGACCGGTTCTGTCTAGCTTGTGCCCACCTGCGCTTTCAGCCTACCGGCGCCCTTGACCGCCGCCTGTCACCCCCTAGCGCCACAGAGTTAGCCGAGCCCATGTGACCATCCACCCTTGTGACCCAGACAGGATTTGCAGGTGCAACTTCATCACCAGGAAGCTACGGGCGATTCTCCTCCCCAAAGGTCATTATTCCATCCACCACCCAATATCCAAGAACCTGGTTTGGCGTTTCTTGCAGCTTCTTCAATCGTCCTTACAAACTCTTCCTTGCGATAACAGCACGGAGTTCCGCCTGGCCCATCTGCAGTCCTCCGAGAATCATGTGCACATGGGAGTTGATGAACCCAGAAACCACAACGTTCGGTGCCAGAGTGCACCAACTCCTTGAGAGACGAGTAGCTCCCCACTAGGAGGACCCGACCGCTGCGAACGGCCATGGAGTTGTCGAAGGGCAGGGACGCATCGCTCGTGTATATGCCGTTTCACACGATCAGGTCCGCGATCGGAGACGACCGGATGAAGGGGAGCAACGACCGTATGCTCGACCAGTAGTAGGCGTCGAGGAGACGGAGCGAGAGGAACGACAGGAGGAGGACGACGGAGGCGGAGATGACGATGGGGAGATTCATGCGTTCGGTTTCAGCTGGCTCTCGTTAGCCTAGCCATGGATACGGGTTCGCGTTGCCACGGCTCGATTTACTCGCGCATCCCGCCTGGTCCGGTCCACCTCGCTGCCACTACAAACCTGGTTCACGAGCGCCTTGAAGACCACCGAGGCTTCAGTCACGACTCTGCTCAGTTGAGCCGCAAAAGGAGAGCATTCCACCTTCCAGGTTCTAGTCCTAGACCCAACCTTCTCAGTGGCGCCCGAAAACTGATCACGGAGAGCTGTGGGTAAAGAGTTTGGCAGCTCGGACCATGAGGAATACTCACAGGTTGTCGATGAGAAACGCCAGCCCCTCTTTTTTTTAGTCGCCCCCCCTTGGTCTCCTTTGAACCCTTCCTCTTAACTCCGTCATCTCCGAACACTCTGTCCTCTCTTTCTTTCTTTCTTTTTTTTCCTTTTCGGTTCTCTCCCTCTATTTTGTTTAATCTCACTTTTTTTATTGCATGGTGGAGGACAGACTCCCTGCTGTCCTCTACTTCCTCCAAAATTTTTTATATCCCACCATCCCCATAACAACATCGTCACCTTCCCTTTTTCTTTTTTTATCGCGCCGCACCTTCAACTTCCTTCCTTTAGTGACTTCTTTTGTAAAAGAACTCTTGAAAGGTGGGACACTCTGATCATGAGGACTCGAGGGTGGAGAGTATGCTTGCCCTTCGGCGATTCATTTTCATTAAAAAAAATAAAAAAAATAAAATAAATAAATAAATAAATAAAATAAAATAAAAATAAAAATATTTTAATTTTTACGGATTTTCAATGAATTGTTTTTTTTTCGAAAATAAACTAGAAAAGACTGATCAAAATCCATGTGTCAACAACATGAAGTTCCCATATGCTTGGATAACCGACGATCACTCTTTTATTGACATTATCCCAACCAAATCCAGATTGCCCAAGAAGCTTCTTGAAACTACCATATTGTGTTCTCATCTTGTTGTGCTTGTTTCTCAATTGTACTTGGTTATTTTAGACTCCCACCTTGTTGCTGAATGCGATTCTTATATTTTTCCACCCTGTTTTGTTGAAAGTACAAGATGTACGATTTCCCTCCTTCACTTCTTCTACCATCAAACTCACATACAAGTTGACGGAAGTCTCGTTCCATTTTGCATTGAATGTGTCTCTTTGGGATGCCATGTAATCTTGACTAATTAATCATCATATTAACAATGCAATCACAAGCTCAGTCATTTACAAACAATGCAGCAATTCGGAGTTCAAGCCATGTAATCTCCATGTTCAAAAAAGTATCATCCAACTAGGCGTATCAATAAAGCATGGAAAACAACATGGAAGTAAATAAACAGGGCTCGGTGCTTTGAGATACACTTAAGAAAAATCCATTTTGCTCACTAACCTCATAACCACAAAACCATCTACTGTAGACAATTCCCAACAATTATTACATCCTAAAACTGCACAAAATTCAATCAAGACATTACTAGATAGGACATGGTCCTTCTTAGCAAGATTAAACAATCTCAACGGATGACAATTCAAGCAAAACTTTAACCATCTTCCACACATCAGATCCAAAGTCGCAAAAGAGATATGCACACCAACCTAACTCGAAGGTATTGCACGCTTGAATCTGGTCACGACAGAGCAGATACAAGATTTCGAATCGAAAAAAGGGAAACTGCTTTCTCTGATTAATCAATGCACCACCAGTTGGCAATTTCCAAGCTCAATGTCTCGAATAGAGCTATATTGCCCAAGAATAGCTATGCACAGAACACCTGAAACCAAAAGAGAATCATCAAATCAGCAGAAAAAAATTAAAAAATGTTCAAGGGTCCTTAGAACAAACTCATAAGCCATCAGAAGCAACTGTCATCGATGTGGTTTAAAAATCGAAGCGTGCTGTGTTTTACATTAGTACATATGGCGAATTTTCAACTCTTAACAAGTCTGGAAATTGCAAATCCTGTTCTTTTAGTAGAGATTGGTGTACAGGGGGAGGATACTATGCATCTCTTGCACAAAGGTTCATGGCAAAAGCAAATCACGAACTTTGAAAATGCAAAGGGTAAAAGAAAGCGAGGAGAGAGAAACTGAATCCACTTGGATCAGTGCATAGAGATAGAGAAGCCTTGGGACTCGGAAACATCAGTAGAAAGCTAGAAACCAGAATGACAAGAGCAAGAAGGCTACCCATCATATACCTGAATCTCCAAAAACCAAAACAAAGTTGGCTTTTTTCACATCACCCTCCGTACTTTATAGACACCCAGGGGAAGATTTGGAAGGAACACAGCTCCAAATTGACAATTGGAAACATTTATCTACAGAAAACCAAAACTTTGGGAGGTTTGAACATTCTGAGCACTGCCCAACGACTCTTATTTCACTTCAATAAACAGCACAATCAGAAACAGATGACTAACTGAACTAGAAGGGGGAAAAAAGAAGTTACGTAGCTGAAACAGCCTTCGTGCTGGTTCGGCGAGGCCGACCCCTGCGACGGTGGGGTTCGGCTTGCACGAGCCAAACCCCACCCAGATCCGGGTGGGGCTCGTCCGTGTGCGGAAAGCAAGAGCCAAAACCCGCCCAGAACTGGTTGGGGCTCGGCCATACACGGCGAGCGTGAGCAATACCCGGCCAAGATTCGGGTGGGGCTTGGCAGCGCGCGGCGAGCGCAAGCTAAAACCCGACCAGATGTGGGTGGGGCTCAGCCGCACGCGGCGAGCGCGAGCCAAAACCCGCCCAGATTTAAGCGGGTTCGCGCGAGCTCTCCCGCCTGTGGGACACCGATCGATTGCCAAGAAGAGGAAGAAGAAGAGGATGAATTAGCGGAAACTCATCGGAGGTCCAAGCAGGGATGGTTGGTCGAGGAACGGCGACGGTGAAGGTGTGCGTTGTGAGGGAGGAACTGCTCGCGTTTGAGGGAGGAAGTGGTTCGTTCTTCTTCAAGTCGTGAAGTGAGGGTGTAATAAAAAGTGTTCCAACCAAAGCTGTAAAAAGTGTTTCAGAAACAAAAAAAAAATAAGTTTTTTCTATTTTTTTTTGCCAAAAGTGTTTTTTTTTTCACAAGTGTTTCGCGGAACACTTTTAGAACATTTTTTAACCTGATGCGGGAGCATTCAATGACATCACTAATGTTATACCCGACGTTAATGTGCAATCCTTGATTTTACCCATAAGTTCTGCACAGTTGTTATTCATTCAGACAAAGGCTGAATTTGGTCACAACTTGCTTCAATGGATCGACTCAACCTAAAGTCTGAAGGCATTGCTCAGAAAATGGGAAGCTCAGATGTTGTTCGCTTCAGTCTCAGATGATGTGATACAAGCTTAGAAGATAACACGCTCAGACGATAGCTCGTTCAGAAGATGGCACAATCTTAATGCGACTTTCTTAATTAGTTGCTGACTTGAAGGCCAATCAAATATATATCCATGGAAGGTTATCTAGAGATATTTATGCAGATTCGAAATATCTTTTAGGGATGATATTTGATATTCTAGGATGGTGGACGATGTTATCTTATTTCCTTTTCCGTATTTGAATAGGTTTAGAATTATTTGTTTCCTTTTCTTTACGTTATCTTCGTCCCTCTATTTAAAGGAGGAGTAGTCTCTATTGTAACCAGACCAGACTAGACTACGTTGATTATTGATGAATGAAAATTCCTCTTGAGTGTTGAGTTATACACTTCGACATCTTTATCCTTGGAGAGTGGATACTCCTCGGTGGTGAGCCAAAAAGCCCTTTATCCTTGGTTGGTGGCGTAGCCTTTATACCTTGGTGGTGAGCTTTCTATCAATCCCGATCTTCTTCCTTGGCTGGTGATATCTTTCGGCCTTGGTAGCGATCGTTCTATCCTTCGTTTTGTATTGTTTGCTGGTGATGTCTTTACGCTTACGATATAACTCGAACTCCTTCATTATTTCCACATACAATCCATACACTTTAACACTAAATTCCGCAAACACCGTCCCTCACTTTACCCTTTTTGAATTTGTTCACGACACTCTGTGCATCGAGACACCTATCCTATGGAATCACTCGCCCGCACACGCATCAAGTTGGTATCAGAGCTTCAGGTTGAATTCTTTTGAGTGATTCCTTTTCTGCTATCAATATCTTTCTACCATGGGAGATAGTAACATTCCAAGAGGCTTGACTTTAGAGCAAGCTCACAATGAAAGGCGCGATCGAGCAATCAACACTTTGTAGCAACATATGGAACGAGTTCTCACCTTATTAGAGGACCGTCCGCAACAAGATCCGCCACGTCGAGAGCCTCGCAATAATCAACAGCACCATGACGATCCTCATTCAAATTCCAATGATGAATCCAGCAACACTGGAGGTAACTCTAGCGACTCGGATTATCGAACTAGGAGGAGAAGAAGAAGGCACGACAATGATCGTGACGTGAAAGTAGAGGTACCTGAGTTTGAAGGTAGCCTTAATCCTGATGATTTTATTGATTGGCTGCATGCTGTAGAATGAGTATTTGAATTTAAATCTTACTCGGATGAAAAATGATGCAAGGTTACTGTTCTTAAGTTTAAAAAGTATGCGTCCTTATGGTGGGAGAATCTGAAAAATCAAAGAGTCCGGAATGGAAAAAGAAAAATCCGTTCGTGGGAAAAACTCAAGAAGTTGATGAAGAAGAGATTCTTGCCTACGAATTATAAGCAAGATTTATTCTTGAAGTTGAATTCTCTCAAACAATACGGAATGAACGTAGAAGAATATATCCAGGAGTTTGAGCAACTCATGATGAGGTGCGATGTTCCAGAATCGCAAGAACAAACCATAGCTCGTTTCTTTGGTGGCTTGAATAGAGATATTGCTGATTTGGTTGAACTTCAACCTTATTGGTCGTTTGAAGATGTGTGCAAACTAGCCATGAAGGTTGAAAAGCAAGTGAAGAACAAGAGGTTTTCTTCCAAGACCTCGACAAAGGGGACATCTTTTTTCAAGGGTGCTTCTTCTGGGAAGGTTGAGAGTTCGTTGGCTAAAGATAAAGATAAAGTGAAGGTGACAGAGCCCGTCAAAGAGCCGAACAAGAAGCCCGATGGAGATAGTCGAAAGTACTTTAAATGCCTTGGCTATGGGCATTTTCAGGAAAATTGTCCTAACCGAAGAGTTATGACTCTTAACGCTGAGAAGATCGAGTTGGAGATTCAAGAGGAAGAGGATGAATCTAATCACAAAGATTCTGCATATGAGGAACAAGAAGAGCTCGTGGAGGAAGCCGACAATGGAGATTGTCTAGTTATCCGGAGAGCCTTACACTCCAACGTTACCTTAGAAGATGATGAGCAAAGAGAAAACATCTTCCACACCCGTTGCACCATTAACGGGAAGGTGTGTTCCATGATCGTTGATGGAGGAAGCTGCACCAATGTTGCCTCGATAACTTTGGTCGATAAACTGAAGTTTCCAACTACCAAACATCCTCAACCGTACAAACTCCAATGGCTTAGCAATGGAAGTGATCTAAAGGTAACTAAACGAGCCTTGATTTTGTTTTCGATTGGTAAAAGTTATCAAGATCAGATCTTGTGTGATGTTATTCACATGGATGCATGCCACTTGTTATTGGGAAGACCCTGGCTGTATGATAGGAATGTAATGCATGATGGACATAAAAATACATATTCATTTTACAAGGATCAGAAACGCATTATTCTTGTTCCCTTAAGCCCACTCTTTATACCAAAAAATCAACCTGGGGAGGGAAACACTAGAAAGGAGAGCCTATTCTTGAATGAAACTCGGGTTGAGAGAGCCATTAGCAAACAAAAGAATGTATATGTTTTGCTCATGGTTGAGAAAAATAGTGAGGTTGAGAAACCCTTGCACCCAAAAATGCGTTCCTTGTTAAGCGAATTTGCAGATATATTTTCGAAGGAGCTACCGGCTGGATTACCTCCGTTGAGGGGAATTGAGCATCATATTGATTTGATGCCCGGAGCTTCTCTACCGAACAAAGCAGCTTACCGATGTAATCCGGAAGAAACAAAGGAGTTGCAACGGCAAGTTAATGAGCTTATCGAGAAGAGGAATGTACGAGAAAGTATGAGCCCGTGTTCTGTTCCGGCTCTACTTGTGCCAAAGAAAGATGGTTCATTCAGAATGTGCGTAGATAGCCGAGCTATCAACAACATCACCATTAAGTATAGGTACTATATACCTAGACTTGATGATGTGCTTGATGAATTATATGGTTCAACTGTGTTTTTGAAAATAGATTTGCGAAGTGGCTATCACTAGATTCGAATGTGAGAAGATGATGAATGGAAAACAGCCTTTAAGATGAAAGGAGGACTCTATGAGTGGATGGTTATGCCATTCAGACTATCTAATGCTCCGAGTACATTCATGAGGCTTATGAATGAGGTCCTTCGTCCTTTTATAGGTCACTTTGTTGTTGTATACTTTGATGATATTCTTATGTACATCAAATGTGAGAAAGAGCATGTTTCTCACTTGAAACAAGTGTTTGATGTTCTGAGACAGCGTAAACTCTATGCGAAGATGGAGAAGTGTGAATTCTTCTCTTCCAGCATTATATTCCTTGGTTATGTGGTTTCTAAGGATGGAATTTCCGTTGATCATTCCAAGGTGGAAGCAATAAGATCATGGCCAACGCCGAAGTCTATCACTGATGTAAGAAGTTTTCATGGTCTTACATCTTTCTATCGCAGATTTGTGAAGAACTTTAGCACTCTTATGGCTCCCATGACTGAATGTATGAAGAAAGGTTCTTTTGAATGGACAAAGGCTGCCCACAACGCTTTTGAATCAGTAAAGTAGAAACTTTGTGAGTCTCCTATCCTTGCACACCCTGATTTTGACAAAGTATTTGAAGTTGAATGTGATGCAAGTGGAGTTGGCATTAGAGCTGTTCTTGTCCAAGAGCAAAAGCCATTAGCGTATTTTAGTGAGAAACTGATCGACTCCAAGAAGAACATTATTTGTTTCCTTTTCTTTACGTTATATTTGTCTCTCTATTTAAAGGAGGAGTATTCTCTGTTGGAAAATATGAGGTATTTTGATGGGCGAGTGAATGAGGAATTGTTTCTCAAAGAACACCCTTGAGTTGAAAGTGGAAAGTGACAAAGCACTAGTCCCACATAGGAAAGGAAGAAGGCCTTGAAGTGCTTTATATATGGATACAATCTCTTTGAGTGGTAATTATCATAACACAAGCACTATGCCTCGCGCGCACGCGCAGGGGGGTGCAAATCCCGGACCCCGACGGAGGCCCGACAAGTTGAAACTTGGGCGCGAGCGCACGACCTGCGTACCCGAATGCAGGATCGGAAAGTGGGCCTCGCGACAAGCTCATTTTTGCCTTCTGTTTTAATTTTTTCCAACTCAAGCCGTTAACCGTTCTTAAGTTATTTACCGGTGTGTTAATGGTATTAACTAAGTAACGGCTGTTATAATTCTGTGGTTACAGAATTAAATACATAACGGCTCTAAACGGCAGAATTATTTAGCCTTATTCTTTATTTCCGCAATGCCTCGCTTAGCCTATAAATAGGTGGCTTCCCGTTCTGTTTCAAAGAGACATAAGAACTACGAACTACGAAAATCACTTCTCCCTCTTTTGAATTGTCTGCATTTGCATTATTTTTTATAGTGTTTTCGTGTTGTTCAAGTTCGCCAAAAGCTTTGGAGTGCTGTGCTTGCCTCTATCGCTGCTTAACCGTTGTATCCTAGGAGACAGACGTTCACGAAACCTCAAAGCACGTACTGGAGGGGACGAATTTGTTCTAAGGAAACTGTGTCGGACACAGGCCTCGGTATTCTTTATTAATTCAATTTCTTTTTACACTGTTGTATTTCAGTGCAGATTTTGTTCTTTTGAAGATTGAGCTTTATCCTCATTAAGGTTCAGATTCACTGCTTCTGACGAGTTCAAATTCAGTCCTTCTGAAGTTGCTTCTGGAGGCTCAGAAGGAACTGCTTCTAACCGGGTTCAAAAGGAACTACATCTTACGGGTGCATCTGAGTTGCATCTGACGGGTTCAGATGCAGTTGTATCTGACGAGTTTTGAACAGTGCATCTTAAGGTTTAGTTTTTCTGCTTCTGACCTGCATCTGAAGGTTCAGATCTCTGCTTCTGACCTGCTTCTAACCTGCATATGAAGGTTCAGATTTGTGCTTCTGACTTGCTTTTGATCTCCTTCTGAAGGCTCAGATTTTGTGCTTCTGCCAACTTAGTGTTTACATATTTGAGGCAGATTGCTTACATTTATTATTGTCATTCGAATTGTAAGTATCCTCCATATTTATAAAACAGTATTGTTCATTTTTTTAACACTGTTTTTGGTCACATTCTCTACTGTAACCAGACCAGACTAGACGACATTGATTATTGATGAATGAGAATTCCTCTTGAGTGTTGAGTTAAACACTTCAGCATCTTTATCCTTGGAGAGTGGATACTCCTCAGTGGTAAGCCAAAAAGCCCTTTATCCTTGGTTGGTGGCGTAGCCTTTATACCTTGGTGGTGAGCTTTCTATCAATCCCGATCTTCTTCCTTGGCTGGTGATATCTTTAGGCCTTGGTAGCGATCGTTCTATCCTTCGTTTTGTATTGTTTACTGGTGATATCTTTACGCTTACGATATAACTCGAACTCCTTCATTATTTCCACATACAATCCATACACTTTAACCCTAAATTTCGCAAACACCGTCCCTCACTTCACCCTTTTAAATTTGTTCGCGACACTCTATGTATCGAGACACCTATCCTACGGAATCACTCGCCCGCGCACGCATCAGGAACAGAAACACTCTCCCTAGAGAGTCTTTCTGGAGGGTTGCCATATACACCCTTAGGCTTTGTTTATGCACACTTAGGGTGTGTTTGTTTCAAGGAAAGTGATTTTCAGGAATTCGTTTTCTAGACAGTGATTTTCTGAAAATCATTTTCTCGGAAAACGATTTGTTTTCCTTTGTCTGGTAATATGTTACCGAAAGTATTTTGCGGTGTTTGGTTCTCATTTGGAAAACGATTTGTTTTCCTTTGTTTGGTCCTCGGCCTCGATCCGAGTCGCCGGCCTTGGCCCCTTGTCCCGATCCCAGGTTCCCGGCACTGGCCTGATCTCAATCCCCGGCCCCGGCTCGGGCCTCGGCCACCAGTCGCGGCCCCGGCCCCGGCTCGGGCCTCGGCCACCGGTTGCGGCCCCGGCCCCAATCCCGATCCTTGACCCCGACACCAGTCCCCGGACCTGGTGGCCGGCCCCGGTCGCCGGTCCCTGCCCCGACAACTGCCCCAGTCCCGGTCCTTAGCCCAAGCCCCGGTCTTGATCCCTGGCCCTGGTCGCCGGCCCCAGTCGACGGCACCAGCCCGGGCCCCTGTCGCCTGTCCCGGCCCCGACACCGGTCTCCGGCCCCAACACCAGCCTCGATCCCAACACCGGTCCCCGGTCCCAGTCCCGGTTGTCGGTCCTGGCCCCGGCCCCGGTCTCAATCCCCGGCCTCGGCCTTAGTCCCCGACCCCGGTCTCCAGCCGCGACCCCGTTCGCAGGCCCCAGCTCGGGCCCGGTCGCCGATCTTAGTCCCGGTTCCGTTCCCTGGCCCCGATCCTCGGCCCCGGCCCCGACACCAGCCCAGGTCGCCGGCCCCGTCCCTGGCCCCGGTCTAAATCCCTTACCTCGATCCCCGGCCCTCATCCCGGTCCCGGCTCTGATCTTCGATCCCCTCGATCCCCGGACTCTATCCTCGGCCCCGACACCGGCTCCGATCCCGGTTCCCGGCCCCAGTCCAAATCCCTTACCTCGGTCCCCAACCCCAGTCGTCGGCCCCATTCGCCGGCCTTGGCCCCGATCCAAATCTCCAGCCCCAATCTCGGTCCCGGCTCAGATCTTCAGTCCCCGACCTCGGCCTTGGTCGCCATCCCCGATCCTCGATCCTGATCCCCTGTCATCGGCCCCGCCCCTGGCCACGGCCCCGCTCTCGGTCCCTTGTCTTGGTCGTCGGCCGCGGCTAGGGTCGCCTGCCTCGATCCCAGGATCGGTCCTCAGGATCGGGATCGGCCCCAGCCCATTTTTAAAGAAAATGAGAGACTCAAATTTGGGAAAGTGTTTTTGCCTTTTTATTTTGGAGAATTCACTTTCATATTTTACTAAATAAAATATTTATTGACTTGAAAGTACTTTTTGTTGACCAAATCAATTTTCGCGAACTAAACAGACGAAAGTCCAGAAAACACTTTCCTTGAAAATATTTTCCCCAAAACAAACACACCCTTAGGCTTCATTTGTTCGAAAAAGAAAATTAGGACAATATTTCCATTAATAGGAAAATAATCCTATTGAAAAAAAAAATTCATCTTGAAGAAAATTCCCACTCAAGATTGGGAACAATTCACTCCCATTTTCTATTCGTGGTAAATTCTTGTAATTAACTTAATAGAAAATATGAATGCACTGACTTTTTTCCGAATGTGATTTCCTTAATTTCTTTGGACTTTTTTCCGAATGTGATTTCCTTAATTTCTTTGCCCGCAAAGAAATTAAGGAAATCACATTCGGAAAAAAGTCAGTTTTGAAAATGCTGAAAGTCAAAGCACCTCTTAGGCTGCATTGGGCTTTTTAGCTTTCTCCATGATGCAATTGGAACAAGTTAATGATTTTTTTTATTGACTTTTGTTGCTCTCAAAATTTTATTAAAATTTAAACTTTAGCCCTTGTTAAATTTCAACTAAAGCAGCCACTCGCTCTCTCTTCAACCAGAATGGCCTCGGCCACATGGGGCTTGGGCGACCTCAGGCGAAGCTGTTAGCAGCCAAATCTGGAACTGTTCGAGATAAAGGTCACGCCAAAATAGCCATTTTCTTGAGGCTAAGCCGCTAAGCTTATATCCACTCTCTTTTGTGTAAATTGGAACTCCTTGATATATACATACATTCACACACACGCGTGCGCGCTAGGTCACTCTTTTTTTTGTGACTAATAGAAAAATATTCAGGACTAAGGCCCATTTTATTTCATGAAAAATAAATTATTTGGAAAATATTTTCCTAAAGATTATCGCTTGTATAGCTTATATAAAAGAATGGAGGGGAAAAAAAAATCATGCCAAGCGTAGGCGATGTAATTAGTGTGTAAACAAGACGGACCACTCCGTAGATAGTACTGCTATTAATGTACCACTCCATGAATACCCGGCTAAACAAGATGACCAAAGCAGCCAGACATAGCCAATGTAGACGTCGTGTGATTATTATACACATTGTTGGGATTGCCCCACATCAATTGTGAAAGGGGCTGGTAATCGATTTATAAGTGTGATGGAAAGTCTCAACCTTTGAGCTAGCTTTTGGGTATGAGAGAGGCTCAAGACTACCTAACACCGGTATCAGAACAGACATAAATCAATTATCGAATACACACAAAGAAGACTCTCAAGCTCATACAGCCATTGTACGCTTCCTCGCTGAACTGAAGTTATCATCGACGAGAAGGACTGAGAGCTAATTTCACTATCCTTTTCGTGCCCTTTGCGATCTTGCCTCCAAAAGAGAACAGTAGGAGAAAAAAAAAAGCACAACAACAATTCTACCAATTCACGTTTATTATCATTCTTCACCACAATAGTGATGAATCCTCAACACATGAAGGAGACTGTGCATGACAAAAGGGAAACAACAAGAGTAAAGCCTAGCCAAACCATAAGAGAGATAATTCCCAAGATGAACAGTCAAATTATTCCCAAAACAGCCAAGAATGAAGTCAATTAGAACAGCAATCATCCCTCCGTCTTCAAGGGCTTCAATCCGATCCACTCGTACCGTCCTCCCATTGGCTCGTCCTCGACAAAATCATAATTATACCTAGTTACCCACGAAAAAAATAATTAAGCTCCCACTAATTTTAATTCGAGCACTTCCATACCCGCGAAGGAAAAAACAAAAAAAAAGTGGGATTTTACTTGTCCTTGTAATATTGCAGGAGCTTGCCCTCCATGGCCACGAAGAACTCGTCGATCTCCAACGCGGCCAGCGCCGGCGCGACCGCAGCCCTCGGCTTGTCGCGCGCCACCTCCTCCTCCGTCTTGCTCCGGCAAGCGTCCATGTCTTCTGCCAGCACCAGCAGCTCTCGAAGGGTGGAGTCCACAGAATTCCACAAATGCTGTTGACACATTAGTATATATAGTTCCACCAGCACGCAACACAATCAGATTTTGAAACGGGCAGAAAGAAAATTTGAATGGAGAGTCCTCCTGTATTTTTTTTTTAAATAATTTTTTTGTATTTTCCTATTTTTACCCTTTTTGAAATTCGAATTTTAAAAATACTGAAGCAGGCGTTAAATATAGAAAGATGGCTCATCAATTGCTTCACGCACAAGCGGCTGGAGAGCTTCGTCTTCCCTCATTCTCAGCCGATGTTTCAGCTTCATCGTGTCGCATGTACACTAGTCAATTAATGCCGTTCTAGAGCAGAACGATTCAAAGAAGTCGGAATAAATCAATAAAACGGGCCGCTCCCCGGTGGAACCACGGCTTGAGCGCCGGAGACCATCCGCTGCCCCAGCCGAGGAGGGGAAACTCTCCCGGCGGCGGCACAGCGACCACCGTGAAGCAAAGGGGCTAAATTTAAGGCTCGTTCACGTAGGTCTCGCGTGTTAATAGTCGATGTCGACTCAGCAAGTTTTGCGAAGACGGTAGGATTTGAATTATCGATGGAGAATAGTTTAAGGACTAGGATTCCTAATCAAATGAAGCTCGTGGACCTTAAGTCCACAAACGCTTTAGGATTGGGATGTACTTTCCCTATATCAAGCTGGTTAAGTGATCATATTAATGAAGTTTCAAAAGGTAAAAGAATGCGGGGATTTGATGGCGACGGACTAAAGTCACGACACAATTTGGTCTCTATGGATACATGTTACTAGCGAAATTAGTCTAGTACATTTGAACGACACGAAAAGTTTCGAGAACCAAAATTTAGGCTCAAATGATCAAAATTCCCCTCCCTTTGTAAAGAAGAAGCGAGTTCTCTTTATATCTGTTCTCCCGAGCGTTGCTCAAGTTACGATCTCCGACATCGTCGGCATGCCCCGTCACATCGTGATGAGTGGTGTGTTAGATTGCGGGGATGAACCGGGTGTTCGGATGCAGTTCGAGAAGTCCACGGGGACCGCGTTCGGACTCGAGCGGGTATTAAGGTCAGGCCAGTTTCTGGGTGGTCTTGGGCTTTACGTGAAAGTACATGGGCCTTTTTCACGGGCTTCTTGCCCGACCAACCATTGACGAATTTTTCTGTGGATGGGCCTTTTTCTGAATTGACTGGGTACCGGAAAATAACGTGATGACCATGTGTATATAAACTGCTATGCATAAACTTATGGGCCCTCCAACTTTTGAAGAATTTGAAATTTTGGTCTATTTGTATTTTTCATGACTACTTCGGTCCGTCAGCTTAAGAGCACCTTTCGCTTTTTTGTCAAATGGTGGCGTAATTTGCCGACTCTATTCTCGTGATCCTATTTCAAGGTTTGATCTTGAAGCGTACAAACTTTCAAAGGTTTTATCCTTCCATCGCTAAGGAAAACCAAGCCTCTGAAAGTTGAAAAATTATTTTGCTTGATGGATATATTATGCGATAACAGTGACGTCCTGTAACCTATCAGTCATCGTAGTTTGGGTGCTATGAATTTCATCTTACTTGGTTCCGTGTATATATTTATTTAACTTTTGATTCGTCAATTACAACACTACACTGTCGCGTAATGTATCCAGTAAGGCTCCGTTTGTATCGTGAAAAATAGATTATTTGGAAATATTTTCTTAAAAATGATAGCTTGTATCGCTTATAAAAATGGATGTATGAAAATATTTACATCATCGATGAAAATGTTTAAACATAAGTTGTTGTTGGACAACGAAAATAATTTTCATCTAATAATTATTTCGAATGATTCAAGCAATCATCATATGAAAATATTTTACAAATCATCCATTAACAAATGGAGCCGGTGTAAAATACATTCCCATACGGTTGGATTAGGAAGACTTGGCAAAGGGAGACAAGTTTGATTTGGTTGCTCATTGCATCAAGGTTGATTGCCATTGTTGCAATCCTATTTGTTTTATTTTGTAATGTTACTATAACGTCTCCTTTAGATTTGGCACTTTCGGGCAAGATTTAGATTTGAAATTCATGATATCGTTTAGATGGGGATAAGTGCAAATAAAGTTCTAAACTTATTATGCAAATGCTAATTTAATCTTAAACTTTTCGATTTGTCAACTTAGCTGGACACCTTTTAACAATCTGCCAATATAATCCTTCCGATCGATAAGAAGATCACGTTATATATGAGGGATTTTGTAGTGAGATGGGTGGCTATGGAAGGTGTTGGAAATTGACGCCCAATAAGGGCTAAATTGGCTAATTGCCTTAATTGCGATAATTGATTGGAATCAATTATGTTTATTTCCTATTCTAAGGGAAAGAGAGAGATGAGTTACTCTCTTCAGCCATCAGAACGTACGTTGTTCTCTTCCATGGCCAAAAAACAGACAAAAAATCTCTCCCAAAAACTCCATGAAAATGCTATCTCTCGACTGACGATCGATTGGCGAATCCGGATCGTCATCTCACATGCAACAGGGGCTCTTAATCTATGGCTATCGAGGTATGTTCGTCTTACGTGTTAGACCTCTACAATCAGTGATTCAAGATTGATGTTGGGCATGTAATTTAATTTATTCCGCTGCGTATTTGTATTCGGGATCCGTTCCCGACATTGGTATCAGAGCAATGGTTCTTGTTTCTTGATCGTTCGTATTTTTTTTAATCAACAAGTTTTTAGCAAAAAAAAAAAATCGATTTTTGCCCATACTGTTCATCGGGAATTCGTTCTGCTCTGTGCGACGAAAATAGTTTTTGAAGACATCATCGAAATGGGCTCGGAGAGACGATCATTTTGAGTGGTAGCCCGTCGCAAGGCGACACCGGGAGCAGCCACACGCGCCGCACGCTCCGCCACGGGATCCGTTCTCGGCACAGCGGCGTTTCGAGGCGTTTTCGTGAAATTTCATTCAACGAAAATTGGATTTGAATATACCATCAGGATCGTATCGACGAGACGAGCATTTTGAGGGGTGGCCCATCGCCGGAGGATACCGTACGCAGCCGCACGTGCCAAAACGCGTCGGAGAGACGCGGTCCGCATGGGCCTCAAGCGCCCACGTGCCTGGGGCGCGTTCAAGCGGAGGATGACGTCATCATTCCATAGGATGACGTCATCGAGCGGGTCTGACCCGGTTCGCGACCGACACGAATACCGACCCGTTGACTGGTAAAATCGTTGACCAAATATTCGAAAATTGCATCTTTGTCCCTAGACTTTCGAAAAAATGCAATTTGGTCCCCAAACTTTCTGAAGATTACAATTTGGTCCTCGAATTTTTTAAAATTGCAATTGAGTCCCCGAATTTTCTAAAAATTACAATTTGATCCCATACTTTTCAAAAATTGCAATTTGGTCCTCAAAATTTTGAGAAATTACATTTTTGACCTCGTTGACCGAGCATTGACTAGTCAAAGCAGAAACTTTGACCGGCTCGTGTGGATGCATATGTGCTCCGATTAGGCCGTGCGAGGTACCTTTGCATTCATATCGAAATTTTATTTGATTTGATATATTATTTGGACATGTTTGATGATTTTAAAATTCTGAAAATACGTTTGAAGCCCATGATATATGTATTTTGGGGCGTTTTTCAAGTATTAAAAAATGACTTACATGTAGAAAGCTATTTTGTGTAAAGAATTTATTGATGGCATGTATCTTGTAATTTGAGTATGATTTGATGTGTAAAGCATGTATGTGTAGTTCAAATAATGTTATGCCACGTTAATAATTACAAAATATAGATATCATTGTTCGATTTATGATCTTTATTCGAGTGGGGAGTTCTAGAAAGTTTTAGTAACTTCAGTGAACTCAATTTTACTTAAATGATTATGTTAATGATAATTTCAAGCGAGGATTCTTGGACGATGATTGGGAACATAGTGAACTTTTGAATCTGAGGTCTTATGTGAAATTATTCATTAATACAATTAGTTAGTGTAAAATAGATGCATAAATGTTAGGCATCAATGGTTCGTGAATGCATGTCTATAGAACTTCGTGTTTAGAAATAACAGTTACGCGCTTAGCGAAACAAAGGAGAAATTGGATGGAGAAAATTATGAAAACTGGAATATGAAAATCCAGTTTGTGATATGAAGAGCAAGAAGCATTTGAAGCTCTTAACCTAGTTATGAAAGAACCTGAGAATGAAAATACTGCACAGCCGACAATTGTTGCATGAAAAATGATGAACTCTATTACTTGCATTATGTTTCTGAGTAGCATAAAAAAATGATTTTATGCATGAGTTCAGGCATTTATGAAAATGCCAAAGTCAAGTGGAAAGCATTAAAGCTAAATTTGGTTAGACATTGGTCACCAAGTTGAGACAGATCACTATAAATTTTGACACGTATATAATGCCTCATTGGCAGAATATGAAATAACTTTGTGACGTGTCAAACATGATAAGTGAACTGTATGATGTGGGCCACTTTTTAACTGATGAGTAGCAAGTGTAAGCAGTAATTTGTTCCTTAGTTCATAGCTGTGTGCATATGAAAATCCACTGGATCCACAATAAAAAATAAAGACTTTTTAAGGACGCTATGCGACGTCTTGAACTAGAATACCGGTCCTAACTCAAATGTGATGTAACTAGCAATATCTCCTAGAGGGGGGTGAATAGGAGATTCTGAACACAATTATAAATTTCTTGCGGAATGGATAGAGTTCAGTGTACGATTAGGAACAAAAGCAGTATAACAGTGTGCATAAAATATAAACACAAGGGTAAGAGTTTAGAGAAGAGGATATTGCACACGATGTTTATAGTGGTTCGGCTTGGATCAAGCCTACGTCCACTCTCTCACGATGACAGCCGATTGGCTGGATTTCACTATGAAGAATCAAGAAGATTACAATCACTCAAGTGTTTTGTTTCCTTCTCACACAGATTTTCACATTGAAGGATTTTGAGTACACAGAATACTCTCTCAGATGAAACTCAAATTATTCTTGCACTTTGGATTGTTGTTCGCACTCTCTCCCTCTAGTCGAACATTGTTGACACCTGATTTTTGATCAGTCTTTCATAGTTTATTTTTAAAAAATTCATAAAAAATCTATAAAAAGTTAAAAAAAATTAAAAAATCATCTTTGGTAACCTTGACCAAGCTAAAGGAACCATTTTTGATAAAAAAAAAATAATTTGTCATATTTTTTAATATTTTTTAATATTTTCCAAAAATAGAAAAATACATGAAAAATGAAGAAAAATAGCGTTCGATGTCGTAAAAATATAGAAAAATAGTCAATATTTTTATTTTAATTTCTTTTTCATTTTGAACTCATAAATAGTCAAAATTCAAGTTCAATTGCATGTGTTTCTTCACGACGCATAGAGTTGAATTTGGCAAAAAAAATGTCATTCGAGTATTTTAATTTGTAAATTTCTACATATTTTTTAGTCTTGATGTCCAATTAGATCGACCACCATCTACAATAAATTCCCCTTGCTGAATATTTTCGTTTTTGTTTCACATGATTTCATGGTGTAAAACGCCGAGTGGATCCCCAAATATAATCGGGTCGGCTCGTCCAAGACCAAACCAGGGCACGGCGAACCCCATGTGAGTACTCTCGAACTCCTTCGATGCTTCCTAATGCTTTTCTTAGGTTAGATCGTGTGTAGAATGACTAGGACAGCTAAATCATTCTTGAGCTGTGATTGATAAATAGGGCCTTACTAGGAATGCCAAGTGATTTATTTGCATATCTAGATTCCTTGAGTTGCGCATTTTATTACTGATTGTGATTGCTAGGATAATCACTCATATCTGCATGAATTTCTAGATTTAGGGTTCATACCTTACTCATCCGCATGAATCTCAGGCTAGAAAATTCAGTCAACTTAGGTACCGAAAGGGCGTCAACTCTGACAGTTGGTGTAACTAAGTCCCCGAAACCATTTCTCTGGTTCTCGCAGAATTGAATAGAAACTCCCAACTATTCGATTGGGTGGTCCAATCACACCCTAAAAAAATGATTGGTGGCGACTCCATGGCATGCACACTTAGCACATGTCACTAGACCACACTGAAAGTCGATCACGCATACCTCCGTTGCGATTTGGGTAATGGGCCTTGGGAGAGGCCCGCGTCCGACCAGACAGGACGGCCCATTAGCCCTCGAGAGCCCGACAACCTCAAGAGGGTCGCGACAAACATTATTCTTCTTTTATACTCCCCTGCTTCCGAACTAGCCGTTGGATTCCAGCCAAGGGATCGCTCTTCAATCCTTGATTGGACGTCATCAATCTTGATTGAACGAGACTGTATCTTCAGAAGATATGTAGACCGTTGGGTAAGACATTGAACCCTTCTGATTCAGTCGCCCATACAACTGAATCTCCAGCTTCCATAAGTGTGATAAGTTTGAGTTGATTCCCGAGGATATATTCCTGAGAAGATGATATCCCATTATAGAAAGTCCCTTAATTGACAGGGTGGGATATCAGGATAATTGAATATCACTTGCCTTGATCGGAAACTTGCCATACGTGGGTTTTCGTGTTTTGTGAAATGCAGGAACTGATCTTTCTTCAGATTCGTCTAAGAGGAAATTGATCAGTTGACATGGAATAGTGATACGGAGATTTGATGTGATCCATCCGTCACTGTTTGGATCGTCAGGAGCACTTCCATCTGACCCTACGTCAGAAGCACTTCCATCTGACCCTTCGTCAGAAGCACTTCCATCTGACCCGTCGTCAGAAACACTTTCATCTGACCCTTTGACAGAAGTACTTCCATCTGACCCTTCGTCAGAAGCACTTCCATCTGACCCTTCGTCAGCGCGACAGAATTGGAGTCACTCAATCTGCTGCTTACACATTCTTCCTGCATCACATTTCATTTAACAATATCTTTTGAAGGTTTTGTCAGAATCAAAATATAGGAGAATTTCCACAACAATCTCCCTCTTTTTTATGGTGACAAAACTTCTCCTAGTTGCAAATTTAAAGGAAAAATTTAACTAGTGATAATATAATAAAAGTAAGTAGCCATCACATTTGCTCCTGCAGGTAATCATCATTAGAGATTCTGTAATGAAAGTGTGCTCTTAGGAGAGCATGATCAGAGTAAGATTATCCTGCAATAATCCTGCACGAAACTAAACTTCTTAGTAAATTGTCCTGCAAAATGGTAGGATAGGTCTTCTCCTCCTTTTCTCTAAATTGAAATATGATATGATTAGAGAAATATGATTAGAGATAATCTATTGAGACTGCATAAAAATAATTTCAACTTCTCCCCCTTTTTGTCAACATCAGAAAGAAGAAAAAAATAGCTTAAAAAAATATGGGAGTTTTTAAGAGGAGGGATGATCTTCAGGCTCAGTATCAGCTTCCTCTCGAGAAGGTCCTGCAAAGCTTCTTCCCATCATTTGAGCATGATCTCTGACAGCTTGAGAAGAGTGCATGTTTAAGGCTGTTCTGTCCGTTCTGACCAGTGTATATGTAGGCAGGTTGGCTATCTCATCACTAAACATTCTCCCATAGAGATCAATGGACTTTTCCAGCTTAGTCACCTGACTAGTCAAACCCTGCAGCTTCCTATCTGTCTTCTGTTCAAAAGCCTGCAGTTGCTAATCAAATTTTGTTTCCATGGCAGCCATTGTCTGAAGAAGAGTGTTTTGGAGATTTTCCAACAGCACCTGAAGTTCCACTTGTGGTTGTGAAGGTGCAGGTTCGTGAGTCTCCCCCTCAATTTGTGCCTTGGTGAAAGCCTGAGAGGCTTGGATTTTAGTGAGAAATACATCTGATGTAACAGGCACGGGCTCTTTCTCCCCCTGAATTATAGCTCTTTTCCCTTTTTCCTTTGAGCTTGGCACGGAGACTATTTCTTCATCAATATCCATGGGAATGGACTGTGCACTGGACAATTGATCTTCTCGGGCAATTGCTGAAGCTAGACTTGCAGCATCTTTGGGAACTGTAGCCCTGGTGGAAGAGACAGAGTAAGCTTCAATGTCATCTTGTTCTTCCCCATGTTCTGTTGACGCCAGTGTTACTAGAACTTGAGCTAGCAATTCCTCATGATCACAGTTGACGATTTGGGTATCATACTCTGTGTCATCTGCAAATCGTACAACTTGCTCCTCATTCCACATTGTGAGGAACTCTTCCTCAGTCAGATCACAGGGATACACAACTTTTTCTTGTTGTTGTATTCCTGTGTCACTCCTTCTTCCTCAACTCCTTCAGCACTCTGATTTTCGGACTGACCAGCTGCATCTGATTCACCTGGAGATTGAGTGGCTTCGGAATCATATTCCCCTGTTTCTTCCTCACTTGCGTCTGCGTCCTTATCAGCAGGAGTGTTTGTTTGTTGCCCTTTAACAGCCATGACTTTTCTCTTCTTTGGTGATTTCTGCCTTGACTCTTCCTCAAAGTCCACAATGACTGGTTCATTGTTCTTTGTTCTCCATCCAGCAGGAGTCATCTTGTATCCCATCTTTGTTACCATAGTCTCTCCAGCAGTCATTAGAGGAATTTCTTGCTTGACAAAGGCACCTAGGCCATCAATCTTGAAATGATTGATTATTTTGAAGATCAATGCCGCATAAGGAAGTTGCCCCTTTGGCTTGAGAGCTGATCTGTACATATGCAATAGTACAGTGTGAGCAAAAGAAATCCTCTGTCCTGTCAAGATTCCCCATAGCAACTTTGCCTCGTATTTTGATATATCTGTCTTTGATGCTGCCTTGGGTCTGAGACATTCGATGATCACCTTGTGCATCATGATATGTTTCAAGGGAAAGTCCGTGTATGCAAGATATGACTTTGATTCCCTTGAAAAACTCGATTTGCCAGTCAGGAAGCAGAAAGCTTCACTTGCAGTGACATCTAAGGGTTTGAAATCTCCCTTTCTGGTTCCCATGATTGAAGCCAATTCATCAACAGTCATAAAATACTGCTTTCTTTTGATTGTGAAAGCCAGAGAGTTGAAGTTGACAAACTGAAGATTTGAATAGAAGTAAGCTACCAAATCAGGAAAAGTGTAGCCTCTCCTAGTTATAAACCGATCTATCTTCATCTTTTCTAGATGCTTCCTCAGATAGATGCCATTGCTGTCAAAGTACTTTAACTCAAATACCCTTTGAGGTATAATACCTCTCTGTTTCATTGCTTCAAACTTTTCTTTGTGAGCCTGATTCTGGAACAATGGATCAGGAAAGCTTTTATCCAAATTAAAGCCTATATTTTTCACAAATTCATTGAACAGAATGTCATCATCATCTTCCACCTTTGCCTTCGTATCGCCAGGTCTAATTGGGGATCGTCTACGTTTCGAACTTGTCTCTGCTACTTTCTCCTTTCCTTTCCTAGAGACAGATGTACGTTTTTCTACAGCAAGTGGTTCAACGATTTTTCCAGGCAGACTAAGAAACTCCAAAAGTTCGACCTCACTATCAAAATGATGAGTTTTCAGCAGTTTTCTAAGTTCGTTTCCAAAATCTCCTGCGGCCTTGATTCCATCATACATTGGCTTAATAGAATGAGCCATAGATTCCTTTATTTCAAAGGCAGACAGAGATAGACCTTTTGTCAGGCGGAGTGCTTCTCGTTGTTCGTTGATTTGGGTTTCTGTGAGTTCCGCGCCACTTGCAGTTGAGGCGGAGAACTTCCTCTTCGACCGAGACGTCTTCTTCAAGTCAGAGGCTGATTTTGGAGCCATTGATGCGTAGAAAGTTTGAAACTTTGAGTGAAAGAGTGTTGCTTTGAGGAGGAAATCGAGAGCGAGAGGTTTTCAACACAGTTTTAGGGTTTTGATTTGAGAGAATTTTGAAAGTGAGAGAATAGAGGTGACGGTTCAGCGTTTTTATAAAAGAGGCGGTTATTTTTGGAAACACAAAAGAGAATTTTGATTTAAAAAGGAATTCTTAAAAAAAATATTCACGGTCAATCAGATATTAAGTGATATCTATTCATATGAGGAACTTACCTAAAAGATAGCTTTTAGAGATAACTGACCTTTTGATTTAAGAAAAGTGTGAATTTTTTCTTACGCGCCTTTTTGACGTCTCTTCTGATGCTCCTTCTGACGCTCCTTCTGATGCTTCTTCTGACTCTTCTTCTGACTCTCCTTCTGACGCTCCTTCTGATGCTCCTTCTGACTTTCCTTCTGACTCTCCTTCTGACGTACCCTGTTCTAAGGTATACTTAAGAAGGAAGGTTAATAATAGATAATTCATTTCTGATAAAATTAAAACTTTGTTTATCAAGTGGTTTAGTAAAAATATCTGCAAGTTGATTTTTCGTGTCAATGTATTGAATGTTAACATCACGGTTTTGAACATGATCACGTATGAAGTGATGCTTGATCTCAATATGCTTTGTTCTTGAGTGAAGTACAGGATTCTTTGTGAGATTTATGGCACTTGTGTTGTCACATAGGATTTCCACAGTTGATTCTTCAACACCATAGTCCTTGAGCTGCTGTTTTAGCCAAAGTATTTGAGTGCAGCAGCTTCCAAGAGATACGTATTCTGCTTCAGCTGTACTGAGTGCCACTGTATTTTGCTTCTTTGAGTACCATGAGACAAGCATGTTTCCCATGAGCTGACAGGTTCCAGATGTACTTTTTTTATCAATTTTGCAACCTGCAAGATCTGCATCTGAATAACCTTTTAGTGTAAAATCAGAAGATTTAGAATACCACAAACCATAGTTGGGATAAGTCCCTATGTATTTGATTATTCTCTTGACTGCTGATAGGTGTGATTCTCTTGGACTTGACTGAAATCTTGCACATAAGCAGACACTATATAGTATGTCGGGTATTAAAGTTGTGAGATAAAGTAATGATCCGATCATACTCCGATATAGTTTGGGATCGACTTCTTTTCCATCTTCATTCTTATCTAATTTGGAAGAGTGAGACATAGGAGTTTCTGTTTTCTTGCCATTCTCCAGACCAAACTTCTTCACTATTTCCAATGCATACTTCTCTTGAAATATGAAGGTTCCTTTTTGAGATTGATGAATTTGAAGACCAAGAAAGAACTGTAATTCTCCCATCATACTCATCTCAAATTCATCATGCATTGTTTTAGAGAATTTCTTGCAAAGAAGTTCATTAGAAGAGCCGAATATAATATCATCAACATAAATTTGAACTAAAAAGATATCCTTACCTTTTTTTTGAATAAAAAGAGTGGTATCTACATTACCTTTAGTGAAGCTGTGTTGAGATAAAAAATTACTTAACCTTTCATACCAGGCACGGGGTACTTGTTTCAATCCATAGAGTGCCTTTTTTAAGACATAGACCATGTCATTTTCTTTAGGTTCTTCGAAGCCAGGAGGTTGTTCAACATATACCTCTTCTTTGATGTAGCCGTTTAGGAAGGCACTTTTCACGTCCATCTGAAAAAGTTTGAAGTCATTATAACAAGCATAAGCAAGAAGTAGCCTAATGGCTTCTAACCTGGCAACCGGTGCGTAGGTTTCATCATAGTCTATTCCTTCTTCTTGAGAATATCCTTTTGCTACAAGTCTTGCTTTGTTTCTCACAACTTTTCCTTTGTCATCAAGTTTGTTTCTGAATACCCATTTTGTTCCAATTACTGGACGATTTTTGGGACAATTGACTAGTTCCCAAACTTTGTTGACTTTGAACTGATGTAGCTCTTCCTGCATTGCATTTATCCAGTTTTCATCTGCTAATGCATCTTCAATCCTTTTTGGCTCCAATTCAGATACCAAGGCGATGTTGCTCATTGCTTGCTTGAACTTGGATCTTGTTTTTACACCATCATTTATGCTGCCAATGATAAGTTCCTTTGGATGGCTTGACTTATGCTTCCAGTTTTTGTCAAGGCCATCATTTGAGGATATTGTGGATTCATTCTGATCATTTTCTAGTCTTTCTTCAGCTGAGGAAGTTTCCTTCTGAACATTTTCCGAACTCGTATTCACATCTGATTCTGCTTGTGAGTTCGTGACTTGATGAAGTGTATGCATTTAAATGGATTCAGGTTCATCATCCTGGTTGCTTTCATCGAACTTGATGTTCACTGATTCCTCAACAATACGAGTGTTCTTCTTGTAGACTCTGTAGGCTTTGCTTGTTGTTGAATATCCCAAGAAAATTCCTTCATCTGATCTTTCATCAAACTTTCCAACTCGATCATTAGCATTCTTTAGAATAAAGCATTTGCAACCGAATACATGAAAGTATGCAATATCAGGCTTTCTTTCTTTGAAAAATTCATAGGGAGTTTTCTCAGAAAAAGGTCTGAGGGAAATTCGATTTAAGATATAACAAGCTGTTGAAACGGCCTCAGCCCAAAAGTTAGAGGCAATTTTACTTTCAATAAGAAGAGTTCTGGCCATTTCTTGCAACGATCTGTTTTTCCTTTCTACTACCCCATTTTGTTGTGGAGTATAAGGTGCAGAGAAGTTATGCTGAATTCCGAAATTAGTGCAAAAATCTGAGAAATTTTGATTTTCAAATTCTCCCCCATGATCCGTTCTCAAACTGGAAATAGTGTAACCCTTTTCATTTTGAATTCTTTTAGCAAGTTTTGAAAAGGATATGAAAGCTTCGTTTTTGTGAGCAAGAAATGAAACCCATGTAAATCTAGAGAAGTCATCAACTATGACGAGGCAATATTTCTTACCTCCAATGCTTAGAGTTCTATTAGGTCCGAAGATGTCCATATGAAGTAGCTGCAGACAACGCTTAGTGGAAACTTGATTTAAAGACTTAAAAGAACTTCTTACCTGCTTACCTAGTGTGCATGCATGACATAGTCCACTTTTCTCAAATTTTGTTTGAGGTAATCATCGAACAAGTCCCTTCTTGGAAAGCTTTGAAATATGTTTCACACTAATATGACCTAACTTTCTGTTCCAAAGATCAAATTCATCCTTAACAGAAATAAGACATTTAGCATGTTCACAGTCAGCATTAATATCTAAAAGATAAATATTCCCATGCCTTCGTCCCGTGAAGGATTGCTTCTTATCCTTGCTCATACCTGTGCATTTTAGATCTTGGAACCGAATATCATATCCAGAGTCACAGAGTTGACTTACAGAAATCAAGTTGTAGTTCAATCCTTTGACTAGAGAGACATCTTTAACAATCAGATTTTCGATCTTTACATTCCCTTTCCCGATCACTTTTCCCTTGTTCTTTCCTCCAAATGACACGCTTCTTCCATCACAATCTGAGAAGGATATAAATACATCTGGATTTCCAGTCATATGACTTGAACAACCACTATCCAGAAACCACTTGTTCTTCCTTCTCTTTGGTACCTGCAATAAATAATCAACTTACTGTTTCTTTGGTACCCATGTTTTCTTGGGTCCTTCTGTGTTAGTATATTTTGACCTTTTAATAGGTCTCCAAATTTTCTTGCAGTAATCCTTAGTATGGCTAGGATCACCACAATTCACACAAGGTTGTCGAGTGTAGGATCTAGTAAAATGCTTATGAAAATGATGCTTGTAATCGGAAAACGTTGGTTTTCGAAATTCATTTTTAAAGACATTTCTTTGGCTACATTCCTTTTTAAAACCTAACCTAGATCGATCATTGAAGAGTATTTGTTTTGATATAATGCTATTCAGAGTTTCTGAGCTTTGTGAAAACCTTTTTGATATAGTAGAAATTTTTTCTTTCAAGGAAGCATTTTCTTTTGAAACTGAATCATGATTTTCTTTCATCTGGTGAAACTCTTGTTGTAGAAAACTAATTTTTTCTTCTTGGGACAAATTCTGTTGTTTTAAAGAAGTATTTTCCTTTTTCAAATAAGAAACCTTCTCAAGAGCTGCTTTGTAGTTTCTACACAATTCATCAATATATTCAACAACTTCATCAGGGAGTTCAGATGAACATACCTCAGTTTCTGAATCTGAACTTGAGTCTGATTCGGCCATGAGACAGATATTTGCATAATCATTCTCGCTTTCATCAGAATCACTCAAAGTTTCTGCCTTTAGAGCCTTCTTGTACTTCTCATACTTGAGTTTGTCCTTCTTCAAAATTGGGCAGTTCGGTTTGATATGTCCTGCTTTCTTACAGTGGAAGCAAATCACGTCTTTGCTATCTTGTGAGTCGTTGCTTGATATTTTTACCTCACTCTTTTTCCAATGTTTCTTTCCTTTGATGTTTCTGCCTTTCCGAGCCATCTTCCTAAATTTCTTGACCATGAGGGC
Organism: Rhodomyrtus psidioides; assembly: GCA_021437785.1. Taxonomy (NCBI): domain Eukaryota; kingdom Viridiplantae; phylum Streptophyta; class Magnoliopsida; order Myrtales; family Myrtaceae; genus Rhodomyrtus; species Rhodomyrtus psidioides. The sequence goes on along the minus strand of JAILYB010000109.1, from coordinate 1,719,215 downwards.
TAATTCTTCATCATCCTCATCTTCATCATCTGTGTCAGAAAAACATTGATTAATTTGACTTTTTAAGGCAATAGATTTTTTACCATTATGTTCTCCCTTTTTGTTTGCTCGTTCTGTTTCATAGGATTGCAAAGTGCCGACTAGCTCATCCACCGAGAGTGTTCTAATTGTTTGGCATTCTTGAATTGATGGCTTGATGTAATTCCAATCATCTATGAGTCCACGTAGTATCTTCTTGACTTGCATTGGTTCAGCAATAGGTGCACCTTGTCTTGCAAGTCCACTTGCCAAAGTCTGAAACCTGTCTATCATATCTGCAATAGATTCATCAAGCTTCATTTCAAATGCTTCATAGTCACTCAGTAAAATACCAAGCTTTGTTTCTTTCACACGATTTGTTCCTTGAAAGGTAACATGAAGTCTATCCCATATTGCCTTAGATGATTCTTCCTCTGAGACACGATTATAAAGAGGAGTAGATAAGGCACAAAAGAGAGCATTGACAGCTTTAGAATCAAAGCCTTTTCTTTTAGCCATTTCAGCATCAGTCATTGTTGTGACAATGTTTACTCCGTCAGCAGAGGTTGGATTTGTGGTATTTGCAGGAACTATTCCATTTGTAACGACATCCCACATCAGATCATCATAGGCTTTGAAGAACCACTTCATCTTGTTACTCCACATATTGTAATCCTTTCCATCAAAGTATGGAGGCTTGTTGGCAAAGTACGAATCGCTTGTTCCTGAAGAGTGATTGCTAGACATAGTAGATCGTTAACTCTGAAGTCAATAAACACTTCGTAAAATGAGCAACCTACTCTGATACCAATTGATGTAACTAGCAATATCTCCTAGAGGGGGGTGAATAGGAGATTCTGAACACAATTATAAATTTCTTGCGGAATGGATAGAGTTCAGTGTACGATTAGGAACAAAAGCAGTATAACAGTGTGCAGAAAATCTAAACACAAGAGTAAGAGTTTAGAGAAGAGGATATTGCACACGATGTTTATAGTGGTTCGGCTTGGATCAAGCCTACGTCCACTCTCCCACGATGACAGCCGATTGGCTGGATTTCACTATGAAGAATCAAGAAGATTACAATCACTCAAGTGTTTTGTTTCCTTCTCACACAGATTTTCACATTGAAGGATTTTGAGTACACAGAATACTCTCTCAGATGAAACTCAAATTATTCTTGCACTTTGGATTGTTGTTCGCACTCTCTCCCTCTAGTCGAACATTATTCTTCTTTTATACTCCCCTACTTCCGAACTAGCCGTTGGATTCCAGCCAAGGGATCGCTCTTCAATCCTTGATTGGACGTCATCAATCTTGATTGAACGAGACTGTATCTTCAGAAGATATGTAGACCGTTGGGTAAGACATTGAACCCTTCTGATTCAGTCGCCCATACAACTGAATCTCCAGCTTCCATAAGTGTGATAAGTTTGAGTTGATTCCCGAGGATATATTCCTTAGAAGATGATATCCCATTATAGAAAGTCCCTTAATTGACAGGGTGAGATATCAGGATAATTGAATATCACTTGCCTTGATCGGAAACTTGCCATACGTGGGTCTTCGTGTTTTGTGAAATGCAGGAACTGATCTTTCTTCAGATTCATCTAAGAGGAAATTGATCAGTTGACATGGAATGGTAATACGGAGATTTGATGTGATCCATCCGTCACTGTTTGGATCGTCAGGAGCACTTCCATCTGACCCTTAGTCAGAAGCACTTCCATCTGACCCTACGTCAGAAGCACTTCCATCTGACCCTTCATCATAAGCACTTCCATCTGACCCTTCGTCAGAAGCACTTCCATCTGACCCGTCGTCAGAAGCACTTTCATCTGACCCTTTGACAGAAGTACTTCCATCTGACCCTTCGTCAGAAGCACTTCCATCTGACCCTTCGTCAGCGCGACAGAATTGGAGTCACTCAATCTGCTGCTTACACATTCTTCCTGCATCACATTTCATTTAACAATATCTTTTAAAGGTTTTGTCAGAATCAAAATATAGGAGAATTTCCACAACAAAATGGAGCTTCGTGCTCCAAGCATAAGCATCAATGTGGGTTCAAGAAGTGGAAAAGATAAAAGAACGGATCCTTCAGGATAGAAATCAAAGTTTAACCGTTATGAGAAAGGAAAATATCGTTTCAAGAAAAACATATCAAAAGTGAAATGTTTTAAATGTGGCAATAAGGGTCACTTTGCTCTTGACTGTGGTAAAAAAAAATACACTTGAGAGTGTTACTTAAGTCTTTAGTTTCAGTTTTTGTAACTGAATCTTATCCTTTTGTGGATTATAGACTTATGGGTCACAGACCATGTAACGAAAGATAGAAATGCCTTGGTGGAATTTCAACGAGTTCGACATAGAGCAAAGTGGATAAATGTGGAAAATAATTCCTGCGTGGAAGTTGAAGGGATTGGCACATGCCAATTGAAAATGCGCGGTGATTGCACCCTATTTCTACATATTGTGTTATATGCTCCAAAAACTCAATGGAATATAGTTTCCATTTTAATTTTGGTTAAACTTGATTTCAGTTTGAACTTTCATAACGGTGGTGATGACTTGTCGTTGGGAACAAGTTACAATGGTTCTGGATGGTTTCATTGTACCGATTATTGGGTACGATAATGTGAATATTAGATATTCCTTATTTGCATCTTTTGTGATGATGTGAAAATTTGGCATGCTAGGCTAGGTCATATTGACCGACAATAAATTTTTAAATAAGCTAAAAAGGGCTTATAGGGCAATTGAAAAGGTCGATTTGCCTATTTGTGAATATTGCCAAGCAGGACAGACAATGAGCAAATCATTTGAAAAATGAACAAGAGCTGAGTTTCCTTTGCACATGATCCATTCAGACATATGTGTTTCAATGAATGTGAGAACAAGGCATGGACTGTCAAATTCATCACATTTATAGATGATTATACTCGATTCGAATATGTTTTTCGATTTCTTATAAATCTGATGCATAAGTTGCTTTGAGATTTTTTTTAAGCTTTAAAAAAATTATTTAAAAAAAAAAAGAGATCCAATCGAGGTCGAGGAAATTTATCTGATCAGTTTAGATATTTATGTGATGAAAAAGGAATATAAAGACAATTGACTATTCTAGCGATTCCTCAACATAATGGAGTCACAGAGAGAAGAAACAGGCCCCATTGAGAATGGTTAGGTCTATGATGGCATGGGCTAATTTGCCTATCACCGTTTGGGGTGAAGTTTGTTGATTGCTGTCTAGATATTTAATCGTGTGCCTTCTAAATCAGTTACTACCACTCCATATGAGTTATGGACAGGTCGAAAATGAGATTTGAGTTTTCTCAAACTTTGATATGCTTCCTATATACACGGTTTCTCCCATTAATATGGGAAATTAGGCCCTAAAGGCAAAAAGAGTATCTTCATGAGATACTGAGAGCACTCTAAAGGGTATGTATTATAAGTGAGCAAGAAAGTGGTAAGTGTAACTGAATGAATCACGAGATGTCACATTCTTAGTGAATGAATTTCTGAAAAAAAGGCGAGATAAGTGAAGACTATTCTCTATTTGAAATCTTGGATAGTGATGATGACTCTACTAGGGTATCTAATCCAAATGGGAGCAATGTGAGAAGTGGGGAATTTGTTTCGAACTAGTCTCGATTGCAACCACTTGATATGAGGAAGATGTCGTCATTATCTAATCCAAGTGGGAGCAATGTGAGAAGTGAGAATTTTGTTTTGAACCAGTCTCAATTACACCCACTTGATATGAAGAAGATGTCGTCATTTCTAATCCGGATGGGAGCATAATGGAGAATGATGTCCTAAGTATATGATCTTCAATATGGTGAACAAGTCGCCAAGTGGGAGCATAATGGAGCTTGATGTACTAAGTGTACAATTCTGAACAAGTCTCTAAATTAGAGTGTAATGGAGCTTGCTGTACTAAGTGTACAATCCTCAATTTAGCGAACAAGTCGCAAAAACGTTCTCCGTTGATTTGTCGACATTTAGACATCGAAGGCAAAGCTTTCATGGTCGCTCCACAAGAAGAGGATGAGCCAATGAATGTAAATAAGGTTTTAACATGCCCTGATAAGGAAAAATGAATATAGGCAATGGAAAAAGAGATGGAGTCAATGAGATCAAACCTAGTTTGGGAACTGATTGATCTTTCGAATGGACATAAAGCCATTGAGAGCAAGTGTGTTCTCAAATTAAAGCGTAAAATTAATGGCTTAATTGAGAGATATAAGGCTCGCCTTATGGTGAAAGGGTGTACTCAATAAGAATGAATTGATTATGAAGAAGTTTGTTCTTCTGTGGCGAGATTTACCTCAATTCAGACTTGTATGAATCTTGAATTACATCGGATGGATGTAAAGACTGTGATTTTTAATGGAGAATTAAAAAAAAATCAGAGAAACAACCTGCTGAGTTTGTTACAATTGGCCAAGAACAAAAAATATGTTGACTTTTGAGATCGATATATGGCCTTAAGCAGTCTTCAAGATAATGATATATATATATATATATATATATATATATATATATATATATATATATATTGTAATGCCTTAGTGGCATATGATTTTGTAATGATTGATAAAAATCATTGCGTATATATCAAAAGATCCAAAGATCAATATGTGATCTTATCATTATATGTTGATGATGTACTGATTGCTTGAAACAATATGGAGTTTGCTGGTAAAGTCAAGAATTGGTTATGTTCCAATTCTGAAAAAGGAAAATATGGGTGAAGTTGCATACATTCTTGGAATTAAGATTTCAAGATATAGTTCAAAGAGATTGTGGTCTCTTTCACAAAAAGACTTATATGGATAAAGTCATCGAATGATTTTGTATGCAAAATTGTAAACCCGAACATACTCCTATTGCGTGTGTGGCTTATTCGCCGGATGGTGATATACCTATTCCAACCCAGTTTTGGCCCAGGGAGATTCTTAGTATCTCTCTATCCAATGGGAATAGTTAGGCAAATGTCAAAAGATTTGTTTCTGATCCGCGAAATATGTATTGAGACTCCACAAGCAAATGTAAAAATGGAAAATGTTCTATATGTTAGTGCTTGAATGCTTGAAGTACACTATAATGTGTACAAGACATAATATTTGTTATGTGGTTGGAATGGTATGTGTACCACTCTAATTTAGGTCAAGCATATTGGATTGTCATCAAGAGAATCCCGATATATCTAGAAAGTATTGCCAATTTTTGTTGAGTTCAAGGTAGAGATCTGCGTCTTGAAGGCTATACTGATATTGATTGAGGAAGAGGTTTAGATGAGAGAAAATCTGCTTCTGGATTTGTATTCTTACTGTGCGGTGGCGCAATATCTTGGAGTAGTAAGAAGCAAAAGTGTATAGCCTTATCCACGATGGAAATTGATCTCGTGGTGTTAAGCAAACGTGTATACCCTTATCCACGATGAAATGTGATCTCGTGGTGTTATTAACAGCAGTACAAGAGAATGTTTGGTTTAAGAGATGTTTGGATCAGCGAGGTGTTGCTAAGGATGCTGCAGGTATAATTATTAGTTGATTGTGATAGCCTAGCAACAAGAGCCTACACTAAGGACCATTGGCAAACCAAGCAAATAGACATGCAATATGTCTTTTGTGAAAGACATGGTTGTAAGAAAAGATGTGAACATACAGTTCACATACATGCACAGAATGATAGCAGCTCTTCCGTGAAGTGAGTACCTAGAGATGTTGCTCCTCAGTCATGTGTTAGCAAAATGATTAGTTTCATATATTGAAATCTCTAGAAGTGCATAAAAGTGGGAGTACTAGATATTTATATTTCCCAATGTTCACAGTTAATGGTATTTGTTATCATTATTGATGTCTATGAGTTTGTATGACATTTATGCATATTAATGGTTAGTGCATTATGTTGAGAAGGTATGACGGACAGATGGAGATTAGCCCACTCACACGAGTAATCGCCTCTATTTACTGCGTGATAAATAGAGATGAGACAATTTTAAGCTCATTATTTATGTGATAATTGAGAGCTCGAGCTTAAAATTTTGATGCAGCCTTAACAAAAATGTTAAGATGAGGTCATAATAAGTTATGTCCGAAAGTGAAATACCAAAAGTGATATAGCCCATATATTTCACTTTATCTGTCTTAATGCCATATGTGAGTTCTGAAAGATTTTATTAAAGAGAGTAGATTTGTGAACTCAAGCTAGACATTGAGTATGTTTGAGCTATCATCTGTACGGTATTAAAAGGAAAGACATATGCTCCATATGAAATGAGAGAATACCGTAATACGTACTTCATATTACATATGGATGATAGACCAAGAAGAGTTGGCAAGAGTTTTGATCTCAACTCTATGGCCGTGTGAGACTCTTGAGGATAAAAGTTCTTCAAATTTAGTCCCATCACGACTCTTACTTATTCTCAAGATTTATTTTCGGTGTTCACTATCTTAGGGTGTTGCCTATGGTCATGAGATTTGATTCGATCTAATGGGACATTTCTAGAAAAGCGAGCTGAACTGAGATTGAGAGGTTTAAGGGAAGAGGAATATCAATTTATTTTGGATGTCACATTGAATCTTTGTATTCACAAGTTGACTAATTATGATTATATGAGTTTAATCATGATTCTGAATACAATGTATTGTATTTGAGTACTCAAAGAAATCAAGAGAGATGTGATATTAATGTGACCGATTGATCTAGGGTACTGCATACTGGATCTATTCTGAGATTATGTGCCCATTTTGAGCTGCTATATACTCCCAACGGACGTATGGCAACGAGCTCTCATAGTATGCTGGTCGCACGGATTATTTGCCCATATGAACTTAGCAGTGAGAAGAGAAAGAGAGACATTTAGCCCTTTGTGGGTGAGTCGGAGATGTTGGAAATTGACGCCCAATAAGGACTAAATTGGCTAATTGTCTTAATTGCGATAATTGATTGGAATCAATTATGCTTATTTCCTATTCTAAGGGAAAGAGAGAGATGAGTTACTCTCTTCAGCCATCAGAACGTACGTTGTTCTCTTCCATGGCAAAAAAACAGACAAAAAATCTCTCCCAAAAACTCCATGAAAATGCTATCTCTCGACTGACGACCGATTGGCGGATCCGGATCGTTATCTCACATGCAACATGGGCTCTTAATCTGTGGCTATCAAGGTATGTTCGTCTTACGTGATATACATCTCCGATCAGTGATTCAAAATTGATGTTGGGCATGTAATTTAATCTATTCCGCTGCGTATTTGTATTCGGGATCCGTTCCCGGTAAAGGGAAAAAATTTATAATAGATATACTCCCATTTGTTTGAAAGCCACCACATAATTAATTCTCATATGTGATGATGACATTAGAATTTACTTTGGAAAAAGTACCATAAATGCCATAAATCTATTGCATTGGTGCTAATTCACTCATAAACATTTCTATTGAACCAATTCAGTCTTAAACCTTTTCACATTGGTACCGATTCAGCTCATCCGATTACTGGTGTAGACGCTAACCGTCCTAATGACATATCCAATGCTGACATGGATAGTATTTATGATTTTTTAATGATTTGTTGAATTTTTTTCTTTTGTCTCTCTTTCGTCGAAAAAAGAGTATAAAATATTTAAAAAAATAAAAAAAAAATATTCATGTCAGCGTTGACCATGGCATATAGGACGGATGACGTCCACGTTAGAAATTTCAGGTCTAAATAGCCTAGATGGACTTAATTGATACCAATGTAAAAATATTTAGGACTAAATTGATCCAATTAATAAGTTTAAGACTGTATTAGTACCAATACAATGTATGTAGAGCTTTTTTTGGTAGTTTTCCCAGTTTACTTTATCCTCCTTAGCTCTTTTGTCAACTCGTTATTTTTGTAATGTGAAACAAAAACTATGGCAGGTGTTCTTAAATGATCGATGGCAAATAGTGAATGCACTGATTTATCATAAAATATTATATAAATTTAATTTAACTAGGGAAAAAATACAAAGATTTTTTTTCTTGGTCAATAAAAAAAATACAAAGATGACGGATGTAGTTTTAGGCACTTAGCCAGCATCTTTATTGATTTAGTACACCCGGACAGATTTCATCGACATTTAAACTCCGTTTGTTTCGAAAAAAAATATAATGTTGGAAAGCATTTTCCTCAATGTTCCAGCATTTGGATTGTTTAGGAAAATGATTTCTTTTATCAACTTAGGAAAATGATTTAACGATAAGTATTTTTACAGTCAACGAATACTCATGCCTAAATTCTTCTAAGTTGCCGCGCTAGAGAAACCTCAGCTACTGCCACCGTGAGCCTCCCTTATACCACACGACTGGTGCATGTTCATTTCAAAATGTAAAATAAAATTTTCCTCTCTCAACAATAGAAAATAAGTATCGGTTCATTTTCAGATTTCAGCAAAACACCAGAAAAATATTATCATTTTCTTTTTTCGAAAAATAATTTTTTTTGGAAATGTCAAATTCTCTAAAAATAAAATAAAAAACAGACGGATCCTTACATGAAAAATGCAGAAAATCTCTGGGAATCCACTTGCTGGAAGATTGTACAAGGTTCAAACTGAACAAAAAAGTTGATTGGGGGACCAAAATTAAACACTTGCAAAAAGTGAGGGCACAGAAGTGTAATTTCCCAATAGAGCATGTATCTACAGGAGTGTACAAACTGGACCAGCCCGAATCGGCCGGGTTGGTCCGGTTCTTGAGGTTGGCGATTCGGTCCCCTGTTCCAATAAATGGGACTATTGACTGAGCGGTCCAGTCTCCGGTTCCATGGTTTGGGACCGAACCAGACCAGACCGCCAATGTTTTTTTTTTTTAAATTAATCTATATCTAGAGTTAACCTAATTTTAACATTTTGAGAAACCTCGTGAATCTCATCTCACGCCTCTTGAGTTTAGAGATGTCATTGTACGTATTATTTAGTAATTTGGGTTTTAGTATTACTTTGGGACCAAATCAGGTTTTAATTGATGATAAGATCTGTGCCTTATGATGGGCACGTACATGAAGAATAAGCACGCACGTGCATGAGGACAGAAACTCGAGTTATCATGCAGATTTGAGAAATCTATTTTTTTTTCACAACCAAAAATAAAAAAGAAAGAAATAAAATCCGAGTTCGGTTCCATCGCCCACCTGAGTTCAGCGGGCCAAATGCGAGCATCGATTACGAAGAGAAAAGATCACGTGAAGCCTTCAAGGTCGGATCGAATACACGTTGGATGTCCCTAGCATTTACGTAGTTGTCTTACTGTCGTAGGTTGATTATAGATTGTAAATCAATATTATATTATAATTTCTAAGGGCTAAAATTTTATAAGCAGTTAGAGTTAGGGGTGAGCGGTTCCAGGTTCTGGGTAGGTTCCACCTAGAACCTGGAACCTACCCGCTACTACAGGTTCCTCAATTTCTAGAACCTAGAACCTACCCTCTATACTCTGGAACTTTGAACCTATCCTGTCACAGGTTCTGGATCCGGTTCCAGGGTACCCTAAAACCCATCAATAAAACTCCATTTGCACCAAAATAGAAGAAAGTAGGGGTGGGCGGTTTCAGGTTCTATCCAGGTTCCACATATATTATTGATTGAACGATCAATGCGAATAATTACCTCCAATAACCACCATCTACTACTAAAATCTATTAACTATAACTCATACATATATACACGAAAAGTATAAAACAATAATAGAGTAAAAAACTCGATGATAAAGTAGTTTCAAATTACATACTCATCGTCCTTATGAAATCCCTCATAATGACATGATGACATATACTAAAAAATAATATAAAAGATTGCTTCAGGTTCCAGGTTCTGATTCCAGGTTCCACCTACTTGGAACTTGGAACCTACCCGTCAAAGCAGGTTCCCAAATTTTTGGAACCTGGAACCTACCCTCTTACCATGGAACCTGGAACCAATTGGTTATGGTTAAAATTTTATAAGCAGTTAGAGTTAGGGACCGGCCGGGACCGTCAATCCTGGTTCGATCCGTGATCTTGAAAATATAGAGATCGAGACTATTGGTCCGGCCCTGATTCCCTATGTAGCACCGACACGATACGCGATACGGGACACGATACGATACGATACGATACGCCGATACGTGGTTTCTCAAAAAATAAAGATTTTCGATACGCTGCGATACGTTATATATTAAATGTATATTTTTATATGTACATTTAAATTATTATTTTTATGAACTCCAAACATCACATATAGGTCTAAATGTCATAGCTATTTCATATTTGACGAAAAATGTTAGTGAAAAACTAAAAAAAAGTTCAAATACTCCATAAATTGTATTAACGAGCGAAATACGTCGTAAATTAGGCCCGAGAGATTGAGAGGGTTTTCTGGACTTAGGCCCGAAATACTTCAATTTATAACTTGGAACTCGAATTTGAACTCAACGAGCCCAAACACAATTTTGATTTCGTGGGGATATGCTCCGACACGTTCGGACACGCTCCGACACGCGTCGAACACGCGTGTCAGGGTCATTGACCATTCGGACACACTCGGACACGCATTGACCGAGTGTCCGAGCGTATCGGATAGAGCGGAGTATCCGATACGTAAAATTTTTTCAAATAAGAGTATCAGTGCTACGTAGCTGATTCCATGCCACGGACCGGTCCGAACCTTGCACACCCCGACTTAGACAAAAAGACCATAGCCACACGACGCCGAAAGAAGGCAAGAGGGGAGGAGACGAAAATCCTCTCTGCGTCCGACTCTCCCGCTCCAGGCCTCCACAAGACAGCGAAGAGCTCGACTCGAGCAACGGAAATGGTGGTCTCATCTTCTCTGCAACCCAGAATGCTCTCCTCTTTCGTCCGGGACCGCTTCATTCGCTCCACTCCGCCTGTGCAACACCTCTTTCGCTTCGACCCAGGTCCAAAATTTGCGCCTTCGCTTCTTGATTTTGTCGTCGTATCACGAAACGGTGTGTGGTGTTCATTGGAAGGATTCAATTGTTTCCAATTCTTTTCCGTTACTTCCAAGCAAGAATCTCTCAGGTGCTCTTTTGTACGAGTTTCGGAAACTTAGGGGGGAGTAGATATTTTGACACGTTACACGTATGAAACTGGTCGTTGTGTGTGTTCGTTTGTTTATTCGTACTTCCTATAGAGTAGAATAATATATGTTGCGTACGGCTTTTCTTGGTCCAGGCTACGATTGATTCGTTACCTTCAGCAGTATGTCTCACTGGTAGAGCGATATTTGAGGTGATAAGGGTGTCGCTCCCTGGAACAGAGTTTTAAATATATTGTTCGGTTTGTGAGAAAGAGATACATCTAAATTTTCAGATAAAAGATCTGATTCTCTGGATTACAATCATTGTGCCCTGCATTCTTGGTTTTCTTGAGGTGCTGTAAGTGGTCAGACTGTATAATGAAATTGTCTGCTACAAAGTAAGAAAAGGTGAAGGTTAAGAAATATGTTTAGTGCTCTAGATTCTAGTTTTGGTGATTTGTGCATATAATCTCGGGGTGGGATGGCGTTTTGATCTTTGTTTGAGTTCGCTGTTCAACATGTCGGAATGTATCGTGGTGGAATTTGAGGCCATTAGTAGGATGGCGGTAGAAGAATTCTTAGTTAAGCAGCTGTCACTTGAATGCTAGTTTGAACAGCGTTTGATATCAGTTTGAGTTCTCTGTTTAACGTATCAGAATTTGAAGTGATGGAAATTGAGGCCATTAATAGGATGGTAGAAGGAAAATTCTCTGGTATGGAACTTCGGTTTGGATGCTATCATAATCTGGGCAGTTAATTTTCTTACTCACTCATGTGCCTGTTGTTGTTCTCAGTACAAAAGCTTAAATATTGCCAAACAAACTCGTCAGTTGTACATGTCTTCCCTTGAAAAGTGTATCTTGTAATTGTGTACACAACATTGGCACTATTATTTGTTTGGGTGGAGTCGAGTTGTGTGGCCAGCTAATTGTCATCGTAATCCATCAACATAAAACTTTTGCTTAGATTCTGACTTTTCTGGAAAGAATAGTTGTCAATGTGCTGAACATAAAAAATCCATCTTTTTAATGTGGATTGCAATTGCAGGAAGCAAGCATGTGTCAATGCAGTTATCAAGATCTCTCTCTGGCTTAACCGATCTGTTATTTAATAGGCGGTATGTTACTTTTGATTTTATGGGGGGTACCTTGTTCAAGAATTACGTTCTTTGGCCATCTTTTTACTGTTCAAAACTTTTAATTAGACGTCATTTTCACGAATGGTAAAATGTATGATCTTAGACTGTCTCGTTGTGTGAACCAGTAGCTGCGATATGCAGGTGTAGTTAATTTTTAGGGCTTGCCTTCTTACCATGTAGTGATCATTCAAATGACTATCTTCTTGATGCGATATAAAATAATATTTTTCGCCACCAATACTTCAGCATTTTGATGCTAAAGTTTTTTAATTTGAGTAAACTCTGTTATCAGCTATTTGTGTTATCTGGCAATGAATTGTTTCAAATTTTCAGACTTGTGCTTATGAGATAATATACGAGACTGGTGGTTGGTCAGATGTACTGGAACACCGATGAAATGCAATTCTATTCTGCTGTTTTTATGAATCTACAAGATGTTTCTTAAATAGGTGATTGCTATAGTTTTGTTTGGGTCAAGATGTATGCCTTCCTCTAGTTCTCTGGTGAACAAATGTTCTTGAAAAATCTTGCTTCAATTATATTCCCTTTCTAGTTGACTACATGGCTAGTTGAGTTAAGATGGGAATTTCTGTATATATACTCATGCATGCTGGCGGGTTGAATAGGCATGCATAGACAGCAGAAAATGCTCTTGGAGGGCTTGCTTTTTTTGACACTGATTATGTAAAATACGCAGAAATGAAGATGTATCTGACGGCAAACGTAAACCTCTTAGGCCTGGAAAAATATCTCCATGTAGACCTGTTCCTGATCACATTCTAAGGCCTCCATATATCGGTTCTGGGCAACCACCTGGGATAGCTAGTGGACCTGAAGTGCACGATGAGAAAGGTATAGAATGCATGAGAGCTTCAGGAAAGCTTGCTGCTCAGGTTCTTGAATTTGCTGGAACCCTTGTTAAGGTACACTATCTTTATTGTTATACCTTTCAGTTGCTGGAGTCTGAGATAACATGGCTCCAAATAAGAAAAATGACTGTATCAACAAAAAGTTGGTGTGTGACCAAGTGAGGACAAGTATAAGATGAGATATTTCGGGTGCGCTGACATGTGAAACAAACGTTTCTAGATGCTTCTCTGAAAGATAGGCTCTGTGGTAGAGGCATAAGTAAAAAGGGATTAAGAAGGTCTTCAGAGACACAAAACGGAAGCAAACATTGAGAAATGCTATGGAATATTAGGAACTAACGGAGAGCATGGAACGAGGTATAACTATTTAAGATCATCCATGTAATGAACGTCACTTTTGTGGGGAAAAACCGTTAGTCTTCTTCCTTGGTTGCAAGCTTGCTTCTCTCTTACTTGATTTTCTGTTATTTTGTTTTTAATGTGCTTCATACCATGTCTATACTTTTTTGAGTTTACCATTCCTTCTCACGGTTATACATATATATTTCGAAATTTACTGCACGCAGATGTTTTAGAATGATCTGTTTCTTCTTATGAAGGTTCTCTTTTGGTTCAGTTCTGGGAAATGAAGAAATTGTACCTCTGATTCCTTATTTGTTTCTATGATCTCTTGAATTCGAAGATGTTTTTGATAGACTGGATCATCATTTGGAAATTTAGTGGATGCCTATCTTTGCAGCCTGGCATTAGGGCAGATGAAATTGATCAAGCAGTTCACCAAATGATTGTTGACAATGGAGCATACCCCTCCCCTCTTGGCTATGGTGGATTTCCAAAGAGTGTTTGCACATCAGTAAATGAGTGCATTTGCCATGGAATACCTGACTCACGTGAACTTGAGGTCCTCATTTTGATTGCACTAGCGACTTTGTATCTACCAGGATTTGTTATGGAGGTGCTAACATGTCTTCAATTGCAGGATGGAGATATAATCAATATTGATGTAACAGTCTATCTCAATGTAAGAAGAAGTGCTTGTTGTTGTTGTTGTTGCGTTCTTGGTATGTGAGGAAACTGATATGTTTGATTATGATGATGCACATCGCTTGATCTCTCCTATACTTGTCCTCAATTATTTATTTTTATCTTGTTGTGCAAATAGCTTGTGCCACACGTGGCTTCTTTTTTGCGAACTAAATATTCTACCAGAAATAAAGCATAAAACTAGGCCAAAGTGGTAAGAAAGCTTACTAATCCACGCACCTGCACATATGCATGCAGGATGCATGTGTCTTCTTAGGTGATTTCTACAAGTGACCTATGGCCTGGACATATGTATTTTTAAGTGTCAATAGAACATCTTGCGTGTGTTATGAAATGGTTTCTTTAACTTGTTGCTTACTGTGTATATCTGTTCTTTTCTTTCATAAATTAAACATCCAAGAAGGGTCATGCTGCCTCCAGAAAACAGCATGATAAGGAATGGTGTCTATTGTATGCCTCATTTGTTCATTTAGCTTTGATTGTCTCATCCTTTACAGATTTGTTCTATGTTGTTTTTGCCCCACTTCCATGTAGCCTTTATTTTTGTGACTCAGTGCTTGATCTTTTCAAAAGGTTTTTAGCTTCAACTGGGATGAATCGGGATCTCTTTCCATTGAAGATCCTATTTTCAGGAGGGCATCAGAGGGTGGGGATAGAATTGCTCTTGTCAGCTGGGGTTGGATCTTAGGCTTTTGAAAGCTTATATTGCATATGAAGGGTTTGTGATATTGTGGCAATGATGAATAGGCTAGATGATGATGCTTAAATAATAAGCACTTTAGTAACAAATGTAACAAGTCCATATAGGTCACATGCAATGCAGTGGCCATAGTGCAGGGGATCTCTCCCATTGCTTCTGCAATCAATTGCAGTTTCTTTCTTAAGAATTTTTTTAGAGTGCCATTTTTAGACTAAATATGTTTTTTTTTCCTCTCCTTGATTTGATTGTCATATGAAGGGCTATCATGGTGATACTTCTGCAACCTTCTTCTGTGGAGAAGTTGATGAAGAAGCAAAAACCCTAGTTCAGGTAGCTTTCAATTTTTAATTACTACAGACAAGGTGTAGAGAATCCGTTTTTGGGTCAAAAGTGGTTTCTTCTTCAGTTATGGAAGTTTTTTTTTTTTTTTTTTTTGGGGTAAGGTCTTCAGTTATGGAAGTTACCGCCTGTTATATCTGAGCTTAACGTATCTGAATCTTCTATTGTCTCAGGCAAATAAAATGGAGACAAGCTATCTCTAGGTCCATAATTCACACAATCACTAGCATCCAAAACTAACTAATGGTCGTGCCACTTAGTTTTGTTTTTAGCTCCTTAAGTTTGCTGCACGAAAATCTATCATTGAGATATTACTTGTCAAATTACCAGTAATGTTGATAAGAAGCACTTAACTATATCTGTTCCATGTGTCGAACGTTTCCTGAAGTGTGACTGCAGATCTTACACATTCAGCCAAGAATTTGTGGTTTTATTGCTAGGGTTATGTCCTTCAAGGAATAGCTTTTTCTCTTTCTCTAGAGACTTTACATCCTAAGTTTTTTCAGCTGTATTGATATTGACATCTTGAATGGTTGCTAATTAGACTTCTACACATGCTTTAGGTAACAAAAGAATGCTTATATAAAGCAATATCAGTGTGTGCACCAGGAGTGGAGTTCAAGAAAATTGGAAGAACAATCCAGTAAGGCATCTGCCATTGTCCTTTTTCATGTGATATTGAACTTCTGCAGTGACATCTCACGCCTAATTTGATTGGCTGAAATTCCTGATCAAGTATCTTCTGCATGTGCTTGGTCATACCTGATGGCTAATTTCCTTTATATTGGTACTGCGAATTGGCTGGAAGAAGTCCCACATTTTTGCTGACGGTAATTTACGTCTAGTGACCATGCAGATAAATATCGTTATGGTGTCGTCCGCCAGTTTGTTGGCCATGGGGTTGGACGCGTGTTTCATGCCGATCCTGTTATCCTACACTTCAGTAAGTTGCAACAATAAGTTCGTTTTTCTTACATTTCAGTGATTTCACTCGTTTTACTTTTTTTTGGGGTCTCTGCTTTATATCATGTTATTTGCCACATTTTTTTGTTTTCTTGTTATGGTTAACTTTGGCATGTTAATTAATTTAAGAGGTACTTGAGATAATTTGATGTTACTGGAGCCCATGCAAATTAGGGAAATAAGTGGGCCAGCAGGCTGGGCTTTTTGTGAGAAACTAGCCGGCCCGAACTTTTTAGCTAAACGGAAAACAGTATCAGCCCTTTGAGCCAATTCTCTGGGAAATTGTGGACTCCTTTATTCTATAAAATTACATAGCAATTGGAGCAAAAATTGAATTCATCTGCTGTTACAATTAGCAATCCCCAACTTAACTTATAAAATAAACCGTGCAAAACACAACATCGTCAAATGAATGACAACCCAACTTCTCAAAATATCTAAAAGTTAATGTTTACACACACCTGCTAATTAAACTAACAAACGATTCCAAAACTCAATGTCACATACATAAGAAGCTAGATAAACTATAAACAAGATCAACATAGTTATTCAAGAAGAAGAGTTACTATTGATTTTCTACTCGTAGTTCCTTTCTTTGTTAGTCTACTCGTGGTACTTGATCCCACTAGCTGCATTGGTGGATTATTTCTTGCTGCTGCGTTCTGTCAGGATTCGGGTTAGAGGAACAAATGTAGTTGAATGGGATAGCAGGTGGGTTACATATTCCACTGTGTCAAGATGTGAGTTGTCAGTGGTGATGATCACCTTGGATTATGTGCTAGCGTCCTTGACAGGCACTCCAGGACCCACCAATGCTTATGAAAACCCAGGTCAATGAACTGAGAAGAAGCGTAAGAGGATAGGATTTCTTTTTCTCTTTTCTTATGTAGCTTAGTTCTTTTTATCTTTTAGTTTAGTTCTTCCTTTCATAGTGGTTTTTTTTAAAACTTTTTTTTATATATATGTCTGGCAATATTTTATACTTAGGTTTTAGCATATATTTTTCTGGGTCATCTGCCGTCGACATATGTTTATATTACATAGAAAGAAAAAAGACGGTAAATTTACATTAAAAGATAACGTGAAATTCTTTTGGAGGGCTAATGTGTAACAGCACTAGTATCAAGTGTTATCATACAATCTCTTATATGTGTTTTTAGGTTACCAGTTAAATTAAACACTAATTAGTTACTGTTTAATTGAAGAGTTGAACGTTTGTCTTCTTTGAGTGAGAAATTTGTTTAAATGAATGCCAATATGATCTTATTTCCAATTGAGATTTACTTGCATGATGATTATCTTTTTCTCCATATCTAATCAGTTTTATTCTTTCCATCAGTTCGGATAAACAATACGTTCATAACGATTAACATTATTGATACCGCATATGATGTGTTCTTTTATCTTGTTAACTTAAGTGAACGGTAAGTTCAATGGAAGGATTCAGTATTTGCTTTCCTTCAGTGAGAAATTTGTCTGTGTGAGTATTAATGTTCAATGTAATATCTGATTTCAATGAACAAGTTATTTTATTAATTTATCAGTTCAATTGAGAATTTTAACTGTTAGTCTATATGAATTCCGAACTTCAATTCAAATTTCCATATATATGTAAAAAATTTCTATATAATAAAATAATTAGTTCATGTAGAATTTCATTTAATTCATCTTGACTTTAACAAATATTCATGACATATTACTAGGAATATGAAAATATGGAAACTGTGGGCTGGGCCAGGCTATTTAGGTTACACATATTGAGTTGTGAAAGCCTGGCAAGGCCCGAAATAGAAAATAGAACAGATTCCGAAAGCCTGGCCCGGGCTATCTGGGCTAAGGGATTTTGTGCCAGGCTGGGTTTTGGGGGGTTCGGATCTATATATTTCAGCCCTAATATTTATGCTTTCATTTGTTAAATGTGATTAAGACTGTTCCACTCTCAGCTGATAAAAAACTTATCCCACATAATTACATACCTAAAATTTGGTTATGATATGTCTCCAGGAGTATATTTGTGAACTGAGGGCTTGGATATTCTTGAGTAGAAGGAAATTCGAGATTCATGGGCTATATATTAGACCCCAGAGCTTCAAGTGATGGAGAGCCCCTCTTTTCACGGCAGCTTTCAGCTTGCTTAAGTGGTAAAATATGATCTCCGTTGTGTGTGGCTAATCAAGTATAAAGTGGTCTAGCAGCAGGATTCGAGTTCACACTTAGAAGATCGAAATATTTTGGAGAGAGAAATATGGAGAAATCCATTTCTATGCTCTATTTCATGGCAACAAATTTGTTTAATGAAATGATGTTAAGCTAGTTGTGATTAAACAGTTCTTTTGAGATTTGATTTGTGATGGAAGTGAAATCCCTGGATGGGATTCATGTTTTGTTCTCCTGTCAAATGTGATCAGTTGGTATGTTATGTCAAAAGAATAATGATGGACAAATCAAATTAAGGACTTTCTCAAGCATCAGTTGGTATGTTATCTCAAAAGAGTTTGTTCACAAACTTCTGACTCTGTAGTGCACTGATGTGAGCGGGGTGATTCATTGGTTAAAGTTTTGGTAACTTGTCAAGTAGAGTATGCGAAGAGTTGGAAGGGTAAAGATATGCCACATAAGGATTAGCTTTGTGAAGTTGATGGAGCACGGCTAGAGGAAGGAAGGATATTATACTATGAGAGACTTCAGAAAATGGAGTTAGCCAAATGATTAACTCTTATATTGGACGAAGAGTCACCTATGTTGATAGAGTGACTGTTCCTCGTCAGAGTTGACTAATTTTGTTCCTGGTAATGTAATTTCTTAGGAAAAGCAACTTTTGCTTAAAATAGAAAGGGCTATCATTGATGTACAAACATTTATGCACAATTTGGTGATGTTATTATGGATTGGATTAGTCTTTCTGGTGGGTATCATTAATTCTCTCATCTCTTGAACCTATTTGGTCCAGATCCAAAAATGAAATGACCCCTTACGGAGCCATCATAGTATTTTTTAACTGCTTCGAAAGGAAGGATGGTAATTGGATCATTTGCCGGTTCTTAAAAAACTCATTGGCGCCAAGCGTGAGGAGAAAGTCTGTGGATCAACTGATATCGAGAGAAAGGATCTTTATTCTTTTATTCTTTTTCTTTTTTATTTCTTTTTTTTATTTCATTTTAATTTTACATTTTAAGAGGAATTGTCTAGAACTAGATTTGAACTGGTGACACGAAGATTTTCAGTCCTTTGCTCTACCAGGTATTCTTTTATCATTTCGTCCAAGAGTAAGAGTGGAAGAATCCTAGAACAAAATGAGACGTAGCTAGTCGCTTGGATTTTTCCATGGTTTGTAAATTCCTTATCCCCAATGTACCTTTATCTTTGGAGGCTCAAGTGGTCTGTGACATGGGATATATTGGAGCCTATTCTTCTGTTGCAGTTCTTTTTCATGTCATTTGTGTCTTTTTTATGAAAAAGAAGTTTTCCCCGAGCCCTTGTGTGTACAAAGTGTCTATTCCTTGTAGGTATTTACTCAGATTCTGTGATATTTTCAGGAAATAATGAAGGGGGACGCATGGTGTTAAACCAGACATTCACCATCGGTATGCATATTTAATCTTGAACTCAACTTTACGTCTACTTTTGCGATAATCTTGTCATTTATTGTCTCATTTTACCAGAAACCTGAATGGTTTGGTTATGTGTTGGCTTGTCAACATCCAATTGATTTCGCTTTTATTTGTTGGGTTGTTTGCCAGAACTCTGAGAAGATAAAAGTAAGAAAATAAGAGACAGAAACAAAGCCTGATGATTCAGGTTAAAGAAAAGCGTAACCGAGCCAAAACAGTTTGTTATTTTGGGAGGACATGAGGAGTGCCAACAGTTGTGTGCGACACTCACTTTAGTGCCAAAAGTTTTCGCCCGCTCACTTAAGTGTCAAATCGTAGTAAAACGATCATTTATGCGCCAAATTGGAGAAATTCTGGCTAAATTAGTTACGTGGCATATTTTTCAAAAAATTTAGTCCACGTGAAGATCACCTGGCATATTTTTCTTAAAAATTCAGTGTGTGTGTGTGTATATTAGAAAAACAAACTCGAGATATTAAAAAAGCTAAAACTTTAAAAAATAATAAGCAAAAAAAAAAAAGGGCAAACTTAGGCTGGCTGTGACCAAGCGCTCGCCGATGGCCGCCGCCATAGCCTTCGGGAATGGCCGGCAGAGGTTGCTTGGGCCCTTCCTAGCTGCTGTGGTGGCTGTCACCGGTGTGGGCTTAGCCACAGCCAGCCCAAGTTTCTTTTTTTTTGAATTTTTAGCTTTGTTATTTTTCTAATCTAATTAATATTTTTTAACTTTTAGTTTTTTTATGCTTTAGATGCTGACCGGACCTCCGGCGAGCCACGTTGGCTCACGATATTAATAAGAAAAGGCCATGTCGGATTTCCGGCCAAACATATTTGAGTCGGCTTTGAAAAGATTGATTTTCAAAAAAATTGTCATTTAAACAATCCGAAAGAAAATTTTGGCGATAATTTAAACTCCGTACACAACTTTTGACACTTGTAATGTTCTTCTCCCTCTTATTTCCAAGTTTTAGATGCTGATTGTGAAGGGCTTGATTTCAGAACATATATACATCAAGTGGGTCTTAAACTCAATGAGCAACATTTTTAATTGTTTCGTGGCACATTTTGTTTTGTGATGACCATCATCTCTTACTTTCTCTGTTTCTGTTTATCCTGACTGCGGATCATGTTCGCTATTCGTTCAATTCGGGCAGAGCCGATGTTGACAGTTGGTAGCATCAACCCTGTGATGTGGGATGATAATTGGACTGTTGTAACAGAAGATGGAAGCCTCTCAGCGCAATTCGAGCACACCATTTTGATCACCAAGGACGGAGCTGAGGTCCTAACACAATGCTGAAATGGTTCCTCATATATCCATCGGTTTTTTACCAACCAAAACTGGCTGTATGAGATCGACCGGATTCGTCTCTCCATATTGAGATCATTGTGGGAGCCTCGAGCGATCTTTCTTGCCTCAGCTAGGTTTAAACATAAGGATTGGGAGAATCCCCATCTCCCCTACAACGTTCATTCATCATTGCACCGTCGATTCTTTGATTGTCCTCCTTGTTTTGCTGGAGGAAATAAATACTAAGTGTACGATAGTCTTGAGATGCCGATCTTTCTGAAACTTGTGTATTTCCATATTGTACCTTGATATTGTACCTTGTGCCAACAAGTGAAATTATAGATATTTTCTTCTGGTCAAATTTAGTCACAAATATACAAATTTCAAACAAACTGTTGCCACGAGATGAAAGAATGTATGCATGATTATGACAAACGTGTCTGCATACGTTCTTGGTACGGCGATTGGCTCTGTCTACCATCATTTCGTAAGCAAGATCCACGCGATATTTGTTCAAAATCAACTTCCTAAGGCCTCCTTGTCTGTAAGTGGCTGGAGATCGTATCTTTCTCCAATCTGATTCGGACCAGGTGTTGAGCGCATGTCAAAGTTTTTTGCAGTTTGGCAAATTTTCGTACTTCCATCTTCTAATTCCCAAAAATTGAAGTCGATTGGTAGCAGAAAGAGGGAAATGAGGAGAAGTTACTGGTTATGAATTCGTCATCTTTGATTTCCTTGGCTAGTAGAATGGCCAACTGTCTTTCAAATCGACAATATAAAGAACGACAAGAAATGAATTTTTTTTTTTTGGGGGTCAAATACAAGAAATCATTGAAGCAGCTCGTTTTACGATAGAGTAACTACAAGTGTCTTTTTCTCTATCTTCGCACATCAATGGTAGATTCAGTAAGTTGCCATGTAGGTGGTGCACCTAATCCACCTATACACTCATCAATCACAATGTTCGGCTGACTTGCACTGTTAAAACCCCTATCATATCTGAAGTAGGCGCCTAAATTTTTACCGTTGTCAACTAATTTCTAACATGTTCTGTTCGACTCTATGTTAGAACATTTCTGTGAATGCTACTCTGATTTAATTGGTCGTATTCTGTGTCCCATGTTAGGAAGTAGTACTCTTCTTTTCATTCCAAATTCAAGAATGTGGCCGATATGATTGATTGGTCTAGGGGCCTCTCTTATTACTTTTTTATATTCCCCTATTCCTCGGATACATTCGACCTCTTAGGACCAAATCTGAATTTGTGGAAAGCCTTCTTCCATGGCTTCCTTATGAAAACATCAATTTTTATCTGGATATAGATGATATGACTCTATTCTTCATGATATTAACCACAATTCTGATCCCTATTTGCATTTTTAGTGGGTTGGTTTGGCATGAGAAGTTATGGAAAAAGGTATATTACCGCATCTCTAATACATGAATTTCTAATTTCTAATGACCGTTGTGTTCCGCATGCTGGATTCTCTACTATTCTATGTTCTTCTCAAAAGTGTGGCAATCCCTATGTTGTGTGGAGCTGAGCATCTTTTATTCGCTGGGATAAAGCCTTTCCTCTACAGGTGCCTTGTGCAGTACACCCTCTACGGGAGTTATTCATCATCGTAAGATAGTCCCCACGAAACTTTCAAGAAGAGAGGAAGTCTTTGTGTGTAAGCATAGCATTTCTAGTTGAATCCAACTGACCCAACTAAGAAAGAAGCGGTAGTAAGCCAAATGTGTTAAATGTGGATAGGTGACCGACCGCCTGGGACTGCATCCCTATTCCCAGTCAATATTTGTCTTCCCGACTAGGAGGGAATACCCTTACCGATAACATCCCTTCATCCCCAACACCCGGGTTTTCCCCGGCTGGGTCTGGGTGCACCAGAAGGTAAATGTGTTGTATGTGGATAGGTACGTTTGATGGTTAGCAATATAACATGGCATTGCTATTAAGCCCTGAGACAGCTAACCCCACAGCTATGTTCAAATTGAACCTAATCTTTTGTCTTAAAAGATCAATTAATCTAAACTCAATCGAAGATATTCACTAAAATCCCTAAATTATACATATACTAACTAAATAAAAAAAAAACTAGCTAAGTCTAGTGCTAAACCTTAACAACCTAATCTGGGTCTTTGTGTTTAAATATTTTACATTTTTTTTAAATTTTCGAATTTTTATTTTCTATTCTAGTTAAAGAGGCATTGGGCCCGATCTGAAATATGAACTGATCCTGGAATTTGTGGCTTTGGGCCATGGACATAAAGTTCTGAAACTTGTCACGAAAGTGCAATCGACTCCTTAAACTTTCAAAATATGTAATTAGGTCCTAAAACTTGTTGGAAAAGTACAGTTGAGTCTTAAAAATTTTAAAAAGTGCAATTAAGTCTTAAAACTTGTCAAATTGATCCAATCAAGTCATTCCGTTGATTGCACTTTTTGAAAATTTTAGGACTCGATTGCACTTTCTTGATAATTTTTAGGACTTTATTCCAATTTTTTGATGTTTTAGGATTGGACCTGATTGCACTTTTTGAAAATTTTATGGCTCAATTGCACTTTAATGACAAGTTTTACGACTTCCATTACACATTTACACTTGTCCCAAGCACTTACTAAATGGACTTCTTCATTTTCGACCAATTCGATCTTGATCACAATTGAGCCCGAATCTATCAAACCAATTTAAGCCCAAAACTCTCCGATCCAATTATGACAAGTATTAAGCCCACATCTACCAAACCACTTTAAAGCCTAAGACACCGATTATAGCTCGAATTAGCCCAAACTTCCTTAAAAAATAAAAAATAAAAAATAAAAAATGAAGCCGATGTCTCCATTTTATTTTTCTTATAAGTTATTTTAAATTTCTATTGTCCCTTTTCTTCTTTCGATCCACCATCTTCTACGGAGCCAACCGAGAACTCCATTTGACCACGAGCGACGAAACAGATTAATGACAAGTTAAATTTTCTGCGTGACATTTGTGTCATAGGAAACCCCATCCATTTGAGAAAGTTGTCAAACATGGTTAATGAAGCCTATCAAGTTGTAGTGCTGCTGGGACTTGGCTAGCATCTACAGTGGGTGAGGAGCCTAATCGGGCTTTTGGAGACTCGACGGCCGATGAGGTTGAAGCTGGACTTCTCGCTATGGTGGAGTTTGTTGATTTTTGGCTCGAAGTTAATCCCAATTGATTTGAATTACGACCCCAAATTTAATGGCATGGGATTTCGGGCCATGTTAGGAAAGTCCACATTGGAATCTTGGCAATTGATTGTGGCTGATGCGAAAAGGGTATTTATTTTCCCACCATAATTCTTTTTCTTATTGGAGATGAAGTCTATGTTGGCATTGGAGAATGGCTCGTAGTTTTTTTTGCATATAGATACTATGTGGTCGAGCTTGGTCTTTTGTGTAGAGTGATGATACTAAACATTTAGACGAACTCGATTGCTCGGAAGGTAGGGTAAGTAAGTATAGATTATCGAGCAATTTTACGATCTAGTCGGCACCTCGAATCTTGATGTATCCACAAAGGGAAAAAAAGCCATAAACCTATTGCAATTGTGCCGATTCAGTCATAAACATTTTTTCTCCTACCAACTGAATCCTTCTGGCTAACTTTGGGTGGCTGACGCTAATATGGACACTGGTCGACATTGAAGTGGACGACAACGCTGACGTGAATAATTTTTAATAAAATAATTTTTCAAAAAATTTATTTATTTTTTTCCTTTTCTTTCTTTTCTTTCTCCTCCTTCCTCGGGGCTAGGCGAGCACTATAATGTTGCTACTGCTTCTTCTTCTTCTTCTTCAATTCTTCACCGGCATCACCTTTTCTTCTGATGCAGAGTCAGACACTTCCACCATCCCTTGCCAACTGAGGATGGGACCCGAAGGAGCTCCATCTTAGCCCTACTTTTCCTCTAATTTGAATCCAATCTCTCTTGCAAAAACCCTAGTCACAAATGCCGCCTTTTTCGATCGACCCTCGACTCTCCAGTGGTACCCTCGCAACCCCATAACCCAGAGGCCTCACCTCTTCACCCACGAGAGGCCGAGCCTCGCTAGTGGCCAGCTACCTTGCCAAGATCTGGCGAGGATGAAACCTCGCCATTGCTGGGCAAGCTCGGCCTCACATAGCAATGGCGAGACCAAGCATTGCTAGTGGCCGGTGAGTCGCCCTTAGCCAGATCTGGTGAGGCATGACCTCGTTGGTCCTCGCCTCTGGTTGGTCGTCGGAATTGGCAACCGGCCAGAGAAAGAAGGAGAAAGAAAACAAGGGAAAAAGAAAAAAAAATTATTAAAAATTGTCCATGTCAGTGTCGGTCGGTCAAAGTTGGCCGGAAGGAATGAGTCGGCACAAATGCAAAAGGTTTACTACTGAATTGGTACAATTGCAATAAATTTAGGATTTTTTTTTGTTTGGTAATTTTCCTTGTTAACAAACATGGCCATTAATCGGTAAGTTTTCCATGTTTTAGCTATAATCCGTCTTATTTCCATGGATGAAAGTGAGATCTTTGCAAGTGAAAGAAGGAAAAAGAAATTGTCAACTACGAAGGATGTTTCGACCAAAAAAAAAATAAATAAAAAAGAAAAGAAAAACTAGGAAGGATGTCCTTTTCAGTCTACCTGAGATGGCTTCGGCAAGTATTGCCTATGTATAATATTTCTTTGGGCGAAAAGTAGTTGTTATGTCTGGAATGATTGACACACGATCAAACACGTTTTCGTCACTTCCCACGTACATTTGACGCGGCCTTCTTGGTCAACTTTGACTCACCTTGTAGATCAATGAAAGTCGTTTTCCAATCTATTCTAGCGACATTCCCTTGGATGATACGTGGCACCAATCAGGTTTTAGAGAGTGCTTCTGAAGTTATCATTTTAGTTTAAAAAAAGAGTCAACCTAGGAGCTAATACTTTTACCAGTCCCATTCCTCGTGACTCACCAAACATATTCGCACTCTGCCAATCAGCGTTAATGGCTTGATCCTGTGTCCAAATTAGATATCTTGTCCCAAGTTAGCTTTTGGGCTTCGCCAAACATTAGTAATTTTTTTTTTTGGGGAGTCATTTGATGAGATGATGCCACTGAATTCCTAGAAGTTCAGACTGAGAAGAAAAGCTCACGAATTGATGGGTGCGTGGACTTCATTATTTTACTCTATGCTGTTGTTGATGGGTTGTGGAAATTCTTTTCCATTTTAAGTAGATATCGATTGCGTATTAAGAACGACTTCCGCTTCTAATAGCAATTTTCATTGCGTTCACGGCTAAAGTTGCTTTGTAAGGATGAATTTGCTGAGACCACATGTTAAGATGCACGTGTTTTAGAGAAGTCCCACATCGGAGAGTTGATGTGGTGTAGACTTAGAGCAGTTAAGACACCTTAGTTTGCCAATAACTCATTTGTTTAAATTTTTAAGTGAAGTTGGATCCAATTTGGATATGTTTACGGGCTCGGACTTGAGGTTCCTTTTTGCGATTTCCTCGTTCGAATGTATCCAACTTCTGCTGCAGTCTCCCATTACTATATATACACACACACACAAAATTAATATTGAGTGCTTGCAACACCTTTGAAACTTTGTATTAATATTTGAGTCGTTTGACGTGTTGTGGAATTATTCTTATGGCTATTTTAAAAATTGAAATTATCTCTTTAGAGAAGACCAAAATCGCTTGTTTCGACTTTTGTTAGAAGTTAAATCAGACGATATGTTAGGATGGACATGGTTTTTTGGTACTATATTTTAAATTTAAGTTAGCATTTGGCTTTAATTGGCATGCGACTTTCACATAACATATAATTATAGTGAATAATTACCATATTGAATAGTTAGAAAATCTAGTTGCATTATAAGGGGATAAGTATACTAGAAGTGTCATAACTTTTGTACGACATTCACTTGAGTGCCACATTGGAGCAAAAACGTTTATGTAAGTGCCAATTCCAGCCAAAATCGTTCATCTAAGTGCTATTTTTACCAAAAAAGACGACATGGAATTTTTACTATTATTTTATTAATTTTTTAAGTGCCATGTGGATTTTCTTTATATTTTTAATATTTCTATATTTTTTTTTTCAAATTAGAAAAACAAAAGGCAAACAATAAAATAAAAAATTAATGATTTTTTTTTAAAAAGAGAAACCTAAGGGTTTCTCGATGGTGGTCGGTGAGGGTCACTGCCGGCCATCACCGGCTGGCCTAGGGGCCAGGATTGGCTTGCCCCGGGCCGGCGAGGCCGTGACGGCCCTGGCCGACTGCCTTTGCGACCTCGACAACAGTGGAGGGCATGAGGCCCTTGCCCAGATCTGGCGAGGGCTTCGAGCCCTTGTCTGCACCACCTGAGGTCGCGACGACAGTCGCCTAGGGCCTTCGCGGCCTCGCCAGCCCAGGGCGAGCAGACCTTGGCCCCTGGACCGGTCGGTGGTGGCCAGCGGCGACCCTTGCCGGCCACCACCGAGAAACCCTTAGGTTTCTCCTTTTTTTTTTTAAAATTTAAAAATTTTCATTAATTATAAAAACTATTAAAAAAATGTAAAGAAAATCCACGTGGCACTTAGAAAATCAATAAAAAAAAAATCTATTCGTTGGCGCCACGTCATCATTTCCAGCGGCCACATCAGCCGTGTCACTCAAGTAAACGCTTTTTCAAAATTATGGCACTTAAGTAAACGTTTTGAAAGTCGTGGCACTCAAGTGAATACCATACAAAAGTTATGACACTTTTAGTGTACTTATCCCCATTATAAGCCATTTGATGTTTTTGTGATTTTTTTAAAAAGTCATTTATGTGGCTAAATGCCATAAATAAATCGTGAGTTAGGATTTGCGTTAAACAACTTCTGACTTAAGACAAAATCATAGGAACTAAACAAGAACATAACGATTTTTGGAGTTGAAAAAAAAGAGAAAAAGTACAACTTCCATGTAATGCCTTTTGAACTTGGGTTGGCATGAATTTGTCATGTAAGCGATCAGAGGGTTTCTAACCAATTTTCCATTGGAGTGGACTGGCTATCACTTGCGTTGTAATAATAATTACTCACGCTCTATTTGTCTCGCAAAAAATAAATAATTTGAATAGTATCTTCCTAAAAATGATCGTAAATATGGTTTAAATAATTTGTCAATGAGCAATAATTTCATTCTCGACAACAATTTTTGCCTAAATATTTGTGTTAAGTTGAACAATTTATCCACTATTCATTTATGTAGCGATACGAGCTAGGGGTGAGCAAAAAAGATCGCTCGGACCGGGACCGACGGTCCAGTTCCCGATTTTAGGGGGATCAGGTCCGGTTCCCGGTTCCAAGGCCCAGGATCGGACCGAACCGGACCGCCCGAACCGTTTTTTTTTTCAAATAAAAAAGTAAACATAATGTTTACTTATTTAGGTTTAGGTCCTTTAGGTTTTTTTTAGCTTTGCTTCAGCCCAGCGCCGCAGAGGTCTCCACTTCTCTGTTCTCTCGCTAGTCTCGCTTCAAACTTCAGTGGCACCGTCCGCAACCAGTGGAAATTAAGTGTGTTTACTGATTTCTGGTTTGCATTCGGTGGATGTTTGCATATAGAGTTCATTGAATAGTGAACGTGTAGGTTGTAATAGAGTTTATGTTTACTGGTGTGTGATTGATTGAAGAATTACGAAGTGTGCATCCACTTTTCAGAACCGCAGACCAAAAACTCTTGGAACCGACCGGGAACCGGACTGGACCATCGCCGATCCGGTCCACGGTTCCGAAAAGTGAGAACTGGGACCACCGGTTTGATTCCCGATTTTTGATGGGAACCGGACTGGATCGAGAACCGTTCACCCCTAATACGAGCGATACTATTTAGAAAATACTTTTCAAATCACTCATTTTTTGTAAAACAAATGGAGCCTTTTGTGGAAAAAAAAAAAGACAGATGATCACTCAAAGATTATAAGTGAACAATTTAAGGGATAGAGGTTCATAACTTGCTGAGAGAGAGAGAGAGAGAGAGAGAGCCTCTTGAAAAGGGTCCTATTTTCCTACAATCTTGGTTGAAGGAAACTTCCTTGAAGTTATTCTTTTGATTGGAGGGTTAATTAAGGCTCTCACTTCTTTCACGTTTTGACCTTTTTGTGTGTACTTTGACCATCCTATCCTTTCGGTCAACTTTTTTTTTTTTTGGTTCCACTTTCCTTCTTCTTTCTTTTCACACCTCCCACTCGTTTCTCTATCTTATCTCTTGCAGGTCATTCCTCTCTACGCTTCCTGCTTTTCTACTTTCGAAAATCCCATCATCCTCCCCGTTTCTTTCTTTCCACGCCTGCCACTCGATTCTCTATTTTCCATACAAGTCATGTTTTCAATGAAAAAAATCTCTTAATGGGGTCACTCCCTAGATAATAGGGTTTTTGTCTTTTCCACTATGGAAAGTTCAATTTGAAATTTCAATATAATAGAAATCATCTCAACAATTGTATGTTCAGATAAAAAATCAAACACCTTTGTTATGGATTAGTTCTTCATCTTCTTCTGCATATTCGTGAGATGCCACAACACAATGAACACCACTAGAGAAACACCCAGCAGAACCACAGCTCCTTCGATCAACTTTTGATTGCAGTTTACACGAACTCCTCTCCAAACCATAATTCCCCAAAAATCCTCAAATAAACACACACGAAAGAAAACCTTGTTTGTAAACTCAAACTGAGATGAGATTAGCGTTGTTAACTTAGGATTAGCGGTGCTCTTGCTTTGAGAAGAAGTTTTGTGAGCAGCTGCCATGCACAGAAATCAAAAGCCAGAAGGAGCAAGAAAAGGCAAATGAGAGACAAAGCTAGAGGACCGAGAAGAATTGAATTTAAAGGTTATGAATTAAATCAAAATATTGATGTAATACTAACGCGGAAATAAATCAGGATCTTGCAAATACGTCAATGCGAAATCCCAGAGAAAATAACGAGGATCGATAAGGGACACCAGATATAACGTGGTTCGGTCCGAATATCGGTACCTACATCCACGGGGAGAGCCAGTAAGAACAATCCACTATAATCGAAGAATCAGATTTACAATCGTTCAATACTCTCGTGTTTCCCGCACCTAGATTATATCCAAACCCAAGTGTTTACAATAAAACAACTCTATTGGATAAATAAAATAAACTCACGAAGCACCAATTACCGAGAAAACTCCTACGTGCGCGATCGTAAACTTCCCGTTCGCGACATCCTTCTTATGGAGTGTACGTACTGCACGACCACTTCTTGTTGTGCGGCGCGACTCACTTTGGTTCTCGGCAATTTCTCAGAGTCCACTGTGCGTCCCTTTTATTTTCTTCTCGGTGCGGCTCGTCTCGGTTGTGCTCCAAACCATAATTCCCCAAAAATCCTCAAATAAACACACACGAAAGAAAACCTTGTTTGTAAACTCAAACTGAGATGAGATTAGCGTTGTTAACTTAGGATTAGCGGTGCTCTTGCTTTGAGAAGAAGTTTTGTGAGCAGATGCCATGCACAGAAATCAAAAGCCAGAAGGAGCAAGAAAAGGCAAAGGAGAGACAAAGCTAGAGGACCGAGAAGAATTGAATTTAAAGGTTATGAATTAAATCAAAATATAGAATCCTAGAGAGGAAAAAAAAGAAAGAAATTAATTGGAATAAAAGCATAATGAAAACCAATAAATTAATTTGGATCGTATCTTACATGTGATCATCTTATAAGCATATTCCAATATATCATTTTTTTTTGTAAAGTCAGTATGTATATAACTTTCCAAAATGCCAACGTACAAGAGAAAGCCGAGTACAAAAACCTTGCACCAATTAGGACACGACTACATGTCCCCAAAACTAGGGGTGAACGGTTCCCGATTCGATCCGGTTCCCCTCAAGAATCGGGAACCAATAACACAATCAAATAGTTTTGCTGCCCAATAAGAAAAATAGCTCTCAGAGGACGGTATATGTATATTTGAGAGTATCTGACATAAACCAGAGGAAAAAATGACATAAACCTGCGATATGCACTTTGAGTTCTCGAACTGGTTCCATACTCGCCGCTCAGAGCTGAAGAATGACGTAAACTACCGCTTTATTGCATTATGCACGAATACAACCTGCCATCTTTGTCTTTGTTCAAGTCGACATGAAACGCCCACTCTGACAAACAAGTAGGATGTCTAGAAACAACTCAAAACATGGACATTCAACAGAAAAAAAAAAGGAACAAAAAGAAGAAGCAAAGCTTCTGTTAATGGCTTCAAAAGAAAGTGAAACCCTAATGTTCGACTACCTCGAGCAAGAGAAGAGGAGAGGACCGAAGAAACCCTAATGTTCCACTAAAACGTGAGGTATAATTTTTTTTTTAAATACCAGGCGGTCCGGTTCCGGAACTGGACCCCGGAACCGGGAACCGGACCGCCCGGTCACCGGTTCCAATTTTAGGAACCGGGGACTGGACCGGCTCTCCTTAAAATCGGGAACATACGATCGGTCCCGATCCGGGCGGTCCCTGTCCGGTCCGGGTGGTCCCGGCATGGGCGGTCTTTTTGGCTCACCGCTATCCAAAGGTGCAATATATCATTTTTTTTAAACTTTCTATAGTGGAAAAAAAAACTATTATCCATAGAGTCGTGCAATTAGAAATTTTTCCATTTGAAAACATAGAGGTGAACATGGTTCTAGGGTAGAACCGGGAACTTGGAACCGGATCCTGTGGGAACTGGTTTGATTTCAAGTTCCAAGGTATGTATGGTAGGTTCCAGATTCCAAAAATTGAGGAACCTGTTCCAACGGGTAGGTTCGAGATTCCATTACTTGGAACCTCGATTCTGAAATAATTTTTTGTTTTTTTATTTGTATGTCTTCGCATGATCTTATAATGTTTTGTGACATCAGATGATGAGTATAATCTGGAGCCAAACAAATTTTTGAGTTCCAGGTTCCAAAAAATGAAGAACCTGTTCCAACGGGCTGGTTTCACGTTCTAAATATAATTTATACGAAACCTAAAACCGCTAACCTTTACTTTACCTTAGCGGTTGCAGCGTTCACTCTCATTTTGCTTAATTAAAAATGAAAAAAAGAAAAGAAAAGAAAAGGTTCCCGGGTACCTTGGAACCCACCCTAAAACCTGTGATAAGGTAGGTTCTAGGTTCCAAGTTATGATGGGTAGGTTTCAGATTCCAAAAAATGAGGAACCTGTTCTGACGGATAGGTTCCAGATTCCAAGTGAAACCTATAAGGATCTTGTAACCGCTCACCCTTATTAAAACATGACTTGTAGGGAAAACAAAGAAACGAGTAAGACGTGTAAAAAGAAGAAAATAGAGGACGACACGATTTCTGAAAAAAGGAGTAGGAGGCATAGAGAGAGAATATGGTCTGTAAGAGAGAAAATAGAGAGATAAGTGGGAGGCGTGAAAATAAAGAAGAAGAAGGAAAGTGTAACCCACAAGGGAAAAAAGAATAAACAAAATAAAAGAATTGATGGAATAATAAAATAAAAAGAGCTATATAAATTTGTACTAGAAGTGGTGGGCTACCCAAAGGATATGATATATATAAATATATAGTACTTTCAAAGTCATATGGGGAGTAAAAAAAAGTGAACCATTAATTAATTCCTGATTAGATACATCAATAGGAGTTTGAACCCTAGTTATTCACAGAAAAACAATGTAAATTTTAACCCCCTTTATTTGCAAACACATAGGGCTATGCTTATTCCAATTCCACAAGACATAATGTACATCATCAATTCACAAATAAATGTTGCAAGAGTATGATTGAGATGCTTGAGCAAACTATTCCCCATGCACATAATCCGGACATCTCGACTCACGGAGTTTCTTCTCGTCGGAGAGTAGTTTTGCGAACCTGGAAGAATTTAGATCACAATTAATTTTTCCTCTCAATAACAATCAACAAAAATAAATCGCCAACTACTATAACTTTCCCAAGGATGCTATGGCTACTCATATTTTTTACCTTCTGAGGGCTTCCTCGTTGGTCTCGGCATTTTCGATGGGTTCGTAGCGGCCGGTCTCGATATTAACTCGCGAGATTGGCTTCTTCAGCAGGTGCTTACCAACTTTCACCAGAGCGTCCAAGTTCTCCTTCGTGGATGTGTCCACCGAAGATAGAGTCCCCTTGAGGGTGTCATCCTATCATACAATTGTAGTACCATGAGTTGGCGGCAAAGTGTATATAAATGGAATCACAGAAGTAACAACGCACAAAGATGGCGAAGTTGGCGAAGATCTTACGTTGATGCGGAGGTAATTGTCTTCAGACTTGTAGGCCCTGAAGACCACGCAGTTGTGGTAATCGACAATGTGGGCACTACCTTCAGTGTAGACGTCTATCAAAGGACTCGAGCTGTCCTTGTACAACCAGGAGAGCAAACCCCACTTCGAAGCCTTCTTGGCGTCGAACTTGAGCTCGGACACGTCCGAGCCTGTCCCCAGTGAAATCACCAACAGTCGAGTGTAGTCCATGGGCAGTTTGATGTCCAAGAAATCTGGGTCTTCCTTCAAGAGCTTCTTAGTCACTTCGCTGATGGCGACCAATGTCTGAAAAGAGGAAAATACTTGCACTGATGTTTAGTATGGGAATCTTTAATTTGGTCTTCCAGCAATTGAGGTTTTGCGCTCTTAGTTGATTGAATTTGTCGTCCTGATGCTTTTGATTTTTCTGGTGATGGTTCATCTCAGTTAGTCTATTATAAGTAATTATGATCCTTGTCTGCCAAAAGCGATTCTTTGTTGAACGCTTTTGCAATACAATTCTCGAGAACCAAACCCTAGTAATACCAAAAAGAACCTTTCTGTTGTATTAATCCGTGGTATCTGATAGAACCATCTGATTCGAACACATGTCTATCTTCTTTTCTTTTTCTTTTGAGCTTGACAAACTAATGTTAGAGGGTTTGAATTGATCCTTTCCGAATTAGATGGTCTTCCTGAGCAAGCCTTCCCCCCAATGTTATTGGCGAGGAAGAGCGACCTGATTCAAATACAAAATCTTTGGTTTTCAAATCAAGTGCGCACTTGACTACTTTCATTTATACGAGACTTCTTTGGCAATAATGGGGCAAAAAGGAAACAAAGCAAACCATCAATGTTAGTTGTTGCTTGCAGTTAGCTAGTCGGATATCTCAAGATGACTATGTATGTATGACGTTGTTGATGAGCAGTTGCTGAGGCGTTATCCGTAGGTTTCACCTTAACAAAACATCACATGGTTGGACCAGAATGGACAATTAGGGTTGTACTTCGAGGCAGAAAAACAAAGGGTCATCGCAGCAGACTAATCAAAATCGCATATGATCTGTTGTTTTCTGTAGCAACATCATAGAATCACTACCAGATTACTGGGCATTTCCCTGGACCAAAGTTTCCTTAATAATCGAGTAAAGGCACTCCGTATTAGAACTCGGTGATCCTATTTCCAGCCGCATTATTTTATTTTTGCGGCCCTCCATATCAAATAGGCAATGTTAATTATGATCCATATATGAACGTAAGTTATGATCATGAGTGCAGACATATGTACCGGATTGTTGGCGACCATACCACCATCAATCAGATTAAATTCATGAGCTCGTCCATCTTCATCTTCTGTCTTGAAATAATGGGCGGGGAGGTACGTCGGAGCAGCGGATGTGCCGATGCATATATCAGATACTTGAGCGTCCAAGAATGAATGTTTTGACACCTACACCAGATACAAATCCATTAATGAATGTGTATATAGTTTCCCTCAATTAAAACTACATAATCAATTATAGTTTCCTTTGTCAAACTTGCATCACCATTAATCCCTTTTTGAATTGGAAACCAGAAGTTGCAAGAACATTTCACCCTCCAGAACTTCTAAACAAGGCTATAATTTTATGAATAATTCACGACAGGCGTGCACTTACACGAGGACAGTTTCAATAGGAAAAGGGGATTGATGAGTAATGTGCAATTAGATCACGTCTCCCGCAATCGTCACATACACAATAGCGATAATGTGTAGTCCCGATAAACAAGAAATCGTGAAACTACCTTACGGAATGAACAGGAGTTGGGTTATAGATTTGCCTCCACCCCTAATCCGTGGAAGTTATCGCTCTAACGAAACACACAGGAACGTACCTCATATGACGAAAATAAAACTGGTTCAAGCTTTTTGATGTCGAAGGTCGGGATAACCAAGCCGGTAAGGCTATTGTGCAACCTCGTGGTTCCAAGTAACTTCCTTATTAATTTGTGGAGATACACTCCATTGTACTTGGGTCCCGTCAGAGATTTCAGCGTGTTCAAGAACGAACCCAGACTCCCACTTTTTTGCATCGAAGAAGTAGCGGCAGCAAGGAGAAAAGAAATGAAAAGACTCAAATCAGTTGTTTTTGAATTTATCAGTGAGCTTAAAAATGATAAGAAACAGTTAGATAACTCAAATTTAGCGACATGAGAGGTATGTGGACTTGATTACCCTCCTTGAGGGAAGATTTTAGGACAATTCTCCAAGTAAAACGGGACTATGTCTTTCGCAGCGAAGAGAGGACAGTTGCGAGCATCTGGTGCAGTCAACATGGCCGTGATGAGACCTCCTGTGCTTGTTCCTGCTATCACGTCGAAATAATGTGCAAGCCTCGCATCTTCACCATCCAGCTCCTGAACAGAAAAATCTCAATAACTTCTGGATTAAGGTATACTCAAGAGATGGTGTGAACACCAGCGATGCCCCGCATTTAGAATAAAAGAAAGGCTTCTAAAAAGCTGTTTCTACTGAAATCCTAATCATGTTTTTTGTTTTTGAGTTCTGTTTCTTGACATCGTAGCACAATAATGTAGTATTGCATCCACTCTGTTTGGCGTGGTTTGTTAATGTTAATACCTGAAGTTGGGCTTCGAGGTAATCGAGCATGACCCCTGGAATGATTCCTCGGACTCCTCCGCCATCAATGCTAAGGATTGTGATGAGGTTTCCATATGTCGGAGGCTGGATTTTCAACGACGAAGCTTTTCTCTCCATCTCTTTTTACGGTTAATGCAAGAACTGAGAGAGAGAGAGAGAGAGAGAGAGAGAGAGAGAGAGAGAGAGGATATCTCCTCGGTTGTGAAGCTCATAGATATATATAGAGGGCAATGAATTACTTGCTAGACTAAACATATGCGTACGTAGATGTTCAATTTTGAATAGCTGAAGATAAACTTAAATACATTTGGCCATGTGGCTTTTGTTCAGCTCTTGTTTGGTCAAGAGATTGAGATTAAATCGATTGTTTAAACTGACGAGCCTTGTTATAGGCATAAGGGGTCCGTCCCTAAAGGCAAACTCAATTACTTTGTAAAAAATTTCGGAGTGGCTGTGAGGGAAAGAGAGATAGGGGGAGGAGGAAGGTGTTGAGAAAGCCTCCGGATATATTTTGAAGTTGCCAAAAACTATCGATCTTGATGTTGACACCTAAATTTCGATTTCTCAGTAAATTAAAAAAAATTATTATTAATTATTATTTTTATATAATTCGCGCTTAGATTAATTCACTAGCTTCTTTCTCAAGATGATCATGTTGCTGATCCAAAGTTTCCAGAATTGCAAAGGGAATTAATGAGATTAGATAAGGCAAATGAGGAACTGAGCAACAAATTTCCGTTGTTCAATGAGATGTCAGGCGGTGGCAATGCTTTAGAAAGAGTACTGGCTTTAGAAATTGAACTAGCTGAAGCATTGCAGGCAAAGAAAAATTAACGATCCAATTTCAAAGACCCTTGGAGGCCTACATGTCAGGAATTGATGAGAAGCAACTGGCGCTCCATGCAAAAGTGGCTAATCTCATCAATGCTACTCAATGGCCCAAGAGCATTAAAGAGATGGGAGACAACTTTTCCAAGCCTTCATCATTTCTGAAGGAATTATGGCTATGGTCCGCATAGGGAAATAAATAGAAAAAGGTTCTTAGTGCATGATCTCTAGAGTCACGGAGAAACTCCTTTCCAAGATCCAACATGAATTCCTTCTCGGGGGGCGAGAGCATTCGAGGAAAAAAAGGTAAGAAAAGAAGAATCCGAGGAATTCTTTTGAAATACAAAAGGGGAGGAGATGGTCGAAAGGAGGGGGGAGCACACACAGTGGCTTGGGGACAATCGGGAAAAAGGATTTCGTCGACTCTTTGTCGAATTTTCCTCCATTGCTTGTCCAGTATCGCACACCACATTCGGCCGTGATCCCAACAGTCTATCCAAAGTCAGACACCCTTGGATCTACCATCGACGCCGTTTCCCAGTCCGAGCCAAGTCCTTGCGCTGCCGGCCCTGCTGTTTCACTTCCTCCGCAACTGTTCCGATTTGCTCGCGTTACTATCATTGTTGCCGTTGATTACCACGCAGCCATATATCTCATCCTCTTCGTCGACCATCCCGAGGACTGCCGTGCCGCTGCCCTGCTCGTGCTGCTGTTGATTACGTATTTCTATCACAACACGCCAGCCCTGCTTGCGAGCCTTTATCCGAACGACGTTTGGTCCATTCTCGAAGAACCAGCCGCATCCGCGTCCAAAGCCCTTCGTCCGTCGAGTTGCTGACTAGTCTCGTTGGACCATTCCTTCGCACGAGTCCGTTACCAAGCCGTACGAAAGATCGAACTCAATACTCAAATCTCGTGCAAGTTCAATTATCAAAGTTGATATTTGATTCAAATCCCGATTCCACTGCTGAACGGTGCCGAGCTTGCTTCTGTTCATTTCGTGAAGCTGCAATCCGGGAGTCAATCAAAACAAGAATCGGCTTTATTCTATTCTCGCCATTTGAAGACAAAATCTGCTGCCATTCCACTTGTTGATTCAACTTTTACTTTCTTTGTTGTTCGGATTTATTGTTCTAGACAAAGCAAAGAGGCTGTGGATTTCCCACACACGAGCTATCTTGCTTGAGCTACAATTCCAAGGAGTTCGAGTCAAACGTGTCTTCACCAAGTCGGTCCAAGGAGTCCCTGCTCGAGCTTCAACTTTTGGCTAAAATTTCGAATTAGGAGAGCGAAGAGGTAAATTTCCTATCTTGAGTTCTTGAATATTCACTTGCCTATTTGCATATCTTGCATATTGCGTAAAAGGGATATTTTATTTTTTATTTTTTTAAAAAAATACAGGTTAATTAGGAAAATTTCTTTTCCTAATTCGCAACTTGCCATACGATTGGGAATGTCCGTCTTTAAGATTATCGACGGAATACTCAATTAGGCAAGGTTTTGGGTTCAATCGTTAATCGTGAGATCATGAATTAAAGATTGACTCAAATATTTCGCGAAGTATTTTAAAACTTGATCGATATGTCCATTTTCTTGATTGACATTAATTAACATATTCACTTTCCTCATTTGATTTGTTTTGATGGATTGTCGTATTTTTTTAAAATATGTCTTTCGCATGATATAATCTCGAAAATTCTAAAAAAAATTGCACTCATTCATTTCCATATTTAAAAATTGCATATCTTTTCAATAAAATAGCATCACATAGATAAATTGCACATCCAATCCTTTTTGTAAATAATTAAATTAGATTGCATTTTGGGATCAACATTGCATGTTTAAATAGAATTTCGTGTCTAAAATAATTCATCTTTAATATATTAGGGTTTAGGTCAATTTAGACTCTAAAATATGCAAGATAAGAATTGTATTTGGCATAGTACTATTTTAGGAAATAAATTCATTCGAAAATAATAATAGAAATTCATCCATGCCACGTCATCCTTGCCACGTCATCCTTGCCACGTCATCCTTGCCACGTCATCCATGCCACGTCATCCTTGCCACGTCATCCATGCCACGTCTTCATCTTAGCCATATCATCTACGCTATGTCATTCATCTTCGCCATGTCACTTTAGATTGCATTTTAGCTTAAATTGCATAGTAGAATTGCATGTCTTGATTTTAATTAATATATCACGTAGTTAATTAAATCATGGTCCCATTTGTGCATTCATTTAATTTGCATGTTATCTAGTTTAGTCTTACATGTAATTCATATCATTACATCATAGAATAATTTCACGCATCACATATAAGATGGTCTTTCACGCATTCATATAAAAATAAAAAAATAAAAATAAAGAACTAACTTGCGTGGCGCATGCTCCTTTGATTATATTGATTTCTGGATGTTCTATTAATTGATTGTGCACCCGCATGATAGCCTTTGTTAGTGGCTTAGATTAAAATCAATCAGTATTGCCTTCTCAAATGATTTTTCATGAAATAAAACGGTACCGAAAGGGCGTTAGATTAATCTAGCGTAATCAAGTCCCCGGACTCTTAATCTCTGGTTCGTAGGAATAAAATAGTTCTCCCACTATTTTATTTAGGTTTCTAATCGACCTACCATAAATGATTAGTGGCGACTCCAAATTCAAAATACAATGCATGTTAATCAATTGAATCTTAAGTTGCGATTTGGTACAGACTTGGGAGAGTTCGAGTTAGGTTAATTATTTAATTAACCTAATAATCCATTAGCCTGGAAATTTATTTTTAGGTCGCGACAGCTTGGCGACTCCGCTGGGGACTATTATATATTTTTTCGAAAATCTAGAGAGGACTTAGGCCAAGATTTTTCGTGAAAAATGCATCTGGTTTGGCAATCTTGATTGAATTCTAATTTTTAGGTGTTAAATGGTTTTGCAGAAATGGAGTTATAAGGGGTGGAGTGTTTGGCTAACCCTTTGTTGTGCAGATCGGTGTTTGGAATTGTTTGTTTAATTATGCACATCTTGAAGCGGTGATTGTCTATTAATTGTTGTGCATGATTAATTGCTTTAGCACTACACCACATATAACCTGTGGCCAAACCTGGGTCACTAGCTTTAGGATGGTATCGAGATTAGATCCTAACGTTCTGCGTGAGATCACGTTTGAAAGTTAGTCTGAATTTGATCCCGACTCTCTCTTCAAAAATGAGTTTCAAAAGTTAGAACTCACGCTCGGTAAGATTACCATGGCGGGGTTGTAATTTTTAACTCGAGAAGCCGAAGTTGAAATGACCCGGCTAATCCTGGTGACGTCGTAGGATTACGGCTAATCTTGATTATGTGCGCGAGATTGTCGCCTTGTCGCAAGTCTTTCACTTCAATTTGTTGGCCTCTAGGATAGTTAGAATAAGTTTAACTCACGAATCATGTGCATGTCCATGTGATTGTTTTGTTTTCCTATCCTATGGTAAAGTATGCTCCGAAACTTTATCTTGCTTTTAATTATTTTTGGGCCGGTCCATGATATTTAGGTTTGTGACGCTGGTAATTTAGGTTTGTGACGCTGGTCTATAGACAATGGGGCATTCTGATCTCCGTTTCGTGTACATTCCGAAGGCTGAATTGAAGCAGATGTGGGGCCGTTTGAGCATCGATGGGCGGAATTATGTCCTTAGCCGTATAGGCAATATGTTGCCTCTTTTGGACATTGGATTACAGACCGGGTTTCTGCAAGCACTTGCACATTTTTGGTGCCCGGGTACCGCTACCTTTATTTTAGGTAAGCATGAGCTCACTCCGACTTTGGAAGAATATAGCTTTGCCATTGGAAAACCTTTGAACATTGATTTAATTCATCCTTGTGGGGGATTCGATCCAGTTGTCTTTCTTGCTGAATTTCTGAAAGTTAGTGAAAATGCGATGAGGAAAA
This sequence comes from Rhodomyrtus psidioides, assembly GCA_021437785.1. NCBI lineage: Eukaryota > Viridiplantae > Streptophyta > Magnoliopsida > Myrtales > Myrtaceae > Rhodomyrtus > Rhodomyrtus psidioides. Next base: position 1,678,521 of record JAILYB010000109.1, on the reverse strand, counting down.
TTTTGAAGGAAAAATGTCAAACGTGTCCTTTTTCATTTCTCATTGAACGTTTTTATGAAAGCAATTCATACTTACAAAGTAGAATTTTCATTCTAGCTTTCTTCGGGCTTGTGATTTTTCCACTTCAAAAGAATTTTATTAGTCCGTCCATGGCTTGGGAATTATGGCGGTCGAAGATTATGTTTGGACAATGTACTTTGATGGAGCTGTAAACTTGTCAGGGTCCGGTACGGGAGCAGTCCTGATATCTCCTGGAGGTCAACACTATCCAGTAGCAGCAAAATTGGTGTTCCCTTGCACTAATAACATCGCCGAATATGAAGCTTGTATTCTTGGTCTACAAGTAGCGATAGAAATGGGAATATCTAAGCTCCAGGTGTTTGGAGACTCAGCCTTAATTATCCTCCAGACGGTTGGTAAATGGAAGACGCGAGATCCAAAGTTGCTGCCCTATCATGAGTATTTAGACGAATTGATGGAAAGTTTCACAAATATCACGTTCGAATATTTGTCTAGAACTCAAAATCGATTTGCAGACGCTTTGGCCACTCTGGCATCAATGTTGCGTGTCACGGAGGGGTTGGAAGTTGAACCATTAAAGTTCGAAGTCTTAAGACAGCTGGCCTACTGCATGGTTGTAGCGGATGAGCCAGATAGCAAACCCTGGTATCAGGACATCAAGATGTATATCCAGGATCAGAGGTTTCCATAGGATAGTACGGTTTCAGATCAGAAGTATATAAGGAAGATGGCTTCAAAGTTTTTCCTGAGCGGAGAAAATCTTTATAAGAGGTCTTTCGATTCGGTCCTGCTAAGATGTGTTGATTGGACTGAAGCGATTCGTTTAATGGCAGAAATGCATGAAGGCGTCTGTGGCCCTCATATGAATGGCCATATGCTAGCAAGGAAGATCATGAGGCTGGGCTATTATTGGCTCACCTTAGAAAATGATTGTATACAACATGTCAGAAGTTGCCATAAATGCCAGATTCATGGTGACAAGATCAATGTTCCTCCAAACGAGTTGCATCAGTTATCCGAGCCTTGGCCATTTTCGATGTGGGGAATAGATGTGATTGGCCCGATCAACCCTAAAGCTTCCAATGGACATCGGTTCATTCTGGTGGCGATTGATTATTTTTCCAAGTGGATTGAGGCAACATCATATTCAACGGTCACGTCCCGAAATGTGGTAAAGTTCATCGGACGCGATTTAATTGCTCGATATGGAGCCCCTGAGGTCATAATCACAGATAATGGTGCGAATCTGAATAGCAAACATGTGGAAGAACTGCTCAAAGCATTCAAGATCAGACACTTGCATTCTTCTCCATATCGCCCTCAGATGAACGGGGCAGTTGAGGCAGCGAACAAGAACATCAAGAAGATCTTGTCTAAGACGGCTGAGAATTATCGAGATTGGCATGACAGGTTGCCGTTCGCGCTTATGGCATACCGGACTTCAATCCGGACATCAACCGGGGCAACCCCATACTCCTTGGTATATGGTATGGAAGCAGTATTACCGGTCGAAGTGGAGATTCCTTCTCTGCGCATTTTGTCTCAGATAGAACTGACTGAAGCAGATTGGGTCCAATAGAGGATGGATCAGCTGAACTTGATTGACGAGAAGCGGCTCAGAGCCTTATGCCATGGCCAATGTTATCAGCAGAGAGTGGCCCGAACTTTTAACAAGAAGGTGCGACCTCGACATTTTCAAGAGGGAGACCTCGTGCTGCGGAAGCTTCTGCCCATCATCCCACAGCCAGAAGGGAAGTTTGCTCCAAATTATGGCGGACCCTACATAATGAAGAAAGCCCTTCCAGGCGGCGCCTTGATCTTGGCGGAGATGGATGGACGTGTCTTCACAAATCCTGTCAATGCGGATTCAGTCAAGAAATATTATACCTGAGATGTTATAATGTTGTTGCGAATCTTAATACTCATGCACATTATGCCTGCTTTCTGATACTGAATTTTTCAATCTGGAGATTTGTTTGGTCAATTGATGTTGATCATTTTGAATGAGGAACGCCGAGATGATGAAAGGCAAGCTATTTCCATACACATCCTATATCATACCCCAAGTGAGTAAGTGTGAAGATTCCATTATTTACAAGGTGAAAGGGTTATCTTGCGAAAAGTATGACGACCAAGAGGATGTGAGGCATTCATTTCTTCTATCCAAACACTACAGGTCTCCTTTTGCTAAACTCCTTTGAACGGTGGTTTCATTTCATACCCCTGTCAGGAACAACCCCACATTGGGGCAAATTTCAGAAAATTCAAAGCATGAATAGAATTTTCTTGCTTTCACTTGCATCAATCTTCAAGTATAATTATTGCATGCGAATTCTATGTTAGCTCAAGTGCTTTAGACATGATGAAGAGCATTTCATTTCTATACCCATATACACTCATCCTTTGCTTAACCCAATTTGATCGGCAGATTCATTTCTCGAAACCTAATTGGTGATCATCCCGAAAGGAAATCATTCCAAACCATTTTACAGATGAGCAAAGTGCCTTGGGGCAGACTGAAAATAAAAAAAATGTGCCAGCACAACTTATAGGCAATTCAGATGAGACTCTCCCTCCCTTTTCAAAAAGAGCTCGTATCGAAAGAAAGAGACAAAAACGCCTACCCTCATCGAAAAAGAAGAGAAAAAGAAAAGAGCTCTCTCAAGAAAAATCGAAAAGAAGGGAGGTCTCGCCTAGATTTGATCGAAATGTGCTCCACGAAGAAAAACCATTCATGAAATACAAAGGTGTCAAAGACGGATGATCATCAATTTCTCATCTTCATGCGCCCTTTGTTGGAAAATAGGCTTTTCATTTCCAAGCCCACCCTAAACCTACGTTACAACCCTTTCCAAAAGTCTTTTCAGATTAAAGCACTTGGGTTAATATAGGGTTTCAAATGCTTATAAATACTGCTTGAAGAAGTGCGAGCAAGATCATTTTTATCCCATTTCAAAGGGTTCCTGACTTGTAAACCCAATGCAACTGACAAATATTTTCATTTCATGGCCTAATGACTCATGTGAGTCCCATTTGAATAGCCTTTGACCAAGCCTGAATTATAGTCCTTGAAAAGACCTCATGGATTGGTATGGTTATACTAATTGCAAGATTACCCGGACCCTTATCAGGTGTAATAAGGAAAGCTCTGAGTGATTCTCATACCCACATCAATGGTCGGGTTAAATAGCCTTTTCAAAAAGAGTGAGAGAAAGTCCTTTCTAACTGAAGGTTCCTCATTCTATTTGGTCAAATTTTGTCAAAAGGATCAGACAATTTTCCTATTGATAAAATCCCAAGTGGAGCTTTACGATGCAAGTAGAAGCTCACAAGTTGTTGCATTTGCATTAAGGTTCATGCAAAACACCATTTCCTTATGAACTGAACAGGGTGAGCATGCCGATTCAGCAAATCTTAAAAGCCGGGTTTCAGTCAACTCAGGTAAGTTTTCTGATCCTCTTTCAGACTTGGATGACCGCATCTTCAATGTTGCAGGTATCAAGCTAAACATGGTGATCTAGACGGAAGATTCCAGAAGACAATCAGGCCCGCTCGATCCATAACTCGAGCACCATATCCAGATTTTCTCAGATTGCGATACCAGCATTTCACAATTCTGTCCACTGTTTCATGTAAAGGATGAACATGATTCAGATTTTCTCAGATTGCGATACCAGCATTTCGCAATCCTGTTCGCTATTTCATGTAAAGGATAAACATGATTCATATATTCTCAGATTACGATACCAGCATTTCGTAATTCTGTCCCCTGTTTCACATAAAGGATGAATGTGATTCAGTTTTTACCTGATTGCGATACCAGTATTTCGCAAATCCGGCCCTTAACCAATGCTTCACGTGATGAGCGGATGATCGTGATGCAAAAGCTTTATTCTCAGCCGATGCTTCACAGGATGAGCGGATGATCGTGATGCAGAAGCTTTATTCTTAGCCTACGTTCCACGTGATGAGCGGATGATCGTGGTTCGAAAACTTTGTCCTTAACCAATGCTTCACGTGATGAGCGGATGATCGTGATGCAGAAGCTTAATTCTCAACTGACACTCCACAGGATGAGCGGATGATTGTGTTTTGAAAGTTTTACTCACAGCCAATGCTCCATGTGATGAGCAGATGATCGTGGTGCAGAAGCATTACCGATTTGCGATCCAGAACTCGCAAATTCGGCCTACAGACATCTTGCGTCGCCCCGAGTCAGGAAGAAAGAAATTCCTGAGGACGGATGGGCCCAGTACCTTAAGAGCCTCCCAGCACTGGTGATTAAGGGAATCCTCGGCGTATAAGGTATTTGTAGAAACAGATACCCCTTACGCGATCCATGCGCGAGTTCTTTGAAAAAAGAAGTTAGACGCATGTTATTTACAGTACTACATTTCATGCATCATTTCCTTTTGTTTCAGAAAATGGGATTTGAACTCCCGCAAAAAAAAAAAAAATCATTATCATCATTTTTATTTGCAAAATTTAGGTTTCAATTTTAGTCTTTGAGCGAAACTTCTACGAACTTCCACTCAAAGAGGGGCAGCTGTTGACACCTAAATTTCGATTTCTCAGTAAATTAAAAAAAATTATTATTAATTATTATTTTTATATAATTCGCGCTTAGATTAATTCACTAGCTTCTTTCTCAAGATGATCATGTTGCTGATCCAAAGTTTCCAGAATTGCAAAGGGAATTAATGAGATTAGATAAGGAAAATGAGGAACTGAGCAACAAATTTCCGTTGTTCAATGAGATGTCAGGCGGTGGCAATGCTTTAGAAAGAGTACTGGCTTTAGAAATTGAACTAGCTGAAGCATTGCAGGCAAAGAAAAATTAACGATCCAATTTCAAAGACCCTTGGAGGCCTACATGTCAGGAATTGATGAGAAGCAACTGGCGCTCCATGCAAAAGTGGCTAACCTCATCAATGCTACTCAATGGCCCAAGAGCATTAAAGAGATGGGAGACAACTTTTCCAAGCCTTCATCATTTCTGAAGGAATTATGGCTATGGTCCGCATAGGGAAATAAATAGAAAAAGGTTCTTAGTGCATGATCTCTAGAGTCACGGAGAAACTCCTTTCCAAGATCCAACATGAATTCCTTCTCGGGGGGCGAGAGCATTCGAGGAAAAAAAGGTAAGAAAAGAAGAATCCGAGGAATTCTTTTGAAATACAAAAGGGGAGGAGATGGTCGAAAGGAGGAGGGAGCACACACAGTGGCTTGGGGACAATCGGGAAAAAGGATTTCGTCGACTCTTTGTCGAATTTTCCTCCATTGCTTGTCCAGTATCGCACACCACATTCGGCCGTGATCCCAACAGTCTATCCAAAGTCAGACACCCTTGGATCTACCATCGACGCCGCTTCCCAGTCCGAGCCAAGTCCTTGCGCTGCCGGCCCTGCTGTTTCACTTCCTCCGCAACTGTTCCGATTTGCTCGCGTTACTATCATTGTTGCCGTTGATTACCACGCAGCCATATATCTCATCCTCTTCGTCGACCATCCCGAGGACTGCCGTGCCGCTGCCCTGCTCGTGCTGCTGTTGATTACGTATTTCTATCACAACACGCCAGCCCTGCTTGCGAGCCTTTATCCGAACGACGTTTGGTCCATTCTCGAAGAACCAGCCGCATCCGCGTCCGCATGTTCGCCATCCAACTCGTCCAAAGCCCTTCGTCCGTCGAGTTGTTGACTAGTCTCGTTGGACCATTCCTTCGCACGAGTTCGTTACCAAGCCGTACGAAAGATCGAACTCAATACTCAAATCTCGTGCAAGTTCAATTATCAAAGTTGATATTTGATTCAAATCCCGATTCCACTGCTGAACGGTGCCGAGCTTGCTTCTGTTCATTTCGTGAAGCTGCAATCCGGGAGTCAATCAAAACAAGAATCGGCTTTATTCTATTCTCGCCATTTGAAGACAAAATCTGCTGCCATTCCACTTGTTGATTCAACTTTTACTTTCTTTGTTGTTCGGATTTATTGTTCTAGACAAAGCAAAGAGGCTGTGGATTTCCCACACACGAGCTATCTTGCTTGAGCTACAATTCCAAGGAGTTCGAGTCAAACGTGTCTTCACCAAGTCGGTCCAAGGAGTCCCTGCTCGAGCTTCAACTTTTGGCTAAAATTTCGAATTAGGAGAGCGAAGAGGTAAATTTCCTATCTTGAGTTCTTGAATATTCACTTGCCTATTTGCATATCTTGCATATTGCGTAAAAGGGATATTTTATTTTTTATTTTTTAAAAAAAATACAGGTTAATTAGGAAAATTTCTTTTCCTAATTCGCAACTTGCCATACGATTGGGAATGTCCGTCTTTAAGATTATCGACGGAATACTCAATTAGGCAAGGTTTTGGGTTCAATCGTTAATCGTGAGATCATGAATTAAAGATTGACTCAAATATTTCGCGAAGTATTTTAAAACTTGATCGATATGTCCATTTTCTTGATTGACATTATTTAACATATTCACTTTCCTCATTTGATTTGTTTTGATGGATTGTCGTATTTTTTTAAAATATGTCTTTCGCATGATATAATCTCGAAAATTCTAAAAAAAATTGCACTCATTCATTTCCATATTTAAAAATTGCATATCTTTTCAATAAAATAGCATCACATAGATAAATTGCACATCCAATCCTTTTTGTAAATAATTAAATTAGATTGCATTTTGGGATCAACATTGCATGTTTAAATAGAATTTCGTGTCTAAAATAATTCATCTTTAATATATTAGGGTTTAGGTCAATTTAGACTCTAAAATATACAAGATAAGAATTGTATTTGGCATAGTACTATTTTAGGAAATAAATTCATTCGAAAATAATAATAGAAATTCATCCATGCCACGTCATCCTTGCCACGTCATCCTTGCCACGTCATCCATGCCACGTCATCCTTGCCACGTCATCCATGCCACGTCTTCATCTTAGTCATATCATCTACGCTATGTCATTCATCTTCGCCATGTCACTTTAGATTGCATTTTAGCTTAAATTGCATAGTAGAATTGCATGTCTTGATTTTAATTAATATATCACGTAGTTAATTAAATCATGGTCCCATTTGTGCATTCATTTAATTTGCATGTTATCTAGTTTAGTCTTACATGTAATTCATATCATTACATCATAGAATAATTTCACGCATCACATATAAGATGGTCTTTCACGCATTCATATAAAAATAAAAAAATAAAAATAAAGAACTAACTTGCGTGGCGCATGCTCCTTTGATTATATTGATTTCTGGATGTTCTATTAATTGATTGTGCACCCGCATGATAGCCTTTGTTAGTGGCTTAGATTAAAATCAATCAGTATTGCCTTCTCAAATGATTTTTCATGAAATAAAACGGTACCGAAAGGGCGTTAGATTAATCTAGCGTAATCAAGTCCCCGGACTCTTAATCTCTGGTTCGTAGGAATAAAATAGTTCTCCCACTATTTTATTTAGGTTTCTAATCGACCTACCATAAATGATTAGTGGCGACTCCAAATTCAAAATACAATGCATGTTAATCAATTGAATCTTAAGTTGCGATTTGGTACGGACTTGGGAGAGTTCGAGTTAGGTTAATTATTTAATTAACCTAATAATCCATTAGCCTGGAAATTTATTTTTAGGTCGCGACACTTGATAAATGCACAAGTTGTTTGTATTTAAAGTAGTATTCGCTTTAAAAGGACCTTCGCTATGATCAGTGAAAGAACTACATAAACAAGTCTGAAAAATGGAAAGTTCATACAGACTTATAGTCTACAAGATCTACATAAATAGAGTATGATCCTTGTCTGCCAAAACTGATTCTTTGTTGGACGCTCTCGCAATACAATTCTCGAATACCAAACCCTAATAATACCAAAAAGAACCTTTCTGTTGTATTAATCCGTGGTATCTAATGGAACCATCTGATTTGAACACAGGTCTATCTTCTTTTCTTTTTCTTTTGAGCTTGACCAACTAATGTTAGAGGGTTTGAATTGATCCTTTCCGGAGATTAGAAGGTCTTCCTGAACAAGCCTCCCCCACCAATGTTATTGGCGAGGAAGAGCGACGTGATTCGAATACAAAATCTTCGGTTTTCAAATCAAGTGTGCACTTGACTACTTCAATTTATACGAGACTTCTTTGGCAACAATGGGGAAAAAAGGAAGCAAAGCGAACCATCAATGTCGGTCGTGGCTTGCAGTTAGCTAGCCTGTCATCTCAAGATGACTACGTATTTATGACGTTGTTGATGAGCAGTTGCTGAGGCGTTATCCGTAGGTTTCACCTTAATAAACCATCACATGGTTGGACCAGAATGGACAATTAGGGTTGTCCTTCGAGGCAGAAAAACAAAGGGTCATCGCAGCAGACTAATCGAGGCCATGATCGACAACGTGGGCACCACCTTTAATGAATGTGTATATAGTTTCCCTCTATTAAAACTAGCTAATCAATTATAGTTGTCTTTGTCAAACTTGCATTATCATTAATCCCTTTTTGAATTGGGAAACTAGAAGTTGCAAGAAAAGTACGACGTAATCACAACCTTACCTTCCAGAACTTCTACACAAGGCAATCATTATATGAATACTTCACGACATGCGTGCGCTCACACGAGGGCAGTTTCATTATGAAAAAGGGATTGATGAGTAATGTGCAATTAGATCATGTCTCGCGCAATCGTCACATGCACAATAGCGCCAATGTGTAGTCCCAATAAACAAGAAATAATGAAACTACCTTATAGAATGAACAGGAGTTGGGTTATAGATTTGCCTCCTTCCCTAATCGAAGGAAGTTATCTCTCTAACAAAACACAAAGGGACTCACCTCATGACGAAAATAAAACTGGTTCAAGCTTTTTGTTGTCGAAGGTCGGGATAACCAAGCCGGTAAGGCTATCGTGCAACCTCGTGGTTCCAAGTAACTTCCTTATTAATTTGTGGAGATACACTCCATTGTACTTGGGTCCCGTCAGAGATTTCAGCGTGTTCAAGATCGAACCCAGACTGCCACTTTTTTGTATCGAAGAAGTAGTGGCAGCAAGCAGAAAAGAAATGAAAAGACTCAAATCAGTAGTTTGTAAATTTATCAGTGAGCTTAAAAATGATAAGAAACTGTGGGATAACTCAAATTTAGCAACATGAAAGGTATGTGGACAATCCATTACCCTCCTTGAGGGAAGATTTTAGGACAATTCTCCAAGTAAAACGGGACTATGTCTTTCACAGCGAAGAGAGGAAAGTTGTGAGCATCTGGTACTGATGTGGGAGCATTCGATGACGTCGCCAATGATATACCCGACGTTAATGTGCAATCCTTGATTCCACCCATAAGTTCTGCATAGTCATTATTCATTCAGGTCAAGGCCGAATTTGGTCACAACTTACATCAATGGATCCCATCGACTTGAAGTCTAAGGATGTGTTCAGATGATGAGGAGCTTAGACGTTGACGAGAGCTCAGATGATGAGGCATGCGCTTAGAAGATAATGCGCTCAAAAGATAGCTCATTTAGAAGATGGCACAATCTTAATGCGACTTTCCTAATTAGTTGCTGACTTGAACGCCAATCAAATATATATCCATGGAAGGTTATCTAGAGATATTTCTTTTAATTCGGGAGATCTTTTAGGGATGATATTTGATATGTTAGGCTGGTGGAAGAGATTATTTTGTTTCATTTTCCATATTTGAATAGGTTTATGATTATTTGTTTCCTTTTCTTTACGTTATCTTCGTCCCTCTAATTAAAGGAGGAGTATTCTCTATTTGTAAGAGACGTTGTTTATTGATGAATGAAAATTCCTCTTGAGTGTTGACTTTTAAAACTTTGTCATCTTTATCCTTGGAGAGTGGATATTCCTCGGTGGTGAGCCAAAAAGCCTTTTATCGCTGGTTGTGGCCAATATCGATCGACTGCAACTTCAGTGTATCTCAAACTAATGGGAGACTTTTAGGAGTTACGCGTATCAACTCGTGATTACTGTCATGTTTAAGAGTTACTCAAACCATGGCTACTTTGGTTGCCATGTAATTGTGAGGGTCAATCACTAGTTCCGAAGAACGCGATCGTTAAGAATTGACTTAGGTTAATTTGCAAATTATACGATGGTCAAGCGGAATCACCTGCGATCCAATTGTATAACACTAACAAGGCGTTCTAAAATCAACCTTAGACCGGCCTATAATGATTCAAAATATCCCCTCGACAATCTTTATGGTCAAAGTGTCAGTCCATGGTCGAATTTTTTGGTCTACGTACTTAAGTCCTATTTAGCCATTCCCCTTTGGTTAGTCGTCTCTAGAGCGATCAAGTCTGAGTGAGATTTAACCGAAACACATCAATGAGACATTCATTCATTTCATAACTTCGACAAAAGGGGTCAGATTTTAGAATATCACAACTCTTCCCCCTTACAAAAATTTCGTCCTCAAAATTTAAAATAAGCCCATTTACTCAAATAAATGAGGGTGCTGATGCGTCATTACTTCTTAACTTTCCCAGGTGACTGCTTTTGTTCCATGGTACTCCCAAATCACCTTAACTAGTGCAATTGTCTTGTTTCTCAAAACTTACTCTTTCCTTTCCTCAATCCGAACTAGCCTCTCGACGTAAGACAATATGTCATCCACGTCGATGACTTCATGATCCAGCACGTGGATTGGGTTCGGTTCGTACTTCCTTAGCATGGACACATGAAAGACGTTGTGAACCTGCGACAAATTCGGCGACAAGGCAAGGCAATAGGCTAAAGTCCCTTTTCGTTCCAAAATCTTAAAAGGGTCTACGTACCTTGGACTCATCTTTCCTTTCTTCCCAAATCGAGATAATCCTCGCATTAGCTACACTTTAAGGAAGACATGATCTCCAACTTGGAACTCTAAAGGCCTACATCGCTTATCTACATAACTCTTTTGGCGACTCTAAGCAGTCTTAAGCCTTTCTTTGATAACTTTTACCGCCTCAACTGACTATTCAACTAACTCTGGACACGTTATAGTTCTTTTGCCAACTTCGTCCCAGCATACTGGAGTTCTGCATGCTCTTCCATACAACACTTTGAATGGTGCCATTCGGATACTCTGCTGATAACTGTTGTTGTAGGAGAACTCTACCAAATGTAGCTGCTCTTCCCAACCTCCTTTAAAGTCAATCATGCAGGCTCACAGCATGTCTTCGGACATTTGAATTATCCTTTCAGACTGTCCGTCAGTCTGAGGGTGATAGGTCGTGCTATACTGTAACTTTGTTCCCATAGCCTCTTGAAGACTTTTCCAAAAAGTTACAGTAAACTTAGGATCCCTATCCGACGTAATAGTCACTAGAACTCCATGCAAACGAACTATTTGACACATATATAGCTTGGCATATCTATTCGTGGAGAAATCCTTTTGCACGGCCAGAAAATGTGTAGACTAAGTCAATCTATCAACGATTACCCAAATCGAGTCATGACCTCTCTGACTCCTCGTCAAATCTATAACAAAGTCCAGAGTGATGTGTTCCCATTTCCACTCGGGAATCTCGAAGGTTGAAGCATACCACCTGGCTTTCGGTATTGCGCCTTCACTTGTTGGCATGTCAAACACTTAACCACATGTTTAGGTATATCCACTTTCATGCCATTCCACCAGTAATGCTGACGTAAGTTCTGGTACATCTTTGTGCTACCCAGATGGATACTATAGTTACTTCAGTGAGCTTCTGACAAAATATTTTCCTTTGGCTCTTCATCGCTGGGTACACATAATCGTCCCCGAAACTTCAAGATTCCATCCTCGAATTCTTAGAAGTCTTTTCGCTGCATCCATCTCCAGGATCTTCTGGATGTCAGGGTCCGTAGATTGCAAGGCCTTAACCTCTTCTTGAATCTCAGGCTCAATTCTCAACATAGCCAATAAGATTGACAGGTGGCAAACTTCAAACTTAAACTCTGAATCTCGTATTCCTTCGAGTAGAGTCCATTCCTTAACCATCAAATGCACGATGCTCGATTTCCGACTAAGTGCATCCGCTACCTTATTTGCCTTCCTAGGGTGATACATGATATCACAATTGTAGTCTTTGAGCAACTCCATCTACCGATATTGCCTCATATTCAATTCCTTTTGGGAAAACAGGTACTTCAAACTCTAGTGGTCCGTGTAAATCTAAAGCCTTTATCCACACAGATAATGCCTCCAAATCTTCAATGCAAAGATGATCGCGACAAGTTCCAAATCGTGCGTTGGGTAGTTCATCTCATGAGGTCTTATCTGTCGTGATGAATATGCAACAACTCTTCCATGCTGCATTAGTACGCATCCCAATCTCTTTAGCGACGCGTTTCTATAGATTTCGAATCTTCTAGGTCCAGAAGGTATCGTCAGCATTGGCGCGGTTGTCAATCTATGCTTAAGCTCCTAAAAGCTCCTTTCGCACCTATATGTCCATTCAAACTTCGTTTCCTTCTTTGTCAGCCTCGTCAAAGGTGTAGCTATCGAGGAAAACTTTGGGCAATTTTCCAAATTAATTTAAAAAAAAAAATATTTACCAATTTAATATTTTAAAAAAATATTTACCAAATTAGATTTTGGGCCCCAATCAGCGGCCTAATTGCAGATTGGACGGCCCCAATCCCCCAATCGGCAATTGGGCCGTTGATTGGGGCCCAAAACCAACATTTGGGCCTCAATCAGCGGTCCAACTGCCGATTGGGGCCCAAATTTATTTATTTTTCAATGGATTCGTTTAGAAAAATTATGCGAAATAAAAAAAAATCGATCCAAACGGACACCCGAGCAATGAGATATGCCCTTTCAAAGTATTATTCCATCGGATTTTTAAAACTTTGCTAATTTAGTCATCCATTTAAACGAGTAAATTATAAAAGTATCAATTAGATAATAAATTATACTGAAATTACGTAAACTTTGAGGAAAAAAATACTACATAATTCATATTCCACCATTAAAATTGACTTTTAAATTTATATTTTTTTTATAAAAGTATCAATTAAATAATAAATTATAATTAATGCCTAAATTATTAATAAAATTTCAATTATAATTTATTATTTAATTGATACTTTTATAAAAAAAAATATAAATTTAAAAGTCAATTTTAATGGTGGAATATGAATTATGTAGTGTTTTTTTTTCCTCAAAGTTTACGTAATTTCAATATAATTTATTATTTAATTAAAAAATTATAAAAAATATAAATTAAAAGTCAATTTTAATAGTGGAATACGAATTATGTAGTGCTTTTTTCCCCTCAAATTTTACGTAATTTCAAAATAATTTATTATATAATTAAAAACTTTTATAAAAAATATAAATTAAAAGTCAATTTTAATGGTGTAATATGAATTATGTAGTGCTTTTTCTTTCCTCAAAGTTTACGTAATTTCAATATAATTTATTATTTAATTAAAAACTTTTATAATTTACTCGTTTAAATGGATGCCTAAATTAGCAAAGTTTTAAAAATCCGATGGAATAATACTTTGAAAGGGCATATCTCATCGCTCGGGTGTCTGTTTGAAACGATTTTTTTTTTTTATTTCGCATAATTTTTCGAGGAGAATCCATTGAAAAAAAAAGAAATACATAAATAAATTTAGGCCCCAATCGGCAGTTGGGCCGTCGATTGGCACTCAATTTGGTAATTTTTTTTTAAATATTAAATTGGTAAATATTTTTTAAAAAAAAATTAATTTGGAAAATTGCCCGAAAACTTTTCCATGAATCTTCTGTAATAACCCGCCAAACCTACAAAACTTCGAACCTCGGTAACTAACGTCAGTCTTGGCCAATTCGTAATTGCTTCAATCTTTGCAGGATCCACTGAGATTCCATTCCCATAAATCACATGTCCAAGGAATGCCACATTATTAAGCCAAAACTCGTACTTACTAAACTTAGCATAAAGCGAGTGTTCCCTTAAGGTCCGTAGAACTATACTTAGATCTGCTCATGCTATTTTGGGCTCCTTGAGTAAATCAGGATAATTACAATAACGAACTGATCCAAAAATTCCTTAAATACCCGGTGCATCAAGTCTATAAAAGCAGCTGGGGCGTTAGTCAATCCGAACGGCATGACTGTAAACTCGTAATGTCTGTACCTCGTCCGAAAAGCCGTCTTCGGTATATCCTCATTCTTAATCCTTAATTGATGGTAGCCTGTCCTTAAGTCGATCTTGGAAAATACCGACACTCCTTATAGCTGGTCGAACAAGTCGTCTATCCTTGGCAACGGGTACTTGTTCTTAATGGCTACTTGATTCAATTGTCCGTAGTCAATGTACAAATGCGGTGACCCGTCCTTTTCCCTCACGAATAGCACTGGCGCTCCCCATTGTGACTCGCTAGGGTACGTGAATCCTTTGTCTAACAGCTCTTGCATCTGGACCTTCAGCTCCTTCAATTCCAACAAAGACATTCTATAGGGCACCTTCGAGATCGGCTCCGTTCCAAGGGCTAACTCTATCACGAACTCCACTTCTCTTTCAGGTGGTAATCTCGCCAATTCTTGGGAAAAGACATTGGGAAAGTCTCGCACCATGGCTATATCCTCTAGCCTCGGTTCCTCGATCGTAGGATCGACTACTACAGCCAAGTAAGCTCGACATCGTTCGTCTAGTAACTTAGTCACTTCTAGCGACGAGATCAAAGGGATCGAGGTTTTGCCTCGACTTCCCACAAACTCAAATCTAGGGCGACCGATAGGATAAAAATGGATCGCCCTGCTACCACAATCCACGACAGCCCTTTGTTTACCCAACCAATCCATCCCAATTATAACATCAAAGTCATACATAGCCAAGATTGCCAGATCTATCAATTCCTCCCTACCACCAATGACTATTTTATAGTCTGAGCACCCTAACAATACTAGTATTTTATCCTTTAAAAGGGTAGTAACATGCAATATTGCTCCTAACGATTTCGATTCAATTCCGGCTAACTCCACAAATTGCTCAGATACAAATGAATGCGATGCTCAAGGATCAAACAAGGTATATGCAGCATGATCAGATAAAGAGATTGACATGTGACACGCAGGTGCAAACTCGGCCTCGTTTTGTGCCACAGCATACACTTTTCCTTGTGCTGGCGGTCGGTTCTTCCCGCAGTCCATCTATAACAATCTATCAATTTCAGGAAACTTCAAATTTCAGTAACTCGTATCAACCTTAATCAATTCATCACTTATTCCGATCCTCACGGGCTCCACAGGGATTTCATTTCCCAGAAACTTCACGACTAAGAATTTTACCTTATCAAGCCCACAGCTTGCGCTATTCACATTTAGCATACAATAAGCGTTTCCTTAGGGCCCATAGGCTACTTTCAAAGACTGTTCATATTTCTCATGAGTCCTTAAATGAGTCTAACCATCGTCTCTCAAGGCGGTAACAATCAATCTAATTATTTCTTGGATACTCAATCCGAATATTATCAGTTTTTTGCTACCAGGTGCCGAATCATTCCAATTGTCCTTCGTACTATCCACTTGAGAGCTCATACCTTGGCTCTCTACTCTCATGGGTCCCTACTTCGATCATGTAGCATTTTGTTTATTTTTATCACTCTTTCCTCAGGAAGCATTGGTGTCTTAACCACTGGATTCCACAACCAGCTAATGCAACTTTATCCCAATTTCATCCATTCAACTGAACATCGACATTATCCTGGATTCAACGCTGCCTGCAGGACAGTTTTTCGGACTTAACTTCCAGAAATCATCTAAGCCTTGCATCTTCCTCCTTAGTGCAGACGCTCAACCTTAACACCAAGACAATTAGAATTTTCTCTTCCTTCCACACTAAGGCCCCTTACCCTATGAAGGAAACTATACACTTCAGTGGCATTCTCTTACTTCGAATCCACCTTGTCCTTCCTATTCCTAGGGCATCAGTCTTGGAGTCTGTGCCAACAGCGGTACCTTTACTCCAGAACTCAAATGCCACCATGCTCGGCATTTTTCTTTCAATAACTCAGTCACCTCAAGTGACAAGGTTCTAAGGAGTCGAGGTTCTTCCTCAGTCTCCGCACATCCACACCTTTGATATCTAAATCGATTAAATCAAATAACCTTGAGGTTGCAATCTAAGCACCCTTTTTGCTTACTCATCCATTCATTAAAATCGCAAGTAGCTAGGACCATCAGGTCCATTCACCTTTCTTTCCATCAACGATCATCTCATGGTCCAATCGTCCTTTAAGAACAACGTCTTATCTGTCGCGACCCTCTCGAGCGCCATTTGGGCTAGCGAGGGTTAATGGGCCGTCCGATGTCGCATGATTGGACACAGGCCTCTCCCAAGGTCCATTACCCAAATCGCAACTGCTGGATATACGCGGTCGACCTTCAGTGTGGTCTAGTGACATGTGATGAGTGTACATGCCAAGGAGTCGCCACCAATCGTTTCGTGGAGGGTACGATCGGAAACCCTATCGAATAGTTGGGAGTGGTCCATTCGATTCGGCGGAAACCAGAGAAGTGGGTTCGGGGACTTAGTTACGCCAACTGTCAGAGTTGACGCCCTTTCGGTACCTAAACTGAATGGTTTATCTGATCCTAGGATTTCATACATACGAGTGGGTACAGATCCTAAATCTAGGAGTTCATGCAGATGGGAATAGCTACCCTATCACTCACAATCATTAAAGGTAAATGCGCAAATCAAGGATCCAGTGCATGCGGATAAAACACATGAAAGCAGCATGGCATCCCTAATGAGGCCCTATTAGCCTAGAGAAATATCAATCAAGGCTTAGGAACGATTTTGGCATGATTTGCCCATGAGGGGCAGGACTGTAATTTTTGAACAATTCAGGGACAATTTGCCTTGAAAGGACAAATTTGTCATTTTAGATAAATCGGGAAGTCAAAAGATGGGGGAAATAGGATTGGCTATCAATCCAACCCATTTCCTATTTTTTGGGAATTTCCAGGATTTTTCTGGAATTTAAAAGTGATTTTACCCTCGGAGGGGTAAAATCGTCATTTTGAATGAAGATGAGAACTGAAAATCTCAAATATTGGGGTTGGTCGTCCACCTGACCCAAACCCTAACTTTAAGCAATTTTCAGAACTCGATTGACACACGAAAGACGATTTTCCCATTGAAGGGCTAAATTGTCATTTTGAGAAAAGAGGCGGGACTCTAAAACCCAAGCCCAAGAATTGATCGCCTACTTGACCCTAATTCTTACCTTGGCATTATCGTCCTTATCTTGCATACACAGCAGAGGCGACTTACCCTTAAAGGGTAATGTCGTCAAGTCTCGGAAGAGCAGATAAGAAACCCCAAAAATAAGGTTGACCAGTTGTCTGTGGTCAATCCTCGATTTTTGGGGATTTCTGGAGTGTCTAGGATTTTCCCACAATTTTTCCACATTTTTTGGAATTTTTTGGAATTTTCTAGCATTTTTTGGAATTTTTCCACATTTTTTGGAATTTTTCTGATTTTTTTATTTTTAAAAATCATTTTCCGATTTTTTTATTTAAAAAATGTTATCCGGGCTGGGTCGGGTTACCCGGCCCACGACCCGCGGGCGACCGACCCTGATCCGGCCCACACCAAAACGGCGTCACTTTGGCCCTTTCCCGTTCGAATTTTCAATTCCCGCCCGATCCAAACCTACGGCCTAGATTGTGCCACATGTCACGCTACGAAAGGCTTGATCTAGCGAAGGAGACCGATGGCTATGATTTTGCCACGTGTTGACGCACGGATGACCGGATCTAAGGCAAGGAACCTACGGTTCAGATTAGGCGAGGACTCGATCAGGACCGTCTGATCAGACTGTTTAAACCCACGGCCACGATTAGATCCCAAGACTCGATCTAGACCGTCTATTTATATTAACCTAAACGACACCGTCCACTAAATAACCTATACGGCGGCGTTTCAACCAATTTTTATTTTCAGATTAAAATCATTTTCGAATTATCCTAAATTCTAATCCGACGGCCACCACTTATTAGACTCAATTAATCTCAGCCGTTGGATCTACCTATTTGAATAACAACCTCCAACGGCCAAGCTGACTGGACTGACACGTGGACCAATGGCCGATTACCATCTAAGCCTTTGACTCGTTGACCGCGGCACGTCAGCTTCGTCTTCAACCTCGCGACCATTGTTGAACGAACGGCCACGACTCTCCGGCGATGATCCGACGGTGAGACCTTAACAGATTTGAGCGAGGTTGGCAGCAATCGACTCGTCTAGTCTTCATTCGTAACATATCGCAAGATTACACGAATCCATTCACAGAATCAAACGCGATCGAACATGAACCAGTACGCACCCATGTATTCTAATCAGGCGATTCATAGCATATTAGGCTAATTCACTAACACAGAAGCATCATTCAGTGTTCACAAGGCTTACCTCGAGCTCCAATTGAGCTCGCTCGGCCTAGATTTGGCTAGGCGAAGATGAACAGTAGACGGCCATGGAGGTTGAGTTGGGAGACTCGATTCGGTGTTTTCAGACAAAATCAATGCAAAGTAGATATGCGAAGATGGTCAGTAATGTTCAAGGAGTAAAACGCACATATTAATTGAAAGAATGGGCAAGAAATGCTAGAGCCGCCATTGAAGCTCAGTTCAAGAATCGAAGCTCGACCTTACCTGTTTTCGCGGATTCCTCGCGCTTGGGCGACGACGATCACTTCTGGGGACTCTGGGCGACCTTCTAGCAGCACCGTGAAGCTTTGGTTTGGCCTGGGAAGGCCCAACCGGCGCTCTGCAATTTGAGCTCAAGTTCTCGACGACGGGGGTCAGAGAACGAGCTCTGTTTTGCGCTCTCTCTCTCGCTCTCGATTCTCCTCGTCCTCCACTAACTGAATTGACCAATCCTCTCAACAGAAAACGATCGCAAGCTTATATAGCTCTTTGGATTTCAAGAAGCCTTTGCCACCAATCGGGATGGTCAACGAACTCAAAATGGCACGTGATTACACGTGCCATTACGTCCAAACGGTGACGGAGGGAATGGGTGTCCCGTCTACGTCCGTTTACTTCTTCAGCAGCTCTTAATTCGTACGAATTTAGCATGAATTTGCACTGAGTTTAGGAGATGTTGACTTTTGCAGGCTTACGAGATTGACCGTCCGATTACTCTCCCCTCCGGCGACCATTGATCCTCATTTTGGTCCCAATCGACGGGAAATGTCCTAAGGAATCAAACGCCCATAAGTGTGTCTTCGATTATCGCCGATTGGTCTGTCAATTTGGCCATCAAAGCTCGGCATTTTACTGTTCATTTGTGCAGACTCTCGGGGAAGAAGAAGACACTGTAGCAGACCGGTTCGACCGGTCGGACCGGCGGTTTGACCGGTCCGAACCGGTTCCAGTTTGGGATTTTCAAAATTAAACCAAATCTGTTCGGAATTTTTGCAATTAAATTTCAGAATTGAGTTTAGGGCATGGATTTTATCTAAAAATGTGGTTTTGCCCAAAATTTCACCTCAATTTCTATAAAAACCCCAAATTTCTATTTAATTGCAAAATTAGGGATTGTGCAATTGAAGGTTTAAATGACCAAATTGGGTCAAATTACCCATCCCACTCGATTCAGAATGGTAAAATCCATTGGGAAGCATGTTCAATTTGCAATGATAGCCTTTGAATTGAAAGTAATTTCAATTATGCTCCAATTTCAAGGGCTAAAATGCAATTAATTTTGCAATTGAGCAACTTGTCTGAACAATTAAGTCAAATTGAAATATGGGACAATTAGATTGAATGTCAAGATCCTAGAAAATGCTAAAATTGTAAATTAAAAGACTCAATTGATATTTTTTTCTCAAATTCAATAGTACGGGTTACAAAGGAACACGTATAATTGAATCTGATTTTGGATTTTTTGTGAGGTAAAAAATGCAAGAGATTAAAAATAAAAATATTGGCTATTTTTCTATATTTTTTTGACCTCAAATGCTATTTTTTTTATTTTTCAAGTATTTTCCTATTTTCTTAAAAATATTAAAAAATGTAAAAAATATGAAAAATTATTTTTTGGTCAAGAATGATTCATTGGGCTTGGCCAAGGCCATCAAAGTTGATTTTGTAATGTTTTGACTTTTTATGGATTTTTTGTGATTTTTCGAAATATAACTACAAAAAGACTTGGTCAAAAATCAGGTGTCAACAGTTGCCCCTCTTTGAGAGGAATCTCGTGAGAGATTTCGCTCAAAGACAGGTGATACCTGAGTCTAGACCGACTCGACTGGGGAAAAGAAAAGAAAAAACGAATCTTGACACTCAATCTTTCTTGTCCCGCTGGTGAACGTTCTGCTCCTCATTCTTTTGCTGACGTGAGAGAGAAAGTAGAGGGACCCACCTGTTTTTTACCTGTTTGATCACCTGCCTGATGCTCGTGCGGCATGCGCGGTGTATAGCGAGATCAAGTGAATACCTAGGGACTCGTCTTTTGAATACTCTGGGACGGTTAAACTCTAGCCTGTATGGTAGGCCGTACCAGAATGTGATTCCTATACTTGACTGTTGACACCTAAATTTTGATCAACTTTTCTTTTTCCTTTTTTCTTTATTTTTTTGAAAATTCATAGAAAATCCATAAAAAGTTGAAAAATTGAAAAATCAATTTTGGTGACCTTAGCCAAGCTAAATGAACCATTTTGACCAAAAAATAATTTTCATAATTTTTATTTTTTTAATATATTTTCGAAAAATACAAAAAAAAAAGAAAAAAAAGAAAAAGAAAAGAAGAAAATCAAGAAAAATAATATTTGAGGTAAACAAAAATATATACAAATAGTCGGTATTTTTTATTTTTCTTTACTTTTGGACCTCATAAAACAGTAAAATTCAGGTTCGATTTTAGGTGTTCTCTAATCATCATAAAATTGAATTTGGCAAAAATATTAGTAATGATTAAAAGGAAAAGGAGTGAAAACATCATCATTCAAAAGGAAAAGGGGACTCATCATTTTTTCTTTGCTTTTGATTATTTTATTATTATTTTTACTTTTTAGTATTTTATTTTATTATTATTTTATTTTTTTTATTTTTTTTATTATTTTACTCCCTCATCTCACCATTCCCACGATCATCCGTGGCCTCCTCTTCATTCTTCTTCTTATTCTTCTTCTCTTTCTTCTTCTTCTTCTTCTTCCTCCCTCCTCTTCCTAGTTTTTGGTTCTTCATTTTTTTTCCTCCCTTGGATTACGCCGACCACCCTCACCACCACCTTGCTCCGCCACCCTCCGACGCCGTGCCGAGATCCTGTCCGTCTTGCTGTTTATCGCGGCCTCGTGGAGCTCCTGGATACCGCAATCCCCCTCATCATCTCCCTCAACTCTCTCTTTCATTTTCGTTTTTTATTTCTCTCGCTCAGCTCGCCGCCTAGACCCAAAACCGTCCGGTTTTTCGGCCATAACTCTTTCGTTAGGAATCGTATGAGAACGAGCCATATACTGTTAGAAAGCTTATTCTCTTTCCGTTCTAACGACATATTGTGGGTCCAATTTGGCCCAGCCATTTGCCTTGTAGAGCCGTTTGAATGAGCAAAGGTCGCTGCTGACCCTGTACCGACCAGTTTCTGCCGCCGCCGTCGTCCTCCACGATCAGCCATTCCGGCGACCTTTCCGACTCCCTCTGACCACCATAGGTTAAGTTAAGATGTCCTTAACAATTTCCCGTTTGTTTCATGAATTTTCGAGGTCCGGTTAAATTATGGTGATTTTTTGAAAAACAGTCGACGAAAATCGAGCGAACTGAGGTATTGTGGTCATATCTCACTCATTTGGACTCCTTTTAAGGTGAAATTTTCGGTGATGGCTTCCTAAGAGGATAGGCTATGTTCTGGAGTTTTAAGGTTGCTGAATATTTGCTGTGTATTTACTTTATGTCCTAGCATTTCATGCATCATATAGTTAATTTGTATTGTATTGCATTTAATAAAAGTGTGCATTTTCTACATTTTACTTATTAGACCCAGAATCGGAAGGCCGAGCCTCCTGTTGGTGTCTGAATATTTGCTGCGTATTTACTATATGTCCTAGCATTTCATGCATCATATAGTTAATTTGTGTTGTATTGCATTTAATAAAAGTGGGCATTTTCTACATTTTACTTATTAGACCCAGAATCGGAAGGCCGAGCCTCCTGTTGGTGTCTGAATATTTGCTGCGTATTTACTTTATGTCCTAGCATTTCATGCATCATATAGTTAATTTGTGTTGTATTGCATTTAATAAAAGTGGGCATTTTCTACATTTTACTTATTAGACCCAGAATCGGAAGGTCGAGCCTCCTATTGATGTCCAAGGCATTCTATTCATTTATTTTCTGTAAATTATATTGTGCTACCCCAGAATCGGAAGGCTGAGCCTCCTACTGGTGGTTTATACCCCCACACATTGTTGCACGAGCACCGACGGACTCCGACGTTGTAAAATTCACCGGATCCCATCTCTTTTGCTTATGTTTATGTTGTATAATGACTTAATATCTTATTTATTGTTTGCATTGTGTTGCGTCCTATAAAAACAAAAACAAAAAAAAATGCTAGATTGGATGGCTGCAGATGAGCCACGTGTCGTGATCCGATGATTTTCAGAATAAAAAAATATTTTTAGTATTAAAAGAAATGAATTTCGAATTTTACAAAAATTAAAATGATTCGATTGTCATCGAGACGCCACGTGGCTCATTCTAGACCGTCCGATTGGGGTTTTTTCAGAATAAAAAAAATCCAAAAAAATGAATTATTAAGGAAAAATTCAAAAAAAAATTGAGAAAATTGCAGAAAATTCCTAAAACAATTCTAAAACTTTTCCAAGGCTGAAAATGACAAAAAATTGATTTGTTTTCATTTTTGGGATTTTCTCCCCTTTAATCCAAAATGACGATTTCACCCCTCAAAGGGTAAATCGTCTTTGATATTCCGATGAATTGTGGAAATTGCTTAGAATTTGGCAATGGGTCAGATAGGTGACTAAACCTTATGTCTAAGATTTCCACATTTCATTCCCATTTTTAGAAAATGACGATTTTACCCTTCGAATGGTAAATCGGTTTCTAAAATTCCAGAAAATCATGAAAATTGCAAAAAAAAAATAGGAAATGGGTCAATTGAGTGACCAAACCTATTTTTGACATTGTTTTACTCCGAATTCATTCCGAAATGATGATTTTTCCCTTTTTGGGCAAATCGTCCCTTTTGTCTCAAAATTACGACTTTACCCCTTATGGGTAAAATCATGTCTAAATCATTCCTAAGCTTGATTGATACTTATTTAGGCTAATAGAGCCTTATTAGAAGTGTCATGTTGATTTGATGTGTTTATTTTGCATATTTGGATTCATTGATTTGCGCATTTTATTATTGATTGTGATTGCTAGGATAGTCATTCCTATTTGCATGAATTCCTAGATTTAGGATTCGTACTCCACTCACCACTCGTCTGCATGAAATCTTAGGTCAGAAAATTCAGTCAACTTAGGTACCGAAAGGGCGTCAACTCTGACAGTTGACGTAACTAAGTCCCCGAACCCATTTCTCTGGTTATCGTAGAATTGAATAGAAACTCCCAACTATTCAATAGGGTGGTCCAATCATACCCTCCAAAAAATGATTGGTGGCGACTCCATGGCATGCGCATTTAGCACATATCACTAGACCACACTAAAGGTCGACTACGCATATCTCCGTTGCGATTTGGGTAACGGGCCTTGGGAGAGGCCCGCGTCCGACCAGACTGGATGGCCCATTAGCCCTCGAGAGCCCATGGCGAACCTCGAGAGGGTCGCGACAGACTGGCGACTCCGCTGGGGATTTTAGAGAACTTGAGCCGATTAAAAAGTTGATTGATTTTTCTAACATGTTTTATGCAGATGCTCTTCAGGTGAGGTACGTACTTTAACCCTTGAGGTGTTAAATGTTTTTGCAGATTGGAGAAATAAGGGGTGGAGTACTTGTTAACTCTGTTTTATGCAGGTTGGGCGTAGGAATGAATGATTGTGTGTATGTTTTATATTGAAGCGGTGATTGTTAAATAAGATGCATGTTTATCGCTTAGCACGACACCGAAAATACACACAACCGCGCCTAAAACCACGGGCGCCGCCTATAGGAAAACAATAGAAGGGATTGAAAATGGAATCTCCGTGAGGAAAAACACGGGGTAATCCACCTTTCAATTCCGTTCACTTCGAACTATGGATCGAGTCCCAATGCAACGATAGCTGTGCAATGGAATCGGCTCTTTCTAGATCTCGAGGTGGGAACCTTGACCTTAGGTGCCAAATCCTTTGCTTTTTAGAAGTTTTATCCTCACTTGTCTCATGTGCATGTCTTTAGATGGTTGGTATATCTAAAACCACCTAAAAAAAATTGGTGATCCTGGAGTCACATCTCGAAGACTGGAACTGGGGCATCTCCAAGTGTTCGGACCACATTCCTTTGATTGATTTGACATTTTTAGTTCTCTTGTATAAGATTAATTTTGCTGAGATCCTCTCTATATCGTCCCTTAGATTGATTGTATTAGGGATCTATTTGTATTGTATACATCTTGATAAGGCTCATTTCTATCGAAAAATGGGGGCAAATTCCCCAAACCCGTGGAGCATAGTGGAATTCGTCCCTTCAGTGCAAAATACATTTGGCCGCAGAGCCATTCGTTTGGTGAAAGGACGTATCGTTCCTAATTGATTTTTAATCAGATCTGGGGATAAGTTTTTCTCCATTTTTTTTTTATCTCAGGTGATAAAAGAGACAATGCACCCAAAAGCTCATGCATTCAAATGACAAAACAGACGTCGCCCAGCTGGGGCAAATGAACCGTAGGCGTTGCAAATACCTTCAAGCACGGATGGAGGAATTTGATAGATGTTGTTCATATCAATATGCAACATCAAAACGGATTGCAAATCGAGAGTAAAGTCGCATCGTCCCAATTTATCTTGGATTTGGGAATGCGAGTTGACACTTGTTATTTATCCTTGATAGGGACTCGCCATCATAGAGAACAGATTTTCACAACCTGTGTAAACTCGCTGGGGCACACGACCAAGGGTAGGATGTATCATTCCAATTTTTATAAATTTTGGGACATACACTGACATATTTCTTCTTTATCTCCAGGGATCTCCAGCCACGACGGTCAGGTAAGTATCCCTTTCCCCAATCCATTGAAAATGTTAAATAAAAATAGAGAGAAAAAGAAAAGCTATTAGAATCTGATGTCTAGAAAAGACATAGAATTCTAATTTTATTGACATTCATGTTTTAAAACAGGAGGTTGTCTGAACAGGAATAAAACATGCATGGTGCATCATAAGATCCCCTTGACGGGTAAAATTTTTGAAGAAAAAGAAAGAGATTTTCCCAATTAAAAATTGTTTAAAACTTTCAAAAGGACGTTTTCTCAAAAGACGAGAGGCAGAGCCTAATCCAAACACGTCCTATACACACTTGAGAGAGAAGTGGAGCGGATCAGATAGCAAAATCTGGACCTACGGAAGTAGGGATTATTCGCAGCAATTACATGGATTGGGATGACGGAGGCATTTGTTTCATATTCCCAATACTACAGGTGACCATTGACAACCCCTTCGAACGGCGGTTTTCATTCTTAACCCTGTCAAGAACGACCCCACATCGGGGCAAAATGGAGGTGAGTCCAGCAGCATCAGGAGAAAATGGTTAGAAATTTTCTTGCTCGGACTAACATCAATCTTTGTGTGTTGTTTATATGGTAATCCAAGTGCCATAAGATGACAAGAAGCGTTCATTTCTCTATCCCACACATGTTTATCATTTGCACAACCAAGTTGAGCCTGCAAATTCATTTCATAAACCCGTTGGTGATCATTGCAAATTTCAAGACAAAGCAGTGTTGACACCAAAATATTGATCATTTTATTATTATTATTATTATTCTATTTCATTTTATTTTATTTACTTATTTATGTTAAATTTATAGAAAATCCATAAAAAGTTAAATATATATATATATATATATATATATATATATAATCATCTAAAAAAAAAGAAAAGAAAAGGGATTTTTGACCAAATAATGTTGTCTTTGCCTTTTTATTGTTGCTTATTATTTTTCTATCTCTTTCTCTTTCCCGCTCACAGATTCCCTCACCTTTTTCTCTCTCTCTCTCCCCCCGCTTCTCTTCCACCGGCTGAAATTTTCTCCGGCGGAGACTCAGCGAGTAAGAGGCCATGTCGGTTCCCAGGAAGTTGCTGTGCTCAGCTCGTTCGTGCCGCTCGATGCTCTCCTCCAGAGCCCTGGCGTCATCGTCTCCGTCTCGATCACGCGACCTCGCTCCACGGGCACTACAGCAACTTGTTAATCTCAATACGGATAAGATCTGGGAGCCTAACTCGCTTCGTGATGTTCACGGAACACAATTTCTATTACCAGCCGTCTTAGCTGGTCTCTTTGGAGCTGGAGCACTGGAAGTAGCATATGCAGATGCTGATAAGCCTGTCGAGAGTCCTCCATTGCTGTCGGAGACACCTTCAGGCGGTGCAAAGCTGGAGGAAATCGCCAGGACAGAGCGACGGCGTGTTGAAGAGTCTCTCAAAAGCAAAGGAATGCATTATGGTTCCTACCCCAGGTTTTCCGTCGGTGTTAAAGGTCAAAAGCTACGCAGACTCCCGATCTCGTCCTCGCCTTGGCTGCTTTTCGGTTTTGAGTGAAAGGAAGCACCTTTAGGTATTGGATACAGCGAGGAGGAATGACTCATCAA
Organism: Rhodomyrtus psidioides; assembly: GCA_021437785.1. Lineage (NCBI taxonomy): Eukaryota > Viridiplantae > Streptophyta > Magnoliopsida > Myrtales > Myrtaceae > Rhodomyrtus > Rhodomyrtus psidioides. Next base: position 1,651,760 of record JAILYB010000109.1, on the reverse strand, counting down.
AAGCAGGGGAGTTTCCTGAAGATGGACCACCCGAGTTGTGAAGGCAAGGATACTGGAAAGACAAAAAGTTGGGTCAGGGCCTCGTTTTGGGATCTTTTTTTATTCTGCACACACGCTCCCTCGGGAGAGCGACCGAACCGGATCTCCTTCCCATCTCTCCAAATAGAGAGGGATGTGGCGTGAGCCCCCGGCGGGTTTTGATCTCCCATCTCACCTCTCGGCTATCGCCCCCCCCCGCTTCTCCTCGGCTCCGATTCCAGAAGATTGCTCCATATAGTGCGCGATGCGTCGGCGAGGATGGTATTGGTCGGTGCATGGCTGCCCGGGACCGCGACTCCACCGTTGCACACCACCATTCGCGTGACCAGAGGAGATCGCTCATGCCGTCTGCTTGCGTCCCTGTTAGTGGCGAGCATGATCCCATCGCCGATCGAAGGTGAAGCTCTCATGGCGGCGTCGGCATCCGAGAAGCAAGTGATGGTGGTCGAAGTCGACGAGAGCGACTACGGCGTCCATGCGCTCGAGTGGACGTCGACCACTTCTTCGCTCCCTCGAGGCCCGATCCTCCGTTCAAGCTCATCGTCGTCCACACGAATCCTCCGCTTCCTCGGCCGCCGGTCTCGTTAGATCCAGAGCTGCTGAAGTATTTCCGGTCGTGGAAGTTGATTTGAAGAGGAGCGTCGCGAGAGATATGGAGAAAGCCAAGGAACTTTGCATGAGTAGATCGGTTCTGTGACAGTTGAAGTGGTGGAAGGCGATGCGAGGAATGTTCTTTGCGATGCTGTTGAAAAAGCCATGCCTCAATCCTGATAGTTGGAAGCCACGGTTATGGAGCTATAAAGGGCTGTCTTAGGAAGCTTATGTATTCCCCGTGTCTTACTCTGGGCCGGGTCCGTGGGCCAGCGACCTGGGCCATGGCCTGAGAGGTGGGCCGAGTATCTGGGTCCATGTGCCAGGTTCGTAGGCCAAGCTGGCCGAGAGCTTCGGCCTGTGGGCCAAAGAGATTGGGCCATTGCCTGAGTTTTGGGCTCATGGTCCACCGTATTCAAAGGTCGCGTCGAAGGATTTTTCCGAAGATCACCGCCAATCTTAACTCGAGTATTTGACTATGACGCGCATGGAGACGGTCGTATGCTGGGGCTGAGCAATTGAAGACCGGTGTCCAATCAGGTATATTTTACGTACCCGACCCGTATATCAGAATTATTTTTCTAAAATATCGCCATTATAGACTTGATTTGCATGTATTTGTCTCAATCTGGTAGTTAGCTTGTTTATTTGGTTAAGTGTGGTATGTTGTCAAGGAAAATATTTTCAGAAAATATTAATAAAAAAAAAAATCAAGAAATTCCAAAAAATTCTCAAAAATGGGAAATGGCCACAATCAACTGGCCATGGAAAATTTTGGGTAATTCGGTATCCAAATCTTCAAAAAAATTGATGATTTTTCCATTCGAGCTAGTCGTCCCCAAATCTTCCCATTTTACCCCTGGTCTGAAATCACACATTCCCTAACCCCTTATGGCTAAGCTAGGAAGCCATTGACTTGAACCGATGTATGTTGATGTGATTTATTTACGTATTTGATTGTGCTTTCATTTAAATTGATTGTAATTGATATGAATAGTCTTCCAATCTACATGAAACCCCGAATCAAACCTACCCCACCCAATATTGCGCCTGCATGAATTCTTAGCTAGGAAAATCACTCGCGTTAGGTACCGAAAGGGCGTTGGTAATGACACCAGCGTAACCAAGTCCCCGAACCCAAAATCTCTGGTTCCGCAGAATTGATCGATCTCTCCCAATCGGTCAATAAGGTTTCCGGCCTACCCTCCAAGAAAGACCGGTGGCGACTCCGAATGCATGCACAAGTTGCACATGCTACCACGACCACACTGAAGGTCGAAAGCGATCGACTCTTATCGTCGAATCCTTCTGAAAAATACTCCCGCCGCGATTTGGTATGGGCCTGGGAGGGCCCGTGCCGATCCAAGGGCCCGCGATCGGTAATCCATTAGCCGCGTCCGCTTCCGGACGGGTCGCGACAGCTGGCGACTCCGCTGGGGACGTTTGTTCTAGAACCTATGGTTCTAGACCTCAAGTGGACTTAGGCCGTAATTAAAACGCTGAGTGATTTTTCTAACCTTGCAGGCGCTATTGAAGGTGAGGTAAGTCCGCTTACGATAGGTGTTATATGTTTTTGCAGATTGGAGAAATAAGGGGGGTAGTCTGTGATTAACATTGTCTTATGCAGGTTGGCGTAGGAATGTATGCTGTGTGGATGATTTGAAGCGCTGATTGATAAACTGCTGTGCATGAATTGCATTATGATGATCACAACACGTGGACACACACAACCGCGCCTAAAACCCCGGACGCCGCCTTTAGGAACACAATAGAAGGAATTGAGAATGGAATCTCCGTGAGGAAAAACGCGGGATAATCCACTTTTCAATTCCGCTCGCTTCGAACTATGGATCGAGTCCCAATGCAACGATAGCTGTGCAATGGAATCGGCTCTTTCTAGAACTCGAAGTGGGAACCTTAACCTTAGATGCCAAACCCTCTGATTTTTAGAAGTTCACCATCACTTGTCTCATGCGCATGTCTTTGGGCGGTTGGTACACCTAAAACCGCACATAAGTCGACGAGTTTGGTTGGTAAGACTCTCTATCCCTCAGATCTATTACAGTTCATATAAATATAGGCATTTCATTCATTGCATTCTGGTGATTAGATTAAATGCCATTTCAAGGATAGATGTGTGTGTTTTTCCCAAACGTCCTTGATAGAAGACGAAGAGGATGATATCCCATGACAAGCACCGAGTGAGCAACAAAGGAGCCTACTATGGACATTATTGAGATATCGTCCAATGAAGATGACGAGTTGGGGCAAGTGATCCTGAAGGCACAGATCAAAACTGGGGCATCCTTAAACGTTAGGACCACATTCCTTTATTTCATTTTCCATTACTAGTCCTCTTGTATAGGGTTTATTTTTACTGAGGTTTTCTCTATCTCACCCCTTAGAGCGATTGTATTAGGGATCTATTGGTGTATACATTCAGATGGAACTTGGTTGTATTTCTTTTAACGGGTCATTGGAATGTGATAGTGGCATTTTTTCTAATCATCCGAATACTCCCAAGTCAAGTTTATAATTCCTTTAGAGGAAATTAAAATTGGAAATCTTGCACGACCCTTTTGGTCATATAGGGTAATCCAACCCCAATTTCACTAGAAGGAATTGTACACTTGAATTGGTCCATGCATGTCATACGTCACTGGTAATCCACGATAATTGATCAAGAGTATCGGCGTTGTTTCGAATTTAATGACGAGATAGATGTCCAAATTGCTCTCGTTCTTAACAAAACGGCCTTGATTTGGACGCCGTAACTTCAATTAAATTCAAAACACGTCATTATGCCTTGCGCTTTTGAATAATTCGTTCCCCTCGAAATTGATCAAAGGCGATTATTGTGAATTACATTCCTTTCAATAGTATGCTTTCTTTCGAGGAATATTGATAAAAACTTTTCGCGTAAGATCAAAACCCTTGTAAAAGTTCTTGTCCTTATTAATCATGGGCAAGCATAGGATTGAAAGGGGTTTTTGCTTTCTTTTTCAAATTATTCCTTCTGATTCTGTCTTTTTATTTGCAGGTAAAAAAAATAGGTAATAGAGAGAAATCTTTTCCTAGATAAGTCTGAGGCTATTCTTTCATCTGATCATGAGCAAGTTAGAAAATCAGGACATATTTGCTCAACTTATTGATATTATGGTTCAGCTCACCCAAGTTGAAGATGTTCGAATGCTCGAAGAAAGGAACCATGCAGAAGTTAAAACACACACACGAGAACTTTCATTTATTTTGCTCAGCGGAGGTTTTTCAGAAGCAGGTCATACAATTCGGGGTGGAAAAGTAAAGCCAAAGTGAGCCCTAATTAACGACACAAAGGATCCCAACTGACCCTCCATGTTATTAATGCTCTGCTTATACTCCCAACTCCGCATGTCATGGTCGGCAAGCCTGAGGAGAAGACTTCTGCATTCTCCCTTAACTTCGGCGACCTTGGCCTCGTGTTCTTCGGTGACTATTTCCAGGTCCCGAACCAGTCCATTCCCGCGAGCTATGTCCGCGGTTATCTTATCGAGCCGTTCTTCCTGCCAGTCGCTTTGAAGCCTCAACAGGACATTGCGGCGGTCATGCTCGCCGGTGGTCAGGGATATGGCCAATTGATCCACCAGATTTCTCCTCTCGCGAAGCAACGTCGCGACCCGCTTATTAGCAAACTCGACGGCCTTTCTGTAACTATCAACCAGATAGTTGGTCAGCACCAAATGATCAGATCGATCCTCATAACGGGCTCGTAAGACACGAGCCACGAGAACTTCCCGGTGAGCAACACGGTAAGCCTCTAGAAAGTTTGCAAAGAGGGCTGGGAAGGTTTTATACTCCTTCTCCAACTCAGTACCCTCGATGGAAGTGGCGTCTGTGGCCTCGAATAGAACGCGGATTTCAGCCTCGATCTCCAGATGATCGGCTATATAAGCATAACCCCGACCCAAGAGATTATAGAGTTTTTCCCATCGGGCCGGGACTGCGATTGAAAAGACGCAAGCATGGGAAGAGTCAGAGGAAGAAGCAGAAGATGAAGCCATTTCTCGTTGGAAGATGGAGGGGAAGACGAGTGCGATGGAATGAATGAAAGTGAAAGCTGGGCAAAGGAGAGCACTAACCTTCTCCCCGTTTCATAGTAGCTCAAAGATGGAGAAAAGTTACAGCAATAATGCTTGTGGAGCCGGGGTAATCAAGTAAAGCAGAGGCCGCTCCTCCCGTGAATCACGACGCCCGCCTTGATCCGCGATTTCAGGCCTGTCGGACAAAAGTTGTAAATAAAAAAATATAAATAAAATAAAAAAATAATAAAAAAAAAACAAAAATCGTCGGTTTCATCATATTAAGTCTGAGCGGGAGACGCGCGTAGTTACGCTTTCTTGAAAACGAAGTGGGAGACAGACGTAGACATCGAGAAATGAAATCGATTCGGCGCCTTTCCGTGTTGAAAAGAGAAAAGAGGACGACAAAGCAGGAAACACGGAATCTTGGGAGAGACGTTCACTTGATGATCTTCGTCCATATTTAGAGAACGTTCCCTGGGCAGGTAGAATCACTCAAAAGAAAGTTTGGAGAGAGTAAGCATACCAGAGAATTACAAAACCCAGAATAAGTAAAAAAAGATATCGAGCGACCTCTCCCTGATCCGATATGTTTGGGAGCTGCCGTCAGTTGTTAGAAGTGATCGGCCCAAACATCTTAGATATCGTCCAATTCGAAGACCTCGAAGGTTATGGGATCCAACTTGATACCGAAGTCAGGGAATCCTACCCTTTCGGCAGCAAAGCGCGGAAACCCGATGGTGACGATAGTGGTAAGAGGTGTTTCTCACGTTACACCCCAGATCAGGTTCGAGAGCTTGAAGCAGCCTTCAGCGAGAACCCTCTCCCGAGCAGGGAACAGAGAGGGAAGCTAAGCCAGAAAGTGGGACTGAAACCCCAGAAGATTAAAGCTTGGTTTGAATATAGGCGAGTCAAATTGAGGGCCCGAAACAGACAACAAGAAATTGCCATTCTAAAGGAGGAAAACGAAAGGCTTCGAGTGGAGAACATAAGGTATAAAGAAGCTCTCGACACTATTCTTCGTCCTAACCGTGACGGTCCTATCGCCCTTGGTGAAATATCCTTAGACGAGTCATGTTCAGGGACCGATAACGCTCCTTCATCGTCTCGCCCCCCTGCACAATTTTCGAGACAATCAGATCTTGTTCCCGACCGTGAAAGGATAAGCCGGCGTTGGATGCCTGAAATTGAAGATAAATTTATTGACGCGGTTCGGCGGATAGGGATCGACGCAGCGCGTCCACAACAAATACTCAAGATCATGAATGTACCTGGGCTAGCTAAGACAAGCGTTTGGAATCGCCTTAGGTACCATAGGAAGTTGCTGAAAGAAGGCAAGGTAACACTAAAGCTGAAAAGGGCCGGTCTGAATGTAGACGACTGGTATGCCTACAACTGCGACACTTCTCCACTCGAACAGCAGCCGGTCACCAGTGTTCTTCCCATTAGCGATCAACCTATTGCGTCCAGTACTCAGATACCTGCCCAACTCAAAGAACCTGGCGACTTCCTTGATGAAGACCTTCATCCACGGGTCGATCAGCTGAATCCCCCTTTGAGTCGTCTCAGTACCCTACAAGATTATTTGCCACAATCCCCGCGAATAGGAACTCCCCAATTTGAGTACCAACCTGTTGCTAGTGCTCTTCCCATGGCAAATCCAATATTTACATGGGACATGTCTACATATTTGCCGGTCAACAAGGGAGGTTCCAGCTCGAGGAATCAAATCATCCAAGGCGAGAGTGATCTATCGCCAGCGGTCGGTGATACTCGACTTGAGCACCAATGGCTCGGAGATTCGAGCGATTTCCTTGGAGAGGAACTCAATTTCTGGCTCGATCAGTCTGAAGCTGGCGGACTCTTGCAATAGTGATACAAAACCGTCGATCAGGTGTTTGATTCAAGGCGCGATTGTAAAAAAAATGTTCGGAGAAAAGAGGTTGAATAGCCTGAATGAATGTATTGGCAATCCCATTGTAAGGCTCCCATGGGAGCATTTCTCATTTACGCTCAAAGCTAGTCGTACGAGGATCCGCCTTACCTTTTGAGCATCTTTAAGCTCAGGGGCGAGCTCCCCAAGCAACGATCATCGTTCGCAGAGCATAATGGAATCCATCCCTGCAATGCAAAATGCATCTAGCCGCGAAGCCACCCATTTGGTAAAACGATGTATCGTTCCTAAACGATCTCCAATCGGATACCGAAATAATGTCTTCTTTCTTTTCCTTCTCAGATAACAAACATGGATAAATCACTTAAGGAGTCACGCGTTCAAATAGCAGAACAGACGCTGCCCAGCTGGGGGCAGATGAACCATTGATGTTACAAACACTCCAAGCATGGAGGGGCGGATTTGATAGATGTTGTTCATATCGATACGCAATATCAGAACGGGATGAAAATCAAGAGTAAAGTTGTATCGTCCCAATTTGTCTTGAATTTGGGAATATGAATTGACACTTATTGTTTATCCTTGACAGGGGAGCCGCCTTGCAGACGAACAGGTTTTTACATCCCATGTACTACTCGTTAGAGTACATGACTAAGGGTAGGATGTATCGTTTCGATTTTTGGAAAATTCGTGAACATACAATGATATACTTCTTTTACAATTTGCAGGGATCCGCAGCCGCGGGGGACAGGTAAGCATCCCTTTCCCCAATCCATTGAAGATGTTGAATAAAAATAATAATAATAATAACAGAGAAGAAAAGAAAAGCTTTCAGAATCTAATGTCTAGAAAAGACATAGAGTTCAAACTTCATTGGCATTCATGTTTTAAAACATGAGGTTGTCTGAACATGAATAAGAACATGCATTGTGCATCATAAAAACCCCTTGACGGGTAAAATTTTTGGAGAAAAAGAAAAAGATTTTTCCGATCAAAAGTTGTGCAAAACTTTCAAAAGGACTTTTTCTCAAAAGACGAGAGGCAAAGCCTAATCCAAACACATCCTACATACACTTGAGAGATGAGTGGAGCGAATCGGATAGCAAAATCTGGACCTACGGAAGTAGGGATTATTCGCAGCGATTACATGGATTGGGATGACGGAGGCACTCGTTTCATATCCCCTAAACACTACAGGTGACCATTGATAACCCCTTTGAACGGCGGTTTTCATTCTTAACCCCGTCAAAGAACCACCCCACATAGGGGCAAAATGGAGGTGAGTCCAGCAGCATCAGGAGAAAATGGTTAGAAATTTTCTTGCTCGGACTAACATTAATCTTTGTGTGTTGTTTATATGGTAATCCAAGTGCCATAGGATGACGAGAAGCATTCATTTCTCTATCCCACACACTGAATCCTTTGCACAGCCAACTTGAGCCTGCAAATTCATTTCATGAACCCATTGGTGATCATCCCAAGACGGATGCCGCACCACTTCAAAAATGGAAGAGTTCAAGACTCAGGGATTACGAAGAGAATTCCCGGACTGATATTTAAAGCATGTTTAGACTATATGTCTAACATGATCCCATGAAGATGAGAAAAAGTGGGATTTCAAAAATGAATGAGAAAAATCCACGGCATTAAGAAAAAGCAAAGTGCCTGGTAAAAGCAAGGCCGATGCTCGTGAAAATTGTTAAATTGACCCCCAATGAAGCCTCGTGAGGAAGAGAGAAAAACCTCTAAAGGAGCAAAATCCAAAAGGCTGCTCCCCGAATGCTATTAAGCGCAGAACGAAGACATAGAGAGAGTCGGTCTCTGAATGCAACAAGAGACGCTCCTTAAAGAGCTGGTGCACACCGCAAGATAGGTTGCGCGCCTCAAAGGCTAAAGATGCAGAAAAGAAAGGACATGTGGCAAATTTGCAATGATCACCAATGTCAAACCCCTCATAAATTATGGGCCAAAAACAAGCCTTTTTCGGTCCCCGATCCTACCAACATCACAACCCTAAAACAGTCTTCTCTGACTAAGACACTTGGGTTAACATATAGCTCAGCTCGAAGAAGTACGAGCAAGACTATTTCTTTCTCATTTTGCAGGGTTCTCGACTTGTAAACCCGGATCAGATGGTGAAGACTTTCATTCAATGGCCTCGACTTCAAAGCGGGTCCCCTTTGAAAACCAATATCCAAGCCTAACATTACGGACCCGTGGAAGACCTCCCGATCGATCAAACTGTATGCGACACCAAAATATTGATCATTTTATTATTATTATTATTATTCTATTTCATTTTATTTTATTTACTTATTTATGTTAAATTTATAGAAAATCCATAAAAAGTTAAATATATATATATATATATAATCATCTAAAAAAAAGAAAAGAAAAGGGATTTTTGACCAAATAATGTTGTCTTTGCCTTTTTATTGTTGCTTATTATTTTTCTATCTCTTTCTCTTTCCCGCTCACAGATTCCCTCACCTTTTTCTCTCTCTCTCTCCCCCCGCTTCTCTTCCACCGGCTGAAATTTTCTCCGGCGGAGACTCAGCGAGTAAGAGGCCATGTCGGTTCCCAGGAAGTTGCTGTGCTCAGCTCGTTCGTGCCGCTCGATGCTCTCCTCCAGAGCCCTGGCGTCATCGTCTCCGTCTCGATCACGCGACCTCGCTCCACGGGCACTACAGCAACTTGTTAATCTCAATACGGATAAGATCTGGGAGCCTAACTCGCTTCGTGATGTTCACGGAACACAATTTCTATTACCAGCCGTCTTAGCTGGTCTCTTTGGAGCTGGAGCACTGGAAGTAGCATATGCAGATGCTGATAAGCCTATCGAGAGTCCTCCATTGCTGTCGGAGACACCTTCAGGCGGTGCAAAGCTGGAGGAAATCGCCAGGACAGAGCGACGGCGTGTTGAAGAGTCTCTCAAAAGCAAAGGAATGCATTATGGTTCCTACCCCAGGTTTTCTGTCGGTGTTAAAGGTCAAAAGCTACGCAGACTCCCGATCTCGTCCTTGCCTTGGCTGCTTTTCGGTTTTGAGTGAAAGGAAGCACCTTTAGGTATTGGATACAGCGAGGAGGAATGACTCATCAAAAGCAGGGGAGTTTCCTGAAGATGGACCACCCGAGTTGTGAAGGCAAGGATACTGGAAAGACAAAAAGTTGGGTCAGGGCCTCGTTTTGGGATCTTTTTTTATTCTGCACACACGCTCCCTCGGGAGAGCGACCGAACCGGATCTCCTTCCCATCTCTCCAAATAGAGAGGGATGTGGCGTGAGCCCCCGGCGGGTTTTGATCTCCCATCTCACCTCTCGGCTATCGCCCCCCCGCTTCTCCTCGGCTCCGATTCCAGAAGATTGCTCCATATAGTGCGCGATACGTCGGCGAGGATGGTATTGGTCGGTGCATGGCTGCCCGGGACCGCGACTCCACCGTTGCACACCACCATTCGCGTGACCAGAGGAGATCGCTCATGCCGTCTGCTTGCGTCCCTGTTAGTGGCGAGCATGATCCCATCGCCGATCGAAGGTGAAGCTCTCATGGCGGCGTCGGCATCCGAGAAGCAAGTGATGGTGGTCGAAGTCGACGAGAGCGACTACGGCGTCCATGCGCTCGAGTGGACGTCGACCACTTCTTCGCTCCCTCGAGGCCCGATCCTCCGTTCAAGCTCATCGTCGTCCACACGAATCCTCCGCTTCCTCGGCCGCCGGTCTCGTTAGATCCAGAGCTGCTGAAGTATTTCCGGTCGTGGAAGTTGATTTGAAGAGGAGCGTCGCGAGAGATATGGAGAAAGCCAAGGAACTTTGCATGAGTAGATCGGTTCTGTGACAGTTGAAGTGGTGGAAGGCGATGCGAGGAATGTTCTTTGCGATGCTGTTGAAAAAGCCATGCCTCAATCCTGATAGTTGGAAGCCACGGTTATGGAGCTATAAAGGGCTGTCTTAGGAAGCTTATGTATTCCCCGTGTCTTACTCTGGGCCGGGTCCGTGGGCCAGCGACCTGGGCCATGGCCTGAGAGGTGGGCCGAGTATCTGGGTCCATGTGCCAGGTTCGTAGGCCAAGCTGGCCGAGAGCTTCGGCCTGTGGGCCAAAGAGATTGGGCCATTGCCTGAGTTTCGGGCTCATGGTCCATCGTATTCAAAGGTCGCGTCGAAGGATTTTTCCGAAGATCACCGCCAATCTTAACTCGAGTATTTGACTATGACGCGCATGGAGACGGTCGTATGCTGGGGCTGAGCAATTGAAGACCGGTGTCCAATCAGGTATATTTTACGTACCCGACCCGTATATCAGAATTATTTTTCTAAAATATCGCCATTATAGACTTGATTTGCATGTATTTGTCTCAATCTGGTAGTTAGCTTGTTTATTTGGTTAAGTGTGGTATGTTGTCAAGGAAAATATTTTCAGAAAATATTAATAAAAAAAAAATCAAGAAATTCCAAAAAATTCTCAAAAATGGGAAATGGCCACAATCAACTGGCCATGGAAAATTTTGGGTAATTCGGTATCCAAATCTTCAAAAAAATTGATGATTTTGCCATTCGAGCTAGTCGTCCCCAAATCTTCCCATTTTACCCCTGGTCTGAAATCACACATTCCCTAACCCCTTATGGCTATGCTAGGAAGCCATTGACTTGAACCGATGTATGTTGATGTGATTTATTTACGTATTTGATTGTGCTTTCATTTAAATTGATTGTAATTGATATGAATAGTCTTCCAATCTACATGAAACCCTGAATCAAACCTACCCCACCCAATATTGCGCCTGCATGAATTCTTAGCTAGGAAAATCACTCGCGTTAGGTACCGAAAGGGCGTTGGTAATGACACCAGTGTAACCAAGTCCCCGAACCCAAAATCTCTGGTTCCGCAGAATTGATCGATCTCTCCCAATCGGTCAATAAGGTTTCCGGCCTACCCTCCAAGAAAGACCGGTGGCGACTCCGAATGCATGCACAAGTTGCACATGCTACCACGACCACACTGAAGGTCGAAAGCGATCGACTCTTATCGTCGAATCCTTCTGAAAAATACTCCCGCCGCGATTTGGTATGGGTCTGGGAGGGCCCGTGCCGATCCAAGGGCCCGCGATCGGTAATCCATTAGCCGCGTCCGCTTCCGGACGGGTCGCGACAAGCAGATCACTTCAAAAACGAGGGAGTTTAAGACCTAGGGTTTACGAAAAAGCTACTAAGTCGATACTCAAGCGTGCTAAGAGCCAAGTCATATATCTAGCACAATTGCCAAGCATCTCACTTGCGACAAGGGATTAAAGAAATCCTCAGCATCAGAAAAGAAAAAGAAAAGTGCCTGGTAAAAGCAAGGTCGATGCTCGCATAAACTGTTTGATTGATCCCCAATGAAACCTAGTTGGGAAGAGAAAATTTCTAAAGGAGTCAGATCAAAAAGACCGCTCCTCCAAATGATGTCAAGCGTGGAAGAAAGACGCAGATAGAGTTGTCAATCCCTTAATGCAGCGAGAGACGCTCTCTAAAGAATTCGTGCACACCTCAAAAGCGGTTGCACGCCTCAAAAATTGAAGATGCAGAATGGAAAAGACAGGTGACAAGTTTGCAATGATCACCAATGTCAATCCCCTCATAAATTCTAGGCCAAAAAAATAAGCTTTTTTCGGTCCCCAATCCTACCAACATCATAACCCTGAAACAGTCTTCTCTGACTAAGACACTTGGGTTAACATATAGCTTAACTCGAAGAAGTACGAGCAAAACTATTTCTTTCTCATTTTGCAGGGTTCTTGACTTGTAAACCCGAAGCAGATGATGAAAATTATTATTCAATGGCCTCGACTCCAAGGCGGGTCCCCCTTAAAGATCAATAACCAAGCCCAACATTACGGTCCCGTGGAAGACCTCCCGACCGATCAAAATGTATGCGCTGCGAATGAGCCTAAAACCTAGGCACAGGTTAGTAGGGAATTGAGTGCATCCCCTATAAAAACCACTATCTCAAAACAGGTGAGAAGACCTCATTGTCGAGAAATATTCCAATTGATGTTTTGAACAAACTCTTTTTGGAATTTTCAAACTGTTGATCCAAATTTTCCATGCAAGGAATTTGTGATCACATTTGCATGTTGTAAGAATGCTTTGGATAACCTCCAGCATCAAAATGCACATTTCATGACTAAAACTTAAGTCATAAATTTTTTTCAATTGGACAATTATTGTCTTCCCAAAGATTATTAACATTTTCTTGGTGAAGAAAAATCTTTCAGGTTTGAACTTTCTGCAGGATACCTGGAGAACCCAGCTCTCAGAATGTCGCCTCAGCAAACTCAAGTGAAGCTTTGTCAAAATAAAATCTTTCACTGCTTCAAAACTGAATTCCCGACAAACTTCGGGATCTCTAAAAAAAAAAGGGGGAAGAAAAACCCTTTTAAAAGAAACAGTCTCATCGGACGTGGAGAACCGTCGTCATGAGACCCCTTCTAAAAAAAAAAAAATCAAGCAGTCCCAGCAGACGTGGAGAATCCTCGTCGTAGGACCCCTTTTCAAAAATCAAGCAGTCCTAGCTTGACGTGGAGAACCCTCGTCCTAGGACCCCTTTTCAAAAATATCAAACAGTCTCATCGGACGTGGAGAACCCTCGTCATGAGACCCCTGTTCAAAAATCAGGCAATCTCATCGGACGTGGAGAACCCTCGTCATGAGACCCATTTTCAAAAATCAGGCAGTCTCATCGGACGTGGAGAACCCTCGTCATGAGACCCCTTTTCAAAACAAAACAAAGGTAGATACCGCCTGAAGGGTCAACACAAGGTAGAAACCGCCTAAAGGGTCAAATCAATGGTAGAAACCGCCTGAAGGGTCAACTCACGGTAGATACCGCCTGAAGGGTCAACATGAAGGTAGAAACCGCCTGAAGGGTCAACTCACGGTAGATACCGCCTGAAGGGTCAACTCAAGGTAGAAACCGCCTGAAGGGTCAAACTCATGGTAGAAACCGCCTGAAGGGTCAACTCACGGTAGATACCGCCTGAAGGGTCAACATGAAGGTAGAAACCGCCTGAAGGGTCAACTCATGGTAAAAACCGCCTGAAGGGTCAACTCATGGTAGAAATCGCCTGAAGGGTCAACTCATGGTAGAAACCGCTTGAAGGGTCAATCCAATAGTGAAAATCACTTAAATGGTCAACTCAATGGTACGATCCACCATACGGATCAAATTTCTTGGCAAATCCCAAATGGGACGCGTCTTCCTTAGATTCCTATCAGTTAGGAATCCCATTATGGCTTGACCTACCATACGGGTCAGAGCTTAACCTCTCTAGGATACTCTAGTAACGAGTTCCTAGAAATTCTCTTGAATCCATCAAACACCGCGAAAATCGCACAAACATCGAACAGGTAAGTGGCAGGTATGTCTCTCTATTATCTCACTCTCTCATGTCAAATGAATGTTTCCCCCTTCAAGAAAGAGCATACATCGACAAGCATGAAAAACTGGATGTCATGACTCATTTTCCTTTAGTTTCACGAGTCGAGTCGATCAGGACTCAGGTGTCACCTTGTCTTTGAGAGAAACCTCTGAGGGGATTCCTCCAACGAGATTCCTCTCAAAGAGGGGCAGCTATTGACACCTAAATTTTGATCAACTTTTCTTTTTCCTTTTTTCTTTATTTTTTTGAAAATTCATAGAAAATCCATAAAAAGTTGAAAAATTGAAAAATCAATTTTGGTGACCTTAGCCAAGCTAAATGAACCATTTTGACCAAAAAAATAATTTTCATAATTTTCATTTTTTTAATATATTTTCGAAAAATACAAAAAAAAAAGAAAAAAAAGAAAAAGAAAAGAAGAAAATCAAGAAAAATAATATTTGAGGTAAACAAAAATATATACAAATAGTCGGTTTTTTTTATTTTTCTTTACTTTTGGACCTCATAAAACAGTAAAATTCAGGTTCGATTTTAGGTGTTCTCTGATCATCATAAAATTGAATTTGGCAAAAATATTAGTAATGATTAAAAGGAAAATGAGTGAAAACATCATCATTCAAAAGGAAAAGGGGACTCATCATTTTGTCTTTGCTTTTGATTTTTTTATTATTATTTTTACTTTTTAGTATTTTATTTTGTTATTATTTTATTATTTTATTTTATTTTTATTATTTTACTCCCTCATCTCACCATTCCCACGATCATCCGTGGCCTCCTCTTCATTTTTCTTCTTATTCTTCTTCTCCTTCTTCTTCTTCTTCTTCCTCCCTCCTCTTCCTAGTTTTTGGTTCTTCATTTTTTTTCCTCCCTTGGATTACGCCGACTACCCTCACCACCACCTTGCTCCGCCACCCTCCGACGCCGTGCCGAGATCCCGTCCGTCTTGCTCTTTATCGCGGCCTCGTGGAGCTCCTGGATACCGCAATCCCCCTCATCATCTCCCTTAACTCTCTCTTTCATTTTCGTTTTTTATTTCTCTCGCTCAGCTCGCCGCCTAGACCCAAAATCGTCCGGTTTTTCGGCCATAACTCTTTCGTTAGGAATCGTATGAGAACGAGCCATATACTGTTAGAAAGCTTATTCTCTTGCCGTTCTAACGACATATTGTGGGTCCAATTTGGCCGAGCCATTTGCCTTGTAGAGCCGTTTGAATGAGCAAAGGTCGCTGCTGACCCTGTACCGACCAGTTTCTGCCGCCGCCGTCGTCCTCCACGATCAGCCATTCCGGCGACCTTTCCGACTCCCTCTGACCACCACAGGTTAAGTTAAGATGTCCTTAACAATTTCCCGTTGGTTTCATGAATTGTCGAGGTCCGGTTAAATTATGGTGATTTTTTGAAAAACAGTCGACGAAAATCGAGCGAACTGAGGTATTGTGGTCATATCTCACTCATTTGGACTCCTTTTAAGGTGAAATTTTCGGTGATGGCTTCCTAAGAGGATAGGCTATGTTCTGAAGTTTTAAGGTTGCTGAATATTTGCTGTGTATTTACTTTATGTCCTAGCATTTCATGCATCATATAGTTAATTTGTATTGTATTGCATTTAATAAAAGTGTGTATTTTCTACATTTTACTTATTAGACCCAGAATCGGAAGGCCGAGCCTCCTGTTGGTGTCTGAAGATTTGCTGCGTATTTACTTTATGTCCTAGCATTTCATGCATCATATAGTTAATTTGTGTTGTATTGAATTTAATAAAAGTGGGCATTTTCTACATTTTACTTATTAGACCCAGAATCGGAAGACCGAGCCTCTTGTTGGTGTCTGAATATTTGCTGCGTATTTACTTTATGTCCTAGCATTTCATGCATCATATAGTTAATTTGTGTTGTATTGCATTTAATAAAAGTGGGCATTTTCTACATTTTACTTATTAGACCCAGAATCGGAAGGTCGAGCCTCCTATTGGTGTCCAAGGCATTCTATTCATTTATTTTCTGTAAATTATATTGTGCTACCCCAGAATCGGAAGGCCGAGCCTCCTGCTGGTGGTTTATACCCCCACACATTGTTGCACGAGCACCGACGGACTCCGACGTCGTAAAATTCACCGGATCCCATCTCCTTTGCTTATGTTTATGTTGTATAATGACTTAATATCTTCTTTATTGTTTGCATTGTGTTGCGTCCTATAAAAACAAAAACAAAAAAAAATGCTAGATTGGATGGCTGCAGATGAGCCACGTGTCGTGATCCGATGATTTTCAGAATAAAAAAATATTTTTAGTATTAAAAGAAATGAATTTCGAATTTTACAAAAATTAAAATGATTCGATTGTCATCGAGACGCCACGTGGCGCATTCTAGACCGTCCGATTGGGGTTTTTTCAGAATAAAAAAAAATCCAAAAAAATGAATTATTAAGGAAAAATTCAAAAAAAATTGAGAAAAATTGCAGAAAATTCCTAAAAAAATTCTAAAACTTTTCCAAGGCTGAAAATGACAAAAAATTGATTTGTTTTCATTTTTGGGATTTTCTCCCCTTTAATCCAAAATGACGATTTCACCCCTCAAAGGGTAAATCGTCTTTGATATTCCGATGAATTGTGGAAATTGCTTAGAATTTGGCAATGGGTCAGATAGGTGACTAAACCTTATGTCTAAGATTTCCACATTTCATTCCCATTTTTAGAAAATGACGATTTTACCCTTCGAATGGTAAATCGGTTTCTAAAATTCCAGAAAATCATGAAAATTGCAAAAAAATAGGAAATGGGTCAATTGAGTGACCAAACCTATTTTTGACATTGTTTTACTCCGAATTCATTCCGAAATGATGATTTTGCCCTTTTTGGGCAAATCGTCCCTTTTGTCTCAAAATTACGACTTTACCCCTTATGGGTAAAATCATGTCTAAATCATTCCTAAGCTTGATTGATACTTATTTAGGCTAATAGAGCCTTATTAGAAGTGTCATGTTGATTTGATGTGTTTATTTTGCATATTTGGATTCATTGATTTGCGCATTTTATTATTGATTGTGATTGCTAGGATAGTCATTCTTATTTGCATGAATTCCTAGATTTAGGATTCGTACTCCACTCACCACTCGTCTGTATGAAATCTTAGGTCAGAAAATTCAGTCAACTTAGGTACCGAAAGGGCGTCAACTCTGACAGTTGACGTAACTAAGTCCCCGAACCCATTTCTCTGGTTATCGTAGAATTGAATAGAAACTCCCAACTATTCAATAGGGTGGTCCAATCATACCCTCCAAAAAATGATTGGTGGCGACTCCATGGCATGCGCATTTAGCACATATCACTAGACCACACTAAAGGTCGACTACGCATACCTCCGTTGCGATTTGGGTAACGGGCCTTGGGAGAGGCCCGCGTCCGACCAGATTGGATGGCCCATTAGCCCTCGAGAGCCCATGGCGAACCTCGAGAGGGTCGCGACATTGACAGGAGCCTGTGAATGACGCACCCAGTCTCTTAGGGATTGTCAGAAGTTTTGATCCGTATGGTGGATTAGACCATGAATAGGACTCCTTTCTGCTAGGAACCTATGGATGACGCACCCAGTCTCTTAGGGATTGTCAGGGGTTTTGATCCGTATGGTGGATCAGACCATGAATAGGACTCCTTTCTGCTAGGAACCTATGGATGACGCACCGAGTCTCTTAGGGATTGTCGAACATTTTGATCCTTCAGGGGGATCAGGCCGAGAAATAGGACTCATTTCTGCTAGGAACCTATGGATGACGCACCCAGTCTCTTAGGGATTGTCGAACATTTTGATCCTATATTCTAAGGAATTAACTAGGATCCATATAAGTGAGATGTGCCTAACCCTTAGGCATCACCGCATGGGCTATTCTGGGTTTAGGGGTTACCTAGAACCTTATAGAAAGCTGATTTTGTCAGAAGTTTTTGATCCTATATTCTAAAGAATTAACTAGGATTCATATAAGTGAGGTGTGCCTAACCTTTAGGCTTCACCACATGAGCTTTTCTGGGTTTAGGGGTTACCTAGAACATCACAGAAAGTTGATCTTGAAAATTGTCCTTTCGACATGCAAGGCGTTCTTCTGGGATTTGGGGATTCCAAGTATCCTGCAGAAAACTTAAACCTGCAAAAACTTTGATAAGATTCTTCTGAGATCTCGGGGCTACCTGAGATCTCGCAGAAAGACTATCTTGAATGTTTTCCTTTCGACATTGAAGGTGACATTCTGGGATCTGGGTACTCCAGGTATCCTGCAGAAAGATCAAACCCGTAATACTGAAATCTCACAGAGGGAGATAAATTCAAACATTGTCCTTTTGACATTGGAGGTGACATTCTGGGATCTGGGGACTCCAGGTATCCTGCAGAAAGATCAAACCCGCAATACTGAAATCTCACAGAGAGAGATGAATTCAAACATTATCCTTTTGACATTGGAGGTGACATTCTGGGATCTGGGGACTCCAGGTATCCTGCAGAAAGATCAAACCTACAAAATTGTTCATAAGAATGTGTTTTCCTGAGATATGGAATTACCAGGGATCTTGCAGAAAAAATAAACTTGAAAGCTCTTCTTCACGTAGTAAGGCATCCTTCTAGAATCTGGGGCTACCATGATTCCTATAGAAGTTTAACCAAGAAAAATAGCATTCTGAGGTCCGAGGTTACCAGGAATCCGTCAAAAGCTTAATCATATAAACTTTTCTTCTCAGAGAAAGGTGTCATTCTGGGACTTGGGGCTGTCACGAGTCCAAGAGTGATACGAACCATTTTAGGAGCCGATGTCATCAAGAATCTTGCAGAAGTTCCAATCTGAAAATTTTCTTACCAAAGGCACATCAATGGTTTTTAAGTGATATCTGATGTCAAACTGATAGCACTTTATGACTTATATCATGGTCATGAAAAATTTCAATGAATGCATTACGATGTTGGAGGTTATCCAAAACACCTTGCGACATACGTAAGTGATCAAAAATCCCTTGTGAGGAAAGTTTGGGATCAAACAATCTGCAAATTACCAAAAGAGTTTGGTTAAAATGTCCAATGGAGTATTCTCATCAAAGAGGACTTCTCACCGTTTTGAGATAATGGTCTTTTACCAAGAATGCACTCGAATTTCCTGTCAAACCTGTGCCTAGGGTTCAGGATCATTCGCAGTGCATACACCTCAATCGATCAGGAGGATTTTCAAGGGACCGTAATGTTGGGCTTGGTCAACGGTTTTCAAGGGGGACTTGCAAGTAAGTCAAGGCTATTGAAGAGAAGTCTTCAATGTCTGCTCCAGGTTTACAAGCCAAGAAACCTGCAAAATGAGAAAGGAATAATCTTGCTCTAACTTCTTCGAGCTAAGCTTAGACATGAAACCCTATGTCAATCCATGTGCCTTAATCAGAAAAGGCTTTTCAGGGTTGTAACGTAGGTAGGATTGGAGACCAAAAAAGGCTTATTTTTGGCTCAGAATACGCGAAGGGTTTTAACATTGGTGATCATTGCAAGTTTGCCGCTGATCTTGTTCCTTCTAGTTCGAAGAGCGTCTTCAGCCTTCGAAGCGCATTGTCAGTCTTCGAAGCGCACATTTGTCTTTAGAGAATATCTCTTTCGTGTTGAGACGGCGTCAACATATTGTTTACGCTTTCATCATCTGAGTGTGACATGATTGGGAGCATCTTTTGTAGTCTTGCTCCCTTGGAATTTTCTTTTACGACCAGATCTCACTAGTGGCCTATACAAAGGTATCATGCCATCTTTTGGCGGTTACAAGATGTACAAATATTTGAATGGGCATTGGCCTTGCTTTTACCAGGCACTTTGCTTTTTCTCGATGCCCAAGATCGGATTTTTTTTCTTTTTCTTGAAATTCCATCTTTTCTCTTCTTTTGGGAATCAGCATTTTCAAATGAGTGTGCTAGATGTACAGCTTGAATCTCATCACTCCAACATTAACTTAGGAATTTTCCACAAATCCAATATTTTGAACTCTTCTGCTCGGGAAGTAATGTCGCTTCTACTTTGGAATATGCAATGATCACCAACGGGTTTGTGAAACGAACGTACAGGCTCAACTGGGCTGTGCAAAAGGTAAAAGTGTATGGGATAGAGAAACAAATGCTTTTCCTCATCCTAAAGCACATGAATTACCATAGAAGTTAAAATGACAAGCAACACACGAAGATTGATGCAAGTCTGAGCAAGAGAACTTCTAACCATTTACCTCCTGATACCGCTGGACGTACCTCCAGTTTGCCCCACTGTGGGGTGGTTCTTGACAGGGGTATAGAATGAAACCGTCGTTCAAAGGGTTATCAATGGTCACCTGTAGTGTTTATGATAGAGAAACGAATGCCTCCGTCGTCTCAATCCATGTAATCACTGCGAATAACCCTTACATCCGTAGGTCAAGGTCTTGCTATCCTTTCCACTCCACTTATCTCTCAAGTGTGTATATGATGTGTTTGGACCAGGCTTGCCTCTTGTCTGAGGAAACATTCTTTTGAACAACTTAAACAACTCTTGTTGGAAAAGTTCATTTTGTTTTCTCCAAAACTTACCCTCCAAGGGGATTTATGATGCACAATATATATTTCAACCATGTTCAGATAACCTCCAAGTTTAAACATGAGTGCCAATGCCATGACTGTGAGAATTTTGCATTTTTTATAGACATGATAATTGAATGCATGCTAGATTCCAAGAAGCCTTTCAAATTCTAGCAATAAGGATCCTGACAGTCTTAAAACCTAAGAGGTTGGGAAAGGAATACTTACCTGCCTAGCGCCGCTAGGGATTCCTGAAAAACATAAAAGGAATATGTCAGTGTATGCTCTCGAATTTCGGGAAATTAGAACGATACACCTTACCCTTGATCATGCGCTCCAACGGAAATGGATAGATTCATGAAAATCTGCATCGTCTCTTAATAACACAAGATGTTTAAGTTGTTCTAAAATTTCTTGAAATTCTCAGTCTTTGGAGAAATAGGACATGTACCTGGTCACCATGACAGTAAGTCGTCTTGATCATGCATTCTAATTGGCTTCATTCATTTTGGAACGTGCTCATGTGCCCTTCTTTTGAAGTTTCCTGCTCTTCGTTTTGCTGTCTGCTGTCTTCATCGGACATTCTTGGTATTTGCCCTCGAGGACCTCGCTTCCTTGAGTCCTGCAATATTGAACACATGCTAATGTATGCATGGATGCATGACATGCTTATGTAATGACTATCATGAAGAGTAGGCTCAATTCGGGGTAAGTCATATGACCGGAATCTGATTTTATTTCAAGGGTAATATTTCTTCACAGCATCTGAATTTACAGGGTGCCCCAGTTCTTCTCCCTCGGAGTTTACAAGAATTAATGCTCCTCCCGTGAGGATCTTCTTGATAATGTAGGGGCCTTCGTAATTCGGAGTGAATTTTTCCCCTGGATGTGTAGTACTCAGCAAAACTTTCTTAATTACCAAGTCATTTACTTTGAAGTTTCTGGTCTTGACCTTTCGATTGAACGCCTGGCTACCATTTTCTGGTAAGTTTGTCCATGGCAAATGGCTTTAAGACGTTTCTCGTCTATTAAATTCAGCTGTTCATATCTGTGTTTGAAATACTCTGACTTAGAGAGTTTATCTTCTGATAAGATTCTCAAAGAGGGAATCTTTACTTCTACGGGTAGAACTGCTTCTGTCCCATACACCAGACTGTAGGGAGTTGCCCCTGTAGAAGTCCTGATCGACGTTCGGTAGGCCATCAAGGCGAAGGGCAGCCTTTCATGCCAATCCCTGTAGTTTTCTGCTGTTTTAGCCAAGATTCTCTTGATGTTTTTGTTGGCTGATTCCACTGCCCCATTCATCTGTGGGCGATAAGGAGATGAGTTCAGATGTCGAATGCTAAAGTGATCCAGTAGATCATCGACAATCTTGTTGTTTAGGTTAGACCCGTTATCTGTGATGATCGCTTGAGGGGTACCATACCGGGATATGATGTCTCTTTTGATGAATCTTGCCACATTTCTTGCAGTGACATTCTTGTAAGAGCTGGCTTCTACCCATTTTGTGAAGTAATCAATTGCTACCAAGATGAAGCGATGACCATTTGAAGCCACAGGATTAATAGGCCCTATCATGTCTATGCCCCACATAGAGAAAGGCCAAACTTCAGACATTTGGTGTAGTTCGTTTGGGGGTGCATTGATCTTATCACCGTATATTTGGCATTGGTGGCATGACCGGACGTGCTGACAGCAATCTGATTCAATGGTCATCCAATAATAGCCAAGCCGCATGATCTTCCTAGCGAGGAGGTGGTCGTTCATGTGAGGCCCACATATTCCTTCATGGATCTCTTTCAAGAGGATATTTGCTTCTTTGGCATCTACACATCTCAATAGAGTAGAATCAAAGGATCTTTTGTACAGAATTTGTCCATTGAGAAAGAATTTGCTGGCCATCTTGGTTATGTATCTTCGGTCTCCTGGCTGGCATCCTTCAGGGAATTCTCCTTTTGAGAGATAATTCTTGATGTCATAATACCATGGTTCCCCATCAAACTCTTCTTCGATTAGCATACAAAATGCTGGCCGTTCAACTATATCGATCCTTATGGGTTCTATATCCAACCCTCCAATTGTTTGCAACATTGAGGCAAGGGTGGCTAACGCATCTGCAAATTGATTGTGGGATCTCGATAGGTATTCGAATGACACTTCTTCGAATTCGAGTATTAACTCTTCAAGGTATTCATGATAAGGGATGAGCTTTGCATCTTTCGTCTTCCACTCTCCCTGTGTTTGTAAAATGATGAGTATGGAATCTCCAAAAACCTGCAACCTAGGTATCTTCATGGAAATGGCCAATCGTAGGCCTAAAATGCATGCCTCATATTTTGAGATGTTGTTGGTGCAAGGGAAAGTTATTTTTGCCGCCACAGGGTAATGTTGATCATCAGGGGATATCAGTACTGCCCCAGTGCCTGCCCCTGATAGATTAACAGCACCATCGAAGTACATGACTCACTTGTCTTCTGCTAAGTTGAGAATTTGACCTTCTGTGCTTGTTACTTCAGGAGACTCACCGTTTGACGGGTTTTCTGCTAGCATGTCAGCTATAGCTCTTCCCTTAACTGATTTTTGTGGAGAACACTTGATGTCAAATTCAGATAGCATTACTTGCCATTTTGCTAATTTCCCAATTAAAGCGGGTTTCTCCAGGAGGTATTTGACAGGATCATTCTCTGTTATGAGCTGAATGTGGTGGTGTAGGGTATACTGTCTCAGTCTGCGAAGTACCCATACCGCTGCTACACAGGCCCTTTCAACTGGTACATATTTTGCTTCAGATGGTGTGAATTTCTTACTTAGGTAATAGACGGCTCTTTCTTTACCATCTGTCGGGCTTGTTTGGGCAAGTAAGGCTCCCAATGATTCCTGCTGTATAGTCAGATATAAGGTCAATGGGTGACCAGGAATTGGTGGCACAAGTACCGGCGGTGTGATCAGATAGTTCTTGATCATTTGGAATGTCCTGCTGCATTCAGCATCCCATGTTATTTTCGCGCCTTTCTTAAGCAATTTGAAGATCGGCTTAGCTACATTAGACAGCTGATTGATAAATTTGGCAATATAATTCATTCTCCCCAGAAGGCTTCTCACTTCTTTTACTGTGGAAGGAGTTGACAGATCGTGGATAGCTTGAATCTTTGAAGGATCAATCTCAATGCCCCTGTTACTGACTATGAAACCAAGAAGTTTCCCAGATCTCGCCCCAAACACACATTTGTTAGGGTTCAGCCTCAACTTATATTTGCGCAGGCGCTCAAATAATTTTCTTAACACCTGTATGTGATCCTGTCCTTTCTTGGATTTGGCGATCATGTTGTCGATGTATACTTCAATTTCTTTGTGGATCATATCATGGAATAATGTGACCATGGCCTTCTGATAGGTAGCCCTGGCGTTTTTTAATCCAAAGGGCATGACTTTGTAGCAAAAGTTCCCCCATGGTGTGGTAAAAGCAGTTTTCAGTTTGTCTTCTTGTTTCATGAAGATTTGGTTATATCCCGAAAATCCATCCATAAACGAGAACAATTCATAACCTGCTGTGCTAACCACCAACACATCAATGTGAGGAAGTGGAAAATCATCTTTTGGGCTTGCTCTATTCAGATCTCGGTAATCCACGCAGATCCGAACTTTACCATCTTTTTTCATGACGGGGACTATATTTGCAATCCAGTCTGAGTATGGGATAGCTTCAATAAAGCCTACCCTAAGAAGTTTCATGACTTCTTCCTTAATTTTGTCTTCCAACTCGGCCTTCATCCGTCTGCTGCCTTGCTTGACATGTTTGATACTGGGATCTGTGGGTAAGGCATGCTCCACGATCTTGGGATCTAGGCCTAGCATATCAGCGTAAGACCATGCAAAAATGTCTTGATACTCTTTTAATAACTCTGTGAACTCGAGCCTTTCATTTCGGGATAAATGCCCACCGATCTTGACCTCTTTGATGTTCACGGCGTCTCCCAAATTGATAATGACTGGTTCTTCTGAGGTAGGAGGCTTTGATTCTTCAAAGGCATTCCAATCTCTGCGGATAGACGCATAACCTTCGTCTTCACCTTCCTCAATGCTATAAGAATGGTTAATGGAGAGATCTGAATCTCGTAATAACCTGGTATGCATGTTTGAGATGATATGCCTGAAATGTCATGAGTATGGTTAGTTTGTGCTCCGTAGAAATGACATGCATGATCATGAAAAGTCTTTTCGAAAGAGTTTTCGAAACAGATATAGGTACAAACGGGACTAATCCTCATGTCATTGGACATCCCGGCCCCATAGAAATCTTTTTGGAAATCAGGAATCATATGGCAAATCAGGCCTCAAGCTTCTGTGTGGAAGACTAGTATCATCATTGGGCTGATTCGTGGCTCCATATGTCCTTAACAAAATATGCGTGGTTTTATTGAATGCAAGATGGGCCGCGTTACAAGACGTGCTATTTGGACCAATGGCCAGAGATCCAAAGGCGTTTCCCTATACGTACAATAAGGAAAGAAAATACAACCAAATGCAGAAAGTTTTAAATGCAGTATTTAAAGACAAAGAAAGATGCTCTTTACTCAGAGGAAGTGGCTCCATTGTCCAACCACTCCATGATGACATTCACAGAGTCATCTTTGAGAAAAGGATTTGTCAGATCTGGTTCTATCGGTGAAGTGACATCTTCTTCAGACAACCATTTAGAGTTCTGGTTGAAGTGGGCATTCAAAGGGTTATTGAACATTTGAGACCTGCCTTTCCAAGTTGGAGAACCGATGAATGAGTCATTCGGGCTGTTTCGGCCTCCCAGGCGTCCCAGGCTCCTGCCTCGACCTCGGCCTGTTGTCTTTGGGCCAGATCCATCCATGTGATATTTCTGATACCCCAAGCCCATTCTATGTGGGTTAGCTTTTAACTGTAGTGGGGTATTTATTCCTTGATTGTGTCTGCCTAGGCCTCTTTCGGGGTTGAATCCGTATGCCAGTAGCATCTTAGCTGGTAGAAGACTGGCTTCTGAGATGTAGGGGGTTCTTAGCCTTGTCCCTGCCGGGGTATGAACTGTTGCTACCAGTTCTAGGGAATGATAGCTCGCCTCTGTTTTTACTTCGGGTTCAACATAGGGTATGTCACTGTTCTTGTATGTCTGGAGTTCGACTTCTCCATGTATAGTAATCACCTTCCCATCTACTGCGAAGCGTACCTTTTGATGCAAGCTTGAAGGGACAGCTCCTGCTGTATGGATCCAAGGCCTTCCCAACAAGAACCCAAATGCACTGGGCAGATCTATTACTTGGAAGTTTATAGAGAATTTCATCGGGCCGATAAATACGTCAAGCTCAATCTCGCCCACCACGGTTTTCCTCATTCCGTCGAAAGCTCTCACAGCCGTTTTGGATGCCTTAACCGTTTCCTCATTGATTCCCAAACTTCTTAGGGTAGCCAAATGGAAAATATTGAAAGCTGGTCCATTGTCGATCAATACATGTGCCACTCTCTTCCCGTTACATTACGCGAAGACATATAAGGCCTTGTTGTGCCCTCTTCGTTCCATGGGGAAGTCCTCGTCAGAGAAGCTCAACTGGTCTTTTAAAAGGATTGCCCCCACAAAGTCCCCCAATTGTACCTCGTTAATTGATTTACGGACATGTACTTCGTTGAGTATTTTTAACAGTGCGTTCTTGTGTTTCTCTGAGTTGATGAATAAATCTAGCAAGGATATTTGAGCCGGCATCTTCCTCAGCTGCTCTATTACTTCGAACTCGCTGGTTTTGATGATTGCTATGAGCTTTTCGGCGTATTCCTTTAAGACTTCCTTTTTTCGGATTCGCTCTCCCTAGGAGCATAAAACCGTCCAAACCTCATTACTGCGTCTACTTCTTTAGTCCCATAGTCCCAATGGACTGCTTTAGGATTGTATTCTTCTACTGGGGGGACTTCTATAGTTACAATTGCCTAATAAGACGTCTCTGGTTCAGTCGTGTTGTCTACTTCTTCTTGTGGTAGTTGAATCACAACAGGCTTGACTAGGTAGTCTTTCACCCCGCTCATGCTATCAAGTTCTTCCAATCTGATTACCACTGTCGTAGCGACTTCGACCATTGATACGGTGTTGTCAAGTTCTTCTATGCCCTTCGAGGTCTCTGGTTGAGAGAGATCATCCATACCTCCCCATCTGTCCGGTATGATGTCTTCAATTTTCTGATAAAATTTAGGAGGGGCCGAATATTTCACTTTGAAGTTGTACCCTCCAGAATCTTGACCCAGGTTATCTACAATTTCGCCCTTTTCAATCGCATTGGCCATAAATTTGCGGTCCGCTAAACTTCGTCTTTTGGCTTCCGGTTCGTCCTTTTCGAATTCTTCTTCTGACTGAGTGACCGGCTCAAGACTATCTACCAGATTCTCGTGTGGGATGTCCCAGGTGCTGCCCCACTCTGTTGTGATCACGAAGTAGCTTCCTCCCAAAGATAGAGAAGCTTCAACTCCTTCGAATTCTTCATTAGTAATATCAGACATAATCCACAAGTTCATCATTTTGGCGATACATAGCTTCTTTTCGTCAACAGAAATCTCTCCTGCTTTTGGGTATGATGAAGCGGCTGCTAGTAAGTTGGTCAGCTTAGGTACGTCTACCTTCAGCTTAAGGCAGTCTTCCTCCACTTCAGCAAATATTGCTACTACTGCTTGATGATCTGGAAGTGGGTTGTCTTGTACATTTGAGGCCATATTGTCAAACTTCAGAATTTGATTGTCAATCAGAGCTTGCACCTTCAGTTTGAGGATATAGCAGTTGTTCACATTATGCCCTCTCTCGCCCATGTGGTAGATACATGTTTGGTTCTCATCAAAGCCAGGATATTTGACAGGGTTTGCCCTAGGCGGTTCTTTTGCCACCAGGCGTTGCTCTAGCAGCACTGGAGTAACTTGGATAAAGGTCTTGGGAGTTGAGAAAATTTCTTCTGGGGTTGCCTTCTTCTGGGCTCTTGTACTTTCGGTGTTGACCAGGACGATCCTCCTTTGGTCTGATTGGAATTGCCAAACGGCTTGAGCTTGTGGGGATCCGGTATAAACGCTATGTCCAGTCCGGCTTCTCTCTCCTTTTTCAAGGGATACTGCTTCCTAGTAGGAGCTTCATGAGGTCTTCTTTCCCTCAAGGCCCATTCTAGTCTTTCGGCAACCTTAATCAAGTGTGCGAATGTTTGACACCCGGAAGTGTTTAGCCTGTCAAAGTACTCGTAGGGGAGTGCTTTCAGGAATAAGTCAATCAGCTCCTCTTCTGGGATTGATGGCTTTACTTGGGTGGCCAAGGCTCGCCACCTCTGGGCATATGTCCTGATTAGTTCACCTCTTGCCTTTGAAGTTCGCAGAAGGTCTTCTCTTGTAGGGGCCGTAGCCGTGTTGAATTTGTACTGTCTGAGGAAATCCTCTGCAAGATCCTCCCACCCATCGTAGTCTTCTAAGTCTAGCTCAATGAATCAGGCCAGAGCGGCGCCAGCCAAACTCTCTTGGAACGTGTTCATTAGTAGCGGAATATAATCTGAATAGTGCGCCATCTTGCGTAGGTAATACTTGAGGTGTGCTCGGGGACAACCTGTCCCATTGTATTTTCTTACAAACTCTGGCTCCTTATAGTCAGGAGGAGTCTCTACTTTAGTGAAATGGGATATCTTGTCGAAGCGGGCTAACTCGTAACCTTGACTGCTCAAGCACTCCTCGATTTTGGCCAACCTTTTAGCCTCCGCTTCAGTTTTCATGGTCTGCTTCCCCTTCTCCTCCTTCTCGAGGTTGATAACAACAGGCGAGGCCTTTGGTTGTGATCGGCTGTTTGGTTCATGGACATCCTCCTCTGTATGTTGGGTATCCCTTGTTACCTCTCTATCTGCTACATCAGGTACCGAAGAAGGGCCTGAGTTGTTCTGGTTATGGGCTGTGGTTTGTTTAGCTTGGGTGGCCTCCAGCATGGCCTTGATGTCGGCCATCATAGTTGCTAAGGCGGTCATCTGAGATTCCAACATGCCCACACGCGGAGTCAATTCTTGTTGCTCCATTCTTGTCTTAAAGTGGGTACGGAAATGATGTGTTGGTAGTTCCGTGATGAGAGGGTACCTGTTTCAGAAGGATTCCCATTGAGTATTTCTTTTGTTTTTGACAAAAGGAAGCAGCTAATCCTTTTAGTTGCATGCTTCTTACCAGTAGATGAGAAAAAGGACTACCTCGTGAGCCTTAGCCACATGTAAGCAGTTCTTTTAATCATTTTCTGATAAGAATTCATGAAATTAAAAGAAGCGTAATTTCTGATGATAGTTTTTATGCATTCGCAAAACATGTTCATATTCATGCTCATGTGTCCAAGATAGTATCTAACAGAAATGAGAATGTATGAGAAGATATCACAATGTTTGCTTATTTTATACTTGACAGAATAGCCTATTCAAGTCTAGGACGTTTGGGGCCTAAGGTATCCTCATCATCCCAGTATGGATTCCCTTCTTCACTCTGGGACTCTTCGTCTTCTGAATATGACAGCAGTCCCATGTCTTCGGGTATGTACGGCTCTATTCCAGGTACGTACGGCATGATGTATTCGGGTATGTAGGGCTCGACAAGGCTTCGTCGGGTCGCTTTGAAGTGTTGAATGTATTCTGCGGTGGCTCTATGAATGTTTCTTCACGAGTCATGTTTTCTGGCCCACTTATTTCTTCAGCCTAAGAATTCTTCAAAGAGCGTATGATGGATGCCACCTTGGCTTCAAACTGTCTCTTCTCCTCCTCTGTGAGGGTCTGGCTTGGTAAGTCAAAGGAAAAGATACCAGGTTGCGTTGGAGAAGGGATCTCCTGTAGAGCTCTAAACTGTCGAATCACCCTCCTTGGATAGTATGCGGTAGCGCCCGTGAATCCTAGCAAAGGGACTGGACCCCCGTCATCGCAGGTCGATCTGACTTTGCTCAGCGTTGGCAACCTTAGCCGCCATCGGAGTTGTTCGGGTTTTAGGATTTTAAGGAAGTTTTTCCACTCTATGAAGTTGAACTTAGGAACACATGTGTGGGTTCTGACAAAGGTTTTAAGAGGGTGCGCATCGGGGCTGATTTTAGCGAAACCCATGCGAATGTGAAATTTTCTGATATGGGAAGTGAACCACAGATACAGAAGATCACTAGAGGCTCTAAAGATTCCCTTTTTACTTTTCCTGAAGCGATTTAAGGAAAGGAAGGTCTCGGCAAGGAGGATGTTTGAGTAATCCCACCCACAACAGACTTGTCTAGCTACTACAGCCATGATATGGTCAAAGGTGACAGATGAGATCGGGAATAGTACAAAGCTAAAGAATGCCAAGACAAAGGCTCTACCAGATTTGGTTCCTTTAGCAGTAGGGAGGCAGGAAAATCGGTCTATAAGGAAAGATAAGGAGACTCATCCAGAATTGCTTTTTGCATCTGCTTTGACTTCATTCAGGCCTGTGTCAAGGAATTCAGCCACCTGACTCAGGGGTTCAAATCCTATAGGGGGTCGGACGAGTGTAGGAGTGAACTCAACTCCGATGACGGCGCTGTATTCCTCGATAGTAGGAGTAATCTCTAGTCCTTCCATGCAAAATGTAGCGGTGGTAGGATCCCAGTAGAGCGTCATGGCTTGAATAAAGGCAGGTGGACACTCAATCTTCAGCAGGTCCAGTAGGTATCCTAGTCGTGATTCAGCATACTTTTGGTTGGCTTCGCCCATGCTGTCCCACCATGATTAGAGTTCGGCCCGGGGAATTTTGAATACTTGAATATCATTCTTTCCCATCAAGTCTAAAATATGTAAATGATTTTGAAAAGTCAATCGTCAGAAATTACTTTAAACGTATGAACATGCAGATGTCATGAGGTATGCATGAGCTAACTCGATTGCATAGTTCAATTGAAGAAATGGAAATTATGACCTTTTTCAGGTCTTGAAAGCCTGACTCAAAGCCTAATTTGAATTTCAAGGAAGTGAATTATGCAATTTAGTCAGGTTTACTCAGTGACTAAGGGAAATAGCAACGTCACATTCCATTGGTCAATACATCAAAAGAACAAAGTGGAGTGAACTTTTATTACAATCAAGATGCCTAATGGAAGAAAGGTAAAGAGAGATCTTTCCAACAAGAAAGCTGTAAAAGACCGTTGGAATGTGAGGATCCAAATCACTCTTTTCCCAGAGGTCTATCCAAATGACAGTTGGTCGGGAGTTTTCCTCTAATCAAGTGTAAGGGAGTCGTCTTCAGTGTTTTGGTCGGGAGGCTGTAGTTCCTCTGGCCATTCTCTGGTCCATGGTACGACGACTTCAGGAGCCTTCTCGGGTTTCGCCTTCTTGAGCGTGATACGCTTCGGTTTTATCTTGGTCGCGGGGCGCCTCTTTCTTCCCCAGAAAGTGACCATGGGCACACTTTCTCTGGCCAGTAGTTCAGCCTTCCGACGGGCATATGCCTCTCTGGCCAACTGGTTGCGACGCTGCCTCTTCATCTCCAGATAATTCTTGAACATCTCATCTGACTCTCGCTTAAATCTGAGGTTATCGACGTAGTAGCGGGTTTGGCAATCTTCGGCGTATCCTAATTTACGTCCAGTCAGTTCCCGACCATGCACGAATCTAGTGAAGTATAGCCTTGTGTTTGGTACGAGGCGATTGACTTTCCTCAGGTATTCGAAGGTCACCAATTCTGCAGAGCTCTTAGGGAACAACGACATTCTACCCTATTACCATTGCTGTTTCAATTAGTCACTTGAGCGATTTGCATGATGTGAATGCATATGAATGTATGTAATGTATGAGTCATATTATGGAGCAGGGAGTAATAAAGTACATCGGAAATAAATGCCTTACCAACCATACCTGGGGGAATGTGGAATGTCCCCCTCTTATCAATGTGCGGTTTTAGGTATACCAACCATCCATAGTCATGCGCATGAGACAAGTGGGTATACTCTAAGAAATCAAAAAATCAGGTGAGGAACCTACGGCTCAGGCTCCCACGATCCACACGAGGCAGATTCCTTCCCAAGGGTACCTACCCAAGAGGGCTAGATATCGCCAATGCAGATGGTAGGCGGGAATGAATACGAAAGTCTCAAGTGCCATCAAACACAAGATTCTTTTCGCATTCCTTCCCTATCTAAGGTAACCTAGAGGTGGTTGCAGTTGGGGTTTGACCGCCAGTATGTGCAATGTGTCGTGATCATCACAATGCAAAGTCATGCACAGCAGTTTGTATCAAAACACCGCTTCAGTATGTGCATAAAAATAAACATACATTCCCAACTCCAACCTGTAGGAAAAAATGTCAACAATCACTCCATCCCTTATTTCTCCAATATGCAAAAACATCTAACACAATGGTTAGCATACGTACCTCACCTTTGAGAGCATCTGCAGAAAATAATGTCAGATAAACCAAGCAACTTTTTAATCAGCTCAAGTCCTCTGGAATTCGTAACCAGAGATTCTGGTTTAGAATAAGTCCCCAGTGGAGTCGCCAGTCTGTCGAGACCCTCTCGAGCGCCATCTGGGCTAGCGAGGGTTAATGGGCCGTCCGATGTCGCATGATTGGACACGGGCCTCTCCCAAGGTCCATTACCCAAATCGCAACTGCTGGATATACGTGGTCGACCTTCAGTGTGGTCTAGTGACATGTGATGAGTGTACATGCCAAGGAGTCGCCACCAATCGTTTCGTGGAGGGTACGATCGGAAACCCTATCGAATAGTTGGGAGTGGTCTATTCGATTCTGCGGAAACCAGAGAAGTGGGTTCGGGGACTTAGTTACGCCAACTGTCAGAGTTGACGCCCTTTCGGTACCTAAGCTGAATGGTTTATCTGATCCTAG
Source organism: Rhodomyrtus psidioides (assembly GCA_021437785.1). NCBI lineage: Eukaryota > Viridiplantae > Streptophyta > Magnoliopsida > Myrtales > Myrtaceae > Rhodomyrtus > Rhodomyrtus psidioides. The sequence continues at coordinate 1,619,370 of JAILYB010000109.1, read as the reverse complement.
GATTTCATACAGACGAGTGGGGTACAGATCCTAAATCTAGGAGTTCATGTAGATGGGAATAGCTACCCTATCACTCACAATCATTAAAGGTAAATGCGCAAATCAAGGATCCAGTGCATGCGGATAAAACACATGAAAGCAGCATGTCATCCCTAATGAGGCCCTATTAGCCTAGAGAAATATCAATCAAGGTTTAGGAACGATTTTGGCATGATTTGCCCATGAGGGGCATGACTGTAATTTTTGAACAATTAAGGGACAATTTGCCTTGAAAGGACAAATTTGTCATTTTAGATAAATCGGGAAGTCAAAAGATGGGGGAAATAGGATTGGCTATCAATCCAACCCATTTCCTATTTTTTGGGAATTTCCAGGATTTTTCTGAAATTTAAAAGTGATTTTACCCTCGGAGGGGTAAAATCATCATTTTGAACGAAGATGAGAACTGAAAATCTCAAATATTGGGGTTGGTCGTCCACCTGACCCAAACCCTAACTTTAAGCAATTTTCAGAACTCGATTGAGACAAGAAAGACGATTTTCCCATTGAAGGGCTAAATTGTCATTTTGAGAAAAGAGGCGGGACTCGAAAACCCAAGCCCAAGAATTGGTCGCCTACTTGACCCTAATTCTTACCTTGGCATTATCGGCCTTATCTTGCATACACAGCAGAGGCGACTTACCCCTAAAGGGTAATGTCGTCAAGTCTCGGAAGAGCAAATAAGAAACCCCAAAAATAGGGTTGACCAGTTGTCTGTGGTCAATCCTCGATTTTTGGGGATTTCTGGAGTGTCTAGGATTTTCCCACAATTTTTCCACATTTTTTGAAATTTTCTGGAATTTTCTAGCATTTTTTGGATTTTTTTAGAATTTTTCTGATTTTTTTATTTTTAAAAATCATTTTCCGATTATTTATTTAAAAAATGTTATCCGGGCCGGGTCGGGTGACCCGGCCCACGACCCGCGGGCGACCGGCCCGGATCCGACCCACACCAAAACGGCGTCGCTTTGGCCCTTTCCCGTTCGAATTTTCGATTCCCGCCCGATCCAAACCTACGGCCTAGATTGTGCCACATGTCACGCTATGAAAGGCTTGATCTAGCGAAGGAGACCGATGGCTATGATTTTGCCACGTGTTGACGCACGGACGACCGGATCTAAGGAAAGGAACCTACGGTTCAAATTAGGCGAGGACTCGATCAGGACCGTCTGATCAGACTGTTTAAACCTACGGCCACGATTAGATCCCAAGACTCGATCTAGACCGTCTATTTATATTAACCTAAACGACACCGTCCACTAAATAACCTATACGGCGGCGTTTCAACCAATTTTTATTTTCAGATTAAAATCATTTTCGAATTATCCTAAATTCTAATCCGACGGCCACCACTTATTAGACTCAATTAATCTCAGCCGTTGGATCTACCTATTCGAATAACAACCTCCAACGGCCAAGCTGACTGGACTGACACGTGGACCAATGGCCGATTGCCATCTAAGCCTTTGACTCATTGACCGCGCCACGTCAGCTTCGTCTTCAACCTCGCGACCATTGTTGAATGAACGGCCACGACTCTCCGGCGATGATCCGACGGTGAGACCTTAACAGATTTGAGCGAGGTTGGCAGCAATCGACTCGTCTAGTCTTCATTCGTAACATATCGCAAGATTACACGAATCCATTCAAAGAATCAAATGCGATCGAACATGAACCAGTATGCACCCATGTATTCTAATCAGGCGATTCATAGCATATTAGGCTAATTCACTAACACAGAAGCATCATTCAGTGTTCAAAAAAGGCTTACCTCGAGCTCCGATTGAGCTCGCTCGGCCTAGATTTGGCTAGGCGAAGATGAACAGTAGACGGCCATTGAGGTTGAGTTGGGAGACTCGATTCGGAGTTTTCAGACAAAATCAATGCAAAGTAGATATGCGAAGATGGTCAGTAATGTTCAAGGAGTAAAACGCACATATTAATTGAAAGAATGGGCAAGAAATGCTAGAGCCGCCATTGAAGCTCAGTTCAAGAATCGAAGCTCGGCCTTACCTGTTTTCGCGGATTCCTTGCGCTTGGGCGACGGCGATCGCTTCCGGGGACTCTGGGCGACCTTCTAGCAGCACCGTGAAGCTTTGGTTTGGCCTGGGAAGGCCCAACCGGCGCTCTGCAATTTGAGCTCAAGTTCTCGACGACGGGGGTCGGAGAACGAGCTCTGTTTTGCGCTCTCTCTCTCGCTCTCGATTCTCCTCGTCCTCCACTAACTGAATTGACCAATCCTCTCAATAGAAAACGATCGCAAGCTTATATAGCTCTTTGGATTTCAAGAAGCCTTTGCCGCCAATCGGGATGGTCAACGAACTCAAAATGGCACGTGATTACACGTGCCATTAGGTCCAAATGGCGACGGAGGGAATGGGTGTCCCGTCTACGTCCGTTTACTTCTTCAGCAGCTCTTAATTCGTGCGAATTTAGCATGAATTTGTACTGAGTTTAGGAGATGTTGACTTTTGCAGGCTTGCGAGATTGACCGTCCGATTACTCTCTCCTCCGGCGACCATTGATCCTCATTTTGGTCCCAATCGACGGGAAATGTCCTAAGGAATCAAACGCCCATAAGTGTGTCTTCGATTATCGCCGATTGGTCTGTCAATTTGGCCATTAAAGCTCGGCATTTTACTGTTCATTTGTGCAGACTCTCGGGGAAGAAGAAGACACTGTAGCAGACCGGTTCGACCGGTCGGACCGGCGGTCTGACCGGTCCGAACCGGTTCCAGTTTGGGATTTTCAAAATTAAACCAAATCTGTTGGGAATTTTTGCAATTAAATTTCAGAATTGAGTTTAGGGCATGGATTTTATCTAAAAATGTAGTTTTGCCCAAAATTTCACCTCAATTTCTATAAAAACCCCAAATTTCTATTTAATTGCAAAATTAGGGATTGTGCAATTGAAGGTTCAAATGACCAAATTGGGTCAAATTACCCATCCCACTCGATTCAGAATGGTAAAATCCATTGGGAAGCATGTTCAATTTGCAATGATAGCCTTTGAATTGAAAATAATTTCAATTATGCTCCAATTTCAAGGGCTAAAATGCAATTAATTTTGCAATTGAGCAACTTGTCTGAACAATTAAGTCAAATTGAAATATGGGACAATTAGATTGAATGTCAAGATCCTAGAAAATGCTAAAATTGCAAATTAAAAGACTCAATTGATATTTTTTTCTCAAATTCAATAGTACGGGTTACAAAGGAACACCTATAATTGAATCTGATTTTGGCCTTTTTGTGAGGTCAAAAATGCAAGAGATTAAAAAGAAAAATATTGGCTATTTTTCTATATTTTTGTGACCTCAAATGCTATTTTTGTTTTATTTTTCAAGTATTTTCCTATTTTCTTAAAATATTAAAAAATGTAAAAAATATGAAAAATTATTTTTTGGTCAAGAATGATTCCTTGGCCTTGGCTAAGGCCATCAAAGTTGATTTTGTAATTTTTTTGACTTTTTATGGATTTTTTGTGATTTTTCGAAATATAACTGCAAAAAGACTTGGTCAAAAATCAGGTGTCAACACTATCCTTTATGGGTGAGAACTCGCAATGCCACTTCTAGTGGTTCCGATTCATTCTCAATCTCATTTTAATCAACAGAGCCAGACAACTAACATAACTCTTTTATTAGCTTTCCCCCACGACGGAAGAAATGAAATGTCAATCTCTCATTACTAGTCCTACGCCAAGGTAATTGCCATTCCTCATAGGCACATTATGTGTTCCATAAGTGAAATTCTCCTTGCTCGTAATCCATGAGCGGAAATACTCTTACTTATACCTATTCCGATCATCCACTTCTTTCATTAAGGTCCATTACAGTTCCTCAGATTCAGGAATAATAACTAACCATAAGGCTTCCAAATTCCAATCCACTAAGGGACTTCATGTCTCATTCGAAGGGTCCTTAACCACCTTTAGTACACTTAGACGACCTTGAGAACTCTGTCTCGCATTGATCGATCGTCTACAAATCCTTGCAAAGCTATTAGTATCCAAACAACCTTTGCTCTCAGCAACCCAGAAAGGTACTTTCCATCGAACGACTCGACGATGGCAATCCAGGCAGATATCATGCCTTCAAGGAAAACTCTTCCTTCGATGGCCTTTCACCCATCATCGACAGCCTCTTAAGGCTAGTAACTGCCAAGGCCACTTTTCTTCGTCAGTGGACTCAATACCTCTAAGGTCTTTTTTCAAATCCTAAATCCAGAGGGAGGCAGTTTCAAATTCATTCTCTCCATCGAATTAGTCAATATCAACCTTATACATGGTTCCACAAGCTTTTCATTGAACGATTCTTATTTCCATTCTCTATCGCCTTTCACATGATCTCTACCATTTACTTCGTTAGTAACACGATCAACAGTAGCAGTCTTGGCTACTAGGGCAACAATGGTAGCTCCTCGAGCTTGCCTACCCATCAATTTTCTCATTTCCATTCAAAGTTCTCATGACCCCTTTTAACTCTTGGGTCTCGCGTAATTCACGAACTCAAGCCAAATGCTCTTCTAGTGTTCATACTCCAGTTGTTCTTCTTTACTCAATTCTCGTGATTCCTGAATCAACGAAGTGTATGCACACATCACCGTTGTTTACATGATCTCTAATAAAATGATACTTTACCTCAATATGTTTTTTTTTTCTTGAATGCAATATAGGATTCTTGGTCAAGTTTACAGCACTTGTATTGTCACAACAAATAGGAATATTCAACTTCTATTTTTCAAGGTCGTAAAGTTATTGTTTCATCCAAAGAAGTTGAGCACAGCAACTCCCTAGCGCAATGTACTCAGTTTCGGTGGTTGAAAGAGCAACTGAGTTTTGTTTCTTTGAAAACCACAAAATCAGCATGTTTCTCGCCATTTGACATGTACCCAAGGTACTCTTTCAGCCGCTTTTATATTCTACATAATTAGAATATGAATATTCCAATAAATCAAAGCTTGAAACTTTTGGATACTACAACCCTATCTTGGGTGATGAGTCAACGTACCTTATGATCCTTTTCACAACTGTGATATGTGATTCATTTGGATTGAATTGGAATCATGCACATAGATGTACGGCGAATAAAATATTCGGTCGAGAAGCAGTTAATTATAGCAATGATCCCATCATGCTTCTATAGAGTTTAGAATCAATGGACATACCTTTTTTCGTCCTTGTCCAGTTTGATAAATGCAGCCATATGTGTTTTAGTGAATTTACATCCTTCCAAACCGTTTTTTTTTTTACCAAATCTTTAGCGTACTTTTCTTGGTGAATAAAGGCGCCATCTCTTGTTTACTTTATTTGAAGTCATAGGAAGAAATTCATCTTCCTTATCTCGAACACACTTGTCATTGCTTTGGGAAACTCCTTGCAAAGATTTTCATTAGTAGAGCCAAAGATTATGTTATCAATATAAATCTAAATTAACAAGATGTTTTTACCTTTCTTCTTGATAAACAAGGTAGTATCCACTTTACATTTTTCGAAATTGTGTTCAAGAAGGAAAGAACTCAATCTTTCGTGCCAAGCTCTAGGGGCTTATTTGAGATCATAGAGAGCATTCTTCAATTGGTAGACATCGTCTGATCATGAAGGATCTTCAAAACCTGGGGGTTGCTCAACAAACACCCTTTCTTTGATGTAGTCATTTAGAAATGCACTTTTTAACATCCATTTGGTACAAAGTAAAATCGTAATGGCAAGCATAAGCAAGTAAGAGTCAGATAGCTTCTAATCTAGCAACATGAGCATACGTTTCATCATAATTTATACCTTCTTCTTGTGAATAACCTTTAGCTGCTAAGCTGGCTTTGTTTCTCGTCACATTACCTTTGTCATCCATTGTTGCGAAACACCCATTTAGTGCCGATGAACTGCTGATCTTTGGGCCAAGGGACTAAATCTCAAACATTCATTGATTGCGAATTATCGCAGCTCATCTTGCATGGCCTCAATCCAATTCTCGTCAACAGTATCATCAATTATTTTTGGCTCAATTTGAGAGATCAAGGCTCGGGAATTCATTATATCTTTGATTGAGGATCTCATCTTGATTCCTTCGTTAATCTCCCCAATAACATGATATTTGGGATGCTCAGTCTTGTATTTCCAATCCTTAGGCATTTGACTTGAATTTTGAGGATTGGCAGCTTGTTGTAGTTGTGGCAGTTAATCATTTGCTAGAGTGGATGTTGGGAAATTCATCTCATATTCATCTCTTTGAACACCTTTAAGCTCATCTTTAAATTTGGCATTGATAGTTTCTTCAATAATCTATGAATCTTTATTGAACACACGGTACGCTTTGGTGCTTGTTGAATAGCCAAGAAAGATACCTCCACTTGATTTAGCATCAAATTTTTTACCGTTGTCATGCACATTCTTGAGAATGTAGCATTTGCATCCGAATACGTGGAAGTATGATAGGATAGGCTTCCTTCCTTTAAAGATTTCGTAGGGCATCTTTTCCACCATTGGTCTGAGAAGAGCTCAATTCATGATGTAAGATGTGGTTGCAACAATTTCAGCCCAAAAGTAGGTACTTTCAATCATCATGATTCTAGCTATCTCTTGTAGAAATCGATTCCTTTTTTCTGCAACTCCATTCTATTGAGGAGTGTAAGGAGTTGTGAAATTGTGCTCAATTTCATTCTTGTCACAAAGATTTACAATGCTTAAGTTTTGAAATTATTCACCATGATCTATTCTGATTGTTGTGATTCTGTATCCTTTTTCATTCTTCACTTTTCTAGCAAGTTCATCAAAGGAGTGAAAAGCTTCGTTCTTGTGAGTTAGAAATATAACCCAAGAGAAATGTTAATAACCATCAACAATCACCGAACAATATTTTCTGCCTCTTAGACTTGCAGTATGTGTAGGACCAAACAAATCCATGTGCAACAATTGCAATGGTCTACTGATAGCAATGTTATTGACAGATTTGGAAGAATCGTAGTTGATCTTTCATAGGCCACGCACCAGATCCTTTCATGCAATCTTGGAAATGTTCTTTACATTGATATGGCTTAATTTCTTATGCCATAGATCACATTCTTCCTTAATGGACATCAAGTACTGTATTTCATAAAGTTCAACATTTAGTAATATATATTACCATGTCTTTTATCTATAAAAAAATTGGGTTAGGTCTTGGCTAGTGCCAGTGCACATGTGTTCCTCGAAGTTGATTTTATAGCCTTTATTGCACAACTGTTTTTTCCACAATTGACTTATGCTGAGAAGATTGTATCCAAGCCCTTAGACTAGTGAAATATCTTCAATGACTAAGTTTTCCAATTTGACATTTCCTATATCCTTTCCTTTTCATTTTCCTCGGAAGGTGACATTTCCACTGTCCACCTATTTCAGATTTATGAACATGGTTCTTTCACCTGTCATGTGGCATGAACATCCGCTGTCCAAGTACCACTTGTCCTTCTTCAGTATCACCTACAATCAAGAAGATTTTCATGTTTTCTTTGGTACCCACACAAACTTGGGTCCTTTTGTGTTAGTTTTTGTTTTCATATCGTATCTCCAATAGATCTTTTTGGGCTTTATTTGCTTGATTGCTCATGTTTGCTTGTTATAACCAGGTTCATTGTAAACCGAACAATTGAATTGCTTGCCAGTAAATCTAGTGAATTGTTGTGCAAAATGATCTTTGTAAAATCGAAGAGGAGGTGTTTGTTTCAATCTTATTTTGACATTCGAAAAAGGATTCTTCTCTTCATATTTCCTTTCACGCCCAAGTCCAGACTTGTCATAAAGGGAAACTTGCATAGATAGAATGTGCTGCATAGTTTTTGAATTAAAGAAAAATTTGTGATGATTTTGAAATTTCTTCCTGTAGAGATTTGCTTTCCTCCTACAGAGAGTTGCGTTCACACTGAGTGTCAACTAGATCTTTCTGCAGTTCCTCAAGCTTATCTTTTTAGAAAGATTTTGTTCAGTGAGTTTTGAAACTTCCTTTTTCAATTCTTAAATTCTATTTTATGCCTTTTGTACTAAGAAAATAATTATTTTAAAAACTCTTGCATTTCTTCATATGTGAGTTCATAATCATTTACCTCATCTTCTTTTTCTCTTTTTGATTCTTCCATGATGCAAAGATTTGATTCATCATAGTCACTTGACTCACTTTCAACATCACTTCATGTTTCAGCTTTCAAGAGTGGACATTCTGGTTTGATATGTCCCGGTTTCCTGCACTCAAAACAAACAATGTCCTTACCTTTGCTCTCTTCCTTTCCTTTAAAGGATTTCTTTTCTTTTGAGAATCTAGAATTTTTCTTGCTTCTGACATTTTCTGCCTTTTTTCATAAGAGTGTTGAATCTTTGGTGAGCAAGGCCATCTCGATTTCGTCGTCTTCTTCAGCGAATGTTTCAGTGCCTCCATTCTAATCACTAGCATTAAACGCAATAACCTTTTTTTTTCTTTGGCAAGATTTTGCTTGTTTACACCTTCAGACTCATATGACATCAGCGTGCCTATGAGTCCATACATAGTGACGAGTTAAATTCTCATAGTCTCCGAACCGACATTTTCACCGCCATCCATGCGTTAGGAAGTTCTCTAAGTAGCTTGTTTACTTTTTCAGAATCTGTGAAGATCTTTCCTTGACTTGCCAATTCGTTCACTATCTCCATATCTCGTGTACATCGCTCTTACTGTTTCATCAGGACTCATTATGAATATTTCATATTTTATAAGTAGGATGTTCATCTTGGTCTCTTTCACTCTATTCGTACCTTCATAGACTAGCTGAAGACAGTCTCATATTTGCTTAGCTGAGACACAAGAAGAGATTCAGTTATATTCAGATGAAGATAAAGCACAGTGAAGAAGATGCCTAACTTTAGAATTGAGAGCATATATTTTTCAAATCAATTCAAGGTTAACAATTGCAGCGGCGACTAGATCACCAGCTTGTTCTCCAGCAAAATCATTTTTGGCGGGAGCAGCAGGAGTGGCAAGAACGGCTTGAACTTCAACGCCATTTTATATCAAACATTTTGTTCTTTCAATAGTTGTAATTGCTTCCATTGAAGTATGGAGGCTTGTTAAGCGCTGCAAATTCATTACTTAGAAAACCACAAAAGTCTACCATAATAAGGATCTTTATGCACTGTAGAAATACAATTCAAATATCATGCAAAAGAGTTTTGATACCAATTGTTGTGGGCTAACAATGCAACCTAGAGGGGGTAGATAGGTTGTTTCGACACTTTTTCAGATTTTGCGAAAAATCAAAAGTGATATGAAAAAGATTAGGTGAGTAAATATTTTCGTCAAACAGTATATGAAAGTGTGCAAGAAGATATATGAAATAGAAAGATTGGCACACTAGATAGGTAGTGGTTTAGCTTATATTCCAAGTCTACGTCCACTCTACACAACTAATAGCCACAACCAGGACTAGAATGCACTAGTAAACTGCCTCACAAGTTACAAGAAGTAAGTAAGTAGATCTTTCACAATATAGATCACATTATCTTGATACAGCCTCACTACTCAAAGATGAACGCTTGTTTTGCACGATTATAAGGCAAAAACAGAAGATCACGGGATCTTTTACACTTGTGCTTTTCAACTAGAACACATTCTAGAGCAACACTTAAGCAATCAAAATTTCATGCTTTGGTTGGTTCTACCTTGTCCTTCATGACCTCCTCCTTTTATAAGCCTTAGCAAAATAGCCGATGGAGCATCTCTGGATGGGCAAAAGAGCCATTGGAGTTCGATGGGACATCTTCTTTGTGCTGGAGTGACTTTCTCTCCTTCAGACAGGGCTTTCCTAAAATAGATGTTGACCTGTTGTTTCGCGCTGACACTTTAGCTTTTCTCTAACATGGCAAAGTGTTCTGAAATGTTCTTGTTGGCCTTTTCCATCAAGCGTGGACAATTTCAGCTGATCTTTTCGGAACATTGGCATATATAGACTTTATACTCCTCGTTTGACCTAATCTTTCAAGCTTCGACATCAAATATGCAATGACCGGATCTTTTGAGGTCCTCAGCGAATGTTTGCATGAAAATGCTCCAGTCTTCATGCTATATTTGTCCGATGGCCATCTTGTGATCTTTAGCCATGTATAATAAATATCTACATATCAAAGATAAATAAAATACCAAAGAATAGTTTTAAAATCATCAAAACGTTTTATGATATGTTTCTCCAATAGAGGGTTGTGTATTAGTGATCTTTTTAATTTTAATTTTATTCTTTTTTAGGGAATAAAAAAAGAAAAAATTAGGGGTGGAGGATAAGGATGAATAGATGCTTAGCTATGAAATGTGAGTAATGATTAGTGTCTTAGGCTTCTTTTTGTGTATTTATTCTTTTAAAGATCTACTCTTACTATTTAATCTCTATCGAATTGAGAATCACCATCAATATATCGGTCATAACTTTTTGTTCCATAGTCTTGTGGTGGGGCTATTTACAACTAGCCAATTAAGAACTCTCAGATGTAGATCCTTTCTTCCTGAAAAATTCTTTCAAAAAATTTATCCATCTAATTGATGATTCATAGGATTATTCAACGAAATGAAATTTGACTATTTTATTTGTAACTTTTTTCACATCCTCTATTCTTGAATAACTTGGACTCGGGCCTTCATTTCGCACAATTACGAAAATGAAAATAATGATCTTTCTAATTCTTGAAGAATGAGGGGCAAGGAGATTGATCGAGAAAGATCTTTTGGGAAATTGAAATAATAAGATACGGGCTATACTTTTAGCTATTATCAATGGACATTGGAACATAAAAAATAAAAAATTAAACGACGTTTTTCTTGCTTTGACCTACAACTCTCTCCCCGACCAATCTTCATTTCATTTTGTTCAAGTGACTTCTCTTTTTGTTCAAGTTTCTTTTTTTTTTCCTAACTATGGTGGATCATTGTTGTAGTGTAAATTCACTTTGAGCTCTTCTTTTATTATTATTTTTTTTTTTGGTGAAGGTAAGGATTTATATTGGTTTTAAACCAAGGCGCAACTATACAACAAAAGGAGAAATCGGACACTACAAAAACTTCCACTTAGGATGACACCTAAGGTGTCATCAAAAGTGCAAGAGTGACTCGATTCAAAAAGAGCGAAAGGCTCACAGGTAGGGAGCAAGGAAACAGGCCAAAACAAAACAGCCCAAAAAGAAAAAAGCGGGTAGAACAACCCTCCGTCTAAGCAAAGATAGAAGGGTCGATATCCTAGCAAGCTTGTAACCTCCTATTACGAGGGGTATCTTCGACATGTTTGAACATGAGCGCCTTATCTTTGACTACCTTCTGAAGGTGCTGTTTAATAGCCGGCAAATAAAGGACCTTGCTGCGAAACAGGATACGGTTCCTCTCCCTCCAGATGATGTGGCAGAGGGCACCGAAGGAGAACCGAAGTAGCTGATGGTAGAAGCTCCGACCAGTAGTGTGCTGGATAGCCCAGAGAAGGTTTTCATCCCAGCCATGATTTACCCATGCAATATTACACTTGCCAGCCCAAAATGATGCTAAATAACCAGTATGACAGCATCCAAAATACAAGTGATCGACACTGTCTAGTCTGGATAGACAAAAAGCACAGGTAGCATCAGGAATACGGTTATAAGTCAAGAGAAGTACCTGTGTCGGGAGCCGCTTCAACGTGATAAGCCAGAGGTGGAACGAGTATCTCGGGGCTAAAGCCTTGTCCCACACGAAAGAATGCCAGTGTACAACTTGTCTCCTTGGACGGATGGAGTTCCATGCCGAGGCAACTGTGAAATCCCCCGAAGAGTGGCTAAGCCATTGAAAGCGATCAGGGCGCCTATGATGAAGGGCTGGTAATTGTTCAGGCTATGATTGAATTATGTGATGGATCCAAGATGGTGATTCCATGGCCAAGAAGAAATCAGACATAGTGGCATTACGTAAGATACCAGATCTATATATCTCAGAATTCGAGAAATTTTTTTCAATTGGCCCCCTTGGATGCCAAGGATCAAACCAGAATGAAACCGAATCACCACTTCCCAACCGCCATATAAATTGATGCAAGAAGTCCTTCCGGAGATCAAGAATTTTCTTCCAAGCCCACGAACATAGTGTCGGTCTTTTAGCATTCCAGAAATTCCTATTTTTCAAGAAAGTAGTATGAATCCATTTACACCAAAGGGATTCTTTATCGGTGAAAAGAATCCATATGTGCTTAGCCATAGCCGCCCTGTTACAATTGTTGAGTTTTCGTATGCCAAGACCACCTTCCTCCTTAGGGAGGCATATATTATCCCATGATACCTTGGCACCTCCCACACCAAGACCCGGGCCTTTCTAGAGAAATTGCCTTAGAATTTGTTCTATCCGAGCAATTACCGATTTTGGAAAAATAAAAACACTTGCCCAGCAAATATGTATGGCATGGAGCACTGACCTTATCAGTTGAAGTCGGCCAGCAAATGATAGGAAATGATGAGTCCAAGACTGTGCCCTGGCTGTGATGGAGTTCACCAGGGCATTACATTGTTCCTTTCCTAATCTTGTAGCAATAACTGGGACGTCGAGGTAATGAAATGGGAGGGATCCTTCTTGAAAGCCAAGTATCTCTCGAATACGAGCCCGAATCACGTCCGAGCCACCAGAGAAATAAACTTCACTTTTGTTCGAATTGGGGTTCAGTCCTGACCAACCCGAGAATCTGTCCAGACCATCCTTAAGGAGACGAATGGATCTTTCATGTGCCTTAGCAAAAAGGAACACGTCGTCTACAAAAAAATAGGTGAGAGAGCTGGGAAGGTTTACACCTCCAAAAGTATTTGAAACCCTGCTGCCTTGTCTGTATGTTGAGGATACTAGTGAATATCTCCATTACAAGAGTGAAGAGGTAAGGCGAGATTGGGTCCCCCTGCCGTATGCCCCTGCCACTCAAGAAAAAGCCATAAAGCCCTCCATTAATGGAGACCGAAAATTTTGGAGTTCGAACACAAGTCATGATCAGTTTGGAGAAGGTCGGAGGGAGTCCAAAAGCTTCCAAGACTGTTTCCAAGAAGTCCCAATCAATTGTATCATAAGCCTTGCAAAAATCCACTTTAATTGCACACTTGGGAGAGTAGTGTGCATGGTGGAAATCAGCAAAAAGTTCTTGGGCGAGCAAAATGTTATCACTAATGCGACGTCCTTTGACAAAGGCATTCTGAGGAGCGCTAATGAGAGAAGGCAAGACACATGCCAATCTATTAGCTAAAACTTCGTGATGCACTTGTATATGGTATTGCAGCATGCAATGGGTCTATAATCACCCATAGAGGAAGCATTAGGCACTTTAGGAACCAGGCATAAAATGGTGGTGTTTAGCTCCCGAAGCAATTTCCCCTGCTCAAAAAAATCTTTCACAGCAAGAAGAATCGAGGGCCCAACAATCTCCCACGTGTGCTTGAAGAATTCAACATTAAATCCATCCGGCCCTGGCGCCTTTCCAGGGGGTAGAGAGAATAAAGTCTGTTTAATTTCTGACTCAGAAACAGGCCGAGAAAGGAGTCGTACCTGGCCCTCTTCGAGAGTTCTTCCCAAAATGCCACGCAAGTCATCAACCATAGGCGGATTGGATACAGCAGCATGCGCCAATAGTCCTTCAAAGTGAGACACAATAAGTTGCTAGACCATGGAAGGTTCAGTGATCAGGACACCCGTATCATCAGTGGCCGAAAGAATCCTATTTCGGAGATGTCGCTGGTTGACTGAGTGGTGAAAGTACTTGGTATTAAGGTCTCCTTCCTTGAGCCATTGGACTCTCGATTTCTGCTTATAAAAAGCTTCCTCTTGAAGGCGAAGTTCTGAGAAGGCCTTTAGTCGATCTTTCTTCTGAGCAGCAAGAGCTTTGTTGTGGGGGGTCGAGACCCTAGCATTTTGGACAGCGATGAGAGCCTCTCTTGCCTCAGCCGTCTGTAATGAGATATCAGAGTAGGCATCCTTGTTCAGTTACTTCAGCCGGTACTTTAGCAGCTTAAGTTTTTGACTGAGTATGAACATAGGGTGGCCACCAACTGGAGAGTCCCATATTGTAGCAACCAAATGTATAAAAGACGGGTGAGATGTCCAGAAGTTGAAGAATTTAAAGGGTTTCCTACTCACCGTGGGATTAAGTACCCGAATGATAATGTGGGTATGGTCAGAAACTCCAGGTTGAAAGAATGAAGCCTCAGAGAAAGAGAAATCCTGGCACCACTCAGCATTGACAAGAGCTCTGTCAATTTTCCTTTGCTTCTGAGTAGTAGACCATGTAAATCTGTGTCCCACATAGCGAAGATCCTCTAAACCAGCACGGTTCATACATTCCCCCAGTTCATTATAAGAAGGCAGCCAAGTAGACGAGCTACCCACTCTATCCGACAAGTCTTTAATTGCATTAAAATCCCCAGCAACAAGCCAAGGAGAAGAGGCCACATTGGAGCTAGTGTTCACAAGATCAGCCCAGAGTGGTCGCCGAGTTACAAATGAATGATCAGCATAAACAATAGTCAGGAAACAAGATCTGTCACAGTCTAGTAAATGAAGCTGTCCATGGATGGCTTGGGCTGACCAAGAAGTAACCGCAAAGTCTACACGTTGGGGGTTCCACCCAACCCAAATCCTTCCTCTAGGGGAATGAGTATAACTTTCAGTCCATCTCCAGTTAGGAGCCAAGCTTATAGCTACGGTATGAAAAAGAGATTCATGTATCTTAGTCTCCAATATGCCAATACAACAAAGGTTGTGGGCACGGATCAAGTTGTGAATTTTCGCCTGTTTTAAACGGTTGCCAAGTCCCCTAATATTCCAAATTCCTATATACATATTTACAAGAAGAAAAGGAAAGTCACCTTCGATTGTTACCACCCCGTGGCGGATTCTTTTTCTTGGCAGTCGGCTTGGCCACTTTTGGGATCTCCGGGCTGCTATTCGAGCTTGCTTCCGAAGAGGATTCATCCAAAAGTTCGTTTGCTAGCTTCTTAGCAGGGGTTTCAGCGACAATAAAATCCTCCTCTAGAGGTGGCTCATCTTCATATTCGCTTCCAATCTCACTAGGTTCCCCATTCGTATCTCCATCTGAGTCAGATACAACAGAAGCATTCTGCGGGGCATGTGAGGAAGTTGCCTTCAATTCAACAATGGCCGGCCTAGCAACTGCAGCTTGACATACAGGTTCAAGTTGCTTGACAGCCTTTTTAGGGGCAGGTCTCCCCTTTTTAGATTTCACCTTCCGCCACTCTTCTGTTACCCTAGATGCTGCCTGAGGGACAACATTTGCCTAAGAAACAGCAACATTTGCAAGAGAAATAGCCTGAGGAATTGCATCAGAATCTCTCGGAAGCTCCACGACCAGGGCAAGGGGAGGGATTGCATCAGTATCAGGCTCCACAACCAGAGGGTGGGGAGGGACTACATCTACCATCGGAGGAGGGACAAGAGGCTCCACCATGGCAGGGGGACATTTGTGTCCAAAGATGCCACAGTTATCACATGCTTGCGGCTTCCATTCGTAAAATACTTTAACAGTGTGTAGCTTGTCAGTGAATAATACTTCGACCGAGGTATCATAGTGTTGCGTAGTCCTTATCTCAATACAGACTCGAACATACGAAATCATAGTCATATTTTCTGTTCTCTAATAGACATAGAGGGGCTTACCGAGCAGACTGACAATTGCGCTAATTCCAGGTGCCGACCATAAAGCTAGCGGCACATTCTGCAGTCGAACCCACACCGGCAACGTCTCATGAACATCCCTCTTTAGTTCCAAGAAGGGGGTCCATTGCTGAAGGAATAGCGGAGCACGAGCCATTGTAACCGGACCACCATCGAGAATCTTACGGCGAAAATCCGCATCAGGCACATGGAAAAAGAAGAACCCTTCTTCATTGGCCAGCACCCGCGCTAATTTAGCGCCCCAAAATTTCTTAGAAAGAGATTCAACAATAGGTCGAGGGAGTTTTCGACCAACCAAGTAACCCACCAGACAGTCCCTTAATTTTGGATTCGCGGCCTCAAGCATTTCATCCGAAATTTTTGCAACATGTCTATTCTCATATTCAACAGGTGGTACATAATCAAGAATATACCCCTTAGTTGCAGACCTGACTACAGTAGCCCACGAGCGCTGCTGAGATGGATTGGCATCCATTGAAGTTTTGTTCCAAGGTTGAGCTTGCTTAGAGCTAGCTCTACTTAGATTTCGGCCACGGCTATTAGGGCGCGAGTTGTTCCGAACAATAGATGTCGAAGCACCACCCATCGCAAGGCCCTTTCCTTTTCCTGCAACAGCAGCATCACGAACAGGGATCTCACGTTGGGGGAAGTTTGAATCAAAACCCAAGCCACCCAATTGAGTCATTGTCGGTATGGAGGATGTGCCGGCACCTCTTTGAGGAGTTCCCACCGGAGGGACAAGCGCCGGAGCCTTGGCCCCCTTACCATGCGATTTCCGACCCATAATAGAACCCACGAGTCAAACCATCCGAGGCACAAGGGGTCGAGCTCTCCGAAAATCCAACCGAGAGGGGAAAGAGAATGGTCTTGCGACCCCAGACAAAGAGAATGAGGCCAGATGAACAAGCGTAGAAGGCAGATTGAGTAGCAGACCAATACCTCGCAGCAATAGTGAAACGGGACTGGTCGATCTATCCCACGGCTATCACCAGATCTTTGTTTACGAATCCGGACGGTGAAGAGGCAACAACCGGTGAGGCGACCCCAGCTTCCAAGTTTCATCCCAATCGGACGGCTCAATCGATCGGAGGAGCCAGAACTCAGTTGCGGGAGAGAGAACTCTCAGCTCTCATGAAGTAAACAAAAGTTTTGGCCTGTTACTCACTCTTCTTTTATAATTAATTTGTTTGTGGGATAGTAAAAATGATAATTTATCACATTCATATAAAAATATATATGTAATACATAATGTGTCTTGACATATCGAAATTCTCTATTTTTTGAGAAATCATGTGCTGACATGTCATGTTGCGTGTCATGTCGATGCTACAAAGGCCCCCATGGATGATGAATCTTGCGTGAAGAGAGAGAACCCTTTCTCATGAATATACCTCTTTTCTCCTCATCTTGGCCATCTATGCCATTCCCTCCCCCTTATTGTGAAGCAAACATATGCTTAAATAGGTGAACCTAGGATTTCACGACTTTTGCTCAATTACGAAAAAGTCTCCCAACTTTAGATAATTAAGATTTAGTTCGTGGAGAAGAATTTTTTTTTTTTTCAATGTCGTTCTTCAGGAATTTGGTCAGCGCATTAAATAGACTTGGCCGAATGTTGGCCCTTCCGTGAGCTTGTTTGCTACTTATGGGCTTGAATGAGATCCTTTTCTAATTAATAAACATTTGATGAAAGGTCTTTTTCTTTAATTAATTTTCAATGGGCTGAATCAAGCCTAATTAAGCCCTAGACTTTTAATTACAAAGCCTTCACCTATGCTGGCCGAATTCTTCAATGGGTTTTGGCCCGATCCGTGCGTCAGTTTCAAGTCTGCTTCCGCCGCCGACCCATTTAAATGCAAATCCAATGCATGGATGCAGGAATTAAACTATCCTATATGAAATATAAAAAATAATATAATATTTTTGGTGGGGACTAAGGTTAGTCCTTGATTTTCAACATATCATATACATATAAGTAGATAATAACTCCTTGCTCTTTGGTAACTTTGAATAAATGTACTTATCAACGTTTTTATGCTTAAATCCATATAATTATTATATACCACTGAATCTTATATCGCATTCCATTGTGTCGGTCCCTTCTTTGTCTCTGCTCATGTTGCCATTCTCAACAAGATGCACTTTTTTTTTTTGGTCAAACACAACAACATATATTACTTAACGGAGTCTGAAAAACAACCAGAGTTAACGTCATAACATAACAGATCCCGAAGGATTGCAGGAGGCCTAGATTGCCAACTAGAAGAAAGAAAGCCTAATCTATGAGCTTTTGCTAACCAATCTGCACACGAGTTTGCTTCACGGGGAGAAAATTTAAGACGAACTCCATCCAGCTGGCCCAACATTATTCTACAGTCAAACAATAGATTTGCAATGGGCCACGTCCAGGGGCCATATAAGTTGGATCATTCAGAACCTCCACAATAGATATGCAGTCACTGAAGATAACCCAAGAAACACCCGACACTCCCACGTGCATACATTTAGAAGTAGACGCCGTTGACTGGTAAGGGTCGAGAGACTTCTTCAGTTGAAGCAAGAATTGCAGTCCCTGTTTAAGAGCTAGGGCTTCCGCTACGAGAGGAGAAACCGCTCGGATCTTCAGCGCGAAACCATCAACCAACGCACCTCTGTGATCTCGGACTACTCCCGCTATGGCCGATTCAGATTTCCCTGAAACCCATGATGTATCAACGTGGATATTCCATGTTCTCTCATCTCTATTCGGATCCTTTCCAGGTAAGATAACTACCCGATTCACCTCTCTGGTAGATGCGTAGTCTTGCGGTTTTTTAGTGACCATGAGCTGTTGCATCACTGAGGCTTCATCTATGACCAGGGTTGGAGAAGGACGAAGCCCTTCGAAGATCATTGCATTTCTTGCCTTCCAGATTTGCCAAAGAACCATCGCAATCAGATGTTGCGTTGGGACAGCAACTTTACTGGTAAAAACTTCGAATAACCAAGAATCTAGCCTTGTAATTCTATGAGAGTCGATTATGAGATTCAATTTATAGTTCCACCAGATCTGTTTAGTCCAGTCGCATAACAAAAACAAATGTTCTGTGGTCTCTGGAGCTTCATGGCAGATTGGACAAAGGGGGTCGGATGAAATCTTGCGTTTCCACAGGTTTTCTTTTTTAGGAAGTGCATTTTGGCATGCGCTCCATATAAAAAAACTAACCTTGGGTGGGGACTGAATCTTCCATATTGTAGACCAAAGTTTCTGGGGAGGTTGGAACGAAGATGATGCTCTAGCCGCAGCTGCTTGTGTGGTTGTTGTGTGTATAGTGTTGTAAGCACTCTTGACACTATAGTCTCCATCTTTAGACTTAGTCCAAACCAGCTTATCAGGAACTGGCCTTATACTTAAAGACACAGTTAAAATGTCATGGACGATCTCATTGTCAAATAGGGAGTTCAGCTTAGGTTGGTCCCATTCACGAGAATTTGTATCAATAAGTTCCTCTACCTTCACAGGATCTGCTTGGTTGGGAGGACCTCCAAGGATACCTATCTGAAGCCATCTATCTTCCCTAATGTTAATATTTTTTCCATCCCCAACAACCCATCTCACATTTGGTGCAATAGCATCTCTTCCGAGAAGTAGACTTTGCCAACCCCACGAAGAACGGGCTCCCTTTCTAGCTTTCCAGAAATCCCCAACAGGAAAACAAAGCCCTCGTAGAACTTGACTCCAGAGAGTGGAGGGAGATTGCCACAATCTCCAAGCTTGCTTACCGAGCATCGCTTTGTTAAAATCGATAAGATCTTTAAACCCCAAGCCACCTCTATTTTTCCTAGTTTTCAAAATGTCCCAGCTCTTCCAATGAATTCCCGAGTTATAATTACTCTGTTTCCACCAAAATGAGGCAATCTTTCTCTCTATAGCTCGGCAAATAGATAATGGGATTTTGAATACTGACATCGTAAATTGAGGCAATGCTTGCACCACTGTTTTAAGCAAGATTTCCTTTCCTACCCTTGAGATTAATTTCTCCTTGATTAATTTCTCCTTCCACCCTTGAAGTTTCATATCTACTCGAGCTAGAATCCACGCAAACATATTCTTCTTCGATTGTCCCCAATCCGACGGGATTCCAAGGTATTTCCCGGTCTTCGCAATGATAGGCACTCTCAAATAGTTTGCCATGCTTTCCTGTAAATCTGACGGACATCCAGCACTAAAATATATACCTGATTTCTGAAGGTTGATAGCTTGGCCCGATACATCACAATACAAATTCAGAGTATTAATTAAACTTTGACATTCCCTGGTAGTTCCGTCAAGGAAAAATACAGCATCATCGGCAAATAGTAAGTGAGATAATGTGGGGCAGTGACTATTCAGCTTTATCCCTACAAGATGCACTTTACCTACTACTTTTTGACATTATTTGCTTCATGATCCCGGGCAGCTTCCTTATTTCGAATGTGTTATCAAATCATCCACAATCAGGTTCTTAATATTGATTAAGTTTCTTTCGATATCCGTTCCTAATGAAGGCAAGTTTGAAATGATTGCAGCAACTTGAATAGGTTTAGAAACTTCAATTATAAGGTCTTTGAATTTGGAAAAATATATTTGAAGTTTCTGCACTTGCTTAGAGACAGATTTTCCATAAATAGATTCAAAATATTTTAAAGCTGTAAATCTATGCGTACCTTGTTTGTCAATATGCATGTACTCTCCAAGGCATTCCAAATGCATCCAGGATTTATTTAAGATCGAAATGTTTTTTATAAATGATATGAAAGAGCATTGAGAATCTTGCCTCGGCACCTCCTTATTCCATTATGCTCTTTTTATGGTGGAAATATCACATGATATCATACCATTTTTATTCATAAATTTCAAAGTAGTATAGCCAACATGTGATAATAAGCATATAAACAGAAACAAAAATTTCATTAATGCTTATTTGTCAAGATTGCGATCACTTGATGCAGCCATTGTCTCCGTCTCCACGAAAACAACACCTGGGAAATTTTATCGTTGATGAAGATAGAGCAATAGTTTATATTTGTTTGATAATTTGATGCCTGATGACGATCACTATCTTTAAGGTATTATTTACCCTTACTATTTTTATTATCTAGTAGAGAACAAATGTACCGCCAAGATATACACAAAAGTCACAAAAAAAAAGGAGAGTTGGCAATTACTCAATTTCTCTCTTAAAATTTCACCTTGAATGTGTTGTCAAACTTGTGTGTGAAAAAAAGAAGAAAATAGAGTTATGAAGAAGTAGTTATTTTGAGCAGTCATGATGAACAATATATGATATAGTGCTATTCACATATAACTATTCAACACGTCTCTTGGAAAAAGGTACATTATCCCCACCATCACCACTCTTCATGATCGACAAACAATTCTTTTCATGTTGACGATCATTCATCTCTTTTCATGATAGCAAATTATTTCAATAGAAATAACCCAAAAAATCCTCACTAATCAGGTGAATTTTGAGATTGACAATAAACTCCACGGCTAAATGTTCGGCCTGCGAATAACCTTTCCGGAGTGTATTTAGGGGCCATTAAAACTATTAGTTTCATAAAATTTCTTTGTACTTATAATTGGCTTGAATTTGTCATGTAAGAAGGGAGAGTAGTGGACTCGTATAGGTTAGACTGGTTATTACTCGAACACAATGAATGTTTTCTCATCACAAGTGAACAATTTCAGGAATAGAGATCCATAACATGCTATTTAAGAGAGAGAGATTTCCTCCAACCTAGCCCAACAACCTTGATTGAAGGAAATTTCCTCGAATCCACCCTTCTGATTGGTGGGTTAGTCTTGAACGTGGTCAATCAAGAGGGTGATTGGAGGAAATTTCCTCCAACCTAACCCATCCTCTAAGTGCCTAATTATGGGGGCTTCATAAGGATTTTTAACCCTAGCTACCCATACAGAAAACATGTAGACTGTAGCCCCTTTATTTGCAAGCACACAGGGCTACGCTTGTCCTAATTCAACAACAGATGTTTTATATCATCATTTCACAAATTAATATGGCAAGAGTATATGATTGAGCGAACTATTCCCCGCGCATGTCATGCGGAGATCTCGACTCACGGAGTTTCTTCTCGTCGGAGAGTAGCTTAGCGAACCTAGAAGAGTTTAGACTAAAATTAATCAGCCTTTTCAATGCTAACCAAAGAAAATAAATCTCAAAGTGCTTCAATTTTCCTAAGAAATTTATTGTATGAGAGACATCTACGCTTAAAGAATTTTACCTTTTGAGGGCTTCCTCATTGGTGCCGGCATTTGGAATGCGTTCGTAGCGGCCGGTGTTGAGATTAACTCGCGAGACCGGCTTCTTCAACAAGTGCTCACCAACTTTAACCAAATTATCCAAGTTCTCCTTCGTGGATGTGTCCACCGAAGATAAAGTCCCCTTCAGAGTGTCGTCCTAGAGCAATGCATTCAATTCTAATTACTGAGCTGGTACCAAGTGTAGATCAACAGAAGTCACAACAAAAAATTCACGAGTAATTTGTGTTAGTTTGTACTTTTATGCTTTCAACATATATGAGAGAGAGATATATGGCTAACGGAAATTCTTGTAAGTAGGGCTTCACAAAGTTTCATGTGTCGATATTTGAGACTTAATGATAGCACTTAATTGAATTAATTATGTAAAAGTATCTAAAATCGCTTGTCTATGAAATTTATATTCTCTTTATTTACTCGTGTTTTTCTTCACCTACTAGTTTAAATTTTGAGTTTGATTTTCTGACATGTTATTAGAACCACGTATTTCCTGATGTTTATTAGTTTAAACTTTTAGATTGGACCTTTTTAATTAATTACACATATCTCGTTACTCTTTATTACATTGATTTTTCCATACTAACGCACCCCAATGCATGAGACAATCATGTATTCATCAGCAAAAATAATTTTCGAGCGATGCTAATATCTTCCAACGAGGCATCTAAGAAACATCGACGTTCTTAATCTGTCCCTAAAAACCTTGATGATTTCTACATATTAACCGCATTCATGTCAATCTCCTAACAGCCTGCCTACATGAAAACGATTTTCTTCGCCTATAGCGGGCACAACGAGAAGTCATTTAAGCAACACGTGAGTGACCAACGAAAAGACGGAGTAGTTAGTGAAGATCTTACATTAATACGCAGGTAATTGTTCTCGGACTGGGCGGCCTTGAAGACCATGCAATTGAGATTATCGACAAGATCGGAACTCCCTTGAGAGTACACGTCTATCAAAGGGCTCGTGCCGTCCGCGTACAACCAGCAGAACAACCCCCACTTTGAAGCCTTCTTGGCATCGAACTTGATCTCGGATATGTCTGAGCCTGTCCCGAGCGAAATCACCAACAATCGTGTGCATTCGACGGGCGGTTTGATGTCCAAGAAATATGGGTCTTCCATCAAGACCTGCTTGGTCACTTCACTGATGGCCACCAATGTCTGGAAAAAGAAAAGATATTGAAATATGCAAGTATATCGAAATATATAAATCGTACGGTAATCGACTAGGGTTTGTAGTCTCAATGAATCAAAATACTAATTCTCATCTTTAGTGCTCAATCATGTTAAGATACAAATTGATTGATGTGATTTGATCTTTCTACTTCAGCATTGTAAACCTCGTCTATAAGATACTTTCTCACTTGGATTGAACCAGGTATGACTCTTTTTAATTTAGGTAAGGCATAAATTGATCACGTAGCCAATTCGTACAAATTAGAGTAAACATTTCCCAACATCTTTTTAAACAGGTGTATAGATTCGAGGAATTTTTCCGAACACTTGTGACCGTAGAACACACTAATGGAGTTGTGGAATTTGATATAGAAAACTATGGTTAAAGTTGAGAAGGAAAGTACCATTAAGGATAGACATGTAATTTTCATCATAACTTTGTATACACTAGATTCCAACTTCATATTGGGGCCATATCTCTTGTAATTTTTACTCGATTGTGATCGTGAAAAGATGCATGGTGTAGCATGATTTTTCTCTTTCAGATTTAGAGAAGCTTCTTCATATAAACTCTTATAATTTCGTTCGTGATTTATTCTATCTTGCATTTAAGTTCCTAACAACTAGTATTAGAGTTTGGTTCGGCGGAATAGTAGAAGTCACAAGGATGGATGAAGGAAAGGTGAAGATCGATCAGTTCGACAGCAAGAATTTGGTTTCTAGAAAATGTAGATTGAAGATCTATTGTATCATAATTACCTACATCAGGCTTTTGTCTGGAGAGAAAACAATATAGATCGAAGCCAAAAGATTGAGAATTTTTAGAGCGGCAAGCCCTAGTTGTGATCTGTCTTATGATGGCATGGAATGTTGCTTTCGACGTCACCAATGAAAGGACAACGTTGGATTGATGAGGGTTATATGGATTGATGAGGGTTATATCTAAAGTGTATGAGAAGCCCTCTACATTGAACAAGCTATGTCTAATGCAGCATCTACATAATTTGATGATGGACGGAGGTGGTTTGTGACAGATCACATCAACTAATTCCATATAAACATGACACCGTTGAGTATTGCGGAATCAAATTTAAAGACGATATACAATCGTCGATTTTATTATCTTCTTTACCTGAAAGTTGGAGTGCAATTGTAATCGTGATAAGCAATTTTTCTAGTCATAAGAAATTGAAACTATAGGAGATCCAAGATTTTAATCATAATGAGGAAATTTACAAAAAAGAGTAGATGCTATTCCTCCTTGAACAAAAGGATCAAAGCCTTCTACATCCCACATTGGATTTACAGGTTTTACCTTTCCAGTTAGTCCATAAGAATCGAACACCCATATTCCTGGACCATAAAATCCTGTTACATGTAATCCGCCCAACCCAATGCAAGCTAGTGAATCTTTGCAAGCTGAAAAAGCTTGTATGGTTTGAATTAGGCTCATAGACGATGATACAAGAAATTTGACACATTTATGTTGGATAATGGCTTCATTAAATGTGAAATGGATCAAAATGGTTACTTATCGAAATTTGATGACCTTTATATTATCTTGCTATTGTACATGGATGAAATGCCTATTGGAAGATCTAATATGAAGGAGATCAACAGACTAAAGTAGAAATGGTCAAAATAGATTGAAATGAAGGACTTAGGAGCAGCAAACCATATACTTGAGATGAAGATCATGCAAGATAGATCGAGAAATTCTAAAGTTGTTTCAAGATAAATACGTTAAGAAGATGTTGGATAGATTCAGCATCTCATAATGCAAAATTCAGAAGCCTCCTTTAGGAAGTCACTTGAAGCTTTGGAAGGAGCAACACCAAAGATGAATGTGGAGCAGGAGTATGTGGCTAAGGTGCCATACGTGTCAATTATAGGTAGTTTCATGTATGTTATGGTGTGTACTAGATTAGACTGGCTCATGTAGTAGGAGTTGTGAGCAGGTGTATGGCTAATTCAAGAACAAAGCTTTAGGAAGTTGTAAATTGGCTATTAAGAAACTTCAGGTATGACTCTTTGTTTCATGGAAGACAGTGTGACTTTACAAGGCTTTATTGATACAGATCTGCGTGTTGACATGGATAATGAGAAGAGCACCTCGGTTTATGTTTTTATCTTAGGTAGCACTATAATCAGTTGAATGTCTAGACTTTAGATGTGGGTCCCTATCAGCCAATATGTGTTGGCAAGTAGATGATTTGGTTGAAGAGTTTTCCAAAGAAAATAGGCAATGAGCACTAGATGATGAGACAATGTCAATAAAGTAGATCTTCAGTGTGAAAAATCCAGTAGATATGTATACCAAGAGCGTCACCGTTGGAATATTGAGGCTATGTATTGCTACAGTTGGCCTTCATAATTGGTGCCAAGGAGGTGCTGACGCACTAGGACAATTTGGGTTACAAAGACGACTGAAAACTATGAGAATCTCTTGTCGTTTTGTAAATCAGCCTCTAAGTGAGAAATTGATGGAGTTGTGGAACTAATAAAGGCAAAAGTACTATCAAAGATGAGAGCGGAAAATACTGCTAAGGATATATCTAACGTAGCTTTGTCTGCATCTAGTCTTTACATATTGGGGTGATATTTTCTATAAACATAAAGAAAATATTGCTTCGTGTGGCACCGTAGTGTTTTTTCATTCCCTTCTCTGATTGAGAAGGATCATATTTACGTCGCGTTTCTAAGATCACACATCAATTTCCAAAAAGGTTAAAAAAAGTTAGATCGTTGGGGGCTAGCATATTGCATATTGCATCACTAACTCATATTTCCAGCCTATACCCAGACTTCTTTGAATATACAAAAAGAAAATAGCGGGGAAAAAAAGGAGACTATCAAAGGCTTCTACTAAAGCTTATCATGTTGGTCATGGCTTGCTGTTAGCTAACCTATTATCTAAATATTACTTTCCATCTTTGAATTATTTGATACGAAGCTTCGAGGTGCCATCCTAGGTTTGATCTTAACAAACCATCACAACCCGGTGCCATCCTTACTTAAAATGAACTTCCTCATCCTCAAAAGAAAAACGGGTTGCAATGTCACTCTGCAAGATTCCAACTACTCTAACTCGAACAAGGGGCTATCTTCAATGTCAAATACGCTATATTAATCTCGTAATCTTATATGTACCAATACATTTTCCTTATTTCTACGTATGTTTGTATGCATTGTATGTTTTCGACATACGTACCGGATTGTTGGCGACCATACCACCATCAATCAGATTAAATTCATGGGCTCGTCCATCTGTATCTTCTGTCTTGAAATAATGGGCGGGAAAGTAAGTTGGAGCAGCCGATGTGCCGATGCATATGTCCGATAGTTGAGCGTCCAAGAACGTGTGCTTTGACACCTACACGAGGTACAAATCCATTGGAAAAAAGTCAAGTATGATACATTATCTTGGGTCGATTAATGTTTATGTGTATCATAGTTTCCCTTCAATAAAACTACAAGATTAACTAGATTTGTCTTTGTCAAACTGGCTTTAACAAAAGTTCCAATTTTCAATTGGAAATCGGAAGCTGCAAGAAAATTACGATTCCAACGCAACCTGTCACCCTCTATAACTTCTACACAAGGGCCAAGGCTATAATTAATTGGATATTTTTGCCGACATGCGTGCAATCACATGGCGGTTCCAATATGAATATGGGATTGATATAGATCAAATTCGACAATTCGCAATTGTCCAAGTAATATGCGATTGGCTCTTGTCTCCTCAATTAGTCATATACTACCATATATATATATATATATATATATATATATATATGTGCTGACTCAGTCCTTTTTAGTTATACCAATTGAGTTTTAGACTTTTTGATGTTTTGTCAATGTAGTCCATCGGCCAATTTTGATCGAAAATCACTGACGTAGACACCAGTTGATCTACGTAGGATGACCGGCACTAACGCGGATAATTTTTTATATAATTTTTAAATATAATTTTTATTTTTTTATAATTTTTTCTTTTCTTTTTTTAATTTTTTACAAAACACTGGGTCAGCAAACTCACCAACCGACCATCGCTTGCAACAGGCAAGGGCGTCACGGCTGTCACCAGCCATGGGTGAGAGCCTCTTCGCCCTTGCAAAGATCTAGGTGAGGGCATCGATATAGGTGAAAGCATCGTGGCTCTTGCCTAGGCTAGGCGACTATGTCACGACCTATCTTGGGTCTGGACGAGGACAAGAAGGCCCTTACCTTAGCCTTGCCTGCGGCCGGCGAGAGTCGGCTGGTGACCTCATCGTCTCACTATTGGGTAAAAAAAAAAACAGAAAGAGAAAAAAAAATAAGAAACTCAAAAGTTACAGAAAGAATTTAAAATTTTGTCCACATTTGCGGCATCGGTGTCCATGTCAGTGATATCAACCCAAAATTGGAATGGGCTACATTGGTAAGGCAAATTATCAAAAGGTTTAGGACTCAATTGTAATTAACTGATTTATGATTTTTTTTTTTTTTACAGAAAAGTAGATTCATTATAAACTGAAAAGTTAGAGTACAAAGGACTAAAATCCCAACAAAGTAAAGACCTTAAAGTTTTTGGAGGGTTAGACACACAATTAAAAGGAAGAGACCCGTTACAACAAGCTTTTGCTAGCCAGTCTATAACTCGATTGAATTGGCATAAATTTAAGAGGTTTACGATTTTTTTTTGGTACTTTTTCCGATCATAAACAACTAATGCTAATGGGACACTTCAATAAAAAAAAATCATGAAATTGTGTGAAAGTTTTATCAGATAAAAAGGAGTTGGGCTACAAAGTTTCCTCCATCCCTAATTAAAAGAAGTTATCTCTGATTCGTCCATCCACATGCAAATTTAACTAAACATTATGTTTGCAACTCTCATCAGTCAAAAGACTAGTTAAAGGAAGTGTGGTCCAACCTTCTTCACCTTGAGATGGTGAAAAACATTATTCATATGACTTATACACAAACAAGAAGCGCGATCTGTCCCAAAAAACATACAGGAACTCACCTCAAAAGAGGAAAATAAAACTGGTTGAAGCTTTTTGATGTCGAAGGTCGGAATAACCAAGCCGGTAAGGCTATCGCGCAACCTCTTGGTTCCGAGTAACTTCCTTATTGTTTTGTGAAGATACTTTCCATTGTACTTGGGTCCAGTAACAGATCTCAGCGTGCTCACGACCGAACCCAGGCACCCACTTTTTCGTATCGAAAGAGTGGCCGGAGCAAGCAGAAAAGGGATGAGAAGACTCAAATCAGTTGTTTTTAAATTTATCGGCGAGCTTAAAAATGATAAAATTAAGTTCGAGAATTCAGATTGAGCAACAAGAGAGCTATGTCGATGATCGATTACCATCCTTGAGGGAAGATTTTAGGGCAATTCTCCAAGTAAAATGGGACTATGTCTTTGGCAGCGAAGAGAGGACGGTTGTGAGCATCCGGTGCAGACAACATAGCCGTGATGAGACCTCCTGTGCTTGTTCCTGCTATTATATCGAAATAATCTGCAAGCCTCGCATCTTCACCATCCAGCTCCTGTGCCCAAAATACTCGTTAAGTTCCGGATTAGCAGTCGATCAAGAGATGGTTGGGACACCGGCGATGCCCCCACATCATAAGAAAAGAAAAGGAAACAGATAAGTCAGAGAGTTGCGCGACTCACCTATAACTATAATCAAATTACAGAAGCAAGTTAAGAGGGAAAGAAGAAAAGGTTTTGACATGGCTTCCTTCCTCCCGAGCACACAAAAACAACGAAGAAGAAAAGCAAAACAAAGCCTTCTCAAAAGCTTCTAGGGACTCTAACCCTTATCATCGTAGCACCAGAATTGCTTGTGGTTTGTCCAAGTTGTTACCTGAAGTTGGGCTTCGAGGTAACCGAGCATGACCCCCGGAATGATTCCTCGGACTCCTCCGCCGTCGATACTTAGGATCGTGACAAGCTTTCCGTACGCCGGAGGCTGAATTTTTAACGGCGGAGGTCTTCTCTCCATTTCCTTTTACTCGTTAATGCAAGAATTGAGTGTGGAGCTCAATAAACATATATAGAGCTAGAGGAATGCAACTAATTACTTGCTAGACTACACGTACGTGTAAGTAGCGGTCCAATCTATCACAATAACAAAAGAAATGGTGAACTTAGCATGAAAAGGGGATTAAGACTGAATCGCTTTTTAAAACTGACAACGTCTTCTCATAGGCAAGAAAGGGTTGGTCCACGAAGGCAAAGCTAATTACTTGTTACACACTTTGGAGTTTTCGTGAGGCAACGAGAGTTAGGGGGAGGTGGAAAGAAGGTTGGCTTTTATTAATCAACTTTTTTGAATGGTAATTAGAGACCTAGACAAGACCCGCATGGCTTTTGGTTGATTGAGAGTAGTTAATTTCCCGAAATGGAATAGACCTAATAAACAAGGTTGGTTGAGTACATGTACACATTCAATAGATCAAACAAAGCCTGGCGTGTAGTTTATTGACTAGATTTTATGTAAAAGACAATTGATTATGTAACCGTCTTTGAGTATCTGTAAGAGTAACAGTCTGTTTTGAGCAACAAAAGTATAAGTAACAATTAGTTAAAAATTATTGTGGAGTCCGCTCTTTTAAGAATTTGTGGCTTATAACTTAAAAATATTAAAATACCATTAAAAATTTGGCACATCAGTGCCGACCAAAAAAATGGACTGGATCTGCACAATCACAAAAAAAATTTAGGTTAGACTTGCTTGAGTGCATTGGATACGCCCATTTCTCTCACTTTATCGGAACAAGCCCCGAATACTAACTGATGAGAGAATTCAAGAGAGGATAGCGGCGTCCGCACGTGTTGAACACGTGCGTATATGAGCGAGCACAGTGAACTTTCACTTTGATTGTGAAAAGGTTGGAAGATCTAGCCAAGGAAATGGCCCAATACCAAAAAAATCTTTAATTTTAGTATTTGCGATAATTATATAAAAAAATTGTCTCATAAAAAACCCCATTCTTTTTTTTTTACCCTAAACTTTTACTTTTGTCTCAATTTTACGGACCTAGAACAACAGAAAATCAATTTTAGCATATATCACATATTATATTCAAAAAAATTGTCTCATAAAAAACCTCCGACCTTTATTTTTGTCTCAATTTTACCACCGTTAACCTTCCGTCTATAATTATTATTAGTTAATCTTACGTGGTATTTTCATGTCATTAATGAATTATACTTAAGCAAAGCTGACATGAAAAATTTCGAACTTCTTTTCTGTTGTTTGCCTCCCCTACATTGCCGGGACATATATAGTCACTCAAGACGGCGCGTTTCATATTCTTTTTTACATTCAACAGCCTAAAGAGCGGCTAGACATGGAGATATTCTGACAACTTTTTTAAAATCTCGTCCTCTCTGAAACCTACTATTTCTAAATTTAGAAAATTCATTAGCAAATTCGGCAAAAAAATTCAAGCCACTTAGAATTAACTAACGGCAATTAAAGTTGGACCCGGGGTCGAGGTCCGGTCAGTGCCAGTGCGGTAAAAGTTGATGGTGAACAGAATGTTGATTTTGGTAAAATTGAGATAAAAGTAAGAGTTACTTTTTTTAGGAGATAGAAAAAAGTTTTGGATACAATTTGGACAAATGCTAAAATTGAGAGTTTTTTTTTTCGGATAATAAACCGGTAGAATTGGGACAAAAGTAAAATTTATGAGTTTTTTATGAAATAAAAAAAATGAATATAAAATGCTAAAGTTTGAGATTTTTTACTATTAGGCCCTAAAGAAAGTAATAATACTAGAGTCAGATCCTTCCCATTTGGATGACAAAATGGGATGGAGTTGAAGCCAGGGTCGAGGTCCGGTCGGTGCCAGTGCAGTAGCAACTATGTAATATCAACAGAACACGGGACACGACACGACACGACACGACATGTCGGTACGTGATTTCTCAAAAAATGAATAATTCGGACATGTTGGGACATATTGTATATTATATGTATATTTTTTTATATATATATGATAAATTATAATTTTTATAATTATATAAATAAATAAATAATAGGAAAAGCTCAAGAATAATTTTACGCGAAAAAAATAACGATCCACCATTTGATAGAATAATGCAAACCCAATTCAGTAGGAAAAAAAACGTGCTGAAATTAATGTCGAGGAGAAAAGGAGAGATGATCAAATCAAAAAGATAAAAGGAGATAGCTTCGTCACAGGGCGAGGGACACGCGGGTGATGGGGGAGAGTAGGCAAAAGCAAGACATGGAGGCAACAGAAACGTCATTGTCAAAGACAGAAATGCTGCAGCACAGAAACTTTATTAAAACTCTCCCACCTTACACCCATTCAAAAATCGTTTCTGCCCTTAAAAACTTTAAAAATTTCCCATCATATCCCCGGATATGCGTTGATTGCGTGTCTGACACGCGATCAATAATGCCGTCGAACAATAATGCCGTCGAAAACGTGTCCGTGCTACATAGAGTAGCAGAAGATAAGAGAGTCGCTAGCTTGTGAGGGTTTCTTCAAGCCCGGTTCAATCCTAAATTCGATTGACAGATGGAAATATTCTAGTGGACAACAGATGGGGCTATGTAATTAGGTGATCTCCGGACCACCAACTTCTTGTCTGCGCCAAGCTGGACGACAACCTAGGCAGCAACAAAACTTGTGTTCGAGGATAACCTCGTGAAACGAACAAAGTTCTCTTTTGTCATAATTGCCCCCATAAACTCCACTTTAAGATCCATTTATTTCATGAAAAATAATTAATTTTAAAAAGATCTTTCTAAAAATGATCTTCTATCGTTTATAAAACTGAATGAACTTTCATGAAAATATTTAGACATATATTATTGTCGATAATAAAAACATCTTACGATTGTATGCTTCGGTAACAAATGCATTCAACTTTCTAAGCCTTTGAATGAGGTATGGAAACCATTTCATCTATCTCTTTTTTTTTTCTTTTTCTCAAGGTCAATTGTCCTAAAATTGTGGGGGTTGTAATCGGTAAATTGCAAAAGTCACCATCACTATCAATTACTTCACTAAATTAGACTTAAATTAGCTGATAAACATCAAAATTTGACAGTTGAATTTATAGATAGGATATATTTAGGAAAAATATTGTTTTGGTAATTAAACTGGATAATCTAGTTCAGGATAATCATACTACGAAAACGTTGCCGAACTATGTGTTGTTTAAATAAGTAAAGCAAGTACTTCTGGAATAATAAATAACCGATAACAATATCCCACATCGTTTGCTGATGAAGTTTCAACGAGTCTTATATTCATGTGATCTCCTTACACCTACCAAAAGCGATTAATCCAGCCTAAGAAGCAAACCCTAATTCATTTCCGATCATGCTTCATGTTTTGCGGACTAGTTAAAGATATTCAAGCTGTTCTAATTATGATTCATAAAATACCAGAACAAAAAAATTTTGCAATTTGTTGGCTAAAAAAATATCATTTGGATACTTACTTTACCCAAAAAAAAAAAAGAAATAACATTTGGGAGCTCTGTCAAAGGCTTACACATAGACATGGTCACAGGCCGGTTTGAGCCCAGAACCTGCTCGGGTCAAACTCGTAACCGACCCATTGATAGGGCCTGCCGGTTCCAAATCGAAACCGGCCCGTACCATAGGGGCCGATTACAGGTCCTCATTTAGTTGAACCGATTCCAAACCGGCAAACTAGTCGGTAGGAAAAAAAAAAGGGAAAGAGCCGTTCATTCAATAGCTCTCTCCCCCCTCCCCCCTTCCTTTTTTTTTTCCCTTTCTTTATTAATTTAAAATTTTTATCCTAATCATTATAAATACCCCTTCCATCTCTCATTTTTTTTTTCTCTCTTTCTCTCTTTCTCTCAAATTTTCTCAATTCTCTCAATCCACTTTCCGCTCAATTCTCTCAAAAAATGGCAAGGAAAGCAGAACTAGTGACAAAGGTAAAAACAAGATGGGAGAATCCGATTATCCTCGTGATCCTCATGATTATGCAAATTGGGATTTCGATGTTGATGATACCAACATTATTCCCAATACGGAGTACATCCTAACGTATGAAAATCTTCATCCTCCTATCGGTATCGAAGAAATGGCCACAGCAAATGAGTTGGGACGAGAGTTTACAACCGACGTATGGGATCACTTCACGAAGAGGGAAAGATTTGATTTAGGTGCAAAAAGATATGATGTAATTTGTAAATATTGTGAGGCAATATACAAATATATAGGTGGAGCCAACTATGGAACATTTAAATGGCATCTTATGGCGAAACATTCAACTCAAGCAACGACAAATTTCCGGATACGCTAATCCTAATACTTCTCATTTATTTCGTTATAATGAAAAAACTTATAAAGAAGAATTAGCTATCGTTGAACATTTATAATTTAATTTTGGTGAAATATTTTGTTTTAATCGATTTATACAAATTGCATGTACTCCCACAAGCAAAATGTGTTCCGAGAAATACACTAAAATGCGTAGTTTGTACCGGTATTAGTTGAGGAGAGGATTTCACGAAGTTCTACCTATATGGATTCGCTTATGGTCTTTACCTTATGTTCTTTGGTCTGCCGCCGGTATTAGTTTTATATCTAGTGCCCTTGGTAGGCCTTTATATGTGGATAAAATGACGGAACAAATGGGTCGAATTTCCTATGTGAGAGTGTGTATTGAGATCAAGGCGGGACAACCCCTTCTTGATTCGCTGGATATCACCTTGGAGGGTGAAAACTGCACCATTGATATAGAGTACGAATGGAAGCCCATTACTTGTGAATCATGTGGGATCTTTGGTCACAAAAAGGGGGTGAAAGATCAACCTTGCTTTGTTGCTCCCCCTAATACTGAAGCTGTCATTCCTACTGACCCTAGTAATTTTCATACAACCTCGGCTAATGATGGAGCGCCATGGCAACAAGTACGAAGGCGAAACCGTGGCCCGAAGAAGAGGTCTGCTCCCTGTGCACCCACAAATGTTTTACATACTGATTTGAAAATAGGAACTACTATGGAGAAGAACGCTGCTGTTGATGTAGTAGTTGATTCGGAAGCTATCCTCGTCAAGGCAGTAAGGCCGCTGGAAGGTCTGCCATCCTCGAGCCAGCTCCCTTTTTCTCAGTCTCTTTCTTTGCCTATTAACCAGCTGGAGCTTAGAGGAGGGGCTACTACGCCTCTCTTGCAAAATTCTGCCCCCTCCATTGCTGTGGTTGGGGTGAGTTCTGTTCTTGTCACCGCTGGTGGTGAAAAATTGGATGCTACGCTGGCCATGGTTGGTGCTGCAACTCATCCACGGCAGCCTTCCCCTATGCCTAAGTTGATGGAAAAGAAGGGAGCTCCTGCCCATGCGTAGTTTGTGGTCTTTATAAAAGAGAAAAAAAGATTTACAAAACTTTTTTATGAATTTTAATGGACGTGTGCACATAGGTAGCGATATTTGGAACGATCATTGGCAAACTCACTCTTATATGGGTATAAAATATCAGTGAATAGATGATGATTGGAATATTTTAAAAGAGTTTGCATATAGGGTTTTTTATGGCAGGCATACGGCAAATAATATTTATAGAATAATTAGACAAATTTTAGAAGAATATTATTTGCTTAATAAAAAAATTTCAATTAACTTTGATAATGCTGCGACAAATACCGCTTCAATTGTCGATTTAGAAAATATTTGTAAACCCGATTTTGATGGACAATTTTTTCACATTAGATGTGCTTGTCATGTTTTAAATTTATGTGTACAAGAAGATTTAAAAACTCTTGATAGTTTTCTCAACCCAATAAAAATAGCAATTCAATTTTATGGAAACATCCCAAAATAATAAAAGAATGATGCATATTTTGTAAAATTAATGGAAAAAGATCAAAAAGATTTTCAAGAGATGGTACAAATCGTTGGAATTTTAATTACGACTTTTTTAACGTATCTTTTGCATATAAATATTTATTATATGCATTTATTTTGGATAATATTACTCAGATTAATTGATACCCACAAGATTGGGATATTTGCAAAAAAATATATTTTAAAAGCTTTTAATGAAGCAACTTATGCTTTGTCGGTGCTTATTATCCTACTACGTATTTATTTTTTGTAGAGTATATTAATATTATTGGAGTTTTTGAAGAAAATGATGATGAATTAAAAGACACTATTATAGCAATGCGAACAAAATGGATATGTTATTATGGGGAAATTTCTATTATTTATTTAGTTGCTTGTGTTTCTTATCCACGTTGCAAATTAGATTGTTTAGGTGATTATTTGAGTACGTATTATGAATGTTTACATTTAATTGAAATGGTGAATGTTAGAACTATACAAACAGTGGTTAAAAATGCAATAGTAGAATTATATAATGAATTTTTTAGTAAATATAATCTAAGTGACAGTGGATCTTCTAAACCTAGTGACATACAAAGGAGGGACCTACGTAAAATTAGAAGATGGTACAAACTTTTGTTGAATAGGCAAAAAAAAAAGGGAGAAATAGGAAATATTTCTAAAATAGAGAACTGTCTAACCATTTCTTTTGAGTTGATGAATCTGAAGGCAACATATATTTCACAATTATATATTGGTGGAAGAGGCATTTAACCCAATTCTCAATTCTAGCTCTCATTGCAAAATAAGTTTTAGCAACCTCTTGTTCGACGATTACGGTTGAACGAGCATTTAGCGCTGGAGGCAATATTTTGAACGAACGACATTCAAGATTAACTCCAGATTCGGTGGAGGCTCAAGCTTGTGTCGATGATTGGGCAAAAACTTAATATCGACAACAAGAGATAGATCGCAATAATAAAACCAAATTCTTCGATGATGGAGATACCACTGCCATGGGTACTGGTACCGGAACGGGTAGCGAAGATTGACGATAAGGTAAGTATGGGGTTATGAAAGGTAAAAGAGCTAAATGAGCTTTGATTATTCTATCTCCAAGAAGATATGTAGGCGCTTAATGATAATTCATTAAGTTCAAGTCCCTTCCCACTCCTTTTTTCCTCCCCCAAAAATTTGATTACAATTTACAATTTGTATTTGATAATTTATTATTTTCTTTTATTTCGTAATTCATTATTTAAAAATTAAATTCAAAAACCATAATCGGAACCGGAACAGCTGTTCCATTTTCAATTTTGAACTGGAACCAAGTCCCAAATTGGCCCGAAACTACCTGTTCAAAATCGGAATCGGCACTGCCCCTTAAGGTTCTGGTTCTCCCATGGCCCCGAACTGAAACGGGCAGTTCCAGCCGTGGCCATGTTTACTTGCACAATGG
Source organism: Rhodomyrtus psidioides (assembly GCA_021437785.1). Taxonomy (NCBI): domain Eukaryota; kingdom Viridiplantae; phylum Streptophyta; class Magnoliopsida; order Myrtales; family Myrtaceae; genus Rhodomyrtus; species Rhodomyrtus psidioides. Next base: position 1,582,889 of record JAILYB010000109.1, on the reverse strand, counting down.
TGGAAAAGATGGATCGTGAAGCCTCTCGATTTGTTTAGTAGCTTGCGTTTTCGGTGATAAGTGAGGCCAGGGGAAAATGAGGGTAGGTAATAAGTTCTTGTTATAGCATGGCCATTATCTTATGTCTTCATATGCTTGTTGAATCCTTGCGGCAAACTTTTGACAAGAATCTCGTAAAAAGTCTGCATTATTTCTCAAAATACCATTCATGCAAAGTCTCATCTCTAGCCTGTTAAAGATAGGCAACTACTCTCGGACAATTTGTAGCTGATAGCCTAATTCTATGCTTGCAAGCTACTATGTTTAAGCGCCCTCTTGTTTGTGCCCATGTCTAGTTTCCCTATGTGAGAGCGATGATATATCTCTTTCTGTTAGTTTGTTCAATTGGTCCACCACACATATCCTAATTTTTGGAAATTCAAAAGATCATGTTCAAGATTTGCCGAATGACCAACTAAAAGGAAAACTTTCAAAAGAAGGCATGGAGCGAAGCAATTTTCTCAAAAGAGAGCTCGAGATAGACTTTATTTCGCAATTAAGGAGATAAACTAGTCAAGTCATTCTCAAATAGACCTGTAAAACGAGTGTGATGGGTCAAAACTGATCCGATCCATTTAACCCATTCCCATGTAATACAAATCTAGCGATCTATATAAGATCCAACCTAATCCATATTGCTTAAACATTACAATATAAAATCCAATTTAGAAAAAAAAATTATTTGTTATAATTTTTTAAAATACATGTATATATTGCTAAAAACACTGCAGATGATTTTATAATTTTTTTAAACAAATGTTATATTTTTATTTTTCTTTCTTTTTTTCCTTTTATGTCTGATGAGGGTTGCCGGTGATTGCTGCTATTCGGCGAACGACCTACAACTATCAACCGGCGACACGATGACTAACAATTGGTGGTCAACAGTCAACAACTAGTGGCGACTGTCGATTGGCATCGACAGGTGATGGGCTACTGATGGCAATTAGCGACAGGCAACGATCGCTGTTCGGCCATCCCCCAACAACCAGCAAAAGTACAGCAGGAGTGCTAATATTAATGCACGGCGCTCACTTTAGTGCAAATATATATTTTTAGATCACTTAAGTGCCAAATCAGAGAAAAAACGATCACTTAAGTGTCAACGGCGAGAAATTCCGGCGACCTCACCTGAGTTGACACTTAAATGATCATTTAAAAAAATAGCACTTAATTGATCCAAAAAACGATCACTTTAGTGCCAAATCAGAGAAAAAAAAAATAACCACGTTAGTGCCGATTCTGGCGACCTCACCGGAGTTGGCACTTAAATAATCATTTTTCAAAAAAATTAGCACTTAAGTGATAAAAAAAATATTGACACTAAAGTGAGCGCCGTACACAAATATTGTTACTCCCGATGTACTTATGCCCCCAGCAACCATTGTTGGATTTCCTAGAAAAAATAAAAAATTATGAAAATAAAAAAATTAAAAGAATTGAAAAAAATGACTTATTTATGACTCACTTAAGTTATTATGTTTTTCAAAAAATTTGATACTTAAGTGATTGGAAAAAAAAAACTTTGCCACTAAAGTGAGTGTCGTACATAAATTTTGGCACTTCCGATGATCTTTTGTTTATTTCTTTATATTAATTTACCCAATTGGTCCACCACGAATATCCTTATTTTTGGAAGTTCAAAGGCTCATGTACAATGAAAAGAATAGAGCAGAAGGTACTTTTTTGTATCTTTCACAATATCAAAACTGATGATACAAAGGACCTATGTATAGGCTGTATAGGCTATCCTAGAGAGTTTATATAAGGTAACTAATAATTACAAATCAATCAGAATAAATCAAGGAAAATCACGATCCTATCAATATCTCTGACATCCCCCATCAAACTCAAGGTGACATTGAAGATGTCAACTGGAGTTTGGAGAACAGCTCTTGGAAACGTCCAATTGAATGTGCCTTAGTGAAGATATTAGCCGTCTGAGTAGTCGATGAAGTAGGGAAAAGTCGAATAGTACAATAAAGTACGTGAGATCGTACAAAATGACAGTCAATTTCAATATGCTTGGTACGCTTATGGAAGACATCATTATGGGCTATTTGAATAGCACTCTGATTATCGCAATAAATGATTCTTCCACCATGATGACGGACTCCCATATCTTTTAATAACTGTCACAACCATAATAGTTCGGATGTCGTATCAGCTAGAGCTCGATATTCTACTTATGTCCTAGATCGAGCAACAATAGTCTGTTTCTTACTTCGCCAGGAAATAAGGGATTTTCCTAAGAAGAGGCAGTAGCCAGTAGTAGAGCGACGATTAAAAGGGTCACCAGCTCTGTCAGCATCTGAATAAGCCGTCAACTCTAAGGTTGAATTAAAAGAAAAGTGAAGACCATGAAATAAGGTACCCTTGATGTAGGGAAGAATGCGAAGAACAGCAGCAAAGTGAGTCGTCGCGGGGTGGTCATGAATTGACTTATAATGTGAACAGTATAAGCAATATCACGACGGGTAACTGTGAGGTAAATAAGACTGCCAACTAGCTGTCGATAAAGAGTATGATTCGAAAGAGGAGTCCCATCTTTGTCATCAAATTTGACATTAGTCTCAATGGGAGTTGAAGCAATCTTGTTATCTATAAGTCCAGCTCGAGAAATAAGATCAATGGTATATTTTGCTTGAGAAAGGTAATATCCAGAACAATATGAAGCAACTTCTAAGCCTAGAAAATAACTGAGTTGACCAAGATCTTTCATTTCAAATTGTCGACTCAAATACTATTGTAGTATTGTAATACCATGATGATCATCACCAGTGATAATCATGTCATCCACATATAAGAGTAGGAGAATATTCCCATGAGATGTTCGTTGAATGAAGAGTACATTGTCATAGGGACTAGAAGTAAATCCAAGACGTTCCATAGTGGAACTAAACTTGGAATACCATGCACGGGGAGCCTGCTTCAAACCATATAATGCTCAGCATAGTCGACACACTTTATTCGGAATCTGAGTATATCCAGGGGGAGGCTCCATATAAACTTCTTCAGTGAGATCTCTGTTGACACCTAATTTTGGATCAGCATTTTTTTGGTTATTTCTGAGAAAATTCATGAAAAATCCATAAAAAGTCAAAAAATTACAAAATCAACTTTGGTGGCCTTGGCCAAGCCTAAGGAACCATTTTTGACAAAAATAATAATTTTTCATATTTTTCACATTTTTTAATATTTTCAGAAATTAGGAAAATACTAGAAAAATGAAGAAAAATAGCATTTGAGGTCGCAAAAATATGGAAATATAGCCAATATTTTTATTTTAAATCCCTCGTCTTTTTGACCTCACAAAAAGTCCAAAATCAGATTCAATTTTACATGTTCCTTTGTAACACGATGATTGAATTTGGTAAAAAAATGTCAATTGAGTCTTTTAATTTACAATTTTGGCATTTTCTAGGATCTTGACATTCAATCTAATTGTCCCTTATTGTAATTTAGCCCAATTGTTTGCACAAATCGCTGAATTGCATGAATTTGACAAAATGGCATACTTAATTGCATTTTAGTCCTTGAAATTGGGCATATTTGAAATTACTTTCAATTCATGGACTATCATTGCAAATTAAACATACTGCCCAATGGTTTTCATCATTTTGAATCGATTAGCATAGGTAATTTGGTCCAAATTGATCATTTGAACCTTCAATTGCACAATTCCCCAATTTACAATTAAATGAAAATTTAGGGTTTTTTTGTTGAAATTGATATGAACTTTTGGGCAAAACCATATTTTTAGATAAAATTCATGCCATAAATTCGATTCTGAGGTTTAATTGCAAAAATTCCCCACCAATTTGGGTTAATTTTGAAAATCCCAATTCGGAACCGGTTCAGACCGGTCTGATCGCCGGTCGGACCAGTCGAACCGGTCCAAAACAGTGTCATCTTTTTCCTCAGATCCCGCGCGAATGAACAGTCCTCAGCTCAATTTTGATCAAGAATTTGAAGGACAATTCGCGATTAATTGAAAGGGGAATGGTGGGCGTTTTGTTCCTCTCATCTTCCCCCGTCTATTAACACCAACGGCACCATCCAACGTCGCCGGAAGAGAAGGTAATCAGCTGGTCAAAGCTGCGGTACCTGCAAAAGTCAACAATCACCAAACTCAGACCTAATTCGTGCCAAATTCGCATGAAATGGAGCTCGCCGGAGGACCAAATGAAGTTGGACGGAATGCCCATCCTCCCCGACGCCGTTTGGACCTAAAAGCACGTGACTACACGTGCAAATTCGAGTCAGTTGGTTCCCCCCCATTCGGCGCCAAAATTTCAAAGAAGGATATAAGCCGATGGACCTTCGCGAAGCAGTTAATGAGTGAATTCAGTTGAAGAAGAAGAAACTGAATCGAGAGAGAGAGAGAGAGAGAGAGAGAGAGAGAGAGAGAGAGAGAGAGAGAGAGAGAGAGAGAGAGAGAGAGAGAGAGAGAGAGAGAGAGAGAGCGACTGAGAGCTCGCCCTCCAACCGCCATTGTCGAGGGCTCGAGCTCAAACTGTGAGGCGTGGGTAGGGCCACTTCCAGGCCAAACCGAAGCCGGTGAGTGTTGCGAGGAGGTTGCCCATACTCCCAGGAAGCGATCGCCGCCGACCGCGCAAGCTACGACCGCGGAAACATGTGAGATAGACTTCCGAGCTTCTCACTGTGTGTTAACGGCGATCCATATATTTCTTGATCATTTTTGCAATTAGTGTGTGCGTTTCATTCCTTGGACATCACTGACCATCATTACATCTTCATTTTGCATCGATTTCGCCCGAATATCTCGAATCGAGTCTTCAAACATAGCCTCCATTGCCGATCGCCGTCCATAGTTGCCCAGCCAAATCTGGGCCGTGCGAGCTCAATCGAAGCTTGAGGCAAGTCTTCTGAACATTGAATGATGCTCTTGTGTTGATGAATTAGCCTAAAATGCCATGAATCACATGATTAGAGTAGCTATGTACGTACTGGTTCGAGCTTCACCGCGTTCGATCCTATGGGTGTAGTCGTGCGATTTTACGATATGCTATGCACGAACCTGAGACGAGTCAATTGCCGTCGGTTTCGGTCGATTCTGTCGAGATTCCACCGTTGGATCATCACCAGAGTGTCGTAGCCGTCCATTCGGAGACAGTCGCGAGGTTGAAGACGAAGCTGACGTGGCGTAGTCAGCGGGTCAAAGCGTAGGTGGAAGTTGGCCATTGGTCCACGTGGATGTCGAGTTAGCGTAGATCGGACGGTCTAGGTTAATCGAGTCCATTTTATAACGACCGTCCGATTAGAAATTAGGATAATTCGAAAATATTTTAAATCGAAAAATCAAATTCAATCGAAACGGTGTCGCATGAGTTAATGAGTAGGCGACGTCGTTTAGGATAGTAAGATTGAACGGCTCAGATCAAGTCTCAGGTTATAATCCTGGCCGTAGATTTCAATAGGGCAATTAGACGGCCCTGGTCGAGTCTTCGCTTAATCTAGACAGTAGGTTTTAGTAATCAGATCCGACGTTCGTGGATTTGTCACGCGGCTCAATGAGGACCGTCGGATTGAATTCGATTAATCCGAAAATAAAAATGGCAGAAACGGCGTCGTTTTGGCATAGTGGTCTCGCGGGTCCGGGTCTGGGCCGGGTTCCGACCCGGTCCGAAATATTTTTTAATAAAAAAAATTCAGAAAATGATTTTAAAAAAAATCATCAAAAATCCTAGAAAATTATAAAAATGCTAGAAAATCCTAGAAAATCCAAAAAAATATAGGAAAATTGTGAAAAAATCCTAGACACTCTAGAAATCCCAAAAAATTGAGGATTGACCACAGACAACTGGTCAATTCTATTTTTGGGATTTCTTAACCGTTCTTCCGAGAATTGACGATATTACCCTTTAGGGGTAAGTCGCCTCTGTTGTAAGCGAGATACAATCGATAATGCCAAGGTAAGAATTATGGTCGGGTAGGCGACCAATTCTTAGGCTTGGGTTTCGAATCCCGTCTCTTTTCTCAAAATGACGATTTTTCCCCTCAATGGGAAAATCGTCTTTCTTGTCTTAATCGAATCCTGAAAATTGCTTAAAGTTAGGGTTTGAATCAGGTGCGTGACCAACCCTAATATTTGAGATTTTCAGTCCTCATCTTTGTCCAAAATGATGACTTTACCCCTCCAAAGGTAAAATCACTTTTAAATTCCAAAAAATTAGGAAATGGAAGGATTTGATCGCCAATCCCATTTCCACCCCATTTTGACTGCACATTTCATCTAAAATGACGATTTTACCTTTCTAAAGCAAATTGTCCCCCAAGTTTCTCAAAATTACGATTTTGCCTCTCATGGGCAAATCATTCCTAAACCTTGATTGATACCTCTCTAGGCTAATATGGCCTCATTAGGGATGCCATGCTGATTTCATGTGTTTTATCCGCATGTACTAGATCCTTGATTTACGCATTTACTCTTTCTGACTGTGAGTGATAGGGTAGCCATTCCTGTCTGCATGAACTCTTAGAATTAGGATCCGTACCCCACTCATATGTATGAAATCCTAGGATCAGATAAATCATTCAACTTAGGTACCGAAAGGGCGTCGATTCTGATAGTCGGCGTAACTAAGTCCTCGATCCCGTTTCTCTAGTTTCCGCAGAATCGAATAGATCGCTCCCAACTATTCGATAGGGTTTCCAATCGTACCCTCCACGAAACGATTGGTGGCGACTCCTTGGCATGTACACATATCACATGTCACCAGCCGTTGCGATTTGGGTAATGGACCTTGGGAGAGGCCCGCGTCCGACCAGGCAATGATCGGGCGGCCCATTAGCCCCCTCCGGTAGGCAATCTGCCAGAGGGTCGCGACAGACTGGCGACTCCACTAGGGACTATTCTAAACCAGAATCTCTGGTTAAGAATTCCAGAGGACTTGAGCTGATTAAAAAGTTGGTTGATTTATCTGACATTATTTTCTGCAGATGCTCTCGAAGGTGAGGTACGTACGCTAACCATCGTGTTAGATGTTTTTGCAGATTGGAAAAATAATGGGTGAAGTGATTGTTGACATTTTTCCTGCAGGATTGGAGTTGGGAATGTATGTTTATCTTACGCACATACTGAAGCGGTGTTTTGATACAAACTGCAGTGCATGACCTTGCATTGTGATGATCACGACACATCGCACACACTGGCGGTCAAACCCCGACTGCAAACCACCTCTAGGTTACCTTAGATAGGGAAAGGATGCGAAATGATCTCGTGTTTGATGGCACTTGAGACTTTCATGTTCGTTCCCGCTCACAATCCAAATTGGCGATATCTAGCCCTCTTGGGTGGGTACCCTTGGGGAGGAGTCTGTCTCATTTGGATCGTGGGCTTGAGCTATAGGTTCCTCACCTGATTTCTAATTTTTTAGAGTATACCCACTTGTCTCATGCGCATGTCTATGGATGATTGGTATACCTAAAATTGCCTATGGTTACAGGGGAACATTTCACATCCCCAAGTTTGGTTGGTAAGGCATTTATTTTCAGTATACATTACTATTCCCTACTTCATAGTATGACTCATACATTGCATACATATACATGCATTTGCATGCATCACGAAAATCACTCAAGTGACAAATTGAAATAACGATGATAAGGGGTAGGATGTCGCTGTTTCCCAAAAATTCAACAGAATTGGTAACCTTCAAGTACCTAAGGAAAGTCACTAGCCTTGGACCAAACACGAGGCTGCACTTTACTAGGTTCGTGCATGGCCGAGAGCTTACTGGACGCAAGTTGGGATACGCCGAAGATTGCCAAACTCGCTACTATGTCGATAACCTCAGATTTAAGCGACAAGCAGACGAGGTGTTCAAGAATTATTTGGAGATGAAGAGACAGCGTCGCAACTACCTAGCTAGAGAAGCATACGCACGTCGACAGGCCGAACGACGCGCTAATGAAGACATATCAAGGATAACATTTTGAGGAAAGAAAAGACGCCCTACGATCAAGACAAAGCCGAAACGCATCACACTCGAGAAGACGAGACGTGAGAAAACTCCATAAGTCATTATACCATGGACCAGAGAATGACCAGAGGGACTAGGACCCCTTAGCCAATGCATTGAAGACGACCCCTTACACTTGACTGGGGAAGGATTCCCAACCGACTATCATTGTGAAGGGGAATAGACCTGTAGGAAGATGTGGTTTAGATCCTCACATTCCATTGGCCTTTTATGGCTTCTTGTTTGAAGAGTCTCTTCTTACCTTTCTTTCATTAGGCGTCCTGGTTGTAATAAGGGATTCATTCTACTCTACCCCCATTGGATGTTTTGACCAATGGAATGTGATGTTGTTAATTCCCTTAGTCACTAAAGTGAACCTGACTAAATTGCATAATTCACTTTCTTGAAATTCAAATTAGACTTTAAGTCAGGTCTTCAGTACTTGAAAAAGGTTCTAATTTTTATTTCTTCAATTGAATTATGCAATTAAGTTGGTCCATGCATACTTCATGGCATTTGCATAGTCCCATGTTTAAAGTAACTTTTTACGATTGACTTTTCAAAATCATTTGCATATTTTAGACTTGATGGGAAAGAATGATATTCAAGTGTTTAAAGTTCCTCGGACCTAACTCCTATCATGGTGGCATAGCATGGGCGAAGCTAGCCATAAATATGCCGAATCACAACTGGGGTATCTATTGGACCTGCTGAAGATTGAATGCCCACATGCCTTCATTCAAGTCATGGCGCTTTATTGGGATCCTGCCACTGCTACATTTTGCATGGAAGGGTTGGAAATTACCCCTACTCTCGAAGAGTACAGCGCTGCCATCGGAGTGGAGTTCACTCACCTACTAGTCCAACCCCCCATACGATTTGAGCCCTTGGGTCAACTAGCTGAATTCCTTGACACAAGCCTCAAAGAAGTCAAAGAAGACGCCAAAAGCAATTCTGGGCGAATTTCACTATCCTTTTTCCTAAATCGATTCCCCAACCTCCCTCCCGCTAAAGGGACTAAATCTGATAGAGCTTTTGTCTTGGCCTTCTTTAGCTTTGTGCTATTCCCGATCTCATCTGTCACCGTCGACCCTATTATGGCTGTAGTAGTCAGACAGGTTTGTTGTAGGTGGGATTACTCAAACATTATCCTTGCTGAAACCTTCCTTTCCCTGAATCGCTTCAAGAAAAATAAGAAGGGAATCTTTAGAGCCTCAGTGATCTTCTATATCTATGGTTCACATCTCATATCAGACAGTTCCATATCCGCATGGGTTTCACTGAGATTAGCTTTGATGCCAATCCTCTTAAAATCTTTGTCAGAACCCATACACGTATTCCTAAGTTCAACTTCATTGAGTGGAAGAACTTCCTCAGAACTCTGAAATCGGAACAGCTCCGATGGCGGCTTAGATTGCCAACATTGGGCAAAGTCAGGCTCGCATGTAACGGTGAAGACCCAGTCCCCTTGCTAGGATTCACAGGCGCTGCCGCATATTACCCAAAGAGGGTTATCCGACAATTTGGGGCATTACAGGAAATTCCTTCACCACCCCGACCTGGTATCTTCTCATTTGACATGCTAGAGGAGACCCTCGCAGGAGAAGAAAAGAAACAGCTTGAAGCTAAGGTGAAATTTATTGTACGCTCTCTAAAGAACTCTTAGGCTGAAGATATAAAGTGGCCAGAAAACATGACTCGCATGGAGAATGTTCACAGGGCTACCATAGAATACATTCAACACTTTGAGGCGGTCAGACGCAGCCTTGTTGAGCCTTATGTACCTAAATACATCGTACCGTACGTACCTGGAGTAGAGCTGTACATACCCGAAGATATGGGGTCGCCGTCATATTCAGAAGATGAAGACTCCCAAACTGAAGAGATGGATCCATGTTGGGATGATGAGGAAACCTTAGACCTCAAGCGTCATAGACTTGAATGAACTATCTTGTCAAGTGTAAAATAAGCAAATATCATAATGCATTTTCATGCTTAACTCACTTGTACTGAATAATACTTGGAAGGCGTATGCATGAGTGTGGACATGTAAAATAATACTATCGTCAAAGATTACACTTCTTTTAATTTCATGACTTCTTTTGGAGAATGATTAAAAGAACTGCCCACATGAGACTAAGGCTCACAAGGTAGTCCTTTTTCTCATTCACCAATAGAAAACATGCAATTAGAAGAATCAAGTGCTTCCTTTTGCCAATATCGAAGAAATGTTCACTGGAATTCTTGTTAAACAGGTACACTCTAATCACGGAATTGCCAACACATCGCTTTCGCACTCGACTTAAAACTAGAATGGAACCACAGGAGTTGACCCCACGAGTGGGCATGCTAGAGAATCAGATGACTGCATTGGCAACTATGATGGCCGATATTACGGCGATGCTGGAAGCCTCCCACGCCAGGCAGGTAGTGGCCCTGTCGCGACCTGTCCGAAAAACGGACGCGGCTAATGGATTACCGATCGCGGGTCTTGGATCGGCGTAGGCCCTCCCAGGCCCATACCAAATCGCGGCGGGAGTGTCTTTTGAGGGATTCGACGATAAGAGTCGATCGCTTTCGACCTTAGTGTGGTCGTGGTGGCATGTGCAACTTGTGCATGCATTTGGAGTCGCCACCGGTCTTTCTTGGAGGGTAGACCGGAAACCTTACTGACCGATTGGGAGAGATCGATCAGTTCTGCGGAACCAGAGATTTTAGGTTCGGGGACTTGGTTACGTCGGTGTCATTACCAACGCCCTTTCGGTACCTAACGCGAGTGATCTTCCTGACTAAGAGTTCATGTAGACGCAATTTTGGGTGATATAGGTATGAGTCAGGGTTTCATGCAGATTGGAAGACTGGTCCTACCACATCACAGTCAATATAATGAAAGCGCAAGTCAAGTGCATAAATAAATCATGTCAATGCACATCAATTTCAATCATTGGCCTCCTAGTATAGCCATAAGGGCTTAGGGAAGATGTGATTTAGGGTTAGGGGTAAAATGGGAAGATTCTGGGACAATTAACCCGAAGGGCAAAATTGTCATTTTTTGGAAGGTTTGGATACCGAATTACCCAAAATATTCCATGGCCAGTTGATTGTGGCCATTTCCCATTTTTGAGAATTTTTTGGAATTTCTTGATTTTTCTTCAATTTTTGAAAGACGACTCGCCCAAAGGGCGAAATCGTCATTTTCAAGAAGGTTCGGGGTTCAAAACACCCAGGATGAGCCTTGGCCAGTTGTTTGTGGCCATTTCCTATTTTTTGGGATTTTCCTGGATTTTTTAGAATTTTTTTGGAAGATGGTTTGCCGGAAGGGCAAAACCGTCATTTCTAGAAAGATCAAGGGTCAAATGACCCGGAACAGGTCATGGCCAGTTGAACGTGGCCATTTCCTATTTTCTGAATTTTTTTATAATTTTTCTGAATTTTCCGAATATTTTTGAATTTTTTTTTATGATTTTTCATTTTTTATTGATTTTTTGATTATTTTATTATTATTTTTGAATTTTTAATATTTAAAAATATTTTCCGGGCCGGGTCAGACCCGGCCCGCGCCTCACGGGCGCCCGGCCCGACCCTAGGGTTCGAAGCCGGCCTAAAACGACGCCGTTTTATATTTTTAAACATTTTTTTTATTTTTTAACAATTTTTTGAATTTTTTATCCATTTTATCTAATTATCCGAAAATTCTCTGGATCCGACGGCTCTCATTGCGCCACGTGGCATCATCCTGTGCGTCCGATCTTCCACTAGATCGGACGCTTCAGAGGGAGCCACGTGGCTCGATTTTAACCGTCGGATCAAAAATCAATTTATTTTCGTTTTAGAAAAATCCACTGAAACGGACGCTCCGGGTCGTGCCACGTGGCGACTCTCGGTGCGTCCGATCTTGGACCAGATCAGACGTTCCAAGAAGTGCCACTTGGCACAACATCGACCGTCGGATTGCATTTAATTTATTATCCGAAAATCATTTATTTTATTTTCCAAAATTCTAGGATCGCGACACGTGTCGCGATCCGGGCCGTCCATTCTGTTTTATTTAAAAATAACCGGACCGGACCCCACCCGGCTGACGTGGCTGCCTACGTGGCGTGCCACGTCAGCGTTGACCGTTGACCGCCGGCGAAGTCGCCGGAGAAGACGATGAACAGTAAAAATTCCGGCGACTTCGCCGGAATTCTCGCCGGAAAAAGCATACCGAACCCAAAACCTCATATTTTTCAGCGGTTCTTGCACCATTCAACTCATCATAACTTCAGCAACAATATAAGACCAAAACATGGCAAGAAACACGTCGGGAACGGCCCCAAAAATCTGGCGACCGAACCGGCTCCGGCGAACCGATTTGCAGAAATTTTTTTGTCGCTCAAACTCATTTTCTTTCATTCACATAGCATCCAAGGGAGGTTTGAGGACTTACCTGGGGTCCCTTGATGGTTGGCGGCCGCTGGAAATCCCTCGTCAAGCTCCCGTCCGAACCATGGCCGGCGAAGCTCCGAGCCGTGTTTCGTCGCGGTTCAATGCAAAACAAAGGTCAACACGAGCTTAGAGTCGGTTCTAGGATTAACTTAGGGTCCTAACCGAACATATGCCACTCGAATCACGCACGGCCGGGGACGAAACCGAGTTGAAACATGCATCGGCATTTCACCGAACACATGGCGTGCATAAGAAAATATGGAGACCCGGCGAGATACCGACCTGTCCAAGGGTCGCCGGTGACCAAAAATGATTCGATGATGATCGGTGAGGGTTGCTGAAGGTCCGGGGAAGCTCCTCCAGTGCCGGTTTTGCCCGAAAAATCCTCCTTTCTCTCTCTCGGCCAAGCTCCCTTTAACCGAGAATCTTCCTCCCCCTCGCGGTGGCCGACCGGCCATTTTTATGCCCACGCCTCTGCAACACACGGCCCCCGACGTCTGCCAATGTCCCCCATGCGCGTTGCCCTTTTTCCTTTGAAAAATCGCACGCCTCACGTTCGCCCCATCTTCCCCTGTTTTCTGCACATTCTGCCCACGTTCTGCAGATTCTGTCCATTGTTGCAAACCCGGGTCGGACCAGGTCGGGTCGGGTCGGACCCGACCGACCCGGTTCGACCAAATAGTCAAATTGACCCCCAAAATGACCTCTTTTCATGAAATTGATGGCAGATTCGGATTCCTTGGCATGTTTTCTATCAAATATGGGTATTTTCGTGAATCAATTGATTGAAATTTAGTGAAAACCCCAAATTGTCCCTAGGATCCGAAAATGAATTTCGCCAAATCGAAGATCTAACCGATCGAATTAGTCAAAATTTAGCCCACCAATGGATTCATCATGATGAAAACTATTGGGTAGAGGTGTTTAATTTTAATGGGTGTGCCCGTGTGAAATTTAATTTCAAAAATTGTAAAACCGGGGACTAAATTGAAAGATTTTTATGCAATTAAGCACTTTTGGCTAAAATTGATCAAATTGGAGGGCCCATTGACCCAATTGCATTTCAATACTTTGGGAGTCCAATGTCATAGCTTATAAAAACCAAGAATTAAAAATTAAAAGACTCGAAAAAGATTTTTTAGGCCCGGTTCGGGATTAGGTTTGTGAAGGAACCCCATGAATCGAGCTAAATTTCCCTTATAAAAAGTTAAAATATTAAATAATAAATTAAAATAAAATTTTTGAATATTTTTTTGTAATTTTCTGACCACGGATGGTATTTTTTCTTATTTTTTGGGTATTTTAATAATTAAATAAATTCCAAAAAATATTAAAAAATACAAAAAATATTTTTTGTTCAAAATTGGTTCCTAAGGCTAGGCTAAGGCTTCCAAAGTTGATTTTGTAATTTTTTGACCTTTTTTGATATTTTTAATTAATTTTAGAAATTAAAACTATAATAACGGATGGTCAAAAATCAGGTGTCAACAGGCCCCTAATCAGAACAACTCAAGTCCATCACTTGCACCCGATATAGCTGATAAAGAGACGGCGGAAAATACCCAACGTGTCGAGGACGATGTCCGTATGCCGAACATTCAGTCACAACAAAAGGCCATCCCTGTCATCATCAACCTTGATAAGGATGAAAAGGGAAAGCAGAGTGTGAAAACTGAAGCGGAGGCTAAAAGGATAGCCAAGATCGAAGAATGCTTGAGCAGCCAGGGCTATGAGTTTTCCTGTTTCCACAAGATATCTCCCTTTGCCAAAGTGGAGACCCCTCTTGACTACAAGGAGCCAGACTTCGTGAGGAAATATAATGGGACAGACTGTCCCCATGCTCACCTCAAATATTTCCTACGCAAGATGGCGCAATATTCGGATTATGTCTCATTGCTGATGAACACATTCCAAGAAAGTCTGGCTGGCGCCGCTCTGACTTGGTTTATTGAATTGGACCTGGAAGACTATGATGGATGTGAAGATCTTGCAGAGGACTTCCTCAGACAACATAAGTTCAATACGGCTACAGCCCCGACAAGAGAAGACCTCCTACGAACCTCAAAAGCGAGGGGTGAATTGATCAGAACATACGCCCAGAGGTGGTGGGCTTTGGCGACCCAGGTAAAGCCTTCAATCCCGGAAGACGAGCTAATTGATCTGTTCTTGAAGGCACTCCCCTATGAATACTTCGACAGATTAAACACCTCTAGATGCCAAACCTTTACACACCTGATAAAGGTGGCAGAAAGGCTCGAATGAGCCTTAAGAGAAAGGAGGCAGCGTGAAACCTCCATCAGAAAGCAGTACCCCCCTGAAGAAGGAAAGAGAGGCTGGACTCGACATAGCCTTCATACCAAACCCCCATAAGCCTAATGTGTTTAGCAATTCTAATCAGACTAAAGGATGATCTTCGTGGTCAGAATCGAAGGTGCAAGAGCCTAGAAGGAGGCAACCTCAAAAGCAATTCTCTCAACTCCCGAGGCCTTTGTCCAAATTGCTCCCAATGCTACTAGAACAACACTTGGTGGCAAAGGAACCACCTAGGGCCAATCTTGTTAAATATCCTGGCTTTGATGAAAGCCAAACCTGTGTCTATCACATGGGCGAAAGGGGACACAACGTTGATAACTGCTACATCTTTAAGCTGAAGGTACAAGCTCTGATTGACGGATAGATTTTGAAATTTGATAAAATGGCTCAGAATGTGCAAGAAAATCCACTCTCTGATCACCAAACAGTAGGGGCAATATTCAATGAAGAGGAGGAAAATCACCTTAAGCTGAAGGTGGAGGTGTCTAAGCTGACCGACATTCTTGCAATCGCTTCGCTATGCCCAAAAGAAGGGGAGATCTCTGCTGACGAAAAGAAATTGTGTATCGCTAAGATGAAGAGCTTGGGGATTATGTCAAATGTTACCGATGAAAGATTCCAAGGAGTCGAAACTTCTCTAACCTTGGAAGAAAGCCACTTTATGATTAAAACTGAGCAGAGAAACCTGTGGAACATCCCGCACGAGGGTCTGGTAGGCAATTTTGGGCCGATCATTGAACCAAAAGAAGAACTCGACAAGGACAAACTGGAAGCCAAGAGGCGAAGTCTAGCAGATCGCAGATTCATGGCTAACGCGCTGAAAATGAGAGAAATTATAGACAACCTGGGTCAGGATTTTATGGGATACAATTTTAAGGTGAAATATTCTGCTCCTCCTAGCTTCTATCAGAAAATGGAGGATATCATACCAGACGGATGGGGAGGTATGGACGATCCCGCTCAAATCCCGAAGGAGGTGAAAAAATCTTTTACGAAGGAACCTGAACCATCACTTGAACAGATGGTAGATTCCGGACTTAACGCAAAGCGATATGCCGGAACAGGGAAATTGAAAGATCAACAGCAGGGTTCAGCTGAACTATTCAAGGGAAGGAGAGAATACCCGAGATATGCGACATCAACAGTACTAGGTGACGACAACCGGCATTGTCGATTGGGAAGCGAAATCCTCTCAAATGGCTCTGATAACACTGTGTCAATGATAGAAGTCGCTACGACTGTGGTAATTAAATTGGAAGATCTTGATATCTTGAATGAGGTAGAAGATTGCCTACTGAAGCTTGTTGTGATTCGATTGTCGGAAGAGGAAGAAGACGATACAGCTGAACCAGAAACATATTATCTAAAGACAATAACCATACAAGTCCCTCCAATAGAAGAGTACGATCCTAAGGCAGTCCATTGGGACTACGGAACAAGGGAAGTGGACGCAGTAATGAGGTCTGGACGATTCTATGCCCCTAGGGAAGGCGAGTCCGAAAAGAAGGAAGTCTCGAAGGAAGACGCAGAAAAGCTCATGTCCATCATTAAAACCAGCGAGTTTGAAGTAATAGAGCAACTGAGGAAGATGCCAGCTTAAATATCTTTACTGGATTTATTCATCAATTCAAAGAAGCACAAGAATGCACTGATGAAGATACTCAATGAGGTGCATGTCTCTGAAACGATTAATGATGTACAATTAGGGGACTTTGTAGGGGCGATCCTTTTGAAAGATCAGTTGAACTTCTCAGATGAAGACTTCCCTATGGAAGGAAGATGACACAACAAGGCCTTATACGTTACTGCACAATGCAACGAAAAAAGAATAGCACATGTACTGATCGACAACGGATCCGCTTTCAACATATGCCCTCTAGCTACCTTGAGGAGTTTGGGCATCAAAGAAGAAATGGTTAAGGCCTCCAAAACAGATGTGAGAGCTTTCGATGGGATGAATAAGGTTGTGGTAGGTGAGATTGAGCTCGACGTATTCATCGGCCCGACGAAATTCTCTATAAACTTCCAAGTAATAGATTTTCCCAGTGCATTCGGATTCCTGTTGGGAAGACCTTGGATCCATATAACAGGAGTCGTACCCTCGAGCTTGCACCAGAAAGTGTGCTTCGTAGTAGATGGGAATGTGATTACCGTGCATGGAGAAGTCGACCTCTAAACATATCAGAATAGCGCTATTCCCTACATCGAGCCCGAAATCAAGATGGAAGCAAGCTATCATTCCTTGTAGTTGGTGGCAACAGTACACACTCCCGTGGGAGCAAGATTGAGAACTTCTTATATTTCTGAAACCAATCTTTTACCAATTAAGATGCTATTGGCATATGGATACAACCCTAGGGAAGGCCTGGGGAAATTTGGTCAGGGAATGAATACCCCTCTGCGATTGAAGTCTAACGAACATAAGATGGGTTTGGGGTATCAAAAAACCCACCTGGATGAGCATACCTCTAAGACAATAGGCCGAGGCCAAGGCAAGAGCCTGAGACGCTATGGAGGCCAGAAAAACCAAAGAGGTTCATTCATTGGTTCTCCAACTTGGAAGGGCAAATCCAAGATGTTCAACAGCCCTTTGAACGAGTACTTCAGCAAGAACTCTAGATGGTTGTCAGAAGAAGATATAACTCTAACAGCAGAATCAGATCTGGCGAACCTTTTCCTAAGAGATAACTTCGTGAATGTCATCATAGAATGGCTGGGCGATGAAGCCACCATTTCTAAGTAAAGAAACCTCTTTCCTGCTCTCAATACTGCATTTAAATTTCTCACATTTCATTACACCTTTAGTATTGTTGCTTGAAATAGATGTAGAAGAACGCCTTTAGATCTCCGGCCGTTGGTCCAAATAGCACAGTTTGTAATGCGGCCCATTTTGCATCCAATAAAACCACATAAGTTTTGTTAAGGACATATGAAACCACAAATCAGCCCAATGATGATATTAGTCTTCCATACAAAAGCTTGAGGCTTGATTTTCCATATGATTCCTGATTTCCAAAAGATTTCTCAAGGA
This sequence comes from Rhodomyrtus psidioides, assembly GCA_021437785.1. Taxonomy (NCBI): domain Eukaryota; kingdom Viridiplantae; phylum Streptophyta; class Magnoliopsida; order Myrtales; family Myrtaceae; genus Rhodomyrtus; species Rhodomyrtus psidioides. Next base: position 1,565,093 of record JAILYB010000109.1, on the reverse strand, counting down.
CAAGGATGTCCTATGATATGAGGACTAGTCCCATTTACACCTCCACCTATTTTGAAATATTTTTCGAAAGGATTTTTTATACTCATGCATGGCATTTCCATATGAAGTATAAATTAACCATACTCATGACATTTCAGGCATATCATCTTAAGCATGCATACCAGGTTATTGTGTGATTCAGATCATCATGATGACTGTTCTTACAATATCGAAGAAGAGGATGATGATGAAGGTTATGCATCTATCCGCAGAGAATGGAGTGCCTTCGAAGATTCAGTACCTCCCACTTCAAAGGAACCGGTTGTTATTAACTTGGGGGACTCCACAAATATCAAGGAACTCAAGATCGGTGGACATTTATCCCGAGATGAAAGGCTTAGGTTTACCGAATTATTGAGGGAGTATCAGGACGTCTTCGCATGGTCATATTCCGACATGCCAGGTTTGGATCCCAGAATTATGGAACATGCATTGCCCAAGGATCCCAGTGTCAAACCTGTCAGGCAAGGCAGTAGACGGATGAAAGCCGAGTTAGAAGACAAAATTAAAGAAGAGGTAATGAAGCTTCTCAAGGTAGGTTTTATTGAAGCTATCCCGTACTCGGACTGGATTGCGAACATAGTCCTCGTCATGAAGAAGGACGGTAGAATTCGGATCTGCGTGGATTATCGGAATTTGAATAAGGCAAGTCCAAAAGACGATTTCCCACTACCACACATCGACGTACTGGTTGATAGTACCGCAGGGTACAAACTATTCTCATTCATGGATGGATTCTCCTGGTATAATCAAATCCTCATGAAACAGGAGGACAAACCGAAGACTGCCTTTACCTTCCCCTGGGGAAACTTTTGCTATAAAGTCATGCCCTTCGGATTAAAGAACGTTGGGGCCACCTACCAGAAGGCTATGATCACATTATTCCACGACATGATCCATAAGGAAATCGAAGTATATGTTGATGACATGATCTCTAAATCCAAAAAGGAACATGATCACATTCAGGTGTTAAGAAAATTATTTGAGCGACTGCGCAAATACAAGTTGAGGTTGAACCTTAACAAATGTGTGTTTGGGGAAAAATCTGGGAAACTTCTCGGATTCATGGTCAGTAACAGGGGCATTGAGATTGATCCTTCAAAAATTCAAGCTATTCATGATCTAGCAACTCCCTCCACAGTAAAAGAAGTGAGAAGCCTTCTGGGGAGACTGAACTATATTGCCAGGTTCATCAATCAGTTGTCAGATGTAGCTAAACCGATCTTCAGACTACTCAAGAAGGGCGCGAAAGTGACATGGGATGCATAGTGTAGTCAGGCGTTCCAAAAGATGAAAGACTATCTAGTCACTCCACCAGTGCTGGTGCCGTCCATCCTAGGTCATCCTTTGTCCTTATATTTGACTATACAGCAGAAATTCTTTGGGGCCTTATTCGCTCAAACAAGCCCAGCGGATGGTAAGGAAAGGGCCATCTATTACTTGAGTAAGAAATTCACTTCGTCTGAAGCAAAATACATACATGTTGAAAGGGCATGTGTGGCAATTGTATGGGTACTTCGCAGATTAAGACAGTATACCCTACATCACCATATTCAGCTGGTGACAAAAAATGACCCTGTCAAATACCTCATGGAGAAGCCCGCTTTAATTGGGAAGTTAGCAAAATGGCAGGTGATGTTATCTGAATTTTACATCAGGTGTTCTCGACAGAAATCAGTAAAAGGGAGAGCCATAGCTGATATGTTGGTAGAAAACTCACAAAGTTGCAAGTTTTTTGGAAAGACAAAGACAGAAGATCAAGTTTTGAACCTCGCGGAGGATAAATGGGTCATGTACTTTGATGGCGCTGTTAACCTATCTAGAGCCGGCACTGGGGCAGTATTGATATCCCTAGACGATCAACATTATCCTGTTGCGGCAAAGATGACTTTCCCTTGCACCAACAATATCTCAGAATACGAAGGTTGTATTCTAGGCCTACAATTAGCCATTTCCATGGGAATACCTAGGCTGCAAGTTTATGGAGATTCCATTCTCATCATTTTACAGACACAGGGAGAGTGAAAAATGAAGGACGCAAAACTCATCCCTTATCACGAATACCTTGCAGAGCTGACACTTAAGTTCGAGGAGGTGTCGTTCGAATACTTACCAAGATCTCACAACCAGTTTGCAGATGCGCTAGCCACTCTGGCCTCAATGTTACAAGTAACTGGTGGGTTAGAAATAGAACCACTACGAATTGGCATAGTCGAAAAACCAGCCTATTGTATGATGATAGAGGAAGAGTTCAACGGAGAGCCGTGGTACTATGACATCAAGAATTATCTCTTAAAAGGGGAGTTTCCTTAAGGGTGTCAGGCAGGAGACCAGAGATACATAGCCAGAATAGCCAGCAAGTTCTTCCTCAATGGACAAGTCCTGTACAAAAGATCATTTGACTCCACTCTGTTAATGTGTGTAGATGCTAAAGAAGCAAATACTCTCATAAAGGAGATCTATGAAGGTATATGTGGGCCACACATGAACGGCCATCTTCTCGCTAGCAAGATCATGCGACTTGGCTATTATTGGATGACCATCGAATCAGACTGTTGTCAACATGTTCGGTCATGCCACCAGTGCCAAATATACGGCGATAAGATTAAAGCGCCCCCGAATGAATTACATTAAATGTCTGAAGCCTGGCCTTTTTCTATGTGGAGAATAGACATGGTAGGACCCATCAATCCATCGGCTTCAAATGGTCATCGCTTCATCCTAATAGCGATCAATTACTACACAAAGTGGGTAGAGGCCAATTCTTACAAAAATGTCACCGCAAGAAACGTGGCAAGGTTTATTAAGAAAGACACAATCTCTCGATATAGTACTCCTCAAGTGATCATTACAGATAATTGGTCCAACCTGAACAACAAGATTGTCGATGATCTACTGGACCGCTTTGGCATTCGACATCTTAATTCTTCCCCTTACCGCCCACAGATGAATGTGACAGTAGAAGCGGCTAACAAGAATATCAAAAAGATCTTGGCTAAGACTGCAAAGAATTATAGGGATTGGCATGAAAGGCTACCCTTCACCTTAATGGCATATTAAACTTCGATCAGGACTTCTACAGGGGCAACTCCTTACACTCTGGTATACGGGATGGAAGCAGTCCTACCCGTGGAAGTTAAGATTCCCTCTTTAAGAATCCTATCAGAGGGTAAACTCTCCGAGTCAGAATACTCCGAACGCAGATATGAATAGTTGAATTTGATAGACGAGAAGCGCTTCAGGGCGATCTGTCATGGTCAAAGCTACCAGAAGAGGGTGGCCAAGTCATTCAATCGAAAGGTTAGAGCCAGAAATTTTGAGGTGAATGATCTGGTGGTAAAGAAGACTCTGCCAAATGTTGTCCATCTGGGAGGCAAGTTTACATCGAATTACGAAGGCCTCTATATTGTCAGGAAGATTTTCACAGGAGGAGCATTGATCCTTATAAATTCTGAAGGAGAAGAATTGGGGCACCCTTGTAAATTCAGATGCTGTGAAGAAATATTATCCTTGAAATGAAATCAGACGTTGAAATATCTGGCTTGTTCCGAAATGATCCAAGCCACCATAATATCCATTGCATAAGCATATCATGCATTCATGCATACACTAGCGTGTGTTCGGTTTTGCAGGATTCCAAGAAGTGGACTCAAAATTGGACTCATCCAAATGAAACCCTAGACAGAAGGATCTTCAACACCAAGTATCAGGTGATATGTATCTGTTCCATCAAAGGTTAAGCCACCTTTCACTCACAAGGATGTCTACTCTATCCTACATGCAGGCATGCCTAATGAAGACGGAAGAGAAACGCCGTAAAATCTCTCGCATCTTCTGTAAGATAAAAAGAGCAAGAAAATGAACATTCACATGCCCGAACTTAGAAATAAATCTTGCTTTTGAGAAATGAATTCATGATATTTATTGCGCACCTGTCACAATCGGAGGTTGTCCAAGCACGGTACGAGCACGCATGATGCTTCTTTGAAATCTCCTGTGGAATAAAATGCTTGGAGAAAAACCGAGTGATTTTTCCAAAAACATAGCTTGCTTAGACTATCTAGCAGGTGTGTTCCTCCAGATGAAAGGCAAACCTAATCCAAGCACATCATACATACACTTGAGAGATGAGAGAAGTATGACAATAGGAAAGCCTGGATCTGAGGGTATAAGGGCCCTTCGCATCGATTACATTGATTGAGATGACGGAGGCATTTATTTCCTCATCCTAAAAACTACAGGTGACCATTGATGACCCATTTGAGCGGCGGTTGCATTCTTTACCCCTGTCAAGAACCACCCCACATTGGGGCCAATTGGAAGTAAGTCCAGTGGTATCATGAGGTAAATGGCTAGAAATTCTGTTACTCAGACTTGCATCAATCTTCGTGTGTTGCTTGTCATTCTAACTTCTATGGTAATTCAAGTGTTTTAGAATGACGAAAAGAATTCGTTTCTCTACCTTATACACTTTTACCCTTTGAACAGCCCAGTTGAGCCCGTACATTCGTTTCGCAAACCCGTTGGTGATCATTGCATATCCCAAGACAGAAACGACGTCACTTCAAAAAGAATAGGAAGGATAAAATTTCCTGGGTTAATGTCGGAGTGCTAAGATTCAAAGTTGTACATCTAGCACATTTATTTGAAAATCCTGACTCCAAAAAAGAAAGGAAAAGCTAGGATTTCAACAAAAAAAAATGAGAGAAAAATCCAATCTTGGGCATCAAGAAAAAGCAAAGTGCCTGGTAAAAGCAAGGCCAATGCCCCTCCAAATATCTGTACACTTGTGAATCGTGTGTTTGATCTTGTAAATGTCAAAAAGATGGCATGATATATGTGTATAAAGATCACCAGTGAGATCTGATTGTAAAAGAAAATCCCAAGGGAGCGGGACTACGAAAATCACTTCCAGATTATGTCGCATTCAAATGTCGACGTCGCACTAGCACAAGAAAGAGGTTATCCAAAGGCTACCGATGCACCTCAGAGACTGAGGCACTTTTTGAACCGCAAGGTACCGGATCGGCAGCAAATCTGCAGTGATCACCAATGTTAGACCCTTCGCGTGTTCTGAGCAAAAAACAAACCTTTCTTTTTTTGTCCCCAAACCTACCTGCATTACAACCCTGAGAAGTCTTTTCTGATTAAAGCATTTGGGTTAATGTAGGGTTAAATGTCTAAGCTTAGCTCGAAGAAGTTCGAGCAAGATTATTTCTTTCTCATTTTTGCAGGGTTCTTGACTTGTAAACCCGGAGTAGAAGAAGAAAATTTTGTTGACAAAAGGACCTGACTCAGAAAGTGAGTCCCCTTTTGGAAACCATGTCCAAGCCCAACATTACGGTCCCGTAAAGACCTCCCGATTGATCTGAATGTATGCGCTGCGAACGGTCTCGAAAACCCAGGTATAGGGTATTAGGAAATTCGAGTGCTCTTTTTATAAAAAAAACCAAGTCAGAAAAATTGGTAAGAAGACATTTCTGACAGAGATACTCCAATAGAATGCTCGAAAGCAAGCTTTAGTTGGAAACTTCAAAATTGTTTGATCCAAGGATTTTCCTCACAAGGGTTCTTGATCATCCTCGCATGCTTGAAGATATTTTGAACAAATCTCCAACATCCCAAGTCATTTTACATAATTGCATAGGTTAAAATGAACCTTTATCTGCATTATGTTTATCATTATGTCAAAAGGACAATCTTCAGAATTATCTCTATGTGAGATTTCAGTTTTACAGGTTCGAGCTTTCTGCAGGATGCTTGGAGTCCACAGATCCCAGAATGTCACATCTTATGTCAAAAGGACAATCTTCAGAATAATCTCTATGTGAGATTTTAGTTTTATAGGTTTGAGCTTTTTGCAGGATGTTTGGAGTCCCCAGATCCCAGAATATCACCTCTTATGTCAAAAGGACAATCTTCAGAATCATCACTATGTGAGATTTCAATTTTACAGGTTTGAGCTTTCTACAGGATGCCTGGAGTCCCCAGATCCCAGAATGTCACCTCTTATGTCAAAAGGACAATATTCAGAATCATCTCTATATGAGATTTCAGTTTTACAGGTTTGAGCTTTCTGCAGGATGCTTGGAGTCCCCAGATCCCATAATGTCACCTCCAACGTCGAAAGGTTTGAGTTTTCTGTAGGATACTTGGAGTCCCCAAATCCCAGAATAACACCTTGCACATCAAAAGAACCATTTTTTAGAAACAGCTGTCTGTAAGGTTCTAGGTAACCCTTAAGCCCAGAGTAGCCCATTTGGTAAAACCTAAAAGTTAGGTACACCTCACTTGTATAGACCCTAGTTAATTCCTTAGAATATAGGATCAGCAAAATGTTCGACAATCCCTATAGAACGGGTGCGTCATCCATAGGTTCATAGAAGAAAGGAGTCCTATTCACGGCTTGATCCCCCTGACGGATCAAAACGTTCGACAATCCCTTCAGAACGTGTGCGTCATCCATAGGTTCCTAGCAAAAAGGAATCCTATTCATAGTTTGATCCACCATACGGATCAAAACCCCTGACAATCCCTGAAGAACGGGTGCTTCATTCATAGGTTCTTGTCAAACATAAGAATCTCATTCTGGTACGGCCGACCATACAGGCTAGAGTTTAACAGCCTTAGGATGCTCAAGAGACGAGCCCCTATGTATCTAATTGAACCCGCTATACACCGCGCTTGCCGCACGAGCATCAGGCAGGTAAGTAACAGGTGAGCATCTCTATTCCGCCTCTCTTTCTCTCACATCGACAAAAATAAGGCAAAGCATTCACCAGCGGGACAAGAAATATTAGATGTCAAGATTCATTTTTCTATTTCCCAGTAGAGTCAATCTAGACTTAGGTGTCACCTGTCTTTGAGAGAAACTTCTCGCGAGATTCCTCTCAAAGAGGGGCAGCTGTTGACACATAATTTTGTATTAGCCTTTTTTTGGTTATTTCTTAGAAAATTCATGAAAAATCCATAAAAAGTTAAAAAAATTACAAAATCAACTTTGGTGGCCTTGGCCAAGCCTAAGGAACCATTTTTGACAAAAAAATAATTTTTCTTATTTTTCATATTTTTTAATATTTTCAGAAATTAGGAAACTACTAGAAAAATCAAGAAAAATAGCATTTGAGGTCGCAAAAATATGAAAAAATAGCCAATATTTTTATTTTAAATCCTTTGTCTTTTTGACCTCACAAAAAGTCCAAAATAAGATTCAATTTTACATGTTCCTTTGTAACACGTACGATTGAATTTGGTAAACAAATGTCAATTGAGTCTTTTAATTTGTAATTTTGGCATTTTCTAGGATCTTGACATTCAATCTAATTGTCCCTTATTGCAATTTAGCCCAATTGTTTGTACAAATCGCTCAATTGCAAGAATTTGACAAAATGGCATAGTTAATTGCATTTTAGTCCTTGAAATTGGGCATATTTGAAATTACTTTCAATTCAGTGACTATCATTGCAAATTAAACATACTGCCCAATGGTTTCATCATTTTGAATCGAATGGCATAGGTAATTTGGTCCAAATTGATCATTTGAACCTTCAATTGCACAATTCCCCAATTTACAAATAAATGAATATTTGGGGTTTTTGTTGAAATTGATATGAACTTTTGGGCAAAATCACATTTTTAGATAAAATTCATGCCATAAATTCGATTCTGAGGTTTAATTGCAAAACTTCCCCACCAATTTGGGTTAATTTTGAAAATCTCAATTCGAAACCGGTTCAGACCGGTCTGACCGCCGGTCGGACCGGTCGAACCGGTCCAGAACAGTGTCATCTTCTTCCTCAGACCCCGTACGAATGAACAGTCCTCAACTCAATTTTGATCAAGAAATTGAAGGGCAATTCACGATTAATTGAAATGGGAATGGTGGGCGTTTTGTTCCTCTCATCGTCCCCCGTCGATTGACACCAACGGCACCGTCTGACGTCGCCGGAAGAGAAGGTAATCAGCTGGTCAAAGTTGTGGTACCTGCAAAAGTCAACAATCACCAAACTCAGACATAATTCGTGCCAAATTAGAATGAAATAGAGCTCGCCGGAGGACCAAACGGAGTTGGACGGAATGCCCATCCTCCCCGACGCCGTTTGGACCTAAAAGCACGTGAGTACACGTGCAAATTCGAGTCAGTTGGTTCCCCCCCATTCGGCGCCAAAATTTCAAAGAAGAATATAAGCCGATGGACCTTCGCGAAGCAGTTAAGGAGTGAATTCAGATGAAGAAGAAGAAACCGAATCGAGAGAGAGAGAGAGAGAGAGAGAGAGAGAGAGAGAGAGAGAGAGAGAGAGAGAGAGCGACTGAGAGCTCGCCCTCCAACCGCCATTGTCGAGGGCTCGAGCTCGAACTGTGAGGCATGGGTAGGGCCACTTCCAGGCCAAACCGAATCCGGTGAGTGATGCGAGGAGGTTGCCCAAACTCTCAAGAAGCGATCGCCGCTGACCGCGCAAGCTACGACCACGGAAACAGGTGAGATAGACTTCCGAGCTTCTCACTGTGTGTTAATGGCGATCCATATATTTCTTGATCATTCTTGCAATTAGTGTGTGCGTTTCATTCCTTGGACATCACTGACCATAATTATATCTTCATTTTGCATCGATTTCGCCCGAATATCTCGAATCGAGTCTTCAAACATAGCCTCCATTGCCGACCGCTGTCCATAGTTGCCCAGCCAAATCTGGGCCGTGCGAGCTCAATCGGAGCTCGAGGTAAGTCTTCTGAACATTGAATGATGCTATTGTGTTGATGAATTAGCCTAAAATGCCATGAATCGCATGATTAGAGTAGCTATGTACGTACTGATTCGAGCTTCACCGCGTTCGATCCTATGGGTGTAGTCGTACGAGTTTACGATATGCTATGCACGAACCTGAGACGAGTCGATTGCCGTCGGTTTCGCTCGATTCTGTTGAGATTCCACCGTTGGATCATCGCCGGAGTGTCGTAGCCGTCCATTCGGAGACAGTCGCGAGGTTGAAGACGAAGCTGACATGGCGTAGTCAGTGGGTCAAAGCTTAGGTGGAAGTTGGCCATTGGTCCACGTGGATGTCGAGTCAGCTCGACCGTTAGTCTGTTAGGGCGAGTCAGCGTAGATCGGACGGTCTAGGTTAATCGAGTCCATTTCATAATGACCGTCCGATTAGAAATTAGGATAATCGAAAATATTTTAAATCGAAAAATCAAATTCAATCGAAACGGTGTCGCATGGGTTAATGAGTAGGCGGCGTCGTTTAGGATAGTAAGATTGAACGGCTCAGATCAAGTCTCAGGTTATAATCCTGGCCGTAGATTTCAATAGGACAATCGGACGGCCCTGGTCGAGTCTTCGCTTAATCTAGACGATAGGTTTTAGTAATCAGATCCGGCGTTCGTGGATTAGTCATGCGGCTCAATGATGACCGTCGGATCGAGTCCGATTAATCCAAAAATAAAAATGGCAGAAACGGCGTCGTTTTGGCATAGTGGTCTCGCGGGTCCGGGTATGGGCCAGGTTCCGACCCGAGTGGGTCGGGTCGACCCGGTCCGAAATTTTTTTAATAAAAAAATTCAGAAAATGATTTTAAAAATAAAAAAAAATCATCAAAAATCCTAGAAAATTGTAAAAATGCTAGAAAATCCAAACAAAATATAGAAAAATTGTGGGAAAATCCTAGACACTCTAGAAACCCCCAAAAATTGAGGATTGACCACAGACAACTGGTCAATTCTATTTTTGGGGTTTCTTATCCGTTCTTCCGAGAATTGACGATATTACCCTTTAGTAGTAAGTCGCCTCTGTTGTAAGCGAGATACAGTCGATAATGCCAAGGTAAGAATTAGGGTTGGGTAGGCGACCAATTCTTAGGCTTGGGTTTCGAATCCCGTCTCTTTTCTCAAAATGACGATTATGCCCCTCAATGGGAAAATCGTCTTTCATGTCCTAATCGAGTCTTGAAAATTGCTTAAAGTTAGGGTTTAGGTCAGGTGGGTGACCAACCCTAATATTTGAGATTTTCAGTTCTCATCTTTGTCCAAAATGACGACTTTACCCCTCCAAAGGTAAAATCATTTTTAAATTCCAGAAAAATTCTGGAAATTCTAGAAAATTAGGAAATGGAAGGATTTGATCGCCAATCCCATTTCCACCCCATTTTGACTGCACATTTCATCTAAAATGATGATTTTTCCCTTCTAAAGCAAATTGTCCCCCAAGTTTCTCAAAATTACGATTTTGCCCCTCATGGGCAAATCATGTCAAATCTTTCCTAAACCTTGATTGATACTTCTCTAGGCTAATAGGGCCTCATTTGGGATGCCATGCTGATTTCATGTGTTTTATCCGCATGTATTGGATCCTTGATTTACGCATTTACTCTTTCTGACTGTGAGTGATAGGGTAGTCATTCCTGTCTGCATGAACTCTTAGAATTAGGATTCGTTCCCCACTCATCTGTATGAAATCCTATGATCGATAAATCATTCAACTTAGGTACCGAAAGGGCGCCGATTCTGACAGTCGGCGTAACTAAGTCCCCTATCCCGTTTTTCTGGTTTCCGCGAAATCGAATAGATCGCTCCCAACTATTCGATAGGGTTTCCAATCGTACCCTCCATGAAACGATTGGTGGTGACTCCTTGGCATGTACACATGTCACATGTCACCAGACCGCACTGAAGGTCGACCACATATATCCAGCCGTTGCGATTTGGGTAATGGATCTTGGGAGAGGCCCGCGTCCGATCAGGCGACGATGGGGCGGTCCATTAGGCCCCTCCGGCATGCAACCTGTGAGAGGGTCGCGACAATCTCCATTGAGGAATGCATTTACAACATCCTTTTGGAACAGAGTCCATCTTTTAATAGCAACAACAACAAGGAGGCTACGAACAGAAGTAAGACATGCAACTGGAGCAAAAGTCTCATCATAGTCAATGCCATACTCATGAGTGAAGCCTTTGGCTACTAGTCTGGCTTTGTAACGTTCCATCGTACCATCTTCCTTTGTTTTATTTTGTACACCCATTTACAACCTATAGCAGATTTTTCAAGAAGTAAATCAACCAAGTCTCAAGTGTGAGATTCTTCCAATGCATGCAACTCATCAGCCATTGCTTGCTGCCAAAGAGGATTAGTACGAGCTTCTCGATATGTGCGAGGCCTATGTGTTAACACCTAATTTTGGATCAATCTTTTTTTAGTTTGTTTTTAGAAAATTCATAGAAAATTCATAAAAAGTCAAAAAATTACAAAATCAACTTTGGTGGCCTTGGCCAAGCTTAAGAAACCATTTTGACCAAAAAATAATTTTTCATATTTTTCACATTTTTTTAGTATTTTTTGAAAATAGGAAAATACATGAAAATTCAAGAAAAATATCATTCGAAGTCACAAAAATATGAAAAAATAATTAATATTTTTATTTAAAATCCCTTGTCTTTTTTACTTCATAAAAAGTCAAAATCCAAGTTCAATCGTATATGTTCCTTTATTACACATATGATGGAATTTGGTAAAAAAATGTCAATCGAGTCTTTTAATTTGTAATTTTTGGCATTTTGAGAGTCTTGTCATCCAATCTGATTGTCCTTACTTACAATGCGGTCCAATTGTTCACGTAAATGGTTTAATTGCATGATTCGGATATAATTGCACATTTTGTTGCAATTTAGTACTTGAATTTGGGTATAATTGAAATTACTTTCAATTCAAGGGCTACATCTACAAATTGAAGTCACTATCCAATGTTTTTCATCATTCCGAGTCGATTGGCAGGGGTGGTTTGGTCCAATTTGACTGTTTAAACCCTCAATTTCATAATTTTTCGAATTGCGATTAAATAAAAATGTGGGGTTTTCATAGAAATTGGCTAGAACTTTTGGGTAAAAACATATTTTTAGATAGTGTTCATGTCCTAAGTTCGATTATGAGGTTTAATTGCAAAAAATTCCCCATCAAATTGTGATTAAATTTGAAAATCAAGTCAGAACCGATCTTGACCGGTCAGACTTCCCGATCGGACCGGTTCAAATAGTCATCTTCAAACCTCAGGATTCCCGCGCCAATTGCAGATTTACAGGTGTGTTTTGATCGAGAAATTGGCCTTCCAATCAACCATGATCAATAAAATTGATCGAGGGGTTTTGATCCTCAAAGTGCCCTTCGTCGATCGAGACCGGTTTGACGACTTGGGTCCACTGGAGCCGCGCTGACGAAGGACAACTATCTATTGGCTGTTTTCAAGCCAACGACAGAGCCAAATGTAAGTGAAATTCGAGCGAAATTGGAGTCATCGGATGGCCAAAATCGATGACCGATTTGTCTCAGACGTTCCTCGGTGTCCATTGACCATTTCGCACATGGTCATCGCCTGATATCTCCCGCACGACCGATTTTCGAGAGGGGGGATATAACCGAAATTTAGGTATTTGGGGAAATGAGGAGATCTATTCTATTGAAAGTGGAGAACAGAATCGAAAAGTGTGACATTCCGAATTCCGACCCCTCTCGAGGCTGTGAAATGAAAGGTATCGCGCGGTGTGTTTCAGTTGTAGCTCGCTCGGAGTTGGCCACTCTCGAGTTAACTGACCAAAAGGGAAAGACTGACGCGGAGTCGGGTACGTGGACTTAGGGATTTTGAATAAGAAATGACGCTTTGACCATAAGGATTGTCGAAGGAATATTTTGGGCCAGTAGAGATCGATCTAGGAACGATCGTGGAATGCCTTGTTAGCGTTATACGTTGGGACGCGGGTGAATCCGCTTAACCAATGTATAATTTGCGAGAATTTCCTAAATGGGATTCCGACAATCAAGATCGCAGGAGCTATCAATAAATCATCGCAATTACATGACAACCAAAGTCACCACAGTTTAAGAAACCCTAAGGTCGATATGCGTAGTGACTGTAAGAGTCGCCCGTCAGTTTGAGATAAACTGGAATTACAGTCGACGAGGGCTCGACAAGAAATTGGACCTCGAGATTTGGGTATTGAACATTTAGGAATTCCAACATTTGAATTGAAATGGACATCGCCTCATCAAGAGCAATTTAGATTGGAAAAATGACATTTCGGACGACACGTGCAAAATAATCATTTTGTACCTTGAGGTTTGCCCTTGTCTTAAGGTTTAATGAAGGACGTTTTGGTCATTTGGTCTTCCAATTATTGAGTATGCTTTGACTTAAGGGATTAAGCTAGCTTCTCTCATCTCTCTCTCTCTCTCTCTCTCTCTCTCTCTCTCTCTCTCTCTTTATTTGGACGACCAACTCTCTCTCTCTCTCTCTCCTCCATCTTCTTCTTCATTTTCTTCGTCTCGGCCGAACAGACCTAGCTCGACCAGTCCCGACCACCTCCCTTCCTTCGGCCATAGCTTCTTCGTCCGGTGTTGGATTGAGGTAAAACCACCGTCAATAGAAAGCTTATTATGTTATCTTTCCAAGGACATATTATAAGCTCGATTTGGCCCAGTATTTCTTCCCGTAAGTCTGTTTGAACGAAAAATGTCAGATTGAGGTAGAAGCTGACCAGTTTTGGGGAAAGACCAGTTTCGTGAGCTTTAAGGCTTCAAATAGCTCCAAATTTTCGGTGAGGTCTTCTACACTCATAGTATTAAAGTTGGCTGAGCTATGGTTGCAACTTTATTTGGGTTTTAATGAGTTTTCATGGCTGATTGGAGGCGGTTTCCTTGAGGCAGAATCTGATCGCCTGCGCATCGAAGAGAATCAGATCAATTGGAAGCCTTTTTGGTGTCGTTTTGCTTCCAAATTTTGGGTGAGCTCCCTTAACATGTGGATTAAGGTATTAGCAAGTTATTTTCGTGGTAAATTGAAGCTTAGGATTAATTTGTGCTGTATGAAGCAGAACCGATTATGCCCTGTGTTATGGCTATTTGAACCGAACACTTTGGGGGTTCGTGGAGGTGTCGTCGTGTCTTTAAATGGTTGTTAAGCTATCGTAGGTTGCCAATTGATGTGTTATTGAGGTATTGGAAAAGTGGTGTTGAGAAATGGTCGAGTTTTAATTTGGAAATGTAATTTTTCCTAGGACGGCGCGTGACCCCTTTTGTGGCCGTGAGTTTACTGATCTAGGGGGTTCATTTGGCTTGGAAATTGCTAGATTGATCAAGGGTAAGTGTCCCTTAAACCTTTACTTGAACGTTAGGACACTACTGGATAAGTTTGATTAATGAATTGGTGATTTATTATGACCAACGGGATGTTGAATGCATGAGATTGTTGTAGTCGGTCCACATGTCTTTATGTGAGGTTAAATTGATAAATTCCATGATTAGAGGATGTGGTGTGACCTCGATTTTCGTTAGGACTAGTACGGTTGTGTGGCAACAGAATCTGTGATTGATAAGTGTGCTTTAATTGGCCAGGGAGCCTTGTGTTGTAAGTGGCTATTGGGCCTTGTGATATAGTTCGGCTATTTAGCCCTAGATTCATTTGAATTGGCTATGATGCCCTGTTATTGAATTGGCTATAATGTCTATACTATATAGGTGGCTATAATTCCTATGCTATATAAACGACTATAGTGTCGATATTATATGAATGGGTTATAGTGCCCTAGCGATTAATTGGCTTAGTGCCTCGGAGATCGCATTGGCTTGGTGCCCCAGTGTATATTAATTGGCCAGAGTGCCCCTGTGATTCTAAATGGCAAGAGAGCCCTTGTACATCGTAATTGGCCAGAGATCCCTGATGCTTTGTAAATGGCCAGAGTGCCCTTGTGATGTTAAATGGCCAGAGTGCCCTTGTATTGCATGGCTAGAGTGCCTTGATGTAAGTGAAATGGCCAGAGTACCCTGTGATTTTAATTTGTCAGAGTGCCCTTGAGGAATACATCTCGGCCCGGGAGCCCATGGCAATGAATGAATGAGATGTCACTGAGATGATATTTGGAGTTATGTGCTAATTTATATGCCAGTGCGTGAGCTTGGTCTCATTGTGTATGACGTGTTTGACTACGATGGTGACTCGTGCCAATTACTTTGAGATATGTGACATTTGAATGCCAAGTGCTAATGCCTTGATGGGCTTCTTCTTTTTGTTTCGTTGCATGGTCTAGGAGGACTGACGGTCTGGTATAGGTTTAGGGTTCACTTGCTGAGATTTTATATCTCACCTCGTTGGAGACTAACATTTTTCAGGTCCCAAATGATGGTAACCCGAGCTTGCCAAGGGTTGGCATTTGAGAAAGTCGTTGGAGGAAATCAAGATGAATCTGATCGAGACCTTAGGAACTGTATATTGTTTGGAGTTAGGTTTGTAATTGACTTTGACATTTATGAAAAGTGTACATCTTTTTGCCCTAAGTCATTTCTAGGAAGTTATTTGTATAGAGTTGTCCTCGCTTTCGCATGTATGTCTCATATAGACCTTTAAGCATTGGCTGTTGGTTCTTGGAAGATCATCAAAGGTAATGGCGAAGGTGGGATACTCGCGTGCTCACCGGGTTCGGGGCGTGATAAAAAGAGAGAGAAAGTGAGAGAAAAAGCTCGTTCTCCAATCGCCATTGTCGAGAACTCGAGCTTGAACTGTGAGTTGTTCGTGAGGACGATCTAGGTCGAACCGAGCCACCATTCCATTTGGAGAAACTTGTTGAAGCGCCAGAGAGGCGATCGCACCAGTTCAATCGGTCTGATATCGCCGAAAAAAGTAGTTCTCTTCTTCAAGCTTCATACTGTGTGTCTCTGGCGGATTTCTGGTATAGGTTTAAGGTTCACTTGCTGAGATTTTATATCTCACCCCGTTGGGGACTAACATTTTCCAGGTCCCAAACGATGGTAACCCGAGCTTGCCAAGGGTTGGCATTTGAGAAAGTCGTTGGAGGAAATCAAGATGATTCTGATCGAGAGCTTAGGAACTGTATATTGTTTGGAGTTAGATTTGTAATTAACTTTGACATTTATGAAAAGTGTACATCTTTTTGCCCTAAGTCATTTTTAGGAAGTTATTTGTATGGAGTTGTCCTCGCTTTCGCATGTATGTCTCATATAGACCTTTAAGCATTGGCTGTTGGTTCTTGGAATATCATCAAAGGTAATGGCGAAGGTGGGATACTCGCGTACTCGCCGGGTTCGGGGCGTGACAAAAAGAGAGAGAAAGTGAGAGAAAAAGCTCGTTCTCCAATCGCCATTGTCGAGAACTCGAGCTTGAACTGTGAGTTGCTCGTGAGGACGATCTAGGTCGAACCGAGCCACCATTCCATTTGGAGAAGCTTGTTTAAGCGCTAGAGAGGCGATCGCACCAGTTCAATCGGTCTGATATCGCCGAAAAAAGTAATTCTCTTCTTCAAGCTTCATACTGTGTGTCTATGGCGGATTTCGTCTCCGACCTTGTTTTTTGCAATTATAGTAGGCATTTTGCTCCTTGAACTACTCTAAGCTTGGTCGCAATCTGTTTCTGTGTCAATTTTGCATAATCCCTTACGTCTGAGCCCCGGAAATCCCTTCGCCATTATCGATCCTGTCGAAGCTCTCCTAACTCAAGCTAGCCTAAACCAAGTCAACCGGACCTGAAGGTAAGTGTCATGAACCCCATTCGAAGCTTCTTTGTGAAGGAATTAGCATGAAATGCTTCGCTCTGTTCAATTGAGATGCCATGCCTATATACTATATAAGCTTTGTCGTTCTTAATTCTGTGGATGAAATTGCATGATTCTCCGATATGTTGTAGGCGAGGTGTAGACGAGTCGATTGGTATAAGATTTGAGTCGATTGTTCAAGGTTTTTCCGCCGATCAACGACGAAGAAGCCTCAGCCGTCCATTTTATGGTAATCGTTGAGAGGTTGAAGACGATGACGTGTCAAAGTCAACGAGTCAAAGATTGAGTTGGCGTCTGGTAATTGGTCCACGTGTAAGCCTAGTCAGCTCGGTCGTTAGTTTGTTAGGCTGAGTTAGCAAGGAGATCCGACGGCTGAGGTTAATCGCGTCTAATTTTAGTAGCCGTTCGATTAATGATTAGGATATTAGTTTATAATCGAAAAATCAAAAAATAAGGAAATGGCGTTTAGGTTAAGTGAGTAAGCGACGTCGTTTAGGTTAGTGAGAATGAACGGTCCAAATTGAGTCAAGTTTTTTAATCGTGGCCGTAGGTTTAAGTAATCAGATCAGATGGTTGAGGGTTAGTTGGCTTTTAGTAAACCAATCCTAAGGCTATGGAATAGCCACATGGTTTAATAGGAATCGTCGGATTAAGTCAAAATAATAGAAAAATAAAAATAAATGGAACGGCGTCGTTTTGGGGCTAGTCTCCGCGCTGTTCGGGTTAGGGCCGGGTTCCGGTCCAAGTGGATCGGGTCAGCCCAGTTCAAATCATTTTTTTAACAAAAAAAAATGATTCTAAAATTAAAAAAAAAATCGAAAAAATCTTAGAAAATTCTAAAAAAATGTTAGAAAATCCTAGAAAACCCCAAAAAATATAGAAAAATTGTAGAAAATTCCTAGACACTTTAGAAATTTCCAAAAATTGAGGAATGGCCGCAAACAACTGGTCAATTCTATTTTTGGGATTTCTTATTCGTTCTTCCAAAAATTGACGATACTGCCCTTTAGGGGTAAATCGCTTTCGCTTAGTACATGAGATAGGTCGAAAATGCCGAGATAATGATTAGGGTCAGTTAGGTGACCAATTCTTCAACTTGGGTTTTCGAATCTCATCATTTTTCCGAAAATGACGATTTTACCCCTCAAAGGGTAAATCGTCTTTCCTACTTCAATCGAGTCATGAAAATTGCTCAAAATTAGGATTTTGGATATGGTGGTTGACCAATCCTTTTGTTTGGAATTTTCACTTCTCGTCTTCTTTTGAAATGACAATTTTACCCCTTAAAGGGTAAATCGCTTCCAAAATTCCAGAAAAATTCTAAAAATTCCCGAAAAATAGGAAATAGATTGGTTTGATGACCAATCCTATTTCCACCCATTTTCGACTTCATGTCTAAACTACTCCTGAGCTGTCATTGACACTTCTCTAGGCTAATAGGGCCTTATTAGGGATGCCATACTGTGTTCATGTGATTTATCCGCATGTCTTGGATCCTTGATTTGCGCATTTATTTTATTGATTGTGAGTGTTTAGGTAGTCATTCCTATTTGCATGAACTCCTAGATTTAGGATTCGCACCTCACTCATATGTATGAAATCTTAGGTCAGATAAACCAGTCAACTTAGGTACCGAAAGGGCGTCAACTCTGATAGTTGGCGTAACTAAGTCCCCGATCCCACTTGTCTAGTTCTCGCAGAATTGAATAGAATGCTCCCGACTATTCGATATGATTTCTAATCGTACCTTCGCCGAAACGATTGGTGGCGACTCTTTGGCATGTACACGTATCACATGTCACTAGACCACACTGAAGGTCGACCACGTATACCTCCGTTGCGACTTGGGTAATGGGCCTTGGGAGAGGCTCGTGTCCGACCAGACTTGGACGGCCCATCAACCCTCGACGACGACAAAATCCGCGAGAGTCGCGACAGACTGGCGACTCCGCTGGGGACTTATTCCAAACCAGAATATCTGGTTAAGAATTTTAGAGGACTTGAGCCGATTAAAAAGTTGATTGCTTTATCTGACCCTATTTTCTACAAATGCTCTTCGAATGTGAGGTACGTACACTAACCATTGTGTTAGATGTTTTTGCAGATTGGAGAAATAAGAGGTTGAGTGTTTGCTGACCTTTTTTCCTTGTAGGTTGGAGTTGGGATTGTTGAGAAAAACCCCTATGTGATTTTGAAGTTGACAAAACGATCCCAAGTACTCTTAAGTTTTGAGATAATGCTATGGAATACTTGTTTTGCAGATTATCCTTCTGGTGTAGGGATGCACAGGATTAAATCTGTCAAAAAGATTTTGCTCAGATGGAATTTCTAAGGGACTCAGATGCTGGATGGAGCTCAGACGTTGAGTGGGAATAACTCAGACGTTGAGCGTTAAGCGGGGATAGCTCAGACGTTGGACTGTTGCTCAAGCTCTGAGTGGAGTATTCACGTGCAGTAATAAGAACTTGAAGAGGACTTTCAAATGTGCTTATTTGACACACTACAACGGATACAATCGAGCTAGATCATTCTTGAGGATTCTCGGGGATAGAGATCAATCAAGGATGCGATATCAAAGAGACAAACATATGACTTTCCAAATGAGTGAAATCATCTATGGAAACCCAGTATCATAATTGTATGAGCGATTTGATCCGAACGGGGAAGTCTTTCCTTTGGCGATCCCCAACGGCTACGAGATCTTCTTTTGGTATGTCTTGTCCAAACGGGAAGTTTTGGAGAGACTTCTTCTGGAAGCCTTGCAACGGTTAGATTGGAGGCGGGGGAGTATAAAATACATCTCAAGGTCGAAGGGAAAAAAGGTCGGCGTTAAGAGGGAAAAGTCTTTATAATTCTTAGATCGAGAGTACTTCATTTAATACACATTTCTTGATTCATCCATTGTAATTGTGAGGAGATGTACACAAGAGTGTTGAGCACTAGGTGGGGTATCCTGCGTGTCAAGGAGATCACTAAGGTGTAACCTCTCGAGCTATTTACTAGTGGAATCCAGCCAATTGGTTGATAGCCGAAGAAGTGGACGTAGGCTTAACCAAAGCCGAACCACTATAAACCCTCTGTGCAGTCTTCTCTATCCATACTCTGATCATATTATATAATATGTGATAGTAGAACTGCATAGAACTATTTATATTGATATATTGTGTTGCCATCATCTGAGACGTTATAGAAACGCATGTGCAATTGATATTCCATGAAAAGAAAACACTCAAATTGCACTACAATCACCTATTCACCCCCTCTAAGTGATAACGCTAGCCACAACAATTGGTATCAGAGCCTGGTGCTCATATTTTGTGAAGTGTTTTTATTTCCAAGCTAACGATCTTTATGGCTAGCAATTTTTCTCCCACATGAATCGAAGGTGGAAGCAACAACAGACCACCATATTTTGATGGAAAGGGTACATCGATTGGAAAAATAAATTCAAAGCATATCTTAGATTCCTAGATCCTCAGATATGGGATGTTGTACAAAGAGGAGTGAATCCAACTGCAAATGCCACGTCACATCAAATCCATGGGATAACAATCCAACGCCGACTGTTACTTTGTCAACTACCGAGATTGCCAAGAGAGATGCTCTTGATGCAAAAGCCGCCTATTCATTTTATAGTGCTTTATCTCCTACTGAATACAAACATATTGCAAATTGTTCCTCATCGAAAGAGATCTGGGACAAGCTCTGCATTACCTATGAAGGAACATATAGAGTGAAGGAGACCAAAGTCAATTTTCTTCTCGGCCGATATGAAGCATTCAAGATGATGCCCAGAGAAACTATAAAACAAATGTTTGATAGATTCACAGAAATAGTGAATGGTCTTACATACCATAGGCAACTTGTTTCAGAACCAATGAGAGTCAACAAGTTACTAAGAGTTCTCACAAAGGAATGAGACAACGTTGTCGCGACCCGTCCGGAAGGCGGACGCGGCTAATGGATTACCGATCGCGGGTCTTGGATCGGCGCGGGCCCTCCCAGGCCCCTACCAAATCGCGGCGGGAGTATTTTTCAAAGAGATTCGGCGATAAGAGCCGATCGATTTCGACCTTAGTATAGTCGTGGTGGCATGTGCAACTTGTGCATGCATTTGGAGTCGCCACCGGTCTTTCTTGGAGGGTAGACCGAAAACCTCACTAATCGATTGGGAGAGATCGATCAGTTCTGCGGAACCAGAGATTTTAGGTTCGGGGACTTGATTACGCCGGTGTCATTACCAACGCCCTTTCGGTACCTAACGCGAGTGATTTTCCCAGCTAAGAATTCATGTCTGGGCAATTTTAGGTGAGGTAGGCTTGATTCAGGGTTCATGCAGATTGGAAGACTGTTCCTATCAATCACAATCAATTTAAAATGAAAGGGCAATCAAATACATAAATAAATCACTTCAATGTACATTAATTCAGATCCAAGGCTTCCTAGTACAACCATAAAGGCTTAAGGAAAGTGTGACTGCGGACCAGGGGTAAAATGGGAAGATTTGGAGGCGATTAGCCCGAAGGGCAAAATCGTCAATTTTTGGAAGGTTTGGATACCGAATTACCCGAAATATTCCATGGCTAGTTGTTTGTGGCCATTTCCTATTTTTGAGGATTTTTTTAGAATTTTTCTGAATTTTCCGAAATTTTTATTGAAATTTTTTTTTATGATTAAATATATTTTTTTGTTATTATTTTTTTATTAATTATTACTTAATTAAGATGGTCGGATCCGGGTAGGATTTTTGGGGCCGAACCTGGATCAAGCCGTTAAGCCTAATCAGAAACAAGAAAGAGGGCTTGAACCGGGTCCAATCGCACAAGGAACCTAAGGCCACTTTTCTTTCTTTAAGCCCGCTAAACTAATTTGCCTGAGCCTAGCCTTCCTTCCACCAGCATTTAACGCAGGCCCAACAGCCCACAAAACCCAACAATCCAAATACCCAACCCAACATGAAAATAGATCTCACCTTACTATTCATTGTCTTCAACGTGAGACGTCCGCTCATGAAAACAGGACCAAGCTCGAGTCTGCGACTCCCGTGACCTGCGTGTCCGTTCAGGAGGTCGCCGCCGAAGTCGGCGACCTTGTGTTCGACTCCTTCCATGCGACGCAGCTCCTCCTCCACTGTAATCCCAGCCTTGTTGTTCTCGAAGTATGTCACAAGGGCTTGTCTTTTCTGGTATGTTATCGTACTGTAAGCGTATGCTGGGATCAACTTGTTGTTGTCCAAGTCATCTTCCTCATCACCAGCATCGTCACTATCTGATCTTGTACTGCTTACAGGAAAAACTTGGGCAGGGGCAGACTGAGCCATAGGCGTCTCGCCGTCATTCATCTCAAAAGAATCATCAAGCGTTGCGCACACATGCCACTTTGCCGCAAGGCATGTCATGGGCTGTGCTTTATGTGTAATCCTGGTCGCACTGCGCAACAAGATGAAGAGCCCAGCAACCAGAGTCATGGAGCAAAGAGCCAATTCTCCTATGGCTTATAATGTGTGGTAGAGCCATGAGAAGAGCTCCATGACGCAAGCAACAGTGTCGCTCAGGTAAACATTCCCCAAGAAGGGTATTTGAGAGGCTCCGTCTCACTCTCGTCCCAAAGCTTGTCGAAGAAGAGAAACCTCCTCAGGTCGTACTTCCTCACGAACCGCGACAGGCAGATGAAGGAGAGCGTCGCGAAGTTGCTGAGCGACGGCTGGACGACGCCGTCGAAGGGCCTCTTGAGGGGACTGGGCGGAGAGCCAAGGGCTGGACTTCGGTGGCTCGACTGCAAGTGGATGGGGGTCTCGGCTGGGCTGTCGAGGATTGGTGATGGCCGGGACGAAGTGGCTGAGGACGTTGGGTGAGAGAAGGAGGAGGTGATAGTCCACGGTGGAGCGGCGGCTAGGTGGCGAGGGTGACTGTTATTTCTTGATCGGAGAAGGAAGGTGGCGATGAAATCCGCTGAGTACGTGTTATTAGCATGGACGCCACTGACCTTAGCAGCAGCAACGAACACCAACCGCGGCCCTCGGCAGCGAAGAAGTCCTCGACATCCGACTGGCGCGTGAGGTCAAGCTCGGCGTGGGTGCGAAGGACCAGACTGGCAAACCCCCGATCCCGGAGCTTCCGCACGATGGCGGAGCCCACAAGGCCACGGTGGCCCTCGACGAAGACCTTGGCCGATTCGGAGAGGAAGGAGTCTCCTGCTGCGTCCGCGTTGGGTCCTCCCACCGTAGCAGATGCAGGAGATGGAGCTCAGTCACAACACCCAGCGAGCCGGTTCGTATGGATTCGGGGTGTCCTTTTCTTCGGGTGCTCTTTTGGAGATTCGGACAATCACATGTCGTGCGGACTGAAAAAAGAAAAGGTTGCCACCCTCTAATAAAGAACCAGAAGCCAGCTCCCTGTGAATGATGTTCAGTCCTCTCTTTTTTTGTAGAAGCTTTCGTGGTGGCTTTAAAGAAAAGGTTGGACATCCACACAAACATGCTCAGTCCCCTCGTGCCAATGAAGATTCGGATTCCCGGCCACTCTAGCTCTCTCTCTTTAAATAATAATCCCACTCTCATTTGTCTTCTTCAATGTCCTCTCTTTTGAAAACAATGGCGTCGCTCCCTTCCTTTTGGTGATATTGTATCACATTTGGCTTTAGGGATCCAACCCCGTCCTTCGGCGAACGAACTCTTCAACACTTTCATTTCCTTTCTAATTTGGTCAAACATTAGCAACAACTAAAAAGGGACGCTAGAATGGTACGTCAAGACTCAAAAATGAAAAACTTTCAAACTAAAAGACTCAAACAATTTTTTATGCCCGATTCGGGTTTATGTTTGTGAAGGAACATAGTGACCCGAGCCGAATTTTCAAGATTTGAAGTGACGCACTTGAAGAGGAAATTAAAACAAAATTATTGAATATTTTTGTGTATTTTTCTGACCACGAATGGTATTTTTCTGATTTTTTGGGTATTTTTAATAATTAAATAAATTCAAAAAATTATTAAAAATTACGAAAAATATTTTTTTATTCAAAATTGGTTCCTGAGGCTAGGCTAAGGCTTCCAAAGTTGATTTTGTGATTTTACGACCTTTTTTGATATTTTTAATTTATTTTTTTAAAATTAAAATAAAAATAAAATAAAATAAAATAAAAAAAATAAAAAATAAAACTCACAATAACATATGGTAAAAAAAAAATCAGGTGTCAACAGCTGCCCCTCTTTGAGAGGAATCTCGTTAGAGGTTTTTCTCAAAGATAAGATGGCACCTGATTCCTAACCGACTCAACTGGGAAAATGAAAGAAGAAATGCTATGACATCGGATCCTTAAGGCTCCTGATAAAAGCTCAAATTAATCCCTGGTTTACTCTAGCAATTTGGACATGGGCCGGAGTGAGAGAGGCTTACCTGAAGTTCACCTGTCGGATGCTGCCGGTTGCGACAACTTTCAAGAAGATGCCTAGGATTCGTCACAGAAAATCCTAGGGAGATTAAATTCTGACCTGTATGGTAGGTCATACCATTACGGGATCCCTAACTGGTAGGAATCTAAGGAAGGCGCATCCTACGCTTTGGGATTTGCCAAGGATTTTGATCCGTATGGTGGATCGGACCTTTGCGTTGATCTTTACGGCGGTATTTAACAATGAGTTGACCCTTGTGGCGGTTTCTACCATATTTGACCCTTTAGGCGATATCTACCTTGGTTTGACCCTTCAGGCGGTTTCTACCATACATTGACCCTTCAGGCGGTTTCTACCTTTGTTTTGACCCTTCAGGCGGTATCTACCTTTGATTTGACCCTTCAGGCGGTTTCTACCTTTGTTTTGACCCTTCAGGCGGTATCTACCTTTGTTTGTTTTGAAAAGGGGGTCTCATGACGAGGGTTCTCCACGTCCGATGAGACTGCCTAAATTTTGAAAAGGGGTCCTAAGACGAGGGTTCTCCACGTCATGCTAGGACTGCTTGGTTTTGAAAAGGGGTCTCATGACGAGGGCTCTCCACGTCCGGTGAGACTGTTTGATATTTTTGAAAAGGGGTCCTAGGACGAGGGTTCTCCACGTCAAGCTAGGACTGCTTAAATTTTTGAAAAGGATTTTTTTTAAGGGTTTCTCTTCCCCAAGAAAATATTGGTAATCTTTGAGAAGACAGCAATTGTCCAATTGACAAAATTTTATGACTTAAGCTTTAGTCATGAGATGTGCATTTTGATGCTGGAGGTTATCCAAAACATTCTTGCAACATGCAAATGTGATCACAAATCCCTTGCATGGAAAATCTGGATCAACAGTTTGAAAATTTCCAAAAAGAGTTTGCTCAAAACATCAATTGGAATATTTCTCGACAAGGAGGCCATCTCACCTGTTTTGAGGTGATGATTTTTAGGGGATGCACTCAATTCCCTGCTGACCTGTGCCTAGGTTTTAGGCTCATTCGCAGCGCATATATTTTGATCGGTCGGGAGGTCTTCCACGGGACCGTAATGTTGGGCTTGGATATTGGTTTTCAAGGGGGACCCGCTTTGGAGTCGAGGCCATCGAATGAAAATCTTCACCATCTGCTCCGGGTTTACAAGTCAAGAACCCTGCAAAATGAGAAAGAAAGAGTCTTGCTCGTACTTCTTCGAGCTAAGCTATATGTTAACCCAAGTGTCTTAGTCAGAGAATGCTGTTTCAGGGTTGTAACATTGGTAGGATTGGGGACCAAAAAAGGCTTGTTTTTGGCCCAGAAATCACGAAGGATTTGACATTGGTGATCATTGCCAATTTGTCACATGTCTTTTCCATTCTGCATCTTCCATTTTTGAGGTGTGCAACCGCTTTTGAGGTGTGCACAAGTCCTTTAGAGAACGTCTCTTGTGGTATTAAGAGATTGACAATTCTGTCCGTGTTTTTGCACCACGGCTGACATCATTTGGGGAGCAGTCTTCTTGATCTGACTCCTTTATGGGTTTTTCTCTCTTCCCAACTAGGCTTTATTGGGGATCAATCAAACAGTTTTCACGAGCATCGGCCTTGCTTTTACCAGGCACTTTGCTTTTTCTTGATGCTGGGGATTTTTTTCTTTGTTGAAATCCCGCCTTTTCTTTTCCTTTGGAACTACGATGTTCAGAAAATTGTGCTAGATATACAACTTGAATCATAGCACATTTAAACGCCGATATGAGATTTTTCTATAAATCCCATCTCTTGATTTCTTCCGTTCTTGGAGTGATGCAGTTTCCATCTTGAAACATCCCATGATCACCAACAGGGGTTTATGAAATGAATTTGCAGGCTCAACTTGGCTGTGCAAAGGATATGGTGTGTGGGATAGAGAAATGAATGCTTCTCGTCATCCTATGGCACTTGGATTACCATATAAACAACACACAAAGATTGATGTTAGTCCGAGCAAGAAAATTTCTAACCATTTTCTCCTGATACCGCTGGACTCACCTCCATTTTGCCCCGATGTGGGGTGGTTCTTGACAGGGTTAAGAATGAAAACCGCCGTTCAAGTGGGTTGTCAACGGTCACCTGTAGTGTTTATGATATGAAACGAACGCCTCCGTCGTCCCAATCCATGTAATCGCTGCGAATGGTCCCTACCTCCGTAGGTCCAGATTTTACTATTTGATTCGCTCCACTCATCTCTCAAGTGTATGTAGGATGTGTTTGGATTTGAGCTTGCCTCTCTTTTGAGGAAACATCCTTTTGAGAGTTTTGAACAACTTTTGATTGGAAAAATCTCTTTCGTTTTCCCAAAAATTTTACCCGTCAAGGGGATATTATGGTGCACAATGCATGTTCAGACAACCTCATGTTTCAAAACATGAATGCCAATGAAGTTAGAATTCCATGTCTTTTCTAGACATCAGATTTTGAAAGCTTTTTTCTTTTTCTCTCTGTGTTTTTGGTTTAACATCTTCAATGGATTGGGGGAAAGGGATACCTACCTGTCCACCGTGGCTGGAGATCCCTGAAAATGTAAAAGAAGCATATCATTGTATGTTCACGAATTTTTTGAAAATTGAAACGATACATCCTACCCTCATGTACCCTAACAGGTAGTATGTGTGATGTAAAAACTCATTCGTCTCCAAGGCGATTCCCCTGTCAAGGATAAAAAAATAAGTGTTAATTCATATTTCCAAATTCAAGACAAATTGGGACGATACAACTTTACTCTTGATTTTCATCCCATTCTGATGTTGCGTATTGATATGAACAACCTCTATCAAATCCGCCTATCCATGCTTGGAGTGTTTGTAACATCAATGGTTCATCTGCCCCCAGTTGGGCAGCGTCTGTTCTGCTATTTGAACGCATGACTCATTGAGTGATTTATCCATGTTTATCATCTGAGAAGGAAAAGAAAGAATACATTACTTCGGTACTCGATTGAAGATCGTTTAGGAACGATACATCGTTTTACCAAATAGGTGGCTTCGCGGCCAAACGTATTTTGTGTTGAAGGGGTAGATCCCATTATGCTCAGCGGGTGATAATTATGGTTCATGGAACTTGCTCCACGGATTAAGTGATTAATCTACGGCCTACGGCTTGAAGATGCTCAAAGGGTGATGTTGACACTCACGCGCAATTAGTTCTAGATATTAATGAAAGATGTTCCCGTGGGAACCTTACAGTGCGATCAACAACATATGCAATAGGAGTATTCAACCACTTTTCTCGAAGTATTTTTCATCGAGTAACCATGCCTTGCATTAGACGTTTGGTCACCTGCCTTGCGTCACCACTGCGATGGCCCTCCGGCTCCAAATTGATCGAGCCAAAGATTGAACTCATCGCCAAGGAAATTGCTCGGGTCTTCGAGCCATTGATGTTCAAGTTGGGTATCAACGATTGTTGGGGGCAGATTTCTTTCATTGCCTTCGTTGTGAGGGATTGGAGTCTTTGAGCTGGAACCTTCATCATTGCCCTGTTGGGGTTGAGACATACATTCCCGAAGAGTATTGATCCAAGTGTCCAGCTCCTCATCAAGGAAATCACCTGTTCTTTCTAGCCCTTGGTGCCCAGATTGGGTGTCGTCGACTGTAGGCGAGGGATTCCTCTCTTTGCTCTCGCCGTGAGCAATTTGACCCATCGAATTGGAACTCCCTCCAATGACCGGCAGGTTTATATGTGCACTCTCTACCAATGCCAGATCCGCTTCAGGGACAGCATTAATGACCGAATCGCGCTCAAACTGAGGAATCCCTATGTGCTGGAACTGCGGTATATACTCTTGAGGAGTATTGAGATAGCTCGGCGGAGCATTCTGATTTGGGTTAGAGGAGTCGCTGACACGACTGCTGGTCCCGTCATTGCTGAAACACGGTTGGGTGCTCTCGGCTCTCCAATCATCGTGGTTGTAACTCTGCCCGGCACTTGAGCTCCAACTGGCTTTATGATGGTTTAACGCTATCCTTCCATCCCTTAGCAATCTCCTATAGTACTTGAGGTGAGACTCGACGTTAATTCTAGAGAGCCCCGGCACATTCATAATCTCGAGTATGCGTAGTGGGCTAGCCGAATCAACTCCCAGCTCTCGAATTGCATCAACAAATTTGGTGTGAAGTTCATAGGTCCAGTAAAACCTTGTTCTCTTATCACCCAAAATATCGTCAATACTTCGGTAGCTATTCTCTACGGGATCTAGTCGTTTCAAAAGTTGTCCAGGGAGGGACTCACCGACTTTGGATTGGCTGGCTGAGACAGCGAGTTCGTCATTGAGAGAACTCCCCCTGTGATGATTCATATCCCATTTCTCAGAGGATGTTGGTGTTGATCCTATGGTGTTGACTTGCTCATGCAGATCTCCGGCGATATCTGGCTGTGTCGGAAAATGCTGTGGAGAATACGGTAACAGCTGAGCGTTATTCGTCAACAGGGACGGTTCATCGAGGAACACCTCGCCGAGGACAACATGATTACCACAATTAAGGCAGGTGGCCTTGGTCAGAGCTTCCTTATATCTCGCGCTTTCAGCTTGAAGCTTCTCATTCTCCTCCTTCAGGACCAGTAACTCATGGTCTGCGTATTGCTGTTTCACCCGGGTTCGTTTGTTGGCGAACCAAAACTTGACCTTCGAAAGCTCCAATCCTATTTTTCGGCTCAACTCCATTTTCTGTTGTCTGCTTGGAGTGGGGCATTCATTGAAGAAAGCTTCGAGCTCTCGGATTTGGCCTGGAGTGTGTCGTTGTAGTTGCTTCCTTTTCCGACTCCGGTCATCATTGTATATTCCTTCTTCGTAGCTGAAACCTAGAATTTCATCGCTGGAGGAGTCAGTCTCCACGGCCTTCGGGCAGGATTCAGCTCCAGGATCTTCAAAGTCTCCCAGCAGTTCGTGCTCAGAAATGTCCAGGTCGGGCGTTTCTAGCAGATGGGAATAGCTTTTAAACATGATGGATCGAAGTATCTCGGGCTGATCTAGTTCACTCAGCTTTCTCTATTCGCTCTTACGTGTTTGCTCACTCTAGAAATTTTCTCAAGTGATTGTGCGTGTCCTAGAACCATCCTTCAGGCTGCATATGAAGACCAGCAAGCAAGCGCTCCTCCCGAGACCCTGTAATTACTCATCGTCTGTATTCCCCTTTCTTTTTCCTCATGATAGGATCACAAACTCTCTTGCATTGATTCGGTTTCATCGAGTATTGCGCTCGTCCCCTAGTTCAGTCTTCAAAGTGGTGGGTCTACAATCTTTCGGCGCCTTTTATGATTTGCTAGGCCCGAGAACGTGGGGAGCAGCGGTGGGCCCGCAATTAATGACTCCGTTTAATTCATTTAGCTCCATGGGAATTAACGCTATGATCTTCTCTCAACCCCTTTTCATCGTTCAAACGAAAGTGGCATTTTCCCTGTGCATGCTGTTACTCTTCATTTCAGCATCCCGGGCGCTTGGTGAGGAATGAGTTCGTGGCCACTCAAAATTTTAAAGACCGTCTCTGGTTTCAGACTTAATCTAACAAGGGATCATCACAACTGAGCATGACGATGTTCGTCGATAGCGTTGGTTTTAATATAGAATTAACTATAGTCATTAAAGAAAAATGTTCCCGTAGGAACTTTACAACGGATAAAATGAGTGATCTACTCGTGAACATATTCTTCTTTCTATGGGTGTTCGTGGTGACCGACCCATCGTGCCCCGAGTCAAGTGCTAGATCATGGCTGTCCAAGCATGCCAGCTTCCCACTGATTGAACAAGGCATCGAGCCCCTCATCAAAGAAATCGTCTGTCGTGGGTTGACCAGCGGCAGGCAGAGCACCAGCCGACTGCTGCTCGAATGGAGGAGTGCGCACTCGCTGTACTTGTGACACGCGCTCTTGAGAAGTGTTGAAATGGCCCGGGAGGACATTCTGATCAGCTTTCAGTTTGCCGGTGGTCGGGTTGCTAGCTTGATTGATGCTTAGATTTGGCCGGGTATCTCTTGATGCCTGAGCATTACAATGGCGGTCGCCCCTAGCTTTTGAGCTCGAGACGGATTCCTCCCGGTTTAGCTCCGCTCGACGTTGTCTTAATAGCTTTCTGTAGGCAGCAAGGTGATTCCTGACCAGCTCCTTACTAAGCCCCGGTACATTCATGGCCTTAAATATGCGCGTCGGAGTTGCTGAGTCGATCCCCATTTGGTGAACCACATCTAGGAATCTGGAATGCAGTTCAGGGGGCCAAGCGAACCTCCTCTTATCGTGGCCCAAAATTGCATCGATGGCTTGACGACTGATTAACTCATCTCCAGCAGGACCCGACCCTATCGAAAATTGTTGTGCATGAGGCTGATATGCTTTGAGCTGGTCGGCGGTAACATCCAGCTCCTTGAAACTGTAACTCCAATCAAAGCGATGCAAATCCCATCCCCCAGGAGGCATTTGTATCATCTTCATAGGATCATCCTGCTCATGCGTGACTCCGGCAAAATCTGGTTGAGCAGGAGATGCCCCGATGGAGTAGGGTGGTAAATGGACGTCTTCAATCATCGCGTGAGGCTTATCGGGGAATATCTTACCGAGGGCGACGAGGTTATCGCAATGAGGGCAAACTGTGATATTGAGAGCTTTTTCATACCTCATGTTTTCTGTTCGCAGCTTTTGATTTTCTTCCTTTAAAATCTCGACCACCTGACGTTTGCGTTGAGCCCTCGATTTGGATCTCCTATTTTGAAACCAAAACTGGATCCTCGACTGATTAATCCCCAACTCCCGGCTCAATTCAATTCTCCACTTCTTTTTCATGTAATGGCTTTTACTGAAAAGGGTTTCCAGCATTTGGGTTTCCTCCTGAGAGTATTGGTGAGGACGTCTTCTTTTCCCAAGTTGAGCATTGTGGATGTCGTTGTCGTCGTCGCCGTGATCTTGATTTCCGTTGCCAGAAGTGTTGGGCTCCATGGTTTTGGCGTTAGACTTGATCTTGGAATCTTCGAGATCCCTCTGTGGTTCAATTTCTGAGATTTTTGAGTCAGTCGCCTCTAGCAGCTGACAGTAACCTCTTAAATATGTTGGATTGAGAAATGTTTGATTGGTTCTTGCCCACTCAGAGTTCTCCACTCTCTCCTGTATGCTCACTCCCTATAAAGTTTTCTTCGAGTGACTTTGCATGTTCATGAGACGTTCTTCAAGCATCATTAGGCAAACGTTCCCCCTCAAGACCTTGAATTTCTCGCTTAGCTTTTCAACGTGATGGGACTGCCAAACCCTGTTAGGGCTCTCTTCGATAGTTGCGCTTTCCTCCCACCTAACTCTAATAATGGTGATCCCGACAAATCTTTTACATCTTTTAATTGATGGGCCGGAAATCGCGGACCGAAACGAATCCAATGGTTCTCGTGAGGGGACCTCCTGCTTTACCCCCTAACTGGGCTCCACCAGCATTATTACTGAGACCCTTCATCATCCTCGAGTTGCTATAAAATGAGGAATTAATGTATGGAAGGTTAACGTTCTCGCATAATCAGCTTCTTCCTTCTAATCTCTCTGTTAAACTCGTCTTATTCTCAAGCCAACCCAACGCAAATGGCCTCCTCTCCCGTACGCACTTTTTCAACTGATGTCTTGGCCCAGTGGGAAAAGCTTTATAACCTACTGGGTCGCGGTTACGCGCACATAACCGATCATTCTGCAACCGAGGATGCAATCTGTGTCCTCCTCGAGGACCTTGATACCACTTCTCTCGAAGGTACTACACTGGGGAGGGAATATAGAACTTTCCCGACTCTCTTTGCACACTCCTTAGAGGCCTATCGTGTTGCTAATCGGGAGGTTCTGGTGGCTCGCGTCTTGCGGGCTCGTTATGAGGATCGATCTGATCATTTGGTGCTGACCAACTATCTGGTTGATAGTTACAAAAAGGCCGTCGAGTTTGCTAATGAGCGGGTCGCGACGTTGCTTCGCGAGAGGAGAAATCTGGTGGATCAATTGGCCATATCCCTGACCACCGGCGAGCATGACCGCCGCAACGTCCTGTTGAGGCTTCAGAGCGACTGGCAGGAAGAACGGCTCGACAAGATAACCGAGGACATAGCTCGCGCGAATGGACTGGTTCGGGACCTGGAAGTAGTCACCGAAGAACACGAGGCCAAGGTCGCCGAAGTTAAGGGAGAATGCAGAAGTCTTCTCCTCAGGCTTGCCGACCACAACATGCGGAGCTGGGAGTATGAGCAGAGCATTAATAACATGGAGGGTCAGTTGGGATCCTTTGTGTCGTTAATTAGGGCTCACTTTGGCTTTACTTTTCCACCCCGACTTGTATGACCTGCTTCTGAAAACCCTCCGCTGAGCAAAATAAATGAAAGTTCTCGTGTGTGTGTTTTAACTTATGTATGGTTCATTTCTTCGAGCATCCAAACATCTTCAACTTGAGTGAGCCGAACCATAATAGCAATAAGCCGAGCAAATACGTCCTGATTTTATAACTCGCTCATGATCAAATGGAAGAATAGTTGCAGATTTGTCCAAGAAAAGATTTCTCTATACTACTTGTTTTTCACCTGCAAATAAAAAGACAGAATCAGAAGGAATAATTTGAAAAAGAAATCAAAAACCCCTTTCAATCCTATGCTTGCCCATGATTAATAAGGACAAGAACTTTTACAAGGGTTTTAATCCTGCGCGAAAAGTTTTTATCAATATTCCTCGAAAGAAAGCATACTATTGAAAGGAATGTAATTCACAATAATCGCTTTTGATCAATTTCGAGAGGAACGAATTACTCAAAAGTGCGAGGCATAATAACGTGTTTTAAATTTAATTGAAGATACGGCATCCAAATCAAGGCCGTTTTATTAAGAACGAGAGTAATTTGGACATCTATCTCGTCATTAGACTCAAAACAACGCCGATATTCTCGATCAATTATCGTGGATTACCAGCGACGTAAAACATGCATGGACCAATTCAAGTGTATAATTCCTTCTAGCGAAATTGGGGTTGGATTACCCTATACGACCAAAAAGGTCGTGCAAGATTTCCAATTTTAATTTCCTCTAAAGGAATTATAAACTTGACTTGGGAGTATTCGAATGATTAGAGAAACTGCCACTATCACATTCCCATGACCTGTTAAAAGAAATACAACCAAGTTCCATCTAAATGTATACACCAATAGATCCCTAATACAATCACTCTAAGGGGTGAGATAGAGAAAGCCTCGATAAAAATAAACCCTATACAAGAGGACTAGTAATGGAAAATGAAACAAAGGAATGTGATCCTAACGCTTAAGGATGCCCCAAGTTCGATCTGTGACTTCCGGATCACTTGCCCCAACTCGTCATTTTCATTGGACGATATCTCAATAATGTCCATAGTAGGCTCCTTTGTTGCTCACTCGGTGCTTGTCATGGGATATCATCCTCTTCGTCTTCTATCAAGGACGTTTGGGAAAAAAACACACACATCTATCCTTGAAATGGCATTTAATCTAATCACCAGAATGCAATGAATGAAATGCCTATATTTATGTGAACTGTAATAGATTCGAGGTATAGAGAGTCTTACCAACCAAACTCGTCGACTTATGTGCGGTTTTAGGTGTACCAACCGCCCAAAGGCATGCGCATGAGACAAGTTATGGTGAACTTCTAAAAATCAGAGGGTTTGGCGCCTAAGGTTAAGGTTCCCACTTCGAGTTCTAGAAAGAGCCGATTCCATTGCACAGCTATCGTTGCATTGGGACTCGATCCATAGTTCGAAGTGAGCGGAATTGAAAAGTGGATTACCCCGTATTTTTCCTCACGGAGATTCCATTTTCAATTCCTTCTATTGTGTTCCTAAAGGCGGCGCCCAGGGTTTTAGGCGCGGTTGTGTGTGTCCATGTGTCGTGATCATCACGATGCAAGTCATGCACAACAGTTTATCAATCAGCGCTTCAAATCATCCACACAACATACATTCCTACGCCAACCTGCATAAGACAATGTTAATCACGGACTACACCCCTTATTTCTCCAATCTGCAAAACATATAACACCTATCGTAAGCGGACTTACCTCACCTTCAAGAGCGCCTGCAGGGTTAGAAAAATCACTCAGCGTTTTAATTACGGCCTAAGTCCACTTGAAGTCTAGAACCATAGGCTCTAGAACAAGATCCCCAGCGGAGTCGCCAGCTGTCGCGACCCGTCCGGAAGGCGGACGCGGCTAATGGATTACCGATCGCGGGTCTTGGATCGGCGCGGGCCCTCCCAGGCCCATACCAAATCGCGGCGGGAGTATTTTTCAAAGAGATTCGGCGATAAGAGCCGATCGATTTCGACCTTAGTATGGTCGTGGTGGCATGTGCAACTTGTGCATGCATTTGGAGTCGCCACCGGTCTTTCTTGGAGGGTAGACCGGAAACCTCACTAATCGATTGGGAGAGATCGATCAGTTCTGCGGAACCAGAGATTTTAGGTTCGGGGACTTGATTACGCCGGTGTCATTACCAACGCCCTTTCGGTACCTAACGCGAGTGATTTTCCCAGCTAAGAATTCATGTCTGGGCAATTTTAGGTGAGGTAGGCTTGATTCAGGGTTCATGCAGATTGGAAGACTGTTCCTATCAATCACAATCAATTTAAAATGAAAGCGCAATCAAATACATAAATAAATCACATCAATGTACATTAATTCAGATCCAAGGCTTCCTAGTACAACCATAAAGGCTTAAGGAAAGTGTGACTGCGGACCAGGGGTAAAATGGGAAGATTTGGAGGCGATTAGCCCGAAGGGCAAAATCGTCAATTTTTGGAAGGTTTGGATACCGAATTACCCGAAATATTCCATGGCTAGTTGTTTGTGGCCATTTCCTATTTTTGAGGATTTTTTTAGAATTTTTCTGAATTTTCCGAAATTTTTTTTGAAATTTTTTTTATGATTAAATATATTTTTTTTGTTATTATTTTTTTTATTAATTATTACTTAATTAAGATGGTCGGATCCGGGTAGGATTTTTGGGGCCGAACCTGGATCAAGCCGTTAAGCCTAATCAGAAACAAGAAAGAGGGCTTGAACCGGGTCTAATCGCACAAGGAACCTAAGGCCACTTTTCTTTCTTTAAGCCCGCTAAACTAATTTGCCTGAGCCTAGCCTTCCTTCCACCAGCATTTAACGCAGGCCCAACAGCCCACAAAACCCAACAATGCAAATACCCAACCCAACATGAAAATAGATCTCACCTTACTATTCATTGTCTTCAACGTGAGACGTCCGCTCATGAAAACAGGACCAAGCTCGAGTCTGCGACTCCCGTGACCTGCGTGTCCGTTCAGGAGGTCGCCGCCGAAGTCGGCGACCTTGTGTTCGACTCCTTCCATGCGACGCAGCTCCTCCTCCACTGTAATCCCAGCCTTGTTGTTCTCGAAGTATGTCACAAGGGCTTGTCTTTTCTGGTATGTTATCGTACTGTAAGCGTATGCTGGGATCAACTTGTTGTTGTCCAAGTCATCTTCCTCATCACCAGCATCGTCACTATCTGATCTTGTACTGCTTACAGGAAAAACTTGGGCAGGGGCAGACTGAGCCATAGGCGTCTCGCCGTCATTCATCTCAAAAGAATCATCAAGCGTTGCGCACACATGCCACTTTGCCGCAAGGCATGTCATGGGCTGTGCTTTATGTGTAATCCTGGTCGCACTGCGCAACAAGATGAAGAGCCCAGCAACCAGAGTCATGGAGCAAAGAGCCAATTCTCCTATGGCTTATAATGTGTGGTAGAGCCATGAGAAGAGCTCCATGACGCAAGCAACAGTGTCGCTCAGGTAAACATTCCCCAAGAAGGGTATTTGAGAGGCTCCGTCTCACTCTCGTCCCAAAGCTTGTCGAAGAAGAGAAACCTCCTCAGGTCGTACTTCCTCACGAACCGCGACAGGCAGACGAAGGAGAGCGTCGCGAAGTTGCTGAGCGACGGCTGGACGACGCCGTCGAAGGGCCTCTTGAGGGGACTGGGCGGAGAGCCAAGGGCTGGACTTCGGTGGCTCGACTGCAAGTGGATGGGGGTCTCGGCTGGGCTGTCGAGGATTGGTGATGGCCGGGACGAAGTGGCTGAGGACGTTGGGTGAGAGAAGGAGGAGGTGATAGTCCACGGTGGAGCGGCGGCTAGGTGGCGAGGGTGACTGTTATTTCTTGATCGGAGAAGGAAGGTGGCGATGAAATCCGCTGAGTACGTGTTATTAGCATGGACGCCACTGACCTTAGCAGCAGCAACGAACACCAACCGCGGCCCTCGGCAGCGAAGAAGTCCTCGACATCCGACTGGCGCGTGAGGTCAAGCTCGGCGTGGGTGCGAAGGACCAGACTGGCAAACCCCCGATCCCGGAGCTTCCGCACGATGGCGGAGCCCACAAGGCCACGGTGGCCCTCGACGAAGACCTTGGCCGATTCGGAGAGGAAGGAGTCCCCTGCTGCGTCCGCGTTGGGTCCTCCCACCGTAGCAGATGCAGGAGATGGAGCTCAGTCACAACACCCAGCGAGCCGGTTCGTATGGATTCGGGGTGTCCTTTTCTTCGGGTGCTCTTTTGGAGATTCGGACAATCACATGTCGTGCGGACTGAAAAAAGAAAAGGTTGCCACCCTCTAACAAAGAACCAGAAGCCAGCTCCCTGTGAATGATGTTCAGTCCTCTCTTTTTTTGTAGAAGCTTTCGTGGTGGCTTTAAAGCTCGTTGGACATCCACACTGTCGCGACCCTCTCGAGGTTGCATGTGGGCTCTCGAGGGCTAATGGACCGTCCAGTCTAGTCGGACGCGGGCCTCTCCCAAGGCCCGTTACCCAAATCGCAACGGAGGTATGCGTAGTCGACCTTCAGTGTGGTCTGGTGACATGTGCTAAGTGTGCATGCTATGGAGTCGCCACCAATCATTTTTTGGAGGGTATGATTGGACCACCCTATTGAATAGTCGGGAGTTTCTATTCAATTCTGCGATAACCAGAGAAATGGGTTCGGGGACTTAGTTACGTCAACTGTCAGAGTTGACGCCCTTTCGGTACCTAAGTTGACTGAATTTTCTGACCTAAGATTTCATGCAGATGAGGGGAGTACGAATCCTAAATCTAGGAATTCATGCAAATAGGAATGACTATCCTAGCAATCACAATCAGTAATAAAATACGCAAATCAATGAATCCAAATATGTAAAATAATCACACCATATCAACATGACACTCCTAATAAGGCTCTATTAGCCTAAATAAGTATCAATCAAGCTTAGGAATGATTTAGACATGATTTTACACATCAGGGGTAAAGTCGTAATTTTGAGACAAAAGGGACGATTTGCCTAAAAAGGGAAAAATCGTCATTTCGGAATGAATCCAGAGTAAAACAATGTCAAAAATAGGTTTGGTCACTCAATTGACCAATTTCCTATTTTTTTTGCAATTTTCATGATTTTCTGGAATTTTAGAAACCGATTTACCATTCGAAGGGGTAAAATCGTCATTTTCTAAAAATGGGAATGAAATGTGAAAATATTAGACATAAGGTTTAGCCACCTATCTGGCCCATCACCAAATTCTAAGCACTTTCCACAATTCATCGGAATATCAAAGACGATTTACCCTTTGAGGGGTAAAATCGTCATTTTGGATTAAATGAGAGAAAATCCAAAAAATAGAAACAAATCAATTTTTTTGTCATTTTCAGCCTTCAAAATTTTTTAGAAGTTTTTAGGAATTTTCTGCAATTTTTCTCAATTTTTTTTTTGAATTTTTCCTTAATAATTCACTTTTTTTGAA
This sequence comes from Rhodomyrtus psidioides, assembly GCA_021437785.1. NCBI lineage: Eukaryota > Viridiplantae > Streptophyta > Magnoliopsida > Myrtales > Myrtaceae > Rhodomyrtus > Rhodomyrtus psidioides. Next base: position 1,527,331 of record JAILYB010000109.1, on the reverse strand, counting down.
TTTTTTTTATTTGATTTTTTTATAAATTTTCTGAAAATAAATCCCAACTGATGGTCCCTAACTCGCCACGTGGCGTCTCGGTGACAATCGAATCATTTTAATTTTTGTAAAATTCGAAATTCATTTCTTTTAATGTTAAAAATATTTTTTATTCTGAAAATCATTGGATCACGACACGTGGCTCATCTGCAGCCATCCAATCTAGCATTTTTTGTTTTTGTTTTTGTTTTTATAGGACGCAACACAATGCAAAAAATAAAAAATAAAAAAAATAAAGAAGATATTAAGTCATTATACAACATAAACATAAGCAAAGGAGATGGGATCCGGTGAATTTTACGACGTCGGAGTCCGTCGGTGCTCGTGCAACAATGTGTGGGGGTATAAACCACCAGCAGGAGGCTCGGCCTTCCGATTCTGGGGTAGCACAATATGATTTACAGAAAATAAATAAATAAAACACCTTGGACACCAATAGGAGGCTTAGCCTTCCGATTCTGGGTCTTTTATGCGAAATATAGAAATGCTATGACATAAAGTAAATACACAGCAAATATTTAGACACCAACAGGAGGCTCGGCCTTCCGATTCTGGGTCTTTTATGCGAAATATAGAAATGCTATGACATAAAGTAAATACACAGTAAATATTTAGACACCAACAGGAGGCTCGGCCTTCCGATTCTGGGTCTTTTATGCGAAATATAGAAATGCTATGACATAAAGTAAATACACAGTAAATACGAAAAAATACAAAATAAACAATAATCCGAGCTCGGATGAGGAGGACGTTGAACTATTTTCACAAATCCGAACGGTGAAGATGAAGAAAGAATTGAGATGAGATTATACACAAAATTTTACCTCGATCCGATGGTCGAATTGATCGAAAACTGAAGAAATACCGGCGGATGAACAGTTCCCGCGCCAGGAACAACTTCTGATTTGGCTGCTGTTCGACCACTTGGAGAGATTTTTTAAAGATCCGAACGGTGGATATGAAGAAGGGGTTAAGAAGACCCTGCACACAAAATATTAGCTCGATCCAACGGCTTAATCGGCCGGAAACTCAAGAAATGTCGGCGGGTATACAATTCCCACGCCTGGAACAGCTTCTGATTTGGTTCCTGTACGACCACTTTGAGAGATTTGTTTAAAGATCCGAACGGTGGATATGAAGAAGGGATCAAGAAGACCTTGTACACAAAAAATCAGCTCGATCCAACGGTCCAATCGGCCGGAAACGCAAGAAATGTGGAGGGTGGTAGTGTGATGACAAAAAAAAAATGGAAGAGAGAATATGGGGAAAAAAATGAGCGTGGGAGAGGAAGAAGAAGAAGAAGAAGAAGAAGGAGGAGGAGGAGGAGGAGGAGAGGAAGCCACGGATGATGGGGGGAGGTGCCTAAAATACTAAAAATAAAATAATAAAATAATAAAATAATAATAAAATAAAATACTAAAAAGTAAAAATAACAATAAAATAATCAAAAGCGAAGACAAAATGATTAGTCCCCTTTTCTTTTAAATGATGATGTTTTCACTCCTTTTTCCTTTTAATCATTACTAATATTTTTGCCAAATTCAATTTTATGATGATCAAAGAACACCTAAAATCAAACCTGAATTTTACTATTTATGAGGTCAGAAAATGGATAAAATAAAAATAAAAATACCGAATATTTTTATATATTTTTGTGACCTCAAATATTATTTTTCTTGATTTTCTTGATTTTCTTTTTCTTTTTTTCTTTTTTTTGTATTTTTCGAAAATATATTAAAAAAATGAAAATTATGAAAATTATTTTTTTGGTCAAAATGGTTCATTTAGCTTGGCTAAGGTCACCAAAATTGATTTTTCAATTTTTCAACTTTTTATGGATTTTCTATGAATTTTCAAAAAAAAAAATAAAAAAAAATAAAAAAAAGTTGATCAAAATTTAGGTGTCAACAGCTGCCCCTCTTTGAGAGGAATCTCGTTAGAGGTTTCTCTCAAAGATAAGGTGACACCTGAGTCCTGATCGACTCGACTCGGGAAACTAAAGGAAAAGGAGTCATGACATCCAATCTTCATGCTTGTCCTTTTATGCTCTTTCTTGAAAGGGGAAATGTTCATGTGACATGAGAGAGTGAGATAATAGAGAGACATACCTGCCACTTACCTGTTCGATGTTTGTGCGATTTTCGCGGTGTTTGATGGATTCAAGAGAATTTCTAGGAACTCGTTACTAGAGTATCCTAGAGAGGTTAAGCTCTGACCCGTATGGTAGGTCAAACCATAATGGGATTCCTAACTGATAGAAATCTAAGGAAGACGCGTCCCATTTGGGATTTGCTAAGGATTTTGATCCGTATGGTGGATCAGACCATTGAGTTGACCATTTAAGTGATTTTCACTATTGGATTGACCCTTCAGGCGGTTTCTACCATCATTTTGACCCTTCAGGCGGTTTCTACCATCATTTTGACCCTTCAGGCGGTATCTACCTTGAGTTGACCCTTCAGGCGGTTTCTACCATTGATTTGACCCTTCAGGCGGTTTCTACCTTCATTTGACCCTTCAGGCGGTATCTACCATCATTTGACCCTTCAGGCGGTATCTACCATTGATTTGACCCTTCATGCGGTATCTACCATTGATTTGACCCTTCAGGCGGTTTCTACCTTGAGTTGACCCTTCAGGCGGTATCTACCTTTGTTTTGACCCTTCAGGCGGTTTCTACCTTTGTTTTGACCCTTCAGGCGGTTTCTACCTTTGTTTGACCCTTTAGGCGGTTTCTACCTTTGTTTGTTTTGAAAATGGGTCTCATGACTAGGGTTCTCCACGTCCGATGAGACTGTTTGATATTTTTGAAAAGGGATCCTAGGACGAGGGTTCTCCACGTCAAGCTAGGACTGCTTGATTTTTTTTTTTTTAAAAGGGGTCTCATGACGAGGGTTCTCCACGTCCGATGAGACTGTTTGATTTTTGAAAATGGGTCTCATGACGAGGGTTCTCCACGTCCGATGAGACTGTTTGATATTTTGAAAATGGGTCCTGGGACGAGGGTTCTCCACGTCTGCTGGGACTGTTTGATATTTTAAAAATGGGTCCTGGGACGAGGGTTCTCCACGTCTGATAGGACTTTTTCTTTTAAAAGGGTTTTTCTTCCCCTCTTTTTTTAGAGATCCCGAAGTTTGTCGGGAATTCAGTTTTTGAAGCAGTGAAAGATTTTATTTTGACAAAACTTCACTTGAGTCTGTTGATGCGACATTCTGGGAGCTGGGTTCTCCAGGTATCCTGCAGAAGTTTGAGCCTAAAATATTTTTCTTCACCAAGAAAACGTTAGTAATCTATGGGAAGACCACGGCTGTCCATTTTGACAAAACCGTATGATTTAAGTTTTAATCATGAGATGGGCATTTTGATGCTGGAGGTTATCCAAAGCATTCTTGCAACATGCAAATGTGATCACAAATCCCTTGCACGGAAAATCTGGATCAACAGTTTGAAAATTCCAAAAAGAGTTTGTTCAAAACATCAATTGGAATATTTTTCGACAATGAGGTGTTCTCACCTGTTTTGCGATAGTGGTTTTTTATAGGGATGCACTCAATTCCCTACTAACCTGTGCCTAGGTTTTAGGCTCATTCGCAGCGCATACATTTTGATCGGTCGGGAGGTCTTCCACGGGACCGTAATGTTGGGCTTGGATATTGGCTTTCAAGGGGGACCCGCTTTGGAGTCGAGGCCATTGTATGAAAGTCTTCACCATCTGCTCCGGATTTACAAGTCAAGAACCCTGCAAAATGAGAAAGAAATAGTCTTGCTCGTACTTCTTCGAGCTAAGCAATATGTTAACCCAAGTGTCTTAGTCAGAGAAGACTGTTTCAGGGTTGTAACATTGGTAGGATTGGGGACCGAAAAAGGCTTGTTTTTGGCCCAGAAATTACGAAGGGTTTGACATTGGTGATCATTGCAAATTTACCACCTGCCCTTTTCCTCTCTGCACCTTCAGTTTTTGGGATGCGCAACCGATTTTGAGGTGTGCACCAGCTCTTCAGGGAGCGTTTCGTCGCATTAAGAGACTGATGACTCTGTCTGCGTCTCTGCTCCACGCTTGACACCATTTGGGGAGTAGTCTTTTTTATCTGACTCCTTTATGGATTTCCTCTTTTCCCATCCGGCTTCATTACGGATCAATCAAACAACTTACATGAGCATCGGCCTTGCTTTTACCAGGCACTTTGCTTTTTCTCGATGCTGTGGATTTTTCTCATTCATTTTCGAAATCCCACTTTTTCTCATCTTCATGGGATCGTGTTTAGACCTACGATCAAAGGTCTAACAAGGTTAAGCATTAACTTAGGAATTTTTTTTGCAAACCCTAAGTCTTGAATTCCTTCGTTTCTGAAGTGATGCTGCATCCGTCTTGGAATGTGCGATGATCACCAACGGGTTTATGAAATGATTTTACAGGCTCAACTTGGCTATGCAAAGGATTCAGTGTGTGGGATAGAGAAATGAATGCTTCTCATCATCCTATGGCACTTGGATTACCATATAAACAACACACAAAGATTAATGTTAGTCCGAGCAAGAAAATTTCTAACCATTTTCTCCTGATGTTGCTGGACTCACCTCCATTTTGCCCCGATGTGGGGTCGTTCTTGACAGGGTTAAGAATGAAAACCGCCGTTCAAAGGGGTTGTCAATGGTCACCTGTAGTATTTGGGGATATGAAACGAATGCCTCCGTTGTCCCAATCCAAGTAATTGCTGCGAATAATCCCTACTTCCGTAGGTCCAGATTTTGCTATCTGATCAGCTCCACTCCTCTCTCAAGTGTGTATAGGACGTGTTTGGATTTAGGCTTTGCCTCTCGTCTTTCGAGGAAACGTCCTTTTGAAAGTTTTGAACAACTTTTGATTGGAAAAATCTTTTTCATTTTCTCCAAAAATTCTACCCGTTAAGGGGATTTTAGGATGCACCATGCATGTTCTTATTCATGTTCAGACAACCTCCTGTTTCAAAACATGAATGCCAATGAAGTTAGAATTCTATGTCTTTTCTAGACATCAGATTCTGAAAGCTTTTCTTTTCTTCTCTGTTTTTTATTCAACATCTTCAATGGATTGGGGAAAGTGATACTTACCTGTCCCCCGCGGCTGGAGATCCCTGAAAATGCAGAAGAAACATGTTATTGTACGTTCACGAATTTTTCAAAAAATTAGAACGATACATCTTACCCTTGGTCGTGTAGGGGTGTGAAAACCTGTTTCACCTTGATGGCGATCCCCTGTCAAAGACGGGAATTAGTTGTTAGTTTGCGTTCCAAAATTCAATGGAAATTGGAACGATACAGCCTTGTTCTTGCTTTGTGTTTCCATTTGAACACAAACTCGCGGCTTGCAGGATTTGGCCCTCTATCTTGTGTCCTTGATCTCCCATCTGGTTGGGCGACGAATCCTTCTCAAGAATTTGCACTGGATCAATTCATGCTTTTGGACGTACTCTACGCCATTTTCCAGGGTACCATTTCATCCACTAGGTCTTATAATCAAAGACCATCTCCTGGAATCATGACTTCTAAGGCCAATGATTCTATTCGCCTCCCTGTTAGCGCGCTCTTTTCATTTGAGGCTTTCAGCGCCAACGACTTCCTGCAAAATGAGTAAAAACTCATGTTAGGCATGTGGTCTTCGAAGACCAAATTGGAACGATACAAGGTTACCGTTCACCCAAATTCGTATCTTGGGGTTTGATTCTGATGCGGACGATTCCGTTATTGCGTCCATTGACTTTGCCAGAGGAGAAACGCCCGGCGTACAAATGATTCACTTGCCCCAGTTAGGCATGGTTTTGCTGTTTGTCATCTCTGGATTCGATGACCCTGGTCTGATGCGCTTTCATGGGGGATCATGAGAGTTTGCCCCCATTTTCAATAGAAATGAGCCTTATCAAGATGTATACAATACAAATAGATCCCTAATACAATCAATCTAAGGGACGAGATAGAGAGGATCTCAGCAAAAATTAATCTTATACAAGAGAACTAAGAATGTCAAATCAATCAAAGGAATGTGGTCCGAACACTTGGAGATGCCCCAGTTCCAGTCTTCGAGATGTGACTCCAAGATCACCGATTTTTTTTTAGGTGGTTTTAGATATACCAACCATCTAAAGACATGCACATGAGACAAGTGAGGATAAAACTTCTAAAAATCAAAGGATTTGGCACCTAAGGTCAAGGTTCCCACCTCGAGTTCTAGACAGAGCAGATTCCATTGCACAACTATCGTTGCATTGGGGCTCGATCCATAGTTCGAAGTGAGCGAAATTAAAAATGGATTACCCCGTGTTTTTCCTCACGGAGGTTCCATTTTCAATTCCTTCTATTGTTTGCTTATAGGGGCGCCCGGGGTTTTAGGCGCGGTTGTGTGTGTTCAGGTGTCGTGATCATCACAATGCAAGTCATGCATAACAGTTTATCAATCAGCGCTTCAAATCACCCACACAACATACATTCCTACGCCAACCTGCATAAAACAACGTTAATCACGGACTACACCCCTTATTTCTCCAATCTGCAAAAACGTTTAACACCTTAAGGGTTAAAGTACATACTTCAATTTGAAGAGCATCTACATAAAACATGTCAGAAAAACCAATCAACTTTTTAATCGGCTCAAGTCCACTAAATGGTTAAGAACCAGTCCCCAGCGGAGTCGCCAGTCTGTCGCGACCCTCTCGAGGTTGCATGTGGGCTCTCGAGGGCTAATGGACCGTCCAGTCTAGTCGGACGCGGGCCTCTCCCAAGGCCCGTTACCCAAATCGCAACGGAGGTATGCGTAGTTGACCTTCAGTGTGGTCTGGTGACATGTGCTAAGTGTGCATGCCATGGAGTCGCCACCAATCATTTTTTGGAGGGTATGATTGGACCACCCTATTGAATAGTCGGGAGTTTCTATTCAATTCTGCGATAACTAGAGAAATGGGTTCGGGGACTTAGTTACGTCAACTGTCAGAGTTGACGCCCTTTCGGTACCTAAGTTGACTGAATTTTCTGACCTAAGATTTCATGCAGATGAGGGGAGTACGAATCCTAAATCTAGGAATTCATGCAAATAGGAATGACTATCCTAGCAATCACAATCAGTAATAAAATACGCAAATCAATGAATCCAAATATGTAAAATAATCACACCAAATCAACATGACACTCCTAATAAGGCTCTATTAGCCTAAATAAGTATCAATCAAGCTTAGGAATGATTTAGACATGATTTTACCCATCAGGGGTAAAGTCGTAATTTTGAGACAAAAGGGACGATTTGCCTAAAAAGGGAAAAATCGTCATTTCGGAATGAATCCGGAGTAAAACAATGTCAAAAATAGGTTTGGTCACTCAATTGACCCATTTCCTATTTTTTTTTGCAATTTTCATGATTTTCTGGAATTTTAGAAACCGATTTACCATTCGAAGGGGTAAAATCGTCATTTTCTAAAAATGGGAATGAAATGTGAAAATCTTAGACATAAGGTTTAGCCACCTATCTGGCCCATCACCAAATTCTAAGCACTTTCCACAATTCATCGGAATATCAAAGACGATTTACCCTTTGAGGGGTAAAATCGTCATTTTGGATTAAATGGGAGAAAATCCAAAAAATGGAAACAAATCAATTTTTTTTGTCATTTTCAGCCTTCAAAATTTTTTAGAAGTTTTTAGGAATTTTCTGCAATTTTTCTCAATTTTTTTTTTCAATTTTTCCTTAATAATTCACTTTTTTTGAATTTTTTTTATTTGATTTTTTTTATAAATTTTCTGAAAATAAATCCCAACTGATGGTCCCTAACTCGCCACGTGGCGTCTCGGTGACAATCGAATCATTTTAATTTTTGTAAAATTCGAAATTCATTTCTTTTAATGTTAAAAATATTTTTTATTCTGAAAATCATTGGATCACGACACGTGGCTCATCTGCAGCCATCCAATCTAGCATTTTTTGTTTTTGTTTTTGTTTTTGTTTTTGTTTTTGTTTTTGTTTTTATAGGACGCAACACAATGCAAAAAATAAAAAATAAAAAAAATAAAGAAGATATTAAGTCATTATACAACATAAACATAAGCAAAGGAGATGGGATCCGGTGAATTTTACGACGTCGGAGTCCGTCGGTGCTCGTGCAACAATGTGTGGGGGTATAAACCACCAGCAGGAGGCTCGGCCTTCCGATTCTGGGGTAGCACAATATGATTTACAGAAAATAAATAAATAAAACACCTTGGACACCAATAGGAGGCTTAGCCTTCCGATTCTGGGTCTTTTATGCGAAATATAGAAATGCTATGACATAAAGTAAATACATAGCAAATATTTAGACACCAACAGAAGGCTCGGCCTTCCGATTCTGGGTCTTTTATGCGAAATATAGAAATGCTATGACATAAAGTAAATACACAGTAAATATTTAGACACCAACAGGAGGCTCGGTCTTCCGATTCTGGGTCTTTTATGCGAAATATAGAAATGCTATGACATAAAGTAAATACACAGTAAATACAAAAAATACAAAATAAACAATAATCCGAGCTCGGATGAGGAGGACGTTGAACTATTTTCACAAATCCGAACGGTGAAGATGAAGAAAGAATTGAGATGAGATTATACACAAACTTTTACCTCGATCCGATGGTCGAATTGATCGAAAACTGAAGAAATATCGGCGGATGAACAGTTCCCGCGCCAGGAACAACTTCTGATTTGGCTGCTGTTCGACCACTTGGAGAGATCTTTTTAAAGATCCGAACGGTGGATATGAAGAAGGGGTTAAGACGACCCTGCACACAAAACATTAGCTCGATCCAACGGCTCAATCGGCCGGAAACTCAAGAAATGTCGGCGGGTATACAATTCCCACGCCTGGAACAGCTTCTGATTTGGTTGTTGTACGACCACTTTGAGAGATTTGTTTAAAGATACGAACGGTGGATATGAAGAAGAGATCAAGAAGACCTTGTACACAAAATTTCAGCTCGATCCAACGGTCTAATCGGCCGGAAACGCAAGAAATGTGGAGGGTGGTAGTGTGATGACAAAAAAAAAATGGAAGAGAGAATATGGGGAAAAAAATGAGCGTGGGAGAGGAAGAAGAAGAAGAAGAAGATGAAGAAGAAGAAGAAGGAGGAGGAGGAGGAGGAGAGGAAGCCACGGATGATGGGGGGAGGTGCCTAAAATACTAAAAATAAAATAATAAAATAATAAAATAATAAAATAATAATAAAATAAAATACTAAAAAGTAAAAATAACAATAAAATAATCAAAAGCGAAGACAAAATGATTAGTCCCCTTTTCTTTTAAATGATGATGTTTTAACTCATTTTTCCTTTTAATCATTACTAATATTTTTGCCAAATTCAATTTTATGATGATCAAAGAACACCTAAAATCAAACCTGAATTTTACTATTTATGAGGTCAGAAAATGGATAAAATAAAAATAAAAATACCGAATATTTTTATATATTTTTGTGACCTCAAATATTATTTTTCTTCATTTTCTTGATTTTCTTTTTCTTTTTTTCTTTTTTTTGTATTTTTCGAAAATATATTAAAAAAATGAAAATTATGAAAATTATTTTTTTGGTCAAAATGGTTCATTTAGCTTGGCTAAGGTCACCAAAATTGATTTTTCAATTTTTCAACTTTTTATGGATTTTCTATGAATTTTCAAAAAAAAATAAAATAAAATAAAAAAGTTGATCAAAATTTAGGTGTCAACACACACAAACATGCTCAGTCCCCTCGTGCCAATGAAGATTCGGATTCCCGGCCACTCTAGCTCTCTCTCTTTAAATAATAATCCCACTCTCATTTGTCTTCTTCAATGTCCTCTCTTTTGAAAACAATGGCGCCGCTCCCTTCCTTTTGGTGATATTGTATCACATTTGGCTTTAGGGATCCAACCCCGTCCTTCGGCGAACGAACTCTTCAACACTTTCATTTCCTTTCTAATTAGGTCAAGCATTAGCAACAACTAAAAAGGGATGCTAGAATGGTACGTCAAGACTCAAAAATGAAAAACTTTCAAACTAAAAGACTCAAACAATTTTTTATGCCCGATTCGGGTTTATGTTTGTGAAGGAACATAGTGACCCGAGCCGAATTTTCAAGATTTGAAGTGACGCACTTGAAGAGGAAATTAAAACAAAATTATTGAATATTTTTGTGTATTTTTCTGACCACGAATGGTATTTGAAGTGACGCACTTTCCTCCCCACTACTCCGCCATCTCCGACACCAACCTCCTCGTCGAGCTCTACGCCTAATACACCGATTCAGTACTCTCTTCCCTCCATGAACCCTAACAACCCCCAACGATCCACACTCCCATGCCTCCCCTGTCTTCATCTTCGTTCTCGACACCTGCATGATCGATGAGGAGTTGGGCTTCGCCAAGTCAGCCCTCAAGCAGGCGATTGGGTTGTTGTCGGAGATCGCCCTTGTCGGGTTCGTCTCGCCCAGGGGGGTCGTCGGGATCAGGCGACTCCGGACAAAAAAATTAGGGCCACCCCTAGATTTCACCGAGTCCTCAACACCGAATGGACCAACGAGACCTCGTAGAAGATGAGAGCGATTAGGGGGAGCATAGTCAATTTCGGGATGGCATTGGCAGGATTCTGGCAATCACTCGACATACCCTCTTCTTCACCCATCAAAAGGGTGAGGAAGGAGAAGATCTACGGCATTGACCAACCAGCAAGAACACTCAAAAGGGACTTTTTTGCACCCTTCGCATCCAATCGCAGAAAGAAATCACTTCTTCTTTGAAACAACAGAGACCGAAATCCGGGGGAGAAGATTAAACCGTGAAGTTCAGCCGCGACCTGTAAGCACCAAGTCCTCACCAGAGTTCCTGGCGTCGCATCGCTGGGCGCCAGACCGCTACGAGGCCGGCGTCGCCCAACCATGACGGGGCTCGACCTCGCCCAGATCTACGAGGTCGAGCCCTTGCCAGCTACCGGCAAGGGTCGCCGGCCACTGGCTGAGGTCGTCAGTGGTTGCCGACCCCCGCCGACCCATCCCGCCACTTCGCTGGCCATTTCCGGCGGTAGTGCGGCGGTTGCGGCGGCGAGGCGGCACAGCCCTCCCTTGCCTTTTCACTTTTTTTTTTATATATTTTTAACTCTTTTTTAATTTTTTTTAATATGACGTGGATTTTTTTAAAAATTTTGGTTTTTTAATTTTGCTGATTGGATGCTCCGGCGAGCCACGTAGACGCCACATCAAATTTTCGGTAATGTTCACCAGAGTTGTCACTCAAATAACCGTTTTTCAAAAAGAAATGTCACTTAAGTGAGCCTGCAAAAAAAACTTGGCACTAAAGTGAGCGCCGTACATAAATATTGACACTTCTAGTTTTCTTTTGCCCTTATTTTACATATTATCCTTTAGTGCGGGGATGCACAAGATTGAATCTGTCAAAAAAGTTTTGCTCAGATGGGATTTCTAAGGGACTCAGATCCTGGTTGGAGCTTAGACGTTGAGTGGGGATAACTCAGACGCTGGACATTGAGCGGGGATAGCTCAAATGTTGGACTGATGCTCAAGCTCTGAGTGGAGTATTTACGTGTAGTAATCAGAACTTGAAGAGGACTTTCAAATGTGCTTATTTGACACACTACAACGGATACAATCGAGCTGGATCATTATTGAGGATTCTCTGGGATAGAGATCAATCAATGATGCGATATCACGGAGACAAACATACGACTTTCCAAATGAGTGAAATCATCCATGGAAAGACATGATCATAATTGTATGGGCGATTTGATCCGAACGGGGAAGACTTTCCTTTGGCGATCCCCAACGGTTACGAAATCTTCTTTTGATATGTTTTGTCAAAACGGGAAGTTTAAGAGAGATCTCTTCTGGAAGCTTTACAACGGTTAAATTGGAGGCAGATGAGTATAAAAGACATCTCAAGGTCGAAGGGAAAAAAGGTCGGCATTAAGAGGGAAAAGTCTTTATAATTCTTAGATCGAAAGTATTTCATTTAATACACACTTTTGATTCATCCATTGTAATTGTGAGGAGGTGTATACAAGAGTGTTGAGCGCTCGGTGGGGTATCCTGCGTGTCAAGGAGATCACTAAGTTGTAACATTTTGAGCAGTTTACTAGTGAAATCCAGCCGATTGGCTAATAGCCGAAGAAGTGGACATATGCTTAACCAAAGCCGAACCACTATAAACCCTATGTGCAGTCTTCTCTATCCTACTCTGATCATATTATATAATCTGTGATAGTAGAACTGCATACGAACTGTTTATATTGATATCTATGTTGCCATTGTCTGAGACGTTATAGAAATTCCTGTGCAATTGATATTCCGCAAAAAAAAAAAACCACTCAAATTGTACTATATCACCTATTCACCTCCCTCTAGGTGATAACGCTAGCCACAACAGGGATTGTATGTTTAATTTTATGCACATATTAAAGTGGTGTTTGATACAAACTGCTGTGCTGACTTTGCATTGTGATGATCACGACGCATCGCACACACTAGCGGTCAAACCCCGACTGCAAACACCTTCTAGGTTACCTTAGATAGGGAAATGATACGAAAGGATCTCGTGTTTGATGACACTTGAGATTTTCGTATTCATTCCCACTCACAATCCAAATTGGTGTTATCTAGCCCTCTTGGGTGGGTACTCTTGAAAAGGAATCTCCCATATTTGGATCGTGGGAACCTGAGCCATAGGTTCCTCACCTGATTTTCGATTTTTAGAGTATACCCCCCATTTGTCTCATGCGCATGTCTATGGAAGGTTGGTATACCTAAAACCACTCATCGTCACGAGGGAATATATGATGTTCCTTGGGTTTTGGTTGGTAAGTCATTTACTTTTTATGTATTTTCTTATTCCCTGTTTCATAATATGTTCATGTATTGCATATCATTTACATCTATATACATTGCATGCATACTGAAATCATCCAAGTGACTGATCGAAATAACAATGATAGGTTTAGGATGTCACTATTTCCTAAGAGTTCGTCGAAGTTAGTGACCTTCGAGTGTCTAAGGAAAGTCACTCGTCCTGGGCCGAACACAAGGTTACACTTTACCAGATTTGTGCATAGCTGAGAGTGACTAGGCGTAAGCTGGGTTATGTTGAAGATTGCCAGACTCGCTACTATGTGGATAACCTCAGATTCAAGGGACAGGCGGACAAAATGTTCAAGGATTATATGGAGATGAAAAGACAAACTCGCAACTGTCTAGCTAGAGAAGCATATGCTTGCTGAAAAGTTGAACGTCAAACCAAGGAAAACAGACCAATGTTAATCCTTTGGGGAAGGAAGAGGTGTTCTACCATCAAGACAAAGCCGAAATGCATCATACGCAAGAAGAAAAAACCCATGAAGATTGAAAGGACCCCTGAAGTGGTCATATCTTGGACAAGAGAATGGCCAGAAGAATTAGACCGTCTCGAGCAAACCTCTGAAAAATGCTCAACTAGGGAAGAAATCCTGATCACTAAGCCTTATCCTGAAGAGGGGCAAGATGAAGATGCCATCGAGGAGGAACCCCCAATTGATTACTATTCTGAAGAAGATTAGATTTTGGGGAGGGATAATCTAAATCCCACATTCCATCGATCTTTTATGGCTTTCTTGTTTTAGAATAAGGCTGATTGGTATCTTCCCCTTTTTTGAGATTCCTCTCTACCTCTCTTTCTTGATGGACCCTCTTGTAATAAGGAATTTACTCCACCGTATTCCCATTTGATGTTTTGACAAATGGAATGTAACGTTGTTATTTCCTTTAGTCACTAGGATGATTCTGATTAATTGCATAATTTACTTGCTTGAAATTCAAATTAGACCTCGGGTCGGGTCTTTCACACCTGAAAGGGATTCTAATTTCCATTTCATTAACTGGAATATGCAATTAAATCGATTCATGCATATTTCATGACATTTGCATAATCACATGTTTAAAGTAATCTTTGGCGATTGATTTTTTAAAATCGTTTGCATATTTTAGACTTGATGGGAAAGAATGACATCCAAGTGTTCAAAGTCCCTCGGGCTAAGCTCCTAGCTTGGTGGGACAGCATGGGTGAAGCCAGCCAGAAGTACGCCAGATCGCGACTAAGATATGTGTTGGATCTGTTGAAGATTGAATGTCCACCTGCCTTCATCCAAGGCATGGCACTTTATTGGGATCCTACCATCGTGACGTTCTACATGGAAGGATTGGAGATCACTCCTACCCTTGAAGAGTATAGCGCCGCCATTGGAGTTGAGTTCACTCACCAGCTACTCCAACCTCCTATAAGATTTGAGCCTTTAAGTCAACTAGTTAAATTCCTTTATACAAGCCGCAATGAAATCAAAGCAGACGCTAAGAGTAATTGTGGGCGGGTTTCCCTATCCTTTCTCCTAAATAGGTTTCCTAACTTTCCTGCCAGCAAAGGAACCAAGTCAAGTAGATCTTTTGTCTTAGCATTCTTTAGCTTTGTGCTATTCCCCATTTCGTCTGTCACATTTGACCCTAACATGGCCGTAGTAGTCAAACAAGTCTGATATGGGTATGACTATTCCAACCTTATCCTGGCCGAAACCTTTCTTTCCTTGAATCGTTTCCGAAAAGAAAAAAAGAGAATCTTTAGAGCCTCTAGCGGTCTCCTATACTTGTGGTTCACATCTCATATCAAGCAATTTCATATCCGCATGGGTTTCACTGAGTTTAGTTCCGATATCCATCCCCTTAGAACTTTCATCTGGACCCACACATGTATTCCTAAGTTCAATTTCAAAGAGTGGAAAGAGTTCCTTAGGACCCTGAAACTTGAACAACTTTGATGGTGGCTTAGGCTACCAACGTTAGGAAAAGTCAGACTCGCATGCAACTGCGAAGACCCAGTCCCATTGTTAGGATTCACATGTGCCACCGCATACTACCCAAGGAGAGTTATCCGGCAATTCGGGGTACTGTAGGAGATCCCTCCACCACCCTGACCAAATGTCTTTTCGTTCGACATGCCCAAAGAAATTCTCACAGGCGAGAAGAAGAAGCAGTTCGAAGCAAAGGTAGAAGTTATCATATGCTCTTTGAAAGAATCACAAACTGAAGAAATAAAGTGGCCAGATGACATGACTCTTGAGATGAATATTCATAGGGCTTCCACAGAATACATTCGATACTTTGAGGCGATCAGGCGCAGCTTTGTCGAGCCTTATGTACCAGAATATATCGTGTCGTACATGCTCGGAGTGGAGCCGTATATACCAGAAGATATGTGATTGCCGCCATATTCTAGAAATGAGGAGTCACAGACTGAGGGACTTGATCTCTACTAGGACGATGAGGGCACCTTAGGCCCCAAACGCCCTAGGCTTGGATAGGATGATTCTGTCAAGTGTGGGATCTGTGAACATTATGATATTTTCTTGGCATTTGAATACTCATTTTTGATAAATTTTACTTGTCGCGATCCTCTCGGGCGCTGTCTCACTAGCGAGGGTTAATGGGCCGCCCGATCGCTGGCTCGATCGGGCGCGGGCCTCTCCCAAGGTCCATTACCCAAATCGCAACGGCTGGATGTACGTGGTCGACCTTCAGTGTGGTCTAGTGACATGTGATAAGTGTACATGCCAAGGAGTCGCCACCAATCGTTTCGTGGAAGGTACGATCGGAAACCATATCGAATAGTTGGGAGTGGTCTATTCGATCCTGCGGAAACCAGAGAATTGGGTTTGGGGACTTAGTTACGCCAACTGCTAGAGTTGACGCCCTTTCGGTACCTAAGCTGAATGGTTTACTGATCCTAGGATTTCATACAGACGAGTGGGGTACAGATCTTAACTCTAGGAGTTCATGCAGATGGGAATAGCTACCCTATCACTCACAATCAATAGAAATAAGTGCGCAAATCAAGGATCCAGTACATGCGGATAAAACACATGAAAGCAGCATGGCATCCCTAATGAGGCCCTATTAGCCTAGAGAAATGTCAATCACGGATTAAGAGTGATTTGGACATGATTCGCCCATGAGGGGCAGAATCGTAATTTTGACCTATCCAGGGACCATTCGCCTTGAAAGGGCAAATTTGTCATTTTAGATGAATTGGGAAGTCAAAAGATGGGGGAAATAGGATTGCCTATCAATCCAATCCATTTTCCATTTTTTTTTAGAATTTTCAGGATTTTTCTGGAATTTAAAAGTGATTTTACCCTCGGAGGGGTAAAATCGTCATTTTGGACAAAGATGATGACTAAAAATCTCAAATATTAGGGTGGATCGCCCACTTGACCCAAACCCTAATTTTAAGAAATTTTCAGGACTTGATTGGGGACAAGAAAGACGATTTTCCCATTAAAGGGCAAAATCGTCATTTTGAGAAAAGAGGCGGAACTCGAAAACCCAAGCCTAAGAATTGGTCGCCTACCCGACCCTAATTCTTACCTTGGTATTATCGGCCTTATCTCGCATATACAGCAAAGGCGACTTACCCCTAAAGGGTAATATCGTCAAGTCTTAGAAAAATGGATAAGAAACCCCAAAAATAGGGTTGACCAGTTGTCTGTGGTCAATCCTCGATTTTTGGAGACTTCTGGAGTGTCTAGGATTTTCCCACAAATTTTCTACATTTTTTGGAATTTTCTGGAATTTTCTAGCATTTTTTTGATTTTCTAGGATTTTTTTGATTTTTTTTATTTTTAAAAATCATTTTTCGATTTTATTAAAAAAATGTTATTCGGACCGGGTCGACCAGACCCACTCGGGTCGGAACCCGGCCCAGACCCTGACCCGTTGAAACTGTACGCTCAAAACGACGCCGTATCTTCTTTTTTATTTTTTGAATTATCCGACTCAGATCCGACGGTTCCTATTGAACCGCGTGGCTAATTCACGCCCGTCAGATCTGATTACTAAAACCTACGGTTCAGATTGAACTGTAGACTCGATCAGGGCCGTCTGATCAGACTACTTAAACCTACGGCCACGATTAAAACCCACGACTCGATCTAGACCGTCCATCCATACTAATCTAAACGACGTCGCCTACCGACTAACCTATACGGCACCGTTTCAACCAATTTTTATTTTTCCTATTTAAAAATATTTCCGGATAATCCTAATTACTAATCGAACGGCCACCGTTTATTAGACTCGATTAACCTCAGCCGTTGGATCTACCTATTCGAATAACAGACCCCTAAGGGCCTGCTGACTGGACAACCACGTGGACCAATGGCCGAATGCCACCTTGGACTTTTGACTCGTTGACTTTGCCACGTCGACTTCATCTTCAACCTCGCGACGGTGACGGGATGAACGGCCAGGAGCTTCCGACGACGATCTAACGGTGAAAACTTGACTAAATTGTTCGAAACCAACGCCAATCGACTCGTCTTATCATCCAATCTCACATATATGGGAATTGAAGCACATCGATCACTAGATCACGAGTATCAGGCAAAGCGCCGAGTACGGCCATGGCAATCTAATAACTCGATTCATAGTAAATCATGGCAATTCAGTCACAGAATAGTACCAATTGAGGTTCAGAAAGCTTACCTCGAGCTCCGATTGAGCTCGCTCGGCCCAGATTTGGCTGGGTGACGTTGAACAGTGGTTCGGCAATGGAGGTTGGATTGGAAGACTCGATTGGATGTGTTAAGACAAAATCGATGCAAACAAGATATGCGACAGTGGTCAGTAATGCTTGGGGAACAAAATGCACACGCTAAATCAAAGAATCAAGACTGAACCCGAGTTTTGCCATTGATGCTTAGTGTAAAATTCGAAACTCTGACTTACCTATTCTTGCGATTTCGCGGGGCGCAGCCGGCGGCGATCGCTTCCTGGCGCTCTGGGCGAACTTCAAACGGTCTTTTCTGGCTTTGGTCTGGCCGGAGACGGCCCAACCGGCGCCTTGCAGTTGAGCTTGAGTTCTCGACGACAGAGGGTCGGAGAACGAGCTCTCTCCCGCGTTCTCTCTCTCTCACACAATTCAGTTCGTCCTTTACCAACTGAATTCACCAACCCCTTGCTTCGTGAAGGTTTGTTAGCTTATATACCTGTTTCGAATTTTGGCACAGAGCGGAGGGAACTAACAGACTTGAATCGCACGTGTAGCCACGTGATTTCAGGTCCAAACGGCGTCGGGGAGACTGGGGATTCCGTTTAGCTTCGTTTGGTCCTCCGGCGGGTCTCATCCTGCGCGATTTGGCACGGATTTGGCCTGCGTTTGACGTTTGTTGACTTTTGCAGGCGTGCAGGTTTGACTGATCTCGCCGGAGTTCGTCCGGCGGCCATTTGCCTCGCGGCCGGTCTTGATTGAAAGGTATTGAAGTGAGGAACAAAACGCCCACCTTTCCCTTTCAATTAATCGCGAATTGCCCTTCAATTTCTTGATCAAAATCAGCTCAGGACTGTTCATTTGCGCGAGGAAGAAGATGGCACTGTAGCAGACCGGTTCGACCGGTCCGACCGGCGGTTTGACCGGTCTGAACCGGTTCCGAATTGGATTTTTCAAAATTAAACCCAAATTAGTAGGAAAAGTTTATAATTGAAGCTCATAATCGAATCTAGGGCATGAATTCTATCAAAAAATGTGATTGTGCCCAAAAGTTCATATCAATTTCAACAAAAACCTCAAATTTCCTTTTAATTGCAAATTGGGAAATTATGCAATTGAAGGTTCAAATGATCAAATTGGGTCAAATTACCTATGCCAATCGATTCAAAATGGTGAAACCCATTGGGCAGTATGTTTAATTTGCAGTGATAGCCCTTGAATTGAAATTAATTTTATTATGCTCAATTTCAAGGACTAAAAATGCAATTTTAGTATGTAATTTTGCCAAATTCGTGCAATTGAGCAATTTGTACAAACAATTGGGCTAAATTGAAATAAGGGACAGTTAGAATGGATGTCAAGATCCTAGAAAATGCCAAAATTGTAAATTAAAAGACTCGATTGACATTTGTTTCTCAAATTCAATCATATGTATAACAAAGGAACATATACAATTGAATTTTATTTTGGACCTTTTGTGAGGTTAAAAAGACAAGGGATTTAAAAGAAAATTATTGGCTATTTTTCCATATTTTTGTGACCTCAAACGCTATTTTTCTTGATTTTTTGAGTATTTTTCTATTTTCTAAAAAATACTAAAAAAGTGAAAAATATGAAAAATTATTTTTTGGTCAAGAATGCTTCATTGGGCTTGGCCAAGGCCACCAAAGTTGATTTTGTAATTTTTTGACTTTTTATGGATTTTTTGTGATTTTTCAAAATATAATTGCAAAAAGACTTGGTCAAAAATCAGGTGTTAACATTACTTTTTGCATATGTGTGCGCAAAAGCATGTTTTGTCGATACATCGAAAACTATCATCATAGATTACGCTTCTTTTAATTTCATGAATTCTCTTGGTGAACGATTGAAAGAACTGCTCATGTGAGACTAAGGCTCGCAAGGTAATTCTTTTTCTCATTAATCAATAGAAAACATGCAATTGAAAAAATCTAACACTTTCTTTGTCTATCCTGAAAAGGTAGTTACTTGTTATTCTCAAATAAACAGGTACTCTCTAATCACGGAACTACCTAAACATCATTTCCGCACTCGGCTCAAGACAAGAATGGAACAGCAAGAGTTGACTCCGTGAGTAGGACTGCTGGAGACTCAAATGACTACTATGACTACAATGATGGCCGAGATAAAGGCAATGCTGGAAGCCTGTCAAGCTAGACAAGCAACAGTACCTAACCTGAACGACTTAGGTCAACCCCCTATGCATAATACGACTGATAAAGGGACAGCTAAAGGTGCCCAACATGTCGTAGAAGACAATTACATGCCAAATATTCAGTCGCGGCCAAAGACGCCCCCTGTTATCATTAACCTCGAGAAAGAGGAAAAGGGAAAACATGCTGTAAAAACTGAAGTCGAGGCTAAGAGAATAGCCAAAAATTGAGAAATGTTTGAGCAGTCAAGGCTATGAATTGGCCCGTTTTGACAAAATATCTTCTTTCGTCAAAGTGGAGACTCCTCCTAACTACAAAGAGCCAGACTTTGTAAAAAAGTACAATGGGACAGGCCGTCCCTGTGCTCACCTCAAGTATTATTTGTGTATGATGGCACACTATTCCGATTAGATCCCGATGTTAATGAATACATTCCAAGAAAGTTTGGCTGGTGTCGCTCTGGCTTGGTTTATTGAGTTGGAAGTTGACGATTACGATGGATTGGAAGATCTTGCTGAGGATTTCCTCAGGCAGTATAAGTTCAACACAGCTACGGCCCTGACGAGGGAAGATTTATTACGAACCATGAAAGGAAAGAACGAAACAATCAGAACATATGCCCAAAAGTGGCGAGCTTTGGCAACCCAAATAAAGCCACCGATCCCTGAAGACGATTTGATCGACCTATTTCTGAAGGCGCTTCCATATGAATATTTCGATAGGCTGAACACCTCGGGATGCCAAACCTTTGCACACTTGATAAAGGTGGCAGAAATGTTGGAGTGGGCTTTGAGAGAAAGGAGGCCGCCTGAAACTTCAACAAGAAGGCAATATCCCCCAAGAAATGAAAGGGAGGCTGGAGTTGATATAGCCTTTGTACCTGATTCCCTTAAGCCCAATATGTTCACTAACTCCAACCAAGCCAATGGAGGAACATCATGGTCAGTGCCAAAAGGGCAGAAACCGAGGAAGAAACAGCCTCAAAAGTAATTTTTCCAACTCCCGAGACCGTTATCCAAATTGCTCCCGATGTTATTAGAGCAGCACTTGGTGGCAAAACAACCTCCTAGAGCAAATCCGATAAAATACCCAGGTTTCGATGAAAGCCAAATATGCACCTATCATATGGGTGAAAGATGGCACAATGTAGACAACTGCTACATCATAAAGTTGAAGGTTCAAGCTTTTATTGAAAGTCAGATTTTGAAGTTTGACGATGTAACTCGAAATGTACAAGAAAATTCACTTCCTGACCACCAAGCAGTTGGTGTGATCTTCGTTGTTGAGGAAGAAAACCGCCTAGAGCTGAAGGTGAACGTATTCAAGCTGACCAATATTCTAGCAATCGCTTCGTCATATCCAAAGGAATGAGAGGTGTCAATCGAAAGAAAGAAGCTATGCATCGCCAAGATAATGAGCCTAGGGATAATGGCGGGCGGTGCTGATGAATTATTTGAAGGAACTAGGGCCTCTGTGAACCTAGAGTGGAATCAATTTATGGTTGAAACTGAGCGAGGAAATACGTGGAGTGTTCCTCATGAGAGTCTAGTAGGTGACGCAGAATTGATCACTAAGCCGGAAGAAGAGCTCGACGAGGATGAGCAAGAGTCACCAAGACACGCCTGGCCGATCGCAAGTTTGCCGCTAAAGCCCCAGAAAGAGGTGAAATGGTAGACAATCTGGGCGAAGACTCTAGGAAGTACAACTTCAAGGTTAAATACTCTACCCCCACCAGTTTCTTTCAGAGAATATAGGACATCGTACTCGCGGATAGGGTGGTATGGATGATCTTATCCGGCCGGAAGTTGAAGATAGCAAAGATACGCCAATGCCCGAAGGATGTAAATCATCATCCGACCAAGTGATGTTGGAACAGTTTCTACGCATCGAAGAACAAGTGAATGACTTCTCATGTGAAATGGAGGACATGTCGCTACAACTGACAACGTTTGATCCCTCTCAGACAACGATCGATACATCCGGCATAGAGCAATATGCTCAAATTCAAGACTGAAATTCTCGAATGGAGAAATTGTGGGCTCAATGGCAAGACGTGACTAAATTATTCGATGAAGTGAGAGAGCAGCTAAGTTTTTTAACTCCATTTGAATCAGATGTTGCTGAGAGATATCTTGAGTCCGAGTTCGAGGATAACTCAAGATATTTTGATGATATTGTAGGGATGGTTGAGACTTCAACAACTGTAGTAATGAAACTGGATGAGATCGACAGTCTAAGCCAAGAAGAAGTTTGCCTAATGAAACCTGTCATAATTTGTTTATCAAATGACGAAACAGACGAGGAAACATAAGCAGAGGCATCTAGCTTGACGACGGTCACCATAAAAGTTCCCCCTAAAGAGGAGTACGATCCTAAGGCAGTCCCTTGGAACTATGAGACGGGCGAAATTGGAGCTGTAATGAGGTCTAGACGATTCTATGCCCCAAGGGAGGGTGAATCAGAAAAGAATGAGGTTACGAAAGAAGCTACGGAAAAGCTCATATCCATCGTTAAAACTAGCGAGTTCGAGGTGATAGAGCAGTTAAGGAAGATGCCGGCCGAAATATCTTTGTTAGATTTGTTCATCCACTCGGAGAAACATAAAGATGCGCTGTTAAAGATACTGAATGAAGTACATGTCCCTAAAATTATCGACGATGTACAGCTAGGGGAATTTGTAGGGGCAATCCTTCTAAAAGACCAATTGAGTTTCTCAGATGTGGACTTTTCTATAGAAGAAAGATGGCACAACAAAGCCTTATACATCACTTCACACTACAATGGGAAAAGAATAGCACATGTGTTAATCGACAACGGATCTACTTTTAACATCTGCCATTTAGCTATACTGAGAAGTTTGGGCATTAAAGAAGAAATGATTCGAACCTCCAAGGCAACTGTTAGACTTTTTGATGGGATGAGAAAGACGGTAGTGGGTGAAATTGAGCTGGATGTCCTCATTGGCCCGACCAAATTTTCTATAAACTTTCAGGTAATGGACTTATCGAGCACGTTCGAATTTCTGTTAGGGAGACCTTGGATCCATATTGCTGGAGCCGTACCCTCAAGCTTGCATCAAAAGGTGCGATTCGTGGTTGATGGGAAAGTGGTTACCATCCATGGAGAGGTTGATCTCATCGCTTATTAGAATAGCGTTATCCCCTATATTGAGTCGCAAAGTAAAGAGGAGGCAAGCTACCATTCCTTGGATCTAGTGGCAGTGGTCCACACTCCTGTGGGGACAAAGCTGAAAGCCCTTTTCATATCCGAAGCTAACCTTTTACCGGCTAATATGCTAATAGCATATAGATTCAGTCTAGGGGATGGTCTGGGCAAGCATGACCAAGGGATTCGCACTCCGCTGCAGTTAAAGTCTAACGAGCGTAAGATAGGCTTGGGTTACCAAGGCAGTCGCATCGGTGACTCTACCTCCAAGATAGCAGGCCGAGGCCGAGGCAAGAGCCGTGGACACCATGGATGCTAGAAAGACCAGAAAAATTCCTTCATCGGTTCTCCAGCCTGGAAAGGCAAGTCTAAAATGTTCAATAGCCCTCTGAACGAATATTTCAGCAAAAACTCCAAGTGGTTGTCAGAAGAAGGGGTAGCTCTGTCAACAGAACCAGATCTAATGAACCCCTTTCTCGAAGACGATTCTGTGAACGTCATCATAAAGTGGCTTGATGATGATGCCACTACTCTGAGTAAAGAAACATTTCCCTTGTTTTCAATACTGCACTTAATTTCCTGCATTTCTTTGTACTTTTCAGTTCTGTTGTTTGAAGCAGGTATAGGAAAACGCTTTTGGATCTCTGACCGTTGGTCCAAACAGCATGACTTGTAATGCTATCCATTTTGCATCCAATAAAATGCCACATATTTTATTAAGGACATATGGAACCACGAGTCAGTCCGATGATGACATTAGTCTTCCATATGTGAAGTATGAGGCCTGATTCGCCATATGATTCCTGATTTTTAAATGATTTTTTGAAGAACAAGGACGTCCAATGATATGAGGACTAGTTCCACTTGTGACTTTGTTCACTTCGAAACTTCTTTCGAAAAGATTTTTCACACCCATTGCCGCAACCCTCTCGCGGCGGCGGCAAGGGCTAATGGGCCGTCCGATGCCTGATCGAACACGGGCCTCTCCCAAGGTCCATACCCAAATCGCAACGGAGGTTTACATGGTCGACCTTCAGTGTGGTCTAGTGACATGTCATACGTGTACATGCCAAGGAGTCACCACCAATCGTTTCGTCGAAGGTACGATTGGAAACCCTATCAAATAGTTGGGAGCATTTTACTAGATTCTGCGGAAAACTAGAGAAGTGGGATCAGAGACTTAGTTACGCCAACTATCAGAGTTGACGTCATTTTGGTACCTAAGTTGACTGATTTATCTAATCTAAGATTTCATGCAGATGAGTGAGGTGTGAACCCTAAATCTAAGAGTTCATGCAGAGAAGAATGACTACCCGAGCACTCACAATCAGTAAAAATAAGTGCGTAGATCAATGATCCAAGACATGCGGATAAAACACATGAATACAGCGTGGCATTCCTTGTAAAGCCCTATTAGCCTAGAGAAATGTCAATCAAGGCTTAGGAGTGATTTTGACATGATTTGCCCATGAGGGGCAAAATCATAATTTTGGAGAAATTTGTGACAATTTGCCCCAAAAGAGGTAAATTTGTCATTTCAAAAGAAATCTGAAGTCGAAAGGGGTTAGAAATAGGATTGGCCATCTAACTAATCCATTTCCTATTTTTCAAAAATTTTCAGAATTTTTTTGAAATTTTGGAAGCGATTTACCCTTTGATGGGTTAAAATCGTCATTTCAGAATAAGATGAGAAGTGAAAATCCCAAGCAGAAGGATTGGTCAACCACCAGACCCAAATCCTTATTTTGAGCAATTTTCACGACTCGACTAGAGTAGGAAAGACGACTTACCCTTTGAGGGGTAAAATCGTCATTTTTTAAAAAAAGGATGAGATTCGAAAACCCAAGCAGAAGAATTGGTCATCTAACTGACCTTAATCTTTATCTTGGCATTTTCGACCTATCTCATGTACAAAGCTGAGGCGATTTACCCCTAAAGGGTAAAATCGTCAATTTCTAGAAGAACGGATAAGAAATCTCAAAAATAGGATTGACCAGTTGTCCATGGTCATTCCTTAATTTTTAAAAATTTCTAGAGTGTCTAGGAATTTTCAACAATTTTTCTACATTTTTTGGGATTTTCTAGGATTTTCTAACATTTTTTTAGGATTTTCTAACATTTTTTTAGAATTTTTTTATTTTTTTAATCATTTTTAAAATTTTTATTGAAAAATAATAATTCGGATAGGGTCGACCCAATCCACTTGGACCGGGTACCCGGCCCAGACCCGAACCCGCGCGGACTAATCTCCAAAACGACACCGTTCCGTCTCTTTTCTATTTTTTATTATTCGTATTTAATCCGACGGCTCCTATTGAGCCACGTGGCTACTCCACGGCCTTAGGATTAGCCGACTACTCCTTGACCATCAGATCTGATTACTTAAACTTACGGCCACAATTAAAAGCCAAGATTCAATCCAGACCGTTTATCCCTACTAACCTAAACGACGCCGCTTAACCACTAACCTAAACGGCACCGTTTCAGTCCGTTCTGATTTTCTAAATTAAAAACCATTTTCGAATATTCCTAATTACTAATCGAACGGCTATCATTTATCAAGCTCGATTTACCCGACCGTCCGATCTAAGCTGACTTAGCCTAATAGACTAACGGTGAAAAGAACCAACTCAGCACCTACATGGACCAATCACGTGTTGCCACCTAGACCTTTGACTCGCTGACCTGCCACGTATGCATCATCTTCGACCTCTCGACTGTAACTAAATGGACGGCCGAAAGCCTCTAGCGACGATCCAACGGTGAAACCTCAACGGAATTGCACACAACCGACGTCAATCGACTCGTCTCAACGTCGAACACAACATATTGGAGAATCATGCAATTTCATTCACAGAATTGAAGACGACAAAGCTTACACAGTACATAGGCATAGCATCTCAATCAAGCCGAGCAAAGCATTTCAGGTTAATTCCTTCACAGAGAAGCTTCGAATGAAATTTAGAATACTCACCTTCAGGTCCGATTGATCTGATTTATGCTAGCTTGAGCTAGGGGAGCTTTGACAGGATCGATAATGGCGAAGGGATTTTCGGGGCTCAGGCACGAAAGATTATGCAAAATCGACACAAACACGGATTGCGACCGAGCTTAGAATAGTTCAAGGGATAAAACGCCTACTATAATTCAAGAAACAAGGTCGGAGACGAAATTCGCCGCAGATGCACAGTATGAAGCTCGAAGAAGAGAACTACCTGATTTCGAGGTTTGCGACTGTGAGACAAATGGCGATCGCTTCATTGAACTTCAAGCGACCTTCTAATGCCCTTTTCTAGCTTCGGTTTGGCCTGAAAAAGCCCAACCAGTGCTTTACTGATTCGAGCTCCAACCTTCGACAATGGCGATGGAAGGTGAGCTCTCTCTCTCTCTCTCTCTCTCTCTCTCTCTCTCTCTCTCTCTCTCTCTCTCTCTCTCTCTCTCGTGTTCTCCCCCAGAACTGAATTATCTAACCTCTCTTCTAGAAATCTTTCCAAGGCTATATCCCCATTTCGAAATTTTGCCGCCAATCCGCGAGGGGGGGAACTAACCGACTCCAAATGGCACGTGATCGTGCATGCCATTTGGTCCAAACAATGCCGAAGACGATGGGCAATTTCGTCAAGTCAGAATAGATGTCCAATTTGGCCATTTCGTAAAAGTTGACTTTCACGGCCAACGATATGTTGACCAGCCAATTCCGCCTTGCTCCGACGACCATTGACGATGCCACCGATCCCGATCAATGCGTCTTATCTTGAAGATCAAAAGCCCCCCACCATAGATCTGTCGATTATGGTCGATTGAGCCTTCAATTTGACTCTCGAAGATCGACCTGCCACTGTTCACCTGCGCGAGCTTTGGGGGAAGAAGACGACACTGTAACAGACCGATTCGACCGGTCTGACCGGGCGGTCTAACCGGTCAGAATCGGTTCTGACTTGATTTTTCCAAAATTAATCACAATTTTGTGGGAAATTTTCACAATTAAACCTCAGAATCGAACTTAGGACATGACTATTATCTAAAAATATGTTTTTACCCAAAAGTTCTAACCAATTTCTATGAAAACCTCAAATTTTCATTTAATTGCAATTCGAAAAATTATGCAAATGAGGGCTTAAACAGTCAAATTGGACCAAACCACCTGTGCCAATCGACTCAGAATGATGAAAAATATTGGGCAGTGAGTTCAATTTGTAAACTTAGCTCTTGAATTAAAGGTAATTTCAATTATGCCCAAATTCAAGGACTAAATTGCAATAAAACGAGCAATTTTATCCAAATCATGCAATTAAGCCATTTACGAGAATAATTGGACTAAATTTCAAATTAGGACAATCATATTGGATGACAAGACTCTCAAAATGCCAAAAATTACAAATTAAAAGACTCAATTGACTTTTTTTACTAAATTCCATCATATGTGTAACAAAGGAACATATATGATTAAACTTGGATTTTGACTTTTTATGAGGTCAAAAAAGACAAAGCATTTTAAAGAAAAATATTGACTATTTTTTCATATTTTTTGTGACCTCGAATGCTATTTTTCTTGAATTTTTATGAATTTTCCTATTTTCTAAAAATATCAAAAAATATGAAAAATTATTTTTTGGTCAAAAATGGTTCCTTAGGCTGGTTAAGGCTACCAAAGTTGATTTTGTAATTTGTTGACTTTTGATGGATTTTTTTTATGATTTTTCTAAAAATAAACTGAAAAAAGACTAATCCAAAATCAGGTGTCAACACCCATGCATTGCATTTCTCTATGAAATAGAGACTAACCATTATCATGATATTTCAGGCATATCATCTCAAACATGCATACTAGGTTATTGTGCGACTCGAATCACCAAGGTGATTATTCTTGTGACATTGAAGAAGACGAAGATGAGGGTTATGCGGCTATCCGTAGAGAATGGAATTCCTTTGAAGAGTCGGTACCTCCCACTTCGGAAGAACCAGTTGCCATTAACTTGGGTGATGCTGCAGTCATTAAAGAAGTGAAAATTGGAAGGCATTTATCACAAGCGGAAAAGCTCAGATTCACATAATTACTTAAGAAATTCAGGATTTTTTTGCATGGTCGTACGTTGATATGCCAGGTTTGAATCCCAGAATCGTTGAACACGCGTTACCCACCGATCCCAGTGTTAAACAGGTAAGGCAAGGAAGCAGACGGATGAAAGCCGAGTTAGAAGATAGAATTAAAGAAGACGTGATGAAACTTCTTAAAGTGGGCTTTATTGAAGCTATCTCATATTCAGATTGGATTGCGAACATAGTCCCAATTATGAAAAAAGATGTCAGAGTCCGGATCTATGTGGATTATCGGGACTTAAATAGAGCAAGTCCAAAAGATGATTTTTCACTTCCCCACATTGATGTGCTGGAAGATAGTACGGCAGGGTACGAATTATTCTCATTCATGGATGGATTCTCCGGATATAATCATATTCTCATGAAAAATGAGGACAAACTGAAAACTGCATTTACCACCCCTTGGGAAAATTTTTGTTATAAGTGTCGCGACCCTCTCGAGGTTGCCATGGAGCTCTCGAGGGCTAATGGGCCGTCCTATCTGGTCGGATGCGGACCTCTCCCAAGGCCCATTACCCAAATTGCAACGGAGGTATGCGTAGTCGTCTAGTGATATGTGCTAAGTGTACATGCCAAGGAGTCGCCACCAATCATTTTTTGGAGGGTATGATTGGACCACCCTATTCAATAGTCGGGAGTTTCTATTCAATCCTGCGATAACCAGAGAAATGGGTTCGGGAACTTAGTTACGTCAACTGTAAGAGTTGACGCCCTTTCGGTACCTAAGTTGACTGAATTTTCTGACTTGAGATTTGATGCAGATGAGTAAGGTACGAATCCTAAATCTAAGAGTTTGCGCATATAGGACTGACTAAGACATGATTTTACCCATCAGGGGTAAAGTCGTAATTTTGAGATCAAAAGGGACGATTTTCCCGGAAAGGGAAAAATCGTCATTTCAGAATGAATCCGGAGTAAAACAATGCCGAAAACAGGTTTGGTCACTCAATTGACCCATTTCCAATTTTTTTTTGCAATTTTCATGATTTTCTGGAATTTTAGAAACCGATTTACCATTCGAAGGGTAAAATCGTCATTTTTTTAAAATGGGAATGAAATGTGAAAATCTTAGACATAATGTTTAGCCACCTATCTGGCCCATCGCCAAATTCTAAGAAATTTCCACAATTCATCGAAATATCAAAGATGATTTATCCTTTGAGGGGTAAAATCGTCATTTTGGATTAAATGGGAGCAAAATACCAAAAATGACAATTTTTGGTATTTTTAGCTTTGGGAATTTTCTAGAATTTTTTTAGAATTTTTCTGCAATTGTTCTCAATTTTTATGAGTTTTTCTTTAATTTTCCCTTTTTTGTGATTTTTATGATTTTCTTATTATTATTTTTTTAAAAATAATATATATATATAAATTATCCGGACCGGGTCGGATGACCCGACCCACGACCCGGACCCGGATCCAAACTCGCACACCCACGGCCAAAACGACGCCGTTTTGGTACTTTAGAATTTTTCTATTTTTTTAACATTTTTTTCATTATCAGAAAATTAATGAAACAGACGCCCCAGATTGTGCCACGTGGCTACTCCTGGTGCGTCCGATCTCAGACCAAATTGGACGATCCACAGAGAGCCACTTGGCCGAATATCAACCGTCCGATTAATTTTTTTATCAGAAAACATTTAATAATCTAAAAAAGCCGAGATCGCGACACGTGGCATCATCACGGCCGTCCGATCTGTTTTATTTTTCGAACCGGTCCCACCCGATGACGTGGCTGCTGACGTGGCATGTTACGTCAGCATTGACCGTTGACCGCCGGCGACTTTGCCGGAGAAGACGATGAACTGTAACTATTCCGGCGACTATCGCCGGAATTCTCGTCGGAGGACCCAAACCGACGTAAAATCCACCGTTTCGAACCGCGATTTTTACACGAAATCGATCCCTAGCCGACCCACAATCACACACACTCTTTTCATGGCCAAGATAACGCCGGAAAACGGCCGGGGAGACAAACACAGATCCGGCGCCAGCAGCGATTTTCAGAAATTTTTTATTTCATTCTAGCTCGATTCCAATCATTCAAAGAGCATCCACTAAGGGTCGGGAAGCTTACCTGAGGCCGTTTGAGGTTCGGCGACCGCCGTTTGCGTCGGACCGAGCTCCATGGTCAGGTAGACTTCGGGGAGCTCCGGCCATGGCTTCCCGGCACGTTTCAATGCAAAATAAGGAGCAAGCCAGGCTTAGAGGCAATTGTAAAGAAGCTTAAAGGCGAGACGTTCACATATACAGCTTGGGGATGGCCCGGCCGAGGACCAAAATGTCAAACCCTCATTCAGGCATTTCGTCGAACACGTTATATGCATGCGGGAAACGGAGGTCGGGTGAGGATACCGACCCGCTCCGGGCCCGACGACGACGACCAAGGTTTTGGTGCTGTCCAGTGAATGTCGCTGAAGGTCTGGGGATCTTCCCTTGCCCTTGTCGCGACCCATCCGGAAGCGGACGCGGCTAATGGATTACCGATCACGGGTCTTGGATCGGTGCGAGCCCTCCCAGGCCCATACCAAATCGCGGCGGGAGTATTTTTCAGGAGGATTCAACGATAAGAGTCGATCGCTTTCGACCTTAGTGTGGTCGTGGTGGCATGTGCAACTTGTGCATGCATTTGGAGTCGCCACCGGTCTTTCTTGGAGGGTAGACCGGAAACCTTACCGATCGATTGGGAGAGATCGATCAGTTCTACGGAACCAGAGATTTTGGGTTCGAGGACTTGGTTACGCTGGTGTCGTTACCAACGCCCTTTCGGTACCTAATGCGAGTGATTTTCCTAACTAGGATTTCATGCAGGCACAATTTTGGGTGAGGTAAGTCTGACTTTGCACATTAACCAGTTTAACATGCTCACGTAATCATAATAAATAAATAGATGTCAATCACATAAATATCTATCCTACGTGGTGATCATGGAATTATGATTTAATGGGTCTCGAGCCAATGAGACCACATATAATCATTTTAATATTTTAATAACGGAGAGCCGCTCTTCGCTTCTTCTTGGTTTCTTGAACTCTTCAAGAATTGGGCCCCAAAGAGCTCGCCGACTTAAAAGGCTCCTCCACGTAATCCTCGTAGCATTTACATCAACAATTGACTATGCTAAAAATAAAGATTACATGAAAAATAAAAGGAGTACGCAGCCTCCATTTAATAATTACAACCCCAAATATATAAATAATCATCATACATTCATATATACATCAATCACATTGATTAGGGATTTTTCCATGATCATCACCCTTTCACGTAAGTAATAAATTCACAATTTAAAACTTAGGAAGGCACAATAAAAATTCTACGTTGAATCATATTCAGAATTTTTACGTAAAATAAGATAGCCATAAATTTTCGATTCAAAATTGATTTAGTCTCAATTTTTGCTACGTTGATTAATTTATCATATAAAATAATCAATCTCCATTAGCCATGTAAGACGAACAATTCGTTAATACATATTGGCCATAGTATTGCAAAAATTGCAAAAAATCAATTAAATGCACGAAAACACCTAAGGATTGGCTCTGATACCACTGTTGGGATCCACGTAACACGTAGCGGAAATAAATAACAACCCACACATGTATCTCCAGAGGCGTACTTCGTGCATTTCAATCGAAAAAAATCACAAAGTCTCAAAGGGAGTAAATAGATTACCTCTCGTAGCGTGCTTGAACGGAGGTGTCGGTTCGATGTTCTTCGATCTCAGCCTCCACAAGTGTTAGGCATCTAGTTCGGACGCACCACCAATTGACGAACGGGGAGACGACTAATAACTCCACAACAATTGTGCTAGCAATATGCGGAATCAATATTCCGAACTTAGTATATTTTGCTCGCTCAAGATTATGAGAATATAGAGAGTGTTTGTGTTCTTCTCTCTAAGCTCTCAAAAATTTGCACACTCTACAAAATGTCTCTCCCCTTCAACCTCAAAATTCTTGCCATCCTTTTATAGCCAAAAATACCTTCCAATAAATTGTATTTAAAAATAGCACTAACAATTATAAATTCTATCTAAAAATAGCACTCACAAATAAATGACATTTAAAAATAGCACTAACAATAGCACTCACAATTTATAATACAAAAATGCTATTTAAAAATAGCACTAACAATAGCACTCACAATTTATAATACAAAAATTCTATTTAAAAATAGCACTAACAATTATAAATTCTATCTAATAATAGCACTCACAATTTATGATAAATAAATGCCATTTAAAAATAGCACTAACAATAGCACTCACAATTTATGATAAATAAATGTCATTTAAAAATAGCACTAACAATATCACTCACAATTTATAATACAAAAAATGCTATTTAAAAATAGCACTCACAATACAAAAATGCTAAAAAAGGCACTAACAAAGGTGTTAAAAATAATAACCATTATTATTATTACAAGAGTTAAAGAGGTTACCAAACAATACAAATATGCATAACGTATAAATATGTATGATGTATAAATACGTAGAGCATACGTATACATCCGTGAAACCGGGGACTAATTGAAAGAAAAATGTGCAATTAAGCCCTTTTGGTAAAAATTGATTAAATTGGAGGGCAAATTGACCTAATTGCACTTTAAGACTTTAGAATCCAATGTCATAGCTTATAAAAAGTGAGAATTGAAAACTAAAAGACTCGAAAATGATTTTTTTTTAGGCTCGGTTCGGGTTTATGTTTGTGAAGGAACATAGTGACCCGAGCCGAATTTTTGAGATTTAAAGTGACACACTTGAAGAGAAAATTAAAACAAAATTATCGAATATTTTTGGGTATTTTTCTGACCACGAATGGTATTTTTCTGATTTTTTGGGTATTTTTATAATTAAATAAACTCGAAAAATATTAAAAATACCGAAAAATATTTTTTGTTCAAAATTGGTTCCTAAGGTTAAACCAAGGCTTCCAAAGTTGATTTTGTGATTTTATGACCTTTTTTGATATTTTTAATTAATTTTAAAGAATAAAAATCACAATAATAAATGGTAAAAAAAATCAGGTGTCAACAGCTGCCCCTCTTTGAAAGGAATCTCGTTAGAGGTTTCTCTCAAAGATAAGGTGGCACCTGATTCCTAACCGACTCAACTGGAAAAATAAGAGAAGAAATGTTATGACATCGGATCCTTAAGCCTATTGATAAAAGCTCAAATCAATCTCCGGTTTGCTCTAACAATTTGAACATGGGCCGGAGTGAGAGAGGCTTACCTGAAGCTCACCTGTCGGATGCTGCCAGTTGCGACGACTTTCAAGAAGATGCCTAGGACTCGTCATTCAGAATATCCCAGGGAGATTAAGCTCTGACCTGTATGGTAGGTCATACCATGATGGGATTCCTAACTTGTAGGAACCTAAGGAAGGCGCATCCCACGCTTTGGGATTTGCCAAGAATTTTGATCCGTATGGTGGATCAGACCTTTGTGTTGATCCTTACTGCGATATTTATCAATGAGTGGACCCTTATGCGGTTTCTACCATATGTGACCCTTCAGGCGGTTTCTACCATTAATGTGATCCCTCAGGCGGTTTCTACCTTGGTTTGACCATTCAGGCGGTTTCTACCTTGAGTTGACCCTTCAGGCGGTTTCTACCTTTGATTTGACCCTTCAGGCGGTTTCTACCTTGTGTTGACCCTTCAGGCGGTATCTACCATGTGTTGACCCTTCAGGCGGTATCTACCTTGTGTTGACCCTTCAAGCGGTATCTACCTTTGATTTTGACCATTCAGGCGGTATCTACCTTTGATTTGACCCTTCAGGCGGTATCTACCATGAGTTGACCCTTCAGGCGGTTTCTACCTTGTGTTGACCCTTCAGGCGGTATCTACCATGTTTGAAAAGGGGTCTCATGACGAGGGTTCTCCACGTCCGATGAGACTGTTTGATATTTTGAAAATGGGTCCTGGGACGAGGGTTCTCCACGTCTGATAGGACTTTTTCTTTTAAAAGGATTTTTCTTCCCCTTTTTTTGAGACCCCGAAGTTTGTCGGGAATTCAGTTTTTTGAAGCAGTGAAAGATTTTATTTTGACAAAACTTCACTTGAGTCTGTTGAGGCGACATTCTGGGAGTTGGGTTCTCCAAGTATCCTGCATAAGTTTGAGCCTGAAAGATTTTTCTTCACCAAGAAAACGTTAGTAATCTTTGGGAAGACCACGGCTGTCCATTTTGACAAAACCGTATGATTTAAGTTTTAATCATGAAATGTGCATTTTGATGCTGGGGGTTATCCAAAGCATTCTTGCAACATGCAAATGTGATCACAAATCCCTTGCACGGAAAATCTGGATCAACAGTTTGAAAATTTCAAAAAGAGTTTGTTCAAAACATCAATTGGAATATTTCTCGACAATGAGGTCTTCTCACCTGTTTTGCGATCGTGTTTTTTTATAGGGGATACACTCAATTCCCTACTAACCCGTGCCTAGGTTTTAGGCTCATTCGCAGCGCATACATTTTGATCGGTCGGGAGGTCTTCCACGGGACCGTAATGTTGGGCTTGGATATTGGTCTTCAAGGGGGACTCACTTTTGAGTCAAGGTCATTGAATGAAAGTTTTCACCATCTGCTCCGGGTTTACAAGTCAAGAACCCTGCAAAATGAGAAAGAAATAGTCTTGCTCGTACTTCTTCGAGCTGAGCTGTATGTTAACCCAAGTGTCTTAGTCAGAGAAGACTGTTTCAGGGTTATGATGTTGGTAGGATTGGGGACCGAAAAAGGCTTGTTTTTGGCCCAGAATTCATGACGAGTTTGACATTGGTGATCATTGCTGATTTACCTCCTGTCTTTTCCTTTCTGCATCTTTAGTTTTTGAGGTGTACAACCGATTTTGAGGTGTGCACCAGCTCTTTAGAGAGCGTCCCTTGTTGCATTCAGAGACCGACTCTCTCCATGTCTTTGTTCTGTGCTTGGCAGCATTTGGGGAGCAGCTTTTTTTATTTGACTCCTTTAAGAATTTTTTTTTTTTTCATCCAAGTTTCACTGGGGATCAAGCAAACAGCTTTCATGAGCATCGGCCTTGCTTTTACCAAGCACTTTGCTTTTTCTCGATGCCGTGGATTTTTCTCATTCATTTTTGAAATCCCACTTTTTCTCATCTTCATAGGATCGCGTTAGACCTATGATCAAAGGTCTAACAAGGTTAAACATTAACTTAGGAATTCTTTTGCAAACCCTAAGTCTTGAACTTCTTCGTTTCTGAAGTGATGCTGCATCCGTCTTGGAATGTGCAATGATCACCAACGGGTTTATGAAATGATTCTGCAGGCTCAACTTGGCTATGCAAAGGATTCGGTGTGTGGGATAGAGAAATGAATGCTTCTCATCATCCTATGGCACTTGGATTACCATATAAACAACACACAAAGATTAATGTTAGTCCGAGCAAGAAAATTTCTAACCATTTTCTCCTGATGCTGCTGGACTCACCTCCATTTTGCCCCGATGTGGGGTGGTTCTTGACAGGGTTAAGAATGAAAACCTCCGTTCAAAGGGGTTATCAACGGTCACCTGTAGTGTTTGGGGGATATGAAACGAATGCCTCCGTCGTCCCAACCCATGTAATCGCTGCGAATGGTCCCTACTTCCGTAGGTCCAGATTCTGCTGTCTTATCCGCTCCATTTCTCTCTTAAGTGTGTATAGGACGTGTTTGGACTAGGCTTTGCCTCTCGTCTTTTGAGAAAACGTCCTTTTGAAAGTTTTGAACAACTTTTGATTGGAGAAATCTCTTTCGTTTTCTCCAAAAATTTTACCCGTCAATGGGATTTTATGATGCCCAATGCATGTTCAGATAACCTCATGTTTCAAAACATGAATGCCAATGAAGTTAGAATCCTATGTCTTTTCTAGACATCAGATTCTAAAAGCTTTTCTTTTCTTCTCTATTTTTTATTCAACATTTTCAATGGATTGGGGAAAGGGATACTTACATGTCCCCCGCGGCTGGAGATCCCTGAAAATGCGGAAGAAACATGTTATTGTTCGTTCATGAATTTTTCAAAAAATTAGAACGATACATCTTACCCTCGGTCGTGTGCCCCTGCGAGTGCACACAGGTTGTCAAAATTTGTCCTCCTTGATGGTGAGTCCCTATCAAGGATAAATAGCAAGTGTTAACTCATATTCCCAAATTGAAGACAAATTGGGACAATACAACTTTACTCTTGGTTCTCATCCCGTTCTGACGTCGCGTATTGATATGAACCACGTCTATCAAATCCGCTTATCCATGCTTGGAATATTTGCAATATCAATGGTTCAGCTGCCCCCGGTTGGGCAACGTCTGTTTTGTTATTTGAACAGATGGCTCCTTGGGTGATTTATCCACGTTTAACACCTGAGAAGGGAAAGAAATGAGACAGTACTTTGGTATTCGGTTGAAGATCGTTTAGGAACGATACATCGTTTTACCAAATGGGAGGCTTCGTGACCAAACGTATTTCGTGCTGAATGGGGGTAGATCCCATTATGCTCCGCGGGTGATAGTCATCGTTCATGGAATTTGCTCCACGGATTAAGTGATTAATCCATGGCCCTTGGCTCGAAGACGTTCGAAGGGTAATGTTGACACTCAGAGCGGTTAGTTTTCAGCGTTAATTACAATGTTCCCGCGGGAACTTTACAACGAAATCCGTAACACATTCATTCGATGTATTCACCTCTCACTCTCCTGAGCCTTCTAATGATTTAGCACACGAGCTTCGAACCAGATGTCCGGTCGCCGGTACCGGTCACGACTGCGAAGATGCACTTGTTCCAAAATGCTTGACCCATAGGCTGAGTTGCTCATTCAGGAGATCGTCCGACCGCTCGAGTCGTCCAAGTTGAGCATCCTTAATTGCTGGTGACGGACTTCTCCCATTTTCGGCATGAACAACCTGGTTTCTCGGTTTATGCGTGATCCACACGCCGAGTTGCTCACTGAGGGACTCGCTTGAAATTTCAAGCCATTGACGCCCAAGTCGGGCATCCTCAACCGTTGGCGATGGGTTCCTCACACTACTTTCGACATGAACAACCTCACTTCTCGAGTTGGTATTTTCATCGTTGTCCAGTAGGTTTGTACCCGATGCTGGATTCGCCGTAGGAATAACACTAACGATCGGTTGGTGCTCAAATTGGGGAGTCCATACCTGCTGAAATTGTTGTACATACTCTTGGGGAGTACTAGGGTAACTCAGGGGGGAATTCAGCCGATCGAACCAAGAATAGATGTTTTCAAGGAGATCGTCTGAACCATCGAGCGACTGACACTCAGGTTGAGTATTGTCGACTACTGGAGAAGGAATCTTTTTGCCATTTTCGTCATGGACCACCTGATTCTTCGAGCCGGAATCTCCGTAATCGTCTCGCAAGATTGTATGTGCATCTCCTGCCAGTGTTAGATCCGCTGTAGGACTAGTATTAACGGCCAGTCGGTGCTCAGACTGGGGAGTCCCGATTTGCTGAAATTGCGGTACATACTCCTGAGGAGTACTGGGATAACCCATGGGAGTACTCTGATTGATGCCTGAACAATCGACCGTGTAATTGTCAGTCCCATCGGTGTTAAGAGGTGATTGGATGCTTCCTGCTTCATGAGGATTGCGATCACAGCCATGCTCATCGTTTAAACTTGAACTGCCTCTCTCTTGGTCTAGCGCCACTCGTCCATCTCTCAGTAGTCTTTTGTAGCACCAAAGGTGGTTCCTGACTTTATTTCTATCCAATTCCGGCATGTTCATGATCTTGAGTATGCGCGATGGGCGAGCCAAACTGATCCCTAACTGTTGAACTGCATCAACAAATTTGCTATGAAGCTCCGAGGTCCAATAAAACCTTGTTTTCTTGCTAGCCGAAGTAGGGTTGGCAACTCGGCGGCTACTCTTCGTGGAATCTGGTCGTGTTGAACCGCCTCTATCTTGGTCTAGCGACGCTCGTCCATCTCTCAGTAGTTTCTTGTAGCGCCAAAGGTGATTCTTGACCATATTTTTAGTCAGTCCCGGCACGTTCATGATTTCGAGTATGCGCAATGGGCAAGCAAAACTGATCCCCAACTGTTGAACTGCATCAACAAATTTGCTATGAAACTCCGGGGTCCAACGAAATCTTATTTTCTTGCTAGCCGAAGTGGTGTCAGCAACTTGGCGGTTACTCTTCTCGGAATCTGGTCGTGTTGGAGGTTGCTCTGGAGGGGATTTAGTGGTCTCAGATCGGCTGGTCATGATGGTGAGTTCATCATCGAGCGGACCCGACTTGTCATGACGCATGTTCCCTTCCACAATGGGCGTCGACTTTGACCTTATAGCACTAGTTTCCTCTTGTAGATCCTCGGCGGTACCCGCCTGTTCCGAAAGATGTTGCGAAGGGCATTGCAACAAATGAGCATTATAAACCCCCAGATCTGGCTCTTCAGTGAATACTCCGTCCGTGGGAACAGGGTTACCGCACTCCAGGCAAATAGCGATGCTTAGAGCTTTTTTGTACTGAGTGTTTTTTATTCGAAGCTTTTCATTTTCCTCCCTTACAACCGCTAACTCGTGCCGATCGCGTTGCTGCTTCAGCCGGGTTCGTTTGTTTTCAAACCAGCACTTGACCTTCCGAGGCTCCCACCCTATCTCCTGGCCCATTTTGATTTTCTGTTCCATGTCCGGATAGGGGTATTCCCTGAAAAACAATTCGAGTTTATGGACTTGACCTGAAGTGTTGCGTTTGAGATATTCCCCTTTCTGACGCTGATAACCGTCGCGGGTACTGTTCTCGTTAACCAAGCCGCGGGTTTCATCATTAGAAGGATCGGTCTCCATGGCCCTCGTGTCAGGTTCGGTCCTGAGATCTTCAAACTCTTCCAGCAGCTCAAGCTCGGAGACCTCCAAGTCTGGCGCTTCCAGTAAATGACAGAATCCCTTGAACATTTTGACCGGGATATCACTGTTTGATTTTCCGTTAACTCAGCTTTCTTTGTTCCTCCTTGGATCTTCACTTTCTATGCAAATTCTGAGAGGTTAAAGGAGCCGGATCACCGTTCTTCGATCAAAGGTGATGGCTACCCGACGAGCGCTCTTCTCAATGTTTCGAGATTCCCACTTCGTCCTTTTGTGATGGCTACTTGACGAGCGTTTTTCTCAAGGCTTCGTAATTCCCACTTTGTCCTTTTTTGCTTTTTTCTACGTGAACGGAGCCTGAAGATCTCTTGCGTTGATTTCGCTTTGTCGAGCACTACGCTTGTCCCCCTGGCCCAGTCTCTAGAGTAACAAGCCTGCCCACCTTTCGGCGCCATTATGTTTCGTAAAACCCGAGATCACAGGACGGTGGTGGATTCGTGACTCATCGGGGATGCATTAACGAAACCCGCTTGGCTCTACTGCACATAAAATATTATTACCACTTCTCCCTGTACTCGAGCATTTATAAGGTGATAGATTGATGTCAAGAAGATTAACACTTTAGCCTTATCAGACTCAGCCTCTCAAACACTCTTCACATTCTCACTCTCTTCTCCGTCATTCCATCGCATATGGATTCCTCCTCTATGCCTGTTGCCTTACCTGAAGCTTCGACCCAATGGGAGAGATTTTACCACCTCTTGGGTAGGGGTTATGGCTACATAAACAATCATCCTGAAGCAGAGGTTGAAGTTCGTACTCTGATTCCGGCCCTGGATACTGCGTGTATTGAAGGTACGAAACTGCAAAGGGAGTTTGTGATCTTCCCAACTCTCTTTAACAATTTCATGCAGGCTTACGAAGTTGCTAGCCGGGAGGTCACTTTGGCTGGTATCGTGCGAGCCCGTTATCAGGACCGAACTGAGTCCCTGATGTTGGTCATGCTGACGGCCGATAACCATAAAAGGGCTGTTGAATACGCCCACGCCCAGGTTTCGATGCTGGTCCGTGAGAGGGACAACTTGGTGGAGCGTCTGGCTCTTTTTGACACCGCCTTTGAGCAAGACCAGCACAACTTCGTGCTGAGGTTCCAGTGTGCCTGGTTGGAGGAAAGGCTTGAAGACCTGAGCATGGATATAGCTCGCGGGAGGGTGCTGGCTCATGACTTAGAGCTTGAGTTCGAGTACTATGACACCAAGGTGAACGAACTTAAGGAGAAATGTCGTCTCCTTTTCTTCAAGCTTGTAGACCTCGATTCCCGGAGTGTGGGTTGTAAGCAAGGCATGGATAGCATGGAGAGTCAGTTAAGCTTTTTTGTGATGCTTGTCAGAACTCATTTTGGGTTTACTGCTCCCCCTCAGTGATCCACTTGTAAACTTTCCTGCTGAATGAAATAAATGCGAGTTTGTTTATATATGCTCTTTCATTCTGCATTGTTGACTAGCCAAGAAAGGTTTTTGCTTTCGGATCTACGCGACTCCTTTTTCGCCTGTGTCAACAGATTGACTACGCATCATTCTCACAGCCCGACGCTTTATATTTGATTGACCTGAATGCCTCGTGAGAAATAGATTTGTAGTTGCTCGAAACTTAAAGATTGCCCCTGATTTTGCGGTCATTGCGTTTGGGGCCGCTAGTAATCTTTCACTTTCGAGCTCGATCACATTCTGCTAGTAACTCATGCTATCAATTCTGCCTTCACGCGTCGGGGCTGATTTTACCTTGAACTTAATAACAAGGAATTACCGTATACACACGAGATGACGTTTGCGAAAAACATTATGCAGAATCAACTCTAGCTATTGAAGAAACAAACGCATGCACCGATGAGAACTTTACAATAGGAGATACATCCTTCTCGCGTACATCCCCTTCTTTCTTGGGGCATGTCCAATGACTAACCAGTCTGGCCTCAGCTTAGGTGTGCCATTACCAAGTGCAGATCATGGTTGCCAACCTTTAATAGCTTCCAACTGATCGAACCAGGTATCAAGTCCTTCATCGAAGAAATCACCCGACCCCTCGAACGATTGATGTGTAGGTTGAGCTGCATCGCCCGACGGGTTCTTCGAACTGGAACCTCCATCTTTGTCTGGGATTATAAGAGGAGCTTTGATCGATTGACTACCACAAGCATCTCCCACTTGAGGATTAGGGAAATAAGAGTGCTCCAAGCTTTCTCCCATTAGATCATCTGAAGCCATATGCTCTGATTGGGCAAACCCTTGAGCACTGGGCGTGGTGGGCTGATCTGCGACAGGATGAACACTGACTAGCTGCTGCTCGGACGGAGGAGTGCTTACTCGTTGCACTTGTGATGTGTGTTCTTGAGGAATATTGAAATGACTCGCGAGGATATCCTGATCAAATCCCCAATAGTCGTCCAGATTCGA
The DNA here is from genome assembly GCA_021437785.1 of Rhodomyrtus psidioides. Lineage (NCBI taxonomy): Eukaryota > Viridiplantae > Streptophyta > Magnoliopsida > Myrtales > Myrtaceae > Rhodomyrtus > Rhodomyrtus psidioides. Next base: position 1,486,025 of record JAILYB010000109.1, on the reverse strand, counting down.
CCGGGCCTCATTTGTCATAAGGGTGCTGGGTTCGCAGCCGAGTCTATTGCTCGGATTCAGTTCTGCATAACGTTGTCCTAACGCCCTTCTGTAGCAACCAAGGTGATTCGCGACTAATTGCTTGGTAAGTCCCGGTACGTTCATGACCCTAAGTATGCTTGTCGGACCTATGAAGTCGAGTCCTATCTGTCGAACTGCGTCCAAGAACTTGAGATGAAGCTCCGGGGGCCAAGTGAATTTCTTCTTCTCGTCGTCCAGAGTGGCGTAGATAGCCTGCCGACTAACCTCTAACTCCTCTTGAACCGTATCTGATCTTACCGGAAGCTGTTGTGGAGGAGATTCATGGGCTTCGATGAGGTGACTTCGATCATAACGACACGTATCTTCTTCCTCCGAAGACACTGGTATAATTTCTGTAGGATCGATCTGCTCATGCGCGCCATTAGCAGGATCTGATTGTACCGGAGATGGCTCAAGGGAGCAGGGGGATAAATGAGCACCTTCCATCTTCGTAGAAGGCTTACTGGGGAACAATTTACTGAGGGTGGTAGGGCCACCGCAGTCAGGGCAGGTAATAGTACTGAGAATTTTCTCATACCACATGTTTTCCATTTGAAGGTTTTGGTTCTGCTCTTTTAGGGCCGTGATCTCCTTACGCCTGTGTTGGACACCTAGTCTGAAACGTCTATTCTGAAACCAAAAATGGATTCTCATAGGATTCATTCCCAGCTTCTGGCCCAATTCAATCTTTTGTTCCTCGTTTGGGCAAGGGCATTCATCGAAGAAAGCTTCAAGCTCCTGGATTTCTTTCCGAGCGTAGCGCTGGCGACTTTTTCTTTTCCGGGGTTGAGCGTCGTGGCCACTGCCGTCGTCACCACTGCGATCTTGATGTTCGTCACCGGCGATGTTGAGTTCCATGGCTTCGATGTCGAATCTGATTCTAGAGAATTTGAGGTCTTTCAACGAACTCGTCACTCGGGGTTCTCTGTTCTCTTTTGTATACTCGCTCTTTCGATTTGTTGCCTCTTTTTCCTCGAAAGCTAGGTCTGTTCAGCGTTCTGTTTTTGAAACGACGGAACTGTTTACCTCCTGCTCAGCTTTCCGACACGAAGGGGTAACCAAATCCTTCCGCGGCTTCTTCGATAGTAGCGCTCGCCTTTCACTTTTCCTCGATAGTCATGCCTGTTCAGCACTGTCTTCTCTTTTTAAGTGGCAGAGCTGTTCACTCGCCGCCCAGCTTTATGCGTGATGGAACAACACAATCCTTTCGCGGCTTCTTCGATAGTTGCGCTCGCCTTTCACTTTTCCTCAATAGTCATGCCTGTTCAGCACTGTCTTCTCTTTTTAAGTGGCAGAGCTGTTCACTCGCCGCCCAGCTTCATGCGTGATGGAACAACACAATCCTTTCGCGGCTTCTTCGATAGTTGCGCTCGCCTTTCACTTTTCCTCAATAGTCATGCCTGTTCAGCACTGTCTTCTCTTTTGAAGTGGCAGAGCTGTTCACTCGCCGCCCAGCTTCATGCGTGATGGAACAACACAATCCTTTCGCGGCTTCTTCGATAGTTGCGCTCGCCTCCCTCCCAGCTTTAATAATGGCGAGACCGAATTTGTCAGGCCTGAAATTGCGGATCAGGACATGTCTGATGATTCACGGGAGGAGCAGCCCTCGCTTTACATTAATTAACCCGGCTCCACAAGCATTATTGCTGCAACTTTTCTCCACTCTCGAGACGCTATAAAATGCGGAGTTGGTGTTTGGGAGATTAACGCTCTCATATAATTTGCTTCCATCCTCTAATCGCTCCACTACACACATCTCCGTCGAAAATGGCTTCTTCCCAAGTTCACACTTTCTCAGCCGAAGCTTTGACTCGATGGAAAGAGTTCTATAACCTCTTGGGTCGAGGCTACGCTCACATAGCCGATCATCCCGAAACCGAGGATGAGATCAGAGTCATGTTCGGGGACCTGGACATCACCTCCCTCGAGGGTACCGCGTTGGGGAGGGAATACAATATTTTTCCAACGCTCTTTACGAACTCCTTGGAGGTCTATCGCGCTGCTCATCGGGGAGTTACCGTGGCTCGTGTCTTGCGAGCCCGTTATGAGGATCAGTCCGACCGCCTAGCGTTGGCTGACTACCTGGCCGATAGTCACAAAAAGGCTGTTGAGTTCGCCAAAGAGCGGGTTTCGACATTGCTACGCGAGAGGAGGAATCTGGTGGAGGACTTAGCTCTATCTCTGGCTACCTATGAGCGCGATCGACGTAATGCCCTGCTAAGGAATCGGAGCGAGTGGCTGGAAGAAAGGCTCAACGGCATAAACGAGGATATAACTCGTGAGAATGGACTTGTTCGGGACTTGGAAGCAGTCGCCGAAGATCACGAGACTCAGGTTGTTGCAGTCAATGATGAACGCAAACGCCTCCACCTCAGGCTTGCGGACCATGATACGCGGAGTGGTGCGTATAAACAAAGCATCCATAACCTGGAGGGCCAGCTAGGCTCCTTTGTGTCGTTGATTAGGGCTCACTTCTGCTTTACTTTTCCACCCCAATGAATTGTATGATCTGGTTTGGGCAAGAATGAATGAAAGCCCCTGTGTTTGTTTTAGCTTTTATATGATCCATTTCTTCGAGCATCCGGACATCTTAGACTTGGATGAGCCGATCCATAATAAGTCGAGTAGATGTGTTCTGATTTTCTAACTCACTCATGGTCAGATGAAAGAATAGCCTCAGACTTATCCAAGAAAAGATTTCTTTATGCTACTTGTTTTTCACCTGCAAATGAAAAGACCGAGTCAAAAGGAATAATCTGAAAAAGAAAGCATAGAGCCCTTTCAATCTTATGCTTGCTCGTAATTAATAATGACAAGAACTTTTACAAGGGTTTTAATCTTGTGCTAAAAGTTTTTATCAATATTCCTCGAAAGAAAGCATACTATTGAAAGGAATGTAATTCACGATAATTGCTTTTGACCAATATTCAGAAGAGCGAATTAGTCAAAAATGCAAGGCATAACAACGTGTTTTTAAATTTAATTGAAGATACGGCATCCAAATCAAGGCCGTTTTGTTAAGAACGAGAGCAATTTGGATATCTATCTCGTCATTAAATTCGAAATAACGTCAATACTCTTGATCAATTATCGTGGATTACTTAGTGACGTATGACATGCATGGACCAATTCAAGTGTATAATTCCTTCTAGCGAAATTGGGGTTGGATTACCCTGTACGACCAAAAAGGTCGTGTAAGATTTTCAACTTTAGTTTCCTCTAAAGGAATTATAAACTTGACTTGGGAGTATTCGGATGATTAGAGAAAATGCCACTATCACATTCCCATGACCCGTCAAAAGAAATACAACTGAGTTCCATCTGAATGTATACACCAATAGATCCCTAATACAATCACTCTAAGGGGTGAGATAGAGAAAGCCTCGATAAAAATAAACCCTATACAAGAGGACTAGTAATGGAAAATGAAACCAAGGAATGTGATCCTAACGTTTAAGGATGCCCCAAGTTCGATCTGTGACTTCCGGATCACTTGCCCCAACTCGTCATCTTCATTGGACGATATCTCAATAATGTCCATAGTAGGCTCCTTTGTTGCTCACTCGGTGTTCGCCATGGGATATCATCCTCCTCGTCTTCTATCAAGGACGTTTGGGAAAAACACATGCATCTATCCTTGAAATGGCATTTAATCTAATCACCAGAATGCAATGAATGAAATGCCTATATTTATATGAACTGTAATAGTTTTGAGGGATAGAGAGTCTTACCAACCCAACTCGTCGACTTATGTGCGATTTTAGGTGTACCAACCGCCCAAAGACATGCGCATGAGACAAGTGATGGTGAACTTCTAAAAATCAGAGGGTTTGGCACCTAAGGTTAAGGTTCCCACCTCGAGTTCTAGAAAGAGCCGATTCCATTGCACAACTATCGTTGCATTGGGACTCAATCCATAGTTCGAAGCGAGCGGAATTGAGAAGTGGATTACCCCGTGTTTTTCCTCACGGAGATTCCATTTTCAATTCCTTCTATTGTGTTCATAAAGGCGGCGCCTGGGGTTTTAGGCGCGGTTGTGTGTGTCCATGTGTCGTGATCATCACAATGCAAGTCATGCACAACAATTTATCAATCAGCACTTCAAATCATCCACACAACATACATTCCTACGCCACACCTGCGTAAAATAAAGTTAATCACAGACTACACCCCTTATTACTCCAATCTGCAAAAACATATAACACCTATCGTGAGCGGACTTACCTCACCTTCAAGAGCGCCTGTAGGGTTAGAAAAATTACTCAATTTTTATTACGGCCTAAGTCCACTTAAGGTCTAGAACCATAGTTTCTAGAACAAGTCCCCAGTGGAGTCGCCAGCTGTCGCGACCCATCCGGAAGCGGACGCGGCTAATGGATTACCGATCACGGGTCTTGGATCGGTGCGAGCCCTCCCAGGCCCATACCAAATCGCGGCGGGAGTATTTTTCAGGAGGATTCAACGATAAGAGTCGATCGCTTTCGACCTTAGTGTGGTCGTGGTGGCATGTGCAACTTGTGCATGCATTTGGAGTCGCCACCGGTCTTTCTTGGAGGGTAGACCGGAAACCTTACCGATCGATTGGGAGAGATCGATCAGTTCTACGGAACCAGAGATTTTGGGTTCGAGGACTTGGTTACGCTGGTGTCGTTACCAACGCCCTTTCGGTACCTAATGCGAGTGATTTTCCTAACTAGGATTTCATGCAGGCACAATTTTGGGTGAGGTAAGTCTGACTTTGCACATTAACCAGTTTAACATGCTCACGTAATCATAATAAATAAATAGATGTCAATCACATAAATATCTATCCTACGTGGTGATCATGGAATTATGATTTAATGGGTCTCGAGCCAATGAGACCACATATAATCATTTTAATATTTTAATAACGGAGAGCCGCTCTTCGCTTCTTCTTGGTTTCTTGAACTCTTCAAGAATTGGGCCCCAAAGAGCTCGCCGACTTAAAAGGCTCCTCCACGTAATCCTCGTAGCATTTACATCAACAATTGACTATGCTAAAAATAAAGATTACATGAAAAATAAAAGGAGTACGCAGCCTCCATTTAATAATTACAACCCCAAATATATAAATAATCATCATACATTCATATATACATCAATCACATTGATTAGGGATTTTTCCATGATCATCACCCTTTCACGTAAGTAATAAATTCACAATTTAAAACTTAGGAAGGCACAATAAAAATTCTACGTTGAATCATATTCAGAATTTTTACGTAAAATAAGATAGCCATAAATTTTCGATTCAAAATTGATTTAGTCTCAATTTTTGCTACGTTGATTAATTTATCATATAAAATAATCAATCTCCATTAGCCATGTAAGACGAACAATTCGTTAATACATATTGGCCATAGTATTGCAAAAATTGCAAAAAATCAATTAAATGCACGAAAACACCTAAGGATTGGCTCTGATACCACTGTTGGGATCCACGTAACACGTAGCGGAAATAAATAACAACCCACACATGTATCTCCAGAGGCGTACTTCGTGCATTTCAATCGAAAAAAATCACAAAGTCTCAAAGGGAGTAAATAGATTACCTCTCGTAGCGTGCTTGAACGGAGGTGTCGGTTCGATGTTCTTCGATCTCAGCCTCCACAAGTGTTAGGCATCTAGTTCGGACGCACCACCAATTGACGAACGGGGAGACGACTAATAACTCCACAACAATTGTGCTAGCAATATGCGGAATCAATATTCCGAACTTAGTATATTTTGCTCGCTCAAGATTATGAGAATATAGAGAGTGTTTGTGTTCTTCTCTCTAAGCTCTCAAAAATTTGCACACTCTACAAAATGTCTCTCCCCTTCAACCTCAAAATTCTTGCCATCCTTTTATAGCCAAAAATACCTTCCAATAAATTGTATTTAAAAATAGCACTAACAATTATAAATTCTATCTAAAAATAGCACTCACAAATAAATGACATTTAAAAATAGCACTAACAATAGCACTCACAATTTATAATACAAAAATGCTATTTAAAAATAGCACTAACAATAGCACTCACAATTTATAATACAAAAATTCTATTTAAAAATAGCACTAACAATTATAAATTCTATCTAATAATAGCACTCACAATTTATGATAAATAAATGCCATTTAAAAATAGCACTAACAATAGCACTCACAATTTATGATAAATAAATGTCATTTAAAAATAGCACTAACAATATCACTCACAATTTATAATACAAAAAATGCTATTTAAAAATAGCACTCACAATACAAAAATGCTAAAAAAGGCACTAACAAAGGTGTTAAAAATAATAACCATTATTATTATTACAAGAGTTAAAGAGGTTACCAAACAATACAAATATGCATAACGTATAAATATGTATGATGTATAAATACGTAGAGCATACGTATACATCCGTGAAACCGGGGACTAATTGAAAGAAAAATGTGCAATTAAGCCCTTTTGGTAAAAATTGATTAAATTGGAGGGCAAATTGACCTAATTGCACTTTAAGACTTTAGAATCCAATGTCATAGCTTATAAAAAGTGAGAATTGAAAACTAAAAGACTCGAAAATGATTTTTTTTTAGGCTCGGTTCGGGTTTATGTTTGTGAAGGAACATAGTGACCCGAGCCGAATTTTTGAGATTTAAAGTGACACACTTGAAGAGAAAATTAAAACAAAATTATCGAATATTTTTGGGTATTTTTCTGACCACGAATGGTATTTTTCTGATTTTTTGGGTATTTTTATAATTAAATAAACTCGAAAAATATTAAAAATACCGAAAAATATTTTTTGTTCAAAATTGGTTCCTAAGGTTAAACCAAGGCTTCAAAAGTTGATTTTGTGATTTTATGACCTTTTTTGATATTTTTAATTAATTTTAAAGAATAAAAATCACAATAATAAATGGTAAAAAAAATCAGGTGTCAACAGCCCTCTGGTTTTGCTCGAATTCCTCTTCTCCCTCTCTCTCTCGGCCCAGCTCGCCCGCACTCCTTCTCTTTGTTCATGGCCGACCAGTGGCCGTCTCCACCACTCCGATGTTTGCTCCACCAAGGTTTGTCTACCATCATATTCACTTTTGACTCATCGCCCCCCCTCCATTCTCTTTTTTTTTCTTTGTGCGTGTGTCCCGCGCGGGTCTGCAACTGAGTTGCAGACCCGGTTCGGACCGGGTCGGGTCTGACCCGACCGGCCCGGTTCGATTCTTCTCGCCCAATTGAGCCCCAAATCATCCTCTTTTCATAAAATTGATGCCATAATCAGACTCATTGACATGTTTTCTATCAAATATGGGTATTTCCGTCAATTGATTGCAATTTAGTGAAAACCCCAAATTGCCCTTAGGATCCGAAAATGATTTTCGCTTAATCGAGGGTCCAAACGATTGCATTAGTCCAAATTAAGGCCACCAGTGGATTCAGCACGATGAAACCCATAGGGTAGAGGTGTTTAATTTTAATGGGTAGGCCCGTGTGAGATTTAATTTCAAAGTTTGTGAAATCGAGGACTAAATTGAAAGAAAATTGTGCAATTAAGCCCTTTTGGTTAAAATTGATCAAATGGGGGGAAAATTGACCCAATGGCACTGTCAATCTTTAGAGTACAATGTCATAGCTTATTAAAAGTGAGAATTGGAAATTAAAAGATTCAAAATGCATTTTTTTGGCTCGGTTCGGGTTTATGTTTGTGAAGGAACATAGTGACCCAAGCCGAATTTTCGATATTTAAATGGACAAACTTGAAGAGGGAATTAAAACAAAATTACTGACTATTTTTGTGTATTTTTCTGACCACGAATGGTATTTTTCTGATTTTTTGGGTACTTTTATAACTAAATAAATTCGAAAAATATTAAAAAATACCAAAAAATATTTTTGTTCAAAAATGGTTTCTGAGGCTAGGCCAAGGCTTCCAAAGTTGATTTTGTAATTTTATGTCCTTTTTTGATATTTTTAATTAATTTTAAAAATAAAAATCACAACAATATATGGTCAAAAATCAGGTGTCAACAATAAGGTCATGCCTTTTGGATTGAAGAATGCTGGGGCAACCTATCAGAAGGCAATGATCACCCTATTTCATGAGATGATTCATAAGGAGATTGAGGTATATGTCGATGACACGATTGCTAAGTCCAAGAAAGGACAAGATCACATTTAAGTGCTAAGAAAGCTGTTTGAGTGACTGCGAAAGTACAAGTTAAGGATGAACCCTAACAAGTGTGTGTTTGGGGCAAAATCTGAGAAACTTCTCGGATTCATGGTCAGTAACAGGGGCGTTGAAATTGACCCTTCGAAAATTCAAGCTATTCATGACCTAGCAACTCCCTCGACGGTGAAAGAAGTAAGAAGTCTTCTAGGGAGATTAAACTATATCGCTAGGTTTATCAATCAACTATTAGATGTGGCTAAGCCGATTTTCAAACTGCTCAAGAAAGGTACGGAAGTGACTTAGGATACAGAATGCAGTCAGGCCTTCCAAGAGATCAAGAATTATTTGGTCACTCCACCAGTACTTGCTTTGGCCGAGAAGGAATGTGCTGAGCTGCTTTCTCAAGGTCTCATTGAACCTTCTGATTCACAATGGGCTTGCGAAGCCTTTTATGTGAACAAGCGAGCCGAACAGAATCGTGGTAAGCTCAGATTGGTGATTAATTACCAACCCTTGAACAAATTCCTTCAAGATGACAAATTCCCTTTGCCTCACAAAAACTCCTTGTTTGGTAGCCTAGCCCAGGTCACCCCTTGACTTTGTATTTGACTATACACCAAGAGTTTTTGGGAGCCTTGCTTGCTCAAACAAGCCCTATGGATGGCAAGGAGAGGACCATTTATTATTTGAGCAAGAAGTTCACCACGTCCGAAATGAATTACGTGCCTGCCGAGAGAGCTTGCGTAGCAATAGTGTGAGTACTTCGCAGATTGAGGCAATACACCCTACATCACCATATTCAACTAGTGACAGAAAATGACCCAATTAAATATCTCCTAGAGAAACTCGCTCTGATTAGGAGGTTAGCCAAATGGCAAGTGATGTTGTCTGAATTTGGCATCAAGAGTTCTCCTCAAAAGTCCGTGAAAGGGAGGGCAATAGCTGACATGTTGGCGGAAAATTCTCAAAATTGTGCATCTTCTGGAGAGACAAAAGCGGGAGATCAAGTTCTGAATCTGACAGAAGACAAATGTGTCATGTATTTCGACGGTGCTGTCAACCTGTCAGGAGCTGGTACAGGGGCAGTGTTAATATCCCCTGAAGGTCAACATTATCCAGTTACAACGAAATTGTTTTTTCCCTGTATCAATAATATTTTACAATATGAGGCATGTATACTAGGCCTACAGTTAGCCATCTCCATGAAGGTATCTAAACTGCAGGTTTATGAAGATTCCATGCTCATTATCTTTCAGACGCAGGGAGAGTGGAAAACAAAAGACGCAAAGCTCATCCATTATCATGGGTACCTTGAAGAGTTGACACTAAAGTTTGAAGAGGTGTCATTCAAATACTTGCCAAGAACGTAGAACCAGTTTGCAAACGCGTTGGCTACGTTGTCTTCAATGTTACAAATAACTGATAGATTGGAAATAGAGCCACTAAGGATTGGCATAATCAGGGAACCAGCCTATTGCATGTTGGTCGAGGAAGAATTCGACGGAGAACCGTGGTACCATTATATTAAGGGTTATCTCTTGAAATGAGAGTTTCCTGAAGGATGTTAAGCCGAAGATCGAAAATATATAGCCAAAGCGGCTACCAAATTTTTCCTCAGTGGACAAACTATATACAAAAGATTATTTGACTCCATCCTATTAAGGTGCGTAGATGCTAAAGAAGCAAATACTCTCATGAAGGAGATCTATGAAGGTATATGCGGACCACACATAAACGACCATCTCCTCACTAGGAAGATCATACGGCTTGATTATTATTGGATGACCATCGAATCAGATTGCGATCAACATGTTAGGTCATGCCACCAATGCCAAGTATATGGCGATAAGATTAATGCGCCCCCAAACGAGCTCCGCCACATGTTAGAGACTTGGCCTTTCTCTATGTGGGGGATTGACATGATAGGCCCAATTAATCCGCCAGCAGCTTCGAATGGCTATCGCTTCATCCTAGTTGCAATCGATTATTTTACGAAGTGGATAGAAGCCAGTTCCTAACACAAATGTCACTGCAAGAAGTGTAGCAAGGTTTATCAAGAAATACATAATTTCTCGATATGGTACTCCTCATGCGATTGTCACGGACAAATGGGTCCAATTTAAATAATAAGATTGTCGATGATCAACTTGATCACTTCGGTATTCAACATCTTAATTCTCCCCCTTACCGCTCACAGATGAATGGAGCAGTAGAAGCAGCAGAAGCATCAAACAAGAATATCAAGAAGATTTTGGCCAAAACTGCCGAGAATTACAGGAATTGGCATGAGAGGCTACCCTTTGCCTTAATGGCATATCGAACTTCGATTAGAGCTTCAACAGGGACAACTCCTTACGCTTTGGTATATGGGACGGAAACCGTCCTACCTGTAGAAATTGAGATTCCATCTTTGAGAATATTGTCAGAAATTAAGCTCTCTGAGGTAGAGTGGATCAAACACATACATAAACAGCTAAATCTGTTAGATGAAAAGCGTCTTAGAGCAATTTGTCATGGTCAGAGTTACCAGAGAAGAGTAGCCAAGTCATTTAATCGGAAAATCAAACCCAGAAATTTCGAGGTGGATGACCTAGTGGTAAAGAAGACTCTACCGAACGCTGCTCACCCGGGAGGCAAGTTTACCCCGAATTACAAATGCCCTTATGTTGTCAAGAAAGTCCTTGTGGGTGGGGCATTAATTCTTGTAAATTCTGAAGGAGAAGAATTGTGATATCTTGTAAATTCAAATGCTGTGAAGAAGTATTAAAATGAAATCAGATGATGATCACTTGGTTTTCTTCGAAACGATCCGAGTCGCCATAGCGATCATTACATAGCATATCATGCATCGACACATACATAGCATGTGTTATGTCTTGCAGGATTCCAAGAAATGAACCTAGAGTCAAACTCGTTCAAATGGAACCCAGAGCAGAATGGTCCCTAACGCATAGAACCAGGTGATATGTATCTGTTCCATCAATTGTTAAAACACTTTTCACTCATTAGAATTTTTATTGTTTTCATACAGGAATGCCCGGTGAAGACAAAAGACGACAACAGAGAAGTACTATAAAATTTCTCACCCTCTTGTAAGAGAGAAGGAATCAAAGATGACAATCTGAATGGCATGACTAGCCACCCATACAACCCATCTTTCGTCTTGAATGCTGTCTTCCATTCATCTCCTAACTTGATTCTGATTTGATGATATCCACTTTTCAAATCCAGCTTCGAGAAGATAATCGCACCAGAAAGTTTATCCAAGAGATGATCAAGGCGAGGAATAGAAAATCGATACTTGATGGTGATCTTGTTGATCGCCCTACTATCAACACTCATTCTCCAAGTACCATTTTTCTTCGGCACTAAGAGAGCTGGAACGTCACATGGGCTAAGCCTCTCTTGTATAAAACTCTTAAATCAAAAGTTTGATAACCTGTCGATGCAATTCCTCATGTTCAGTCGGACTCATTTGATAATGAGCCAAATTCGGTAGGGAGACTCCAGGCATCAAATCGATTCAATGTTGAATATCTCTCATATGAGGGAGACCTGCAAATAAGTCCTTTGGGAAAACATCCTGAAACTCTTCCAAAATGACTAAACTTGATGGGGTACGGAAGAAACAACTTCATTCTCATCACTTGTTTTATGTAATAAAACATATACAACACGAACCCCTTTCAAAGCACCTTCACATCCTTCATCGAAAGCAACGCAGTAGATGAAGAATTTTCAGCCACAGGAGTTTTAAGAGGCTTCTTACTCGGTGCTAATGTGATCCTCTTTCCACCAAACTCAAACGAATACGAATTGTGGTAACCATCATAAGTAGTCCGCCTATCGAATTGCCATGGCCGTCCAAGGATAACATGATAGCATCCATCGATAGAACATCGCACCATATTTTGTCATAATAAATAGAACCAATCGACAGATTAACAAGGCATCGTTTGGAAACGGTTATCTCGGTGCCTTTTGACAACCACGACATTTTGTAAGGCATAGGGTATGCCTTCAAGTCCAACTTCAACTTGTTTGCCACTACTTCAGAAATTATATTCTCACAACAACCAGAGTCAAGAATTATTTGACATACATATTCCCTTGATTGTGCAAGCGGAATGAAATATATTGGTGAGTAGCCACCTATCTCCAATATCATCACGAGGAGTGAGGAAGATTTTTCTCTTCATGAGAAATTGGTCAAAATTAGCATGCACTATCTATTTGTCAGTTACGGCTTCTTTGACATCATTCAACTCTTCTTCGAGTGGATCCTCCGCATGATCATCAGAATCATTATCTACCAAGAAGGCTTTGTCGTCTTGTCAATTCTTGTTAACTTGACAGTGACTAGCATGATGACTCAACTCACCACAGTAAAAGCAACGTATTTTGGACCTATTGGGTTGCTTTGAAGTGTTGGGCCGAGTAGAAGACTTACTATCGGTTTGCGTCGTAGCCTAGTAACTTTGGTTACGCTGGTGGTACTCCTAGCAGTTCGGCTAGACATGGTAGAGGACTGTTGTCTCCTAGAGCAAGAACGCTCTACTTTGAGTGCCAGTTGGTGTGCATCTCCCAAGTCTCAAATGTCTAGGACCTCCAGGGCATCTTGTATTTGAAGCTGAAGACCATTCAAGTACTTGCTCACAAGTACCTCTTTCGGGTCTTGGATGTTGTTGTGAATCACTAATTCATTATATTCATTGGTGTACTGGTCCACCGTTCGCGTACTTTGCCTCAGATTCTGGTATCGTCGGTAGAGCTCTCTCATGTATCCCTTAGGTAGGAAATATTTGCGGATCTTGTCCCCCATTTTCCTCCATGAACTAATTGGCGCTTTGCCAACAGATTGCCAAGTTTGCTTCTCACTTCTCTACCAAGCGATGGCTTTACCTCTGAATAGCATAACAATGATCCCGACTCGACGATCCTCCGGAACACTTCGATGTTCAAAAACTTCATTCATGAGCGTCAGCCAGTAAATAATTTCATCATGAGAATCATTACCTGAGAATTTCGAGACATCTTCTTAACTTCCTTTTCCCACTCCGGTTCACGAACGTTGTGTACGCGATGTCAAGCATTTCTCCGACCGCGAAAAGATTGAACACTCTTCGAAGATGAAGAGTCTCCGTTGGAATCTTCGGTTCTGGAACGGGGCGGAGGATTGTTTGCTTCCGCCTTCAGACGTTGAACTTCCCATGTTAACTTGTCAATTTGTTGTTGCATATGCCGCTGCAAATTGTCAGCAAATGTGTACACTTCATCTAGTGGGATGGTTCTGCCTCCACAATGTCTAACTTGTCTTGGCGGTATGGTTCTCTCCTCCAAAGATTTGATACCAAATGATGCAGCCCAAGATATAGGCTACTCAAATGCAAGGATCTGGAGAGTAACCTTGATGGAAAATGGGTGAAATGGTAGTGAAAATGGATGGGTAAGGATGGATAAAATACGGGAATGGAACAAACGAAGGATAGAAACTTCGATGGATGCTCTGCCGGGCCTCCAAGAAAGTGGATAGGACACTGATTCTTCTAGATTGTTGACTGCAACTCTTCAAGGATGCAAATTTTGAAAAGCTCAGACTCTTCAAGGATGGAGTAAAACCTCTTCTAGGTTTTCAGGAGGTTGAACTCTTCAAGGTTCAGGATAATCATATAAGGCAAATTTTCATTCATCAAAATCGTCTGCCGAATACATAAAATAGATAGCCTTTTATAGCCAAGGAAAAGCAAATAAAGATACTCAAGAAAATTAAGAGACTAAAGAACAATAAAGAACCTAGAAACCATAAACATTAAAGTTCCTAGGAACTTGAGGCGAGATAACATCTTCATCACTATCACAAGGTGTCTTTTAGACTTCCTATGCGTAGAAAATGACAAAGGCTTTATTGCGATGTGGATTCTAGAATGGGACTCTTGGTCTTCGACTTGCGTCATTTCGACTTCGACAAGTTTTGTTGAGCGGCTTGTCGAGCTTGGATGGGGGCTGATCTCCTCATTCGTTTGAGCTCGTCTTCGATACGGGCGGCGTCATCAATCTAGCCTGCATCATCAATGCAAACTGACAGTTCTAGAGCTGATATGAAGAAAATAAAGCCAAGATATAGGTTCGGGATATCGAAATTCCTCAAGAACCAATATGACAATACCAAGAAAGCACCGAACAGTGATTGAACTTGCAATCTGACAATATTGCAAGGTGGGTCACGGCTAATCTTGCAATATTGTCTTTTAAATTCTGCAAAAAGCACCGAACAATGACTTCTCGAGTATGCTCTAGATCCATAACACCAGACCTATTCTGCTCCTTTCCTTGGCACAAGAACGACATGACAAGAGCTCCCGGGTCTGCTGATACACAACAAAGAAGAGGGCACCAGTGTTCAGTAGCGTTGACTGAGAAATCACTACAGCGAACGGTGTCGAGAGGGCACGACAGTAGCTACGGGATGACGACAACACGGCTCCTTGGGCTAAGCCGCAGCAAAGACAGCAACAACAGTTGGTCCAAGGCCTATCTCGAGCAGAACAGGGACCACAAACTACTGACAACAAACGGTGTTGAAGCGGGCTGATGAAATCGTCGATCATTGGTGGTACGGTTTTATCGTCGCTCGTTGCTTGTCGTTGAAGTGGGTGTATAAGGGATCTTCATGGACTACGACACATTGCCCTCGTCCGGACTCTCACTTGGAAGACGGGGATCACAAGGGCCAATAACAGCAATGGGATCGACTCTACCCAAGGTGTCCCACTGAATTATCGCTTATGAAGAGCAACTGGATCTGTGGAAAGACAAAGAACGACCGGATTGCCCATTTACGCCCAATCTCTTGAATGTGAGACTTCTCTCACTTACGCCCAATCACTTCCTCAAAATTACCACTTGCGCAGGACAACATGTGTCGTATGGACTTTCGTCGTCGAAAATCAGCGTGTGCCGTGTAAACCTTAACTCTGATACCATGAAAAGAATAGAGCAAAAGGTAATTTTATGTATCTTTCACAATATCAAAACTGATGATACAAAGGGCCATGTATAGGCTACATAGGCCATCCTAGAGAGTTTATATGAGGTAACTAATAATTACTAATCAATCAGAATAAATCAAGGAAGATCACGTTCCTATCAATATCTCTGGCATTCAAACTTCGCAAAATGATCAACTAAAAGGAAAATTTTCAAATGAAAGCATGGAGTGAAGCGATTTTCTCAAAGAGAGCTTGAAATGAACTTTATTGCAATTAAGGGGCAAAACTAGCCAAGTCAGTCTGAAATAGAGTAGTCAATCGCTTGTTTAGCCTTAATTGCAGTAAAACATGTTAAATGGGCCAATATGGGTCGGATCGGGTATGTGTCGCAAATTGTCCGCCCATATTGACCCATTAATATGTTTTATTTCATTTCATCTAATACAAATCTAGCGACACATACCCGACTCGACCCATATTATTAAAACACTTTAATATTAAGTTCAATTCTGAAAAACTTATTTCTTATATATGTGTGTGTGTGTGTGTGTATGTGTGTGTCAAAATACTATGGATGATTTTTGTAATTTTTTAAAAAAATTAAATTATTTTACGTTGTTCAATTTTTCTCTTCTACGTCTATTGAGGGTCTCTAGTGACCTGCAGCGTTCGTCAACCGACCAACAATCATGAATCATCAATCGGCCAATGACTAGAGATAACTGTGATAGGCAACCAGTGGTAACCGGTGACCATTGTCGAATTTCCTAGAAAAAAGGGAAAATGTTAAAAATCGAAAATTATGAGAAATCAAAAAATAAAAGTATTAAAAATGACTTATTTATGATTCACTTAACTTTTAGATAACTAACCTATTTCAGACATGTTTAGAAACCATTTAAGACTCATTAAGTTATTAACTAACTCATTTATAATCCACTTAAACTTAGTTCTAAAACTTAAAGCAAACCAATAATGACCCGCACTATTAAATGTGGTTTTTTTTGTCAAATTACATATGGGTTAAAATATGGATTCTAGACCCATTTTTCAACTTATAGTCTCAAATAAGGGCATGAGTTCGCCGACAGCTGGATGATAGCCGAATGGCAATTTTCGGACTGGTTGCGCAAGGGTACCATTTTTTCAAAAACAAATAAGGGTAAAAAAAAAAAAAAAGGTCAAATTTCCAAAAACAAAAATCCCCAAAGCATCATGGGGGAGAGAGAGAGAGAGAGGAAGAAGAAGAAGAAGAATGCGCAGCAAAACAAAAGGTCATTTTTTTAGATTGTAATTGTAAATGGCGTACCCTTCGCTAGTTCAGGGATGTAGTTTCTTCAAGGAGTAATTGTAAATGATTGTAAGAGGTGAGAATATTAAATTCAATCGTGGAAAGTGAGCTATTATGTGCTTATTTAACAATACCCGTGACTAGTTTAGATTGCAATTGTCCATTTGGCTGTGATATAGTTTTAGCAAATTAAATGGGCATTTCATGGAATCTATGCACAAAATTTTGAGGTAGGAATCCTTTTGAGTCTGCTTTATAACTTGTTAAACTGCACCCGAGCGCAGTGCTTTAGGGTTACAGTTTTAGATGAACTTTTTTTTTTGTCGAACAGTTTTAGATGACTTGGGTTTTGGTCAACGGTGGAATTCTTAACACCAAGTTGGAACTCTGAAAGCATAACGATGGGTATGAGTTTCCACCAAGATAAACTTTCATTTTCTTAACCACCCGCAATGGTTCTGGCATTGAGGAATTTTCTTGTTTAGAAATTGAAAATCACCCATTCGGATCATACCAATCGCACGTAACAGTTATGGAAAGTGCCAGCTATATAGACCAAAGTTGATGTGGACTCATCAGGTTCTATTTGTTGCACGGAACTAAGCGATCGATCAAATAAATAGACAGAACGAGTATAGTAAATCAGACACCAGATGTACGTGGTTCGGTCGTAGAGACCTACGTCCACGGGGAGAGCAGCAATGAATTCCGCTATAGAACAAGTGATACACGGAGATTACAAATCACTCGAGTTACACAGGCACTCTTAGTGTTTCTCAAGCCCTAATTACATCCAAGAGCGCAGACAGTGTTTAGCCTCCAATTCCTAACGAAATAATCTCTCAATCTCGCAAAAGAATTAAAACACAAATCTAACCTCAAGATTTAATCGGCTTTTACAATTGACTTCTTGATGTAATTCTGTGAATAAAACCCACGGAGGAAACCCTTGCCAAGCACTCGATTAAACGGCGTTTCAAAAATATCTTGAAATCCCACGATCAGAAAATATATAGATGGAAAAGAAATCTCAACTCACTGGCTTCATGGATTAAGGAACCATATATTCGGTTGACAAAGCCCAACATGGACTTTCCCTTTTCCTGGCCATTACATCATCATAAATGAGGGAAGTGCACCTTTTCTTTCAACTTTGGCCGACTCCAATAGCAAGAATATTATGTGCCTCTCTTTCCCTTCTTTTCATCCTTTTGATTTCCACGATCAAGAAGTCCATATATTTTCACGTGACCAAATTTAACCACTTCACTTCAGCTTGAGTTTTATTCGATGAGCTCAAACTCGAGACATTTTCAACAATAACCACCTTCGGTCGATGTTTGAGTTAGGTCATATTCGCTTTCCTAATATCCGAACACCATCGCTACTACTCTCCCAACAGCTCCGATAGGCTCAACCGCCACAGACTTTATTCAAGTCCAAGGCGTGCTTAAACTTCACTATAACCATGGACCTCATCAGAATATCACCTGAACATGCACCTTTAACTACTTCACAAGGACTTTAAGATACAAGCTCCTTAATCACAGATAAAGCAAAACCACCATTGATTACTACGCCAGTACATGCCACCTCAGGAGTTTCTGGTTGCAACTCCACCTCAAGCTGAACTGGAGAGATCCGTATTAACACTGCCATAATCACTAGTCAAAAGTACTGGAAACTTGTCAAATGTAACTTCTCTGCTGCAAACATGTGAATTTATATTCGGGCATCACAACTAATAGCCATGCTCACCTCATGCATAGCCATGGAATATGCATCTTGCCGTCACATCGAGCTTACCATCACTTACTCGATAATAACACGGACAACTAAACATTCTAAAAATAGAATCATCAGCAACATTACATGACCACACTTCTTCGGAAGTCCGACATCTAATCGCAGTCGATGGGGATCTATTCACCAGGTAGCTCGCCATACTAAGTGCATCCGCTGGAACTCTCCTAGCCATACCAGCACTAGAGATCTTTTTACGAGCCGTCTCTAGTAACGCTCTGCTCATCAATTCTGCAAACTGTTGTGGTTTACTAGCACTAGTGCGGTATTTCACTATATCATTTTTCACACAGAATTCATTTACCAGCTTCGAGCATGGCTCCATGCTACTGTCAGTTCGCACATGCTTGATTAACTTACCAGTTTCTATTTTGATCGAAGCTCTCATCCTCGTATTCCTGACAACAACATCAAACTTGTGAATCGGCACAACCACCCAAGCCTTTCTCGAGTTGCCGTTAGACTCTCGAACAGATGTCGATGTCTTAGAAGCAAAATTTATCAATGTCTCACCTTGAAGTTCATATAGGCCACCATGCTTGATTCCTTTCATTATCACCAGGGCACCTCGAACAATCTTCATAACTTCACCTCGTGAAGAATACCTACATCCAGTTGAATCTAGAGCACCCAAGGGAATTAAGTTCTTTTTCAATTCTAGAACATGTCTTACTCCAGTCAATGTCCTTACAATACCATCATGCATTCTGATTTTAACATCACCAATACCCACAACATCGCATTCAGCGTTGTTTCCCAACTGCACTTTACTACTATCTGTGCACTGATAAGTAGCAAACCAGTTCCTGTTTGGTGTAGCATGAAAAGAACAACCGTAATCTATAATACATCCGTCAAATGACGAATCCTTAGTGACAAATAAGATACTATCGACACCATTAGAATTTTCAGCTACAGTTGGAATATCATCCGTAGATTCAACTCTAATTCCTTTAGCCCTTTTGTTTTTCAGCTTAAAATAATTCCTTCTAAGATGCCCCATTTTGCCACAGTTCCAAAAGACATCACCGCCAGTTCTAGACTAACTGCGTCTATTCATGTCCATACTACTTTTGCTAACACGAGTACTAGCTCTTCCTCTTTCACCTACTAAAGCAGTAGATATAGATTCACCAGATTCTCTTCTACGGATATCATCACTTAGAAGTAAATCTTGAATCCCATCAAAAGTTAAACTTGTTAATCCAAAGGAATTACTAATAGCAGTAACAGTAGTATTCCAACTATCAAGCAATGAGGATAATAGAATCAAAGCACATACTTCATCTTCAAAGTTGACATCAACTGAACTCAATTGACTAACGATCACATTGAATTCATTGATATGATTAGGAACTGACGCATCTTTGCTCATCTTCAAGTTAAACAGACGTCGCATCAAATAGACTTTGTTGATCATAGAGGGCTTCTCGTACATGTTTGAAAGGGCTTTCATCAAACCCGCAGTGGTCTTCTCTTTAGCGATGTTAAACACAACGTTACGAGCCAACGTCAGTCAAATAACACCCATCGCTCGTCTATCCAGCAATTCCCAATCGGCTTGCTTTATCGTATCTGGCTTCTTCCCAGACAGGGGCTCGTGCAACTTCATCTGATATAAATAATCTTTTATCTGCATCTTTCAGAAACCAAAGTCCTTCACCTCAAATCTGTCGATTTTCACTTTAGCTTCTTCTGTCGCCATGGATTCGCTTCAACTCAAGCAAGCCTAGCTCTGATACCAATTGTTGCGCGGAACCAAGCGATCGATCAAATAAATAGACGGAACGAGTATAGTAAATGGGACACCAAATGTACGTGGTTCGGTTGTAGAGACCTACGTCCACGGGGAGAGCAGCAATGAATTTCACTATAGAACAAGCGATACATGGAGATTACAGATCACTCGAATTACACAAACACTCTCAGTGTTTCCCATCCAAGAGCGCACACAGTATTTAGCCCCCAATTCCTGGCGAAATAATCCATCACTCTCACAAAGGAATTAAAACACAAATCTAACCTCAAGATTTAATCGATTTTGACACTTGACTTCTTAATGTAATTCTGTGAATAAAACCCACGGAGGAAACACTTGCCAAGCACTCGATTAAACGGCGCTTCAAAAATTGTGCGTGTGGATCAACTACGGTCTCCTTCTCTTGCGGAAAAATAACATCCCTCATATATATATGAAAAATATAGCAAAAAGAAAACCCTTCTTGAAAGTCCCATATGATAAAGGAAATCCATGATATATATTCGGCCAATGTAAATCTCATTTCGAATCCCAGAGAAGTCTTCTTCTGTTATTTCCTTTTCTTTGTTTCTTTTTTTTTTCATCCTTTTGATTTCCACGATGAAGAAGTCCATATATTTTCACGTGACCAAATTTAACCACTTCACTTCAGCTCGAGTTTTATTCGATGAGCTTAAACTCGAGACATTTTCAACACTATTGATCAACTCTCAAATTCAATTTAGACCTCATCATTGATCTAGTAAAATCCTCAAAGGCCAATTTTGGCCATAATTAAGTTGGATGGGGTCAAGAACGATAAGTCAAAACTACAAGGAAGTTGTATTCAACAGACAAGTAGATTTCATGGATGCCAATCAACTACCAAGAGATCGGTTTACAAGTTTGTCGTCGATTTGAAGGCTCCCAATGGACTACCTAGCCATTGGTGGCTGTTCTGGTTAATTTCCTTCGTTGTTTAATGACCTTCTACAATGGCTATTCGGCTTTCAAGGCTGGTGTACGAATTGGATAATGTGACACAAGTGAAGCAAGACTTCTTTGCTAATTAAATATAAATCGGTTTTACTTTGTAGGTGTGACTGTCTACTGAATTTGTACTCATCACCGTCGAATTGAGGTCAATAATTTGTCGATTCACCACATCAACGACCGTATTCATGAGATCTTGAAAGATCAATTAATTGGTCCTGTAATACAAGAAAAAGAACTTGATCCAATCTCACAACCAATGCAAAAGTAGCTTTAATCTCATGATGAGTGACCAAACAGTAGGGTATCAACGACAAGTGGACAATCATTTTGATGACCTAAAGATTGGGCATCGAGTCATCAAATGACACTTGGCTACACGTTAAATCACTTGCTTTCGTGTGCAAGATTCGACGGATGCACCAATTTTGGGTACACTTCACCTTTAATAAGTTCCCGCTACAGAAACAGTGACTTCAATCTTATTCCACACTTACAGGTTTTATAAGACAATTGTCGCCCTAGGGAAGCATTGGTCTGGCCAATTCTGTTAGGACATTGTCATGGGCCGATTGATTTTTGACCGCAGAATAGCTCGTATGGTGCTTGATGAGCCGAGAATACCAAGCTAGTCTTCCTTCTAAAATTGTTTCTAAGAATAATAGGGTGAACAATATCCTTGTATAGGATCATGCCACTTCCAATTTGGCTAGAGCATCCAAATACTTAAGCGAGATATATAGTCCACTTCAGTACAACAACTGATTTTTGCATGCCGTGACCTCATTATGAGAGGAGTATTAGCTCCCAACTAGTTTGTTCAAGAGAGACTAATTAATCCCGCGTTCAGAGCTCCTTAAAGTTATGACAGTTCTAACCTAGAACTCCTAGCACAAATGCCTCCACGCCACTGCTGTGAACCAGTTATATTCTGCACCACTCATTCCTCGCCCCGATGCCAATTGCCACTTAGCTATGCTCATAAGGATATGTAAGTACCGGACAATTCGGTTCGTGATTATAGCCTTTATGTCTCCACCTTTTAACTTCAAGGAGGTTTCAGTCAACATTTCATCGCGGCTTCAATTGAATGGTTGCTTGTCATATATGTGCACGAAAAACCCTCCCTCTAAAAGTTGATGTTAGAACTTCAAGCTCTTGCCAGAACTTCTCAAAGAATAACATCATGATCCACACACAAAAAAAGGGTGAAAATTATTATCCATATGTTTGGGTACATGGCCACCTAACCTATTGTTACTTCCTTGCGTCACACTTCCATGTACCGTAATCTAGAATTGGGGGCTCTCTTGTTAGATTTTTATATCTTTGGTCTCTTTCACAAATTCTCAAAGGATAACATCATCGATCCACACAAAAAGGTGAAAAATATTATCCATGTATTGGGTACATGGCCACATAACCTATTGTTGCTTCCTTGCGTGACGCTTCTGTGTACTATAATCTAGGATTCAGGGCTCTGTAGTTAAGTTTTTATATCTTTGGTCTCTCTCGGGACTTCTCAAAGAATAAGGTCATCGATCCACACAAAAGCATTGTCGCTTCCTTGCGTCACACTTCTGTGTACTGTAATCTAGTATTCTGAGCTCTCTAGTTAGGTTTTTATATCATTGGTGTTGGGTGGTCTTGGGCCTCTCTCAACCCAAAAACTAACACAAAGGTTGAGGCTTTCCCTCACACTTATAAACCAACCACCAGCCCATTCCACAATCGATGTGGGACAACCCCAACAATCTCCCCCTCACACATCGGGCCATGGGTCGAAGGCCGCGACAACCCGTATCTCTCCCGTGTGACTATTGGGTCCAGACTTGTTGGTAACCTGGGCTTTGATACCAATTGTTGTAATACTAATGCGGAAAATTAATCAGGATCTTGCAAATACGTCAATGCGAAAATCCAGAGAAAATAATGATGAACGATAAAGGACACCAGATATAACGTGGTTCGGTCCGAATGTCGGTGCCTACATCCACGGGGAGAGCCAGCATGAACAATCCACTATAATCGGAGAATCGGATTTACAATCGCTCAATATGCTCATGTTTCCCGCACTTAAATTATACCCAAACCCCAAGTGTTTAATAAACAATAAAACTCACGCACAATTCTGCTGCATTCGGAAACCCTTCGTACGGCTCGAAACCAAGAACATCAAGTTCTCGGTATTCCTTCTCCTTCGTACGGAGGCACGTCGTGTGGCTGTCTCGGCTGAAGAACCCGTAACCCCAAAAGTTCTCGTTCAACTTTTGTGCGGCTACTCTCTATCTTCGCCTACGGATCGTCTGCCCTGCCAATTCCCCTAACCTCCTGCCCTTCTTCATCTCCACCATCCATTTGCCATTCTTTTTTTTCTTTATTAAAACCTTCCCCCTATAAAAAGGGGGGACGGCTGGGATTCCCCTTACCTTACCACGGAAGGTCAGAGGATCCGGATCCTCTATCTTCGGCTTGTGCGGCATGGCTCTCTCTATTTTGTGCGGCTCGGTCTCCTGTTACAGGAAAGAGAATCCCTTTTCCCTTTTGTACGAATTCTGCAGGTCTCAAAAGAAAGAAGAGAAAACCACCCTTTGTTTTGTTCTCTATTTTCTTTCAATGGCCCCATAAACTTTCTTTGCGGTGGAAGAAAAGAAATCCAATGTTTCCTTTCCTTCTGATCATGCACATATATAATATAATATTGCAATCCCCTCTTTTGTCTTTTATGCCAACATGAATCTGCCGAAGGTTTTCCGTGTACGCCTAGGTCCAAATCTTGATCCGTTAATTGATTTTCTTTTCACAAATCAAATTAACAAATCAATATATACCTAGAGATGATTTAAACTCGAGACATAATTTAACAATTAGTCTCTCTCGCGGCTTCTCAAAGAATAGCATCATCGATTCACGCAAAACAGTGAAAAATATTATCCATATGCTTGGGTACATGGTCACGTAAACTATTGTTGCTTCCTTGCATCATGCTTCTGTGTACTATAATCTAGGATTCAGGGCTCTCTCGCTAGGTTTTCATATATTTGGTCTCTCTATGTTGGGTACTGAAGAATTCTGTAGGAACATTGTGAACTCATCTCCAATGCTTGACCTTGTAGATGCAGATATTAGTAAAAATAAGATATGTATTAACTTTCACCAAAACGCAAATATACAAGAGCGCAACCCAACTCCACAAAGAGGCCCTGCACTCGTGGTGATACAAGTGAATGTCACTAGGAGTACAAAGGTGTCGTGGGTCCAAAAAAAGAACTAAGGTTCCTCAAGAAAGGGAAAAACAACGAGGCCAAAAATACCCGGCCAAAGTGCAAAAAAGAAAAGGCAGTCAGGACGACCCTCAATTCAGCAAAAAATTGTCGGCTCAATATCCCCGCTAGCTTGCATCCTCTTGAGTTTGTTTAATATTCTAAACTTGTAATCTTGAAGAAGATGGATGGGCATTTGAATACTCAAGTTTGGTTACGTGCACGGAGCTGAAAAATTTACGATCACGAGATACTTATTTTGATGCTTTGAAGACCCATTAACCATAATATATACAATTTTTGCTACTTCGCTTATCATGTTAGGTATAAATTAAGAGAATCTCCCTTCGGGCACCCAACAAGCAAACGATCAAGGAGCCACTTATCCCTTTCTCGTTTCTGTAATAACCTTTTTAAAGTTTCATTCTTCTTCTTCTTTTGTCTTTTCAGATTCTTTTGCCATACAGTTTTTATCATAAAGCCGTAAAATAATGACATGGATGATCTTTAAACATTCAATGTATAACATGATCCTTAAAAAAAAAAATTATTCAATTTAATCGCTGAACTTTCAAAAGTACGACAATATAGTCATTTGTTAGGTATATGGTCACGTCAGGTGCATGTTTTATTGGACCATCACAGTATCGATATCTCGATCCAAAGTATTGATGTGTATTGTCACCACGCTTTCGCAAATTAGCAATCTTCTTTTCCTTTCCTTTTTTTCATTTATTTTTGCGCCAAACTAGTGAGTGGATGCCAAAATGGAAAATCTAACATCAATTCAATACGAATTATTGCCAAGTGCATTTCTTAAAGTTTAAGGACTAGAACGGAATCAGGAAAAAAAAAGTTCAGAAATCACATTGAATATTGAAGAAAAGCTCAAAGACCATCCATCTCATCATAATTGAAAGGGTTAATACCACCAAAAACCCCAAACGGGTACACCTGTGACAATTTTACCCAAATTATTTTTTTACCATGAAAACCCCAAACCGGTACATCAGTGACATATTTACCCTAAACTGGTACAACCATGACAAATTTACCCTCCGTTAGTTTTTGTTAAATTTTACCATCAAATTGCAAAATTGGATGACACGTGGCTATTACTGGGTGTACATGTTACCTATGTTTGTTATATGTGTATCAATTTGATATTTTTCGTGGCAATAACTCAATTTAACGGAAATTAATAAAGGGTAAATTTGTCATATGTGTACTAGTTTGGCATTTTTTATGGCAAAAAAATAGTTTTGGGTAAATTTGTCACAGTTATACCAGTTTAGGATTTTTTGTGGTTAAAAAAATAGTTTGGGTATATTTGTCACAAGTGTATCAGTTTGGGATTTTTGGTATAGTTTGGGTAATTTTGTCACAGGAGTACCAGTTTGGGGCTTTTCATAGTATTAACCCTAATTGAAAAAAGTAAACATTTGCGACATGTGAATGTTTTGTGAGATCAAAATTAACTATTTTAAAACTTAAAAGACAAAAGCATGGTTTAATATTATGTACTTTAACAGAAACCTATTTAATGTAGGAATAACTGCACAAAAACTACTAAAATTTGTCACGAAAGTGCAATTGAGTCCTAAAACTTTCAAAAAGTGTAATCAAGTCCTAAAACTTGTCATGAAAGTAAAATCGAGTCTTAAAACTTTCAAAAGTTGTAATCAAGTCCTAAATTTTTTGCAAAAATTGAAATCAACAGAAGTACTTGATTTCACCAATTTAGCATATTTTCGAACTTGATTAATAGTTTTAGGACTCAATTGCACTTTTATGAAATGTTTTAGGACTTAACTGCACTTTTTGAAAGTTTTAAGATTCAATTGCATTTTCATGATAAGGTTTAGGATTTCCAAGTATATAAAGGTTTTTGCACACCAAAAAAGCAGATGCCAATTTTTGGCTGTTCATACCATCAGCTTTTTTCACTTTTCTATTTGCAGACTTCTTCTTTCCATTTTTTTTTAATCCCAAAGTAATTCTATTAAGTATTTACCTAAAGAATGATAATTTGTATCTTTCATCTTCCAAGAAATAAAAAAGTACTTATTAGTAATTTGTTAACATGTTAACAAATTAATTTCAAATCTCAAAAATATTATTAAAAGTAGGATTACTACAACAAAAAATACAACTTAGTACAAATGTGATAAATTTGCCTCATACTAATTTATGGATCACCAAAAATTTGAAACTGGTACATCTGTTGTGACATTCTGAATTTCCACCCCTCGAGGCTTGAGATATGAAATGGAAGCTCGAATTAGCAATTGGAAATGAAGAATTTCAAAATTAGAAAAGGGTTTGACGTCGTCTTGCCAATGGTCATTCAGAAAAGAGAAAAGGAAGTTTCGGACAAAAAATGACAAATGACCGTTTTACCCATTGCCCATTTATTTTTGCCTTAAGGATCTTCGAAGGTCGAAATGGTCATTTCTCCCACACCTTGAGGCTACCGAAAATGCTTGGAGAAGAAGGCAAAGAAAGTCAATGGAAGTCAAAGTCAATGAAGCGACCAATGGGAGATTGCCAAGTGTCATCCTATGGTTAAACCAAGCATTAATTGCCATTAATTGTGATCTTGACAAATTAGCCCCAATTATTTGAGGACATCTACCCTAGCTGCTGAAAAATTCGTGCACCCCTTCCCTTCCTCCATTTCCTTCAAAATTTCTTTCTTTTACCCTATAGCCAAAACTGCTCCAGAAGACAGTTTCTGAGCCTTCTGTTCGGCCTGCCCGAGGGGTACATCCTGTCGCTGTTTTGCCATGATCCAATAACCATAGGTTAGTTCAAGATGTCCTTGATATTTTTCCGTTGGTTTCATGATTTTTGGAGGTCTGGTTAATTTATGGTGATTTTTGGAAGAAAAGCAGACAGATTCTACGCTAGCTGAGGAGAAGTGTTGGTTCTAACTCTTAGAAATTTCAAATGACCTCAATTTTTTTAGGAGAGCTTCATAATATCTAGTACTATGTTCATATGGTATATGGCTGCAAATAGATGGTTTTAAAATTAGTTTTCATGGCTAATTGTGGGTGGTTAAAATCGGACAGATTCTGATCATGGAAGGACAGTGAGGAAACCGGGATGCTCAAAGCTTTGTGGTGTGATTTTTCTCAAAACCTTTTCGGTGAGACCCCTAAACTTGATGTATGATGTATTGGAAAGTTGGTTTTGAGAGGAATTTGGGTTAAGAGGTGATTAAGGAACTGTTTGAAGTGAAAAAGTGGGACGCCGTCCAATCTGCCCCCAGCGCGCACTGATTTTGAATTGAGTCGTTCTAAGTCGTCCGATATCCAAATTGAGCTCCGTTTTCGCCCATGCGTCCGTAAGATCTTGAAGTTTAAGACCATGGATTTTTTTCCCCAAAAGGTCAGTATAAAAGTTTCAGGTTTCGTGAGAATGAACCTGATTGTGGGGGCACAAATTGGGCATTTTTGGTAAATTGAGACTTTAGATAACTTGCCTTGATAGAATGACAATTGACATGCTTAGGAGCATCATATTAACACGGTGATGACCTAATATTAAGGTGTTATCAGTGATGTTAAGGAATTGATATGGGATTGAGAAATAATCGAGTTTCGATTTGGTTTTCCCAGGCACGCTGTGAGAGCCATGTTTGGCCGTGAGTTTTCTGAGCTAGATAGCTCATTGAGATGGAATATGCTAGCTTGCTTAATGAGGTAAGTGTCCCTTAAACCTCTACTAGGACGTTAGGACGCTACTAGATGTGTTTGATTGATGATTTGATCAATGAGTGGATTGACTGAACTTTGATTTATGATGACCGAATATGAGTGTGTGAAATGATTTGGCTAGAATGCCCATGTGAAGTGATTTGGCTAGAATGTCCATGTGAAATGATTTGGCTAGAATGCCTACGTGAAATGATTTGGCTAGAATACCTATATGATTTCGGTTGTGATGAGGATTGACTTGGTTGTGTGATGTTTGCAATATAATTGCCTATATTTTATGAATGGGCTATAGTGCTCCAGCGATCAATTGGCTTGGTGCCCCGGAGATCACATTGGCTTAATGCCCTAAGATATCAGTTGGCTTGAATGCCCTGTGTGAATGCATCGTAATTGGCCAGAGTGCCCTGATGCTGATGAATTGGCCAGAGAGCCCTTGTGAACTTGAAATGGCCAGAGAGCCCTTATGCATCGTGATTGGCCAGAGTGCCCTGATGCTGATGAATTGGCCAGAGAGCCCTTGTAAACTTGAAATGGCCAGAGAGCCCTTGTACATCGTAATTGGCCAGAGAGCCCTGATGCAAATATTTGGCCAGAGTGCCCCTGAAAAATACATTGCAGCCCGGGAGCCTTTGGCGATGAGTGCATGAGATGACTTCTGAAGTTATGCGTTTAATCATATGCTAAGGTGTGGTGCTTGATTCCATAAAGTGGTGATATGTGAAATTTGAATTCCATGTGCAATGCTTTGTTGAGATTCTGCATTTACTTCATGGTGTGATCTGGTGGGACTGGCGGTCTGGTCTAGGTTTGGGGTTTACTTGCTGAGATTTATATCTCACCCCAATGGGGGCTTAACTCTTTCAGGTCCCAGGCGATGAGACGGGAAGTTTGTCGAGATTGAGTATTCGAAGATGGAATTACAGAATATGAATCACATTTTGGATTTTAGAGATTGTATTTATGAGTTGTGGATATAGGAACTGAATCTCTAGCATTTGACCATGATTAACTGAGAGAAAGGTATATTTTATAGAAGAAGAGAAGTGTACCATTTTGTCATGAGTCATCTCGTTATTTATATGAATGGAGCTATTGTACTGCTTCCGTGACCTTGTTTCTTCTTAATGTTAAGACTGATTGGCTGAAGAATCCTGGGAGAATAAATATATGAACGGCCTGGATGTTGTTTGCTTGCTCGTCAGGTTCAGGGCGTGACATACCCGTTTAAGTGGTATCAGAGCAAGGTCAGCTCGATGCATTGTGATTAAGGTTTGGAGTGATAAGGAGCGATGACTTGAGGATAATTAGGTAGTGAGACCTATAGGATTAAGCAATGATTATTGAATCTTGAGTATTGTATACTTAAACTTGTGAGGTATTCTAATGGTTCTGATGTCGATTTAATGAATGATCTTGAGTGATTTTAGGGATAAGGCTCACAAGGAAGTAAGTAGAGATTGAAGAGTCATAAGCTTGGATTTGAGGTTGTTAGAGAATAGTTTCTGAATGAAGGGTCAATTGGAGTATATGATTGTGATCGTGACTTGTCGATGACCCAACTTGGAGAATATGAGTTATAAAGAGACGACTGGCATTAGCGGATTCAGACTTGAATTGCATTGTATCTTGATGGTTTAGTTATCATTACTATTGACAACCTTGGGTGATATAAGATGAGATGTATACAAGGAATATTTGGATTGAATATCAGTTGTGATCGAATGCCTATGGATTTGACTTGAATAGTGACCGGACTTGAGGTATATGATGGAATATAGGTGATTGATCAGTGAGCGGCGATGACACTTGTGGAAATTAGAGATCTTCTCTTGATAAGAATCGATCTGGGGATAATTGTGGTATGACAAGTGGTGAAAACAAACAAGTTGTGCATGTGTTTGTGGCTGTGAGCTGAAAGTTGACAAGGGTGCATGCATGAGCTTATCACTATCAGACTTAATAAACTATTGCTTGGTATGGGATGAGTTGATGGGATACCTATAAACCGTAATGAAGCATGTTATGGGGCGTGTGGAACGGAGCTTCCTCTGTAGATGTATGACTTGGGACAACCTATAACAACCAAGTCTGATGAGGGCGGAGAGTGATCGCCGGGATAGAGATGTCCGGATAAGGAGCGGCTCCTGGCATGCTTCTAAGATTAGCGCGGAGGCAGGAATGACCCAAGTCATAAATTGAAATGGAAAGCCTAGGTATCAAGTTGAGTCTGATTGTGGTTAAGAGATGTATGGCACCGGAGTGGTTTTTAAAGTGAATATTCGAAGGTGGCATGGCATTTGTAATTGCGTCTGTGATAGGCATGGCTGAGAGCCTTGTATTTGGCAGTGAGTGTCGTTTCAAAAAGAAAAATGATGTTCGTGATTGGTCTAGTTGGCATGTTGTGTAATTGGCATCGTGTGATTGTCTTGGCCGAGGTTTAACTGAGAAATTAGATGGCATGCGAGGTTTATACCCGTTGAACTGATGCTTGTTGAGATTGGGATAGCCTGTCGTGTTTGTGATAGTGTGGCAGATGCCTTATGCTTAATGTATGAGCGTATGACTCATAGAAGTGATGCCTTAAGTGGTTGTTTGATGTTGGCCTAGTTGAGGCTTGCCTCGTTGTTGACTGTTAATTGAGAAGTTGCCTCTTGGAGGCTTGCTTGTTATGTGGCTGCTGCTTAAGGATGATTTGGAATCCTTGAATAATGAA
Source organism: Rhodomyrtus psidioides (assembly GCA_021437785.1). Taxonomy (NCBI): domain Eukaryota; kingdom Viridiplantae; phylum Streptophyta; class Magnoliopsida; order Myrtales; family Myrtaceae; genus Rhodomyrtus; species Rhodomyrtus psidioides. The sequence goes on along the minus strand of JAILYB010000109.1, from coordinate 1,455,293 downwards.
CAACTAGATGAGAGTTGTTTGGGAACCACTAGGTGGTTGATGGTGAAAGACAATGAGACGAACAGTCTGAGATTGCTAGACTTGAGTAGATGACTTAAGTCTTTAATTCCTAGAGGGAATCATAGTGGTTCAGGTGATATGAGAACCTAATGACGTTGAACGACTATAGTATGGTCGTAGAAGAACATTGGACTCGAGTATGTAAGATATGGGAAGATCTCAGAACTGAGATGGATCATAAGAATTGAACAAAGATGAGAAACTGGAGAATGAGTACTGAGAGAGCGTATGGCTCGATTTTGTTAATGGTGCGAGACCCAAGTGTGATAATGGGTCGTGAGAGCTTTAAATGGAAATGAGAAAATTTGTTGGGTAGGCAGGCTCGTGAAGAGTTGCCATGATTGCTTAAGCTATTGTGGTGATAGATGCTAGTGCTGATGAATTAAATGATGGAAGTCACAAGAAAGGTGATTCTGAGTTATTTCATTCACGAGAAAGGTGAATTTGTGGGAAGAACCATGAGAGTTTTAAAAGTTTGTGAAGCTATGTATAAGTTAAGATTGCTTGAGTTTGAAAGAGGGATGATATTTGAAACTGTCTCCCTCTTGATTAGGGATCTTGACAAGGAAACCTTGGAGGTTTTGGGTATACTGAAGAAAGAAAGTGACCCTGGCAGTTACTAGCCCTAAGAGGCTATTGATAATTGGTGAAAGGTCACCAGAGGAAGGGTTTCCTCGAAGGCATGAAATCTGCCTGGACTACCTCTGTTGAGTTGTTCGATGGAAAGTATCCTCTTGGGATTACTTGAGAGCAAAGGTTGTTTGGATTTTGATACTTTTGCAAAGATCAGAGGATGATCGACTAATGTGAGACAGAGTTCTCAAGGTCATTTAAGCATATGGTAAAGGTGGTCAAGGACCCTTGAATAAGATAAGTAAATCCCTGAGTGGATTGGAACTTAAGTGCCTTATGGCTAGTTGATATTCTTGATTCGAAGGAACTGTAATGGATCCTAAGGAAGGAAGTGGATGATCAAAAGAAGATTTCTGTTCATGGATTACGAATATAGAGATTTCCACAAAATGCGCCTATAAGGGATGGTTGTTATCTTGGCGCAAGTCTCGTAATGAGAGACGGACATGTCGTTCCTTCCGTTGTGGGAAAAGTTGAGGAAAGAGATATGTCAATTGTCTGACATTGACGATTCTATGAGATTGATTGAGCATAAATCTAGACTACTAGAAGTGGTATTGTGTGTTATCGCCCCTAAAGGGTAAGGCGTCATTCTTAAAGGACGATTGGACCATGAGATGGTCGTTGATGAAAAGAAAAGTGAACGGACTTGATAGTCCTGGATGTTCGTAATTCTAGTGAATGATTGAGTAAGCGAAAAGAGCGCTTAAAGAATACTTGCAGAGTGATTTGAGGTAATCGAATTGAGCATTCGATATGTGATTTGGTGGAGACGAAGGACGAACGGATATTGTCACTTGAAGTGACTAAGTTATGAGAAGGAAAATGTTAAAGCATGTGGCATTCGAATCCTGGAGTAAAGGTATCGCCGTTGGCGCAGACTCCAAGGTTGACGTCCTATGGAATGGGAAGGACAAGGTAGATTCGAAGAAAAAAAATGTCACGGAAGTGTATAGTTTCTTTCTTAGGGTAAGAGGCCCTAGTGTAAAAGGAAGAAAAAGTCTGAATTGTCTTGGTATTGTGGGGCGTCTAGACTGAGAAAGAAGACGCACAACTTGAATGATTCTTGGAAGTGAAGTACGAGAGACTGTCCTGTAGGCAATGTTGAATTCCAGGGTGATGTTGATGTTCAGTTGAATGGATGGAATTGGGATAAGGTCGCATTAGCGAGTTGTGGAACGTAGAGGCTAAAGAAATAATGCTTCTTGAGGAAAGAGTGACAAGAATAAACAAAATATTGTGTGGTCCTAGAGGAGACCCGTGACAACAGAGAGCCAAGGTTTGAGCTCTCAAGTGAAAAGTGTGAGAAACAGTTTGAAAGATTCGACACTTAATAGAAAGAAGTTGATAATAGCTGAATTAAGTGCCCAAGGAATGATTGAGTTGATTATTACCGTCTTGAGAGACGATGATTGGACTCATTTAAGGAGTCATGAGAAATATGAATAGCTTTTGAGAGAGTCCTATGGACTCTAAGGAGATGCTCGTTATACGCTGAATGTGAAGAGCACACGCTGTGGACTTGATGAGGTAAAATTTTTCAGTCGTGAAATTTATGAGGAATGAAATCCCTGTGGAGCCTTTGAGGATGGGGATAAGTGACGAATCGACTAGGGTCAATGTGAGTTACTAAAACTTGAAGTTTCTTGGGATTGATGAATTGTTACCGACGAATCGTGGGAAGATTCCCCACAAGAGCTGTTCCATTGAAGAATTGGACTAAGAACGAGATGTGATGCGAGTGGATGAATGAACGTGAAAAGAGTTTTTGAGGACTTGAGTTAAGTTGATGACTACGTTGGTAATGGCGTTCCTGTTTGTAATCAAAAGAGTCAAGAGAAACATAATGACGTGGCGTAAGAGAGAAATTTGAGTCGTTGTGTGGCAAGCTGATACGAACTGCGCGAATGCGCCGTGACGATAATGCCATATGAGTTGGAATGCTTAGAGCATGATTGGAATTGGTTTGCAAATGTCCTCTTGACAAAGTTTGGAAAACCTTGTTTGAGTGGAAAAAGATATTGAGTCTGTATCTATCACGAGAGAGTAAGGTAGTATGAAGAGATTCCCGAGGGGAATTGAGCATGATGCAACACGAATAAGTAAAATTGCTTATGAGTATGAAAGTGTTGCTTGTATAAAGAGAGGCCTCGCAAGTTATGTGAATTATAAGAGGTTGAGAGTGGAGCATTGTGTAATTGGTGATAGAGGGACAGATCTTCCCATGAGAAGTAAGAGATTCAACCTCTAAATTAGAAGTTCATCAATTGACTAAGATAATGGCTACTGGAATAATTAAGCCCGAAAGTCAAAAAGGAATTAAGGGGATTGCGAGGAGTGGACCCTGAGATCCAAAGAATTATGAGAGTGAACATAGAAGAAAAGAAACCCAGACTTCCAAGTACTTGGTTAAGAAATTATGGAAGTTGAGAAAAGAAACCTTGACGTTCCATGGACAAGGGTAGGAGTCCAATATTGAAAGGGAAATTTAAAGAGATGGCCTCATCGAAAATTTGAAGAGAAAATTATGGTGTCCCTTGATATGGCACAAGGATGTGCCAAGATTTTCCTTAATACTATTGGTGATATGGACTGAGAGTTGGATTAGTCTATCATGTGGTTGAGCATTAGACATGCCGATAAGAGAGGGACATGACTATGAAAGTTAATGGATTACTTTGATCCAAGGGAATTTTCAAATGGAGTCGAGAACGGATTACTGCGGTAGTAACCGTGAAATGGTTTAAGCAATCGAGAGGGCCATAGCTCGATTTGGATATTGGAGGGCAAGTTGATTAAGCCCTTGAATCTCCATTGGTACAAACGGACGTTTGAAGAGAATGATCCGCCTGATAGCATGGGCACTAAGGAGTGCATTCTGGCGAGGATTTAATAATAATGGTGTTAGGCGAATGGAAGAGGTTATCTAAAAGAGTGAGGTAGCGGTAAGGCGTCGATGCCCAAGAGATTGAGTGGATAAGAAGATGGCAAATTTCGAGGACAAAATTTCTTTAAGAGGGAAAGAATTGTGACATTCTGAATTTCCGCCCCTCGAGGCTTGAGATATGAAATGGAAGCTCGAATTAGCAATTAGAAATGAAGAATTTCAAAATTGGAAAAGGGTTTGACGTCATCTCTCCAATGGTCATTCAAAATAGAGAAAACGAAGTTTCGGATGAAAAATGACAAATGACTGTTTTACCCCTCGCCCATTTGTCTTTGCCTTAAGGATCTTCGAAGGTCGAAATGGTCATTTCTCCCACACCTTGAGGCTGCCGAAAATGCTTGGAGAAGAAGGCAAAGAAAGTCAATGGAAGTCAAAGTCAATGAAGCAACCAATGGGAGGTTGCCAAGTGTCATCCTATGGTTAAACCAAGCATTAATTGCCATTAATTGTGATCTTGACAAATTGACCGCAATTATTTGAGGACATCTTCCCTAGTGGCTGAAAAATTCGTGCACCCCTTCCCCTTCTCCATTTCCTTCAAAATTTCCTTCTTTTCCCCTCTAGCCAAAACTGCTCCAGAAGACAGTTTCTGAGCCTTCTATTCGGCCTGCTCGAGGGGTACATCCTGTCATCGTTTTGCCATGCTCCAATAACCATAGTTTAGTTCAATATGTCCTTGATATTTTTCCGTTGGTTTCATGATTTTTGGAGGTCTGGTTAATTTATGGTGATTTTTGGAAGAAAAGCAGACAGATTCTACGCTAGCTGAGGAGAAGTGTTGGTTCTAACTCTTAGAAATTTCGAATGACCTCAATTTTTTTAGGAGAGCTTCATAATATCTAGTACTATGTTCATATGGTATATGGCTGCAAATAGATGGTTTTAAAATTAGTTTTCATGGCTAATTGTGGGTGGTTAAAATCGGACAGATTCTGATCATGGAAGGACAGTGAGGAAACCGGGATGCTCAAAGCTTTGTGGTGTGATTTTTCTCAAAACCTTTTCGGTGAGACCCCTAAACTTGATGTATGATGTATTGGAAAGTTGGTTTTGAGAGGAATTTGGGTTAAGAGGTGATTAAGGAACTGTTTGAAGTGAAAAAGTGGGACGCCGTCCAATCTGCCCCCAGCGCGCACTGATTTTGAATTGAGTCGTTCTAAGTCGTCCGGTATCCAAATTGAGCTCCGTTTTCGCCCACGCGTCCGTAAGATCTTGAAGTTTAATACCATGTAATTTTTTTTTCCAAAAAAATAATTATAAAATTTGAGTTTTCGTGAGAATGAACCTGATTGTGGGGGCTCAAATTGGGCATTTTTGGTAAATTGAGACTTTAGATAACTTGCCTTGATAGAACGAAAATTGACATGCTTAGGAGCATCATATTAACACAGTGATGACCTAATATTAAGGTGTTATCGGTGTTGTTAAGGAATTGGCGCGATGGGATTGAGAAATAATCGAGTTTCGATATGGTTTTTCCAGGCACGCCGTGAGAGTCATGTTTGGCTGTGAGTTTGCTGAGCTAGGTAGCTCATTGGGATGGAATATGCTAGCTTGCTTAATGAGGTAAGTGTCCCTTAAACCTCTACTAGGACGTTAGGACGCTACTGGATGTGTTTGATTGATGATTTGATCAATGAGTGGATTGACTGAACTTTGATTTATGATGACCGAATATGAGTGTGTGAAATGATTTGGTTAGAATTCCCATGTGAAGTGATTTGGCTAGAATGCCCATGTGAAATGATTTGGCTAGAATGCCCACGTGAAATGATTTGGCTAGAATGCCTATATGATTTCGGTTCTAATGAGGATTGACTTGGTTGTGTGATGTTTGCAATAAAATTGCATATGTTTTATGAATGGGCTATAGTGCCCCAGCGATCAATTGGCTTGGTGCCCCGGAGATCGTATTGGCTTGATGCCCTAAGATATCAATTGGCTTGAATGCCCTGTGTGAATGCATCGTAATTGGCTAGAGTGCCCTGATGCTGATGAATTGGCCAGAGAGCCCTTGTGAACTTGAAATGGCCAAAGAGCCCTTGTGCATCGTAATTGGCCAGAGTGCCCTGATACTGATGAATTGGCCAGAGAGCCCTTGTAAACTTGAAATGGCCAGAGAGCCCTTGTGCATCGTAATTGGCCAGAGTGTCCTGATGCTAATGAATTGGCCAGAGAGCCCTTGTGAACTTGAAATAGCCAAAGAGCCCTTGTGCATCGTAATTGGCCAGAGTGCCATGATGCAAATAATTGGTCAGAGTTCCCCTGAGAAATACATCGCAGCCCGGGAGCCCTTGGCGATGAGTGCATGTGATGACTTCTGAAGTTGTGCGTTTAATCATATGCTAAGGTGTGGTGCTTGATTCCATAAAGTGGTGATATGTGAAATTTGAATGCCATGTGCAATGCCTTGTTGAGATTCTACATTTACTTCATGGGTGTGATCTGGTGGGACTGGCGGCCTAGTCTAGGTTTGGGGTTTACTTGCTGAGATTTATATCTCACCCCAGTGGGCGCTTAACTTTTTCAGGTCACAGGCGATGAGACGGGAAGTTTGTCGAGGTTGAGTATTCGAAGATGGAAGTACATGATATGAATCACATTTTGGATTTTGGGGATTGTATTTATGAGTTGTGGATATAGGAACTGAATCTCTAGCATTTGACCATGATTAACTGAGAGAAAGGTGTATTTTATAGAAGAAGAGAAGTGTACCCTTTTGTCATGAGTCATCTTGTTATTTATATGAATGGAGCTATTGTACTGCTTCCGTGACCTTGTTTCTTTTTTATGTTAAGACTGATTGGCTGAAGAATCCTGGGAGATTAAATATATGAACGGCCTGGGTGATGTTCGCGTGCTCGTCAGGTTCGGGGCGTGACATCTGTGATAAATTTACCCAAATTTAATTTTCAAAATACTAAAACCCCTAAATTGGTACACCCATGCACATTTATCCTTCGTTAGGTCCTGTCAAATTTTATCATGAAATTGTTCAGCTACATGACACATGGCAATAACTCATTGACGTGGCAAGTAGAAGGTTAAATCTATATGTTCACATGTGCTTTTGACTAAGGGAGTGTAACAGTCTTCCTATCATTAGGTTCTATGAATCAAACTCCACCACTAGTAGGAGGTTTGCTCAGATATGGCCGGAAATATATCTGTTCATCTCCTGGATTTTTCAAGTGGACTTATTAGTTCAACTCACTTATTCCTACTCAGTAATTTCACAATAACATCAACGAAAAGTTAATTGAGGGTAAATGCAGTATGCATGTACTAGTTTAGAATTTTTGGTGATCCAAAAGTTAGTTTAAGGTATTTCGGATTTTCCGTGATATTAACTCTTAAAAGTAAAAGTTAAATTTACTACTGACATAGTTATTATCAAACACGTTCAATATATCGTGCATTTTTTTAACAATCGCCTTTGTGTATGAATGGACGTATGCATGAAATAGAACACATGATACAAAAATGTACACATTAAATAGACAGCGCGAGGCGAATGGTAACAGTGTGGTCCAAAACATCTAGAGCACTAGTCTTTGGTTTCATGTTAATATATAAGCCGTGTTGTATACTTCATTTTTTGTTGGAGCCTCTAGTCATTTTTGTTATTAGTCACCAATCGGTCGGTTTTCTCCAATCATAAATTGGGGAAAATATAATCTTTGAGAGTTCTTTTTTCTTTTTCTTTTTCTTTTTTGTCGGGAATCTTTGAGAATGAGGAAGGACACAAATCGTATATACCGTATTTCCTGGAAATTCGGTTTCATCTGTGTCATAAGTTTGGGCTCATTGGCCCAATTACAGGATTACTCACAATTAGGCCTCGACAAAGGTTCTCAACCGTCTCAAGCCGACGTCCAAGATGGTCTAGAAAAGATTAGGCCTCGACAAAGGTTCTCAACCGTCTCAAGCCCAACCATCTTAGAACTCTCTTCAAAGGACTTTCCTCATCCACAGGCCGATCATGATAGATAGTTTAAATTAGGCAGAAGTATGGTAGAAGTGTCAATATTTATGTTCAGAGATCACTTTAGTGTCAATATTTTTTTTTTGATCACTTAAGTGCCAAATCGGAGAAAAAACGGTCACTTAAGTGTCAAGTCGCCGGAATTGGCACTTAAATGATCCCTTTTTTAGAAAAATTGGCTTTTAAGTGATCTAAAAAATAATCACTTTAGTGTCAATTTCGACGAAAAAATGATCATTTTAGTGTCCATTCCGGCGATTTGGCACTTAAGTGATCGTTCTTTTTCCCGATTTTGCACTTAAGTGATCCAAAATAAATATTTGCACTAAAGTGATATCCGTACATAAATATTGGCACTTCTACTGTACCTTTTCCATTTAAATTAAGATAATGATATTAGGGCAATACCATGAATAACTCAAAATTAGTATTCTGGTAACAAATTTTTTACAAACAATTTTTTTGACTCTAGAAATCTTCAAATTGGTATACTTGTGATAAATTTATTATAATTTATTTTTTGTGGTATTAACCCATGATACTAATAGTGCCATAATATTCGTACCCCACTTACTCTGATGCCATAATTTCTCCAGTGACCATTCAAGCGTCAAAACTTTTAAAAATCGACCGCTAGAGTTACATTAGCGACTTTCCCAATCTAAAAATCCTACGTGGCAACATGGAAAAAATTATTATGCTTAAATGATATCAACGTACAAGTCATTTATCTAAATTTTGACACTTTCTCTTATCTTTATTTTTCATGAACTTTTTAGATTCATGAGAATTTGTGGTTTCAGTTCCTGGAGTATCAAGATGCCACCGTGTCTATATTTGTTTCTTTATGATAATGGATAACTCTAAAACGCAAAATAAAAAAATAATAAAAAATAAAAAATAAAAAATAAAATAAAAAATAAAAAACTTTTCTCGAGAAGGATTTTTATCTCGTTGAGGTCTTCCCGTAGGAAAATAAAGTTTCTTGGAAAATACTGACTGGGCCCGTAACATACGTAACTATACCTGTCCAACTTTGTGGAAAGTCAAATTCGATGGGGGCTTCATTGTTTAATTCATGCCTATAAAAAGTCGTCTTGTATAGAGATAGTGCATGTGGACAATTTTCTTCATTGTTACGTAGGCATCCCAGGTTTTAGGTGTAAGACCGGATTATGAATGAGTGAAAAATTTAAGACACATGCTACAATACACTATTGGTCCATTTTTTTGAAAATTTAGGTTTTTATAAAAAAGGAGCTACCTAACATCTCTTAGAGCCAAGTCCTCATGTCAACATGAGAAACCACGCAATAGGTTATTGGAAGTAGGGGTGAGCAAATCGGATAGCCCGAATCGGGACCACCCGGACCGGACCGGACCGGGACCGATGGTCCGGTTCCCGGTTCTAGAGGGAGCGATCCGGTTCCCGGTTCTATGGTCCTCTAGGACCGCACCGACCGATTTTTTTTGTTTTTTTTTTTTTATTTTAAGTTCGATGCATATTATCAAGAGAAAACCCGAAGCTGTTTTAGCGGAGTTGAACGGGAAAAAAAAAAGAAATGAAATGAAGGTAGACTTGCCATGTGAGTAGACGCATCATACCCAGTTAATGTATAATGACTCATTAGAAGTCCGAGAACAAATATATAGACTCTGCTGTTAATCCCTTCCCCATTATCAGTGTTGAAATAAGTGAAAACAAACTTGGTGCTGGCCCTTTCCTTCGCAACGCAGGGGAAGAGAATCATGAGAACAATGCCCTCGGGCTATCTTGAGGCCCCTTGCATTGTTGTGAAATGTGTATAATTTCTTGGAATCACTCGGGAATCGGATCGGACGGGAACCGGACCCGACCGACGGTCCGGTTCGCGGTTCCGAAAAATTGAGAACCGAAATCAATGGTCCGGTTCCCGATTCTTGAAAGGAACCGGACCGAACCGGGAACCGATTACCCCTAATTTGAAGTGTATGGATCTGCGTGAAGTGAGTTCATCAGACTGTCTTTCTTTTCTTTTTTTTTTGTGAGGACATTTTCAAGTTTTAAGTTTTTGATGAAGAATTATCTTAAGAATACAACAACAATTTGACAGAATTTCAAGAGTCATTTTCTCGGGCGTTTCGATGAGAATTTCGTGCCACGATCTGTGGTTGAAAAGCTCCATGTGTCGAGTTTCCAATGCATCAAGTTTCATGCTATTTGGAGTCTTCTAAAGGAAGTTATAATGGCTTTATTAATTGCTTGTTAAATTATCCGAGAATGAATCTTTGAGCCGTTCAATAATTTTGTTTAGTCATAGAATTTTGTTTCGAAAGACATCTTGATTTAAGAGTCAATCTTCTTATTTATGTTTCGTCTACGATTGTTAGTCATGTAAAATAAAAGATAAGATATATTGGATTTTGCCTATATTTGGACGATTGTTTCATGTTGAGCTTATTTAGGTTAGAAATTGACTTTATAATTCAAAATAAAGTTACTCATCGTTCATAGAGATTAGTCTTTTTTCTCTCTATAATTACTGCGTTAATGTATGACCGATTTTTCTATTTTCAGTAAATGTCTAGATTCAGTGAGAAACTAGAATCCTCATAAATAACATAGATAACTCATAATGATAAATGGAAATGTGGTGGCAACTGATTTAGTAATGAAAAGCCAAAAAATGAGCATAAGCACATAAAGCAATAAAAATACCAAGAACCCACGACAAGACAATTTTATGTGAAAAACCTTCCCGATGTAAGGAGATCAAAAACCACAAGACCAAAGTCCACCCAAAATATTCCCTATTAACAAAAAGTTCTTCTCTAGCCAATACTAGAGGTATATGGCAACAACATCAAGAACTTCATTCTTGACAATACACATGAATTAAACAAGAAAACAATCATAAATCTCACTAAAACACAATTTTGGTTCAATCCATGAAAAACCTGATTTAGGGTACAAAAATTGGCCTCCGACATGATGAAAACCGGATAATACCCTTTTACCTGGATTTTTCTGCTCTTTCTTTCTCTCTTGTTTTCACCTCACAATAATCATTTTTGCAGCTACCTCTTAAATAGAGAGAAAACCCGAGTGATTTAGATCAAATATAGCCTCCCATTAATTTTTCCACATGGATTATCTATATGGGCTCAAGCCTTTGGGCTTGCATTTTATTAAGCTTCCTCCACAATGAGGCAGTGAACCTAGCTAGTCCAACAACATCAAGAGCATCATTCTTGGTAACATACGTGAATTACATAAGAGATCAAAGATAAATCTCACTGAAACACAGGTTCAGTTCAACCAATGAAAAACCTAATGTTTGGAGCACGAATCAACCTCTCTCTTGTTACTTCCTCCACAAGAGAGTGAACCAAGTCCAACAAAGCATTAATAATGTAATTGAGCATTTCTTTAGTCGCCATGGCGATTCTTGCCTTTGTGAGTGTCGAATCAACTGGTTTTTCCTGGTTCAATATGAATCAGGTCATCATGCTTCATTCCGAAGGCTATGACCTTGTATGCAATCTCTCTCTCTTCCCTCTCTCTCTCTCAAAGTGGGCCATTTGAGTCCGTTTACAAGACCACGAAACTAATAGGTTCGGATGACCTTCGTTGTCAATAGCATTGTTATGGGGCTAATTCAAGACGGTTCATTTGTTGTTGTCACTTGCACTTACATGGACCTTTCAAACATTTCTAAAATCTAGCCAACACAAACGGGGAGGCCAAAATCGGAGGATGCTGATGCGACATTTATAAGCATCGTTAAAAACCGGTAATATTCTCCTTTCCTCCTCGCAACAAGTTCAACTACCAGTTTTCATGGCCCCCCATCGAGAAGGACGCAACTCCAATCTGTCGAGGATCGGTTACTCGAAGGGTTAATTTCTGTGAGTCACGTAATGATATATCTCGATCGCTGACTTATTATGAATCACTCTGTATGAGAAATATGACAAAATGCATGCAATTACGGCTCGGTTACGATAAAAACATCTGTCCCGATAAAAATAAAAATAGAAGCAGCCCGTTAGAAAAAGCCACGGAAAACGAATCATTCTACTACTATGCGGGTCTCGAAAAGGAAAACAACCCTACATGTGCATCAAACTTTTGGAATTCCTGGTGAACTTAAAGTGCACGAATCATCAGATCGTGCACATTTCACGTTAGTGTTTGCTTCGATTTAATTGTCCAAATGTGTGTGGACTCAAGTTAACTTAGGGTTGATGCACGTGTTCTTAACAAAGATAAGAGTAAAGTCATGTTCCTTCTGGGGCCCTAACGAGAAAAGAGTAAATCTCGGCACCCTGGGTGTCCCCTCACGTCTCACGAGTAGTTTCAAAGTTAGGTAATTGATTTCCTAACTCTCCTTCGCAAAGCCCTAGGTATTCCATTCGTTGAGTAAACGTCACAATGGTGAAATTATTTTATGTTATTTGAGTTAAGAAATGCATGATAAGTCATAATCCAAAAATTATCGGATGCTCCATCTTTGTAGCTGGACCAAGATCCTCGTATCTTACAAGTAAGACCTCACATGGAAGTACACATAAACTATTTCCCAGTTTATTAATTAAATATTTCTTGTATGTTAAGACTTTACCCTCAATCCCGGAGATGCGAATCCCCCTCAAGTATTCATAAAAACCCTTATCGGCAGTTTGCCTTGTTTTCATCATAACATCCTTGCGTTGTCGCTCCCTCCAAATGTTGTATCTATCAATATTACCTAGAGGAGGTGGATACGTGCTTTTAAACGAATTTGACTTGAAATAGTGGAATTGACATGAGTAAGTCAAATATCACGTGAAATCAAAATATAAAGAAATGCAGTTTATGAATGGGAACCCCAATATGCAATATTCTATCAAACACAATAAGAAGATTTTAGGGGTAGAGAAAACTACACGAAGATTATAGTACGCTTATATCAAGCATACGCCCACTCTCTATTTCGTAAGGGGACTAGAGCAGGCTACCATGATACAAAAGATCTTCTTTCTAAAAAGATTCAATTCTAAACTATTATTTCAGCGATGGATTTCACTAAATGAATCAATGAGGGTTTACAATTATTAATGATACTCTCTTTGATAAATCACATCATCTTATCTCAATCGCTCTTACGAAACCCAGTGCAAAACTCCCGAAGACAAGTATTTAGAATTTAAAGCTCTCTTGCATTTTAAAATTGTTTATTCTGAACTCATGCACTCAGATCTCAGATCTTTTTTTATACTTCTCCACCTCCAAATTAGCCATTGGACAGGTACTCAGATATCGCTTTCCAATCTTTAATTGGGCATCTCCAATCTTCAATTGAACGAGATTATATATGGAAGATTTAGTAACAGTTGAATGATTAGAGTCTAAACCCCGCTGATTAGGTCGCTCATATAATCAAATCTTTGATTTACATAAATAGAGTTATTTATTTATGAAAGTCAGCTTGTTTTTTAAAGTAATTTCCAACTTAATATGTTTTATGATTCGTTGTAGAATCATCTTCCAAATCGAAACTCACAACTTCCTAAAAAAGGATTTCTCAACCACATATAGCATATGTCAAATGTGGGTCTTCAAATGAGAATAGTTCTGGATCTGAATATTCCATTGTATCTGAACAGTCTTCGGAAACCGAACGAGTCTTTTGAATCTGAATAGAGTAAACATTGAGTTTGAAGTTAATAGAATCATTGTTGATGCTCGCATATGAGTCTTCATTTGAAGATGTGGTTGAAGCTACATAAGCCTTACTTCACTTAATCTGAATAACATGATTTAATCCCTTCAGAAACAGATAATCGATACATTTGCATTGAGTCTGAACATCCAACTAAGGTCAATATACACTTGTTTTCTCATGTGTATCACCTGAAATAAAATACAACAATGTATTTACAAAATTCAATTAGACAAAGAACAGTTTTGTCAATATCAAAATTTACTCAAGGAGGTTTTCTCAACAATGTGGAGTGGTTTCTTTGTGAAGTAAGTGAATTCAATACATGATGGTCGGACATACAAGATTTTATCTTGTGAATAACCTTATCTAGGTTGCGTTTGATATTCACATATAAAACCAGTTCAGATCGGTTATATTATGATTAATGTTTAGCCGTTTAGGCGCAAAGTTCGAATATGGAGGAGAGGGATAGGCCCGGATAAGTGTTGTGCAACCGCCGCTAATGACTCCGACAACAGTGTCTTGGTCTTCTTTATCCAATCCTAACTTAGGTTTGCTACTAAACACTTCATGCGTTTGGTCCACAATAAACAAAGTGGGATAGGACGAAATTTGGGACGAAAATAACTGTAGATTCACTATATTATATGTTTGACTTGGTAAACAATGCTATCATAGTCGACATAGAAGTATCCAATTATTTGGTAGATTTAGGATATGATGAAGAAAATAATGATAACGAAAATCCTAACATATAGATTTCGGTCAGGCTACCGATATTAGAATATTTAAATATTAAATCACTCATGATTTATTATTTAAATATTCTAATAATAGTAAGCACAATCACCATGGCTGAGAGAGAGGCCTTAGGGCGCGCATGACAAAATTTTTGTTCCAGAAAGAATTTCTAGAACAGAAATTATTTTTTCTATTTCTATTTCAGAATGAATTTCTGTGCAAAATAAATGCGTTTGATAATGTCAAATAATTTCTATTTCAGGAATAGAAATTTACTTGACCGGCGGAGGCGACGGCGGCGTGGGGGCAACAACGGGCGTCGATCGGCGAGTGCGGCGGCAGTCGGCGGCAGCGGCGGCGGCTGCCGGCTACCGACGGCGGCGGCCGGCGGTCAGGGTGTGGCGGCGACCGACGGGGTGCGACCGGCGGGGTTGGTCGTCGACGGAGATTTCTATTTCTATTTCTCGGAGAAGTAACTTTTGTTTGTTTCTCATTTCTGCTTCAAATCTATTTCTATTTCTCAAAATTATTTCAGAAATAGTTGCTTACAATTGCGTTACCAAACAAATTTCTGTTCCAAATCTATTCCAAAAATAGAAATATGTTTCAAAAACTGTTTTTGATTTGTTTTCATGCACCCCTTAATGGAGTTACCAGTGGCCCCACCCACGATGGCCATTGACATGTAGAGAGAGAGAGAGAGAGAGAGAGAGAGAGAGAGAGAGAGAGGCCACCGATGTAAGGAATTATTTAGAAAATATATTTTTAAAAATAATCACTTATATCGCTTGAAATGATTCAATAAAAAATATTTTAAAAATCGATAACAACTTATATTTAATATTTTTCGTGCATTCCCTTTTAGAAATAATATAAACAATCATTTTAGTCAAAGAATTATCAAAGGGCTACACCCGGCAATTGTTCGTAATCCATCAATCAAAGATTAGTTGGGGGTAGACATGGCCAAATAGAACCGCGGACTCGGAACCGGCCCATTGACCGGGCCCGCGGTTCCCAATTTGTTGGAACCGGCCCGGAACCGCCGGTTCCGGGCTGGTTCCGAACCGCGGTTATATATATATATATTTCTAAAGGGTACGGGGAAGAGCCGTGGAGCCTGCCTGGGGAAGAGCGGGAAGAGCCAAATGGCTCTTCCCCTTCCCTATATATATATATTTTAAAATTCGGTCAGAACCAGAACCGGGAACCGGCCTGGAACCGGCGGTTCCGTTGAACCGGCCATGTCTAGTTGGGGGTTTTCCTTTGAAATAGAGAACGATATGATCCCTCATCTGCACCCACATTATATTTAGTTTTTCATCGTAAGCGAAAGAATAGAATAGACTTTATCTTATCTAATTACATTCTTCTATTGAATTTCAAACATTAGCAAAATAGTGGAAGAGGTAGAAAACTAATCAAAAGGGGATGACGAATATTAATTTGTAATGCTATGAACTATCATATATTCATAACAATTTACATCTTATCAAAGGGGCAACACCCCTCAATTGGTCATCAGACTTAGAAAATTTATTAGTTACACTCGATGCATACAAATCCATTGTATTTTGTGGATTCCATGTATAAGGTGTGCCAAATAATTTAGGGTGCATTGAATTGCTAAAAAAAAGAGAGCGCAAAAGTCAATTTTGAGAATCTAGTGCGAAATTATATCTTCATTTTCAAATTAGTGCTTATAGAAATTATAATGTGAACACACGAGTTATTACTTATTACTATTGTTTCTTTTTATATTTCCAATATGGATCGGTTTATTGTTCCCAAGAGGGAGACATCAAGCCTTTTGGCTTTTTCAATGTTGGATAAAAAAATGCAATAAATATAAACTTCCAGATTGGATCCATTTCAATCAAATGTTGATAGATTATAGACCTAGAATAACCGTTGGAATATGCTAAATGTTCTCCAAATATTTTCTCCGGGGGAACCCAAGGAAAGTCAAAAGTGTTTTTGCAAAGCAAATGCAGCTGATTTTTTTTTTCCTCCAAACTAAGTTTTTGATGATAAAAACTCTAAATTGATATATTCATGATAAGTTTATCATTGGTTATTTTTTGTTAAATTAAGTTATTATCACGAAAAATTTCAAAGACAAACAAATGATAAAAATCCTAAATTAAAAAACTCGTCAATTGTCACGTATCATTCAATTCAGCGATTTGACGGTATAGTTTAATTAAAACTAACGGAAAATAAATTTATCGTAAATATACTGTTCGTGATTTTTAGTAATAAAAAAATTTATTATAAAAAATTTATCACATATATATATATATAAATTTTAAAAAAATTCGTGATATTAATCAATTCTTTTCCTTGGGAACCCAACAAAAGTCAAAAGTCTTGTTGCAAAGTAAATGCTGCTGAAAAAGAAAGAAGTAAAATGCAGCTGTTCCCAACCACAACCCCCAACATACGCCAAAGTCCCGAGCCTTCTTACCTATTCTATATTAACAATTTCAAGTAATTACCATTTGTTTTTATCTATGAATTTGGTAAGAGAGAGAGAGAGAGCGCGCGCACTTCAATTACGGCAAATGCGACCGTACGGCGCCCGGTCGGATCCGGTTCAAACCAAATCGAACCAAACCAAACAGGCCAACTTGTAGTTTCTACTGCAGCGGAAATTTCAAAGTAAATCATGCGGTAATCTAAAAAGAAAAAAATTATGACGTAATTGTAACTTTTAAAATTTTTAAAACTCCATTACAAAAATTTTAAGAGCTTTTGTTTACTTTTTTTTTATAAAAAGAATCATGATTGCTATTATCTTTTAGCCAGTGTTCACCAGATAATTGAAAAATTCAGGAACATGACGAAAAAGAAAGGTGATGGTACATTGGTACTGATGGCTTTGATTTCCACGAGGCACGAGCATATTCAAAATGAAAAACGCACCGCTGCTCGCCTGCTGCTGCTGAGTCAGCCCCTCTCTCTCTCTCTCTCTCTCCGCGTCTCTTGACTCTGCCTTGTCTGAGCTCTTTGTATACGGCGAAGAAGAGGGCTCAAGCTCAATTGAAGAAAAGTCTTTGCTTTGCTGGGGAAAATTTTCCATCTTTGTTATATACATACCCTTCTAGTTTCTGGTCTTGTATCTCAGGTTCCCGGCGATGGCAGAAGTCATATATTTCTTAAACAAGGTGTGATTTTTCCCTCTCTCTGTTTTTTTTTTTTGTTTCTAGTGGACTTTGCTTTCTTGTGTTCTCGTGTCCGCTTGCTCTGTGGAATGTGATTCAATTCTGTGTTTTTTTTTGGGGGGTCCAAAGGAGAGACGGGTGTTATCTTTTTTGGCCGAAGGGAGATGGGTGTTCTTAAAAAGTCAGTTTTTCACTGTGCTTTGTGAAAAAAATTGTTGCTTTTCTGGGTATATGAAGTAGTATTTATTTGTGGAAGCAGCTGATTCATTGTTGTTGTTGTTTTCATGTTTTTGAGTGGGGAAGAGAAAAAGAAAACTTGGGATAAAAAATGTTTAAGCTCAAATTGTAGCGATTTTGTTGTGCTAATCACTTTGTTTCCCTGTTCCAATTACTGGGTTGTTCACTGATTTTACTTCTGGGCCAAAACTTAAAACCCACCATCGATTCTTGCCTTTCCCTGCCTAATTAATTGCATTAACTTCACATGCATTGATTTCCTCTAGTTGATTTCCCTGTGTATTTGTGATAGTAATTGCTATTACCAGTTTGTGAGGAGATTATCATGCTTCTGTTTAATGAATGATCAATTTTCATCTGATGGCATTTACCTTGTTTTTCATGTTTGACAGGACACTTTGATCATCAAACCTCCGAAGAAATCGCCTCTGGTATATAGAATGATAGTTTTGGCGTTTTCAATGTTTTGTGGGGTGTACATATGCTCAATCTGTGTGAAGCAAATAAGCCACCACGCCAAGCCAAATCTTGTGAACATCCCGATCACTGAGGAACCTTGGGAGCTTCGTGGAACGAAACAATTCAATAGAATTTCAATCCATTATCCAAAACCCGAAACTTTTAGCAGGTAATAATAACAAAACGAAACTCAGATTTCGTTTTTTAAGGAATGATGATTTGCTGGGTTTTGCCTGATTTCGGTGTTAATTGATCCCAGGGCTGAATGTGCAGATAATCCAGTGCGATATTTCGTTATCGTATCAACACAGAGATCGGGAAGTGGGTGGTTCGAGACACTGCTAAATAGCCACCCAAATGTGAGCTCCAATGGGGAGATTTTCTCCGTCATGGATCGGAGGAAGAATGTTTCCTCGATTTTACAGATTCTTGACAAAGTTTACAACTTGGATTGGTTTAGCAGCGCTTCAAAGAACGAGTGCTCTGCTGCAGTTGGCTTCAAGTGGATGCTTAATCAGGTACATATCATGGACCTCATTCGCCAATTATACAGTTGTTCTCAAATTTTCGACCCAAACGGATTGATGAAACTACTAGAATATGGGTTCTGTGCTGCTGAACGTAGAATGTACGAAAAAAGCAGAGATGGAATATTGTGACAATTACAAAATCAGAGAGTACCCCATAGTCCTTCAGAGCATAGAACTGTATAAGGTGAATGCTTTAGCAAAGAGACAAGGTGTCGGTGACCAAGAGTTTGATACATGCAATTCTGCTGAAATCTCGAGTGTGCTAGTAATAGCATATGCATGAAAGGTAACGCACATACCTAAAAAATTGCAGAATTTCTGGGAACCCTAGGATTTATATGCCAAAGGAGCCTTTTTCTTCAAGAACTATCTGGTGTAGAAGCTGTGTACCACTTGGGCCAACAAAAAGGGGGAAGAATGTGCATGCATCAGATCATCTTCTAGATCAATGGCTGTGAACTCAAGTCAAAATGTATGGCGTAAATAAACATTTGAGGGCATACAGATTTTTGCAAATGCATATAACCTAAGTTCATGACGGTGTTGGGCAATATCATTTTCTATCGGTGCCTAAAAAATATTCCTTCTTGTCATATTGTTGGTTGATATTTCAAGGAAATTGAGCATTTCTTGCTTGCAATTCATGCAGGGAGTAATGGATCACCATATAGAAATTGGGCAGTACTTTACCCACCGGCATGTTTCTGTAATCTTCCTCTTCCGCAGAAATCTTCTGCGTCGCATGGTTTCAGTGCTCGCAAATTCCTACGACCGCTATGCTAAATTGTTGAATGGAACCCACAAGTCCCACGTGCATTCTCCTCAAGAGGTCTCTCTCTCTGTCTCTCTCTCTCTCTCCACATACACATTCGCCAAAGGGCATGCGACCACATGCACATGCCCACACTAACTCATCTTAGCACACTGACACATGAATGCATTTCCTGGATACTGACTACAGGCTGCGACACTCTCGCGGTACAAACCTACGATCAACTCATCATCCTTGATCAATGATTTCAAGGAGATGGAGTCGAACGTTTTCAAGGTTTTGACATACTACAATTCCACGAGGCACATTGTGCTGTACTATGAGGATCTCATGAAGAATTGGACTGTAAGTGCCTCGTACCATGACATTCGCAACCATCCTTGATTCAAACTGATTACTTTTACAGCGCAGCATTTATACTGCAAATCCTGCAAATGCTGCCCAGAATCTAGAACTTTCTACTTTAAGTCTAGTTTGTGATGATGAACCGAAGTGTTAATAATCGTTTGTGGTTGCATCTCATTTGAAAGACACCGTTGCTACTTCACTTCTATAAAAATGAACGTATCTCCATTGTTACATTGACGTTCATTTTCCTCTCTTGTGCAGAAGCTAAATGAAGTACAAGAGTTCCTTCACCTGCCGATGAAGGATTTGACGAGCCGCCAGATAAAGATACATAGTGGGCCCTTAGCGGACCATATCAAGAACTGGAATGATGTCTTGAAGACGCTCAATGGGACCAGTTATGAGCGCTTCATCTATGCCGACTAGAAACTTGCTTCTTCAGCAAGATTTTGGAATCATGTACATATCGAGTTCAAGTTAGTCAATATCTTTTTTTCTTTTTTTTTTTGGGCGCAGATAGCTGACGACTGGTGCCGCGAGAGTCATGCTCTTTCACACTGCCTCCTTTTGGGGGTCTAAATTTTGTTTCTTCCTCTGCATTCAACACATAGTTTAATCCTACAGCATTTCGTTGATCCTTTTTTAGCTCTAGATTCATTCTAGATTATGACACATAGGTTTGTGGCACCTGCTAATCAAGAGTAGTCTTTTCATTTTGCTATTCGCAAGAGTCGAACCTCGGTCTGCACTCACCCCGACACCGCAACCCAGCAGGCCAGTTGCTGGGCTACTGATTCAACTAGTTATTGCTAGGCTATGATTAGAGAGAAGGCTCTTTGATTGTCTTTACTTACGGGTTGGATTTGTCCTCTTTTCTAGCCTCTTATCTTTGGTATAACTTGTGTTCCAAGTTCTGCATCTTGTCAATAGAACACGTCTGGTTTTTGTTGATTGTGTCCGGTCAGACGAATGATTTTCGTCCGGAATGTCATCCATTCATGTCGTTCCTGAAGTCTTTTCTAGTCCAGCAACGATCCTCTAGCTTATCCAGCAGTCATCGCCGACCTAGTTGATGATATCTGACTTGTAAGGCGAGCTATGTTTTGCCCATCGCCGACCTAGTTGATGATATCTGACTTGTAAGGCGAGCTATGTTTTGCCCCAATGAGATTTTAAAACTAAATACAAATTGCCCCTTGACTTTTTGAGTTTAGACATATGCCCCCTGTCTCCATAATGTTTGCAATGTTTCTTTTGACTTTTATGTCGTTATCAAAAACTCATTCAGAAATAAAAATAAAAAAATTATTTTTAGGCTGAAATCTATTTCTGGTTGTCATTCGCCCCGTAATTCGCTAATTTTGTGACTATGGGCCAATAACATTTTACTTGTGGTAAGTTGATCTTTTTATTTGTTATTTTCATCTAGGGTGCATTTATTTATCGAAAAATAAATTATTTGAAAATTGTTATTCTAAAAAAATGATCGCCTGAATTAGTTGTAAAATAAATGAACGAAAAATGTTTACATCGTTCACAAAATTATTTGGACATAAATTGATGTCGATAATGGAAATATTATTCATTGGCTAATTATTTCAAGTGATATAAGTAATTATTTTTTTGGAGAGTATTTTTTAAATCATTCATTTTAATGAAAAATATTATTTATTGGCTAATTACTTCAAGTGATATAATTGATTATTTTTTTGAAAAGAATTTTTCGAATCATTTTTTTGTCGAAGAAATCATTTATTTTAATGTTATTATTGATTGGCTAATTATTTCAAGCGATATAAATAATAATAATTTTTTTTGGAAAAAATATTTTTTTGAATTATTTATTTTTTGCGAAACAAACATAATCTTAATTTTAACGGTGATTTTCCCTTGAAGTCTTGAAATCCGTTACAATGCCTACAAGTTACAAGGGCCACAGTTTGATTGTTTTTCCAGGTGTAGCCCTAACCTCAAATAACCATAGAATTTCGTTTTGATTGGGTCGCCATATTTAGCACGATCTTTTAAAATTAGCACGAAATTAACCAAAATTTCTATGTCATTTAAACAATGACTTGTGAAGTTTTAGCAAACTACGAAGCAAGGTAAGAACGGCATTATAAATCTTGTCATATTGACATGCTGCATCAGCATTTTTCGACTCTTTCAAATGGTAAACTAACCAAACCGAAAGCATTAGCAATTTGCATAAGCATGTGATATTTGTATTAGGTTTTGATAAATTGATGTAAAGCATCAAAGAATCGTAACTCTCCTTTACAAGAGAAAAACTGGGCTTATATGAGTAAAAGCGTTCGCTCTCCCAAATACGTAGATTATGCTTTATCATAGCACGTCTTTTCCTCTATATTTCTAACATTACCGAGTGTCTTGTCCTATTATCTAAGATACCTATCTTAGCCTACCTCAGAATTCTTTCACCGAAGATTCATTTGGATACATAGATTAATTGCATAAGGATTTCATTTTACGAGTGCCTCTGGACACTTCTTGAATAACATACTAGTAGAACTTTGCAACATTTGATGTGCCGAATGTTCTCTGATTATATGTAAGCGATATTTTGACAATCGAATTATTCCAAAGTAAAGAATTTATTAACAAAGTTGGATCTAGTGTTTATCAAATTTAAGTATGTTGGGTAAGCTCAGATGCATTTTGTTTTCAAGCCTAAACAAGATACGTTACTAGGTACTTTTAATATTCGAAAACGATATATAATTGATTAGAAAGTAAAAAGATTCACAGTAAAATTTATAAGTGGGGAGAGAGAGACACACCAAACACATGGTTGTCTTGACATGGCTTGGAATTGATAATGGGCCAATTTGGGGGGATGGTTTAAACCTAACTTCATTGGGCTTTTCTTTAATTATTCACGAACACACCATCTATATCCATGCATTATATTTACATTTACGACTCTGTTTGTTTCGCTACAATTTGTAAAGTATTTTTCTGAAATTATGTATTTATTTACGATAATAATTTATGTGTCAAAATTTTCACGATTAATAACAATATTTTTTTTGTTTATTTTTGCAAGCGATATAAATGATTCTTTTATTTTATTTTTTTTAAATCATTCATTTACCATGAAATGAAAGTAGCCTAAGCCGAAACACCATTGCGCCTTACTTTTTTTTATTATTATTGTTTTCAAAACTACCACTCCCCAAAAAAAGTACTCACTTTCACTAAAAACCTGCACTCATCGATTCAAAAACATTTTTGTCGAGAAGTAAGTTATGCATCATGGCGAAGTTTCAGTATAGTTTAAGTGCATGATTTGTTGGTGATGTCATTGCTAATGTTGCAGCAACAATTTCCCAAATTTGTTCACGCTTACAATCCCGGGAAAATGACACAATGATTCCCGAATTTTGGCCTATAACGTGGTCCTCGAACTTTAATATATTCATTGCTGTCCCTGAACTTTTCGTACATATTTAATTTAGTCTATGAACGATAGAATAATGTTCAATATTGCCCTTGATCTTCAATTAACGGAAGGAAAATGTTAAACATTTTCATATAGTTTAGGGACTACATTGAATATGTACCAAAATTTCTAGGAACTATATTGAGCAAATAAAAAATTTAGAGACCATATCACACAATGGGGTAAAGTTCAGGGATCGCATTGAACAAATTCGAAGTTCAAGGACCAAATTGTACATTGGGTCGAAGTTTAAGGACCATTTATATCGTCATCCCTAGGTGTAAGCATGGGTCGGGTGGGTAGGTTTCGGACGTAGACCCCGAAATCGATCCTGATTTCAAATTTTTGGACCCTAGAACCCACCATTTTTGTACTGGAACCTGTTATAGAACCTATCCTATTTTTTTGGTTCGGTTCTAGGGTTTACCCGAGAACCTATTTTTCTTTTTTCTTTTTTTTTTAGCAATGAAGCGATTCAAAGTAAAAGATAAATAATAAAACTCACTATCTGTCAAAAGTAACAATCCCTAATATGAACAATAGAAATTTCAATTCCACCAAGAATAGAGGTGGTGAGGTAAGCGAGAAGAGATATATATATATATATAATCGATTGGTCCGGTTTCTTGGTACTTGGAATCGAGAACCGACCTGGTTCCAACCGGTTCTCAAAATTTAGAACTGTTCCCTGACTGATTTGAATGGGAACCGATTCTCGAACCTATTTTTCGGGTGGTTTGATCCGGTTTCGGATAAATCCGGTCCGGTTGCACATCCCTAATCATCCCTGCAAATTAAAATGTATGTCCAGTTTAATACAATTGTCCACTGTTTTTTTCAAGTTCTATTCATTGATCACATCTATCTATATCTATTCATTCAAGTCATAAGTATATTTTGTTTCACTTTTTTTCTTCCCAAAATTGCCCTTACTCTAAATAAAATAAAGACAACAAAGGACATAGTGAATATATTCAAGTCGAAAGTATCTTATGTATTCTTGCGTAATTGAGAGAGAGAGAGAACCTTTCGTTGTCTCGTCCTCTTAGATCATTACTTGCGAATTTATTTGATTTACATAAAAAGCTTTCACAAACCTATGGCCTGGTAATCAGCACCCACAATTCCTAAATCAATGCACGCGTGTAGAACGCATTGGTGCTAGTACAAATTCAAAAGAAAGGTCGAAGTGTGTGCGTCTTAAGGTAAGGGCAGGGAAGCACATAGAAAAGACATTTGGATGTTTGGGCCTAATCTAATGGCCAATCAACCAAACCGAAGCTCATTAATCAATTGGCATTTTCACGAAATGGACTCACATTTAGCCCAACAATGTGCCAAATATGGCAAGGCCTAAATAGGCGACCTCCAAGTTTGATGTTTGACTTTGTAAGCCAACCCCTCCCAAAACAAATTCGATGTTTAACATAGTAAGGATCATATTTTCTTCTGTTTCTCATTGGAGGAAACTCCCTCATACCGATTTTCTAATTGGTGAATTTGTGAATACATACATCTTCCACATTTATTTTTAGTTGGATCGGATGTAAGTGATGTCCTTTGCTTTATAGCCCACAAATTAGAACATCAGTTAGAGGGAGTTTCCTTCAATCGGAGTTTCCTTCATCCCTGATTGAAAAAAACTCTATTCAACCAGAGATTTTGGAAGCCGAAATTCAAAAGAACAATAGTTTGTAGCACGAGAAACTCAAAATTGATACATTTATGAAAAATTTACTCATAATCACTAGAAAATTCAAACTAGTACACATGTGACAAAATTATTTGGGTTGTCCCATATCGACTGTTCAAGAGACTGGTGGTCGATTTATAAGAATGAGGGAAAGTCTCATTCTTTGAGCTAGCTTATGAGATGAGAGACCTAAAATCACCAAACACTGGTAAAATAGCTCATGTTACCAATAAGTCTGTTTGAGGGTATTCACAATGGCACTGGCTAGAAGAACTTACAATCAAATGACAAAGGCACAAAATTAAATTAGGCAGAAGCACCAACGCTGAGTCGGTGGCAAAAGCACAACACTGGATCGACAGAAGCACTAGCTCGATGAACAATACATGAGCTAATATTAAATCAAAACTAAACACACTGAAATTACAATGACAAATCTAAAAATAGAAAATGACACAAATACCGAGGTCTGTCTACACAGTTTCCTTAAGACAGATTCATCCCCTCCCGTATGTGCTTTGAGGTTTCGTGAACGTATGTCTCCTAAGATACAACGGTATAACAGCTACAGAGGTAAGCACAGCACTCCGGAGCTTTCGGCGAACTTGACCAAACGTGAACACTATCAAAACCGATGCAGATGCAGAGAATAAAAAGAGAATGAAGTTTTTCTTTTTGGAATCTCTCTGATATCTCTTTTTTCATGAATGAGAGGTCATACATACACACACATATATATAAGGCCAGTGGAGGCATTTCGGAGATAAGAAATAATGGCTAAATAAATCTGCCGTTACAACATTAATTACGTAACAGTAAAATAACAGTGGCTCTGCCATTACAGTGGTAATGGCTCTGCTCGTTACAACAATAATGGCTCTGCCCGTTACAGTAGTAATGGTTCTGTCCGTTACAGTAATAATGGCTCTGCCGTTACAATATTTAATTATGTAACTGTCGAAATTAATGCCATTTACATGCTGTTACTTTTCAATGTAGCACTAATATTTTGTCACTTTCCATTTCCAACTCACGGGTGTTCTTTGAGAAATAATTTCTCATTCACTCACCCATCAAAATATCTCATATTTTCCAACAATCCCCACATGAATGAAAATTATTTTGATTTTGACTCTGTGATAGTGTTCACCAAATGAAACCTGCATAGGATAGGTAGTTGTCACCCTTTGAACCTTCCATTGTGAAAGTGCACTTAATTTACTAGCTGTCTAGTAGGCTAGATGTCCTTGAACTGCCCTGCTTTATTAGTAAATAACCCACTGTCGCAAGTTCTTGGGGAAGAAGACGACATTGTTTGGATCGGTTCGACCAGTCTAACTGGGCGGTCTGACAGGTCAGAACCGGTTTCTGATCCAATTTTCGAAATTAATAGCAATTCGACTAGAAATTTTTGCAATTAAATCTTAAAATCGAACTTAGGGCCTGAATATTATCTAAAAATGTGATTTTACCAAAAGGTTCATGTCAATTTCTACAAAAGCCCCAAATTTATCCTTAATTGTAATTCGGGAATTTATGAAATTGAAGGCTCAAATGATCAAATTGGACAAAACCACCTATGCCAATCAATTCAAAATGGTGAAAAAATTGGGCAGTGACTTCAATTTGTAATGGTAGTCCCTGAATTGAAAGTAATTCAAATATGCCCAAATTCAAGGACCAAAATGCAATTAGGTATGCAATTTTGCCTAATTCATGCAATTGAGCCATTTGTGCTAATAACTGGGCTAAATTTCAATGAGGGACACTTAGATTGAATGTAAATATCCTAAAAATGCCAAAATTACAAATTAAAAGACTCAATCGATATTTTTTTACCAAATTCAATCATATGCGTAATAAAGGAACACATAAAATTGAATTTGAATTTGGACTTTTTATGTGGTCAAAAGGACAAGGGATTTAAAATAAAAATATTTATTATTTGTCCATATTTTTTCGACCACAAATGCTATTTTCCCTGAATTTTCAAGTATTTTCCTATTTTCTAAAAATACTAAAAAATGCGAAAAATATGAAAAATTATTTTTTGGTCAAAAATGATTTCTTGGGCTTGGAGAAGGTCACCAAAGTTTATTTTGTAATTTTTTTGACTTTTTGTGAATTTGTTTTATGAATTTCTAAGAATAAGCTAAAAAAGACTAATCCGAAATTATGTGTCAACAGCTGCCCCTCTTTGATAGGAATCTCTCGAGAGGTTTCTCTCAAAGAAAGGTGACACCTAAGTCCAGATCGACTCTATTGGGGAACAGAAAAATGGATCTTGACACCCAATCCTCTTTTTTTTTTTTAATCTCGTGGATGAACGCTCTGCTCATCATTCCTTTGCTGACGTACGAGAGAGAGAGATGAAATAGAGATGCTTACCTGTTACTCACCTGCCTGATGCTCGTGCGGCATGCGAGGTGTATAGAGGGTTCAAGTGAATACCTAGGGACTCGTCTCTTGAATATCCTAGGGCGGTTAAACTCCAGCTTGTATGGTAGGCCAAACCAGAATGAGATTCCTATTTGACAGGAATCTAAGGATGACGCATTCGTTCTTTAGGGATTGTCAAAGTTTTTGATCCGTATGGTGGATCAAACCATGAATAGGACTCCTATCTATCAAGAACCTATGGATGACGTACCCGTTCTGTAGAGATTGTTAAAAGATTTGATCCGTTTGGGGAATCAGGCTGTGAATAGGATTCCTATCTATCAGGAACCTATGGATGACGCACCCATTCTGTAGGGATTGTCAAAAGTTTTGATTCGTCTGGGGGATCAGGCTGTGAATAGGATTCATATCTATCAGGAACCTATGAATGACATACCCGTTCTGTAGGAATTGTTAAAAAGTAGGCTTCCTATCTATCAAGAACCCATGGAAGACGCACCCGTTCTGTAGGGTTTGTCAGCAATTAAGCTGACCCTACACCTTGAGGAATCAACAAGGGTCTATACAAATGAGGTATATCTAACTCTTAGGTTTACCAAATGAGCTATTCTAGGCTTAGGGATTACTTAGAACTTTATAGAAAGCTGGTTCTGAAGATTGTTCTTTTGACATGTGAGGTGCCATTCTGGGATTTGGGGACTCCAGGTATCCTGCAGAAAGCTTAAACTTACAAAAACTTTGATAAGATTTTTTTGGGATTTAGGGGTTACCTGAAATCTTGCAGAAAGAAGATTATGAAAATTATCCTTTTGACATGTGAGGTGATCTGGGTACTCCAGGTATCCTGCAGAAAGCTTAAACTTACAAAAACTTTGATAAGATTTTTTTGGGATTTATGGGTTACTTGAAATCTCGCAGAAAGATGATTCTGAAGCTCTTCATTGCGGAGCAAAGGGTACTTCTTTGACCTGGGGTTGCCATGAGTCTCGTAAAAGTTTAGACTTGTGAGTTCATTCCTCATTTGAAAAGATATCAGTCATCTTGAGGCAATGATAATAATAATGCAAGCAAAGCTTTACTTTGACCTATGCAATTGTGTAAAAACGACTTAGGACGCTGGAGGTTATCTAAGACATCTTAAAGCATGCAAAGATGATCAAGAATCCTTGTGAGGAATATCCTGGATCAAACAACTAAAGTTTCCAACCAAAACTTACTTTTAAGCATTCTATTGGAATGTCTCCGTCAAA
Source organism: Rhodomyrtus psidioides (assembly GCA_021437785.1). NCBI lineage: Eukaryota > Viridiplantae > Streptophyta > Magnoliopsida > Myrtales > Myrtaceae > Rhodomyrtus > Rhodomyrtus psidioides. The sequence goes on along the minus strand of JAILYB010000109.1, from coordinate 1,426,924 downwards.
AAGGGCTTCTTACCAATTCTTTGACGTTGGTCTTTTATAACGAAAGCACTCGAATTTCCTAATAACTTGTACCTAGGTTTTTGAGGCCATTCGCAGCGCATACATTTCGATCAATCGGGAGGTCTTTACGGGACCGTAATGTTGGGTTTGGACATGGTTTCCAAGGGGGACTCACTCTCTGAGTCAGGTCTTTTTTAATGAAAAATTTTCTTCATCTGCTCCGGGTTTACTAGTCAAGAACCCTGCAAAAATGAGAAAGAAATAATCTTACTCGTACCTCTTCGAGCTAAGGTATATATCAACCTAGGCGTCTTAGTCGGAAAAGACTACAAAGGGTTGTAACGTTGGTAGGATTGGAGATCGACAAAGGCTTATTTTTTTGCCCAAAATCTCTAAGGATTTGACATTGGTGATCACTGCCGATCATTCCTCTGTTCGATCCCTGATTGATAATTCTTCGAAAGACGCCTTTAGTCTTCTTGCTACTACGCGACTTGAAAACGAGTCTAACCTTTGAAAGACATCGCCTGCCATTTTGGCAGTTGGCTACAATTCCATTTGGAAGGTTGCCTCTTGTCGCAAAAATCCTGAAGGTTCTTCTTTATTTCAGAATTTGTTGGGGGGTTGAGATATCCAGTAATCCCTTGGTGTCCCCAAGATTCTGCCTTATGATCCTCCAGTATTTTGGTGGAGGTCAGCCTTGTTCTTGTTAGGCTTTTGGTTTCTTTTCTAATACATAGGGATTTGACTTTTTCTCTTTTTCGACCCCGCATTTTCCTTGTCTTTTTCTAGGAACTAGGATCTTTGGTCATCCTGTGAGGTGCGTGACTTGACTCTCATCCTGTCTATGAATACCTCACTTTGAGATTCTCATGTAACTCCCACTTTTGAACTTCTCTGTCCATAAGTGCCTTTGCCATCTTTACCTTGGGGCTATGCAATGATCACCAATGAGGGTACATGAAACGAATGTGTAGGCTCAAATTGGCTATACAATGGGTATAAGTGTGTAGGATAGAGAAATGAACAGCTTTCTGTGATCCTAGGGCGCCTGGATTAATGCATATCAATACACGAAGATTGATGTTAGTCCGAGCAAAAAGATTTCTAACCATTTACCTGTTCATGCCACCGGACTGCTTCTATACAACCTTAATATGGGGTGGCTCTTGATAGGGTTAAGAAATGAAAACCACCGCTCAAAGGGTTTGTCAATGATTACTTGCAGTGTTTATGGAGAAGAATGAATGCCTCCGTCATCCCAATCCATGTAACCGATGCGAATGGCCCTTGTACCCTCTGGTTCGGGCTTTTCTATCCTCGCACCTCTCTCATCTCTCGAGTGTGTATAGGACGTGTTTGGATTAGGTTTGCCTTTTATCTGGAGGAACGTTCTTGCTAGATAGCCTAAACAACCATTGCTTTGGAAAAATCACTTTGTTTTTCTCCAGGCATTTCACTCCATAGGGGATTTTAATGATGCATAATGTATACTTTGACCATGCTTGGATAACCTCTAGTCCCAACAGATGTGCAGTAAGTGTTAGGAATTCATTTTCCTAAAGGGTGATTCATCCTTAAGTTCAACCATATAAATGTTCATTTCCCTGGTCCTTTATCTTATAAGGGGTGAGAAATTTTACAGTGTTTCTTCTTTGCTGTATTTTGTCTTCATCAGGCATTCCTGTATATAAATATAATAGACATTTCTGTGAGTGAAAGATAGTTTAACTCTTGATGGAACAGATACATATCACCTGGTTCTTGATGTCAGGGACCCTTCTACTCTTGGTTCCATTCGAATGAATCTGATTCTGAGTCTATTTCTCGGAATCCTGTAAAACAAAACACATGCCAATGTATGTATGGATGCATGATATGCTTATGTAATGACCGTCACGGCGACTCGGATTATTTCGGGACAAGCCACATGATCAATATATGATTTCATTTCAAGGATAATACTTCTTCATATCATCTGGATTTACAAGATGTCCCAATTCTTCTCCTTCAGAATTTACAGGAATTAATGCTCCTCTTGTGAGGATTTTCCTAACAATATAAGAGCCTTCGTAATTCGGGGTAAACTTGCCTCCGGGAAGAACAGCATTTGGCAGAGTCTTCTTTACCACCAGGTCATCCACTTCGAAACTTCTAGCTCTAACTTTCCGATTAAATGACTTGGCCATCCTCTTCTTGTAACCCTGGCCGTGACAGATTGCTCTAAGATATATCAAATTCAGCTATTCACATCTGTGTTTGAAACACTCTACCTTGGAGATTTTAGCCTCTGATAAGATTCTCAAAGAGGGAACCTTAACCTCTATAGGCAGGACAGCTTCTATCCCATACACCAGAGCATAAAGAGTTGTCCCTATAAAAGTCCTGATCGAAATCCGATATGCCATTAAGGCAAAAAGTAGCCTTCATGCCAATCCCTATAATTCTCTACAGTTTTAGTCAGGATCTTTTTGATATTCTTGTTTGCCACTTCTACTGCTCCATTCATTTGTGGGCGGTAAGGGGAAGAATTAAGATGTCGAATATCAAAGTGATTCAACAGATCGTCGACAATCTTGTTGTTCAGGTTGGACCCATTGTACGTGATGATCGCTCGAGGGGTACTATATCGAGAAATTATGTCTCTCTTAATAAACCTTGCCACACTTCTTGCAGTGACGTTCTTGTAAGAATTGGCTTATATCCACTTCGTGAAGTAATCAATCATCACCAGAATGAAGCGATGACCATTTGAAGCCGTTGGATTGATAGGTCCTATCATGTCTATTCCACACATAGAAAAAAGGCTAAGTTTTAGACATCTGATGAAGTTCGTTTGGGGGCGCATTAATCTTATCGCCATATACTTGGCATTGGTGGCATGACCTGACATGTTGACAACAGTCCGATTCGATGATCATCCAATAATAGCCAAGCCGTATAATCTTTCTAGCGAGAAGATGGCCATTCATGTGCGGCCCGCATATACCTTCATGGATCTCCTTCATGAGAGTATTTGCTTCTTTAGCATTTACGCATCTTAACAGAGTGGAGTCAAATGACATTTTGTATAAAACTTGTCCACTGAGGAAGAATTTGCTAGCCATCCTAGCTATGTATCTCCGGTCTCCTGCTTGACACTCTTCAGGAAACTCCCTTTTCAAGAGATAATTCTTGATATCATGGTCCCACGGCTCTCCGTCGAATTCTTCTTCGATCAGCATACAATAAGCCAGTTTTTCGACCATGCCAATCCTTAGTGGTTCTATTTCTAACCCATTAGTTATTTGCAACATCGAGACCAACGTGGCCAATGCGTATGCAAATTGGTTATGAGATCTTGGCATGTACTCAAATGACACCTTTTCGAACTTGAGTGTCAATTCTTCAAGATATTTATGATAAGGGATAAGTTATGCGTCCTTTGTTTTCCACTTCCCCTATGTCTGTAAAATAATGAGCATGGAATCTCCATAAACCTGCAGCTTAGGTACCTCCATGGAGATGGCCAATTGTAGGCTTAGAATGCATGCCTCATATTCTAAAATATCATTGGTGCAAGGGAAAGTCATCTTTGATGCGACAGGGTAATGTTGTCTTTCGGGGGATATCAGTACTACCCATGTGCCAGCTCCCGATAGATTGACGGCACCGTCGAAATACATGACCCAATTATCCTCTGTTAGATTCAAAACTTGATCTTCCATCTTTGTCTTTTCAGTAGATGTGCAATTTTGCAAATTTTCTGCCAATATATCGGCAATGGCTCTCCCTTTCACCGATTTTTGTGGATAACTCCTGATGTCAAATTCGGACAACATCACTTGCCATTTTGCTAATTTTCCAATTAGAGCGGGTTTCTCCAAGAGATATTTGATAGGGTCATTTTTTGTCACCAGTTGAATATGGTGGTGCAGGGTATACTACCTCAACCTACGAAGTACCCATACTGTTGCTACGCAAGCCTTTTCGACAGGCATGTAATTCGCTTCAGACGAGATAAATTTCTTGCTTAAATAGTAGATGGCTCTTTCCTTACCATCCACCGGGCTTGTTTGAGCAAGTAAGGCTCCTAAGGATTCTTGCTGTATAGTCAAATACAAGGTTAATGGATGACCTGGGATGGGTGTCACAAGTACTGGTGGAGTGACTAGATAGGTCTTGATGTTCTGGAATGCCTGGCTGTATTCAGTATCCCAAGTCACTCTTGCACCCTTCTTGAGTAGTCTGAAAATCGATTTAGCCACATCTGATAGCTGATTAATGAACCTGGTAATATAGCTTAATCTCCTTAGAAGACTCCTTACTTTTTTCACTGTTGAGGGAGTTGCTAGGTCATGAATAGCTTAAATTTTCGAAGGGTCAATCTCAATGCCCTTGTTACTGACCATAAATCCAAGAAGTTTCCCAAATTTTGCCCCAAACACACATTTGTTAGGGTTCAACCTCAACTTATATTTGCGCAGTCGCTCAAACAGCTTTCTTAGCACTTGAATGTGATCCTGCCCTTTCTTGGACTTGGCGATCATTTCATCGATGTTGACACCTGATTTTTTACCATTTATTATTGTGATTTTTATTCTTTAAAATTAATTAAAAATATCAAAAAAGGTCATAAAATCACAAAATCAACTTTGGAAGCCTTGGTTTAGCCTTAGGAACCAATTTTGAACAAAAAATATTTTTCGGTATTTTTAATATTTTTCGAGTTTATTTAATTATAAAAATACCCAAAAAATCAGAAAAATACCATTCGTGGTCAGAAAAATACCCCAAAATATTCGATAATTTTGTTTTAATTTCCTCTTCAAGTGTGTCACTTTAAATCTCAAAAATTCGGCTCGGGTCACTATGTTCCTTCACAAACATAAACCCGAACCGAGCCTAAAAAAAAAAAAAAAAAAATCCTTTTCGAGTCTTTTAGTTTTCAATTCTCACTTTTTATAAGCTATGACATTGGATTCTAAAGTCTTAAAGTGCAATTAGGTCAATTTGCCCTCCAATTTAATCAATTTTTACCAAAGGGCTTAATTGCACATTTTTCTTTCAATTAGTCCCCGGTTTCACGGATGTATACGTATGCTCTACGTATTTATACTTCATACGTATTTATACGTTATGCATATTTGTACTGTTTGGTAACCTCTTTAACTCTTGTAATAATAATAATGGTTATTATTTTTAACACCTTTGTTAGTGCCTTTTTTTTTTAGCATTTTTGTATTGTGAGTGCTATTGCTAGTGCTATTTTTAAATAGCATTTTTGTATTATAAATTGTGAGTGCTATTGTTAGTGCTATTTTTAAATGACATTTATTTATCATAAATTGTGAGTGCTATTGTTAGTGCTATTTTTAAATGGCATTTATTTATCATAAATTGTGAGTGCTATTATTAGATAGAATTTATAATTGTTAGTGCTATTTTTAAATAGCATTTTTGTATTATAAATTGTGAGTGCTATTGTTAGTGCTATTTTTAAATAGCATTTTTGTATTATAAATTGTGAGTGCTATTGTTAGTGCTATTTTTAAATGTCATTTATTTGTGAGTGCTATTTTTAGATAGAATTTATAATTGTTAGTGCTATTTTTAAATACAATTTATTGGAAGGTATTTTTGGCTATAAAAGGATGGCAAGAGTTTTGAGGTTGAGGAGGAGAGACATTTTGTTGAGTGTACAAATTTTTGAGAGCTTAGAGAGAAGAACACAAACACTCTCTATATTCTCATCATCTTGAGTGAGCAAAATATACTAAGTTCGGAATATTGATTCCGCATATTGCTAGCACAATTGTTGTGGAGTTATTAGTCGTCTCCCCGTTCGTCAATTGGTGGTGCGTCCGAACTAGATGCCTAACACTTGTGGAGGCTGAGATCGAAGAACATCGAACCGACACCTCCGTTCAAGCACGCTACGAGAGGTAATCTATTTACTCCCTTTGAGGCTTTGTGATTTTTTTCGATTGAAATGCACGAAGTACACCTCTGGAGATACATGTATAGGTTGTTATTTATTTTCGCTACGTGTTACGTGGATCCCAACAGTGGTATCAGAGCCGATCTTTAGGTGTTTTCGTGCATTTAATTGATTTTTTGCAATTTTTGCAATACTATGGCCAATATGTATTAACGAATTGTTCGTCTTACATGGCTAATGGAGGTTGATTATTTTATATGATAAATTAATCAACGTAGCAAAAATTGAGACTAAATCAATTTTGAATCGAAAATTTATGGCTATCTTATTTTACATAAAAATTCTGAATATGATTCAACGTAGAATTTTTATTGTGCCTTCCTAAGTTTTAAATTGTGAATTTATTACTTACGTGGAAGGGTGGTGATCATGGAAAAATCCCTAATCAATGTGATTGATGTATATATGAATGTATGATGATTATTTATATATTTGGGGTTGTAGTTATTAAATGGAGGCTGCGTACTCCTTTTATTTTTCATGTAATCTTTATTTTTAGCATAGTCAATTGTTGATGTAAATGCTACGAGGATTACGTGGGGGAGCCTTTTAAGTCGGCGAGCTCTTTGGGGCCCAATTCTTGAAGAGTTCAAGAAACCAAGAAGAAGCGAAGAGCGGCTCTCCGTTATTAAAATATTAAAATGATTAAATGTGGTCTCATTGGCTCGAGACCCATTAAATCATAATTCCATGATCACCACGTAGGATAGATGTTTATGTGATTGACATCTATTTATTTATTATGATTACGTGAGCATGTTAAACTGGTTAATGTGCAAAGTCAGACTTACCTCACCCAAAATTGCGCCTGCATGAAATCCTAGTTAGGAAAAACACTCGCGTAGGTACCGAAAGGGCGTTGGTAACGGCACCAGCGTAACCAAGTCCCCGAACCCAAAATCTCTGGTTCCGTAGAACTGATCGATCTCTCTCAATCGGTTGGTAAGGTTTCCGGTCTACCCTCCAAGAAAGACCGGTGGCGACTCCAAATGCATGCACAAGTTGCACATGCCACCACGACCACACTAAGGTCGAAAGCGATCGACTGTTATCGTCGAATCCCTTTGAAAAATACTCCCGCCGCGATTTGGTATGGGCCTGGGAGGGCCCGCGCCGATCCAAAGCCTGCGATCCGCACCCTTGTGCGGGGGAAGGCCCGCGATCGGTAATCCATTAGCCGCGTCCGCTTTCGGACGGGTCGCGACAGCTGGCGACTCCGCTGGGGACCTTTGCTCTAGAACATGTGATTCTAGACCTCAAGTGGACTTAGGCCGTAATTAAAACGCTGAGTGATTTTTCTAACCATGCAGGCGCTCGTGAAGGTGAGGTAAGTCCGCTCATGATAGGTGTTATATGTTTTTGCAGATTGGAGTGATAAGGGGGGTAGTCTGTGATTAACATTGTCTTATGCAGGTTGGCATAGGAATAAATGATTGTGTGTATGTTTTATATTGAAGCGGTGATTGTAAAATAAGATGCATGTTTATCGCTTTAGCACGACACCGAAAACACACACAACCGCGCCTAAAACCCCGGGCGCCGTCTATAGGAAAACAATAGAAAGGATTGAAAATGGAATCTCCGTGAGGAAAAACACGGGGTAATCCACTTTTCAATTCCGCTCATTTTGAGCTATGGATCGAGCCCCAATGCAACGATAGTTGTGCAATGGAATCTGCTCTTTCTAGAACTCGAGGTGGGAACCTTGACCTTAGGTGCCAAATCCTTTGATTTTTAGAAGTTTTATCCTCACTTGTCTCATGTGCATGTCTTTGGATGGCTGATATATCTAAAACCACCTAAAAAAAATCGGTGATCCTGGAGTCACATCTCGAAGACTGGAACTGGGGCATCTCCAAGTGTTCGACCACATTCCTTTGATTGGTTTGGCATTTTTAGTTCCCTTGAATAAGACTAATTTTGCTGAGGTCCTCTCCATCTCGTCCCTTAGATTGATTGTATTAGGGATCTATTTGTATTGTATACATCTCGATAAGGCTCATTTCTATCGAAAATAGGGGCAAATTCCCCAAACTCGTGGAGCATAGTGGAATTCATCCCTTCAGTGCAAAATACATTTGGCCGCAGAGCCACTCGTTTGGTAAAAGGATGTATCGTTCCTAATTGATTTTTAATCAGATCTGGGGATAAATGTTTCTCCATTTTTTTTTATCTCAGGTGATAAAAGAGACAATGCACCCAAAAGCTCATGCATTCAAATGACAAAACAGACGTCGCCCAGCTGGGGCAAATGAACCGTAGGCGTTGCAAATACCTTCAAGCACGGATGGAGGAATTTGATAGATGTTGTGCATATCAATATGCAACAGCAAAACGGAATGCAAATCAAGTGTAAAAGGACGTATCGTTCCAAAATGATTGTTTTCTTGATATGGGAATAATGCTTCCTTTCTTTTCCTCTCAGATGATGATCAAGAGCAGAGGACGCAGGATGTAATGCTTTCAAATAACAAATAGGGAACATCAAATACCTCAAATGGCGACTGTGATCGAGAGAATCACCAAACCGCCACATGACGAATCCCAAGAATATCAAGCTGTCTTGAGACAGATAAAATTGATCAAGGACTCTGACAATCGAGATGGAAGATCAGAATCTGCAAAAATCAATGGGAGCAGGTTCCCCCCATTTGCTTTGAGAAGCCAAACCGGGGGCAAACTCTCATGATCCCCCATGAAAGCGCATCAGACCATGGTCATCGAATCCAGAGATGACAAACAGCAAAACCATGCCTAACTGGGGCAAGTGAATCATTTGTACGCTGGACGTTTCTCCTCTGGCAAAGTCAATGGACGCAATAACAGAGTCGTCCGCATCAGAATCAAACCCCAAGATACGAATTTGGGTGAACGGTAACCTTGTATCGTTCCAATTTGGTCTTCGAAGACCACATGCCTAACATGAGTTTTTACTCATTTTGCAGGAAGTCGTTGGCGCTGAAAGCCTCAAATGAAAAGAGCGCGCTAACATGGAGGCGAATAGAATCATTGGCCTTAGAAGTCAGGATTCCAGGAGATGCTCTTTGTTTATAAGACCTAGTGGATGGTAAAAAGTATCGCTCCTACGTCACATGCTTTGACATGCATTTTGATAAAATTTTCTTTTTCCCTTGAATAAAAGGAACTCTGAAGAGCGGCGCTGGAACGCGTCCAAAAACACAAATGGATCTCCTCCATGGCAAATCCTTGAGAAGGATTTACCGCCAACCAAACGGAGGAATCATGGCCACAATATAGATGGCCAATTTCTGCAAGCCGCGCGTTTGTGCTCAAATGGAAACACAAAGCAAGAATAAGGCTGTATCGTTCCAATTTACCTGGAATTTTGGAACGCAAACTGACACCTAATACCCGTCTTTGACAGGGGCTCGCCATCAAGGCGAAACGGGTTTTCACATCCCATGTATTACCCATTGGAACACATGACCAAGGGTAAGATGTATCGTTCTAATTTTTTGAAAATTTCTGAACGGACAATAACATGTTTCTTCCGCATTTTCAGGGATTTCCAACCGCGGGGGACAGGTAAGTATCCCTCTCCCCAATCCATTGAAGATGTTGAATAAAAAAAAAGAAAAGAAAAGCTTTCAGAATCTAATGTCTAGAGAAGGCATAGAATTCAAATTTCTTTGGCATTCATGTTTTGAAACTGGAGGTTGTCTGAACATGAATAAGAACGTGCATGGTGCACCATAAAATCCCCTTGATGGGTAAAATTTTTGGAAAAACGAAAGAGATTTTTCCAATCAAAAGTTGTTCAAAACTCTCAAAAGGACGTTTTCTCAAAAGACGAGAGGCAAAGCCTAGTCCAAACACGTCCTATACACACTTAAGAGAGAAGCGGAGCGAATCAGACAGCAAAATCTGGACCTACGGAAGTAGGGACCATTCGCAGCCATTACATGGGTTGGGACGACGGAGGCATTCGTTTCATATCCCCCAAACACTACAGGTGATCGTTGATAACCCCTTTGAACGGCGGTTTTCATTCTTAACCCTGTCAAAAACCACCCTACATCGGGGCAAAATGGAGGTGAGTCCAGCAGCATCAGGAGAAAATGGTTAGAAATTTTCTTGCTCGGACTAACATCGATCTTTGTGTGTTGTTTATATGGTAATCCAAGTGCCATAGGATGACGAGAAGCATTCATTTCTCTATCCCACACACCATATCCTTTGCACAGCCAAGTTGAGCCTGCAAATCCATTTCATGAACCCGTTGGTGATCATTGCACATTCCAAGATAAAGGCATCATCACCTCATAAACGGAGGAATTCAAGACTCAGGGATTACGAAGAGAATTCCCGGACTGATATTTAAAGCATGTTTAGACTATATGTCTAACATGATCCCATGAAGATGAGAAAAAGTGGGATTTCAAAAATGAATGAGAAAAATCCACGGCATCAAGAAAAAGCAAAGTGCCTGGTAAAAGCAAGGCTGATGCTCGTGAAAACTATTTGATTGATCCCCAATAAAGCCTAGTTGGGAAGAGAAAAAAAAACCACTAAAGGAGTCAGGTCAGAAAGACTGCCCCCTAAATGATGTCAGCCGCGGAGCGAAGACACAGACAGAGTTGTCAATCTCTTAATGCAGCCAGAGACGCTCTCTAAAAAATTTGTGCACACCTCAAAAGCGGTTGCACGCCTCAAAAATTGAAGATGCATAATGGAAAAGACATGTGACAAATTTGCAATGATCACCAATGTCAATCCCCTCATGAATTCTAGGCCAAAAACAAGCCTTTTTCGGTCCTCAATCCTACCAACATCATAACCCTGAAACAGTCTTCTTTGACTAAGACACTTGGGTTAACATATAGCTTAGCTCGAAGAAGTACGAGCAAGACTATTTCTTTCTCATTTTGCAGGGTTCTTGACTTGTAAACCCGAAGCAGATGATGAAAATTTTTATTCAATGGCCTCGACTCCAAGGCGGGTCCCCCTTGAAGATCAATAACCAAGCCCAACATTACGGTCCCGTGGAAGACCTCCCGACCGATCAAAATGTATGCGCTGCGAATGAGCCTAAAACCTAGGCACAGGTTAGTAGGGAATTGAGTGCATCCCCTATAAAAACCACTATCTCAAAACAGGTGAGAAGACCTCCTTGTCGAGAAATATTCCAATTGATGTTTTGAACAAACTCTTTTTGGAATTTTCAAACTGTTGATCCAAATTTTCCATGCAAGGAATTTGTGATCACATTTGCATGTTGTAAGAATGCTTTGGATAACCTCCAGCATCAAAATGCACATTTCATGACTAAAACTTAAGTCATAAAATTTTGTCAATTGGACAATTATTGTCTTCCCAAAGATTATTAACATTTTCTTGGTGAAGAAAAATCTTTCAGGTTTGAACTTTCTACAGGATACCTGGAGAATCCAACTCCCAGAATGTCGCCTCAACAGACCCAAGTCCTAGCATGACGTGGAGAACCCTCGTCCTAGGACCCCTTTTCAAAAATATCAAACAGTCCTAACATGACGTGGAGAACCCTCGTCCCAGGACCCCTTTTTTAAAAAAATCAAGCAATCCCAATAGACGTGGAGAACCCTCGTCTCGGGACCCATTTCAAAATCAAGCAGCCCTATCAGACGTGGAGAACCCTCGTCTCGGGACCCCTTTTCAAAAATCAGGCAGTCTCATCGGACGTGGAGAACCCTCGTCAAGAGACCCCTTTTAAAAATTCAGGCAGTCTCATCGGACGTGGAGAACCCTCGTCATGAGACCCCTTTTCAAAGCAAAACAACGGTAGATACCGCCTGAAGGGTCAAATGATGGTAGATACCGCCTGAAGGGTCAAATCAAAGGTAGAAACCGCCTGAAGGGTCAAAACAAAGGTAGAAACCGCCTGAAGGGTCAACCAAAGGTAGAAACCGCCTGAAGGGTCAAAACAAAGGTAGAAACCGCCTAAAGGGTCAAACTCAAGGTAGAAACCGCATGAAAGGTCAAATCAAAGGTAGAAACCGCCTGAAGGGTCAAATCAAAGGTAGAAACCGCCTGAAGGGTCAATCAAAGGTAGAAACCGCCTGAAGGGTCAACTCAAGGTAGAAACCGCCTGAAGGATCAATCAAAGGTAGAAACCGCCTGAAGGGTCAACTCAAGGTAGAAACCGCCTTAAGGGTCGACCAAAGGTAGAAACCGCCTAAAGGGTCAAAACAAAGGTAGAAACCGCCTGAAGGGTCAAAACAAAAGTAGAAACCGCCTGAAGGATCAACCAAAGTTAGAAACCGCCTAAGGGTCAAAACAAAGGTAGATACCGCCTGAAGGGTCAAACCAAGGTAGATACCGCCTGAAGGGTCAACTCAAGGTAGATACCGCCTGAAGGGTCAAACCAAGGTAGAAACCGCCTGAAGGGTCAACTCAAGGTAGAAACCGCCTGAAGGGTCAAACCAAGGTAGAAACCGCCTGAAGGATCACATTAATGGTAGAAACCGCCTGAAGGGTCACATATGGTAGAAACCGCCATAAGGGTCAATTCATTGGTAGAAACCGCCATAAGGGTCAACTCATTGATAAATATCGCAGTAAGGATCAACACAAAGGTCTGATCCACCATACGGATCAAAATCCTTGGCAAATCCCAAAGCGTGGGATGCGCCTTCTTTAGGTTCCTACCAGTTAGGAATCACATCATGGTATGACCTACCATACAGGTCAGAGCTTAATCTCCCTAGGATATTCTGAATGACGAGTCCTAGGCATCTTCTTGAAAGTCGTCGCAACCGGCAGCATCCGACAGGTGAGCTTCAGGTAAGCCTCTCTCACTCCGGCCCATGTTCAAATTGTTAGAGCAAACCGGGGATTGATTTGAGCTTTTATCAATAGGCTTAAGGATCCGATGTCATAACATTTATTCTCTCATTTTCCCTGTTGAGTCGGTTAGGAATCAGGTGCCACCTTATCTTTGAGAGAAACCTCTAATGAGATTCCTCTCAAAGAGGGGCAGCTGTTGACACCTGATTTTTTACCATTTATTATTGTGATTTTTATTCTTTAAAATTAATTAAAAATATCAAAAAAGGTCATAAAATCACAAAATCAACTTTGGAAGCCTTGGTTTAGCCTTAGGAACCAATTTTGAACAAAAAATATTTTTCGGTATTTTTAATATTTTTTGAGTTTATTTAATTATAAAAATACCCAAAAAATCAGAAAAATACCATTCGTGGTCAGAAAAATACCCAAAAATATTCGATAATTTTGTTTTAATTTCCTCTTCAAGTGTGTCACTTTAAATCTCAAAAATTCGGCTCGGGTCACTATGTTCCTTCACAAACATAAACCCGAACCGAGCCTAAAAAAAAAAAAAAAAATCCTTTTCGAGTCTTTTAGTTTTCAATTCTCACTTTTTATAAGCTATGACATTGGATTCTAAAGTCTTAAAGTGCAATTAGGTCAATTTGCCCTCCAATTTAATCAATTTTTACCAAAAAGGGCTTAATTGCACATTTTTCTTTCAATTAGTCCCCGGTTTCACGGATGTATACGTATGCTCTACGTATTTATACTTCATACGTATTTATACGTTATGCATATTTGTACTGTTTGGTAACCTCTTTAACTCTTGTAATAATAATAATGGTTATTATTTTTAACACCTTTGTTAGTGCTTTTTTTTTTAGCATTTTTGTATTGTGAGTGCTATTGCTAGTGCTATTTTTAAATAGCATTTTTGTATTATAAATTGTGAGTGCTATTGTTAGTGCTATTTTTAAATGACATTTATTTATCATAAATTGTGAGTGCTATTGTTAGTGCTATTTTTAAATGGCATTTATTTATCATAAATTGTGAGTGCTATTATTAGATAGAATTTATAATTGTTAGTGCTATTTATAAATAGCATTTTTGTATTATAAATTGTGAGTGCTATTGTTAGTGCTATTTTTAAATAGCATTTTTTGTATTATAAATTGTGAGTGCTATTGTTAGTGCTATTTTTAAATGTCATTTATTTGTGAGTGCTATTTTTAGATAGAATTTATAATTGTTAGTGCTATTTTTAAATACAATTTATTGGAAGGTATTTTTGGCTATAAAAGGATGGCAAGAGTTTTGAGGTTGAGGAGGAGAGACATTTTGTACAGTGTGCAAATTTTTGAGAGCTTAGAGAGAAGAACACAAACACTCTCTATATTCTCATCATCTTGAGTGAGCAAAATATACTAAGTTCGGAATATTGATTCCGCATATTGCTAGCACAATTGTTGTGGAGTTATTAGTCGTCTCCCCGTTCGTCAATTGGTGGTGCGTCCGAACTAGATGCCTAACACTTGTGGAGGCTGAGATCGAAGAACATCGAACCGACACCTCCGTTCAAGCACGCTACGAGAGGTAATCTATTTACTCCCTTTGAGGCTTTGTGATTTTTTTCGATTGAAATGCACGAAGTACACCTCTGGAGATACATGTATAGGTTGTTATTTATTTTCGCTACGTGTTACGTGGATCCCAACAGTGGTATCAGAGCCGATCTTTAGGTGTTTTCGTGCATTTAATTGATTTTTTGCAATTTTTGCAATGCTATGGCCAATATGTATTAACGAATTGTTCGTCTTACATGGCTAATGGAGGTTGATTATTTTATATGATAAATTAATCAACGTAGCAAAAATTGAGACTAAATCAATTTTGAATCGAAAATTTATGGCTATCTTATTTTACATAAAAATTCTGAATATGATTCAACGTAGAATTTTTATTGTGCCTTCCTAAGTTTTAAATTGTGAATTTATTACTTACGTGGAAGGGTGGTGATCATGGAAAAATCCCTAATCAATGTGATTGATGTATATATGAATGTATGATGATTATTTATATATTTGGGGTTGTAGTTATTAAATGGAGGCTGCGTACTCCTTTTATTTTTCATGTAATCTTTATTTTTAGCATAGTCAATTGTTGATGTAAATGCTACGAGGATTACGTGGGGGAGCCTTTTAAGTCGGCGAGCTCTTTGGGGCCCAATTCTTGAAGAGTTCAAGAAACCAAGAAGAAGCGAAGAGCGGCTCTCCGTTATTAAAATATTAAAATGATTAAATGTGGTCTCATTGGCTCGAGACCCATTAAATCATAATTCCATGATCACCACGTAGGATAGATGTTTATGTGATTGACATCTATTTATTTATTATGATTACGTGAGCATGTTAAACTGGTTAATGTGCAAAGTCAGACTTACCTCACCCAAAATTGCGCCTGCATGAAATCCTAGTTAGGAAAAACACTCGCGTAGGTACCGAAAGGGCGTTGGTAACGACACCAGCGTAACCAAGTCCCCGAACCCAAAATCTCTGGTTCCGTAGAACTGATCGATCTCTCTCAATCGGTTGGTAAGGTTTCCGGTCTACCCTCCAAGAAAGACCGGTGGCGACTCCAAATGCATGCACAAGTTGCACATGCCACCACGACCACACTAAGGTCGAAAGCGATCGACTGTTATCGTCGAATCCCTTTGAAAAATACTCCCGCCGCGATTTGGTATGGGCCTGGGAGGGCCCGCGCCGATCCAAAGCCTGCGATCCGCACCCTTGTGCGGGGGAAGGCCCGCGATCGGTAATCCATTAGCCGCGTCCGCTTTCGGACGGGTCGCGACAATCGACATATACCTCAATTTCCTTATGGATCATGTCATGAAATAGTGTGATCAGAGCCTTCTGATAGGTAGCTCCAGCGGTCTTCAGTCAAAAGGGCATAACCTTATAGCAAAAGTTTCCCCAAGGCGTGGTAAATGCAGATTTCGGTTTGTCCTCCTACTTCATGAGGATCTGGTTGTATCCGGAGAATCCGTCCATGAATGAGAATAGTTCATACCCCGCAGTACTATCCACCAGCACGTCAATGTGGGGAAGCGAAAAATCATCTTTTGAGCTCGCTCTATTCAAATCTCGATAATCCACACAGATCCAAACTTTGCCATCCTTCTTTATAACGGAGACTATGTTTGCAATCCAATCCAAATACGGGATAGCCTCAATAAAGCCTACTCTAAGAAGTTTCATCACTTCTTCCTTAATTTTGTCTTTTAACTCGGCTTTCATCCGTCTGCTACCCTGTCTCACCGGTTTAACACTAGGATTTGTGGGTAATGCATGTTCCACGATTTTGGGATACAAACCCGGCATGTCAGCATATGACCATGCAAAAACATCTCGATATTCCTTCAGTAATTCTGTAAACCTGAACCTTTCATCTCGGGATAAATGCCCACCGACCTTGATTTCCTTGATATCTGCAGAGTCACCCAAGTTAATAACAGCTGGTTCTTCTGAAGTGGAAGGCATTGACTCTTCAAAGGCACTCCACTCTCTACGGATAGACGCATAATCCCCATCCTCATCTTCCTCAATGTTGTAGGAACAATCAACGTGACGATCCGAATCGCATAACAACCTAGTATGTATGTTTGAGATGATATGCCTGAAATGTCATAAGTATGGTTAGTCTACACTTCATATAAAGATGCTATGCATGAGTGTGAAAAATCTTTTCGAAAGAGATTTCAAAATAAGTGCAGGCGTAAATGGAACTAGTCCTCATATCTTCAGACATTCTTATTCCTCAGAAATCTTTTGGAAATCAGGAATCATATGGTAAACTAGGCCTCAAGCTTCCGTACGGAAGACTAATGTCATCATTTGGCTGATTTGTGGTTCCATATGTCTTTAACAAAACTCGTGCGATTTTATTGAATGCAAAAATGGGCCGCATTACAAGTTATGCTGTTTGGACCAACGATCGGAGATCCAAAGGCATTTTCCTACATTTATTTCAAACAACAAAAACTAAAAGTGCAACAAAATGCAGGAAGTTTAAGTGCAGTATTAAAAGCAGGGGAGAGGTTTCTTTACTCAGAAGTAGTGGCTTCATCACCCAACCACTCTATGATGACATTCACGAAGTTGTCTTCCAGAAAAGGGTTTGTCAGATTTAGTTCTGCTGCTGAAATTATATCTTCTTCTGACAACCACCTAGAGTCTTTGTTGAAATAGTTGTTTAAAGGGCTGCTAAACATCTTATATTTGCCTTTCGAGGCAGGAGAACCAATGAAGGAACCTTTCTGGTTTTTTTTGGCTTCCATGGCGTCCCTAGCTCTTGCCTCGGCCTCGGCCTGCTATCTTAGAGGCAGAATTACCAATGCGAGTTTTCTGATATCCTAAGCCCATTTTGTGCTCGTTGGATTTTAACTGTAGAGGGGTGCTGATTCCTTGACCATTCTTGCCTAAATCCTTTCCTAGGTTGAATCCGTATGCCAGTAGTATCTTAGCTGGTAAAAGACTGGCTTTAGAGATAAATGGAGTTTTCAATTTTTCCCTGACAGGAGTATGGACCATCGTCACCAGCTCTAGAGAATGGTAGCTTGCTTCTAGTTTGACCTCTGGCTCAATGTAAGGAATAGCGCTATTCTGATATGCAAGGAGATCAACTTCTCCATGAACGGTAATCACCTTCCCATCCACTACGAATCGCACTTTCTGATGTAGGCTTGAGGGTACGGCTCCAGCAACATGAATCCATGGCCTTCCTAACAAGAACCCGAATGCGCTCGGTAAATCCATTACTTGGAAGTTTATGGAGAATTTTGTTGGGCTTATGAGCACATCCAGCTCAATCTCGCCTACCACCGTCTTTTTCATTCCATCAAAGGCTCTAACGGCTATTTTGGAGGTTTTAATCATCTCCTCTTTGATGCCCAAACTTCTTAATGTAGCCAAAGGTTAGATGTTAAAAGCAGATCCATTGTCGATTAGCACATGCACTATTCTCTTTCTGCTACATTGTGCCATAATGTGTAAAGCCTTATTGTGCCATCTCCCTTCCATGGGGAAATCTTCATCTGAGAAGCTTAATTGGTCTTTTAGAAGGATTGTTCCCATAAAGTCCCCCAACTGCAAGTCATTAATAGTTTCAGGCACATGCACTTCATTTAATATCTTCAACAGCGTGTCTTTATGCTTCTCTGGGTTGATGAACAAATCTAACAGAGATATTTGAGCCGGTTTTTTCCTTAATTGCTCTATCACTTCGAACTCGCTGGTTTTAACGATGGACATAAGTTTTTCTGCGTCTTCCTTCAAAACTTCTTTCTTTTTGGATTCACCCTCCCTTGGGATGTAAAATTGTCCAGACCTCATTACAACGTCTACTTCTTTCGTCCCATAGTCCCAATGGACTGCCTTAGGGTCGTAGTCTTATACTGGAGGGACTTTTATAGTTACTGTCATCAGGAAAGATGCCTCTAGTTCAGTTTCATCATCTACTTCGTTTCTCGGCAGTCGAATTGTTGTGGAAATTCTCCTATATTTTGATTCTGACAAAACTATCGTAAGAAATTGTATAACGTTATGTGATGCAGAAAGAATGTATAAGCAGCAGGTTGAGTGGATCTAATTCTGTCGCGTGGACGAAGGGTCAGATGGAAGTGCTTCTGACGAGGTCAGATGGAAGTGCTTCTGACGATCTAAACAGTGACGGATGGATCGCATCAAATCTCCGTATTACCATTCCGTGTCAACTGATCTAGTAAGAAACAAATCTGTTCTAAGACGAAACCCGAGAAAGATCAGTTTCTGCATTTGCAAAACGTGAAGACCCACGTATGACATGTTTTCGATCAAGACAAGATTCCTATGGAAAGCTTGTGATATTCGATTGCCCTGATATCCCTTCCAATCAATCAAGGGACTTTCTATAATGGGATATCATATTCTAAGGAATATTCCTCCGGGAACCAACTCAGACTTATCACACTTATGGAAGCTGGAGATTCAGTTGTATGGGCGACTGAATCAGAAGGGTTCAATATCTTACTCAACGGTCTACATATCTTCTGAAGATACAGTCTCATTCAATCACGATTGATGACGTCCAATCAAGGATTGAAGAGCAATCCCTTGGCTGGGAATCCAACGGCTAGTTCGGAGGCAGGGGAGTATAAAAGAAGAACCATGATGGACTAAAAAGTAAGAGAGCGAACAACAATCCAAAGTGTAAGCATAATCTGAGTTCTATCCGAAAATATTCTGTGTACCCAAAATCCTATTCATTGTGAAAATCTGAGAGAGAGAGAAAAACCAAGTGATTGAGTGTTTGTAATTCTCGTGATTTTTCATAGTGAAATCCAGCCGATCGGCTGTCATCGTGGGAGAGTGGACGTAGGCTTGATCTAAGCCGAACCACTATAATCGTCGTGTGCAATATTCTCTACTCTAAACTCTTACTTTTGTGTTTAGACTTTTTGCACACTGTTATACTGTTCTTGATTCTAATCGTACACTGAATTGTTTTTTTTATTCCGCAAGAAATTTCAATTATATTCAGAATCACCTATTCACCCCCCTCTAGGTGATATTGCTAGATCCAACAATTGGTATCAGAGCAGGTTGCTCATATTTACGAAGTGTTTATTGACTTCAGAGCTAACGATCTACTATGTCTAGCAATCACTCTTCAGGAACAAGCGACTTGCACTTTGCCAACAAGCCACCATACTTTGATGGGAATGACTACAATATGTGGAGCAACAAGATGAAGTGATTCTTCAAAGCCTATGATGATCTGATGTGGGATGTTGTCACGAATGGAGTAGTTCCTGCAACTGTTACAAATCCAACATCTGCTGACGGAGCAAATCCTGTCACAACAATGACCGATGCTGAAAAGGCTAAAAGAAGAGGCCTTGATTCTAAAGCTGTCAATGCTCTCTTTTGTGCCCTATCCACCCCTCTCTATAATCGTGTCTCAGAGGAAGAATCATCTAAGGCAATATGGGATAGACTTCATACTACCTTTCAAGGAACAAATCGAGTAAAAGATGTTGTGGAAATTCTCCTGTATTTTGATTCTGACAAAACTTTCAAAAGAAATTGTTTAATGATATGTGATGCAGGAAGAATGTGTAAGTAGCATGTTGAATGATTCCAATCCTGTCGCACTGACGAAGGGTCAGATGGAAGTACTCCTGACGAAGGGTCAGATGGAAGTACTCCTGACGAAGGGTCAGATGGAATGCTTCTGACTGAGGGTCAGATGGAAGTGCTTCTGACAATCGAAACAGTGACGGATGGATTACATCAAATCTCCGTATTACCATTCCGTGTCAACTGATCTAGTAAGAAACAAATCTTCCTATAGATGAATATGAAAAAAGATCAGTCTCTGCATTTGCAAAACAAGAAGACCCACGTATGGCAGGTTTCCGATCAAGGCAAGTGATATTCGATTGCCCTGATATCCCTTCCAATCAATTAATAGGCTTTCTACAATGGGATATCACATTCTAAGGAATATTTCTTTGGGAACCAACTCAAACTTATCACACTTATGGAAGCTGGAGATTCAGTTGTATGGGCGACTAAATCAGAAGGGTTCAACGTCTTACCCAACGGTCTACATATCTTCTGAAGATACAGTCTCGTTCAATCACGATTGATGACGTCCAATCAAGGATTGAAGAGCGATCCCTTGGCTGGAATCCAACGGCTAGTTCGGAGGCAGGGGAGTATAAAAGAAGGATCATGATGGACTAAAGGAAAAGAGGGCGAACAACAATCCAAAGTGCAAGCATAATCTGAGTTCTATCCGAAAATATTCTGTGTACTCAAAATCCTTCATTGTGAAAATCTGTGTGAGAGAAAAATCAAGTGCTTGAGTGGTTGTAATTCTCTTGATTCTTCATAGTGAAATCCAACCGATCGGCTGTCATCGTGGGAGAGTGGACGTAGGCTTGATCTAAGCCGAACCACTATAAATGTCGTGTGCAATATTCTCTACTCGAAACTCTTACCTTTGCCTTTAGATTTTCTGCACACTGTTATACTGCTCATGTTCCTAATCGTACACTGAATTTTATTTATTCCGCAAGAAATTTCAATTTTATTCAGAATCATCTATTCACCCCCCTCTAGGAGAAATTGCTAGATCCATCAATTGGTATCAGAGCCAGGTTGCTCATTTTTAAGAAGTGTTTATTGACTTCAGAGTTAACGATCTACTATGTCTAGCAATCACTCTTCAGGAACAAGCGATTCGCACTTTGCCAACAAACCACCATACTTTGATGGAAATGACTACAATATGTGGAGCAACAAGATGAAGTGGTTCTTCAAAGCCTATGATGATCTGATGTGGGATGTCGTTACAAATGGAGTAGTTCTTGCAACTGCTACAAATCCAGCCACTGCTGACGGAGTAAATCCTATCACAACAATGACCGATGCTGAAAAGGCTAAAAGAAGAGGCCTTGATTCTAAAGCTGTCAATGCTCTCTTTTGTGCCTTATCTACCCCTCCCTATAATCGTGTCTCAGAGGAGGAATCATCTAAGGCAATATGGGATAGACTTCATATTACCTTTCAAGGAACAAATCGTGTAAAAGAAACAAAGCTCAGCATTTTACTGAGTGACTATGAAGCATTTGAAATGAAACCTGATGAATCTATTGCAGATATGATAGACAGGTTTCAGACTTTGGCAAGTGGACTTGCAAGACAAGGTGCACCTATTGCTGAACCAATGCAAGTCAGGAAGATACTGCGTGGACTCACAGATGATTGGAATTACATCAAACCATCAATTCAAAAATGCCAAACAATCAGACCACTCTCGGTGGATGAGTTAGTCGGGACTTTACAATCTTATGAAACAGAACGAGCAAACAAGAAGGGAGAACAAAAAGGTAAAAAATCTATTGCCTTAAAAACTGAAATTAATCAATATTTTTCTGATACAGATGATGACGAAGATGATGATGAAGAATTAGCCCTCATGGTCAAGAAATTTAGGAAGATGGCTCGGAAAGGCAGAAACATCAAAGGAAAGAAACCTTGGAAGAAGAATGATGTGAAAATATCAAGCAACGACTCACAAGACAGCAAAGACGTGATCTGCTTTCACTGTAAGAAGGCAGGACATATCAAACCGAACTGTCCAAATTTGAAGAAGGACAAACTCAAGTATGAGAAGTACAAGAAGGCTCTAAAGGCAGAAACTTTAAGTGATTCTGATGAAAGTGAAAATGATTATGCAAACATCTGTCTCATGGCCGAATCAGATTCAAGTTCAGATTCAGAAACTGAGGTATGTTCATCTGAACTCCTTGATGAAGTTATTGAATATATTGATGAATTGTGTAGAAATTACAAAGAAGCTTTTAAAAAGGTTTCTGATTTGAAAAGGGAAAAATGCTTCCTTAAAACAACAGAATCTGTCCCAAAAAGAAAAAAATTGATTTTCTACAACAAGAGCTTCACCAGATGAAAGAAAATCATGATTTGATTTCAAAAGAAAATGCTTCCTTGAAAGAAAAGGTTTCCGATATATCAAAAAGGTTTTCACAAAGCTCAGAAACTCTGAATAGCATTATTTCAAAATAAATACCCTTCAATGACCGATCTGGGTTATGTTTTAAAAAGGAAAGTAGTCAAAAAAATTCCTTTAAAACTGAATTTCGAAAACAACCATTTGTCGATTACAGGCATCATTTTCATAAGCATTTTACTAGATCCTACATTCGACAATCCTGTGTGAACTGTGGTGATCCTAGCCATACTAAGGATTACTGCAAGAAAATTTGGAGACCTATTAAAAGGTCAAAACCTACTAACACAGAAGGACCCAAGAAAGTATGGGTACCAAAGAAACAGTAAGTTGTTTATTTATTGCAGGTACCAAAGAGAAGGAAGAACAAGTGGTTTCTGGATAGTGGTTGTTCAAGTCACATGACTGAAAATCCAGATGTATTTATATCCTTCTCAGATTGTGATGGAAGAAGCGTGTCTTTTGGAGGAAAGAACAAGGGAAATGTCATTGGGAAAGGAAATGTAAAGATTGAAAATCTGACTGTTAAAGATGTATCTCTAGTCAGAGGATTGAACTACAACTTAATTTCTGTAAGTCAACTCTGTGACTCTGGATATGATATTTGGTTCCAAGATCTAAAATGCACAGGTATGAGCAAGGACAAGAAGCAATCCTTCACGGGACGAAGGCATGGGAACATTTATCTTTTAGATATTGATGCTGACTGTGAAAGTGCAAAATGTCTTATTTCTGTTAAGGATGAATCTGATCTTTGGCACAGAAAGTTAGGTCATATTTGTGTAAAACATATCTCAAAGCTTTCCAAGAAGGGACTTGTTCGAGGGTTACCCCAAACGAAATTTGAGAAAAGTGGACTATGTCATGCATGCACACTGGGTAAGCAGGTAAGAAGTTCTTTTAAGTCCTTAAATCAAGTTTCCACTAAGCATTGTCTGCAGCTACTTCATATGGATATCTTTGGACCAAATAGAACCCTAAGCCTTAGAGGTAAGAAATATTGTCTTGTCATAATTGATGACTTCTCTAGATTTACATGGGTTTTATTTTTAGCTCACAAAAATGAAGCTTTTATGTCCTTCTCAAAGCTTGCTAAAAGAATTCAAAATGAAAAGGGTTATACTATTTCCAGTTTGAGAACGGATCATGGGGGAGAGTTTGAAAATCAAAGTTTCTCAGATTTTTGCATTGATTTCGGAATTCAGCATAACTTCTCTGCACCTTATACTCCTCAACAAAATGGGGTAATAGAAAGGAAAAAACAGATCCTTGTAAGAAATGGATAGAACTCTTCTTATTGAAAGTAGAATTGCCTCTAATTTTTGGGCTGAGGCCGTTTCAACAGCTTGTTATATCTTAAATCGAACTTCTCTCAGACCTTTTTATGAGAATACCCCATATGAAATTTTCAAAGAAAGAAAGCCTGATGTTGCATACTTTCATGCATTCGGTTGCAAATGCTTTATTCTAAAGAATGCTAATGATCGAATTGGAAAGTTTGATGAGAGATCAGATGAAGGAATTTTCTTGGGATGTTCAACAACAAGCAAAGCCTACAGAGTATACAACAAGAACACTCGTGTTGTTGAAGAATCAGTGAACATCAAGTTCGATGAAAGCCACCAGAATGATGAACCTGAATCCATTCAAATGAATACACTTCATCAAGTCACAGACTCACGGGTAGATTCAGATGCGAAGCAAGACTTAGATGTGAATTTTGGTTCGGAGAATGTTCAGAAGGAAACTTCCTCAGTTGAAGAAAGACCAGAAGATGAACAGAATGAATCCACAACATCCTCAAATGATAGCCTTGACAAAAATTGGAAGCATAAGTCAAGTCATCCAAAGGAACTTATCATAGGAAGCATAAGTGATGGCATAAAGACAAGATCTAAGCTCAAGCAAGCAAAGAGCAACATCGCTTTGGTATTTGAATTGGAGCCAAAAAGAATTGAAGATGCATTAACAGATGAGAACTGGATAAATGCAATGCAGGAAGAGCTACATCAGTTCAAGGTCAACAATGTTTGGGAATTGGTCAATCGACCCAAAAATCGTCCAGTAATTGGAACAAAATGGGTATTTAGAAACAAACTTGATGACAAAGGAAAAGTTGTAAGAAACATAGTAAGACTTGTAGCAAAAGGCTACTCTCAAGAAGAAGGAATAGACTACGATGAGACCTACACACCGGTTGCCAGGTTAGAAGCCATTAGGCTACTTCTTGCTTATGCTTGTTACAATGATTTTAAACTTTTTCAGATGGACGTGAAAAGTGCCTTCCTAAATGGCTACATCAAAGAAGAGGTATATGTTGAACAACCCCCCGGCTTCGAAGAACCTAGAGAAAAGGATTTGGTATATGTCTTGAAAAAGGCACTCTACGGACTGAAACAAGCACCTCGTGCTTGGTTTGAAATGTTGAGTAACTTTCTATCTCAACACAACTTCACCAAAGGTAATGTAGACACCACTCTTTTTATTAGAAAATGTAAAGATATCCTTTTAGTTCAAATCTATGTTGATGATATTATATTTGGCTCCTCTAATGAGCTTCTCTGCAAGAAATTTTCTAAAGTAATGCAGGATGAATTTGAGATGAGTATGATGGGAGAATTACGGTTCTTTCTTGGTTTTCAAATTCATCAATCTCAGAAAGGAACTTTCATATTTCAAGAAAAGTATGCACTGGAAATAGTGAAGAAATTTGGTCTGGAGAATGGCAAGAAGACAGAAACTCCTATGTCTCACTCCTCCAAATTAGATAAAGATGAAGATGGAAAGGAAGTTGATCCCAAACTATATCGTAGTATGATTGGATCATTACTCTATCTCACAGCTTCAAGACCAGACATCCTATATAGTGTCTGCTTATGTGCAAGATTTCAATCAAGCCCAAGAGAATCACACCTATCAGCCGTCAAAAGAATAATCAAATACATAGGGACTTATCCCAACTATGGTTTGTGGTACTCTAAATCTTCTGATTTTATACTAAAGGGATATTCAGATGCAGATCTTGCAGGTTGCAAAATTGATAGAAAGAGTACATCTGGAACTTGTCAGCTCATGGGAAACATGCTTGTCTCATGGTATTCAAAGAAGCAAAATACAGTGGCACTTAGTACAGCTGAAGCAGAATACGTATCTCTTGGAAGTTGCCGTACTCAAATACTTTGGCTAAAACAGCAGCTCAAAGACTATGGTGTTGAAGAATCAACGGTGGAAATCCTATGTGACAACACGAGTGCCATAAATCTTACAAAGAATCCCATACTTCACTCAAGAACAAAGTATATTGAGATCAAGCATCACTTCATACGTGATCATGTTCAGAACGGTGATGTTAACATTCAATACATTGATACGAAAAATCAACTTGCAGACATTTTTACTAAACCATTGGATAAACAGACTTTTAATTTTATTAGAAATGAATTATCCATCATTAACCTTCCTTCTTAAGTATACCTTAGAACAGGGAAATTCAGAAGGAACGTCAGAAGGAGAGTCAGAAGGAACGACAGAAGGAGAGTCAGAAGGAACGTCAGAAGGAGAGTCAGAAGGAGCGTCAGAATGAGAGTCAGAAGGAGAGTCAGAAGGAACGATAGAAGGAGAGTCAGAAGGAACGACAGAAGGAGAGTCAGAAGGAGCGTCAGAAGAAGCATTAGAAGGAGCATCAGAAGGAACGTCAGAAATGCGCGTAAGAAGAAATTCACACTTTCTTTTAAAAAAAGGTCATAAATCGAGGTCAGTTATCTCTAAAAACTATATTTTAGGTAAGTTCCTCATATGAATAGATATCTCCGAATATCTGATTGACTGTGATTAATTGATTTACTAAATAAACTTTTTTTTCTTTAATCAAAATTCTATCTTTTGTTTCCAAAAATAACCGCCTCTTTTATAAAACACCGAACCGTCACCTCTGTTCTCTCTCTTTCAAATTTTTCTCAAATCAAAACCCTAAAACCGTATCCAAGATCTCTCGCTCTCGATTTCCTCATCAAAACAACGCTCTTTCACTCAAAGTTTTAAACTTTCTACGCATCAGTGGCTCCAAAATCAGCCTCTAACTCGAAGAAGACGTCTCAGTTGAAGAGAAAGTTCTCCGCCTCAACAGAAAGCAGCGCTGAAACTACAGAAACCCAAATCAACGAACAGCGAGAAGCACTTCGCTTGGCAAAAGGTATGTCTCTGTTCGCCTTTGAAGGAAAATAAGCTATGGATCATTCTATTAAGCCAATGTATGATAGGATTAAGGCAGCAGGGGATTTTAGTAATAAACTTAGAAAACTACTGAGCACTCATTATTTCGATAGTGAAGGCGAACTATTGGAGTTTCTTAGCTTGCCTGGAAAAATCGTTGAACCAATTGCTATAGAAAAACCTGAATCTGCCTCTAGAAAAGGAAAGGAGAAAGTCGCAGAGACAAGCTCGAAACGAAAATCCTCCCCAATTAGACCTGGCAGCACTATGGCAAATGTCGAAGATGATGTTGACATTCTGTTCAATGACTTTGTGAAAAATATTGGGTTTATTTTGGATAAAAGCTTTCCTGATCCTTTGTTCCAGAATCAGGCTCACAAAGAAAGGTTTGAAGTCATGAAACAGAGAGGTGTTATACCTCACAGAGTATTTGAGTTAAAGTACTTTGATAGTAATGGTATCTATCTGAGGAAGCATCTACAAAAAGGTGAAGATAGATCATTTCATAACGAAGAGAGGCTATACTTTTCCAGACCTGGTAGCCTATTTCTACTCAAATCTTCAGTTTGTCAACTTCAACTCTCTGGCTTTCACGATGAAAAGAAAGCAGTATATTTTGACTGTTAATGAATTGGCTTCTATCATGGGAACCAGAAAGGGAGATTTCAAACCCCTAAATGTCACTGCAGGAGAAGCTTTTTGCTTCCTAACTGGCAAATCGAGCTTCTCAAGGGAATCAAAGTCACATATTGCCTACAGTGATTTTCCCTTAAAACACATCATGATGCACAAAGTGATCATCGAATGTCTTAGACCCAAGGCAACATCAAAGACAAATATATCGAAGTATGAGGCAAAGCTGTTATGGGGCATCTTGACAGGAAAGATGATTTCTTTTGCTCACACAGTCATATTACACATGTATAGATCAGCTCTCAAGCCAAATGGACAACTTCCTTATGCCGCCTTGATCTACAGAATAATAGATTATTTCAAGATTGGCGGCCTGAGCGCCTTTATCAATCAAGAAATTCTTCTGATAACTGCTGGAGAGACTATGGTAACAAAGATGGGATACAAGATGACTTCTGCTGGATGGAGAACAAAGAACAATGAACCAGTCATTGTGGACTTCGAGGATGAGTCCAAGCAGAAATCTCCAAAGAAGAGAAAAGTTATGGCTGTCAATGGGCAACAAAAAGACAGTCCTATTGATAAAGAGCAACAGAAAGACAGTCCTATTGATAAGGACACAGAAGCAAGTGAAGAAGGAACATGGGAATATGATTCTGAAGCTACACAATCTCAAGGTGGATCAGATGAAGAAGGTAAGTCTGGAAATCATAGTGCTGAAAGAAATGAGGAAGAAGGACATGAAGCAGGAACACAACCACAAGAAAAAGTTGTGTTTCGTTGTGATCTGACTGAGGAAGAATTCCTCACAATGTGGAATGAGGAGCAAGCTGCCAGAATTGAAGATGACATAGAGTATGGCAACACACTTGTAAACTGTGATCATGAGCAGTTGCTAGCACAAGTTCTAGCAAAGTTGGCTTCAAAAGAACAGGAGGAAGAACAAGATGACATTGAAGCTTATTCTGTATCCTCCACCAGATGAACTATTCACAAAGATGCTACAAGTCTGGCTTCAGCAATTGCACGAGAAGATCAACTGTCGAGTGCACAGTCCATACCAATGGACATTGATGAGGAAATAGTATATGTGCCAAGCTCAAAAGCAAAAGGGAAAATGGCTATAACTCAGGGGGATGGAGAGCCTTTGCCTGCTACATTGGATTTCTTTCTCATTGAAGTACTTGCCTCTCAAGCTTTTCCCAAGGCACGAACTGAGGGGGAGAATATAAGTACAAAAGGGATTGACACATCTTCTCAAGAACCTGCACCTTCAGAACCACAAATGGAACTTCAAGCACATTTTGAAAATTTTCAAAATATTCTTCTTCAGACTCTGGCTGCAATGGAAACAAGGTTTGATCAGAAAATATAAACCTTTGAACAGAAGATAGATAGGAAGCTTCAGGGTATGACTAGTCAGGTGACTAAGTTGGAAAAGTCCATTGATCTCTATGGGAGAATGTTTTGTGCTGAGGTCGCCAACATGCCTACCTACACACTGGTCAGAACGGACAGAACAGCTTCAAACCTGCCCACATCTCAAGCTGTAAGAGGCCATGCTCAGAGGATGGGAAGTAGCTATGACGGACCTTCCCGAGTGGAGGCTGATAATGAGCCAAAAGATCATCCTTCTTCTTCAAAAATGCCTCCACCCACATCTTCCTAATTTCATTTTCTATTTTTCTTGGCAAACGTTGTTCTTTGTTATGCAACAATTCTTACGTCATTCATTTAACATTGATTAGATTAAATTTTATATAGACTCTTTCTGATGTTGACAAAAAGGGGGAAAAGAACTGATTTTTGTGCTTTGTCCAGGAGATTTTTGTGCAGGATGTATACTCTGATCATGTTCTCCTATGAGAATCATTAGTGTATACTCTAATCATGTTCTCCTATGAGAATCATTAGATTACCTCTGATTATACTCCAATTTAGAAAAGGGGAGAAGATTTTACTTTTGTGCAGAATAATCTATTTTGTGTGCAAGATAACCATATTCTGATAGTACACTCAGTATACTCTCATCGTGAAGTTTAGTTTTGTGCAGGATCATTGCAGGATAATCTTACTCTGATCATGTTTTCCTATGAGAACACTTTCATTATAGGATCTCTAATGATGATTACCTGCAGGAGCAAATGTGATGATTACTCGCTTTTATCATTTTATCACTGGTTAAAATTTTTTATTTACTTATTTGTATTTGCAACAAGAGGAGTTTTGTCACCATCAAAAAGGGGGAGATTGTTGTGGAAATTCTCCTGTATTTTGATTCTGACAAAACTTTCAAAAGAAATTGTTTAATGATATGTGATGCAGAAAGAATGTGTAAGCAGCAGGTTGAATGATTCCAATCCTGTCGCACTGACGAAGGGTCAGATGGAAGTACTCCTGACGAAGGGTCAAATGGAATGCTTCTGACTGAGGGTCAGATGGAAGTGCTTCTGACGATCGAAACAGTGACGGAGGGATCACATCAAATCTCCGTATTACCATTCCGTGTCAACTGATCTAGTAAGAAACAAATCTTCCTATAGACGAATCTGAAGAAAGATCAGTCTCTGCATTTGTAAAACACGAAGACCCACGTATGGCAGGTTTCCGATCAAGGCAAGTGATATTTGATTGCCCTGATATCCCTTCCAATCAATTAATGGACTTTCTACAATGGGATATCATCTTCTAAGGAATATTTCTTTGGGAACCAACTTAAACTTATCACACTTATAGAAGCTGGAGATTCAGTTGAATGGGCGACTGAATCAGAAGGGTTCAACGTCTTACCCAACGGTCTACATATCTTCTGAAGATACAGTTTCGTTCAATCACGATTGATGACGTCCAATCAAGGATTGAAGAGCGATCCCTTGGCTGGAATTCAACGGCTAGTTCGGAGGCAAGGGAGTATAAAAGAAGGATCATGATGGACTAAAGGAAAAGAGGGCGAACAACAATCCAAAGTGCAAGCATAATCTGAGTTCTATCCAAAAATATTCTGTGTACTCAAAATCCTTCATTGTGAAAATCTGTGTGAGAGAAAAACCAAGTGCTTGAGTGGTTGTAATTCTCTTGATTCTTCATAGTGAAATCCAGCCGATCGGCTGTCATCGTGGGAGAGTGGACGTAGGCTTGATCTAAGCCGAACCACTATAAACGTCGTGTGCAATATTATCTACTCTAAACTCTTACCTTTGCGTTTAGATTTTCTGCACACTGTTATACTGCTCCTGTTCCTAATCGTACACTGAATTTTATTTATTCCGTAAGAAATTTTAATTTTATTCAGAATCACCTATTCACCCCCCCTCTAGGAGATATTGCTAGATCCATCAAAAGAAACGAAGCTCAGTATTTTACTGAGTGACTATGAAGCATTCCAAATGAAATCTGATGAATTTATTGCAGATATGATAGATAGGTTTCAGACCTTAGCAAGTGGACTTGCAAGACAAGGCGCGCCTATTGCTGAACCAATGCAAGTCAGGAAAATACTACGTGGACTCACAGATGATTGGAATTACATCAAACCATCAATTCAAGAATGTCAAACAATTAAACCACTCTTGGTGGATGAGCTAGTCGGGACTTTGCAATCTTATGAAACAGAACGAGAAAACAAGAAGGGAGAACAAAAAGGTAAAAAATCTATTGCCTTGAGAACTGAAATTGCTCAATGTCTTTCTGATACAGATGATGAAGAATTAGCCCTCATGGTCAAGAAATTTAGAAAGATGGCTCGGAAAGCCAAAAACATCAAATGGAAGAAACCTTGGAAGAAGAATGATATGAAAATGTCAAGCAACGATTCACAAGATAGCAAAGACGTGATCTGCTTTCACTGTAAGAAGGCAGGATATATCAAACCGAACTGTCCAATTTTGAAGAAGGACAAACTCAAGTATGAGAAGTACAAGAAGGCCCTAAAGGCAGATACTCTAAGTGATTCTGATGAAAGTGAAAATGATTACGCAAACATCTGTCTCATGGCCGAAACAGATTCAAATTCAGACTCAGAAACTGAGGTATGTTCATCTGAACTCCTTGATGAAGTTACTGAGTATATTGATGAATTGTGTAGAAACTACAAAGAAGCTCTTGAAAAAGTTTCTAGTTTGAAAAAGGAAAATTCGTCCTTAAAACAGCAGAATTTATCTCAAAAAGAAAAAAATCGATTTTCTACAACAAGAGTTTCACCAATTGAAAGAAAATCATGATTTGATTTCAAAAGAAAATGCTTCTCTGAAAGAAAATGTTTCCGATATCTCAAAAAGATTTTCACAAAGCTCAGAAACTCTGAAGAACATTATTTCAAAACAAATACCCTTCAATGACCGATATGGATTAGGTTTTAAAAAAGAGAGTAATCTCAAAAATTCCTTTAAAACTGAATTTCGAAAACCAATATTTTTTTATTACAAGCATCATTTTCATAAGCATTTTACTAGATCTTATATTTGACAATCCTGTGTGAACTGTAGTGATCCTAGTCATACTAATGATTATTGCAAGAAAATTTGGAGACCCGTTAAAAGGTCAAAACCTACTAACACAGAAGAACCCAAGAAAGCATGGGTACCAAAGAAACAGTAAGTTGTTTATTTCTTGCAGGTACCAAAGAGAAGGAAGAACAAGTGGTTTCTGGATAGTGGCTGTTCAAGTCACATGACTGGAAATCCAGATGTATTTATGTCCTTCTCAGATTGTAATGGTAGAAGCGTGTTCTTTGGAGGAAAGAACAAGGGAAAGGTCATTGGGAAGGGAAATGTAAAAATTGGAAATCTGACGGTTAAAGATGTCTCACTAGTCAAATGATTGAACTATAACTTAATTTCTGTAAGTCAACTTTGTGACTCTGGCTATGATATTTGGTTCCAAGATTTACAATATACATGTATGAGTAAGGACAAGAAGCAATCCTTCACGGGACGAAGGCATGGGAATATTTATCTTTTAGATATTGATGCTAACTGTGAAAGTGCAAAATGTCTTATTTCTGTTAAGGATGAATCTGATCTTTGGCACAGAAAGTTAGGTCATATTAGTGTAAAACATATCTCAAAGCTTTCTAAGAAGGGACTTGTTCGAGGGTTACCTCAAACAAAATTTGAGAAAGGTGGACTATGTCATGCATGCACACTAGGCAAGCAGGTAAGAAGTTCTTTTAAGTCCTTAAATCAAGTGTCCACTAAGCATTGTCTGCAGCTACTTCATATGGACATCTTTGGACCGAACAGAACCTTAAGCCTTGGAGGTAAGAAATACTGTCTTGTCATAGTTGATGATTTCTCTAGATTTACATGAGTTTTATTTCTAGCTCACAAAAGTGAGGCTTTTGTGTCTTTTTCAAAACTTGCTAAAAGAATTCAAAATGAAAAGGGTTACATCATTTCTAGTTTGAGAACGGATCATGGGGGAGAATTTGAAAATCAAAGTTTCACAGATTTTTGCACTGATTTCAGAATTCAACATAACTTCTCTGCACCTTATACTCCTCAACAAAATGGGATAGTAGAAAGGAAAAATAGATCCTTGCAAGAAATGGCCAGAACTCTTCTTATTGAGAGTAAAATTGCATCTCATTTTTGTGCTGAGGCCGTTTCCACAGCCTGTTATATTTTAAATCGAATTTCTCTTAGACCTTTTAGTGAAAATACCCCCTATGAAATCTTCAAAGTGAGAAAGCCTGACGTTGCATATTTTCATGTATTCGGTTGCAAATGCTTTATTCTAAAGAATGCTAATGATCGAATTGGAAAGTTTGATGAAAGATATGATGAAGGAATTTTCTTGATATATTCAACAACGAGCAAAGCCTACAGAATCTACAACAAGAACACTCGTGTTGTTGAAGAATCAGTAAATATCAAGTTCGATGAAAGCTATCAGAATGATGAGCCTGAATCTATTCAAGTTTATACACTTCCTCCAGTCCCAGACTCACAAGAAGATTCAGTAGAAAAGCAAGATTCAGATGTGAATGTTGAGAATGTTGAGAATGAAATTCTCTCAGTTGAAGAAAGACCAGAAGATGAACAGAATGAACCCACAACATCCTCAAATGATTGCTTCGACAAAAGTTGGAAGCACAAGTCAAGTCATCCAAAGGAACTTATCATAGGAAGTATAAGTGATGGCATAAAGACAAGATCAAAATTCAAGCAAGCAATGAGCAACATAGCATAAATATCTGAATTGGAACAAAAAACGATTGAAGATGCATTAGCAGATGAGAACTGGATAAATGAAATGCAGGAAGAGTTACATCAATTTAAAGTCAACAATGTTTGGGACTTGGTCAACAGACCCAAAAATCGTCCAGTGATTGGAACTAAGTGGGTATTCAGAAACAAACTGGATGACAAAGGAAAGGTTGTAAGAAACAAAGCAAGACTTGTAGCAAAAGGCTATTCTCAAGAAGAAGGAATAGACTATGTTGAGACCTATGCACCGGTTGCTAGGTTAGAAGCCATTAGGCTACTTCTTGCTTATGCTTGTTACAATGATTTCAAACTTTTTCAGATGGACGTGAAAAGTGCTTTTCTAAATGGCTACATCAAAGAAGAGGTATATGTTGAACAACCCCCTGGCTTTGAAGAACCTAGAGAAAAGGATTTGGTATTTGTCTTAAAAAAGACACTCTATGGACTGAAACAAGCACCTCGTGCTTGGTATGAAAGGTTGAGTAACTTTGTATCTCAACACAACTTTACAAAAGGTAATGTAGACACTACTCTTTTTATTCAAAGAAAAGGTAAGGATATTCTTCTAGTTCAAATCTATGTTGATGATATTATATTTGGTTCTTCTAATGAGCTTCTCTGCAAGAAATTTTCTAAAGTAATGCAGGATGAATTTGAGATGAGTATGATGGGAGAATTACGATTCTTTCTTTGTCTTCAAATTCATCAATCTCAGAAAGGAACTTTCATAAATCAACAAAAGTATGCACTGGAAATAATGAAGAAGTTTGGTTTGGAGAATGGCAAAAAGACAGAAACTCCCATGTCTCACTTCTCCAAATTAGATAAAGATGAAGATGGAAAGGAAGTTGATCCCAAACTATATCGAAGTATGATTGGATCACTACTCTATCTCACAGTTTCAAGACCAGACATCCTATATAGCGTCTGTTTATGCGCAAGATTTCAACCAAGCCCAAGAGAATTACACCTATCAGCCGTCAAAAGAATAATCAAATACATTGGGACGTATCCCAACTATGGTTTGTGGTACTCTAAATCTTCTGATTTTATACTAAAGGGATATTCAGATGCAAATCTTGCAGATTGCAAAATTGATAGGAAAAGTACATCTGGAACTTGTCAGCTCATGGGAAACATGCTTGTCTGATGGTATTCCAAGAAGCAAAATACAGTGGCATTTAGTACAGCTGAAGCAGAATACGTATCTCTTGGAAGTTGCTGTGCTCAAATACTTTGGCTAAAACAGCAGCTCAAAGATTATGGTGTTGAAGAATCAATTGTGAAAATCCTTTGTGACAATACAAGTGCCATAAATCTTACAAAAAATCCCATACTTCACTCAAGAACAAAGCACATTGAGATCAAGCATCACTTCATACGTGATCATGTTCAGAATGGTGATGTTAACATTCAATACATTGATACGAAAAATCAACTTGCAGACATTTTCACTAAACCTTTAGATAAGCAGACTTTTAATTTTATTAGAAATGAATTATCCATCATTAACCCTCTTTCTTAAGTATATTTTAGAACAGGGAGAGTCAGAAGGAACGCCAGAAGGAGCTTCAGAAGGAGCGTTAGAAGGAACGCTAGAAGGAGCGTCAGAATGAGCGTCAGAAGGAACGCCAGAAGGAGTGTCAGAAGAAGCGTCAGAAGAAACGTCAGAAGGAACGCTAAAAGGCTCGTAAGAAGAAATTCGCATCTTTTTGGAAAAGTTCATAAATCAAGGTTAGTTAACTCTTAAAATCCTCTTTAAGGTAAGTTTCTCATACGAATATATATCTTCGAATATCTGATTGACGGTGGTTAATTGATATGTTAAAGAAATTCTTTTATTTCTTTTTAGAAGATCAGAATTTTCTTTTATTGATTTTGTTTCCAAAAATAACCGCCTCTTTTATAAAACACCGAACCGTCACCTCTGTTCTCTCACTTTCAAATCTCTCTCAAATCGAAACCCTAAAACCGTATTCAAGATCTCTCGCTCTCGATTTCTTCCTCAAAACAACACTCTTTCATCCAAAGTTTCAAACTTTCTACGTATCAATGGCTCCAAAATCAGCCTCTCACTCGAAGAAGACTCCTCAGTTGAAGAGAAAGTTTTCCGCCTCAACTACAAGCAGTGCCGAACCTACGGGAACCCAAATCAACGAACATCGTGAGGCATTCTGATTGGCAAAAGGTTTGTCTCTATCTGCTTTTGAAGGAAAAGAAGCAATGGCACATTCTATTAAGCCAATGTACGATAGTATTAAGGAAGCATGGGATTCTAGCAATGAACTTAGAAGATTGCTGAATGCTCATCAGTTCGAAAGTGAAGGTGAATTGCTCGAGTTTATTAGTTTACCTGGAAAAATAGTTGATCCAATTGCTGTAGAAAAACCTGAATCGGCATCTAGAAAAGGAAAAGTGAAAATGGCAGAGCCTAGTTCGAAGTCAAGAAAACCATCTCCTATAAGACCTGGCGGAACTAGGGCAAAGGTTGAAGATGATGATGACATTCTGTTCAATGATTTTGTGAAGAATATCGGGTTTAATGTGGATAAAAGCTTTCCTGATCTCATGTTCCAGAATCAGGCTCACAAAGACAAGTTTGAATTCATGAAACAGAGATGTGTTATACCTCACAGGGTGTTTGAGTTAAAGTACTTTGATAGTAACGGCATTTATCTGATGAAGCATCTACAAAAGGTGAAGATAGATCAATTCATAACGTATATGGGCTATACCTTTCCTGATCTGGTAGCCTACTTCTACTCAAATCTTCATTTTGTCAACTTCAACTCCTTGGCTTTCACGATGAAAAGAAAGCAGTATATTATGACTGTTGATGAATTGGCATCTATTATGGGAACCAGAAAGAGAGATTTCATACCTCTAGATGTCACTGCAGAAGAAGCCTTTTGCTTCCTAACTAGCAAATCAAGCTTCTCAAGGGAATCGAAGTCACATATTGCCTACAGTGACTTCCCCTTAAAACACATCATGATGCACAAGGTGATCATTGAATGTCTTAGACCCAAGGCAGCCTCTAAAACATACATCTCGAAGTATGAGGCAAAACTGTTGTGGGGAATCTTGACAGGAAAGAGGATCTCTTTTACTTACACAGTCCTATTACACATGTACAGGTCTGTTCTCAAGCTAAAAGGACAACTACCATATGCTGCTTTGATCTATAGAATAATAGATCATTTCAAGATTGGTGGATTGAACGCCTTTATCAACCAAGAAATCCCTCTAATGACTGCTGGTGAAACTATGGTGACAAAGATGGGATACAAGATGACTCCTGCTGGATGAAGGACAAAGAACAATGAACCAGTCATTGTGGATTTCGAGGATGAGTCCAAGCAGAAATCTCCAAAGAGGAGAAAAGTTATGGCTGTCAAGGGACAACAAAAAGACAGCTCAACTGATAAGGACTCAGAGGCAAGTGACGAAGGAACATGGGAGTATGATTCTGAAGCTACAGAATCTCGAGGTGGATCAAATGAAGAATGTGAATCTGGGGATCAAAGTACTGAAAGGAATGAGGAAGGAGGAGATGAAACAGAAACACAACCAAAAGAAAAGGTTGTATATCCTTGTGATCTTACTAAGGAAGAGTTCCTCACAATGTGGACAGAGGAAGATGCTGACAGAAATGTGGATGAGATAGAGTATGATAATGCTCTTGTCAATTTTAATTATGAAGAGATGTTAGCACAAATCCTAGCTCAGCTGGTCTCAGAAGAGCAGGAGGCAGATCCATATAACATTGAGGCATATTCTATATCCTCGACCAGACTCACAATCCACAGAACTGCTCCAAGCTTGGCATCAGACATTGCACGAGAAGATCAACTGTCGAGTGCTCAGTCCATACCTATGGACATTGATGAAAATGTAGAATCTGCGCCCAGCTTAAGAGATAAAGGGAAGAAGGCTATAACTCAGGCGGAGCCCATGCCTGCAACATCTGATGTCTTTCTCACTGAAGTATTTGCCTCTCAAGCTTTTCCCAAAGCACATACTGAGAAGGAGAATTTAGCTACAAAAGGAATTGACACCTCATCTCAAGAACCTGCTCCTCCAGAACCACAGGTGGAACTTCAAGGACATTTTGAGAATCTTCAACATATTCTTCTTCAGACTCTGGCTGCTATGGAAACAAGGCTTTATCAGAAACTGCGGATTTTTGAAGAGAAGATTGATAGGCAGTTGCAGGGTATGACTAGTCAGGTGACCAAATTGGAGAAGTCAATTGATCTATATGGCAGAATGTTTTGTGCCGAGGTCGCCAACATGCCTACCTACACACTGGTCAGAACTGACAGAACAGCTTCAGAACTGCCTTCATCTCAAGCTGTTAGAAGCCATGCTCAGAGAATGGGAAGAAGCTATGAAGGACCTTCCCCAGTGGAGGCTGATAACGAGCCTAAAGATCGTCCATCTTCTTCAAAAATGCCTCCACCAACATCTTCTTAATTTTATATTTTATTTGGTAAAAAGTTACTCTTTGCTATGATACAACCTTTACTCTATTTTATTTAAAATTGACCCGATTCAATTTTTATTCGCTTTATACACTCTTTCTGATGTTGACAAAAAG
The DNA here is from genome assembly GCA_021437785.1 of Rhodomyrtus psidioides. Classification (NCBI taxonomy): domain Eukaryota; kingdom Viridiplantae; phylum Streptophyta; class Magnoliopsida; order Myrtales; family Myrtaceae; genus Rhodomyrtus; species Rhodomyrtus psidioides. Next base: position 1,388,946 of record JAILYB010000109.1, on the reverse strand, counting down.
GGGGAGAATAATCTATTTGTCCAGGGATTGATATCATCTTGAGTAGAGATATTTATACGTTGTTTATACTCTCATTATGAGGAGATGAGTTTATTTTTAGTACAGGATCTCTAATGATGATTACTTGCAGGAGCAAATCAGATGATTACTCGTTTATATCACTGTTTAAAAACTTTAAATTCACATATATATATTTGTAATAAGAGTAGTTTTGTCACCATAAAAAAGGGGAGATTGTTGTGGAAATTCTCCTATATTTTGATTCTGACAAAACTATCGTAAGAAATTGTATAACGTTATGTGATGCAGAAAGAATGTGTAAGCAGCAGGTTGAGTGGATCTAATTCTGTCGCGTGGACGAAGGGTCAGATGGAAGTGCTTCTGATGAGGTCAGATGGAGTGCTTCTGACTGAGGGTCAGATGGAAGTGCTTCTGACGATCTAAACAGTGACGGATGGATCGCATCAAATCTCCGTATTACCATTCCGTGTCAACTGATCTAGTAAGAAACAAATCTGTTCTAAGACGAAACCCGAGAAAGATCAGTTTCTGCATTTGCAAAACGTGAAGACCCACGTATGGCAGGTTTTCGATCAAGGCAAGATTCCTATGGAAAGCTTGTGATATTCGATTGCCCTGATATCCCTTCCAATCAATCAAGGGACTTTCTACAATGGGATATCATCTTCTAAGGAATATTCCTTCGGGAACCAACTCAGACTTATCACACTTATGGAAGCTGGAGATTTAGTTGTATGGGCGACTGAATCAGAAGGGTTCAATATCTTACTCAACGGTCTACATATCTTCTGAAGATTCAGTCTCATTCAATCACGATTGATGACGTCCAATCAAGGATTGAAGAGCGATCCCTTGGCTGGGAATCCAACGGCTAGTCCGGAGGCAGGGGAGTATAAAAGAATAACCATAATGGACTAAAAAGTAAGAGAGCGAACAACAATCCAAAGTGCAAGCATAATCTGAGTTCTATCCGAAAATATTCTGTGTACCCAAAATCCTATTCATTGTGAAAATCTGAGAGAGAGAAAAACCAAGTGATTGAGTGTTTGTAATTCTCGTGATTTTTTATAGTGAAATCCAGCCGATCGGCTGTCATCGTGGGAGAGTGGACGTATGCTTGATCTAAGCCGAACCACTATAATCGTAGTGTGCAATATTCTCTACTCTAAACTCTTACTTTTGTGTTTAGACTTTTTGCACACTATTATACTGTTCCTGATTCTAATCGTACACTGAATTATTTTTTTTATTCTGCAAAAAATTTCAATTATATTCAAAATCACCTATTCACCCCCACTCTAGGTGATACACGAATCATAACAGGTTTAATCGGACAATCCTCTTCCTGACTCAGGCTATCAAGCTCCTCTCGTTTGATCACCACCATCGTAGCAGCTTCAATCATCGCCACAGTGTCGCTAAAGTCTTTTGTGGTACTTTCATATTTTAGCTGATGATGCCCGTTAATATCAATTGCTTCCGTTGTCATCGCGAATTTTGGGTATTTTCTCATTCCCTTGAATGGTTCAACCAAGCTTTGCTGCTGAGCTTTTGATTTCCTCATCCTGAAGTACTGCTTTGCGTTAAGCTCGTGATTTATTGTTTGGTTGAACGGCGATTCGGGCTCTTTTGTAAAAGGCTCTATCACATCATTCTGGACCTCTACTTGGACAGGATCGTCCATTCCTCCCCACCCATCGGGTATGATATCCTCCATCCCCTGGTAGAAACTGGGTTGAGCAGAATATTTTACTTTAAAGTTGTATCCCTCAGAATCTTCACCCAGATTGTCTATAACTTCGCCGCTCTCTAGCGCTTTAGTCACAAATCTACGATCTTCCAGACTTCGCCTGTTAGCTTCTAGTTCATCCTCATCAAGTTCTTCTTCTGGTTTGATAATCAACTCAATGTCACCTATCAGACTTTCGTGCGGGACATTCCACATGCTTCCTTGTTCGGTTTCGACCATAAACTGGTTCAATTCCAAGCTTACAGAGGCCTTAACTCATTCGAATCTTTCATCGATAATGCTCGACATTATCCCCAAGCTCATCATCTTGGCGATACATAACTTCTTTCTGTTCGCGGATATTTCTCCCTCTTTTGGATACAATGAAGCGATTGCTAAAATGTTGTTAGCTTAGGTACATTCACCTTCAACTCAAGGTGGCTTCCTTCTTCATCAGCGAATATTGCACCATTGTTTGGTGATCAGAAAGTGGATTCTCTTGCACGTTTGGAGCTATATCATCAAACTTCAAAATCCGACTGTCGATCAAAGCTTGAACCTTCAGCTTAAGGATATAGCAATTATCTACGTTGTGTCCTCTTTCGTCCATGTGATAGACACAAGTTTGGCATTCATCAAAACCAGGATATTTAACAGGATTCGCTCTAGGAGGTTCTTTTACCACCAAGTGTTGTTCTAATAGCATCGGAAGCAGTTTGGATAAAGGTCTCGGGAGCTGAGAAAATTACTTTTAAGGGTGTCTCTTCCTAGGCTCTTGCCCTTTTGGCGTTGACCATGATGATCCTCCCTTGGTCTGATTGGAGTTATTGAACACCTTGGGTTTGTGGGAATTCGATATGAAGGCTATGTTGAGTCCAGTCTCTCTTTCTTTTTTCGGAGGGTATTGCTTCATTGTAGAAGTTTCATGTGGCCTCCTCTCTCTTAAGGCCTACTCGAATCTCTCGGCCACCTTTATCAGGTGTGTAAAGGTTTGACATCCTGAATTGTTCAATCTGTCGAAGTATTCGTACGGAAGCGCTTTTAAGAATAGGTTGATTAACTCCTCCTCCGGGATTGACGATTTTACTTGGGTCGCCAAAGCTCGCCATCTCTGGGCATATGTTCTGATTGTTTCACCTTTCGCTTTTAGAGTTCGTAGCAGGTCTTCCCTCGTCGGGGCTGTAGCTGTGTTAAACTTATACTGCCTTAGGAAATCTTTCGCAAGATCTTCTCATCCACCATAGACCTTAAGGTCTAACTCAATGAACCAAACCAGAGCAGCGCCAGCTAAATTCTCTTGGAACGTATTCATCAGCAATAGAATGTAATCCGAATATTGCGCCATCTTACGTAGGTAATACTTGAGGTGAGCGCGGGGACAGCCCGTCCCATTGTACTTCCTCACGAAGTCTGGCTCTTTGTAATCAGGAGGGGTCTCCACCTTGGCGAAATAGGATATCTTGTCAAAACGGGCCAGCTCATAACCTTGGCTGCTCAAACACTCCTCGATTTTGGCTATTCCTCAGCTTCAGTTTTCACAGTCTGTTTCCCTTTTACCTCCTTCTCGAGGTTAATGCTAACATGGGTTGCCTTTGGTTGTGACTGGACGTTCGGCATACGGATGTCTTCCTCGGCATGTTGGGCATCTTCTGTTGTTTCTTTATTAGCCATATTGGGTACTGAGGATTGACCCGAGTTGTTCTGGTTAGGTGCCATTTTCTGCTTAGCTTGGGAGACTTCCAACATTGCCTTAATATCAACCATCATAGTGGCCATAGTAGTCATCTGAGTTTCCAACAGGCCTACTCGTGGAGTCAACTCCTGCTGTTCCATTCTCGTTTTAAGTCGAGTACGAAAATAATGCTTTGGTAGTTCCGTGATTAGAGTGCACCTGTTTATTTAAGAATAACAGGTAAGTATTTCTTCAAGATTGGTAGGAAAATTATTGGATTCTTCCAATTGCATGTTTTCTATTGATAAATGAGAAAAAAGACTACCTTGTGAGCCTTAGTCTCACGTGAGCAATTCTTTTAATTATTCCCCAAAAGAATTCATGAAATTAAAAGAAACGTAATCTTTGACGATAGTTTTTATGCATCTATAAAACATGCCTACGCTCATGCACATGTGTCCAAAGTAACATTCAATACTAATGAGTATGCAGAAAAGGCATCATAATGTTCACACATTTTACACTTGACAGAATAGTCTATTCAAGTCTATGGCGTTTGAGGTCTAAGGTATCCTCATCGTCCCAGCAGAGATCAATTCCTTCAGTTTGAGATTCTTCATCTCCTGAGTATGATGGTGATCCCATGTCTTCGGGTATATACGGCTCTACTCCAGGCACGTATGGTATGATATATTCAGGTACATAAGGCTCGACAAAGCTACGTCGGATTGCCTCAAAGTGTTGAATGTATTCTGTAGTAGCCCTGTGAATATTCTCCTTACGAGTCATATCATCTGGCCATCTTATGTCTTCAGCTTGGGAGTTCTTCAAAGAGCGTATAATGAATTCCACCTTGGCTTCGAATTGTTTCTTCTTTTCCCCTGTAAGGGTCTCCCTCGGCATGTCAAATGAGAAGAGACCTTGTCGTGGCAATGAGGGAATTTCTTGCAATGCTCCAAATTGTCGGATAACCCTCCTTGGATAATACGCAGTGGCGCCTGTGAATCCTAACAAAGGGACTAGGTCTTTGTCATTACATGTGAGCTTAACTTATCCAGTATTGGTAATCTAAGCCGCCATCGGAGTTGTTCTGGTCTTAGAGTTCTAAGGAATTTCTTCCATTCTCTAAAGTTGAACATAGGAATACGTGTATGGGTTCTGATAAAAGTTTTAAGAGGATGGGCATCAGAGCTAATCTCAGTGAAACATATACGGATATGAAATTGTCTGATATGAGATGTGAACCATAGATATAGGAGACCGCTAGAGGCTCTAAAGATTCCTTTCTTGTTTTTCTTGAAGCGGTTTAGGGAAAGGAAAGTTTCAGCAATGATAACGTTCAAAGAATCCGACCCACAACAAACTTGTCTAACCACTATTTCCATAATATGATCGAAAGTAACGGGCGAGATTGGAAACATCACAAAGCTAAAGAAAGCCAAGACGAAAGCTCTACTAGATTTAGTTCCTTTGGTAGCATGGAGAGTAGGAAATCTATCTGGGAGGAAAGATAGGGAAACCCGTCCATAATTACTTTTAGCCTCTACCTTAATTTCATTGAGGTTCGTATCGAGGAATTCAGCTAGTTGACCTAAAGGTTCAAACCCTATAAGAGGTTGGACTAGTAGGTGAGCAAACTCAACTCCAATGGCGGCGTTATACTCTTCAAGAGTAGGGGTAACCTCCAGTCCTTCCATGCAGAACGTAGCGGTGGTAGGATCCCAATACAGCGCCATGGCTTGGATAAAGGCAGGTGGACACTCAATCTTTAGTAGCTCCAATAGACACCTCAACCGTGATTTAGCGCATTTCTGGCTAGCTTCGCCCATGCTGTCCCACCAGATTAGGAGCTCGGTCCAGGGAACTTTGAACACTCGAATATCATTCTTTCCCATCAAGCTTAAAATATGCAAATGATTTTGAAAAAGTCAATAGCTAAAAATTACTTTAAACATGTGATTTATGCAAATGCTATGAAATATGCATGGGTTAACTTAATTGCATAGTTCAGTTAGAGAAATGGAAATTAGACTCCTTTTTAGGTATGGAAGACCTGACTTAAAGTCTAATTTGAATTTCAAGCAAGTGAATTATACAATTTAGTCAGAATCACCCTAGTGGCTAAAGAAAATAGCAACGTTACATTCCATTGGTCAAAACATCGGATGGGAGTAGAGCGGAGTGAATCCCTTATTACAATTAGGACGCCTAATGAAAGAAAGGTAGAAAGAGACTTTGCAAACTAGAAAGCCATAAAAGGCCCATGGAATGTGGGGATCTAAGCTACCTCCCCAAAAGCTTAATCTTCTTTAGAATGGCAGTCAGTTGGGAGCTCCTCCCTAAATGCCTCTTCATCTGTCGCCCTTTCAGGACATGGCTCGATAGTTGGGACCTCCTCCTTAGTTGAGTGTTCCTTAGAATGTAAAAAATTGTCTTCAATGGATCGGTCGAGGCGCTTTAGCCCCTTTGTCCATTCTCTGGTACATGGTATAATGACTTCAGGGGTCTTCTCGGGTTTCGCATTTTTGAGTATGATGCGTTTCGGCTTCGTCTTGGTTGCAGGGCATCTTCTTTTTCCCCAAAGAGTGATCATCGATTTGTTCTCCTTGGCTTGACGTTCAACCTTTCGACGGGTATATGCGTTTCTAGCTAGGGGGTTGCGATGTTGTCTTTTCATCTCCAAGAAATCCTTGAACATTTCGCCCGCTTGTCGCTTGAACCTGAGGTTATCGACATAGTAGCGGGTTTGACAATCTTCGGCGTATCCCAACTTGCGTCCAGTTAGCTCTCGGCCATGCACAAATCGGGTAAAGTGCAACCTTGTGTTCGGTCCGAGACGAGTGACATTTTTTAGGTATTTGAAAGTTACCAACTTTGTCAAACTTTTAGGAAACAACGATATCCTACCCCCTTATCGTCGTTATTTCAATTAGTCACTTGAATGATTTCGTAATGTATGCAATGCATGTAAATGTGAATATTGCATGAATATACTATGAAATAGGGAATAATGAAGTACATCGAAAGTAAATGTCTCACCAACCAAAACCCGGGGAACGTCAAATATTCCCCTGTAACAATGGGTGGTTTTAGGTATACCAACCTTTCATAGACATACGCATGAGACATGTGGGAATTTACTCTAAAAATAAAAAATTAGGTGAGGAACCTATGGCTCAGGCTCCTGCGATCCAAATATGGTAGATTCCTCCCCAAGAGTACCCACCCAAGAGGGCTAGATATCGCCAATTTGGATTGTGAGCGGGAACAAATATGAAAGTCTCAAATGCCATCAAACACGAGATCGTTTCGTATTCTTTCCCTATCTAAGGTAACCTAGAGGTGGTTGCAGTCGGGGTTTGACCGCCAGTATGTGCGATGTGTCGTGATCATCACAATGCAAGTCATGCACATCAGTTTGTATCAAACACCGCTTCACTACATGCGTAAGATAAACATACATTCCCAACTCCAACATGCAAGAAAGATGTCAGCAAACACTCCACCCCTTATTTCTCCAATCTGCAAAAATATCTAACACAATGGTTAGCGTACGTATCTCACCTTCAAGAGCAACTGCAGAAAATGGGGTTAGATAAACCAATCAACTTTTTAATCGGCTCAAGTCCTCTAAAATTCTTAACTAGAAATTCTAGTTAGGAACAAGTCCCCAGCGGAGTCTCCAGTCTGTCGCGAGTTCTTGGGAAAGAAGACGACACTGTTTGGACCGATTCGACCGGTCTGATCGGGCGGTCTGACCGGTGAGAACTGGTTTCTGATCCAATTTTCGAAATTAATAGCAATTCGACTGGAAATTTTTACAATTAAACCTCAGAATCGAACTTAGGGCATGAATATTATCTAAAAATGTGATTTTGCGCAAAAGTTCATGTCAATTTCTACAAAATCCCCAAATTTGTCCTTAATTGCAATTCGGGAATGTGTGAAATTGAAGGCTCAAATGATCAAATTGGACAAAACCACCTATGCCAATCGATTCAAAATGGTGAAAAACATTGGGCAGTGACTTCAATTTGTAATGGTAGTCCTTGAATTGAAAGTAATTTCAATTATGCCCAAATTCAAGGACTAAAATGCAATTAGGTATGTAATTTTGCCTAATTCATGCAATTGAGCGATTTGTGCAAATAATTGGGCTAAATTGCAATGATGGACACTTAGATTGAATGTCAAGATCCCAAAAATGCTAAAATTACAAATTAAAAAACTCAATCGACATTTTTTTACCAAATTCAATCATATGCGTAATAAAGGAACACATAAAATTAAATTTGAATTTGGACTTTTTATGAGGTTAAAAGGACAAGGGATTTAAAATAAAAATATTTATTATTTTTCCATATTTTTGCGACCTCGAATGCTATTTTTCCTAAATTTTCAAGTATTTTCCTATTTTCTAAAACTACTAAAAAATATGAAAAATATGAAAAATTATTTTTTGGTCAAAAATGGTTTCTTGGGCTTGGCCAAGGCCACCAAAGTTGATTCTGTAATTTTTGACTTTTTGTGAATTTTTTTATGAATTTTCTAAGAATAAACTAAAAAAGACTAATCCGAAATTAAATGTCAACACCCACACACTTCACACAGGAATCATCCGAACGTTTGTTCAGTTCTCACTGGTATGTTTATTTTGGCCCTGAACATCGTCCTAGTTCTATGAGAGTTTCTAGAGAATTTAGCCCTTAATAATTCTCCTTTAAAGCGGCCTCTCTTCTCTCTCACATAGGTGATCACACTTGAGGATCATTAAAGCAAAAATTGCTAACCTTTTCTTGATAAGCCCCCACAGTAATTGATTTTCTCCACATATTTGGGAGATATCACATCACTATTTCTCTTATAGGAATGGTTGAGGGATAGACCCCAACAGTGATATCATTCAATTCATATAATTAGGTTGTTCCTTTGAACCTAGATCTTGGGATCTCCAGTCAACTAGGTTGGGTTTTCCTTTATACAAACTTTTCTGTAATGGGTTTCAGTCTCATTCTTATTTTCGATTTTTCAACTAACTCTCTATTTAACCATTTGGTTAGTGGATCTGTAATATTATCCTTTGACTTTACGTAGTCAATAGAGATAATTCCAATTGAGAGTAGTTTGTAATGGTATTATGTCTACGACGTATATGTCTACACTTACCATTATACATGTTACTCTGTGCTCTTCCAATTGCAGATTGACTATCACAATGTATACAGATTGGTGGCACAAGTTTTTGCCATTTTGGAATATCCTCTAAGAAATGGCGTAGCCATTCAGCCTCTTCACCACATTTATCCATAGCTATAAGTTCAGATTCCATTGTGGATCTAGCTATAATAGCTTGTTTACAGGATTTCCAAGATATAGCTCCTCCTGCTAGTATGAATACATATCCACTAGTAGATTTTGAGTCTTTTATATCAAATATCCAGTTCGCATCGATGTATCCTTCTAGAACAGATGGATACCTGGTATAGTGCAGACCATGACTCCGAGTATACCGTAGGTACCTGAGTACTCTCACTATTGCTTTCCAATGGTCAGCACTCGGATTGCTCGTATATCTACTCAATCTACTCACCGTATATGCAATGTTTGGTCTAGTACAACTCATTAAGTACATCAAACTTCCAATAACTCTAGAGTATTCTACTTGAGAAATACCCCCTCCTTTGTTCTTGGATAGACACAAATCATTGTCTAACGGTGTTCTAGCTATACCAGAATCATTCATGATGAATTTTTCAAGAATCTTGTTCACATAGTGTGACTGACTTAATATAAGGCCTTTTGACGTTCTTGTGATTTTAATTCCTAAAATCACATCAGCAAGTCCCAAGTCTTTCATGTCAAAACTTGAATTCAACATATTCTTGATAGATTTGATCATTTTATCATCGCTACCAACAATGAGCATGTCATCTACATAGAGACACAACATGACATAACTTATTTCTGTCTCTTTAATGTAGACACATTTGTCACATTCATTAATTTTGAATCCATTGGTAATCATTGCATTATCAAACTTTTCATGCCACTGCTTTGGTGCTTGTTTTAGACCATACAATGATTTTACCAATTTACAGACTTTCCTTTCTTGTCCTGGAACTATAAAACCTTCAAGTTGTTCCATATAGATTTCTTTATCCAAATCCCCATTTAGGAAAGCTATTTTTATATCCATTTGATGTACTTCTAGATTTCGCAATACTGCAATTGCAAGTATCATTCTGATGGAGTTTATTCTCGTCACAGGAGGATAAGTATCAAAGTAATCTAAGCATTCTCGTTGTTTGTATCCTTTGATTACAAATCTGACTTTATACTTATCAATGGAACCATATGCTTTCAACTTCCTTTTAAAGATCCATTTGGACCCTAAAGGTTTACAATCAGGAGGAAGATCTACTAGCTCCCAAGTATGATTCTGCAAAATAGAATCAACTTCACTTTTTATTGCCTCCTTCCATAAAGGTCCATCAGAAGAATTCACAGCTTATGCAAAATTTAGTGGTTCCTTTTCTAACAAATAAGTTAGAAAATCATTTCCAAATGATTTTTCCATTCTTGCTCTTTTGTTACGTCTCGATTCATGATCTGAATCATGGCTTTCATTATTCATAGTTTCATTCGTTCGTTTAGACGAACTTGATCCATCATTGGATTTATAAGGAAATACATCTTCAAAGAATGAAGAATTCCTAGATTCCATGATCGTATTCTTGTGTATATCTGGATTATTAGATTCATGCACAAGAAATCGATATGCATTACTGTTATGTTCATAGCCCATAAAGATACAGTCCACCGTTTTAGGACCTATCTTTGTTTTCTTTGGTGTTGGAACAAACACCTTTGCAAGGCACCCCCACACTCGTAAGTATATGTAAGATGGTCTCTTACCTTTCCACAACTCATAAGGGGTTTTATCCTTTTTCTTTCGAGGCACCTTATTCAAAAGGTAATTGCTAGACAAAATAGATTCACCCCACATATTTTGAGGTAAACCTGAGCTTAGTAACATCGCATTCATCATTTCTTTCAAAGTGCGATTTTTACGTTTAGCAACACCATTTGATTGAGGTGAATAAGGTGCAGTTACCTCATGTATAATTTCGTGTTGAGCACAGAATTCACCAATTGGGACTTCATACTCACCGCCTCTATCACATCTCAATCTTTTGATTTTCTTATCAAGTTGATTTTCAACTTCATTTTTATAGAGAACAAATTTCTTTAAAGCTTCATCTTTGCTTTTAAGCAAATACACATAGCAGTATTTAGTGCTATCATCGATAAATGTAATAAAATATTTATTACCACCTCTTGTTTGTATGAATTTCAAATCACAAACATCACTATGAATCAATGCAAGGGGTTCGGTGCTTCTGTCAATCGAACGAAACCATGATTTCGTTAATTTTGCCTCAACACAAATATCACATTTATGTCTTGAATCAATTTGGAATGAGGGTATATGTTCCAAGTTAATTAATCTACGCAATGTATCATAATTAACATGCCCGAGTCTGACATGCCACAAATTGGAAGACTCAATAATATAGACGGAAGACTTATTATCTTTATTGATAATTGTCATTACATTGAGCTTAAAAAGCCCATCAGATACATATCCCTTCCCCACATACATTCCAGATTTTGACAAAATAACTTTGTCCGACTCGAACACCATGTGAAATCCATGCTTGTTCAACAGAGACCCAGAGACCAGGTTCTTTCAGATTTCCAGCACGTATAGAACATTGTTCAGAGTCAGTTCTTTTCCAGAAGTTATTTTCAGCAGCACCTTCCCTTGCCCCTCAATAGCAGAAGAGGCATAGTTTCCCATGAAACTTTCTCTCCATTAATTGGTTCGAAAGTTGTGAACATGTCCTTATTAGAACATACGTGCCTAGTAGCACCAGTGTCAATCCACCATTCCTTTAGATTGGACCCAACTAGGTTCACTTCAGAAACAATTGCAGAGAGGTTTATGTTTGACACTTTTGCGATGTCATTTACCATATTTGTCTCATAACTCTTCCTTTTCGGAAGTTGGCAATCCACAGATTTGTGACCCATCTTGCCACAATTGAAGCATTTCCCTAGAAACTTGTTCTTGGAAACTCCTCCTTTTGGGCCAAATTTTGGCTTGCCAAAGTTCTTTTCTTGTGGCCTTGCCTCAGCTCCACAATATTTGCCTTAGATTCGGTAGGATTGGACCCTTTGCGTTCAGAGCCTCTGTTGTCTCCTTCGATACGAAGTCTAACAATCAGCTCTTCCAGGTTCATTTCTTTTCGCTTGTGCTTGAGATAGTTCTTGAAATCTTTCCAACCAAGAGGTAGCTTCTCAATAATAGTAGCCACTTGGAAGGTCTCACTCAAGTTCATTCCTTCAGCTTGAATCTCATGCAAGATCACATGAATTTCTTGCACTTGACTGATCACAGTCTTGGAATCCGTCATCTTATAATCAAGGAATCTACCGACAACAAATTTCTTTGCTCTCACATCCTCTGTTTTATATTTCCGGTCCAAGTATTCCCATAATTCCTTTGACATCCTTATTCCACAATAGACATTGTATAAGGAGTCATGTAAGCCATTCATGACATAATTCCTATATAGGAAGTCAGAATGCTTCCAAGCCTCAACAACATTGAATGCTTGCTTATCCGTTTCTCCATCGGATACCTTAGGAGGTTCCTCAGTCAAGAATCTCGCAAGATTCAAAGTTGTTAAATAAAACAGCATCTTTTGCTACCATCTTTTAAAGTTTGATCCGTTGAACTTCTCAGGTTTCTCACCATGGTGAACAGAAACGGCGGCAGAGGCAACAGATGATCCAGGCAGAGGCATCTGGATAGTAGAGGCAAAGATAGTTTCAGGCAGAGGCAGTTGCACAGCAGTTGCAAAGCCTTTGGTAGTCTCGTCAACGGACACATCAAGAACTTCTTTTCCAGTAGCCATCGAATTCAAGATATGAATCTGTCTTAAGATTGTTGGAGGTTATTCACAATGGCATTGGCTAGAAGAACTTACAATCAAATGACAAAGGCACAAAATTAAATTAGGCAGAAGCACCAACGCTGAGTCGGCGACAGAAGCACAACACTGGATCAGCAGAAGCACTAGCTCGATGAACAATACATGAGATGATATTAAATCAAAACTAAACACACTAAAATTACAATGACAAATCTAAAAATAGAAAATGACACAAATACCGAGGCATGTCTAGACAGTTTCCTTAAAACAGATTCGTCCCCTGCCGTATGTGCTTTGAGGTTTTATGAAAGTCTGTCTCCCAAAATACAACGGTATAATAGCTACAGAGGCAAGCACAGCACTCCGGAGCTTTCGGGGAACTTGACCAAACGCGAATACTATCAAAACTGATGCAGATGCAGAGAATAAAAAGAGATGGAAGTTTTTCTTTTCGGAATCTCTATGATCTCTCTTTTTTCATGAATGGGAGGTCATACATATACATATATATAAGGTCAGTTGGGGCATTTCGGAGATAAGAAATAATGGTTAAATAAATCTGCCGTTACAACATTAATTACATAACAGCAAAATAACAGTGGCTCTGCCATTACAGTGGTAATGGCTTTGCCCGTTACAACAATAATGGCTCTGCCCATTGCAGTAATAATGGCTCTGTCGTTACAATATTTAAATCTGTAACTGCCGAAATTAATGCCATTTACATGCTGTTACTTTCCAATGTAGGACTAGTGTTTT